>OZ025303.1:108255998-110755998 GCA_964019185.1 Maratus speculifer | reverse complement strand
CTTTTTCTTTCGTCAGTTGCATAGCAGCGCATTTCATTGCTGATAAATAAGAAATCATTTAAAATTATTACAGTTACTAAAAATTAAGCATAAGTCTGCCAGGTAAAAATAAAGGTTAATTAATTTTTATTTATGTGATGTGCAATACAGTTTGCGTCAAATATAAAATACGTTAATAACATTTCGTTTACAACACTTTCCAACAAAGTTGAAAAGGGCTTAAAAAGCAATAGAAATCTATAGCTTTACAAACGAAACTACTAAAAATGCAATATTCTTATGAAAATTTTATGTGTAATACATTTTGCAGCTACATACGAAGCGCTAGGCATCTTAGATTCCAAAAAAAATTCTTAATAAGCATACAGATTTTTTTTATTTACAGTGTAATCGTGTGTCTGTTATAGATATTTGTTGTTGCTGTTGCATACTAAATCCTTGGCATCCCAGTTTTATGTAAAACTTTTAGTAACTTTGCAAATTTTTCTTCTTAAGGTGTTAACAGTAATTGTTAATTAAAAGTGGAAAATTTCTTTTTTATTGTTTATTTACTGTTTTGTCTGCGTTAGCTTCTTTATAAAGCTGCTTTTTATTGTAATTAAATGTAGTTTTCTTCGATTGAATTATTCTTAATTAACATATTTGGGTCAATTAAAGTTCTTATTAACAATTTAATCATAATTTCAAATATAAAGTAATTAACTATATTGTTAAAGATTTCAGTGTTCAGAAAATATTTTTGTATTTCTAAAGACTAGTAATATACAAGGTTTAAACTGAAGTATTGACAAAAATTCAAGATCCTGTAATATTTTACTTTGTTACTAAGATAAAAAATATCCGCACATTCTTTTTCTTTTTATACACATGAAAACAAATTTTTTTAAGGACATTTATTTACAAGATATAATCAAAATAATGTAAAAAAAATTAGCCTGATTAAAACGCATATATGCAACTTTTTTTCTTTTATCACGATAGCCGATTTGTTTAAATTAACATTAGGACAGTGAACTAATATTGTATACTTTTTAAAGAAAATGGAAAATAAATTACTTTCTTTCCTAACAAAATTATGCCACTGAATGAGAAACACATTGTAAAATTTATAATAATAAAACAATTTTTTCGAGTTAATTACATTTTGAAATTTGAATAAATAAACATACGTGGAGCTTTGGGTAAAAAAAGAGAAAAAAGAAATAAATAGAAAAGAAATCTCATTTTAAATAAAACCAAATAAATGAAAATATTCCTATTGGATAAAGAAAAACTAATTTTTTTTTTTTTTCGGTATGTGCGCTTTTTACATTTTGTATTGTGTTTCAATTTAACTGTCAAACATTTTTTTCCTACCATAAATGAAATTTAATAGATTTTACTTGAAGGGTGCAGGCGTAGCTTTGAAAAAAGCACCTCTAATAAATTTTGTAGGAATATTATTAACTTAAAGAATTTTTTTGTGTGAATTAGTATTTTGAATGAAAATTAAACTTTAGAATAGTTTCAAAAACTAGCTTAGTAAATAAAAGGCAGAAAAAATATTTTATTTACAATGAAAATATACGAAAAACAATTAATCTTTCGAAAGCAAAAGTATTTTAGACAGAAAACACAGATACAAAAAGTCTCACAATACAATTAAATTATTTTCTAAAAATGTTTCTAAAATAGTATAACAGTATAATTCAATATTTACCCATCATATATATATCAACTCTTAAGCATTTAACTTATCAATATATATATAGGGGAAGATGGGGATACTTGAGCCATTTTTTAAATTTTAATTTTTTTAAATTTTTCATAATTTCTTAGAACAAAATAAAATATTGAAAATGAAAATTTGATATTTTTTCTTCAATTGAAAACCACTTTCAATTAATTTTGAACTATTTTTATATCTCTAATAAATTTTTACTTTTTCTTTTACATTGTGGCTCAAGTATCCCCATGGAGGGGATACTTGAGCCAGATGTCACATTCGCACCAGTATTTTGCTAAGAAAAAAACCGATTTACAATATACGCGAAAAAAATGCATTAAACCTTTTTCAAATAAATTTGGACGAATTTTCTGGTGTCGTTGTGACATTTCAGAATTAAAATTATGTGGTAGAAAATTCTACCAGCAGAGCTCAAAGAGTTAATCACCATACTTTCAAAATGGTACCAAGGTGTGTGATTTCTTTTTTACATGTTCAGAGCAATAAATATGTTACCATGTTGCCAGTTTTAGAAAGAAAAATTGACCAACTGTAGAGATAATAGGGGTGGCTCAAGTATCCCCTATGCTCAAGTATCCCCACTCTCCCCTGTATATTTTAAACTGGCAAATATTTTTTTGCGATTTCGACAGAATTTTCCATATTTTATCACCGGTTTTTCAAATCAGAAATTTTCACCTAATTGATTTTGGAAAATGTTCGGAACTAATAAAATAATGCGAAAAAGAAATAACGCAAAATTTAGAATAAAAATTTACCGGTGAAAATAATAAATCACAATTGAAAAAAAAAAAAGAAAAAAAACATTGCCGATATGACATACGGGCAGATCAGGGCAGCGGTTAAAATCAACAAGCCTGTCTTGGTTAAAATGGTTAGTGGCAGACTTGCCAAGTCTCCGGCTTTTTGCACAGCACTATTATTCTATTATTTTACAGAAAATGTTCTTCTCTTAAGTCGCCCAAATGTTCAAATTAAATAATAAAACATTTTTTGTTTTAAAATACCTGTATCCAAAAAGCCGAAAACTTGGTCACTCTGTAACGGGCAAAATGCTCTGTGCAAAAAAAAGCATAATTATTAAATTAAAAATATTTAGTTAGTTGTTTTTTCTTTACTGAAAATTATATTTCCAATACAAAAATTACTTTAAAAAATATTATTTCATCATTATTTTATTTTAATTTTTTTTATTATTACTTTATTTATTTTTTAAGAAATTACTGTTAATTTTTTATTTTATTTTTATAATTATTTTATGAAATAAATTTAGAATGTAGAAATATTTTGAAAATTAAGGAGTTACTTATTCTATTTCATTAGAAAAGTGACCTTTTTTACATTATTATAACTCATCCTTACTTCAATTTATTTCTAGAAAAAAAGAAAGAAATTTCACAAAATTCCGATAAGAGAGCCATCTAATTTCAAATTCAGTAACCAGCAAAAAAATTCGTTAATTAGTTATTTAATTATTAATATTTTTTATAGAGAAGGATAAAGAGACGTTTAGAGTTAAACTTAAATGGACATGAACAGTGTAATTCAGAGAAGTGTAATTTCTTACACTTCTCTGAAAACTATTCTTTGTTCTTCAATTCAAGTTGGAAAATTATTTCAAGTTTACTTTGAGTGACATTTTCGAGAAAAGGGAAGTTTATAATAAATAAAAATTGAGTATAATATTGTATTAGATTTAGAAGATTCTTGTGAGAGAAAACTAAAATACATGACATCAAGTTTACGTAAACAATTGTTGTCTATTAACTATTAATTAATTTTAAAAAAATCTTTTGGGTATTGATGTATATGGTTTTTACTTGTTGTCTATTTTATTTTGTCTTATATATTTGACTGAAAATACCGAAGTATACAAGGTGACCCGGCCAGTAGTTAATCAAAAAAATTCAGTGCTATGGGGTTTTATTTTATTTCTTTCATTTTGAGAAAAAGAGGAAAAAAGGTCAAAAATATTTTTTTTTTTTTTTTGATATTGCAACTTATAAATATTCTCGGTAACTTTGAAATCATTTGGAGAAGAACTCTCCGAGTTATACTCAATTAAGCTGGCGCTCAGTGCGTCTGACCGTCACTAATTTACTAAAATCGATACTTTTGTGTTGGCTTCGTAGGATGGAGCAAAAGGACGCTTTGGGTCACGCAGCAGCTGCAGAGGTGTTGCTTTGTGGAGCTGAAATGGATGTTTCTGTGTAAGTTTTTAAAAAATCTCTATTTTATTTATGTATCAAACATTAAACGCGTTTTTCTGAATAAAAAAATTCAATAAAAAATAAAGTCCGTAGTGAAAATTACTCAAAAACAATCGAACCAATTTCGCTTAAACTTTGCATACTGCAATTACATACTTAATAATTATTTCTGAACGCAGGGTTTTTTTAACAACTTATTTTTTTTAAAAAAGAATTTTTTCAAAAATTAGAGTTTAAATCAGAGTTTTTGAATTACACCTTCAACAAAAATTTCAAAATGTCTTTTTTGTAAATTGTTCCGTTCAAATTGAAGATAAACTTATGTACTAAAAAAACCCTTTGTTTTTCTTTACGGTTTCTTTTTACGGAAACTTTCTTTTTCAAGTGATTTGGTTTTTACCACTACCACTGGTTATATTTTCAGTATCTTTTAATGAAAATGTAGCAAAATATTCTTAGAATAATTCTTAATACTATAACTGTACAATAACTTTAAAATTATTAATAAATAAGATACTCTGCAAGAAGAATGTATTTTTTAGTACATCCGAACCTTCACCGTCCTGAAGTTATACGGGGTAAGATCCAAAAATTTGGTATCTGAAGCCATTCCTGACAACCTTTGACAGTTAAACCGCTTGACATAAATTTTTACAATTCTCCTCTACCTGCCAATGTTGGTTTAACCCATGTCATATCATCGAACCACACGTTCATCTGTTATGCTCCTAAATTAGTTACCTTTGCTCTGCGACGGAAAAAATATCGCTTTTTGAACAGCCCTGCAACACTGTTCTGTCAACGCTTGGGTAAAACACCAAGGGAATACTTTGGAGATGCTAAGAAATGAGTATGGTGAACCTACCATGGCGATGATCCAATATTTTCGAATGGCATCGGTGTTTTAAAGAGGGCGGAGAATCCATCGAAGACGAAGAAGGCGTTGGACGAACTTCGACTTCACGGAATATGGAAAATATTGCATTGGTGTCGGAATATGTTCCAAAAGATCATCGCAAACAGTTGCGCGCATCACTGAGGCTACACACTGGTACCCTCTGTATGACAACGTACCAGCACATCGATCTCAATTGATAATAAAGTTTTTCGCCAAAACTCGCACTGATATGCTTCCACATCTCCTTTATTCACAGTACTTAGTTCCGTGTGTATTTTACCTGTTCCTGTCAATAAAATGAAACAAACATTTACAGTGACGTCGTTTTGTTTCATCAGATGAGCTGAAAGCAGCATCGCATCAGGCCTTACGAGAAGTTGAGAAAATAGCTTCCATTAGTGCCTCTAGAAGCTTTACGAGCCTTGGCAGAAGTGTATGCATCGTCGTCCAAAGTGACTACTATGAAGGTGTTTCTGTAAATATCGTCTGCATTCATTTACGTGCAAAAAAGCATCACGAAGATATTGTATTTTTCGTTTCCATGGTAATTTATTTTTCTTACGTTATATTTTTGGCAGCATTCTCTGTGGTTTTAGTTTGTGTTTTTTAATCCAACGTGAAAAGGTGATGGAATGTTGAAATCTGTACTACGGCTAGCTATTTTAATGTGAAATAAAACGCAAGAATTACAGTCCTTTTTGTTACGTTAAATTGAAATAACCAGCGTGAGTAATGTTTCGTATTACTTAAAAACGCTACAAACAGGTAGATGTGCTTCATAGATGTGATTTATTCAGGATAAGGTTTTTTTACACTTTGTTCCCGAATTTTTGGATCATAGTACTTAGAAGTAATGTAACATGATTGCTACAATCATTAATAAAAGTTCTATAATGGGTAAATAAGAAATACGCTGAAAATAAGTAGCAATAAAATTATAAATAAATAGATTTTGTAATTGTCATTTTCCTAGTAGTTGATCAGATAAAAGAAGTCGATTGAAAATCTAAAAATCGATGTTGGGCTTTTATTAACAAATATATTTTTTTAATATTAGTTGAAATAAACAAGATGGAAGTGGATTATTCTAATTTAGCGTAATTTTTTTCAACTAAACTCATGTAACCTTCCTCGGTCACATGAAATTTTGCCGTTATCGTTACCTGAATAGAAATTTACTAGAAAAATCTTAGTAACCTTTTTTTAGAGTGTGCGTTCTATTGGTCCACATGAGTTCAAATTTGAACTACAGCTAATTCAAGCATTGCACTTGACATTTCTTTTAATTACAAAAATTAAAAATGCCAAATTTGCCACTAGGAAGCGCTTTAATACGAATAATCATTTCATTCTTTTGTAAATAATAAATAAAAGACAGACAGACGAACACACGAACGGATTGAACGACGAGTGTAGGTGCTACATACTTACGCAATTTCGAACGGATCAAAAAAGCATAAAGAAAAAAAAAGACAGAGAGTTTTAAAATACAGAAAATTCGAATTTTCGTTAAATAGAAATTGCATTCATTTCCCCTAAATAAATGTGAATAAAGGAAAGATCTTTTTTCTGATTTAAAAACATTTTATTTACCAAATAAACTCATTTTTTTAATTGCAGGACTGTCTTGCTTAAAATATGGTGGGGATCAATTGCAGTTTGCGTTAAGTAAATGAAACAAAGTTATTCCTAAATTTTCTAACCAATTCAAATATAAATAAGGTACCCTGGTGTAATAACGCCACGTTAAGGTTCTACCAATTCTCACGGCTTAGTTTTAGATTGTATTTTTCAAACAAATATAGGATCTGATACAGCAACTCATTGACTATCTATATAAAATAAAATAATTTAACAGATATGTATTCATAAAATGTAATGGCATTTTTTCTTGACCGATGCTATTTGGCGTTAATACCCACCTATACGGGTAATAACGCCATGCAAACAAAACTGTAAAATAAGATGGAATAATGGCATGTAGATTGCCCAATTCTAAAAATACAAACTCTACAGCTCTAGAAATTGACAAATTGCAATTTAAGCTATTGAAAATGTACAATTTTTTTGTGACTCTGAAAGAAAAAGAAAGGCTGTGGTGGTGGCGCGGGGAGAAGGCAAAAGAATATCCGATTCTAAGCTACGATTTGCTTAAAAATGATCATTTAAATAGAATTATTAGAAACCTTGCACGGATTATTTGAATCAGTATTTATATTCCCATGAATGCATTCTCTGTGATAGAAAATATTGATTTTTTTTGTGAAAGTGAAATAAAAAGGAGTGAGGAGGAGCTTCAACAGAATATAACACCCTGTGTCTCTCTTTGCTTAAAAAGTCCCGCTTAAATATGATTATAAGAAACATTGCATGGTTTTAATCATTCATAATGTAACATTTTAATCATGTGAAGTTTTATAATAACTAGAGTTATATGTAATAAATATTTTTGTTAAACCTTAACTGCTGTTAGCGTCTCACATACCGCTGAGTTTTTCAAGTTTCAGAGTTTAACTTGCAATTTTTAGTAGATACCGGGGAAATTTTGTTTCATTTGGAGTCCTATTATTATCTCTAGAAACTTTTGAACAGCTGAATTTTATTTATAATAGTCCTGTATATAAGGTTCAATACAAAAATTATATTCTAAAAGTTAATTTAACATTTTATTCATCGTTAGATTAAGCGGTCTGACAGGCCGCTCACAGTAAGTTATGCGACAATTTTTTGCACAGCAGTATTAAGGGTTAATAATACTATAGTAATCTAGTAAATAGTTTTTAACCCATAACTCCACACTAATGCGGATTCTCCAAACCTACAGTTAAATTTTCGACATTTTAAAGAGCATGCTTTAATAAATTTTTAATAAATTGAATAAAAATTTTGATTAAAAAATATTATCCCAAAGAGCTCTCTTATTCAATTTTATGCCTAATTCATATGGTTATATATCATTATCTCTATATTAGCAACAAAATTAACCTTTAACTGCTGTTATGAATCTGACTGAACACTGTACCCCCTCTCCCTCCCCCCAAAAAAGTGTTTAACTTGTATTTTCCAGTTTAACTATAGTTACAACTTAAATTCTCTTTCGTTTGGAGTTCTCGCAACATTGTTAGAAATATTTGAATAGCTTAAATTTAATTAAAATTAATTATGTACAAAAAGTTTAGCGCAGGAACAGTATTCTATGATTTTTAATCATGGACCACTATTTTTCTTTAAATTTTTTAGTTTAACTTGTAATTTTCAGTTTAACTGCACACACTACCGAAATTTTGTTTCATTTGGAATTTTAGTACTATCACCAGAGACTAAATTGGTGAATATTAAGTATAATACTCTTGTATAAAAAGTTTAGTACAAAAACACAATCCCATGAGTTATTCCCGCCTTTTATTCATCTTTCAATTTTGTGGTCTCACAAACCGCATCACATTCATACGTTACAATTTCTGTCACATCAGTTAAAGGTTAAATTTATAAAGTTTTGAATAACCGAACGCTGAGAAAGCCGACAGTTAGAATTTCGAACTCAATTGAATAATCCAGTGGAAATTTAATAGAAATCTGATTTTGAAGATGTTCGAATTTGAATCTCGAAAACATTTTGATATAGTTTTATTTACAAGAGTTAAAAATTATTTTTTACATTAGTAAATAATAATAATAATAATATAATAAAAAATAAAATAGAGAGATTATTTTTAAGTAGTGGACACCCCCCTTTAATCTTACCATTTCAACAATGATGATAATGCTGTCCCATATTAATATATAAACCCCCTTCGGATATAGTTCGGCTACTGTTGGGAATCAACCGGGGTAATAACGCCAATCCCTTGGCGTTATTACCCCGGGATACTTATTGCGCAGTAAATCCTAAACTACAAATTATCTCGAGAAGATATCCAAAATCTTCTACAACAATTGGAAAGTACATGAAATACACTACAAATTTATGTAATAAACAAAGTATTTCTGGATAAAAAATATAGTCTTCAGATCAAAAACCTTATCTCGCAAATTTTAGATCAAGCGTTAATTTTAGTTGCTTGTAAAAACAATAAGACCTAAAAATGAAACACATTAACTTGAAGCTGTTTTTTGCGATTTGTATGACTCAAAGCCCTTCTAGGCAGAGCACATGGGTGTCATTTACCCGATTATTTCACAATTATGCAAAATATAAGCACTTGGCGTTATTACCCCAAGGTACCTTACAATTTTTTTTTTTTTTTTT
Source organism: Maratus speculifer (assembly GCA_964019185.1). NCBI lineage: Eukaryota > Metazoa > Arthropoda > Arachnida > Araneae > Salticidae > Maratus > Maratus speculifer. The sequence goes on along the minus strand of OZ025303.1, from coordinate 110,746,915 downwards.
TTTTTTTTTTTTTGCACCATTCATCAAGGCCCATTTTAAAAAAATTACAAAATTGTACAAAATTGTACAATATTTAATCTGGAGTAAAAAGTTTAAGACTGTAATTCAATGTTTCCGTTAAAATATTAACAACTATATGATTTTTTTTCTTTTCTTTTTTTTTTTTTTTTTTTCTTTTTTCGAACAAGATGCAAACGTAGTCCTTCCATTTCATATTTTCCTGAAGACGCCCGCAGAAGACGGCGCGAAACGTTGAAAATTTTATTTTATTTTAATATGTACTAATGTATGTTAAAATTCCTGTTTTGTGCACCACTGAGCAATGTGTTATTATTAGTAAATCCTTTATTGTTCTTTGCAGTACAGTAGAATTGTTAATTTTATTTTTAATTAAAATTTACTAAACATAATAAAATTAATTACAATAAAAACTGTTTCTTTTCTTCCTCACACAAATAAACGGTTTTTATCAATTTTCTTTAAAAAAAAAAAAACTCCGCACAAATACGATAAAAATATCCTTTGACAAAAAAAGAGAACTAAATTAATTAATAATCTGTTTTAATATACATGGAGATAACAATTATGTTGCGAAAACGTTGAAAGTTTTATTTTATTTTAATATGTACTAATGTATGTTAAAATTCCTGTTTTGTGCACCACTGAGCAATGTGTTATTATTAGTAAAATCTTTATTGTTCTTTGCAGTACAGTAGAATTGTTAATTTTATTTTTAATTAAAATTTACTAAACATAATAAAATTAATTACAATAAAAACTTTTCTTTTCTTCCTCACACAAATAAACGGTTTTTTATCAATTTTCTTTTAAAAAAAACTCCGCACAAATACGATAAAAATCTCCTTTCAGCAAAAAAAGAGAACTAAATTAATTAATAATCTGTTTTAATATACATGGTGATGACAAATATGTTGCCCATTTCAGAGGGCTCTAAATTGCGTTCTATTGGTCCAAATTGTAGCTCAAATTTGAACTACAGATAATTCAAGTAATGCGGTTGCCTTTTTTTTTACAAAAATTCAGAATGCAAATTTGCCAATGAGGAGAGCTGTAATACACATAAGCATTTAATTCGTTTTATAAAAAATAATTAATAGACAGACAGACGGGCACATAGACGGACTGGACGACGGCTATAAGTGCAACGCATTTACATAATTAGGAACGGACCTAGAAAGCAAAAAAGGAAAAGAAAAGAAAGAATGAAAGAGAAACAATGATGTTTTCAGAATCGTATTTTTATTAAATAAAAATTGCGTTTCATTTCTCCTAATTCAATGTAAATAAAGAAAAGATCTTTTTTCTGATTTAAAAACATTTTATTTGCCAAAAAGAAATTTATTTTTTTTAATTGCAATATTTCCTTGCTGAATATAGAGTGGGGATTAATTACAATCTACATTAAGTAAATTAAACATGATATTCCTATATTTTCTAATCAATGCAAATATAAATACAGTGTTTCTTATTATAGCACCATTTATCCAGTCCCTTTAAAAAAAATCTTAGATAAATGTGTAATATTTAATCTGGAGTAAATAGTTTGAGACTGTAATTCAATGTTTCCGTTAAAATGTTGACAAATGTATTAATGAACTTTTTTACAAATAAGTAAAAAAAAAAAAAAAAAAAAAAAAAAAAAAAAAAAAAAAAAAAAAACGCAATTTTTTTAGTAGCGCTGTAATTTTTTTCGTTAAAACCTTTATTGTTCTTTACACTACAATAGAATGGTTAGTATTATCTCTAATTGAAATTTACGAAACTTAATGAAATTAATTATGAAACTACTAAATGTTTCCATTCTTCCTCTCTACACAAATAAACAGTTTTTTAAATCAATTTTCGAAACAAAAACTTCATACAACTAAGATAAAAACCTCCTTTGACAAAAAAAAAAAAAAATGAACTAAATTATTTTATGATCTGCTTTAATATACAGGGTGATAAAGAAATAAATTGTCCACATCAGAAGGCTCTAGAATGTGTTCTATTGGTCCAAATGAGTTCCAATTTGCTAAATGCAATTTTTGTAAGTACACTCTAAAAAAAAATTCAAGAGGTTACTAAAAATTTCTTAGTAAATTTGTATTCCACAGAATTTTTTAGTAACCATTACAGACTTTTTTTTTTGCAAGTTAAACTAGCATTTCTTTTGTAAACTGAACAAAAGAATTTTTTGTATAACTAACTTAAAAATTTTTAGTATGAGCCACAAAGCAAATTTTAGTAATAGCTCCCAAATTACTTTTAATAACCATTACGAGCAACCGAAGCGGAGGAGCTTCCTTCGAGCTGCATCCAGACTTCTGAAGCGGAAGATTTTCGGCAAAACCGCAATAGATGGCAGCACTAAACATTCTTAACTGCTCCGACAGGATTTTCATAATCCCTTTATTAACGAGACACTACAGACATTCGGGGTGTATTTGGCGGTGGCAAGTTTCGAACCCGGGACCTTTTAGCCTGGAGTCCGTTACTATAACCACTATGCTATCAAGGCCACACCAACTGAGTTTTAGTAAGAGCTATTAAAAATATAAGACTATTAACTCTATTCGTTGCTAACTTTTTTCTAGTAATTCTTACAGATTTTCTAGTAACCGACTAAGATTACTAAAAATTTTTTAGTAATTACAAGGATCGCTAAAGTTTTTTTAGTAGATCGACCCTTTTTTTTACAGTGTAGCGCTGAACTTTTCTTTCGGTAAAATCTTTATTATTCTTTGCAGTAGAATAGAATGGTTATTTTTATTTCTAATTTAAATTTACTAAACCTAATGAAATTAATTATGAAAAAACTAAATGTTTCTTCTCTTCCTCTCTATTCAAAAAAATTCAATTCCACCTGAATACAAAAAAGGAAAAAAATAGTTTTTTATTAAGTTTTTATAAAAAAATTTCTTGAAAACAAATCCTTACACAAATAAGATACAAATGTCCTTTGACAAAAAAAAAATAACTAAATTAATTAATGAGCTGCTTTAACATACAAGGATATCAAGAAATGAGTTGCCCACTTCAGGAGTCTCTAAAATGCGTTCTATTGGTCCAAATGAGTTTAAAATTGAACTAGAAATAAATGAAGTAATAAGCTTGACAGTTTTTTTATTACAAAAATTAAAATGTAAATTTTGTTACTACGGAGCGTGTAATACACTTAAGTATTAAATTCGCTTTATAAATAATAAATGATAGACAGACAGGCGGACACACGGACGAATTAAACAACGACTATATGTGCTATATATTTACATATTTACGAACGGAGTTAAAAAGCTAAAAATTGTAAATGGGATTTTCAAACTGAGAAAAATCGATTTTTCATTAAGTAAATATTGCGTTCATTTCTCCTAATTCATTGTAAATAACGAAAACATCTCTTTCTGATTTAAACACCTTTTATTTGCCAAAGAAATTCTTCCTTTTCAATTGAGATATTTACTTACTACAAATAGGGTGGGATTAATTACACTTTATGTTAAGAAAATTAAACAAATATATTATTACATTTTCTAAACTATGCAAGTATAAATACAGTGTCATTTTTATAGCACTGTTTATCTAGTCGCATAGAAAAAATCTTAGAAAAATGTGTAATATTTAATTTTGAGTAAACATTTTGAGGCAGTGCTTCAATGTTTCAGTTGAAATGTTAACAAGTGTATTAATGAACTTTATTAGCAAAAAATTTTTTAGTAGTGCTGTAAATTTTTTTCGCTAAAACCTTCATTATTATTTCAGTACAATGAAGTGGTTATTTTTATTTTTAATTGATATTTACTAAACCTAATGAAATTAATTATAAAGAAACTAAATATTTCTCTTTTTCCTCTATACACAAATAAACAGTTTTTTTAATCAATTTTCCAAAAAAAATTCTCCTTAAAATAAAATAAAAATTTTCTTTGACAAAAAAAATATATTACTAAATTTATTAACGATTTATTTTAATATACAGGATGATCAAAAAAGAAGTTGCCTACACTGTTAAAAATTTCGCTCTAGTTTGAACCAAATTTTGGTGCTCGGTAGTTTCTACCATAAGATGGTAAAATCTCGTAGCAATATTTGGAGTTTCCTTTTTCAACCTCGTCCTAACTATTGAAGCTGCGATTCAACAGAAGTTCCAAAAGTCGGTTTAAGTTTTTACCTTGTTACACTGGCCGCTATTGAGTGGCCAGTGTAAGTTTGGTTCAAACTACACTGTAAAAAAATTCTGTAATGTTACTAAACTTTATCTAGGAAACTGGGGTTCCAAAAACATTTGCTGTAACGGTAACAGCAAAAATTGAAGTTTCGGAATCGGTTACATGAAATTTTTATGTAACCTTTACATGAAAAGTTCTTGGAATCCCAGTTTCCTAGAAAAAGTTTAGTAACTTTACAGAACTTTTTTTACAGTGTAGGTCGAGATTTTTAACAGTGTACTTCAGGAGGCTCTAGACTGTGTTCAACTAGTCCAAATGAATTCAAATTTGAACTACAGATAATTGAAGTAATACGCTTGACATTTTTGTTTTAAATTACAAAAATTAAAAATGCAAATTTGCCACTGGGGAGCGCTGTAATACAAATAATCATTTATTTCACCTTATAAATAATAAATAACAGACTGAAAGACGACTATAGTTGCTACGTGTTTGTATAATTACGAACGGACCTAAAAAGCACAAAAAAGAGAGAAATGGTATTTTCAAATTGAGAAAAATCGCCCTTTCGTTAAATAAAAATTGCTTTCATTTCCTCTAATTCAATGTAAATAAAGGAAAAATCTTTTTTCGGATTTAAAAACATTTAATTTGGCAAATAAATTCCTTTTTCTTTCAATTGTAATACTTTCTTGCTTAAAATATGGCGGGGATCAATTGCAATATACGTTAAGTAAATAAAACAAAGATATTCCTAAACTTTCTAAACAATAGGAATACAAACACAATGCTATTTTTTATTGCACTGCTCATCCAGTTCCATATAAAAAAAAACGCAATATTTAATTCGCAATATTTAATTTGGAATAAACAGTTTAAGACTGTAATTCAATTTTCCGTTAAAATGTTAACAAGTGTATTAATGAACTTTTTTTGGCAATAAAGTAAAATAAACCCATTTTTTTGGTAAGACTGCAATTTTCTTTCCGTAAAATCTTTATTGTTCTTTACAGTACAATAGAATAGTTATTTACATTTATAATTGAAATTTATTAAACATAATGAAATTAATTATGAAAAAACTAAATGTTTCTCTTCTTCGTCTGTACACAAATAAACACTTTTTTCTTTATAATTTTCGAAAAAAAAAACTCTACACAAATAAGGCAAAACCTCCTTTGACGAAAAAGGACAACTAAGTTAATTAATGCTCTTCTTTAATATACAGGGTGATCAAGAAATGAGTTACCCACTTCAGAGGTGCTTAGAATGCGTTCTATTGGTAAAAATGAATTCATATTTGAACGACAGATAAATAAAGTAATGGGCTTGAATTTTTTTTTCAAAGATTATAAATGCAAATTTTTGCCAATGGGTAGCGCTGTAATACACATAAGCATTTAATTCATTTTATAAATACCAACTAATAGACAGACAGACGGATACACGGATGGCCTGAACGACGATTATAAGTGCTACCCTAATAGCATGCATGGTCACAGTAACGGCACTGTGAGTCACTTTGGTCACATCACATCTGTGACCAAAATGCCACCACTCAGTGACGTCACATTGTGACTGAGATGTGAATTTCTTAAAAATCTTTAGAAATTTATAAATTTCCTTCAAAACATGTTATTTACTTTTAAAAACATGTTTCTGGCAATTTAAATATCGTCGCTTTAGCGCAGTTTCGTCACAATGTTAATGTCAAATTAGTCACAAATGACACATTTTTCACAAATTTGTCACACTGTGACCACTTTGTGAAACGTCACAAAAGCGCTCTAAAACGGCCATAACGACTTCACATTTTTGCCACTGTGGCTTCACATCGACGTCACGTCACGTCACATCGACAATCGATGGTCACAAAGTCACAATGTGACTTCACAACGACGTTGCAGTGACGTCGCCATGCTTTACGGGTACGGATTTACATAATTACGAACAGAGCTAAAAAGGAAAAAAGAGAGAGAGAGAGATAATAGTGTTTTCAAATTGAGAAAAACCGTCTTTTTATTAAATAAAAATTGCGTTCATTTCCCCTAATTCAATGCAAATAATGAAAAGATCTTTTGTCTGATTTCAACACATTTCATTTGCCAAAGAAATTCCTTTTTTTCAATTGAGATATATTCTTGCTCCATATAGGGTGGTGGCTAATGACAATTTACGTTAAGCAAATTAAACAAAGATATTCCAAACTTTTCTAACCAATTAGAGGTCTGCACGGGCCCGGACTTGGCCCGTGGCCCGTACCCGGCCCGGCGGAATCGTTTCGAATTTTCTAACGGGCCGGGCCTGCAGATTTAGAATAGTTTTTTCAACGGGCCGGGCCGACAAACAACATAAACGGGCCTGGTTGGGCCGGCAAAAAAATTGAACGGGCCGATAAAAAAAAATTTCGGGGCTGTCGGCCCGTTCTGAAGATTTAAACAGAAACGATAAAATATGAGCTATTTTAACGAAAATGGTTTTAACAAGAATAAGTATAAATATAGCCATACTAGTTTGACAGCGTCAATATAAAAATTCACAGTGTCTCGGCATCGGAGAATTACATTATGTGTAACCCATTTTAATATTTCTTTAGCTGACTCATGAGGTCCGAGATCACGCTTACATTATTTTTCTACATATAGACTGGCCGGACTGGTACTAGACTTAATTATTGGCAGAAAACATGATTTGTAAAATTATTAGCAGCGATAAAGAACTTATGCTGGCTTAGTCTTCGGATATATACTTCTTAATGATTTTTAAATTAATTTCTCAATAATGCAAAAGTTTGACACATTTTCTGATAAATTTTAAATTGTAAAAGTATAAAAATGCTAAGCCTAACTATTGAATGGATTTGGAATCGAATAGCGTTTTTCATTTTTGGTAAATAAAATACTTGTATAACCTTGTTGAGATATAATAGTTTCTCAAATGATTGCAGGTTTTTCTCCCTTCCCTTTCTATTGCTTCCGAAAATTCTATCCGAAACGCTAATTATGACAGTATTTTATTTGTTTGCAGTATTCTTAAATTGTTTGTATCAAAAAATGGATAACGCCATTCGATTATGTAGCTTCTGAATAAAGATATCTGCTAATCTTATGGGTTTCTGAGGGAAAAAAATGAATTTTGAAATGTATCAGAAAGGAGCTTTTTTGAATTTAATAATGAATTTGGATTTGAAATCTATAATAAAATGATATTGAAGTATATTTATAAATCTTCGTTTATTAAACAGCTTCAAAATTAACGATGATTTTAGCTTTCTTTCTTTTTTCTTTTATTCTAAGCCATATTAATTTTTAATGAATCTTTATTCGAATGTTGAAAGCCTAAGAATCTAAGTAATCATTAATGTTGTTAATATACTGTAAAATCATTCCATAGATATGTATACAGTATTCTTTCAAAGAATCTTAGTTATATGATAAAAATCTGAATTTTTTAGAAATCGTAGAAATTGTAACGGGCCAAAACGGGCCGAGCCTGTTTTCGCTGATTTTTATACGGGCCGGGCCGAACTTTTGAGCTTTACAACGGGCCGGACCGGGACGAAATAACTTTCCTACGGACCGGGCCGGGCCCGGGCCTGGAAATTCCGGCCCGTGCAGACCTCTATAACCAATGCATAAATAAATATTGTGTTTTTTTATAGCACCGTTTATCCAGTCCCTTAAAAAAATCTTAGAAAAATGTGCAATATTTAATTTGGAATAAACATTTTAAGGCTGCAATTCAATGATTCCGTTAAAACGTTAACAGGTGTATTAATGATCATTTTTAGCAAATAAGTAAAGAAAAAATACAATTTTTTAATAGCGCTGTAATTTTCTTTCAGTAAAATCTTTTTTGTTCTTTACAGTACAATAGAATGGTTATTTATATTTCTAATTGAAATTTTCTAATCCTAATGAAATAATTATGAAAAATAAATGTTTATTTTCTTCTATGCACAAATAAACAATTTTTTTTTACCATTTTCGAAAAAAAAGTATGCACAAATAAGATAAAACATCCTTTGACAAAAAAGAGAATTACATTAATTATGAACCTGCTTTAATATACAGGGTGATCAAGAAATAAGTTACCCACTTCAGAGGCTCTAGAATTTGTTCTATTGATCCAAATGCGTTCAAATTTGAACGACTGATGTTTTAAGTTACGGGCTTGACATTTTTTTTTTAATTTCAAAAATTAAATCTGCAAATCTTGCCACTAGGTAGTGCTGCACATATATGTATAGACATAAGCACTTAATTCGTTTTATAAATAATAAATAATAGACAGACAGTTCGGATTGAACGACGACTATAGGTTCTACGTTTTTACATAATAACAAACGAAGCTCAAAAGAAAAAAAAACAAGTTGGAAATTGCACGTGAAGTGTAGCACATGAGAAGCGTTCGTCCGATAAGGAAGTTTTAAAAATATCACTCTCATATATCAATCTCATAAAATTGTAAATAATCAATTACATTTAAAATGTGCACCAAAAATGTTCTCCCTATACCATTACGTAATAGAATATTTTTGTGTGGCCTTGTAAATCAATAACATATGTTCTTTGCACCACAGATTATACAAAATGTACATAGTAATATGTACTTTATAGATGCATATCAATTTTGTTATGTTCGAATGAGTGTAACACCATTAAAATGCATTTGAAAAAAATTTTCCCATTGACCGTAATGTAACGGAATCCTTTTCATTGTCCCTGTAATTGATCTATGCATCTGATTTTCATAAAATTTGAAAGTACTCGACAAAGTTATGTAATAGTTGTATATTTTAAATTTCAAACGATTAAAATGCATTTGAAACCTTTTTCCCCACTGGCCTTAATGTAACGGAATCCTTTTGATTGTGTCTGTAATTGATCTATAAATTCGATTTTCATAAAATTTGAAATGACTCGACAAAATTATGTAATAACTATGTATATTAAATTTCAAACGATTCGGTTGGGTAGTTTTTGCGTTGTTATATGCGAACAGACAGACGGACAGACGGACGGACTGAACGACAAATATAGGTGCTACGTATTTACATAATTACGAACGCACCTAAAGAGAGAGAAAGAAAGTAATATGGTCATTTAAAATAATGGTCTTTTCATTAAATAAAAATTGCGTTAATTTCCCCTAATTCAATGTCAGTCAAGAAAAGATCTTTTTCCGATTTAAAAACATTTTATTTGCCAAAGAAATTCCTTCTTTTTTTCAATTGTGATATTTTCTTGCTTCTTGAGAGAGTGGTTTTTTCTTGCAATTTAAGTTAAGTAAATTAAACAAAGATATTCCTAAATTTTCTAAACAATAGAAATATGAATAATATGCTGTGTTTTAGCGTCGTTTCCAGTCCCATTAAAAACAAAATCTTAGAAAATGTGCATTATTTAATTTGCAGTGAGCATTTTAAGACTGTAATTCAATGTTTCTGTTAAAATATTAACAAGTGTGTTAATAAATTTTTTTAGCAAATAAGTAAAAAAGTGCAATTTTTTTCACAGTGCTGTAATTTTCTTTCGGTAAAATCCTTATTGTTCTTTTCAGATTAGAATGGTTAGTAATATTTCTAATTCAAATTCACTAAACTTAATGAAATTAACTATGCAAAAACTAAATGTTTCTTTTTCTCTGCTACACACAAATAAAGAATTTTTCATTAATTTTCGAAAACAAAAACAAAAACTCCGCGCCAAATAACATAAGAATTTAAGTTTGACAAAAAGCGAATTAAATTAATTAACTGATTGCTTTAATATACTTTACTGTGATGTCTTGTAATTTCTCATAACATTATTTTCAATAAATTCATTTTTCTTATTTTTAATTAACTAGAATAATTAATTAGAATTAAATATATAAAATGATGTGAGAAATACCGGTGAATATAATAAAAAATAAACAGTCAAATGTGAGTATTAATCACGCTCAGAGGGTCTCGTACAATAAATATATGAATTATTATATGTAATGTGAAAAGGTAAAAGTTGCTAAAAGAATAATGTGATTTTCTATAAAACTATAAAACGTATAATTGGGTAAAGCTGTATATACTCGAAAAGTATAAACGGGTATACCATACAAAATGAAAGATATATGAAGCCTAAATAATAATGAATATTGCTATTTAAAAAAAATAATAATAAATTGTATGTATTCTTGTTTAAATATATATTAAAAGAAATTAGTTGCTTCCATTTAACTGTAAATAACATTTATTAAAAAACACGCGCTTCACAAAAATAACGTCAAAACAAAATAATGGATTTTCAAATTTAGAAAAATCGCCTTTTCATTAAATAAAGATTGCACCCCTATTCCAATGTAAATAAGCTAAAGATCTTTTTTTTTATTTAAAAATATTTTAGTTTTCTTTGCTAAAGAAATTCCTTTTTTTTAATTTTGATATTATCTTGCTTCAAATAAGGTGGGGATAAATTGCAATTTACGTTAAGTACATTAAACAAAAATATTCTTAAATTTTCAAAGCAATAGAAATAGAAATGCAGTGCTAACTTCTATGCCACTGTTCATCCAGTCTCATTAAAATTAAATTTTAGAAAAATCTGCAATATTTAATATGGAGTAAACATTTTAAGACTGCAGTTTAATGTTTCCGTTAAAATCTTAACAAGTGTATAAAAGAACTTTTCTTAGCATGAGAATTAAAAAAATACAATTTTTTGTACAGCTCATATTCAAAATATTAGAATAATTACCTTTTTTTTAGAAATTGAAAATATCGTTTGGTAATTTAATGTCTTTTAATGAAAATATGCAAACGATATTTTTATTAAGAACTTATTGTTGATTAAACTTACTTGTTATCTTAAATTTAATATCATTTTTGAAAAGATTAATTGCAAAAAAAATTATTTTGAAAAGTCAAAATATTAGAATATTTATTCAAGTGGTTCAAAATATTAGAATATTTCACATTAATTCTCCTTTAATTATTACCAATTCTTAACTGGTGGCATCATTGAATAAATTCAGACTATTTTATTTAAAATCAGTATTCTTTTTTGCAGTTCGTTTCTTTTTCATCTTAAAATAGGCCGTGTGAGTGATATTCCTGAATCTACTAAACTTCGTATGGTTGATTTGTATCGGCACGGTAAAAATCAATGTTTTATAGCGAATTATTTACATTGTTCGCAATCGAGCGTTAGTAAAATACTAACACAATATTTAAAAATTGGAAAATTTCAAAATAATCGCCGAAATGTTGGCCGAAAACCAAAAACATCTGCTAGAGATGACAGGAAACTGAAGCATATACTTAAGAAAAACCGTTTTAAAAGTGTGCGATTCTTGCACCGAAAATAGAAAGAAGAAGGAGTTGAAGTTTCTACATCGACAACATTAAGACGTCTCCATAAATTTAAATTTGAATCTCGTGTACCGAAAACAAAACCTCTCATGACTGCAAGACAAAAGCGTATAAGATTGAATTGGTGTAAATCAAGACGTTTATGGAGCAATGAAGATTGGAAAAATATATTATTTAGTGATGAAAGTATGTTTTGTGTTTCATATGGTAATCAAGGTATTCGAGTTTGGAGAATGAAGCAAGAAGCATTTGATAAAGAATGCCTTAAACGTTCCGTAAAATTTGCTGCTAGTGTCATGGTTTGGGGTTGTATGAGTGCAGAAGGACCTGGAAAGTTATGCATCGTCTACGAAAAGGTTAACTCTCTGATATATCAAGAAATTTTAGAATATTACATGATTCCATCATCAGAAGATTTATTTGAAGATGATTTCATCTTTCAACAAGATTTAGCGTCCCCGCATACCTCGGTGTCAACTAAGAATTGGTTCCGCCAACGCAACATTAAGGTACTTCCTTGGCCACCAAATTCACCAGATCTTTATCCTATCGAAAACTTATGGTGTATAATGAAGAAACAACTTCAAGAAAATCCTCCTTCAACTAAAACTGAGTTAGTGGCACGTATAAAGTCTATTTGGGCTAATATTGATAGAAATGTTTGTAAACACCTTGTATATAGTATGCAAGATCGATAGTACGCTGTTATGAAAGCTAAAGGGGATGCTACAAAATATTAACTACCATTTACTTCATATTCATAAGGTAATATTGTTGCGTAAAATAAAATATTCTAATATTTTGAACCAATCTAAATTTTATTCTAATATTCTGGTGTGTTTAAGGAAGCTGTATACCTAATTTATTGTGCTGTATTTTATATTTTATAAATGTTAAAATCTTATCTAAACATTCCAGATTTAATTTATAAGAAATTTAATTGCATTTACTTAGTATAAAAAATAAATAAGTGACAAATATTTTTTTCTTATTACTTTTTCTCAATTATTCTAATATTTTGAATATGAGCTGTAGTGCAATAATTTTCTTTCAGTGACATCTTTATTGTTCTTTGCAGTACAATAGAATGGTTATTTTTATTTCTAAATGAAATTTATTAAGCCTATTGAAAAGCTAAATGTTTCTTTTCTTCCTCTATATACAAATAAACAGTTTTTTCTCAATTTACAAAAAACATAACTCCACTCAAGTAAGAAAAAATCTCCTTTGACCGATAAAAGTAATTAAATTAGTTAATGATCTGCTTTAATATACAGGTTGGTCAAGAAAAAAATTGTCCTCTTGTAAGGGCATTCTATTGGTCCAAATGAGTTCTAATTTAACTGCAAATAAATCAAGTGATACGCTTGACTGTTTTTTATTTATTATAAAGATTAAATATGTAAATTTTGAATTAGGGAATGCTATAGTACACATAAGTATTTAATTCATTTTATAAATAATAAATAATAGACAGAAAGACGGACACTCGGTCGAACAGGATGACTGACTATAGGTGCTACGTATTTACATGATTACAAACGGCCCAAAAAAGCATTTGAAAAAGGAGAGTGAGAATGGTATTTTCAAATTGGGAAAATTTGTCTTTCCATTAAATAAAAATTGCTTTCATTTCCCTTAATTCAATGTAAATAAAGAAAAATTCTTTTTTCTTATTTAAAAACATTTTATTAGTCAAAGAAATATCTTTTTCTCAATTGGGACACTTTCTTGTTTAATATATGGTGGGAATAAATTGCAAATTACGTTAAGTAAATTAATAATGATTTTTCTAAATTTTCTAATCTATACAAATATAAAAACAATGCTGTTTTTTATTGCATCGTTCATCCAGTCCCATTTAAAGAAATATTCTTAGAAAAATATGCAATATTTAATTTGGAATAAACATTTTATGATTGTAATTTAATGTTTCCGTTAAAATGTTAATAAGTGCATTAACTAACTTTTTTCGCAAATAAGTAAAAAATGAGTATTTTTTTTTAGTAAGGCTGTAATTTTTTTTGGTGAAATCTTTATTGCTCTATGCAGTGCAATAGATGGTTATTTTTATTTCTAATTGAAATTTACGAATCCTAATCAAATTAATTATGAAAAACGAAATGTTTCTCTCTTCAAACACGGTGGGGATCAATTGCAATTTCCGTTAAGTAAATTGAACAAAGATATTCCTAAATTTTCTAAGCAATACAAATATAAAAATAAGCTGTTTTTATAGTACCATTCATCCATTTAAAAAAATCTTAGAAAAAATGTTCAATATGGAATTTGGAGTAAACATTTTATGGCTGTATCTCAATGTTTTCGTTAAAATGTTATCAAATATATTATGGACTTTTTTATCAAATGAATAAAAAAAGTGGAATTTTTTTTATTAGCGCTGTAGTTTTTGTTTTTGGTATAACCTTTATTGTTCTTTACAATACAATAGAATGGTTATTTTCATTTCTAACTGAAATATATTAAACTTAATGTAATTAATTGTAAAAAACTAAAATTTTCTTTTTTTCCTCTGTACACAAGTAAACAGATTTTTATGAATTTTCTAAAAACAAAATTCCACACAAATAAGATAAAAATCTTGTTTGAAGAATAAAGAACTAGATTAATTAATGATCTGCTTTAATATACAGGGTGATCAAGAAATAAGTTGTCCACCTAAGACACTCTAGAATGCGTTAAATTGGTCCAAATGAATTGAAATTTGATCGACAGATAATTTACGTAATACACTTGACATTCTTTTATTACAAAAATTGAAACTGCAAATTTTGCCACTAAAGAGCTCTGCAATCCACATAAGCATTTAATTCGTTTTATAAATAATAAATAATAGACAGACAGACGGAAACATGGATGGACTGAACAACGACTATAGATTCTACCTATTTACATAATTACAAACGGACCTAAAAAGCAAAAAAAAAAAAAAAAAAAAAACCTAGAGAAAAAATGGTATTTTCTCAAATTGAGAAAAACCACTTTTTCATTAAATAAAAATTGCATTAATTTCCACTAAATTAATGTAAATAAAGGAAAAATCTTTTTTCTAATCAAAAACAATTTTATTTGCCATAGAAATTCTTTTTTTTTTCAATTTTGATATTTTTTTGCTTGAAATAGGGCGGGAAATAATTGCAATTTACGTTAAGTAAATTAAACAAAGATATTCTTAAAGTAGAAATGCAATGCTATTTTTTATAGCACCGTTCATCTAGTCCCATTAAAAAAGACTTTAAGGCGAAGGTGGACTCTCAAAAAAAAATTTCTTTTGAACCGATTTGCTTGAAAATGAAATATGTGATTACAATTGTAGTTATTTGCGAAAAACTAAATTTTTAAGGAAAAATATTAATTACTTTAATGATTATTAATTATTAATTATTGAAAAAATTAATTAATTGAAAATGCTCCATGCGCATTTCTTTTGCATATAAAACAATAATGTTTACTTATGAGATACCTTTCAGACTTAAGAGTAAAAGTTAGTTGAAATATTAAACATAAACATAAAATAAAAGTTATTAATAATAATAATAATAAGTTCAAAAACCAATTTTTATAGTGAAAAAACACTGTAAATCATTCTTTTGATAAAGAATTTACAGGTTATAAGTTCCGAAGAACAATTGTTTTAACTAACATTTCTTTTATGTACTATGAGGTAATTACATAACAAATTTTGAAGAACTCAGGCAATTAGGGATGCGCATAGAACATTTTGAAAATTGACATTATCTCGAAATTTTCATTTTGAGAAAATCTACTTTTAAATTAGAACTATTAGTATTTCAATAATAAATAACATTAAATATTATATAATAAATGAATATTACTTATAATATATTCATAATATACATTTAATAAACTTATAATAAGCGCTTCATGAGTTGGAAAAAAAAGCATTTTTCGAAATTTTGGATGATTTTTGAAGGTCCACCTTCGCCTTAAATAGATATGCAATATATAATTTGGAAAGATCTTTTAAGACTATAAATGAATGTTTCCGTTAAAATATTAACAAGTGTGTTAATGAACTTTTTCAACAAATAAGTAAAAAAGCGCAATTTTTTTAGGAATGCTTTAATTTTCTTTCAGTAAAATCTTTATTGTTCTTTGCAATACAATAGAATGGTTATTTTTATTTCTAATTGGAATTTACTAAACCTAATGAAATTAACTACGAAAAAACTAAATGTTTATGTTATTCTTCTAAACACAAATAATTTTTTATCAATTCTCGGGGAAAAAAAAGCTTTATACAATTAAGATAAAAATCTCTTTTGATCCCCCTCTAAAAAATTGCTAAATTAATTAATTATCTGCTTTAATATACATGGTGATCAAGAAATGAATTACTCACTTCAGAAGGTTCTAGAATAAGTTCTGGTTGTTCAAGTGAGTTCAAACTTGAATAATTGATTAATTGATAATTCAAGTATTGTGCTTGACATTTTTTTTAAATATAAAGATTAAAAATGCAAATTTTGTCACTAGGGGGTGCTATAATACAATAGGCGTTTAATTCGTTTTATAAATCATTAATAATATTTAAAAACTGAAACTGGTCAATTAAAAAGCAAAATCTACCGCAAGATTTTCAGTACAGTTAAATATATGTTTTGTAAATAATACTAGTATCTCTATTATTATAAATCTTTTACCTCGGATGTAGGTTCTCTACGCTTTTATTTGGTACTAGCTGACCCGCCCGGCGTTGCCGGGATCCATATTAACAATATTAAACGAACTTGAAATTTGTATGATTTTATCATTAACTGGAAGCATGCAGAAATGCATTGTCTGAAATACGTCGCAGCTGACTTTGTGAAAAATCGGTTTTAAAAACAACAACTAATATTAAGCTCTAAAAATACTTAAAATGAGCAATGAGAAACACGGGAAGAAACATGTATCCAACGATTGCGTTATTTTCGTGTTAAATTGTTGATATTTACCCGTAAAAATCACTATTAAATCATGTAACTAATTATTTTTTTCGCATAGAAATCCCAAGTGAAATATTTTTAATTTCAAACTAATTATATCACTCTTAAATCCGACTATACCGTGAATGAAATCGATATGCGATGATAAAAGATTGGTATATTGTATTATAATTTCAGAGCCATTTAACAAAAGTGTATATTTTTAATCAAAGCATGCGTAAGGTTGACTCTGTGGACAAATTCCTAACCGTAAACTTTTGTACCGTAACCGTAATCTGTCTGTAACCTAACTGCGACATAACAGTATCCTACCGTAACTTAAATATAACATAAATGTAACTTAGCCATCACTTTATTGTAACCTATTCTTATTCTAACCATCACATAAATACAATTTAACTTTAACCTAACTTTAAATTAACCGTGATCTAACTGTAACCTAACGTGAAATTAAATAAAATCAAAGACTTACCGTAATGTAATTGCAACCTAATCGGAACCCAAACTGATAATGGACTGATAATTGACTGTAATACACGATCGGAATGCATAAAAGATACAAATATATCAATCATAGGCAAGAATTATGTGATTATTTTTATCATATGACTTTGAAATATCTATATAGAAGCATCATTTACGATTTTGCTTGAAAAGTTAACATTCTTTCGTTAATGTCTTAAAATCATCTGCACTCTGAAATCTAGATTTTAGACTAATATTTGTTATTTAAGTTTTCACACATGATTTTAAAAGAATGTTTTTATAAATATTTTTTATATATTGGCATAGAATTATTAATATCTTGTTAAATCATAACCATTTTTCATCTACGTTATAAAGTATTAAAAAGTTCTGAAAAAAAGAAAACTTTTAGTAATGCAATTTTTAGTTCAAATCAAATGTTTTCAATACTTTATTTAATTTTATTTTGACATTTAATTATTTCGAATTTATCAATTTCAATTATTTTAAACGCAAACATTTTTTTAATAAATAATATAATAGGAAAAAGACCATTTTAAAAAATTACTATTTCTTCGTAAAATATGCTTCAGCTGTAATTCATTTCTTTCAATTCGTCTTATTAATACAAAATCCATTCCACGTGCTTTTGTTTGGGACATTAAAATTTGAGCGATAAATGGTTTAATATTGCAACATTTTTTTCGGTTTACTTCACCACCACCTACCTTTTTCCTCCATGCGATCCTCCATTACAACCGCTGTGATAAAAAATCATCATTTAAACTGACAGTTTGCCAGTCTATGAATTTTAAAGGTCTGTTCCAGATTTTTTAATTATTTCTGCGAAAATGTTATGCAACCAACCAACCATAACTAAATGAAGGGGGGGGGGAAGAAGAAAAAAGGCGATTTTTATGAGAGTGGTCTTTGGAATTTAATTAATTACTCAGTAAATAAATAGAATTTTGAAATTCTGAGCGTCAGGTGCATCAGGAGAGATATTGGGATACTCTCAGAAAATTTTTGAGCTTCGTACGTACCGTAGTTTTTTCTAACTATCGCAGACACACACGCACACACGCAGAGCGATTTGTTATTTTATTAATATAGATATCTCGTCTTAATTCTAAGTATTATTCTTCAGAAAACATCCATTTGCTCGAAATAATAACATTTAAAGAACAAAACAAACATAAATAGTACAATAAGTCTCTGTTTTTCACAACTTGATTCATAAATACGTACAATCCTACGTCTCGTCTTAAGAAAAGCATAGAACAGCAACAACAACAAAAAATCAAAATAGAATACAAAATCAGGTGTTATTAGTTCACAAAGCTTACAAATGTTTGCGCGCCAAGGAGTTTCGAAGTTAAGAGTCTGAAATTATTACAAAATAGGACGCATCTAGTACTCAGGAAACAACTGGCTCACTCACACAATTATGCGGAGACTGCAAGAAATAAAATGCCCAACTCAGAAGGTTCTAGAAGGCGTTCTATTAGTCCAAATGAGTACAAATTTGAACTACATTTACTTCAAATGATGCGCTTGATATTTACTAGAAAAAATTACGAAAATTAAAAACACAAAATTTTGCCGTTAGGGGATGCTGTGATACACTAAAATACACTTGAACACTAGCGGCGAAATTTTGTAATCTTAATTTTTGTAATTCTTTTAGTAACTATCAAGCGCGTCATTTGAATTATACGTAGCTCAAATTTGATCTCATTTAGAACAATAGAATTTAATCTTAATCCCTCTGAAGTGAACAATTTATTTCATGATCATATATTACTGTAGTGTGTTTTATTTACCCACAACATTACTTAAAAAAAAAATTTGACCGATTTATCCGCGATATCAACCACGATACTCGTCTCTCCAGGAAGAACGATTGGGTGTTGTTCAGATTGCGGTGAAGATAGTGGCTTAAGATATTTGGTCTCAGATATACAAATCTACTTACATCCTCCTCCTGACGAGTTTTGAAAGAGAATGAGTATCTCTTTGCACAAACTATAAAGATTTTCAAAGAAACACTCTTTACAGTAAAAAAAAAGAAAACCTTGATAAATGCTAGAACAGGGGTACTGTACTAGCTTACAGCATTATTATTGCAATAAGATTAAGATTTCTTTCGAGTGTACCGCAAATATAACGTCGTTTAATCTAAGAGAAGAAGCAGCTCGATATACATGTCTGGGAGTTTGCCATTAGTACAGCTATGTCTATGTAACTGTAGAAAAACTGAGGAATAGGGGAGTAATAAAATACAGCGAAACACCACACCTATAACAATTGTCTAACTTCATGCTCCGTAAGCAGTTTTGCGAAAAAAATCCTGCAACAGCAAACAAAACTGCAGTGGAAAATGTGGTAATAGGAATGCAGGTTTGTATTGTTCGTTCCCTTATTTGAACTACGATGGCCCTTGTGACAATCTCAGATTCTTCATCGGCGAATATGACTTTGAAATAAAGTTTAACTATCCAAGTAATCAAGGATACTTTAAGCTAAGTAGAAACATAAACTGAGCTACCAAGATAACTATGAGCCTCTTATCGAAGAACTTCTGAAAGGCCCTTCAAAGATTTCAAAATGAGATTAATGGTCGAAAAACAATGCATTTCTCTCTTTCTTTTCATTTTTACAGTCTTTCGCATATAATATTATTAAATTAAATTTGATAATAGTAATAATTTGTACCATTATGTAATACTTATAATCAGATTTCTAAAAAAATAAAAATTATTCAAATAAATACAAATTGCTAAATGATAAACTTAAAAACAATACATTTAAAAATATCAACGTTTCGTATCGCACCCGCGAACGTCATCAGGATTAAATGAAGTGATGTTACATATTATATAAGTTAAACTTTAAAAAATGTGAACACATACGTCCATGAGTCCAGGTGTATTCTTGATTTGAGAGTGTGCAAACCTCCACAAGTTTCTATGGTAACCTACGAACCAAACCATTACTCCGAAAAAGGAGGGAAAAAAAGGGGGATAAAAACAAAATTTATAGACTGTTTTAATTAATTGTAACATATTATTACAGATTTTATGAATGGTATAACACAAATGATAGTTACAAGCGTGTTGACCAAGCTTAATAATCGTAATGGACTCTAAAATTTTATTAAGATATGGAATACAACTGTGAGAATAGTAGTTAAACAACAAATAAGGAATATTAAACACAAATGTCAGAAAAAACTGTCCACTTAAATTACAAATAATTTACTTTTTATCCTTCTCGAAGAACGATAAATATGTGTGGTGATTTAAACTTAACATATCTGCATTCTTTTGACATTTCAATAACTTCAGCGATTTTTAAAAATACAAAAATTCTAAATAATAGAAATTTATATCATTATACTTTAATTAATGGTGTTTTTTTTTCAACATAAAAATATTTTCTTTTAAATGGAAAATAATCAAAGTATCCACGAGCAATTTCGATTCTAATAATTTTTTTAAGAAAATTATTTATCAGATAATGCACATAAAAAATTAAATGCTTTTCCTAGCCCCATTCTAGTCCAAAAGCATAATGAAATTTCTGTTTGACTTTTTGCACAGATAAATTGCATGACTGTTTAAAGAATCAGCATACATTTTCATTTTTGGAAAAACTAATTATTTTTATTATTTCTGTAAAACTTTCTTTTGTAGTAAAACGTGTTTTTGTTTGTAAAACAGAGGACTTTTGTTGTTTATACCAAAAACTGTAATGATAACTGTTTCCCTTTTTTTTTCTTTTTGACTTAATTACAAAATCCAGGAAAATGTATTTTCTCCGGAAAATTTTAAAATGAAAATTGCAAAGCTTCTTCAATATGCGATATGTTTGTTTGTCCAGATTTAAACAGTTTTATATCAATTTAACAAATCTTTCTGCAGTTTCTGATTATTATTTATTTGATAAAATTTCATTGAAAATATGAATGCTTCCTAGCTAAATGTAATTTCATGAAATTAATTTGAACTTCCTGCGGATGCTTTAATTTTATTTTCCATTTTTTTCGTTAGTTATTTTGTGAATGTAAAAATTCGTTATTATTTATCAAGAATAATTACTATGCAAAGTTATCTTATTTTGTTATTTACAGATTAAGTTACTGTAAGTTAATTTAAATATTGTTAAACTTTTTTTGTTTCTGTTACTTTATCAAAAACACTTATGTAATAAAAACATAAATGATTTTTTTCCAAATATAACTTAATGAAATTAATTAGAACTTCCTGGGGAGCTTTAGTTTTACATTTTTCTTTTTAATTAGTTCTTATGTGAATGTAAAAATTCATTATTTTTATCAAGAATAATTAGTGCGCAAAGTTATGTTGTTATTTATAAATTAAGTAGCTGTAAGTTTATTTGAATGCTGTTAATCATTTTTGTTTTTGTTATTTATCCTTAACAAGTATATAAGATATCCATAATTAAACTACTTTAATGTTATCTAAAAAGTAATAACTATGGTTCATAAAGTTCTGAAATTTTGTGAAAGATATAAGAAGGGAATGGAAATTTATTTAAGCCAAAATATTTTTCAAAATTTTTTCACAAATTCACGTTTTATAATAAAAGACAATTATATAAGATTTTTACCATAGGTTAGAAATTTTATTTATTAACTCTATCTGATCCTAATTCTAGTATTTCACGACAGGTTCTTAGTTAAACACGACATCTTACGACTCCATATAGTATTTGAAAATGATGACTATCATGTGCAACATGTTACGAAACGCTATCATTCAAATTTGCACGTACTCTTTCATATAATGCATGTTATTTTTTTTTATCTAGATGTTTTTACTTTTTTTTAACCATTGAGTAACTTAAGCTATAGTTTTTGGTAAGTTAAGAGATGTTTCATTGCTACATGTTCAATTTATGCTTGTTACAATATCTATAGCTTCTCTTTGGATAAATAGTATAAACTATCCATTTAAATGGTAATGACTAAATAGTATGGATGATAGTATGTACTAGAAAGAAAAATTATCTCGTTGTCATTCAAATTTATTTGGATGGTTTCTACCTGGCTTAATCTGGCTAAAACTATAATTTTTCTATTACATTTAGTATCTGCTATAAGGTCGTTTTTTAAATACATAAATTTTCCACTAGTCATATCAGTATAGTAATTTTTCGATCTGTCGGTTCTAATAAATGTTAGCCTCCGAAATTAAAGAAGATCATTTACATTATGACTGATCTAATTATTTTTGAAAATTACTCGAGTGTGTAAATAACATATTATTACTGATTATATAATCTGGCAGCGAATTCTGTTTATTTATTTATTATTTTTCTATAAAAAAATCTTAATTAAATTAGAAACCTTAGTTCCCATCATATTTTTTTTCTAGTTTTTAATATGTCATTTTTCTAAACTGCGTTTTATGCGCCCCTACTAATTTCGGAAAAAGAATTGTATCAAAAGTGCGCATTATACAGCAGAATACGTAATGCTGCTATATCTTTTATAGTTTATATCGTAACGCGTATAGCATTAGAAGATCATTAGAAGTGTATAGCAATAGTTCTCAAACAATTTTATCTGGACTAACTCTTTTAGTTTATCATTCATGTATATAAATCAATAAATTTCGAAAAAAAGATCAATATTTTTCCCATTATTTACATTTTATTTTCTGTGAAATGCGAAGTAGTGAAAAGGAAAACACCTAAAAATTAACAACTGTTGGAAGTAGAACATTTTTCTTAAAAGTTATCGGACGGTATATAGTTACCGTGGCCAACTAGATCTATACTGCCCATCTATTTGAGATTAATGTATGAAGCTCCCGTCAGAGAACTCTGATACCTTTCCCAAGTTATTCTGACCAATCGTGCAAAATCGGAACCAAAACAATGACCGTGTGCTGATCCATGTGCAGTGCACAGAAAACAGAAATCAGCTTATTCAATGTTAAGGGGAGATTGGACCTTTATTTGAGCAAAATCATCTATAGCAAAATCATCAGAAAAAAGGTCTATTTCTGAGGTATAATAGTACCTAAACAGTTTTTTCTTATTAAAATATCATTTATGAAGGTTTTAAGGAGTAAATAATAAAGATAAATTTATTTATATAACTTTAAATCTGTTTTTCTTAAAACTAATTTTTCATCGTTTTTAGATTTCTGAATTGCTCCTTGCGTCTTAATTTTTGATCAATATTTATAAAATTGATAAGAAAGTATCCTGATATTATTTAAAAGGAAATTGTATAAGCTTTTTAAAATTCGTTTTCATTAAGATAGTCAAATTTTATTTTTTACTTATTAAAAGGCAAAATTTTGATGAAAATCGATAAGGAATTTAGAAAAAAAATCTGTAAAATATTAACTATTCAAGAGATTTAAAAACTCTTACGCAAATTTGTTGGTAATATAGTTTTAAGTGATAAACAGGCGAAAGAAAGAAAATATTTCAAAAATTAAGACACGAGGAGCATTTTAAAATTTCGTTTAAAAATTTTAATTTTTGTAAAATAATTGCAAATTTTAATAAGGTTGGAAATTTTTTGAAGGTATTCTATATGCCTTTGTTGAAATGTATATATGCACAAAATTTCATATTGCTATGATAAAAATGAATAAAATAAATTTTTAACGTCCACCGTCCCCTTAATTTAGGCTGGATTTCGTCATGTGGTCTAATGAAATGGTTCCGGATTTGAAGCTGAATCTAGCTTCACTTTTTCGGTGATTTTTAGCGTAATGCGCAGGCAGTTATACATCTAGTTGGCCATGACGTTACTCTCGTAAAACCTCAGCCACGACATAACTCAAGTTGAGTTGAAATCCACTCATCTCATGACTTGAAATTCAGAGTTGAATCAACTGGAGGGAACAAATTGTTTTTTAAGCAATTTAAATCAAAATGAGTAATTTAAATAAGTAATTTAGGTCAAGATGTGTAAAACATTTGAAAATTAGCTCATTCATGATCGAATAAATTACAGTTATTTTCTGAGAATCCAAGTCCACTCTTTCGTTTTAAGAGCTTAAACTTATTAACGATTATATAAATACACAACAAAAATTATTGTTTTTTATAAGACATCACAGGCAATTTTTTCTGTTATTTCACCTCTCTTTTTTGTTAAAAACAGAGGTTTTTCCTATCTCAAATAAAAAGTTGTAAAAAATAAAAGAAAAATAAAGAAAAATAAATAAAATATAGAAGATAAATATTTCCTTTTGCCTCTCATTCGCAAAATCGTTTATTCCGTTAATTAATTTTCTTCTACTACACACAGCCCAAATCGCTATTTTCCATTAGAAAAAAATACTAATGCTTAATTAGACTTTTATTTTTTATTGTAGTACTGAATAGCCATGCATGTTTTCAAGAAAGGGACACGTTATTTTTTCTTTTTTTATCTGTCTTTAACTAGTATAATTAACTGAAAAGAATGTAAATCCGTAAAACAAAATATAGTAAATGAACATTTATAATGAAAACTACAAAAAACATTTTACTATTATTTAAATGAAATATATCACACATTTTATTATATAGCAATTTTAAAAATTACTATCTGGAATTCAATTTCGACAAATAGATATTTTTAAGTGATTCCTATAAAATTAGCAAACGTTTTTAAGTTAAATTTATATATTTTTTTATCCCTAAATGAAGCAAGGTTACCAGATTGCTAAGATCCGGTATGTCTTAACCCCACTGTGAGTCGTTGTACTGTCACGCCAACGTCACAAAATATCACACTCACAACCGCATTTGAAATCTGAAATTCGCCATTTACACTGGTATAAAAAATCTATGATTCTACTGATGTAAAGTCAATGTCAACTAAATATATAACGGCCTGCGCATTTCACTAAAAACTGTCGAAAAAGTGAAGCTGGATTCAGCTTCAAACCCTGCCCAAATAAGCATTGAATAAGCTGATTTCTGTTATGAGCACATTGTCATTCTTTTGGCTCAGAGTTTGCAGGATTGATCAGAATAACTTGGCAGGGTATCAGAGTCCTCTGGCGGGATGATTCCTACATTAATGGCAAATAACTGGGCCGTATAAATTTTGTTATCTTACAGTTACTGAAATATTTATCCTTACTTGAATTTTATCTGTATACTGTAAGAAAAAACATGCAAATTTGCGAAACAAGTTTTTGTAAAGCAACAGATATCTGTAGCTTTACAAAATTTGAGTAAAGCTACAGATTAGACTAATTTTACTAAAATTTCTTTGCTTTCCGAGTTGCTGCATAAAAAGCTATACAAAAAGTTTTAGACATCATAGTTTCTTAAAAAATTCTTAATAACTTAAAAGATTTTTTGATTTACAGTGCAAACGTGTATCTGTTACATTATTTTTTACTTGTTGCGGTTACATAAAAGCTCTATAAATCCCAATTTAATAGAAAAATTTTAGCAACTTTAGAGATTATTTTTAAATTGCGTAGAGGAGAGTGGGGATGAATGGGACAATTTTTACATTTTTACTAAAAACTTAAGCTGTATACAGTTGTTAATTTAAAATATATTACTTAAAGAATACTTCAGCATTTAGCAACTTATTGACATACTAATTTCAATAAACAATTGTTTTTTTAATTTTTAATATTTTTTTTTACTTGCATGCATTTTGTCCCATTCATTCACGTGGTGGGGATGAATGGGACAGATAAAAAAAGTTATTCTAAACATATTTTATTTGAAAACTGAGTGATACATTTTATTTTATTACATATTGACTGAAGCTAATATCAAATGATAACAGTTATTTGGTTCTGACAGTTCCCAGAGGTCTAGGCCTTTGGTAGTTTCATAACAATATCCTCCAGATTAAAAAAATAAATTTCTGGTGGATCGGTATAGTAAAATAAGGAATTATTATCTTTTTTTCTGAAGAATTGTACTTAAAGGTTATCAATATTGTTCTCTAAAACCATAGCAACGTAATGATAAATATTTTTTCCTCATTTCTTTGTTGGAAGGAAGTCGTCGTCTATTATATTATCCAAGCTGCAATTTTAGTGGTCCATATCACTTGAAATCATGTTCAAATCGCTTTTATCTTCATCATGAATTGATAAATTGTCAGATTCATCACTACTGTCCTTTACTAAAAATATTTCTTGAAGGCAGGCAATTCATTTTTCTTGGTTTCTGTTTTTTTACAATTTCCTTTTTCAAATATTTTTTTCCGGTGTATCGGTTAGGACACGACAGTGTACTCGTTTTCACCTCTTAACATCTAGTTCCTAGGTAATGACAAAATGTAATTTTATTTATTATGGACTAGCCCTGCGGATAAATGGTGTGTCCCATTCATCCCCATAAACAATGTCCCATTCATCCCCATAGCCACATCGTTATATAAAACATTGATTAGGCTTAGTAAGCGCTGTCAATATTGTTCATTTGCATCATAAGTATAACAAGTGAT
Organism: Maratus speculifer; assembly: GCA_964019185.1. Classification (NCBI taxonomy): domain Eukaryota; kingdom Metazoa; phylum Arthropoda; class Arachnida; order Araneae; family Salticidae; genus Maratus; species Maratus speculifer. The sequence goes on along the minus strand of OZ025303.1, from coordinate 110,720,509 downwards.
TATATCATTTTAACATTAAAAAAATATATAAGGTTTTGAGAGGGTAACTATCAATTAAGTACTAAAGACATTAAATAGAAAAACTTACTTTGGTTCTTGAAAAATATACTTTGTACAATAGCTAATCTTCTGTTATGGATTTTGCTTTGGAACTATGTATGTTGAATGACCTCAGTACTGTCATTAGTCAGGCTCAAATTATTTATGTTTGGGGAATATATATAAATTTCCGTTGTCCCATTCATTCCCACTCTCCCCTAATGACATTTCAATGAACATAAAAGTCATAAGACGAAATACAGAACAACGCTTTCAACTCGTTAAAAAAGGACATATTGACGTTACAATTATACTTTTTTTCCCGTCACTATTAGCATTGTAGAATTAGACTTGCATTGTTGCATTTGCATCACATTGTTTTCACACTATCGTCATGGTGTTATTATAATAGATTTTGAAGTTAAATTCAGAATGGTATATATATTGAATATTATTCACTTCAACTTAAATGCATAAATTACATGAAATAGCATAATCTTTGTTATATAGAAAGTATTCCAGTTGTGATTAGAAGATATTGACAGGAAAATGTTTGTTAATTATATACGAGATATTCTGTATTATTACTATTTACTTCACATTTTTATTCTAATCTTAGCTTTTACGGAGTTCTCATTATGTTAGCTTGATGTAAATGACTTCAATTCTGTTTTACCGTTTGTATATTCAATTAACTAAATGTGATATTATAAAGTTGTATTAAATAATCATAGTTTTTCATAGATCATAAAATTTAGTAGTACTTTATCAATATTGCAGATCTATTCTTAATATTTCAAACCAGCATATGACTCTCTTTCAGCATTATAAAAAAAATATGTAATTTTTCAGAATGTGCTATCTGTAGTTGCTTTGCAAAATCAGAAAAAAAAAACCTCCAACAAAGTATATTATGCGATCCAGATTTTGTATTTTTACACTATTTCAACATTTTTTATATTTGCTACTGAAAACTGTGTTTCTACTATTAAACTCTACACCTAAATTATTTCCAAGTTGACTGTAACCCAATTTGGTAATATTAAAATATTTACAGGCGATATTAATTTAGTTTTATTCACTTATTAAAAATAGCAACTGTTAATTTAAATTAAAAATCTATCGTTGTTTTATTGATTAGCTATCATCCTCCTTTTAAATCCGTTTTTAATGAATAATTGCGAAAAATATGTGATTTCTAGGAATGCGATATCTTTTACTTTACATCATTGTATCAATCTGGGTATCTATCATCAATTCCATCATAATCGTCAACTGAAATAAATACTTAGACTTTTCAGTTCTTAATTTTTTCTATTATTCAGAACATTTTTTTTTTAATTTATGACAGAATATACTAAAATAAATAAAATAAATAAAATAAATAATAATATTAAGGATTATTTTTTAAAAATAGCAAAATTGGAGAAAAAATTTTTATATTGCGAAAGTATCAAAATTCTTTATTATACTCTTCTTTTCCTTTTATTTATTTATTTATTTATTTATATTTTTTGTATTTTTAGAGTTAATACGGTTTCTTACATCTCAGTGTCATTATTTCTAATAAGAAAATGTTGTTTTTTTTTTTTAATTGCTGAATCTTTAAATTAAATGAAAGATTACATTTAATGGCATTTTATGCAGTATAATACCAGTTTATCAGTAGTTGATTTAACAATTTCATTATTTGGTGATATATTTTCCTGGCCCATATTCATCTCTTTTTAACTCTGTGCTTATGAAACAACTTTTTCTCAGTTTAAGAATAATATATATGATCCATTTGAAATATTTTAAATATCCTTTCAATCCCTTTTTCCCTCTTTATTTTGTCGCTATTTTACGGACAAAAAGTCCTTTTAATTGTTTATAGTATTGGTCCGTATTCATATTGTTTTAATTATATCGTTACGAGACAATTTCAAAGGGGTTTTTTAGTAATTTAAGGATAATATTTATGATATATTTTAAATATCCTAAACATCTTTTCAGTCACTTTTTGTCCCTCTTTATCTTTTCTCTGCTTTACAAACAAAAAATGTTCTATGTAGTTGTTTATAGTATTGATCCGTATTCATCTTCCTTTAATTATATGGTTATGAAACATTTTTTTATTTATTTAAGGATAATATTTAGTATATATTTGAAATGTTAAACACCTTTAAAATCCCTTTTTTCTCTTTTTATTTTTTCTCTAGTTTACGAAAAGAGGTCCTACATGTTTATATTATTGTATTACAATATGTCCTGTGGATATCTAAAACAGTAAAACTATACATACATGTAATGCATTTAATGGACATAAAAAAGTAAGGTCTCATGGTTTAAATAAAAAATAATATAACAATTATCAATCAAATATCTTTTCAAAGGAATAGTGATATATTTAATGCGCCAATAATATTAAATCTAATTAAATACTACGGTTGATATATATTTTTTCTTCATTTGATAAAAAACTTTTAAATAGTTTTGTTTTATTTCAAATGGCTCTTGATGTAATGTGGTGTTTTTAACATTTTTAATAGACATTGAAATCGATATATAAAAATATGCTGTAGTCAGATTGAGCACTCGTATGAACCTTGATGTTAATTAAAACATCATGTCATACTAGGTATTATTTAGCAAAAATATTTTGTAAGGAAATTTTTAAACACACCAATATCAGTAATGAATTTTTATACAAATATTATTTTACTGTCTGATACAAAATGCGCTTTTTTCTCTTTTTATTTTGATTTAAACGAAATTACATATATTGAGGATCATTTATTTTGAAGAAAAAAATAATTTTCATGTTGAAGATATTATCCGGTTTAATTTTTTTCCGCCAAAATTAACCTTATACTATATTAATTTCTTTTTAAAAATATTCCGTATTTATTCCGGTTTATTAAATTAAAATTCTATTATTAGATCTAATCTATTAATCTTTATAAATACGATATAAATTCGCAATTCCTCTTAAATGACATTTATTCAAATAAGCAAAAATCTAAAAAATGGCTCTACATTAAACATATTCTTAAATAAACTTTTAATCTTAAAATTTCTAATAAAACTCACTTTGCCTGTTGATGATATACATATATATATATTGTTTTTTCCCCTTAGTCGTCATCACCAATATTTTTAAAACTGAGTATTATGCTTCTTAATCTATGTTCTGTTTGCTTCATAAAAATCGAATACTATTTATTTCATCTAAAAGTAAGAAGGAGAAATTTAATCTCGTATGTATTATAAAATATCAAATTGAAAAAGAAAACTGATTGCATTTATATTTAATTCTTTTTTTCAAATTTCAATAAACAAATAAAAGCAGAGCTTTAGATGAAGATTGTTTTTTCTCTTTTTAAATAAATAAAAATAAATGTAAATGTCTCAGTTGAATTAAGGAAAATTTGGTATCTTTTTTATGTATGTGGTGTTCTCTTTTTACATATTGCATTTTCTTTATTAGTTTAATCTGAATGTCAGATTTTCTGTTATTTTAAATTAAATTTATAGGTTTTAGTATAAAAGTGATTGTGAACTTTTAATGAAATTATTTTATATTGATTAGAAATAGTTTTAAATCACATGAGGAAAAACATTTTTCATTTTGAATATGCTCTGAACTAAACTAAAATTAATTCTTAGAAAATTCTAAAATTCAAAGTTACCTGGAATGAAGATGGAATTTTTGAAAAGAAAACTCCGCCATATTTGGCAAGACAGGCTCGTAGACCTATTATCTATATCAACCCGTCGTAGGCCTATTATTCAAAGGCCGGTGGTTCAATTTTAAGTCCCCACAATAGTCACTGAAAAATACCCGGATGATAACGTAAAGTTTATGGGAGTATTCTTTACAAATATCTCGCTCAAATTTTAATATATTTACATGATTTTTTGGGTAGGATAACTGAGGACGATCTAAAACTAGTCTAGTTTTTACTTTTTCTATTTTGCTTATATGTCTTTTATATCACGATAGTTTCAATTTCAGAACCGGTTTTTAAATTTAAAGTTGTTTTTTTTTTAATTTGAAACCAAAATTGAAAATTTAAAAACTAGGCCGGTTGTGGATCATCTTCAGCATATTTATGCAAAAAAAAGCATGTAAAAATATTAAAATTTGAGTGAGATATTTGAAAAGAATTTTCCCGTAGACTTGTCATCCGTGTCTTTTTCAGTGACTAGCGTTACGCCTTAATGCATAAATCATTTTACATTTTTGCCCATTACTCACAAATATATGTATACAGTGGCGGTCAAAAGTTTCCGGCCAGCAAAAAGTTTTCAGTTAATTTGTAAATATACCCATATGAAGAGGATTCTCAAAGTGATATTTATACATTTTATTAACATAATAGTTAGGAACTTACTTTTAGAAGAACATGTAAATATCAATAAATTTATCTGACAAAATTAAGTTTAAAGGAAAACGCATGTTCTCAAAAGTTTCCGGCCACCTTCACAAGTTTGTAAAAAAGTGGTATTGTAATAGAAAATTACAGTGATCAACAACATTTACAATTAGTATTTTATCGTATTACTATTTTATTAGCTTTAGTAATAAGTACTGCGGCGCAGCAACGTCACTTTCATACAATCAACGGTTAAATATCGTCTATGATACATTTTTCCCACATTTCTTGCAATTTTGGTGAAATTTCGACTGAGTTGGAATATTTATAGTTCCGCAGACTTTTGTCAACTTCTTTTCAAAGATTTTCTATTGGATTGGTGTTGGGCGCTTGGGCTGATCATTTCAAAAACAAATTTTTTTGTGCGAAAACCATTGCTTATCGAGGTTTGCAAACATTATTTATGTCGTTATCATGTTAAGAAAAATAGTTGCGACCAATTTTTTTTCTCTAATAAGGCAGAAAATAGTCTTGCAAGATATACATTGTATAATTCACCTGGCTGTGGATTTCAAATAACGGACCGACACTTTTTGAAGAAAATACTCCCCACGGCATAATGTGTCTTCCGCCATGCTTTATTGTAGGAATAACATAGGTCGAATCATATCTTTATGAGTTAGGTCATCGGACGTTGTATCTGCCATCACTTCCAAATTTGTTTTGAATTCGATTGATAGAAAAGTGGAACTTTTTTCCAGTTTTAACTTAACCAGACTTTGTTTTTTTGGTTTTTTTTTTTTTTTTTTTGGAAAATGCCAGTCGGGTACGTTTATATATTTTTTTAACTCTGTAAAAAATTTAACACCGACTCTTCCATAAAGTTATGCATCACGTCAGCATGTTGCTACGGTATACGGACTTATTTCAACCATATTTTCATTCCGTAAATCGCAGTATATTCCAGCAGAATTTTTATGCGGATTAACAATTGTTTTTCTCCTGATAATTCTGTTCACAGGAATAGTAATTTTCCGGGACCTCCCGGGCCTCTGAATGTCCTGCAGGCCACAGCCATCTTTATATAATTTTTAAATATCGTTTACGGTCGATTTTACCCATCGATAACTTTGCCGCAATATCTCGAGAAGATTGGCCTTTTAGAGACAAACTAATCACTCATTTATGAACAATAATTGTTGAACTTTTCAATTTTGAATTCAGACTGTGCTATACACGTTTATGCATTCATAAACACAACCAAAAAACAGTTTACCGATAGAAAAAAAACTAAAGAATGATAAGAGGACGGAAACTTTTGCACACGCGAACTTCGAATTTTATCCCTTTGCATGAAGCATCTTCAGTATCCAATCAAAATGATCACGTAGTCAGAGGTCATTCACATATTGCTAATTTTTGAAGCAATTGTCCTTCTTCTTTGCTGAAACCTTTTGGTAAATAAATCGAAGAAACTAACTAGCCGGAAACTTTTGACCGTCACTGTATATATATATTGTGATAAATGAGAATCCATTATAAAATAATTTTATTATTGTGCTGCATGCCCTGTATTATCTGAATACAAATCAGATCTCCATAAATGAATGCTCAATTTTTTTTTCTTTTTTGCTTAATAATGCAATAATTATCTCTTCTTATATGAAGCCCGTATGTATGAGAGTGTTAACTTTGTTTTTCTTTTACTTTATCAATTGTATTAAAAAAACAAAATACGGAGGAAATTTGTGTTAGGATTTATTTAAATACTACAAATTAATACAAAACCTATATATGATTCTTATTTTAGATGATTTTTATGGTTGCTAGCAAATAATATGGTTGCTATCAATTGAAAACATTCAATTAGTTTAAATTTAAAAATAAGATTATGAAGAAATATTATAATTTTTTATAATACATATTTCTAAAATAAAAAATAATAATGTAAAAATAACATTATTAAATTAAATCAGACTAAATATTTTTCTTTTTTAATATGCTTTAAATGAAACAAAAATTAATCATCAAAATATTTCTAAAATTCAGAGTTTTCTGGTATGAAATTAGAACATCTTAAAAAAGTAATGGACGAGATTTGGCATTTTCGGCGACTAACTTTGATTATTTTTACGTTCATAATCGTAACTAGCAGTCTTTCCCACTTCTCTGATTGGTTTTTCTAAAAGAATCTTGAATGAAACATATAGTTAGTTAGCAATGATAAATTTAAAAAAAAATCTTAACATCTAATCAAATATTCATAATTGTTGTCGTATTCGTGTAGCCTTATATTATCCAGTCTAAAGTTGGTGTTGGGAATATAATAGCTCTAAAATCACTGAAGTGTTGTAAATAACTGATTTTAAGTTGGTTTGTTAAATTGAATTTCTCGCTTCTACTTAAAACTACTGCTGCGATAGGGAAAAACGTGTTGTAATTTTCGACCATTTCTTTAACCCTCCTTAGGGGAATTTCAATTCAGAATTTCTGGTATGAAATCAGAATATCTGAAAATACAAATCGGCGAGTTTTGGTAGACTCGACCCTAAATTTGATTACTTTTATGTTCATAATCATAACTAGCAGTCTTCGTCCGCTTCACTGATCAGTTTCTCTAAAAGAATCTTGAATGAAACAATATAGTTAGCAATGATAAAATTAAAATATATATATAGGGTAACATCCCCAGTAATTGGCTCTTTAAGAATCTGTCTTTAAACTTACTTCAATTTTCATTACAAAGAAATAAGATATTTACTTCGAAATGTTTTTAAATCAAAGAATGCATATTTGTGCATCTATTTTGCCCACTGAAATAAAAAAAAAATACACCAATGTATGACACCTTGTGATCCAGTAATTGGCACATGTTTATATTTTTTAAAAACTTTACATTTTACATTGGGTTTAATCGCTTTAAATGATTTTACTCTAGATGAAGATGCTATATTTCAGATTTTTGAGAGTAAGAAATCAGCATATTAGTCTGAAATAGGAACTCTTTAAAACAATACAATATACTTATATTAATACCCAGTAATTGCCATGCTGTCTTCAGTAATTGTCATATGAAGCTTTAATGGATTCCAATTACTGATAATATTTCATATTTTCAAATAAAAACAAGTGATAAACAAAATTAGTCTATAACTTTAAACGTACTTCCAAAATAAATGGTTTGATCTCAAATTCCTTGCGAATTCCTTGTAATTGGAATGGGTTCCAATTACTTGGAACTAGCAAGATTGAAACACAATTAATTGGGCATCTATCATTAATTCAGAAATCCAAACATTTGTGTCGAAAATACTTTTACACAATTAAAGTAACCCTTTTTTAACTAAACAAAACTGTTGTCAATTAAAATTTAAAATATCTTATAAATCAAATAATAGTGAATTGAAAAGCATGCCTTCCTTAAGCCAAAGAAGAAAAATTTGTTACAAAAATGGCTAATTTGTTACAAGCCATAATTGTTTCTCTTTCCTAGGCACTATTGTCATCTAGTAGCATAAATCAAAGTTATAATTTTTAACGTAAATGAACATATAACTGGTAGATGGCCTTGCATTTTCAAAAAATCTTATTTTAGGACATGTTTGTAGGATGTGCCAATCACTGGTGCATGCCAATTACTGGGGATGTTACCCTACCTTAACATCTGATTTGTTATCTTATCCATGTAACTTTATATTATCCAGTTCAAAGTTGATGTTGGCGATATAATAGCTGTAAAGTCACTGAAGTGCTGTACTTATCTAATTTTTTAGTAAGTTTGTTACATGGAATTTCCCGCTTCTACTTAAAACTGCTGCTGAGATATCGAGAAATGTGCTGTAATTTTCAACCACCTCTTTAACCTTCCTAAGGGGAAATTTTAAGTAATTGAAATATGTGTTTAATGTTTCTTTTTGTAATGGGTTTTTTATACTGAATGTCTCGCTTCTACCTAAAACTGCTCACGAGATATGGAGAAATGACCTAAAAATTGCGACCATCCCATTAAAATTGGTAAAGTGTTCTGGTTTATTTAGACTCGAAAGCCGTATTTAAATTCATTGAGTCTGTGGCTTTTTGCACACCAATATTATTTGAGAGAAATTATTGTTTTACAAATAATACAAAACCTTAATATGATTCACCTATTTAGACGATTTTTATGGGGGTTTTTAACGAATTCGTTTAGTTTAATAAAATAAAAATTTTAAAAAATTATAATTAATTTCATAATGAAATATTTGCATTTTTTACAATACAATATTTCTAAAATAAAAAAATAATTTCATAAGGATGCATTGGGAGCAACAAAATTTCCTGAAAGATATGTTCCTTGTTTTTTTTTTTTTTTTTTTTTTTTAAGAACATACGAATATTTATTCTGCATCTCAACTGACTTTTTTTAGACCATTCTTGAGAAGGCGTTCATTAAGAATTTATAAAGAAACTGATTTCGTTATGCATAAAAAAGGAATTCCAAAAAGAAAAGAAAATATGTATGTGTAAAGAAAATAAAAATAAACATTCAGTTTTTTTAATTTACGTTATGATTTTTTTTTCTTTATTGTTTGAATGCTTATGTTTTTGTTTAAATGATACCGTGCACGAACAAATTTTTCACTAAATTCACAAAATATGCAAAGTTTCTTACATTTTTGTTCAGAATAGAAACACTTAGTAAATTTAATTTAAATAAATAAATAAGAAATTCAAAGAGTTTTGAAGTCATTTTTTTACTGTAAAAAATATGCCTATATCTTTGAGTTTAAACCAAAGTTTTATTTAAATAAAAAAAAATCTTTTTACACACTTCATTAAAATTCTGGTATTTCTCTCTCTGTTACATTCTTTCAAAAAAAAGAAACACTTATTGTTGTTTTCTTTAATGAAATTTTTTTTTCATTATTTTATTTTTATTTTTTACTATGTAAAGTTTTTTGAGCCAATGTGCTAAACTTATATGCATTAATACAACTACTAATCACCATGTACGAGAGAAAGAGCCATAGTTACAAGAAAAGATTTTATATTAGACAAAATAAACTAAATTAAAATTTTTAAAATTTGAAAAGGATTACACATTGTAGTGCATACAGACGCATGTTCAGCGAAAAGCGTATTCTTTTGTCTAACTTACTTTTAAAATTCGCACCGTCAAGTTCTGTATCATGGGTTGCCAAAGTTTGGAAAAAAGTTACTTGTTGTATTTTCCTTGTACGCATATGACTAAGCTGATAATACAGGGTGTTTCAAAAATGACCGGTATATTTGAAAAATCAATAAAAACTAAATGGGCAGCGATAGAAATACGCCGTTTATTGAATATGCTTGGGACAACAGTAAATTTTCAGGCAGACGATCTTTCGAAATTAGTTACAATTCTCAACAACAGTGGGAGCTGCAGTCTGGAAAAATCTAAAGTATGATATTTTCCACATGTCCACCATGCGCAGCAATAATAAGGCTTAGTCTCTGAACGAAACTACCAGAAACCTTTGTAAACATGTCAGGCGAGATGGCTTCACATGCAGAAGGTATGTACTGCTTGAGTTGTTCAATTGTTACTGGATTGTTGCGGTACACCTGGTGTTTCAAGTCAAAAATCCTCTGTTCTAAAGAATAAACCATTTTTTCAAAGAAAACTTCCAATCTGTGAACAGCACACGCTTACAGCAGAAAGACGACTTACAGAATGGCAAACTCAAAGACTGCGTTTTCTTCTATGGCTTTCAAATCACCTGCAGCGCCATCTTTTGTTGAAATTTGTAACTAATTACGAAAGTTCGTCTGCCTGGAAATTCACTGTTGTCCCAAACATGTTGCAACAACTGTTGTATTTCTATCGCTGTCCGTTTATTTATTTATTTATTTATTTTGATTTTACAAATATACCGGTCATTTTTGAAACACCCTGTATTTCTGCCATCAGAATTATCCATTGAGTTTTGAAACTATCAATAATATTGCTGATTTTATTATATAGTGTTTACATAAATAATAAGTTTTTTTGCTTTTTGTAGAGTTTCATTCATTTGACGAAAATCTATTCGTCTTTGTCCTCTGTCTGTCCGTCACAAAGTCGGTGCACAAAAGCTGTATGAGTCAGCCTTTTAAAATTTTCTGCCCTTACAGCTGAATATTTCGTGTCAAAAAACAATCATAACATTTTGAAAAACTTTATTATTTCAATTAAATTAATTTTATCAATCCCAACCATCCCATTATTTTTGTGATTTAACACTAGAACGCCTGAAATATTGCTACCCCCTAAAACGCCGGCAGGTGTCATTTTGACACTGGTCGATATTATGTAAAAAAATTCGAAAAAAAATGTGCAGTTTAATATTCTTTTTACAAATACCTGTAGAACACACAAATAATGTTAAATATAAAAAAATACAAGATTAAATTAAAATGCTTAATGTATATACAAATATTATTATATTTTTAAAATACTCTTAATTTTTCGAGATATAGAGAAATATATTTCACACACAAATTATATTTTATCTATAATATAAGAACAATTTTGCTTGATTATAAGAGCATACATATAGCACACACAAATGATTATTTTGTCTATAACTTAAGAATGTTTTTGCAAGATAATATGAAAATATAAAGATGTGAAATAAATACTTACATTACTAACAGTCAATACATTTGTAGGTGACATTTTTTGTGCATTTGCCGTAAGTCATTCTATTACAAGAAGAAAATACTTTATTTGTCACATTTCCATGACATTTTTTAACTTCGCATTTCCTACGCTTAGAAGAATTTTCAGGCCACAGTTCTTCTTCATCTCTCCTGCTTCTTTTAGTGGATTTTTCAGTGGATTTTGATCGCATTTCTTCAGCTAGTGTTTGTATAAATACACGCCCTGTTATGTTTTTTTCTTCTTATACGTTTGAAAACAATCCAAGCGTTTATGGCAGCAAAGTCTAAAATATTGTAGAATGTGTGAATTGGCCATCTTATTGAACCTGCTTTGACTGAGTATTGTCTTGCCATTTGGTCAACAATATCTACGCCACATTTCGTTTCATTATAAAAACTGACGGTTTCAGGTGTTTTCTTTGAATTGCTAGCAATTGTGATGCTTGAATGCATTTGAACTAAGAATTATTACATTTCTTTTCTTTTTAGATTGAGAAACTGTAAGTGTTGGGCCCGATTCTTCATTCTTCAATATTTTTGTTGAGTGCAACTCTTCTTTTCCTGATTTTACACAATCTGAAATTTCTCGTCTAGCGCTATTTACCGTGCCAATTAAGCTTTTGTCAGCCTTTCTTTTAGTTTCTTTGCCAACTCAAGAGAAGTAAAAAAATTGTCAACTGTGACACTTCTTCCCATATTTTTCAAAGTTTCTGTTAATTTTAAAACCACATACTCAGAAAATCTCTGACTTTCATCTCGTTCTTCATTTTTTCCTAAGTAGGGAAATGTGTTTAAATTATACTTACTTTCTAAATCTGCAGCTATCCAAAGTTTTATCAAGTTTTGATGCTATAAACTGAGAAACGGACAGCTAGTCTTATTTGGAAACAATTGTTCATGAATTGTTATGTTCTGGCCTGGTTTGTAACAGCTTATGCAATTTTCAATAAAACGATTCCATACTTCTGAAATCATTGCGAATTTACCATCTTTAATTCGATTACGACGAGTTGATTTTATATCAAATCGTAAAAATCTTGATATTTCACAAAATTTGTCTCTGGACATAGTTTCTTTACAAAAATTTATACCCCATTCTGTAGACCATAATGAATGAAGTTCGAGGTTACTAGCTCCTGAAAGTCCAGGTACATACAAAATCAAAATGTAAGCTAAAAGTTCCTGTTCTGAAAGAGACCAAGCATCATTTTCTAATACTAAGCGAGCTTCTGTGTTTGTGCATTTAATAATATGCTCTAAAATCTTTCTGTCTATAAAAAGCAACCAAGCAATCAAAACACTGTCATAATTCACATTTCTATTTGCATAATTAGTTGGACCACTAGCTTCTCGCAAAATATTTTGTATTGCTAATCTATTGGTTGCACTTGCAGAACCACATTCTTTCCAGCGTGAGCTATCGCGAGCCATAAATTCAGTCTGATTTCAAGAATAATTAATTTAAATATCCTCATCGCTTTCCGATTCAGATGATACAACAAGAATAAAATTTTCACTATCAGTTCAGATAATTCCCCACTTTCAAATTCATTATCTGACAATTCTCTCAGAAGCGCTGTAATTTCATCCGCAGTAAGCCCCCTTTTAGGAGACATTTGAAATTTATTCATAAAATGTAAAAAGAACGAAAGAAAATCTCACGAAATTTTACTCATATTAGTCAATATTATCAATTTTAGTCATACTTTGGAAGCAACCGTATATGTACTATCTTTGTGAGAAATAAAACTTCGATGGCAGGTGTTGTTGCAGCTGAAACAAATCACGTGATGACCAGGTGTTGAAAAAACATTCTGAGATCCCCTTGAACTACGATAGTATGTGGAATTATCGCACAGAAGAACGAAATTAAAATTAGGGGAAATGAAATTATTGCGGTGTCCAATTGACACCAGTCCGGCGTTCTAGGTAAATTTGCCCGTAAACCAAGTTTGAATAAATCGATTTCCAAAAAAATTTCTATGCGAGTTCTACTCACATATTTATTAAAAGTCGAGAGACATAACAAATTTACTTTATAATTTACAGATTTTACATAGGAATTTACACGCTTCAGTGTCGAAATGACACCGTCCGGCGTATGTCGCCATTTGGAACCCCGGTGCAGGAATTTAAAAATTTTATTCTAAAGTGGATTTCATTAAAATAAATTTTTTTATTTTTTCTTAATTTAAGGGTTTATATAAAATCTTTTTACCTCTGTCATTTATAATGCTTTTCGGAATTTAATCTTTTTTCCGTTTAAAAAATTATTATGATTTATAAAGATTCAGCAATTTAAATTTCATTTAAATAATTTTTTCGTTCTTAGAAATTAAAAATTTTTTTATGTCCCCGGTATTTTTTTCCGGATTTTCAAAAAAATTAGAATTTTAGATTTTATTTAAATAATTTTATTTGAACATTATTAATTTTATTGAAATAAATAATTTCCTTTTGCAATTATTTTAAAATTAAATTTATTGATGCTACCGTATGAATTTATTAATTATAAACTATTTACATTTATTAATTAAGGGATAAATTGTTTTGAAAGAGATATTAAACGAAACTCTCTGAGCGATCTGCGATCACTCAATCCCATTTGTTCTTTTATTACAGGGATGATTCCTGACCATTTTTTTTATCCATACAAGTAAAAATATATACTTTTAAAACATTATTCCTTATTTTCATATACATAATACCTCAGAGATACTTTGAAACCAAATTCGAAATATATGCTTTTATTTCGAGATAGATTTTTTTCTCAAAAGTAATTCTCCACATACCAAATTTAATAAGTTTTATTTTTTGAAAGACTTGCAATAATCCAGTGAAAACATAGAAATTTGCATTATTACATAAAAAAGCAATCAATTACGTTAACAATAATTTCTATCACTAAGTAATTGAAATTTCATAAACAAATTTATCTGTAACTTGCTCGAACACTCCACAAAGATAACGCCACTTGTTTAAAAGAAAAAACCTGCGCAATATACACTGTAAAACATTTGTGTAACATTACTCCATAAAACTGGTGGCAGCTTTGCTGCAGCCAGTGTTATGGTGTGATTTTTTTTTCACTTATATAATGGTGTAATTTAAACATATGTTACTGGTGTAACATTACAAATTAGTGTAATGTTACACTGGTTATCCTGGTTAATCGTTATTCCACCATAAACTTGGTAGAAACTTGGCTGCCACCAACTTTATGGAGTAACGTTACACAAATGTTTTACAGGGTAAACAGCAATTTAGAGAAGCTAAAAATGTACATTTTAGACTGATTCTTAGACTGTTAGATTGAAGAGTTAATCTTAAAAATCTTCATGTACATAAGAGAAAACCCTGTAAATGTGTAGTGTATTTTTGTTTACTTTTCATATTTTAACGCAAGTTGTTGCAAATAAGTAACACAAGTATTTAAAAATTATATAACAATTCATATTCCATATCTAAATTTTAAGAAAGTATCAGTGTTTAAATCTCAAAAAAACAAGTATGCAATTTCGTGTTAAAATTATTTTGAAAAAATAAAGAGAATCTTCATTTTCAAGCGCATTTTTTTACAGTGCATTTACTACTAAATGCATCATCATAAGCATTTTTGTGAAAATTGAAATTTACCCAATCAAAAACTTTCCTTGGCGCTTTAACGCAATTTGTATTCGTTGCGTTCGTAGATATATTCAATTCAGCTATTTATAACACACTAATCTGCACATGGGAAATAAACATTTACAGCATCTATAGCCGTAGATAATAAGGTTTTTAAAAGATTTTGGAAACTATCATATGATTATCATATATTCCAACACGAAACGCGCTTTGTTCTTCATTTATTTATATTTACCTATATATTAGATATATAATGGACACCTCCTTTTTTCCAAGAAAAGTTTTTTAAAACGCATAACAAAAAATTCAAATAATTTTACTGTAATATATTAAAACAATTACTTTTTATATAATCTGACAGCAAATATTCTATTTATTTACTTTAATTGTAAACTTATCTTCATTAAAAAAAGAAATCAATCATCATTTGTTTTTCTATCATCATTTGTTTGCTAAATTTCATTTTTATAAACTAGTGCTCGCGATAGGATACGTAAAGCAGCTATACGTTTAAACGATATACGTATATCCGTATAATACGTTTTTCTGCTATACGAATACTTTAAAATATACTTTTAAACGTATCCGGATACGTATAAGGCGTATCAATTAAACGTATATTTAGAATACATATATTTAATGTATACGTATATTCCACGTATCGTATCTAATTTAAATATTGGACTTCATCAGTCTTATGTCAGTGAATGAAGAATAATTTGGAAATCGGTGGCGTTACGACAGGAATCCGTATAGTATGTCTTATATATACAAGATCAAACAATGAAAAGCGTATATTTTTTAAAACAGTTTGCAAAAATGTCACAAAATATCAGACTCCTGATTGTCCAATCTCGTTTCACTAACAGTGAAATATCTATTTTCAAAATAGCGAGTTATTACCGTGAATTGCAAAAGTATTTTGCAACATTGTACTTTGAATTTATTTAGATTTTTTTATTCATCTTAAGGTAATGAGCTCAGATCCCCGTTATTTTACATTTTGTGTAGGTAATGTATACAAATTGTATCCATTGTAAATAATCAGCAAAATTAAACACTTTTTGAGGAAAGAATGAGAGTATAAATGTTTCAGATTTATTGTGAATTCTTGTTAAATTTAGTTTTTTCTTTTTAATTATTTAAAAATTCTTTATTCACTTATTGTTTTACAATCAAGATTGCACACGAGCGTAAATGCTATTCTTTTCATGGCGCTAATATTTTCTAACTCTGTTAATGTATAATGAAATTTCATTTTTTTAATCTTGACATTCTCACCAAAACATACATAGAATCACTTCATATCAAGCATTGACTAAATCTGTAGTTTGATGAAAATCCGTGCATTAATTCTAGAGATAGAGCTATTGCAGAAAACTTAAATAAAATACAGCAAAGTAGAGCCACCTGTTGAACGATTTACATACAAAACTAGTCAGTAACAATTTCTACCAGAGACTACTTGAATATATAGGGGAGACTGGGATGCATGTGAACAGTTCACGTAAACATAGCTTTTTGTCATAACTGGGTTAATTTCTATAAGCAAAACTACTCTATATAGTGAACAGAACTTTTTTTTACGCATAGTATTTTTTAAAAATTAACTTTACAGTTCTTCTTACTTTTCTTAATAGTTTATTGAATTTAAAAAAAAAATTTCATATGTGCCCCAACGAAAGAGCAGTTGTAAACACATAAGGAAAACATGTGAACACAAGAAAAAAAAATTGTTGACATGTTTTTTTTATCTTTTTCATATGTTACCTTAATCATTAGTTGTATTATTTATTAAATTCACCATAAAGAAAAATATATGTATATTTATTTAGTTTCTGAATTATATGTTTAAGCAAAATATTATAAAATAAAAATAAGTTGATTTGGGGGGGGGAGGGCTTAGATAATTGATAAAATATTGTTGCAATATAACAAAAAATAAAGAAGTAAACTTGAGAAAATAATTAAAGAATTTAAATTTTGCTTAGGGCTTTTTGTTTGAGGGAAATTTTAGGGAGGGAGCATTTGGATAATATTTATAGGAAAACTAACAAACGGCGAAAGATTCTCATCCTTATATTTGCCTGTAAATTAAGGATAAAAATTGTTTTACATTTATAAGCTTCCTCCAAATTTAATTTCTTTTGCTTTTAAAGAAAGGGAGAGTCAATAATGGAGATTTGTAGTTATAAGTTTAAAATTTTTATTTTCTTAATTTAATATCTATTTTCAAAACACCAAATAAAATAGCTGTTTTAGAAATGGAAGTAAAATAATACTAGAAGTTTGCAACAAATGAAACAGAAAAATTTGAAAAGTTATTAAACATAATATATTTTGCATTAATGATGCATAAAAAATAGTATTGAAAACTGTTAAATAAAATAATGTATAGCATTTATTGCAATTTAGGAAACATGAAATTTATTTAAATTACAATTGAACGTAAAGAGCTTGTTGCTTTTTATGTATTTACTGACAGTTGTGTTTGTAGAAGTTTCTATTACACAAAATCAACTTTATATGATAGAAATGTCTTCAATTTCTATAAAAATATAGATAATGGAGTTGGCATCATTTTCACGAAGTTAACTAAAAGGAATAGAATCACTGAATGATTATTGGGGAATTTAATGTCATATTCAGATCTGCCCCAACTAGACTCTTCATAAGTGTCCCACATTCCCACAAGAGTTAAAATGACAAATCATTAGCATTTCTCAATTTTAAAAGTAAAAAATATCAGAAATATTTATTAGTATCCATAGTCTATGTTAAATAAAGAATTTTTTTTTTTTTTTTTTTTTTTTTTTTTTTTTTTTTTTTTTTTTTTTTTAAATCAAGCTGGAGATTTTACTTTTAAGTACAGTAAGCAGTATTTTGGCTCCTGGGGACAAACAAAATGTCGAAGAGTTTAAAAATTTTTTTCCATATGCCTATAGGTGCTCCCATCTTTGATATTTTTTGAAATAAAAAAAACATATAATAACTAGTGAAAATGGCAATGTTCTCATATGCCCCATTTTCACATGTGCCCTAGTCTCCCCCATATATGTTACTTAATTCTGTGTATTTGGTCTTGAGATAGAAAACCCACAAAATCCATGTCACATACAAACAGACAAAGTCACAGACTCATAAACTGACAGGCAGATATTTTGTAAAAACATATTTTTCGGGCTCTCTTACCCTGAAGGGTGTATTCGCTTTTCCACCTTCAACAGCTCGAAATTTTCCGATACAATTTCAGACATATTTTTAAAAGTAGAAACATAAAACTTGCTGAGGGTATTTTTGAAGAAATGTACAAGATGCCGTGTGATGTATTTTTACGCTCAATTCATTAGAATTTGATTTATAAACAATTATCTTCTCAGTATGACCCTTTTTTTCGTTCACAGATCTCCCGCTAGGGGAAAATCTGTTCAAGATGCCGTTTTTGATTGCTTTTTTTGCAATATTTTTTGCATTTATCAAAGAATTGACAATTACGGCACCTTGTGTACTTTCTAAATAAGACAATTTACCAGTTTGATGCATATGAGAGTAAAAATGAAGTCAAAAATAAATTGGAAAATAAGCAGTTTCAATCGAAATACACCCTTAAAACGTGTAAACCTGTTGAAAGTATTCCCGAATCCAATAGTTTCTTCTTCTAAAGATACAAGAAAATATAAAAAAACTAAGTACTGCGTCGCAGATTTTCCAAAGATTAGTTTGATTCTACCCACAACTAATGTAAGACATTTTATAATAAATAACTTAGTTTTATGGGGGGGAAAAAAACAAAATCTAAACTGAGAAAGTATCCAGATTTTTTTAAGTACCTGCATAACAAGTAGTAGTTAAGTAAACACATCGTAGTTCTTTGAACAAAGAATCGCGATGGGGATATTCTACCGGATATTTCTCAATGTCTCTAATCCGCAAAAAAATATTGAAACATCAAATTTCATACATTGAATGAGAAACGTTTAAACGTTTATACGTTTAACCGCTTGGGTAAAATCCGTACATACGATGTACCGTATATGCTGTTTCATGTAATACGTATAACTGCCAATGCCGAATTATACGTATAGCAAATACGTATTTCGTATAATACGTATTATACGTATACTCGTATAAACGTATAATCGGCAGCTCTATTATAAACTCGTATTACGTGCTCCTCTTACCTAAAAATTGCATAAAAAGTGCGCATTATATGCCTACATACATAATGCTTCTCAAACTTGAGAAACCATGAGAAAATATCAGGCGTACAGCAATAATTTTCAAACAACTTTATCAGGACCTACCTGCTTAACATACCTTTATGCATTTAAATTAATATTTTTCGCACAAGAATAATTTCTATCCGATTTGCAATGCATTTTCTGTGAAATTCGAAGTGATGAAAAAATAATAACGGTTAAATTGGCATGCAATGAAACTAGATGATTTAAAAAAAGTAAACTGAAAATTGCGGATTTTATAAATACATGAAAATATATATTTCAGTGGATGTGTGAAGTCACCAGCCGGTAGTGGTAATGCATAACAGAGCTGAAAGCAATAAACGCAAAATCAACCCAAAGTGGAGCTAACACAGTGAAAAATTCTTGTAATAAAAATGGAGCGAATTCGGTATTTGTTGGCATGCCAAAAAATTAGGTACTCTGCACAAGTCCCTTATTAAAATGCAGAAGACTCAGCAATTATTTTATTTAAATGGTGGTAAAAAAGCTTTGTATGACTCAAACTCCATCACTTGTAACGATGAATGTGTAGAACGGCAAGGTCATATCTGTAAAACTAACCTTCACTTATAACTTCTATTTAATACAAATCATTAAATAAGAAGCAACATATGCAAGATCTTTTATATGTACATATATATACATATATATACAGGGTGTCCCAGAAGTAATGGGACAAACTTAAAGGGGCGATAGGGGACAATCACAAGGATTCAGAATTGCATAGCAACTCATGGACGGAAACGACTTTCTAGCGCAGTAGATACGATAAAAACACGAGAACGACAGGACACGAATAAGGGGAGACTCTATATCTTTATTATCCTTAACACAGCCGAAAACTAAGAAGAAAGAACATTAAAGAGAGAAGTTCGTCATCAAAGTAGGTGTTCGAAATTGCGACCCCAGGCCATGATGCATGGAGACGCATCTCCGGTGCATGGAAGATCTAACATTCTCTAGAAAATTCCTAGAATGTTCCGAACATCCCTAGCAGCTGCCACGATGCGTGAAACAAGTTCCTCAGCACTTTCCAGCGTTTTTCCGCCATTTTTGCAGCATTCAGAATAATAAACATGTTCTCTCTCTGTTCTTATCCTTCCTTTCTTGTGTTTTGTGTCGTCACTACCACGCCAGGAGAGCATTTCCGAGCATGGGTTTATATGACATTCTGAATCATTGTTATATATCCTACCTTCTTAAAGTTTGTTCCATTACTTCTGGGACACCTTCTATATATGTATATATACATATATGTATATATATACACATATATATGTGACATTTTAAAGTTAGGGGGGCAGAAACATCATCGCCAGGTTTCCCTTTCTTCGCACAGAAGTCATGGCCAGCGAGACAAAAACAAAATAAATAAATGTAGAAGATCCAAATAATCACTCCTTGGCTGCTGCAAGTTCATTTTATTAAACTGTAGCTATAATAGAGAGAAAAGCTCCTTTTGCAGACGATCATTTACCGAAACATCCCAAAAAAAATTCCATCATTTACTACATCCAGCCGTACTCATCGAAGAGAGAACCCAAGAATCCCTCTTCTTACCACCTCTCGAGGCTTCCTTTTTTTAAATCTAAAAAGAAAATTCTAGAACATTCTTTAGTCTCAAACCATGATTCTTTTATGTAAACATAACTCATACTCAGAGTCGAAATTAATATTTGACAGACAACAATTTTATTTTTAAAAAAATATTATTTAACCAATTTATAATCGACTCAGAATTTTAAATATCTTAGGCAGACGATTTTTAGAGACTATTAATTTTAAGAGAAAAAGAAAAGAAATGAATTTATTGATATGCACAATATTAAATGTTGACTGAGGGAAAATATATAAATAGATAAAATAAAATAATGATATTTTTTGAAAAGTATGGTTTTGGAATAAATTTAATAAGACTTTCTTAAAAAGGATTGATAAAAACATAGAAAAAATGAGTTTTATTTGGAATATTAAGAAATAAAGTTTAATTAAGAATATTTTTAATTTAGAGCCATTTTTTTAAATTTACGCATACTGGAATAAATGTTTTTTTAAGGCGAATTAAGAATTTATATCGTTTCCATAAAGATTAACAGATTATATCTAGAAACAAGATTTTAATTTAATAAGTTGAAGTAAGTACGGAATATTATTATAAGGAAATTAATATAGTATAAAGGTTAGTTTTGGCGAAAAAAAATTTAAAATTTGTAATATATATATATATATTTCTATTCAAAATAGGCGTTTTTCTTATCTCAAAATAAAAGTTGTAAAAAAAGCATTCGGAATGTAGAAAATAAATGTTTCATTTTCTCTCTCATTCGCAAAATCGTTTATTTCGTTAATTAATTTTCTTCTACTACACACAAAGCATAACGCTATTTTACATTAGAAAAAAAATACAAATCCTTAATTAGTTTTTCAATTTTGATTGTAGTACAGAATCAACATAGTAATGTATGTTTTTAAGAAACAGAAAATGTATTTTTTTCCTTTACTTGTCTTTAACTAGCATAATTAATTGAAAAGAATGTAAATCTGATAAACAAAATGGAGTAAAAGAACATTTATAAGGAAAAGTACAAGAGTTTTGTCATTTTTCTTACTATTGCATAATTATTTAAATGCAATATATCATGTATTTTTATATTATATAATGATTTCAAAACTTACTTTCTGTAATTCAGCTTTAACAGTATTTCCCTTAAAATTAACAAACCCTAGAATAAATATGTTTTTATTTTAAATTATATATTTGACTTAATCCCACTGTGAGTCATTGTGGTAACATGGTGAAGGCACAAAACACCACAGCAGCATTCGAAATGTCATGTCCAATGCCACATAATGACTCCATAATAAATACTCTTTATTTCAGTTCGGTATGAAGTCACCGTAACCAGTTTTTCGAATTAGAAGTCATAAGACGACTACAGAATCATGCCGCTTTCATCTCGTCAAAAAAAAATGATATAGGTATTTGATGTTACAATGATTATTTTTCCTCGTCTTATGCTAGCAATGAGAACAGTAAGCGTTGCATTTGCATCACATTGTTTTCTTACTCTCGTCATAGTAATATTATAATAGGTTATGCTGTTAAATTCATGATACGGTATATATTAAAAATTTCGTACTTCAATTTAGATGTATAGTGTATATGAAAAGTAGCATAATTTTTGTTATAAAAATTTAAAAAAAATTGGCTTAGGACAGTTGACCAAAAAAATTTTATCCTTATATCCGAGATTTTTTTTTTTTTACATTACAACTAAGAAGGAGAAGGCCGACATTAATAATCACATATTTTATTTGTTTTAATATATGCTGTATGGCAGTGACCACTTGGCCTTAAGTTCAATGGATTTTACACAATGCTCTTTAGTACTTGAGAAACAGGGGGGGTCTAATATTATGACACAACTTAAATACTTATTTTGAAAAATAAGGGCCGCTGGTCAACGAGTGAACGCTATTCCACCTGAGCTACGATCGACCATGCCCCTTTTTGTCAAATAAAGTATTTAAATTGTGCCATAATATTAAATACCCCCCCCCCCCTCACTGTTTCTCCAGAACTAAGGAGCGTTGTATAAATTTCATTGGTCCTGAAGCTAGGGGGGGGGAGTATGCTCTACTTCGTCTATTAAAATAATCGAAATCTGTAATGATCAACATTGGTCCTTTGCTTGTAAGTTGTTTACTTCAAATTTTTATATAAATCCAGTCTCTTACGGAGTTCTCGCTAAGTATCAACTCGATGTAAACGACATCTGTTGTATTTTAACTTTATGTGCTTAATTTACTAAAGATGTTTTTTATTAAATAATAGTAAGTATTTACAGTCATTTTTAGTTAATATAAATATATTGGTATTCTATTATTATTGCACTTTCTTCAGTAACATCCTTAACACATTTCACTCTATTCTAGAATTAATAAAATATATAATCCATGCAAAAGTCTTTAGTCCGACATTATATTTATCAATGTACGTCAATGCCATTATATATTTCGTTGTTTTACGAAATTAAATAAATTTGCAATATCAGTATATAACATGCAATCAAGATTTCATAATTTTATTATTATTTAAACATTGTTCGTTATTAAACACGAAAACTGGATTTATACTATTAGAGTCTGTAGCTGAATATTTCCAGCAAGCAAGTTTCATAATACTGAATGATTTAAATAATTATTAATTTTGTTTTTATTGAGTTGCTGAAAATATTATCTGTTAACTCAAGTTGGCTTTACACCAGGGCTGCGGAGTCGGAGTCGGAGTCGTGGAGTCGGAGTCGGAGTTGGGCCCATTTTTGAGAAAAAGGAGTTGGAGTCGGAGTCGTAAAAAACAACCCGACTCCGACTCCGACTCCGGCTTTTTTCTTAGACAGTTTGAAGTGAAATTAAACCAATAAAATGTAATTTTAAAATCATAGAAGGAATTCTTATTGTTATTTTTGGATTATATCGGCCAACCCAAGTTAAAAAAAATCCCAATAAACTGCCCAGCGTATACAGGAGATGAAAACTGTTTTTAATTAAAAGCGCTAGTAGATCCTATATTATTTGCGAAATAGTAAAATTTCCATCTTCAATTTTATTTTCTTCTATCTTTACAAGAATAAAGTATTGGATTCTTGGAAAAGTTCGATTTCCGGCATTCGATAGATTTATACGTTTTAGAAGATCCTGAACTGAACATGATTTGATAGTTTTTCGAAAATGTCTGTCAGTGTCTGTCACTTCGTGAGTCCGCATGCGACAAAAATTTTGGAGCGCTCTATCTCAAAAACTAATGAATGGAATTTAACAAAACTTTAGATTTTGTTAGATCTTGATAGAAACTGTATCTGATTAATTTTTGGTGTATATCACTCGACAGGTGGCTTTGGTATGCTGCAATATTCACAAGTTCCACAATAGCTATATCTTAAAAATTAATGCACGGATTTTTATGAAACTTTAGATTCAGTTAGTCCTTGATATAATTAAGTGCAGCAATTTTTTGATGCAAATCGCTCAATAGGTGGCGCTGCTATACTGCATTGTTCATGATATTGCAACAGCGCTATCTCAAAAACAAATGCTCGAATTTTTACCAAACTTTACATTTAATTAGTTTGTAATCTAGATTAGTATAGTTTAGTGTTTGGTGTAAATCGCCCTTCAGGTAGCGCTGATTTATTTGCGATTTTGAAATAGCTGTGGCTCAATCGCTAATGCATAGAGGTTCATTAAACTTTAGGTTCAGTTAGTATCTGATAGAAATTGATCCTGATTTGTTTTTGATGTACATCACTCAACATGAAGCGCTGTTATGCAGAATTTTAAAATTTCAGAAATAGCCCTTTCTCAGAAATTAATGTACTGATTTTCATCAAACTTCAACTTTAGTTAAATGTTGATATAACTTGTTGACTAGATTTTAGTGTAAATCACATAAGAGGTGGCGCTGCTATGCTGCATCTTTCAGGAAGTATTAACATGTGTGATATAGAAGAAAGCTCTAAGATTAACACATCTGACTATTTTTTTTTCCTTTCCATTGAAATTTTTCTGCTCTGGATAGTACTAGTTAACATAAAAATTGTACAGATTTCCCCTTTTCGAGGCCACGGATGCGAAATAGTAAAATATCCGTTTTGTTATCTCCTTTAGATTTCGGTAATTTAATTTTTCAGGTTTGTGGTACGTAAAATTAAAGAATTTGTAAAACGGAAAATATTTTTTTCCCCAAAGCTCTAAGAACTGAATAACGAAATAATGACTTTTTGCCTTATTTTTCTTTTGTTCCCTCATAACTTTAACCAGCATCAACATTAGTATATTAGCTAGCCAGGAGTCGGAGTCGGAGTCGAAGTCGTTAAAATTCTGGAGTCGGAGTCGGAGTTGGAGTCGGCAATTTTTTCCACCGACTCCGCAGCCCTGCTTTACACCACTGAATCAATCTGTAAACCCTTTTAAGCAATTAAAATTTAAAATATTATTTAATTTAATGAGAAATTTTCTGCAGAGAATTGTCTAAGAATCTCATAGATTTTTTGTTTTTGTTTATTTCGTTGATATTGGATTCTGTTTAGTTTCGTTCTTAAAATCAATGGATCATGGGAAAAAATCTTGTTCTGCGGTTGTAGCCATGTGCCAACATATTACAGTGAGAAATGGCAGGCTGGGTATCGTTCCCAGTGATTTAGTTTGTATAACATAGATGCGCTATAAAGATGCACACAGTGAAAAAAATGGGTTCTCAAAATTGAGTAAAAAGTAATCAGTCTAAAGCACTTCATATACTCAAAATAGCTCCAATCCAAATGCATCCAAAACCGAGAAACACATGTTCTCATTTTTGATTTCATGGATGCGTTCAAATACAAATCGATATGAACTGGCCCATGAACTTACAAATTAAAGTAAAAATGTTTTAGCATTTATTTCATTGTCAAACTATTAACAATAAAAGTTTAATTTATTATCTATTAAGAAAAATAGAAAAATAGCCAAATCGAACATTTTTATGACAAGACTATTATTTGCACGCAATTTTAAAATATTTTAACACTTTAAGCGGCTTAACTGTATTTTTCCGTCATATAGTTTTTGAATTCAAAGGCTTATTTAACTCAAAATTGATATTAATGTTAATTTTTTGAATTGCATAAGATAAATAAATATCGAAGGTTATAAAATACAAATTCCCATATCAATACATTCCATAGCTTTTACTTTATGAATCGTTAAACTTTCGTGCAAAAATTTCCAGGACGCTTAAAGGGTTAAAATACCGTGCATAATTTAATATTTAAATTGATAAGCATCCTTTATGACGCCTTTAAGGAAATAAACCTATACAGAGTATAAAATAATCATTTGTTTAAATTTGAGTTCAAAATTGAGAAATCAATGTGCTCATTTTTGATCCAAATAAACTCAAATCGATATAAGTACATCGACTTACTCATTTTTGAGCGTACCATTTTTTTTCAGAGCATATTTACAATTTTTTTCAAGTGTATAAATAATGTTAAAAAAAGACAAATTGGTCAGAATGAATAGCAGAACTAAACAAAATTTATATTTGTTTCCTATAGCACTGTTTTAGCGAGCTACGTGTTATATAAAAATGGCTTGAAGCAGAAAAGTACGAAATGTACAAAAATGAAAAAGTAAATAATTTTACTTTGCGTTAAGATACCACTCGTAAAATCTATTAATGGTAATTTTTTTAAATATATATTTCTTCTATGTTTTTCAATGTTTTTCTAATGCAAAAAACTGAAATCAAATAAAAAAATCCTTAAAAATTTTCAAAAAATGCACTTTTTAAGTCTCTATATATCATCAAATGCTATGTACAAAAAAAAACATTTGATTTTTTTTTTCGCTGTTCAATCTTTTTTAGTTATAAATCTTTTAATATCAATCGATAATTGAATTTAAAAAAACTATAAATAAACCCTATTGTCTGAAAAGTTTAAGCAATTGAAATTTGAAATATTACTGAGTATTATGCTTCATAATGCGTGTTCTATTTACTAAAGAAAAATGGAATGTCATTTAGTGTTTAATTTCAAACTAAAATATGTAATTGAATCCAATATGTATTACAATATTTCAAATTGAAAAAAAGAATCGGATTTTATTTCTTTTTAATACCCTTTTCAGATCTGAATAAACAAATAAACACAGAGATTTAGTTGAAGAATTTTTTTTTTCTATTTTAAATGTATTAAAATAAATGAAAATGTCTTGAAATGAATTAAAGAGAGTTCGATTTATTTTTTATCTCTGTGGTGCTTGCTCTTTTTATATTTTGAATCGCCTTTATTTGTTTTATTTAAATGTCAGTTTTTCTGATAGAAAATAATGTATTTTAGCATACGTTCACTCGGGAAGATTTTAATAATATTCTTTTATATTGATTAGAAACAGTATCAAATCAAATGAGAAGAAATATTTTCTATTTGAACGATGCATTGCATTAAACAAAAGTCAATCTTCCGAATAGTTCTAGAAAATTAAAATTTTTCTGGTATGAAGTCCTAGTTTTTGAATTAAAAAATTCTTCAGATTTCGGAACGCTTGTTAATTTGAAAAGCTGGTGATTATACATTAAGTTTGTTTAATCTTAACATTCATAATCGTACTTGAAGAAGTCAAAAAATGTACGTCAGGCCTGGCAAATGAGGTACGTTCGTATTTATAAAACTATAACTAGTTTTATAAATATTCTGATCTCGGAGCAATAGTTGTTGCACTCTTATGCAAAAAAGCATGAATACAAAATTTATTATACTGATCTTAATATTTAAAGGACCAGGATTTTTTTTTAGTCACCTGGCGTGAGCTTCTTATTGAACCGTAATTGACAATTATTATTATTTGTTTAATGAAAACACATTATTTTTAGATGTGCACGGACTGACATTTTTATAAATAATCCTATCTTTATATATTAATTGTAGTTTTAAAAGTTGTTTTATGAAATTTCATCTCGGTGGAGGCAATCGGTAACTTCCATTGTTGAACAGAAAAAAGATGAGAATTACCATATTATTATTAAAAATGAATAGAAAAATTTAAAACCTTTTCAATAGAAAATGACGTCAATATTTAAAATAACGCTTATCTACACTTTCTGTATTTCTTAAATTTCTGTAATTTTTTTTTTTCATTGGACTGATACTGCGTATGAGACAGTTATCTCAGAGGGTTTGAGTGGTGAAAATGATGTCATAGTCAAAATGAAATGTGTATTACATGCAAAATTATAATTGACAAATGTGACATGGAGTTTATATTCATTAACCTATTGCACGTTGAAATAGCTTTTAAATAGTGAATATGAATATGAAACGTACGGATATAAATTTTGCAACTGGGTAAAGATGTTATTTTTTTATTTCGCTGAAAGCAAAAAATTTTAGTTATGTCATAACAGTGGAATTTTCGTTGTTTTTACATTTACGCGTTGCAAAATATCAAAGCCTCAGTTAATAACTTTCTAATTTCATTACCTTAATTGCATATTACTGAAGAGGTAGAGGAATATATTTTTTATTCAGTAATTTGAAAAGTTAAAATTAAACTTTAGGTTAGCAACATAATAATTATTTATTATTATATTTACTTTTGTGATTAATTTAATAAACTTAGTTAATCAGTTCTTTTACAAATTCAGTTAATTAGTTTCTTTAACACTAGAACCGCGGGACTTTCGGTATATCTAGAACCGCGGAGCGGGTCAATTTGACCCGGGATGTAAAAGGATATATAATATGCCCAAATACTTCATTTGATTAGTTGAAAGATTATTTTTTCTTACAACAATCAATATTTCTTAGTATTTACATTATAGTTTACACATAAAGTCAGCAGAAATTTCTTACATTTCAGAAAATCCTGTTATTCAATATTACATTTCATTCAGTATGATGAAAATATATTGAATAAATATAGAACATACATTTTAAACATAAACAAACTTGAACTTAATAAACATTAAATACGGACTATCCCATTCAAATGAAATTTGGATATAAAATCTAAAAATATTTTTTTTAAATATAAAAAATACAAGTTACTTACTGATTTATCTAATCCAAATTTATTGTACGCATTGCTTGAAAAACATAGTTAAAGATTTCGCAAATTTATCAGAAACGTGTGGGTACATTATATTTTGAACAATTATCTCTTTTATGCTTAGTTTGTGTTTTTCACAGTTTTTAGTATTTCTTCTAGCGTAAATAATATATATTTGGAGGATATGCAAAATATTATAAATTGCATTCATTGGCTTCCTGTCAGAAGCAATCTTGACATAAGCAGACTTCCTTCAGGGTAATCACACAGCTACATTGAATTTAATTTAATTGTTGTAAAAAAGTGTTTTTAGTACATTTTAGAATTATCTAAAATTTCAACAGTTAGATCTAGACTGCAAAGCAACAAAACATTTTTACACGTTTTTCTTGGGTAAATAGTTATGCTGGAATATGAATGAGATAGAAGAATTGCCGTATGCAATTTTGATTTTAACATTTTTACAGAAAGTTGTATTTCTCTTCTTGGGCGATTTACAGTTTATCTGGTTTATCTGGTTATTTATCTGGTTTTGATATACAAATAATGAGTAAACCTACTCGCAGATTTTGAAAGAAACAAGTGTTCATCTACGCTTGTGTTAGACGCTTTTATATAGTTAGTCTTGCAGTTTTTTCTCATCATCTTTATTTACAGGTGTGAATAAGCAAGTTAATGTTTATTTTTTAAATTTTCATTAGTATAAAGTTCAAATTTTGTCAACTTTTGTTCAAATTATAAATTCTGTTTTTTATATTCGATTTTTTTCTGATAAATATCCCAAACTTTCTTTCAATACTGATAAATTTTCATCTATACTCCTATGAAAAAGTTCAACAATGTTAAGAGTATAAGCAGAGTCATCGTAACTTTCATTTTCATCATTAGAATTTAATTTTCTTCTTTTACAGGCAGATCATCTTCAATAACTTACATTTTCAATAATGTTCAGATAATAGTTGCTAACATTCCAAAGCTTCATTGGCGGTAATATTAAGATATAGGAAATCTTATTTAAACTTTTAATAAGTGCATAATATAAGTATCTTCAATGCTACTTCTAAGTATTTGTTGTAATTTTCTACTGAAATCATCCATTCTTCACATCAAGAATATAAGATCTTGGTTAAAAATTTTCACCATTCAACATTCCGATTCGGCCTATTAAAGGAATTGGGAATGCGATAGTTATACTTTCTCATTACTTCTGAAAAAATGCATCTCTGTTGTGTCATTTATGCCTTAAAACTTATTACGGGTCAAATTGACCCGCTTCGCGGTTCTAGGTATAAAGGGTTATAACACAAAAATTATTTATGTTATTTGCTATTAAATACTAAAAGTTGTAGTTTACCTTAAAATATTAAAAGTCAGAAAAGGAATCGTTTTTTCAATGAATGCTTTTCGCGCGGCGAGAAATTAAATATCGATTTGGGTCAAATTGACCCGTTCCGCGGTTCTAGTGTTAAATATTTTTATTTGTCGAACACAATGGTTTACGGTTCGTATATATTAAATTCAGTAATTCGAAAATAATAGAAATTCACTTTAAATATAGCATAATCACCATGGTAACCTAGAATCACTGCCTATCATTGATTTAATTTCGATTTTCATAAAATTAAAAATTACTCTATAAAATCGTATAACGAATATATATATTAAATTTCAAACCATTAGATTAGATCATATTTGCACTGTTATATGCGTACAAATGGACGGACAGACAAGCGAACGGGCCCAACGCGGCTTTAAGTAGTGAGTATTTTTATAATTACAAACGAACCTAAAAAATAAGATAAAATTTTTGTTCCTT
The DNA here is from genome assembly GCA_964019185.1 of Maratus speculifer. Classification (NCBI taxonomy): domain Eukaryota; kingdom Metazoa; phylum Arthropoda; class Arachnida; order Araneae; family Salticidae; genus Maratus; species Maratus speculifer. Next base: position 110,690,174 of record OZ025303.1, on the reverse strand, counting down.
CAAAATGATGCATAATCTTTATGTGATCCACTATTTTGCACGATTTTTATGGTTGATAAATTCATTCATTTAGTTTAAGAAAAAAAATTCTTAACGAATGTTTCCATTTTTTATAAAAATTACTGTTCATTTCTGCCTAAAAATTTAAAAGAACGTAGAAATATTTATACAGTATCACAACTAACTTCTTTTAGACCATTTTTGTGAAGCATTCAATGAGAATTTATAAAAATACTTATTTCCATATGCAAATAAAAACATATTCAACAAGAAATTAAAAAAAATGTTTATGCAAAGAAAATATAAATACATATTCATTTTTTTTATTTACTCCATGTTTCTTTTCTCCAAACATTTCAATAGTTTTTGTCGAAACAGTAGCGAAGACAGAATTCTTTTTCTGTAAATTCCCAAAATATGCAAAGTTTTTTAAAGAGTTGTTTATAACAAAGTACAGTATAAGCACGTAGTGATTTTAATTAAAAAAATAAATAAATAAGAATTTCAAGAGTTTAGAAGTTAAATTTCTTTTATTGTAAAAGATTTACATATTTGTACGAATGTAAATTGAAAACTTCTTTATTTAGACAAAAAATCTTTTTACACGCTTTAAAATTTTAATATTTCTCTCTCTTACATTAGTTTAAAAAAAAGAAATATTCATTATTATTTCTTTTAATGAATTATTTTTTATATTTTGGTTTTCTAAAGTAGCACGTCACAACTGTATGCATGCATACAAGCTATAGCCATTTTAAAGGAGAGAAAAAAATAATTAGAAACTCTCTTTATTAGTATAAAAAATAGAAAAACATAAAAAGAATACAAAACCATAACCATAACCATTACAAAACCATAATTTTTACATCCAATAGAACGAGTTTATAATAGAGCGAGAATTTTTATGCTTTACTTGTTAGAGAATATATTATTATTATTATTACTTATATGACCCATGAAACATATAAAAATTGTGTATACTTTCTTGAGTTACAATCGTTTTCAGTTTGCTATGTTGAAAAACAATACTTGAAACGTGTTTCAAATTAGACATTTGATTTTGAAACCAAACGTTTAGAAAATAGCTAGTGTTATTGGGTATTAAAGGATATAGTGTAAGTATGCATAGCTGCTATCTTTTACTTATTTTTCTTAAAGCTAAAATTAAATTCTAAATCTTGCTTTACTAAGTCAACTATTAAATAAGATAAAAGTTTCTGTTGAACTTCAGTGGAAAAAAAATAGAAATTGGCAGACCAATTTGTGTGTGTTATTACTATTAGTTACTTCAGCTTATTTTTGCACAAAATTACGTAAAAATGCTCACGTAAAGGTGTGGAAAATAAACGAAAATTAACAATTTCCAGGTGAAGAAAAAGTCATCTATAAAGCAATACAAATATAATGGAAAATTAATTATTTTTCTAATTGAATATAATGTTTTTATTTGCCAAGGACATTTCTCTTATTACTTTCTTCTATCTTCAACAGAAGAAAGTATTGTAATCGAAATTTTTTTCGACTTCCGGTTTTCAACGGATTTACACGTTTTAAGGGTCAGAGATTCCAAAAAACAAGTTTTGACAAAATAGTCTGTCTGTCTGTGTGTCTGTGTGTGTGTGTCTGTGTGTCGCCATTCTACCATCAAAAAGTGTATGAAGTTATGCATAAAATTGAACCAAATTTTTTGTGAATGTTTTTGGCTGCGGCAAGCAGGTCCTCCTTCAGTTTTGAAATATTCCGCCGGAAGGGGGCGCTGCAATCGCGATTTTTGTGCCATTTTTAATATTGTACCGACCAAAAGTATATGAAGTTATGCATCGAATTTGTCCATCGGCTCGTGCATTTTAAAATATTAAAATCTACATATGAGATAGAAGAAAGTTTTGGGATTGGCACATCCAACTAGTTTTAATTTCAAGACAGTCTGAAAATAAGAATAGTATTTACTATTTATATTCAGGAAATTAAGCGGAGATAATTGCTAAACTTCTTAAACAATCTTTGTAAATTAAAGCAGTGTTAACCATTGGGTCTGGTGCACTATTAACAGTAGATTTCTTTTAATGGAGTATTATTTTGTTTTAAGAAATACTTTTGCTACTATTTACCTGTAGAAATGTTAGTATATGCCATCCTTTTACTGTATGACTTCATTTTGTTAAAGAATTCAGCAATAATTATTATTATTATTATTTGCTTAATCCTCTTTGTGCCGTTTGCGATTCTTTTAATTTAAACATATGTTTCATTCATTAAATTTAAAATAAAAGTTACTTATCTAAAATAATTATGTATAATAAAGCGCAAAAAGTATGTAAAAATTTTAATATAAGTTAAGTCTTACTTATATTACATTGTAATACAATTTTTCTTAACATCTCAAAACTTCTTCCTTAGCCTTTTGTCATATAAATATTAATTGAATAGTACGCAAAACAGCAACATTCATTATCTTTCAGACAGTGAAATATAGGTTAAAAACTAATCAATATATATGTATACTGTTCATGTTATTAATATAAAAGTAATTTTTAAAAATATATCAAACACGAAAGGGTGGAAAATCAACATTCTTTTTTTATACCTTCTTCTCGAGTTCAATTCCATTAGAATAGTCAATTTTTATTAAAATACGCTGGTAACCTTTTTTGTTAGAAATATTAGAACGAGCATTAATAAACGTTTTCAGCGAAGAAACAAAAGTATCTATTTCTTTGAAAATACGCTATGTTATCTTTTCTGTGAATTTTTTTGCAAGGCTTGAAATTATTTCAAATTGAATCATACGAGATCCTATGTGATTAATTATCTGAAAGCTGTTTTTTCCGTAATACAAAATAAACTGGTTTTCATTGCTTCTTTAGAAAAAAATTCTTCACAAAAATTAACAGCATTTACCTTTGACAAAAACTGAACAAAATTAATTAACTACATACCTTTATATAAATTACAGAAGTGTTTTATGACTGCATACAGCATTACTTTGAAAAAGGGTATTTATCGTTAATGTAATGTACTGCAATTATTTACGCTATTTATTACTAACTGCCCTAATAGCATGCATGGTCACAGTGTCGTCACTGTGAGTCACTTTGGTCACATCACATCTGTGACCAAAATGCCACCACTCAGTGACGTCACATTGTGACTGAGATGTAACTTTCTTAAAAATCTTTAGAAATTTATAAATATCCTTCAAAACATGTTATTTACTTTTAAAAACATGTTTCTGGCAATTTAAATATCGTCGCTTTTGTCTCAGTTTCGTCACAATGTCAATGTGAAATTAGTCACAAATGACACATTTTTCACAAATTTGTCACATTGTGACCACTTTGTGTAACGTCACAAAAGAGCTCTAAAACGGCCATAACGACTTCACGTTTTAGTCACTGTGATTTCACATCGATGTCACGTGACGTCACATCGACAATCGGTGGTCACCAAGTCACAATGTGACTTCACAACGACGTTGCAGTGACGTCACCATGCTTTACGGGTGAAATAATTAATGTAATTAATTTGAACTCCAAAATTTTGTCATGGTTAAAATTATTTAAAATTGAAATTTATGAATTCTTATGTAATTAATTATCTGAATACTAAATGTTTTATTTCTGTGTAATATAAATGAAAATGTTTTTCATTGTTTCTGGAAGAAAAAAGTCTTTAAAAACATTATTTATATTATAACAAACAATATTTCCATTTGACAAAACTAAACAAAATTAATTAAGAACCTGGTTTTTTTTTTCAAATTACAGATATGTGTAGTTATTGCGCACAATCTTACTTAAATGTATATACCGTATTTACTCGTGTATAGGGCGCACGCGTGTATAAGGCGCACCCCTGCTTTACAAGTAAAAATGGCGATTTCTTAAAATCTCGTATATAACGCGCACCATAAATTTGATACGCTAATGACGATGTGCCACATTAAGAATAACGATGTGCCACATTATTTTTCGTTTCGGTTTTTTAAAGCTTTTGGTATAAATCAATGAAGAATGACCAAATAAATTTCAGTAAAAAAAAAAAAAAGTCGAAACAAACATTACACTAGACCAGAAAACAAGACGAAAATGCATTTTTAGACTTCGGGTTGTAAGAGAATGGCGGGAAAAAAGAATGAGTGACGGTAAAGTGAATTGCTAATTAACGTTTAGACAATGTCATTAGCTCTGTTGTATAAAAAACTGCAAGGAATTAAATAAATATGCAGTAATACTTCAATGAAGTAACATTTTCCGAGTTTTAATATCTTCTTTGAATATTTTCTTGTTTCATATGTATATCGTTCGACTGCATTCAAGATTAATAAATTATTCCGTATATAAGCCGCACCTAGGGGTTTTGTCATAATTTTTTGGAAAAAAGTGCGCCTTATACACGAGTAAATACGGTATATATTTGTTAATGTATTTTTTTAATAAATCAAATAACTACGTAATTAATCCACAACTCATCATTTTACACATTGTAAATCTGATTCACTTTTGCATATATATTTTTAAAATTCAAAATTTTTCGTTGATATAACGAATGTGCAAATTTTGAAATAATAGAAATGTAATAAAAAGTCATTTTAACTCTGCAGTTTTTTAAATGAATTTCACTATTTCTGTTCTCATTTATTATAAGCATAAAATTATTTCCAATTAGGCAGTAATTCTTCTTTTTTAATATTGATTTATACCAAAAGCTTTAAAAAACCGAAACGAAAAATAATGTGGCACATCGTTATTCTCGCTTATCTCAAAGACACCTTTACGATTTTTGCACTGATTATTTTTCAGAATATAGTTAACAGCTTTTATCTGTCGAATTTTCTCTCATTAAAATATTAAAGGTATCTAAAGTTTAATAATTATCTTCAGAATTTACAATGCCTTTAAATATTAAAGCTTATTATGGCAAGGGGAAATTTGAAAAATTATTATTTAATGTCTGCTTTATATTTCCATGCCTTTCATTTACAAACATATGTGCCTAAGTGGCAATAAATGTTTATGCAAATATTAGCATGTAAAACAATTAAAATTCGACAAATTATGCATTTTTTCTTTTTGTTTTCTTTCTTTCTTTCTTTCTTTTTTTTTTTTTTTTTTTTTGTATAGTATTTAGAAATGATTGAATATTTTGTTTACATTTATAACACAAAATATAGTTTTATATATATATTATAAAAAGTGCATTTTTCTTATGTACAGCTTCTTATATTTTTCTCAAGTCATATAAACCTATTGTGAACCAATATTTCACTTAATATATAAAAACAAGTAAGTAACATAAAGAAGCAAAGCATATTTTGTTAAGTAAATCCTCAAGTTCAAATTATCTTTGTTTTATTTGAAAAGTACGGAACACTGATTGTTTAACGGACGATTGTATGGTATCGGATGGTTGTACTCATGGAGCTATCTTGATTCAAAGGAAATAACTTATTAATCGTGGAGAGCGTTGAACCTGAAAGGTGAGTTCATTCCGCATCTCGGCATTCGCCATAATTGACTTGCACAGCAATATGAAATTATCTCACAACACCGCTCACCATGAACGAATAATTCAAAATAATGGGGGCAGGAATAGCTGCAAGTGACGTCATTTATATCGTCTTCTTTAATCTTCATAGGCCCATGGTTGTACAGGACAAGTAGAATTTCAAGTTATGGCCCTAAATAGCAACACCTGTTGCACGACTGTCATGTTCATGAAGCCGTAATAAAGGCACTGCCGCCATATTGGATTGAGTGATCTGTACGTTTACAAGTGATTTTAAGTTTTTTATTATTTTTTAGAGTTTTCTAGTGCATGAAGTAAACTTTAGAGCTAGATTCCTTGTGTGAGGCAAGTACAACAATGTTTCTTAATGCATGTACACATGAATAACGCAATCCTTTTTTGTGAAATTTGATCACTTAACAAAACATCACCGTTTATGCATTCTTTTACAAATGAAAAGTTGTATTCTGCTGTCTTTTGTATTATTCATTTTTCCATGCATAAATTATTTGATTCAAAGAATTTAAATGTAATTTTTAACATTTACGAACATAATTTAAAGTATCTATACATTCAGATTGTTTGGCTGTCTGGCAGTATTTCCGTAAATATACCCTGATTGAGATGAATGCTACTGAGATTTGTAATAGGATGTTTTTTATTGAAAATAATACTTATAGCATTTCTAGTTTCTCCACAGGGTACTGAAAAGCCTTAGACGTTTTCCTCTATGCGAGAAAACTTTCTGCAATGCATTTCAATGTTGTTACACTCTTTTAAACATATTTAATTATATATACCTCACTCAGATGCACTACAACATGCTTACTATAACATATGCTATGCATAAAATTTATCATTTATTTATAGGGATACTTAACGAAATTTTCTTACAATTCTGCCTGTAAGCAAAAATTGCTGTAAATGAAAATTTGTTTGTGGTATGCATTTTTAAGTCTAACAATTGTTTTGCATATTAGTTTTTATGCATTAATTCTATAGATCTTTTAAAAGACTGCACAAATATTGCTTGTACACTTACGAATTGAATATTTCCAACTGAGCGAAAACATGCTCCAGCCTGTAACCATGGCTTACACACTGCCTATGCTCTATCGCTTCAGCTATGTGAACTGACAGCCGGCGATCATATTTCACTCAGAAAAAGTTATTCTAATAATATTTTTTCTGTCATGAAGACAGCTCAACAGAATAGATCTCAGGTTAAGGAACTCCTTATAAGCGACGAGTATATAATTTTTAGACACAATCTAACTGACTGATAATTTTGTCATACGAATTGTATTTTTCCAATTGTGTCATAATATGCCTAATCAGGTACTCGAGCCAAAATCCTTGTCTGACATTGCCAATGATCTGTGGTTTAAGCTACCTTGTATAAGAACGAGTGAGCATATTCCACTCAAGTAACCTTATTGGTAATAACATCTAATTTGCCATGTAGACAGTTCAAAGAATAAATCGCAGGTTATAGAACAATCGAAAAAAATTTTAGACTTCCATTTTTTGTCGGATTTACTCATTTTAGAGATCTGAAATCCGAAAAAAAACACGTTTATGTAAAATGTTTCTCTGTCCGTGCGTGTGTCTATCCATCTGCACTTGTGTCCATGTGTTGCTATTGTACCATCGGAAAGAGTACGAAGTTTTGCATAGAGTTGAAAAAAAATTTGTGTATGTTTTTAGCTATGGCCTGCAGGACTTCACTGAATTTGAAAAAATTCCGCAAAAAATAGGCACTATAATTGCAATTTCTGTGCCATTTTCACTATTTTACTGTGAAAAAGTGTATAAATTTATGCACAGAATTAAACCAAATTCTTTGTGTATGTTTTTGGCTATGGCAAGCAGGCCCCCTCTGAATTTGAAAAAAAATCTGCCAAAGAGGGGGGGGAGGCTGTAATAGAGGTTTTTATTACTATTTTCCTTTTTGTACCACATGGATTGTACTATTTGAATTCTATCATTTTTGCACCAAAATGGATGTGAGTTGGCTCGTGCAGTGGCAGGAACTCGCATACTGCTGAGCCGACTATTGATTTATGATGTATATTAATTTGTTTTTGATCCAATTAATTGACTGAAGCTGAGATTTAAAAGGAAAATCAAAGCCATTACAGTATTGAACTAATAATATTGAAGTATTTAGATTCGTAACTACTTTTGGAAATATTAAGAAAAGTAAGATTGAAAAAAGTTTTCGGATTTTCACATCCAACTAAACGTAAATACAATCACATTTATTGGTAAAGTTATCATGTGAGTTGAATAGGCAAAGGAGTTCTTATAAACGATAGGGAGGTAGATTCACTATTTTTTAATACAATTATATTTTTTAGTAAAGTTATTATCAATTTACATTGTTATATTAAATTCTTATGATAGATTTACCAATGATTGTGTATGATTGTGTTAAAAATAATTGTGTTAATAATTTACACTTATGGATGAAAATTACTGAAGGGGAATTTTCAACCCTGTTATCAATTTCTTAACGGAAGTAGATTTTTCATTACTATATTGCATACATAAAAATTAATCAAATAAAAATCGAGCCCGCGCTAAAAAGTGAATATGGAGAATTTTTATTCAAAAATAATTGGCAGAACTATTAAGTATTTTTTCTCATTGGGAGATTAAACGATAAATTGCAGTCTAGTAGAATGATTTAGATTGGTTTCGGATCCACAATGAAACCCACTCTTGCACTTCTTTGTCTGAATGAAACCGACGTCCAAGAATTTCTTTCTTCAAGTGGCCAAAAACCTGAAAATCTCCCTGAAAAGACCATTTAACTGCGCATTCTCATCAGGAGTTGTGGCTCGATTTGCCTATTCTGTCGGGGAATCATCGTGTAATCATATTTCTTCTTCTCGTGCATATTTGTCAGTGGCATGCCGTGTACGCCATAAACAGCAAACATGTGATGACAAATTCGTATGTTCCAGCAACCTCAGCCACTAAACATTGTATCACACCTCTCTGATCTTCTTTGCTTGTCTCTATCTCAAATGCTAGATGAACACACTTTCACACTTTTCACTAGACTCATGTACAAAGATATAAATAAAACAATTGTGTGGCACATGTGAGTTGTCATTATCGATTTTTACAAAACCTCCAGAAGGACATCGATATTTTACAACATTGTTGACAAATTTGTGATGAATGCATTTTATGACGCGCGTACTGTTTTCATTTCACTGCATCTTTTCCGCCAGATACAAATCAGCAGATTAGGACTGCACTAAAGAATATTTTTCCGAATATAGGGTAACATCCCCAGTAATTGGCAGGCACCAGTAATTGGCACATCCTACAAAAAATGTCCTAAAATAAGATTTATATTTAGTCTTTTAAAAATGCAAGAGCATATACCAGTTATATGCTCATTTACTTTACTGATTATAACTTTGATTTATGCTACTAAATGACAATAGTGCCTAAGAAAGAGAAACAATTATGGCTTGTATCAAATTAGCCATTTTTGTTGCAAATGCTTCTTTTATGGCTTAAGAAAGGCATGCATTTCAATTTATTATTATCTGATTTATAGTATTTTTTAAATTTTAATTGACAACAGTTTTGTTTAGTTGAAAAGGGTTACTTTAATTGTATAAAAGTCTAAGTGCCAATTACTGGTGATTACAGCAACTTTTTATAAATATATTTTTATAAAAATACTTTTTCAAATATTTTTGCTTTTAGTGGGCAAAATAGATGCACAGATATGCACTCTTTGATTTAAAAATATTTGAAAGTAAATATTTTATTTCTTGGTAATGAAAATAAAAGTAAGTTTAAAGACAAATCTTTAATGTGCCAACTACTGAGGATGTTACCCTAGGTAGTAGTTTTTGAAATTGCGTTTTTAAATGTATCCATGTGCATTTAAATACCTAATGCATTTAAACATCTATGCATTTAAACATCTAACTAAATATTTTTTTTATAGATAAACAGATAATCAGAGATAAATTTGTTATAGATATTCAATATCTTGGAAAGTTTTTCATAAACTATTCACGACGCACGATTTTTCTTTCTTGTTAGTTTTTGTTCTAATACTTTAAGTGTTTTGCACAATTTTCCATTAGTATTTAACAATTCGTAAAATAATAGTTATAAAAAATATTGATATGAGAATTACTTATTTGATAACATTATAATCTTTTCTAATAACATTATAATTATATTATTTATCTTATTCCTTTAAAAAAAATTAACTTTAATAACGATTTTATCTTAAGTTAAACTTTGATTGCGAAATTTACGTGACGGAAAATTACGGATAGGATGCTTAATGGCTTAAATAAGAGAACATGGAATAGCTAACTGAAACCCTTATTAAATCTGCAATAGACAATTTAATATTATATTTGTCTTAATTAATATTCAATACATTCTGTTATAAGATTTATCGAATGCAGAAACAAACAACAATTTTTAAATTAAAGTTATTCCGTAATCTTAAATGAATAAGTAAAAACATTCTTAGAAAAATCTTAGCCAATAAAAGAAAATCAATAAATGTTTCTTTAATGCAAGGTTATCTTGTAACAACTATAAATTGTTTCGCCGAAACAGTTCATTACCTATATTTATTTCGGTCGTAGTTAAATTTGAGTTTGAATAAAAATACTTATTAAAAAATATTTATCTGTTTGTAGTAATGTCGTTGATATAAGTTGAGATTAAAACAAGTAATGGCACTAAACGTGTTTATGAAGGGGAGAAATGATAATATTTATTGCCTCAACTTACATTGTTTGAAAAAAAATTAAATATTTTCTAATTTTTTATAACGTGTATGTTCATCATACATTTTTAAAAGAGCATTCTCCGTTAAAGACATGGAGTTACACCCAGTCTTCCATAAGATAAACTAATTAATATGCTATCTTTCCAATACAAAAATGAACAATAATAATACTAATTATAATTATTATTATAGTAAAGTTATAATATAGTATTATTTTTATTATAGTAATATATTATACTAAACAAGGATGCAAGATCAATCGAGTGTTACTCATTCACTTTTTAAGCAAGACTTTTACATAAAATGTGTTTTACTATTAATACTGACATTTGGTAATGTGATAAAGGCTTTAAAACAATGATTTTCCTAAATGGTAAAAGAAGTCAATAAATGTTACGTACGCAATTTTTCCGTTCAAAATATTATTAATCCGTTATCCCCAAACTGAAGCAAAAAGATGAAGAGCTGTATCCATATATCTTTTGATTAGGGTCAACACAGCATACATAATCTTGCACGCATTACTGTATAAGGACATAGCTCATCAACATTTTTCTTCATTTTGGAAATAACGGAATTTGAGCTTATCCTATCGATGATAATTTTCAGAATTTTCAAGCTATGCTTTTGAGATTTGAAGAAAAGTTGCTTTATACGTTTATCTATTACATCATGTAAATTATATTTTGATTGTGTTCACGCATGCGCATAAATTATTATTATTACACCTGCTCATTTTTTATACAGTTTTTGTTATTTTTTAAATTCTAATTACAGAGTATTATGTACAATGTTTGTCTTATTTTCTGAGAAGATATATTAAGGAGATCTCTTTATATCTTAGAAAGTATATTAAGAACTCTGCAAATTACTAGAAAAATTTGGGACTGCTTTTATGGAAACCTTAATTTCTCTATAAAGTGTACTTGCTATTCTCATGCAAATCAACACAGTTTATTACAATAAGCCACTTAATCATAATTAGTAGTTAGAACGCTTTTGCAACATTTGTTTTGACAGGGTTATCCAAAAAATATTCGTTTATTTTCAATTTAATGACGGTCCTCCACACTGTAAAAAAAGGGTCGATCTACTAAAAAAACTTTAGTGATCCTTGTAATTACTAAAAAAATTTTAGTAATCTTAGTCGGTTACAAGAAAATCTGTAAGAAATACTAGAAAAAAGTTAGCAACGAAGAGAGTTAATAGTTTTATATTTTTAATAACTATTACTAAAACTCAGTTGGTGTGGCCTTGATAGCATAGTGGTTATAGTAACGGATTCCAGACTGAAAGGTCCCGGGTTCGATACTGGCCACCGCCGAATACGTCCCGAATATATGTAGTGTAAGTACTCGTTAGTAAAGGGATTATGAAAATCCTGTCGGAGCAGTTAGCAATGTTTGGTGCTGCCATCTATTGCAGTTTGGCCGAAAATCTTCTGCTTCAGAAGTCTGGATGCAGCTCGAAGGAACCTCCTGCCCTTCGGGCGCACGTAATGGTTATTAAAAATAATTTTGGAGCTATTACTAAAATTTGCTTGGTCGCTCATACTAAAAATTTTTAAGTTAGTTATACAAAAAATTCTTTTGTTCAGTTTACAAAAGAAATGCTTGTTTCACTTGCAAAAAAAAGTTTGTAATGGTTACTAAAAAATTCTGTGGAATACAAATTTACTAAAAAATTTTTAGTAACCTCTTGTATTTTTTTTTACAGTGCATGGGATTTCTGGGAAAAAATCTTCACGGAACTATATTACCTATACTATTTTCTTTACACACTTGGACTTTCCGGATAATTCCTCGTGTATTTTTTTAGATATTTAACTGAACGTCTGAAATTGCAAGTGGCCGGTCACCTTAGGCCATATAGTGTAGCTCTAAAATTTGAATATCGCGTTTTCTTCTCCATTTCCAGTAGTGAGTTGAATATGCATGAATTTTGTTTTCTTTCGTGTAAAAACTATTGTGTTGAATGAGGAAAGAATTTTATTTCGGTATTGTTTTTATGCTAATGTGTTACAATTAGGGAATTTTCATACATGAGACTGAAAATTTGTTAAGTTAGTAATATTAGAATGTTTAATTTTCTAATAAAATTTTTTAAAAAAAATGAAAAACATAACGCTTTTTAATTGTTGTTCCTATAGACATATAATACTTTTGAATACATTTATGTATTTTTAATACATATATATTTAACGTCTGAATTAAAAAAGCTAGTAAAAGATGGAATAAAAAAAGAAAGACTTGAATACATTTAAAATAATAAAATATTTATGCATAAAAAATAAAAATGCTAAAAAAAATTAAAAAAAAAAAAAAATAACGAATATTGTGTATTTTAGAAAAATAACAAACTGTACTTGATTTGTTTCATTGTTTGGAATACAATAGATATTTTGTACTGATGACATAATGCAGATAGCTTGGCAAAACTTTTATGTTTTGTATTTTTAAATATTTTTAAACATTTTTATTTTTTGTACATAGATATTTTTATATTTTAAATATATTCAAGTCAGTCTTAGTTTATTTTTTAAATCATTTCATACACTTACGTATATTTATATTTTGTTGAATCAATCTGAAAATTATAAAAAATATTAAACTTTTAAATTAATATTTACTAAATAATTGCTAATAAATACGCTTCGATAAATAAATATGTTTCACAAATTATTTACATTTAACTAATAATTTAAAAGCTCAGCAGCTTTAGTATTTATCTTCATTAACACCGAAGAGTGTCAAAAGTCACATTTTCTTAGAAATAAATATATACAAAATTGTGGTTGAAATAGTATTAAAAATACATTTCACTCTTTAGGAAAAGTACAAATAAGTGGAAATGTAAAGTCATAATTTTTATTTCCAGAGGATATTTTACGTTCGCCACTCGTCTATGTTTAAACGAAACATTGAAATTCTATAAATACATTCCTTAGAAAGTTTCTCAGTAAAAAAAAAACGATGGCAAATTAAATAAATACAAAATTCCTTCGGCGACATGAAATACTTAGCTAACAACAAAGGGTCGATAAGCCAGTATACTGTAAAAAATAATCTGTAAAGTTACTAAACGTTTTCTAGTAAATTGGGGTTCCTAGAACTTTTTATGTAACGGCAGCAGCAAAAAATTCATATAACAGATACAGATTTCAACTGAAAATAAAAAAAAACTGTAAGGTTACTAAAACTTTTTAAGGAAACGGGGATTCGAAGAATTTTTCCTGTAACTGGAACCCAAGTTACCGATAAAATTTTAGTAGGATAATTATAATTTTAGTAGATTCGGTTGTAAAGTTACAGATATCTGTAACTTTTCAAAAATGAGTTTTGTAGATTTACATTTTCTCCTGTACAGTGTACAGATAAAATCTTAATAACCATACAGATTTCGGCAACTTTACATCTGTAGGATTACAGATTTTTTTTAAATACCTATCCTAAGTTTAAGTGTTTGTTTTTCTTTTAAATTTAATTCTATAAACGCATTTCTAAATTTAAAAAATGCTTAGGCAAAACAAAGAAAAATACAAATAAGTAAAAATGAAAAAGCGTAATTTTTATTTCCAGAACAAAATGCAAGTATTAGTACTAAAATTTACTTCAAAAAACAATAATTTATTGAAAACAGACGTAAAATAAAAATAAAATATCTCTGTAAGAACTGTGCAAAGAATAAAAAGAATCAATAATTCTTTATTTTTTTTTCCTTTTCTATGTTCATTTAAAACCATATCATGTCTTTATTTATGATCCTTTATTGCTTCTTTAGCAAAAAAAAGGAATTTTTAATTTAAATTTACATGTATTTTGAATGTAACAGACGTTCTGCTTTTATGTTCTTTTTATTTGTATTTTCTAAAAATAACATATAAACAAAATAATTGCTTCTTCCATTTTTTACATAATTATAATGATTTGTGAATGTATTTTTCTAAAAAGAAATAGGAAAAAAATAAAGATATTTTGTAATACAAGAGATGTTTGTATTGCTATAATGGCTTTCCCATTTCCGCATGAATGTAAATAACAATTTATGTTGTACCAGAACAAAGGTTTTGCAGAAATATATATATAAAAAATATATTAAATTGTTTACTTTTTTTTGTACAAAAAAAAAATCTTGCTATTCCTGGAATTGCTTTCGCGTTTATCTAAGTTTATGCATTAAGCTGTTAATTTATTAAATTAGTTATTGAAAAATGTTAAGAACTAAATTTATACTAATTGCATTTGTGAACTGAAGCAATACATATTTGTTAGTAAATCGCGGTAAAGAGTTAGTTTAACTAAGACAAAATTTAAATAAATGATCATGGAAATTTTACTTTTTATTTTTTATTATTTTTTTTGGCGCTAAAATTTTGTCATTTATGCATTGATAAAGATTTATATTTGCATACAAATATATTTTGACGGACATTGCTGTGATTTAACAAGGCATATAAATGATCCACCTTATTCATTCTTGGGATGATACTAACCAAGAAACTGCTCAAATGGTGTAATAGTAGAAAAAATAAATAGCAATCGGAAGAGCATACTGAAATGTGTTTTTTTAGACACATAAATTATTTGCCGTCGTCTCCCGATTATCGAGATATATTTTTAACATTTTCAAAATAAAACATCTAGCGTTAAGAAAGAAGGCTTCCCACAAGCCAGTGTGTGAAACAGTTCATGGTGTAAAGCAGTAATAGCTTCCCTTTTTATCAGTAGATCCCTTCCAATGGCGTCACAACAACTACCGATGTTCTAATCTGGTACACATCGGGAGCCCACATAGAAAGTCATATCTTCTCATTTGCCGTTTAAAGCACGTGTGGTATTACTATTTAATTTTGATTTTTCTTATTATTGCATTTTTTTTTTTTTTTTTTTTTTTTTGAATATTTGAAAAATGAAGCGCAAATCACTATGTTTACATATGAGAAAAAAACCACATTTGCCTTAAGTTTGGACACGTGGTGAAGCTTGAGACGTCATGTGCAAGCTGTCTATTCGAAGTTCTTTGGGTAAATTATCGACGCCACGTGACTTCTTTGGAACCCAGTTCGAACCCAGATTTTGAATATAGAATCCGTAAGAGATCTCATTTTCTTTTTAGGCTCTATGGCCGACCCAGCGGCTTGGTTGGTAGCGTCAGCTCTTCCCACACCGCTGGACCCTGGTTCGAGTTCAGCTAGCGGCATGGGTGTCTGTGTTTGTCCCTGTGATAATGTATGTACCGGATAATCTGTAATAAAGTGTTCTATATGGTTTCTTGTGATCATTGGAGGTTATGCCGGCGAATAGCTGTAGCGCCTACTTCAAAGCAAATAAATGTAAATAAGTGTAAATGTAGGCTCTATGCGAAGTATGTGTTATATTGAAAAGATGTGTTCTAAAGTAATGGACAACATTCAGGCTTATGAAATGAGCAAGATTATGATTATGAGCAAGGGACGATTCAGGCTTATGATTATGGGCAAGAGAGCTTTATCCAGAAGAATAATGCAGCATTAATGTACCATTTAGCATTATTTAATGTTATAATGTAACAACGCGCCATTAACAATCGTTGACTGTGCAAAATGGCCAAATATTTAAAACGAATTTGATTAAAGATTCGGTGTTCATCGTGTTACAAAAAGTTCGTAGGCCGAATATTTGTATTTGAAAAAAAAATTGGAATGATCGTTTTTATCTTCATATATCACTTGTTATAATATGTGTAATAGTTTTGAAAATTTAAATTTTCAAAGTCCGGTCGTTCATTTGTGCTAACCCTATATATCTCGATAATGTGGAGACGAGACTAAATAATGTGTCCATGAGTAACTATTTTTCAATATACTCTTTCGATTGCTGCTTATTTAGATTTTTTTTTTTCATTTTTTTATTATGAAGTAGTTTCCAGGTAAGATTTCACGGAACACTAAAAATATGGCAGCGAGAATTGAGATCAAAATCTGAACGATTAGTTATCGTATACATATATATTTTTACTTCCTTCTATCCTTACACGAAAAAAGCATAGGATTCTTGAAAAATATCGACAACCAATTTCCGACAGATTTACACGTTTTAAAAGGTTCTGAACACTATTTGATAGTTTTAGTAAATGTCTGTCTGTGAATCTTTGTCACTCTGTGAGTCTTTATGTGACAAAAAATTTTTGGATGATCTGTCTCAAGAATTATTGAAACCTATTTTGCAAAATTTTAGATTATGTTAGACTCTGGTAGACACTGGAGCTGATTAGTTTAAACATATATCGCTCAGCAGACTGTGCAGTTATGCTGCATTATTCACAATTTTTACAATAGATATATCTAAGAACTAAAACACGGATTTTTATAAAATATTAATTCAGCAAATCCTTGATACAGTTTGGTGCTGAAAACTTTTTGGAGATAATCGCTGAAGAGGATGCGCTGTTATGCTGCGTTATTCATGATTATTTCAATAGCACTATCTTAAGTACTAATTCATGAATGTTTATCAAATTTCACATTCAGTTAATCCCTAATGCATATTAATGTTGCTTATTTAGTTTTTGGTGTGCATCGCCCGGCAAGTGGCGGTACTATGATGCATTTTTCATGATTTCACAATAGCTGCGTCTCAATAGCTAATGCATGGTATTTGATCAAACTTTAGACTCAGTTAGTACCTCATAAAAATTGATTTGGATTTTTTTTCTGTGTGTGTATACAGAAGTTGAAGTTGACATAAGTTAATGCTGACTAGATTTTGGTGTAAATAACCTTACCTGTGCATGTTTGGTATGATTAACCTTATGCTGAATTTTTTCAGTATGTATTACCATGTATGGGCGAGAAAAAAGTTTTGGGATTGCCATATTTGACTATTTTTATTCTAAATATATGCTCTCATTCATTTGAAAACTACTTTTTTGTTAGGAGTTTCCAAATAAAATATTTTATTCATTTCAAGCAGAAAACAAAATATTTTTACGCTATTCGTGTTATTTGAATTAAGTTATTTGCATTCCAGACGCATATATGCGTCCGTTTCAGAAATTTCTAATCTTTTTGTTTAATCCTTTTTTTAAACAAATTTGAAAAGGGTTTTGCATTAAGTTTGTCGGACTGTCTGTCCCTGTTCAAACCCACTTAGACATTCATGGATTTTTATGCAAATTTAACATGTTAATGTTGCTTACCGTAGAATCTTCGGTATTTTATAGTAAGTGTGTAGCAGTAATAGTTCCTTTATATGGGCATTCAAACTAATTTCATTTCATTATGGTACATAAAAGAAAATCGTTTACAATGTATTTTAATTACAGCGTGTTATTTCAAATGTATTGAACTAAAAAAAAATCTTTGAATTTGACTACAAGATGATTATGATAGAATAGGGCATTCATAGCTTTGGCCGTTCATATACAGAAGCACACAAAAAAAATCAGATAGAGTACTGTTTTAGCAATGTGTGCGTTTTCATTTTCACTATGCGGTTTTTTATTTTGACAATTTTTTTGTCTGTTACTCGTTGTATATAAATTCTATACCTGGTATACAGAGTTTTACAAAAGTAACCATGTACACTGTAAAAACAAAACCTCTAAAATTACTAAACTTTTTTAGAAAACTAGGATTTCTATAATTATTTATGTAACGGTATCATCAAAAATTCGTGTAACAGAATCTTTTAACATAAGTTTTTGTTGTCACCGTACATAAAAAGTTCTAGGAATTCCCGTTTTTTTTAAAAAAGTTCAGTAACCCTTACAGAATTTTTGTAAAGTGTATCATTCTCTTTATTTGTTAAAAAGGAATTTTTAACTGTGGTATATAGTTCCGAATCTAGCTAAATTTTTACATGCATGAAGTTAAATAAAAATTTCCGATTTACCCAAGGAAAATAGATATTCTTCTGACTCGTCTGAGATTTGGACACTCTACACTGTAAAAAAAATTCAAGAGGTTACTAAAAATTCCTTAGTAAATTTGTATTCCACAGAATTTTTTAGTAACCATTACAAAAATTTTTTTTGCAAGTGAAACAAACATTTCTTTTGTAAACTGAACAAAAGAATTTTTTGTATAACTAACTTAAAACTTTCTAGTATGGGCCACCAAGCAAATTTTATGAATAGCTCCAAAATTATTTTTACTAACCATTACATGTGCAAGAAGGGCAGGAGCTTCCTTCGATATGCATCCTGTGGATAAAAAGACAGACTTCTGAAGCGGAAGATTTTCGAGGTGTGTATCAATGTGCCCCAGGTCCCCCTACAATGTGTTGTTAAATTGGTTACAAAGTGTTGTGAAACACAACACTATTGTAAGAAATTCTTTTTATCAACACTATTTACAACACTATTTCAACACAATTATCAACATTATTTTTAGAACACATTGTTAGATAGCAACGCTTTCGTAAGATATTAAGAACATATTTCTAGATAGTAACACTTTTGCAACATATTAAGAACACAAAAAAGCGTTTAAAGCAAAATTTTCTAATTCAAAATGCAATTAATGTGCTGTCAATTTGGTGACAAAAAGTTTTCTATAATGTGTTAATTTTTGTATTTGACAATTTGCTGTGTATCAGTATTATAATAGATTTATCAACAATCCATTAATTATAAAATAATGGGTAATTATTGCTAGAATGATAATCATTTAATTATCATCTTAATTGATCATTAAAGTGGATGGTAATCATTTAAGTATATTAAAAGAATTCGACTTCTATGCAAAACCTTCCTCATTCAATTATTTAATCATAGTATTTGATTCCTTATAAAATGATTCGAAAATAGTTCGATGCATTAAATATACATATGAATAATATAATCGATTTATAAAGAATAATATAGACCAAACTGCATGTTCTGAAATTCAACAAATAAGATATGTAGTTTAATAACAATGTTGGGGGATTTAGTAATTTCTTTGAGTAGAATCGTGTACAATGAATGCAGTATTAATTATTTAACAATGGAAAATACCAGTATTTGTAGGGAAGATTAAACCATACAGCTATTTGAGCACAAAATATTTATTAAACAAGTTACTATAAAGTCAATATGCAAGAGCATATTGAAGCAGAGACATACGGTGAACAGTAAGGTGGAGTAAAAAATTGAAAGTTGGAATTTTGATTTTGGATAGCAGCCAAAAGTTGCCTTTTTGTACCTCGAAAACACGTGCAAAATTTCATGAATTTTTAAAAACTTCTTGAGTCCCCTACCAGGCCATTTATATTTTCATTGATTTATATGATAGATTTTTACCATAAATTGCACATTAACAGGATTTTTTGGTAATATCGTTTGATATTTTTATATTTAAAATATATAGTGTAATTCCTTTCATCATTTTCAAACTTAAGTTTTATTTTTAAACATTTGAAACGGTTTATTGAGTTTTAAAAATTGTATGTTGTCATTTTTACAGCCAAAATGAGTACGTGTGTAAGCAAGTCGAAGTTCACCATTACTAGAAGTTGGTGATTCTTCAAAACTAAATAAAGCTGTTTTGCCAACAATAGCAGAATACTATAAAATATTATTATACAAAACAATAAATAAAACGCATCAGTAATTGTAAAGTTTTGTCAAAACCAGAAGTAAAAAAAAATCCTGAGAGAAATCATCGAAGGCATCAATTATTGTAGTTTCCCTAAGATGTATTGGGCAAATGATAGACAACAATTTTTTTCAATATCAGAAGCTTATTCAATTCCCCAAAATCAAAGGAAATTCTGGAAAATTGGAGATATATGGAAGAGCTTTAAGTTACAAACACAATCTCTGATTTTAACAGTCAAATGAATTGTATTTGGGACACATTACACCAACTTTTGGACCAGGAAAGATCATTGCAGGAAGTATTAAAATGTTTCACTGAAAAACATTTAAACCTTGATAAATTTATGGCAATAGATTGTGACAGAACAACAGTAAAAAGTAAGATAAAAAATCATGCTAATAGATTTTTGAAATTAAGATTTAGTCGTTCGTTTTAGTGGTTGATATGTCAGCTCTCTGCAAACGAATTGCCGGAACCAATTGTTTATCAAGTCATTGAACTTGATAAACAAAATAAAGGCTCGCGAGCTTTTCCTGTTCTAATTGGAAAGTCGTTGGATCAATGTGAACAATAGACAGCTATGGAAATTAAAAAATATCTGCTCCTATCACACAGAAATGAACTCTGGAGAATTAAGTACAGACCAAAATTATCTTTATGACATGTGTGAAACATTTGCATCTGGTTAATGTCCCTCAAATCTGGTAAATCGTAATCCAGCAAGAATGTCGCACTCTAAATGATTGACAACTGCCAATTCATTACTTGGTTTGCAGATTGGAAGTCAGAATTCATCCCAAAATCTGAAGATTATGGCTGAATTTGTAATGAAAGTACATTTGTCTATGTTGTTTCACTTCAAGAAAGATTCTTCTTGCAACAATAGAGCTTAAAATGTTTTTTTTTTTTTTATAAACAATTAAGTTGTTTTGTTATTTGAGGGAATATTTTAAGAAAATTCTCAATCCCGTTATTCAACAAAACGTATACTTCTGTCATTGAGATAAAAATTTACAGGAACGATAACTGATAAAAAAAATCATGTTGGAGAATTTGGATTCCGAAGAATATTGAAGATGAAGGATATTATATGTTCTACAATAAGACAGTTTCATATTCCAATATTGAAATTCAGTGTTACAAACTATATAAACATTATTAACTGGCAAGAATGTGAAATCACCCCACATTCTTAAAATTTACCAAGAGAGAAACTGGAAATTCTCAGAAAAAATCGAGTCCCATCTTTTCAATTGAAAATTTTCCCTGTTAGATTTAAGTATTCGAAAGATGCGTAAATTTAGCTGTTGAAACGCCATTAGCGGCTATAGTAGTAGAAGCAAGAGCCAGATATATATGAGCAAAATCAAATCACGAAAGGTAATACCTAATTTTGATAATAAAGACCAATATAAATTGGAATGAAATGAAAGATCGTTTTACAATACATCATATATATTCTTTTCATTTAATTACTATATATTCAGAAAACTGCATTTACTTTATATTTAGAGAACTATCTTTCATGTGCATTTGAAAAAAAAAAGTGAAAGCATGTCTACCTATTGTGTTTTCTTTTCTCTGCGACAATACGATTAACATTTTAGGGTTTTATTCGCGATTCAAAGAGTTATACGCAACTATACTTAGATCGTTCACAAGTAATACTTTAAGAAGTCATTTTTGTGGGTTATTTCACTGAAATCAGAAATTTAGTTTAAAAAAAAGTTGATTAATTTGCATTACATTGTGAAATCTTGATTTTCACATAAAAAGGGCATAATCTTTAAGAGTTGATAGGGAACTAAAATGAATTCCAAATGAAATGAAATTTTAACAATATATTTAGTGAGCCAAAAAGCAACATTTTAGACCTTTCCAAAGAAAAAATTCCAAAAAAAATTTTTTTTGGTCATTTATACTACAGAGTATCTTGATTTTCACATATAAAGAGTATAATCTTTAAGAACTGGTAGGGGACTAAAGAGGAATTCCAAACGAAATGAAATTTTAACCTTATATTCAGTGTGCCAAAAGGCAACTTTTTAGACCTATCCAAAGAAAAAATTCCGAAAAAACTTTTTTTGGTCTTTTTCACTCCACCCTAATAATTATATTATAAACAGAAGTTTTTATATAATTATCCTTTATTTTCTGTTTATAAACAAAAAATCTGGTAATTTTTTCATCTTTCCTATGAAAAAATATGACACTGGGGTTGAAATGCCAGATATGACAATGTTACTACAGCCAACAATCAGACAAAGAATAGCCAGATCATCAAGTCTTATTCATTTAAATTTGATTCCTTTAATATTACTTACAAATAAGTTGTAGGTGATTTGAATTTCTATAAGTAAATATAAAATGGTGTGCCAACTCATTTTCTATGAAAAATATGCAATGGAGTTATTTTGTCCCCATTTTTCCCAGACGTATCAAAATGTCCCATGAGGTGTATCAATCGACCCCGGGGATGGGGCACATAAAAATAACTTTTCTTTATTTTTTTTTAAATTACATGCAAAAATAATATATAAAACAACGATTGTACATTTTTATAACGCACTACACAAGTTTTGCTGGCACCACATGGAAGAATAAGTAGAAATTTCTGCTTTCTGGACACCAAAAAAATTCTTAGAATAAAGCTGTGCCAATTTGCCCCAGTTCCCTCTAAATACCACACAGTTTAGAACACTATAAAACAACACATGTAAAACACTTTCAAAACACTTTCTACGTGGTTCCTTTAAAATTACGCAATTTTAAAAAAGAAACATGAGGCAGCTTTATTTATAGAAAAACATTGCAGGAAATTATTGTAAAATTACTAATTTTACCAATAAATATGAAAGAGTGCATTTCTGGTATAATTATGTAATTTTTAACATCTCTTTTCGCCCTATCCTTTTCCTAGCACAACACATTTGCAACATATTCACAAGACAATCCAAAACGATTTTAGCTAGAAGTAAAAATTATTATGTTCAGTTAGCGTTCTAAAAGTATTTCATGAATTTGTAGTGTATGTACATTTAATACATCGAACTATTTTTGAATCATTTTACAAAATTTCTAAATGTTATGACTGAAAAACCAAATGAAGACGTCGAATTCTTT
This sequence comes from Maratus speculifer, assembly GCA_964019185.1. NCBI lineage: Eukaryota > Metazoa > Arthropoda > Arachnida > Araneae > Salticidae > Maratus > Maratus speculifer. Next base: position 110,667,201 of record OZ025303.1, on the reverse strand, counting down.
TCCATACTTAAATGATTACCTCCTATTTAAATGATCACTTAAGATGATAATTAAATTATTACCACTCTACGAATAATTACAAAACACTGCTATAAAACCACAGACTTTAATAAATTTTATAGTATTCCGTCTTACGGCAAGATTATTCGATTTCATGACATTAAAGTAAGATATCTATCTTACTTTGATGTCAAATTATTTTTGTATATTTAAATGATTGTAAAATAACATGAATTAATTTTTAAAAAGGACTACGCTTAACGTTGAGTGTGTGCTTTTTCTAACGGAGTACACTGTAAAAGAATTCTGTAAAGGTACTATACTTTTTCTTAGAAACTGGGATTCCAAGAACTTTTCCTGTTACGGTAACAGCAAAAATTCAAATTTTAGAATCGGTTACATGGGTTTTTCCTGTTACCGTTACATGAGAAGTTCTTAGAATCCCAGTTTCCTAGAAAATGTTTAGTACCTTTACAGATTTTTTTACAGTGTAGTCTATGCATCAATTCTTTTCCTAAGGCTTAGACATGTTCCTTCGATAATAATTTAAAAAATATGCATGATACATTTTTGACAATTTTCATGACAAATTTCGATTCTTTATGAATACAGGAGGAGTTTAAACATATTGGGAATGATTTTGATATTAAATTAAACTAGTCGCACGTAGCAACCTCAAAAATTTCTTGTGTCTCATACTCGTTAACACTTCCCGAGAAAGGAAGCATCGCAGCGTCACCGATTTCGTTGTTTACATCGAAATTAAATTAGCAACAACTTATGTCATGTTCTGACTGAATCTGAAGTTTGGTGAAAATTTATGCTTTAGTTCTTGATATAAATTAGTTCTATTGCGGAAATCGTGAAAATTTAGAATATCAACGCCATCTGTTGAGCGATTTACATCCAAATGTACAAAACGTCAAAATATAGAAAACTAAAGAAAAGGGTGACTTGATGGTTATACTTTTGCCCTTTCCGAAGAAAATTATTCATATACCGTGATTATAAAGAGATTGCGAGAAGCATGGTTTTAACCGCCATCTGAAGGTTTTTAAATACAGTAGACATCGGTTATAATGTACCTGGGCTATAATGTACTTCCGCTTATAACGTACTCAAATGTATGATCCCGAGTGAAATCCTACATAAGAAATGATGTACAATTTTGGCTATAAACGGACTATGAAAAAGGCATGATCTGGTTATAACGTTATTTTTAGACTCGAACGAAAGATAAAATTTGGAAGTCATACTTGAATTTCTGGTTTTTTAATCATTAATTGTTTTTGTCATTTTTCCCAGAGAGTTTTAAGGCTTAATTTACTTTCTTACTTCAAATGTCTTCTTTAAGATCAATTATTTCCATTTTTCCAACTGTTTATGGTTAATGGCAAAAGAATGGGGAGACTCAAAAATGGAATGAGGCAAATATGAATTTTAAGGAAAGAGTTTTATCATTCAGAATGATTTTAAAAAATGAAGTAAAAAATAAAAAACACCGCAAAATCACAAAAAAAGTTACCGAGTGAAATGATATGTCTATTTAGACCTATAAGATGTAAATAGACATAAATTGTCGTAGATTTTATTATGGTGAAGCGGTGTATTTCCTTTTTAATTGCATTTCAAGTATGCTGAAGTATCATTGTGTAGAGCGAAAGATCCTGATCTATTCTATCCCAATATTAAATCTCCCCAACTTTTCGTCATCAACCGCAAACTGTTGATAAAAAAAAATCATACTTCAATTTGAAGGAAATACAAAAAAGGTTTTAAAATATTCCTTAGAGACATTTTTTGGAAGAGACATGTATTCTAACTTGAAATATGAAAATATAAAATTTACTATGTCATATAAACAAAGAAAACAACCAAAAGTATCCCATTGTTTTATAGTAAAATATGAACATGCAAATATTTCATATTCATAAAATTTCTGTTTTACATTTTTATTATGGCGTATGCTTGTATACGCTTTTATCTTACACATTTAGCGCTGCATTTTATTGATCATTGTTTACAGCCTACTTCGGTTATTATGTACCTCATTTTCTAGTCCCCTGAAAGTACGTTATAACCGATGTCGATTGTATTTTTTTAAGAATGCTTGAAAATCTAAGAATATAAATATGTATTTTTTAATCACACTTTCACGCTATAATATATTTAATGTCACTTCTTTATACATACAGTTCAAAATAAAATTTCATTTAAAAGACTTTTGTCTACATCCAATTTAACATTATTTCCATAAACGAAAACATTTGCTACAGCCGATTAAAGGGTTAATTAGAATTGCAAAAAACCCATTGATTTTGAGGAGCGTGAATAAACCCGAAAATTTTTCGCAATAAATCAGTAATTTTGGGGAATATTGGAAATTTTGCAAGCTTTGAAGATAAACAAAAGCAGTTATTTTTCACCTTATCAATCACCTTGGCATTTTTATTTTAAACAAATTTCAAAGAAAAATATTTCAAAAAGGTAGATTTTACATTTATAATTCAAAAAATTTATGATATCTCAAAATCTATAATTTATTAAAATTCATTAGCTTTACAAGTAGCGCATGTAATTTGATCAGATTTTGACTGTTTCTTTAAAAATTAGTTTTTTTTTTTTTTTTTTTTTTGCCTCGAATTTTAATTTATTCAGTCATATTCTGTATTAATTATCTAAACGTTGCATCATATTTTTGCACTGATTTCTTTTAAATTTGTTCATTTTCTTTTTTATTTAAATTCGTTGATTGGAAGAACAGAGATGGTGATAGTGAGGATAATATTTATGTCAGGAAAGCTGAATTTCTTACCTGCTTCTTTCACATTTTATTTATTTACGCTTTAAAATATCGAATTATTTATGATATTTTAATTTCTCTTATTCGTCATTACACTGTTAAAAATTTGCTCCAGTTTGAACCAAACATTGGTGCTCAATAACTGCCACCATAAGATGGTGTAACCTCGTACCAACATTTGGAGCTTCCTATATCAAGCTCGTTCCAACTATTGGAACTATGGTTCAACAGGAGTACTAATTTTTGGTTCAAGATTTCACCATCTGACAGTGGCAGCTATTGAGCACCAAAATTTGGTTCAAACTGGGACAAGATTTTTAACAGTGTAGGATGAGCAAAAAGTTCTGGTAAATTTGTGATAGTTATGTTGTTATGCGCAAATTAACAACAAATGCAACAAGTCGTTAGTTGCAAGTCAGACGTAGCCAATGAGTTGCCTTTGTAATATAACGAAGTTTAAAAAATATTCTGATCTTTGTGTAATAGTGCAGATTACTTGGGATACAGTAAAGAAGACGAAATTTTTTGTGTCTCCTTGTTTTTTTACATAGATTAGAAATCGTCAGCACAGACAATCACTTCATTAAATTTACGTTTGAAATTTCAGATTTAGTTAAAGCTATATTCGCATGTTAAAACGCAATCGGTCTACCAAGTCATCCCAACTACATGAAAAAGTGGAAAACTAGTAGTAAGAAAACACAGTGATAAACCAATTAGTAGTAACCTAGATATGACTTGGAAGATCAATCGAGTTTTAAATACAGTCGAGTATCTCTATAACGAAACTCCATACATCGAATTTCTCTATATAACGAATTTTTAGTAGGAACGGTCCCTTTTTCCCATAATTACTTAAAAAACAGTCTCTATATAGCGAAATATCTATCTCCATATAACGAATTTTTTCATAAATTGGTCTTAATTTATTCAGTTTTAAAAAGTTTTTTTTTATCTATTATTGACAATCAGGGGATTGTCTGTGCTGTCTCCTCCTGGTCAATCACTTTTGTAATTTTTTTATCTCTCATTCACCCATATTTTGACTTTAACAAAATGTAAAACCAGCTTCATTTTAATTTTAAAAAATTAATTTGAAACGTTTAACATTAATTTTTATTTCAAGAAATCAAAATCATTTTTCTTTTTACAGATAATGTAACTGTAAATAATTTTAATTTTCATATTTATTGAATTTGTAAACAAACCCCGTCCACGATTATACATTTTTCATCGTTCTAAATAAATGAGGGTAAACAAAATATGTTCTTAAAAATAACAAAATAGCGTAGTTAATGAAAAATCAAATCGTTCTCTTTCATGCAAGACATTCTGATAATCGTAGAATATGTTTCTTTGTCAGGGTTTTTGTTTTTGTTGTTGTTGTTTGAAATGTAATTAAATGTATTTCGCGGTAAATATGTTCGAAGAAACTTCTGCAAAATATTGTAGCTAAATAAACATGCTTCATGATTATCTTAAAGTCTTGCATGAAGGAAAATAATTAGTTTTTGTTCTTGTTGTTGTTATTCTACTTTAAAACGCTATATTTAAAAATAGCATTTGTCGTTTGTTTATGCTCATTTCTTAAAGTTGAGGAAAATTTTATTTTTGTTGCTATAATAATTTATGATTATCATTAGATTAATTTTTATTTATAGGAAAACTTACAATTGATATAGTCATCATCTTTTGTAATAATGTTTTTGTTATTCATAAATTGGTTTTAACAAAAATATAAAACCAGTTTTATTTTAATAATAAAATTGAATCTGAAACATTTAACATGAATTCAAATTTCAGAAAGTCAAAATCATTTACAGTTATGATAACGGTAAACCGTTTCCATATTTATTGAATTTGTAAACAAAATCCTCTGTTTATATTTACGAATTATCCATCGTCCTTACTAAATACAAACGAAAATAAATAGATAAATTACAAAATTATAAAAAATAATAATACATAATAAACTTAACTTTAATGATGATCAAAATGTGTCTTAGGTAATAACAGATTCCTATATTATATACGCCATGGATTAAAAATTAATATTCTTGTACCAATCATATACAAATTTTAAATGAAATTTTAGTTTTACGATTTTCAGTAGTGCAGTTTTTAGGTAGCTTTCATTACAAAAAGTAAAAAGCTACCTATTGCACCGTCCGGAGGAAAGCACTTCCGGAAAATTTTGGTATATTTACACCGATCATGACCCCAGTCTCCAAAACCACCCTCCGTTCAAATGTTGACATACATATATATATATATATATATATATCTGTTTTTTGTCATGCGATAACTAATGTATTTATGAACCGATTTGAATTAAACTTGGTATGTACATAATACATACAAATATCTCGACTGAGTTCGTTGGCCAGCATCATCCGCCATCTTGTTTCAAAATGGCGGCCATTTAAATATTTTTTAAATTTAAAATTTAAAATTAAATGCGAAAAAATTAAAAGTTGAAAAATATTTTTATTTTATGAGTTAGATCTTAAAACACCAATTCCAGAACACTTTTTACTTTGTCTATATCTTAAAAAATGATTGAGTTATAGCACTTGAATTTTTCTTATGGCTGACATTTTGAAAAGATCTGATTTTTGTCAAGTGATAACACACGTATTTATAAATCCATTTGGATGTAAGTTGTTGTGTACATAGTACATAATAAAGCCTGGACCGAGTTCGTTAACCAGTTCCATCCGCCATCTTGTTTCAAAATGGCAGCCATTTAATTTTTTTTTTTTTTAAATTTGAAATTAGGTAAAAAAAAATGAGAAATTGAAAAAGATTTTTCTTTTATGCATTTGACCTTGATACAAAGATTCCAAAGCATTTTTTGTTTCGTCTGTATCTTTAAAAATATCTGAGTTATAGTACTTTTAATTTCTAGTGTTGCTCACATTTTGAAATGATCTGGTTTTCGTCACGTGATAACACGCGTATTTTATACACCGATTTGGATGAAACTTGGTGAATAAATAGTTCGTTGGCCAGTTCCAACCGCCGTCTTCTTTCAAAATGTCGGAATATTATTTTTTTTATTTAAATTTTAAAATTATGTGCAAAAAAGTAAGAAATTAAAAAAGATTTTTTTTTTACCTTGATACAAAGATTCCAGGGCATTTTTTGTTTCATCTATATCTTGACAAATGGCTGAGTTTTAGCACTTTCAATTTCCAGTGTGATTGACATTTTGAAACGGTCTGAAATTTGTCACGCGTTATTACGCATATTTATAAACTGATTTCGATATAACTCCGTGTGTTCATGGTACATACCAATGTCATGACCGAGTTCTCGGGCCAACTTTTTCCGCCATCTTGTTTCAAAATGGCGGCAATTTGAATTTGTCAAAAATCTTTTAAATGCACAATGATGTATAAACAAAAAATTGAAAATTGAAAAAAGATTCTTTCTAAACTATTTATCTTAATAATGAATTCCGGAGTATTTTTTGCTTTGTCTTTACTTTGAAAAACGCCTGGGGTATAGCAGTTTGAATTTCTAATGTGGGTGACATTTTTTTTAAAAAGTCAATTTGCCCGCGACAGCACTCGTATATATTAATTGATTTCGATGTGAGTGTGCTTGCTCCCATGAATTAAGATTTCGATCAAGCTCATTGGTTTTTTTATCCATCATGCTGCTTTAAAATGGATATCGTGGAATTTGGCGACTCTATACATCGCTTAAAATAAAACCAGGTTGAATAAAAGATGACTAATTTCTAAAAATTCCTATTAATATTCAGTATTGACAAAAACTAGTATTCATTCTTATATAATCGTGTTCCATTATTTTGAGCTTCGATTTATATAACTTAATTTAAAATAAATAAATAATTATATGAAAGCTACCTCTTCCTCCCGGCACTGCCGGTAGGACTTTTTAAACGTCTAAACATCCACATTTTTAATTTTTACACCGCCGTGTATAGAAAAAAATGTACTTTTAAATGCAGTTTGTTTGAAAACTGTATCGCAATCTGTTTTTAAGTTATTATTTTTTTGTAGTTTTTTATATATTTTTTTTATCATCGTGGCAACATAAGTATTCCATTTTTGGATATTAAAAATGTACCAATCAGAAAACGAATAAAATAAAATAAGTCTCGAAATTCAACTTGACATAGAATTCGGATAGAATTTCTCGCTTGTTTATGCTCATTTACTAAATCCGATTAAGGGGACGGTGGACGTTCATTATTTTTTTTCTCATCATAGCAGTACGAAATTTTGTGCATATATACATTTCACCGAAAGCATATAGAACACCTTCAAAAAAATTTCCAATATTATTAAGTTTTTTTTTTTTATTTTTTAAATGAAATTTTGAAATGCTCCTCGTGTCTTAATTTTTGATATATTTCCCTGCTTTTGCATTTTTATCACTTGAAACTCTGTTATAAATAAATTCGTGTAAGATTTTTTTATCTCTTGAATAGTTAATGTTTTACAGATATTTGTTTCTCAATTCCATATCGATTACCAAAATTTTACCTTTTAATAAGTAAAAAATCAAATTTGACTGTCTGAATGAAGACGAATTTTAAAAAGCTTACACAATTTCTTTCTAGACAATATCAGGGTACTTCCTTATCAATTTCATAAACATTGATCAAAAATTATGTCGCAATGAGCATTTCAAAAATCTGAAAACACTGAAAAATTAGTTTTGAGAAAAACAGATTTAAAGTATATAAATACACTTGCCTTTATTATTTATTTCTTAAAACCTTCATAAATGATATTTTAATAAGCAAAACTGTTTTAGTACTATTATACCACAGATCTTTTTTCCGACGATTTTGCTCAAATAAAGATCCACTGTCTCCTTAAAAGTTTATAAATACGATTGGTGTTTATTTATTCAATATAAAAGTGACAGATTTTAGACATAAAAACAAATTTTTTTTTCTGTTTATTTGTATTTTTCAACCCTTAAATTCATAGTATAACTCAGGGGGGGGGGGGGGGATTTCTTTTAGTCGTCGTCGTTGTTGTTGTTGTTGTTGTTGTTGTTGTTGTTGTTGTTGTTATTTGGTGCTTTTTATTGGCTTCTTTGTGAATTATTAAATGTTTTTTTATTTGATAAGATACAGTTAGAGCCATAAAGTTTTCTGATTTTGTTTTGATTTTTTATTTTGGTAAGTTTATAACCTTTTTTGTTGATACTGCTTGCAATATGCTCGATTGGCCTTTTTTCTCTATTTTTATGAGGTGGTAATTATTAATTCTGTAAATTACTAAAAGCATTATAAAAATTTTATAGCGTTGAATAGTTGTTGTTGTGCAGTATATGTACTTTGAATTAAACATATAATTTTAAATTACGATTTCTGAGCAGTTTCTGTTATGCAACTTTGGAGCGACATTATGACATTATAGAAATGTTAAATTTGCAACGCTACAAGCACCAGTTATTTTTAATTATAAACATTAATTATAAGTCATAAAAGTTTAAATGTCTAGAAAACCTTTTAAAAGTGTTATACCTTTGACTTGGTCAACAGAAAACAGAAGTGAATGACAAAAAAAAATACATATGGATTTTAGTTGAGGAAAATCTTATATGTGGGAAAAATCGTGAAAAAGAAGAAATTGTATGAGTACTTCCGAACTGTAACATTTGCTTTATTTAATCGCAAGATTTTCGGTGATTAAATGACTTTTTGGAAACAGTTATACTTCTGTGCTTAAGAAGTAAAAAATATAGCCTCCCTGATAGACCAGCAAAATAAAAAAATGCAAATTATACACATTTTTATTAGTGATTCTGAACAAACATTTTATGTATAATAATAATAGATACCGGGCGATCCAAAAGTCAGGACGAACTTTAAAAATGAATAATTCGAAAACGAATCAACGTACAAAGATACGGTTTGCACCGAACGGATGGAGAAGAAACCGGGTTTTGTGTAACAACAGCAACAACAAAAAATAGTTCTGTTGGCGACCAACAAATGGCGCTATAGAGTGTTATTGAAGCAAAAGATGATTTACAAATGAAAAAATGTTGACAATTTACAAGTCAGCTTAGTTACAGTTAATTAGTACTACAGTAAATGTTCAATAGGCTGTTAATGATTCAGAAGTGCAGCTGTGAGACGAGGCTCCTCTTCGTTCACATTAATTTAGTAGCATTTCTTGCGTTATGGCCAGGGATGAGATTTCCGCTTTTTGCGCACTAGTATAACCTTAGAGAAAATGTTATATTATTAAATCGGAACATTTTTGCGATTTAAAAGAACGACGTTTTCTCTAAAATTATACTGGTGTGCAAAAAAAGCGGAAATCTCATCCTTGGTATTGGCAGACACATTTTGGCGAAGGCATCTTTCAGTGTTGCTAGTGATGCCGTTGGTCACCAACAGAACTATATTTTTTGCTGCCACACAAAGCCAGGTTTCTTTTCCATGCGTTTTGGTGCAAACCGTATCTTGATTTGTTTTCAAATTATTCATTTTTAAATTTCGTCCTGACTTTTGAATCACCCGGTATATAATTACTGTAATTTCTGCTCCCATCGTTTAATTCAATCTTTGATAAATTACGAGCTAAGTAAGTTTTGTTGATTGTTATGTACTTATATCCTAAGTTAAAAAAATATATAATGCATGAAAATACGAATTGTTTAGGAAATAATAAATTGGAGGAGAAGAATTTTAATGAGAAACTCAAAAATATTTATAGTACTTTATTTATTTAGAATTGGGTGAAAATTTAAAAATTCTTTAAGAACTTCTTGCGATTTTGGTAAGCGTTTTAAGTTAGGAATGTTCGTTAACTTTAAAATTCTTTTGAAGTATTTTATGATTTAACACATTCTTTTTGTTTAATAACTCTCATAAACTATGAAAATTTGAACTTAATTGTCTTGAGAGAAGAACATGCCGTGTTTTTATAGTTTGCGCATACTTTTTTTTTTAACTTAATTGTACTTTGGCTTTCATTTTTCAGTCGCTTTTCATATCTGACAGAGACTAAGCCAAAACTTAAAAGTTTGTTTTTAAAATTAAACAAACGTTTACATCATCTATCATTACAAAGTGTAAAAGTCTCCAGTGTATAAAATTTTATCTGATTCAAGATAAATTAAATGCGCACCGTATTATTTACATTGAATTGACGTCTGCGTATATGAGGACCTCAGAAATCAAAGGGTTATAAGTGACAAAATTGAAAAAAAAAATGAATTACGTGCACAGACAACCTGGAAATATGTTTTTATCGTTTTAGGTAGCGAAATATAAGTGATTTTCTTATTATTTGCTGGTTATAGAAATAAACCACTTTTTTTCGGAAACTAATCAATTTTGATTAATTATAAAGAACATTGCACTCTGCTTCTTTTACAGTTACTGAAATAAGAGTTCAAAAACCACAGTGAAATTTTTATTTTAAATTTTGTATTATTTAATCCGAGCCTCTTTCTGATACAATTAGACAAAAAATTTTATTTTGAAAAACCAGTGATAAAAGATTAAAAATTCTATAAAAGACGCATAAAATTAGGCATTATTTGTAAGTTTAAAAAAAATTATCAGTGAAGTGGTTAATAAAACTAAACGCAAGTAGTTTTATATTTTTCAAGTAGAAAACATTTATATGGAAATTCCATACAATGAAACAAGCATTATTTTATTTTAAGCAAAATATCTTACTGTCTTTCATAAAGTTAAAATAACGTTATGTCTTCTTAAAAATAATTCCTTTATGCAAAACTCAACACCCCCCCCCTTTCCACTCAAAAAAAAAAAAGAAAGAAAAAATACGAAACATTTTAACATTTCTTATAAAAAGAAGAGAGAAAAAAAAATTATCTGCAGCATTATTAAATTTTCTAAACAAATAAAATGTAAAGAAGGCTTTTGTATTGTTTTATATTATTGTGATATATTTTCGTGACACACGTGATATGTTTTACAGTGTCCGACAACACATACTATATTTTCACGTTAAAATTAATGCAATTAATTATCCAAAAAATGAAGGTATTTGTTCTTTTGTTGTAACACAAATTTCTTTGTTTTTCTTCTGAAGGGAAAATATTTCTTAAAAATGCAATAGCATAAATAATAAGCTTTAATTTATTTGTACTCTTAACATTATAGATGAAATATTCTTTTATAATTCTTCATTACACTGAAAAACGAAATTAATGTAGGATTTAGTTATTAAATAATATAATTTATCGCAACAAACACATTCATAAACATTGTGCAAGAAAATATTTAGAAATAATGGTTTCATGGTAAATACTAAGTACTTATAATCACAAATAGATAAGGTAATCAACTAGTAATATTACTTTATGTGCTAAACTTTATAAAACTAGTCGTTGGGGGCCACCGTAATACTTAAACATCATGGATACCCATAATATAACATATGAAAACAAAACATGAGTAAACTATCTATAAAATGCATTTCAATTCCAAAACAATTTCAATGTATATTTAAGTATTTTTAACACATAATAATGCTCTATTGAACCAATTTCGGCAAATTATATATAACGCCAAACTATTCAAGTAAGTACTGAATTGCGTAAAAGAAACATCCTTATAATTCAAAAAATAATAATCATATTAAATAACGGTTTGCTGCGTCGGATTAAGAGTCTTAGTTCTAATTAAAATATATCTTTGAATTGAAATTTGAATGAAATACAGGGTCATGCAAAATCGAAAAATGTGCAGAACAAGTTTAGAAATATCTCGACAACTAATAATCCGATCGACTTCGTTTTTTATTCAAAATTTGTATTATTTTATTGCTTTTTACGTCCACACCTCAAAATAAAAAAATTCGAAATTTTTTATTTACCTTTCATCCGAACGAATTTTTCGATAGTCCGAAAAAAATAATTTCGTATAATAGAGGTCACTATATTAAATAGGCTCCGTCCCATTCGTACATACTAAGTACAAACAAAAATTCAAGTCTGTATCTCAGTTTGTTTGGTAGATAGAGCATTTACAAACAGACAGATACATAGACGGACAGACGGCATTTTTTTTTCTAAAAATATTTTTTTCAGAATCTCCAGTCTCTGAAACGTGTAAATCCTTAAAAAAATTTTTTTTTCGATTTTCGAAACGATTGCAAGATTTATCCAATGCTACGTATAATGGGTAAGTAATAATTTCAGGCCAAACAGTGATACCTCACATTTTTATCTCATTTATATTTAAGGGGATCCGGGACACATTTTAAAATAATTTTTATTCATTGAGTTAAAACTCTGAAACATTTTTGTGATGATTAACGATATTATCTGTAAAAAGTGGGGGAGTTTAAAATTGTTATAACAAAATGTTAGTTATTGAATTACATTTTTTTTTACTTTTAAATAAATAGAAATGTCTATATTTTCATTTTGATTCATCATCTTTAAAAATAATATTTTTTTAATTAAAAATATTTAAAGTAAACATTTGAAAAAAATGATGTAACTTATATTTAAAAAATCATATATTTAAAAGCAAATTTTTTTTTCGAATTTGCTAAATCAAAATTAAAGTAAAACAATAAAAAAATACATGTTCCAAGTTTGAAGCATTTTTCCTTAATAATTCTTGAGTTATAACAATTTTAATCTTAGAAATTGTGAAAAAAACGCATTTTCACAAGAAGTTATTATTATGACAATCATTCGTTGAAAACTATGTTTTGAAAAAAAATCAAAACGAAAATAATAATTATTATTACAAAAGGACGCATTACACTGTTTGATAATACAATACACAATAAATTCAGTTCATCAGTGTATAATAGGTGTTAAAAACTTTAATTCAAAATCACTTACTACTTACAATATAAAGTAGAATTAATTTCCTACAGTTTCGAACAATAAAACTGTTCATCATCAGGCATATATTAAGAGTTATTGTGTGATGTAAACGTTGTAACGTGGTGGTTTTGTCTCTTAAGGGTGTACTTCGATTCAAACTGGTTATTTCCGATTTATTTTTGAATTCACTTTTGCTCTCAAACTCATCAAACTCGCATATTCTCTTATTTAGAAACTACACAAGGTGCCGTAACTGTCGATTCTTTGATAAATGCAGAAAACATTACAAAAAAAGCAATCAAAAACGGCATTATTAACAGATTTTTCCGAAGCGGAAGATTTGGGAAAGAAAAAAGTGTTATACTGAGAAGATAATTGTTCATAAATCAAATTCAAATGAATGGAGCGTAAAATGACATCACACGACACCTTGTACGTCTCTTCAAAAATCCCCTCAGCAAGTTTCATGTTTCTACATTTAAAAATGTGTCTGAAATTGTATCGAAAAATTTCGAGCTGTTGAAGGTGAAAAAACGTTTTTCCGAATACACCCTTAATGTTTCACTGATGATGAACAATACTATAGGAAACTGCCGGAACTTTAGGAAATTGATTCTACTTTTTTAATAACAATTTTAATTTTTCTTAAGAAAGGTGTTATAGTAAAAATAAAATACATTGACATGTTTCGGAACCGTCAAATAAGTTCCATAGTCATAATATAAATAAAACAAAATTTCAAAATATTTCTCGGACAATACAAATGACACGCGACAATGAGATATAAATAACAAAAAACACGCGCTCTATTGCAAAAAATTAAATTAAAATATAAATCATGATCTAAAACTTAACTAAAAATAAAAATTTCAAACTATTTCACGGTCAATACAAATGACACGCGACAAAGAGATATAAAAAAACACCAAAAAACACGCGCGCTTAATTTTTAATAAAAATAATAAAAATAAATAAATAATATAATAAAAATAAAATACATTGACATGTTTCGGAACCGTCAAATAAGTTCCATAGTCATAATATAAATAAAATAAAATTTCAAAATATTTCTCGGACAATACAAATTATATATTTATATTAATTTGTATCCCTCGGGCATCCCTATTGCAATTCTGTCTCCCCTAGGGAGTCGCTCACGAGACAAACGTTTCACCCCTAGGAGTGCCATATGCAACATGTGGTTTTAACAGTGTGTAATATTACGGGTTCACTTTATTGAAACCTGCGCGACATTTTTCAATAAAACCTTTTTTTATTGATTTATTTATTTATTACTACTAATTTCTAATTTTTTATTTATTATTGAAATGCAGTAAACTTGTGGTTAACCAAAATTGATCATTTGTAATTTCATTTAATATAAATATGCGCAAATAGTTTTACATTTTTTTTTTAATAAAAATCATTCATATGGCAATTCCACAATAAAACAAGCATTGTTTTACTTTTTAAAAAGTATCTCCGTGTTTTTATTATGGAAAAATTAGCTTCGTTCTTTCTTAAACTTAATTCTTTTGTGCAAAACTCAGTTTCCTACAAAAAATTCCCAAAACAAATTTAACATTTCTAAAAAAAAAGAAAAGAAATTATCTAAAGTATTATTAAGTTTTTCGGACAGTAAAAATCCAAAAAAGCTTTTTGTATTGTTTTAAATACTATATTTCCTTCGTTTAACATGTGATATGTTTTACAATGTATCACAACAGATGCTATTTTTTTCAAATTAAAATTAATTCAATTAATTGTTCAAATAATAAATGTATTTGTTTTTTTTCTGTAAAAAACTTTACTTTTAATTTCATCTGACGGAAAATGATTTTTCCTTAAAATAACAATAATGAAAATGACAAACTTAAATTTAATTCAACTCTTCTTATTAAAGGGAAAGAATTTTTTTTAAATTCTTCTTTACATTTTTTTAGAAATCAAAGTTAATATATAAGTTATTACACAATATATTTTATCACAACAAAAACATGCATATATTTTCTGCATACTTAAAAGAAGGGGTTTTTTTAATTATAATATTGTTTTGTGATAAATATAGAAAACGCTTAGTCACAAAATGATGAAACAGTCAGCTATTGATCGTACTTTATCTACTAAACTTTATTAGATAACTAGCTGACCCGCCTGGCATTGCCCGGAGGCAGCTATAATAACCTTAAACAAAACTCAAGTTTGCATGATCTTATGGAAACCTTTTTACACTAAAAAGCCAAAACATCATGACCACCCCCACATTTTCCTATGAACTCACCTGGAAGACGTGGACGTGACATAATCTGATGGGAATAATATTTAAATACTGCTAGATAGTTTTCTGGAATCATTTTTGCGCTTACATCTGCTTGGGAGGGTAAAGGCTTCAGATCAAAAGTACTTTGATAGAATGCAGAATTCCGGCGCCCGACAACTCAGAACGAGTATCTTCGAAACTGTACGTCTCATGGGTTTTTCGGGATGTATTTTTGTAAGTACTTTACAATATGGATTAATTACGATGAAACTATCAGTAGAAGCCATTGCGTTGGACGCCCAGGCGTTGTCAAATAAAAAGAACACCCGAGACTGCCTTCATTGATAACGTAAAATCGGCACCAGAGACTGGCTCAGTGTACATCCGAAGACAATACAGTTCTAATGGAATTCTTTTTTAACATATAGTTCAGCTTACACTGTTGAATGAGAGATTACGAGGCTAACGTCCCACTCATGTGCCCCTGTTGATCAAGCATCGTCGCCGTATATTCCAACACTAGACCCATGAACATCATGTTTGGACAACGAGCATAGGAAGACGATTGCCTCGTCGGATGAAACACGATTCATACTTCAACATGTTGCTGACCGTGTTTGGGTACGCCATCTTCTACGTAACTGTCACTCCGCCTTATACAACAGGTTATTCACAGGTCAGGTAGGCCAATATTAAGATTTGGAGAACTGTCTCATTGACGACCCTGGGACCTGTGCTGTTGTAGAACAGACCATAAACGCCACGGACTATCTGAACTTCATTGTGGATAATTTGCACCATTACATGATATCTGTCTTCAAAATAGAATTGGCGTCTTCGTGCAAGACAATGTTCCATGTCACTTGACTCGAATTGTGCTCGATTGGTTCCAGGATCATAATATTAAATTTCATTTAACATTCAAATCACATATCTGGACATATTTTATTTCGACAAAGAACATTTTGGATGTTATTCAGTGGCAGTTCAGAGCTCAAAATCAATCTTTTTGGAATATTTTTCACTCTTAATTCAAAATAACGAATTATTAACTCATAAAAGGAACGAAGTTTGGTACGCGCAATTTCAGTGTCAATTGAATCAAAAAGAGATGCTTTCTACAAAAATCTGGTTTGCCAAATTAATCTTTTCGGAGCGGCATCAAAAACGTCCTTTTCAGATCGGAATTTAAGAGTTTTCCCATTGGTTGTAATCCTGTCAGGAGATAGGGTGGGAATTAGTATCACTATTAGTTTTAAAAGGCAGTCGCGTCACTTATTTGTTTCAGGTTTCAGGCGTCAAAGCATAGCTGTAAAGCATTACTACATAATTAAAACACCATCACTATTAAAATTTGATTGATTTAAAAATAAAATAGAATAAGATTGGTGGATTATGTCCACGAAATTGGGGGGTGGAAGGGGGATAAGGTAATCATCATAAAGAGCTGAAACATTTTGTGTGTTATTTCCGAGCTAAAACCACGTGGATGCCGATGGATTTTTCTCCTTATTGAAAATGCTAAGGTTAATTGCTTTGTTTTACTTGTTATATTGTAATTACATTGTAAATTCTTTGTTGTTACATTGTAATTTCCTCGTCATTCTTTGTTGTATTTTACATTGTATATATAAATCTTTTTTTTATTTACCATTATTACTTTTAAACCGAAAACATAAATTTCATATTTACAGTATTAAACAAATATTATTTTGCGCTTACATTCGTATATTTTGCTTATGACACTCAGAAATATTTTCGGAAGACAACCCATGATAATAAAATGTATCAAATTATTTTTAAATTATGATGTATGTTCTATTTGTTTTAAGGTTGCAGTGCGTATTTATTAAATTGAGTTCGCTTAAATAAACAATTACAACTACGATTTAGTTATATTTTTTATTATTATTATTGACACGGTATTATGTAAATAGTACAAAATGTAAAAGTTAATTAAAAAAGTATCAGAAAATTATAAATTAAGATTAAATAAAAAATTACTGTTAATTTACTTCATGTCACAACTACCTTCACCTTGTAAATCCCCTTAATTAAATAATCCAAAGTAATTTAAATTACTCTTAAAATTCACAGATTAAATGTCGGTTTTACTATTTCTCACGTCTTTCCAGGAGATCCAACTGCTGCTACCACCAAACCGACGTGCATTTGGGACGAATGCAACGTCAGGCTGCGAAGTTTTAAAATGGAGGGCCAAAATCACAGTCAAGTGAAATCCAGCCACCCCATTGGTCTTGTGGTAAGGGTGAAAATCACGAACTTGTTTCTTCATTTGAAAAAGAGTGAGGGAGAAAGTAATTTTTAAGCGATTGTTACCGTTCGAAATTAACTCAATTAAGATATTTTGATGCCATTTTATAAAATGAGAGTAAAAAATTTAGATTATAAATGAAAAGAGATAAGATTTACTTCAAAACTGCCGCTACGATTTTTTCTCGGAAAAAGGAGTATGACAACATTTACCCAACCGCTAAGAGATTGTTCCCTGAAAAGGACGCGGCTCAATGACCAATGAGGTGTTTGGACTTCACCGGACTGTGATTTTGGCCCTCCATTTTAAAATTTTGCCGTCAGGCTGGCCGTCGTAGGAGCGATTCTTTCTCCTACAGCAGGGCAGCTGTGTGTCTCATTTCCGGGCGCTGTCGATGGACACAAGGTACTGCAGCGCAACAGCTATACTTCCCACGCAGCTAGATGGAAGCCGATAATTTTTAGAACTGAGGTGAGCTGAGCGTGAGGAGAACGTCGGTTGTGTTTTTGGAAAGAATGACGCAGAATGACGAATTCAGAGAGAACAGAATGTTGAACTCCGATGTTTAATGTGTCTGTAATTTATTGTAAATAGTCTTATGTAAATAATATTCTTTTTGTAAATAATTTAACAGTTAATATAAGTTTTAAAATTTAAACGGCGTCAGATTCTATTATATGTCCCTCAACTGACTTGTGTTTTTAAGAACTTAACTAGAGTTTCATACACAGTTACATATATATATATTTATATATATATATATGTAAATGACCTTGTGAATTCTTATTTTTGTTTATAATTTTCAAATCATATTAAAAAGTTTATCTAAAAAAATTAATATGTGAATTCTATGTTCTATAATTATTTATCTGTGTCACAAGCAAAGTACATTAAGAAGATATAATGATATCCGAAATAATTAAAGAAATTAACATTTCCGGATTAAAATTAATAACTTTAAAATTATATATACAATGTGAAAATACTTTAAAAACAGAAGATGAATGATCATAAGAAATATAAAGTGGAAACAACGCACTTCGAAATATTAACAAAGGAGGACATCTTGTTTTGCTATGTCGCTAACCATGTTTTATTGCTTTTATTAGTACTGTTATTAAATTTATCTTTCGGAAATGAAAAACAAATTTTTTCTGCAGCTGGATTAAATTAAAACAAAATTGAGTTTTAAAATGTTTCAAACTGGGGAGTTATATAAATTAACAACAACAACAATAATAATAATAATAATAATAATAATAATAATTTCTGAAAATAAGCGTGAAATATCGTGCTTTGCTTACTAAATGCGACAAGTCCAGGGTATAAAAATGAATTGTCAATAAGGAGTGCAATTTCTCGGTTTGCCTATTGATTTATTCCAAAAAGGAGTGAAACAATCTTATCAAAAAAGGAATGAAATTAAACACTCCGCAAGAGAAATGAAATCCACTCTTATAGTATAAGTGCATTTTCAATTCTGGAAAGGAGTGAAAATGCACTCAATGGGAGTTAAATTCACCGAGAATGGATATACATGACCGATGCTTGAACAATTAATATAATTTACCTCTTGTAATCTACCAAGAATTTGTGACATTCAATTCAAGGAATCAATTGATACAAAGAGGGTGAACTTATAGTTAAGAGTAAGGCCGAATCATGAAAACATGTTAAATAATCTTAGTTCTAAGCACTTTATATCTTCAGTTGGTCAAAATAAATCTTAGGTATAAATTAATTATTAGAATAAAATTTTGAATAACTGTGCAAAATATGGAGAGGAATGTTAAAAACATGGCCATAGGGTTAAAGTAAAAATATGAGGCTGTTATTCTGAGGAGAAAATTGCAAGAATGGACTTTAAAAATTTGAATTGAGAATGGGAGAAAATTAGGAGGTGAAAAATGCAGGCTTCACAAAATGTTTAAGAAGCCCTGGGTCAGGCCCTATATGATCTTATGTGTCCCAGGATTTTAACTGGAATCAGGAAACAGGAGAATAATTCTTTAGAAAAATAATTCCAAAAATGAAGATTGGTTTAAGAAGGGAATATTTATTAGCAATTTATGGCGCAAAATGTCCTGTACAGGTACCTAAGGAGCCATGGACTTTACGAGCATGTAGTTGGGTATAAAGATATTTTCAGTAGTTTTTAAAGTGATCAGCAGACGCTAGAGCGATGTTAAAGAAAATTGCAAGCTATTCTCATTATTATTTTTTTTTAATTTACTTTCAAAATAAGCAGTATTCGTATAATGATAAATAAATAATACAAGTATAAAATAAATAATGTAACATAAATTGGAGATTACGAAATTATATGAAAAATGTTTCTCTTATACAGTGTTTTAAATTTTAGACGAGAACTTTTTTATTTATTTCAAGGCGTTTTTATCGCTTTCATTCAGTTACATTCTATTCCCACCATCATACAGGGGTTTTTTAAACAATTTCTTTTGGTCTTTCATATATTGAGTTTAACAAATTTAATAAAGCCACAACCGAAAATTGAATGGAGTGAACCTTATAAGAATTCAAATTCAAGAAAATGAAAATCCTTCTTTCCTTTACTTCATAGGTAGCCGTCAACAAATTCAATTTTCCTGTTTAATGCTTGTGTAAACAAACGCCGATCAAGTTTAAAGATTTCGCCGAGTCCTTCAATATTAAACATAAAGAAATTGAAAGTAGCATTGTAAGCAAAAAAATCAAATTTTAGTTTTTAACGTAGGACTTATTTATAGTCTCGGTAATGTTTGTTTTGCTACAGCATGTTTTAAATTTATTTTAAATGTTATTAACTGCATTTTAGTATCAATATCTTCTGTTAATCTCTTTGTCTATTTAATATAATTGTATCAGATTTTAAATTAATCTAAAAAGCAATTATGCTTTGCATTAAAAACAACTGTCTGTAACATAAACTTGCTTATCCGTCCGGCGATGCCCGGATCTGTGATAAATGACCCTGAAATAAACCTCAAATCTGAATAATTTCATATCTTTAAGTCCCTTTTGTCTGAATTTATACTTTTTATCGAAAAATCGCTAACAAATATTGAATCGAAACTACATGTTATTTTTTTCTGCGGGTTTTTTTGTTTGTTTGTTTGTTTGTTTGTTTGTTTTTGTTTTGTTTTGTTTTGTGAGTCTATGTGTAACAAAAGTAAGCGAAACTACGACAAAACACGCGGGTTATTACTTTTTTCGTCGAAATATCACGCATTCAATTTTGTTAAAAATGTTTCTACACCTTGAACCGTTTAACGAATTTTGTAGGTGACATATATATATATATATATACATTTTTTTTTTTACTTAAATGCTCCATAACGATTCGGGGTTTTTAAGGGGGTTTTCAGGGGATTCCTAGGATTTTAGGTGGTTTTGCACCAGAAAATTCGTAAGGTACTGATTGCTATATCTAAACATAAAAATTTCCTCATTAAATAAGGCAAATATTACTTTACAAACATTCTGTTAAAAGATCCTTGAAGCGCACGAACCCTGTGATTGTGTTAAATTACGGACGTATAGTTATTTTTAGAGTAGAAAAAATATCTCCGTGAGGCGCGAATCGACATGCATCTGAAGGTGTATTTCAAATAATTAAAATTCATATTTATTAAAACCAATTATACCATCGCATATTCGAATGTTTAAAAACTTTAGTCAGCTTTAAGAGTATATATATATATAGAGAGAGAGAGAGAGTTTCTAAATTCATGGTACAAACTTTAAGGGGTGATAGTACACATCAAGACAAACATTATTAAATAGGAAACTAAGGGTCACAAACGTCTTCCGAAGGAGATAGGCGCCATTAAAGTTTAGGGTCCAAAAATTCAAATGATTATAAAAAACAGAAACATTGGTCGATTCGTTTGCGGTTTTCTCTAAAACTATTCTTTATTTCAGTATTGTCTTGAAAATAACTTATAAAGATAAATTTCAAAAAATGACGATAGAGGGCGCTGTAGACTTTGGAGTAACGAACAACTATTTTTACTGTTATTTTTACATCTCATTAAATTTTTTTAGAAGCTTAGACATAAACTTAAATTTTGAGCTCAAAATCTAAATCGTTGGGAGTAGTTAAGTAGCGCAAACGGAACTGTTGGGGAAGGTTCAAATTTCAAGTCATTATAAAAAACGGAAAAATTGATCGATTGATTTGCGATTTTCACTAAAATGATTCTTTATGTCAGTATTATCTTGAAAATAAATTATAAAGATAAAATTCAAAAAATGCCGATAGAGGGCGCTTTAGACTTTGGAGTAACGTACAACTATTTTTTACCATTATTATTTGCATCTCGTAAATTTTTTTTAGAAGGTTAGACATAAACTTAAATTTTGAGATGAAAATCTGTATCGTTGGAAGTGGTTAAGTAGCGCAAACTGAACTGTGTTCAATGGGGATGGGGAAGTTCAAATTTCAAAAGATTATAAAAAACGGAAAAATTGGTCGGTTATCGCTAAAACTATTCTTTATCTCAATATTTCCTTGAAAATAAATTTTAAAGGTATCTTTGAAAAAATTCTGTCAAAGAGAGCCTTAAACTTTAGAGTAACCAACAACTATTTTTAACCGTTATTTTTTGTATCTAATTAAATGCTTGTAACAGTTAAAACAAATTTTGAGCTCAAAACTGCATCGTTGTGAGTAATTAGATAGCGGAAAATTGAACTGTGTTTGAGGGGTGGGGAAGGTAACATTTTAACTCCTGAACACAGTTCAGTTTGCGCTTCTTAACCCCTCCCATCGATTTAGAATATGAGCTCAAAATTTAAGTCTAAGCTTTTGCAAGCATTTAATTAGATACAAAAAATAACACGATAATTAATTAGGTACAAAATTTGATTAATTTAATTAGATACAAAAATAGTTGTTGGTTACGCTAAAGTTTAAGGCGCCCTCTAACGGAATTTTTTTTTAATTTATCTTTAAAATTTACTTATAAGGAAATATTGACATAAAGAATAGTTTTATCGAAAACCGACCAATTTTTCCGTTTTTTATAATCATTTGAAATTTGAACCTCCCCACCCCCATTGAACACAGTTAAGTTTCCGCTACTTAACCACTCCCAATGTTTCAGATTTTCATCTCAATATTTAAGTTTATGTCTAAGCTCCTAAAAAAAATTTTATGAGATGCAAGAAATAACTGTAAAAAATAGTTGTACGTTACTCCAAAGTCTAAAGCGCCCTCTATCGGTATTTTTTGAAATTTATCTTTATAATTCATTTTCAAGACAATACTGGCATAAAGAATAGTTTTAGTGAAAACTGCAAACGAATTGACCAATTTTTCTGTTTTTTATAATCATTTGAATTTTTGGACCCAAAACTTTAATGGCGCCTATCTCCTTCGGAAGACGTTTGGGACTCTTAGTTTCTTATTTAATAGTGTTTGTCTTGATGTGTACTATCACCCCTTAAAGTTTGTACCATGAATTTAGAAACACCCTGTATATATTTTGGTACATTACAATTGCGTCCAAGGATGTTGGGGTATATTGCTATAAACGAGAAAATATTTTTTCAAAAAGCGACTCTTTTTTAAACTTATTTTCAAAGGAATACTTGCGACATTTTTATTTTTATTGATTGTTTAGTTTGAGGCGTAAGAATGCGGTGTTTTGGAATATATCTTTTAATTTAACTGTATCGAGCGGTTTGGTTGATTTGGATTAAAAGAAATCAATAAAAAAAGAATGTAAGTCGAAAAATTCGTTGTCTTACGATACATAAATGGATTTGGGCGCATTTTCACGTGATTCCCTCAATGCAAGATCAAATAAATGACTGTTTGGTGACAGAGAGTTACAATGTATAATTAATAATTCAACTAAATATTAAAAATTTAAAATTCTAGTCTCAGGTAGATCTCTACGAATAGATCTCTATTCGTAATCTATTACTATTATTATTATTATTATTATTATTTTGCATTAAAATGCCTCAATTTGTTGATTTTCTTCAAGCAAGCAAACCTATTGGTTTTCATTGGATATCTATGGGAAATTGACCAAATATTAGACATATCACCAAGTTGGCGCCACTTTTAATGACTCATTTCGGACGCCAAATTTGACGGTATATTGCCAAGTTGGCGAGAAACTTAGCAATATTTGGCCATCACCAACCCTTTTGCAGGTATGGAGATGCATCTAGAAAGTTCTGGAATAAGAAATTTGTAGAAAGTTTCGGTGCATATTTTGACTTCTATATACATGAGAGTGAAGCAATGCAGTACTCAGTGAGTGAGCTCGTTAGACGCTTTCATGACTGCGATACGTTTAGAGCGGGTTCGCTTGACTTAGCGCGCCTTAGTTACGTTGTTTTACATACCGGGTGTCCCAAAAGTGACTGATGGATTTTAAAATTCAATAACTTGCAAACGGTGACAGCTATTTAAAAAAAATTTTGCAGCAGGGTTATGTACAATGTCAGGAGTTTTTTTACCGTAATTTTTTTTAGTTCGCATATCAAACAATAGGTGGCGCTGACGGCGATTGAGGGCCAGGTGATCAGTGCTGAGTGAAGCATCGACCTGGCCTTCAATCGCCGTCAGCGCCACCTATTGTTTGATATGCGAACTAAAAAAAATTACGGTAAAAAAACTCCTGACATTGTACATAACCAGCCTATAAAAAAATTTTTAATAGCTGTCACCGTTTGCAAGTTATTGAATTTTAAAATCCATCAGTCATTTTTGGGACACCCGGTATGTTATGGTATTGAGACGCTATGTAAAGATACTCTGTGAGGTATAGCTATACTCAAACACTTGATTTGTTCAGTAATTTCTGAGATCTCGTGTATTTTTCTGAGATCTTGTGTAACTTGTGAGTTACAAGGACTCTGTCGCTGTGAAGAATTGTCAATAAATTACTTTTTTTAAGAGACTGTGGTAATTTGAACCTGATACACCATAAAATAAGAACAACCCTTATCTACGTAACAATACACGATTGATAAATAAAAATTAATTCTTTTGTGAATACCTTTTTTTCTAAAACAAATTTTGTTTGTAATTTTTTGTTTTAAATTTTGAAAAAAATAAATGCTGAAGGTGTTTTTATTGCAAATGTTGTAGAAAAATTATCACGAAATCTGTTCTTCAAAAATACAGGTATTTTTTTTAAAAAAAGCAGACGATTTAGAAGCCTGATAAAAAAAAGGGCGAAAACATTTTAAAGTTCTTTTGAATCCATAGACAAAAATAAATTTTGTTTAAAGTGCACTACTGTCTACAACTCTCGATTCTGATCAGTCCCGCTTCTGCCATAGACAGAATTTAATGTGTTCATATCCGGTAAAATAATTGAGAACTTCTTTTACCTTTTTTTAAGCAAAAGTTTTTGTAAAATAAAAAATAAAGAACTTTAAAAAAATCGCTTGATTTTTATGTAATAAATTTTAAATAAAAAATTGTATATATGCATATATAATTTATTAACGATTAATAATAAAAAATAAAAATATACATTAGATATTGAATAACAATAAATGTCAATAATAAATATTAAATTTAAGCAATAATAATAATAAATACCATTAATAAATTTTAAATAATAATAATAATAGAAAGAAAAAATATTAATTAATAAAAGTAATAATAACACTAATGATTAATAATTGTAATGATTATGATAATGATGATTATAAATAATAATAATAAATAGTAATATTAAATTTTATCTAAAATATTAAATAATAATAATGATGATGATGATGATGACATATAATAATAATAATTATAATAATAATAATAATAATAATAATAATAATAACTTTTACAATGCATCATTTTGTTTTTATTTCTTCAAAAAATAACAATCACCAATATGTTTGCTATTGCTTCCCTTTTATATGACTATAACATTTATTTACAAAATTTAAATGTCATTCACAAATAAATAAACGTAATTGAATCTCAAATGGCTAATAAAAATTGGGGAAAAATATATTAAGCTCTCTAGCTGCTTTCGTTCTAAAATTATTTTCGAAATCACTTGTTTGAAGATTTATTGGATGCAAATAAACAAAAACTTTTAATTAAATATTATTCCCGCAGCTTGAACAAATAATAAAAAATAAATGAAAGTGATTCTTGAAACAATTTTATAAACAAAAATCGATAAATTTTCTTTAGCACTAAACTATCTAGAACATCCATGAGTTATTTGGTCGAGTTATTTCGTTTTTAAAGTTCTTGTTTCGAATCGTATTCTGTTTAATCAAGCTGCATAATTATTCAAAAATATACTCTATTTTTAATGCATTGATTTAAATTGTTAAAGTTAATGAAAATAATCTTTGTTTCGGAATCATGTCTAATCCAGGAGGAGATATTTTATATTTTTTATAGGTTTATTTTCTAGTTATATTATATTTATTTATTGTAATATTACATTAGATAAATTAGGCTCTTATTTATTTACTTATTTATTGAGTGCGTAATCCATTCCATAATATCTATTTGGTAAAAAAACAAATTAAAGTCGATTTTTAGGATTTTATTTTGTGGCTCTCGATGGGTCAATATAGAGTTCCAGAGGGAGAATTACACTTTTGATCATTGAAAACACAAACTCTTAAATCTTCCGCGATGGGTGAGTGGGGGGGGGGGCAGCCACTGATTTCAACTCTGGGTAAAAAGTCATAATAAAAACACTGAAAGGTGTAAGCAGAAAAGAATTTATACTAATTATATATGTTACATGCCAAATCCGATTTTAGGCCAAACTAGATTGGCCTAGGGCAAAGTAGTTTATCCTAACGCCCATCGGATAAACTAGTTTTTCCTAGGCCAAACTCGTCTATCCTAACGCCCATCGGATAAACTAGTTTTTCCTAGGCCAAACTGGTTTATCCTAACGCCTATCGGATAAACTAGTTTTTCCTGGGCCAAACTAGTCTATCCTAAGGCCCATAGGACAAACTAGTTTTTCCTAGGCCGAACTAGTTTGGCCTAACTTTTTAGGATAGACTAATTTAGCCTGCTGTTTATTGGTCTGAACTAGTTTATCCTAGGCCGATCTAGATTATCCTAGGCCAATTCAATTTGGCGAGATTTTATTGAATTCAATGATCGCCTCAGCGCCAACATTCTAGTTTGTCCTAGGCTGATCTAGTTTATCCTAGGCCAATATAATTTTACTTGTTTTTAGCTCACAGGCGTCAAAGACTGACAAATAACGGGCTCGCAGGTTCTGTATGTATGTATGTACGCATGCATGTACGTACGTATGTACGTAACGCGATAACTTTTGATATAAATATCCAATTTGCTTCAAATTTTGGATGTAGGTTCATTCTGGTAAGATACTTTTCTGATTAGTTTTGGGAATTCATTGGATAAGAAAAGGGGGGGGGTGAACGGGAGGCTAATCCCCCACCGTTAATTTAGAGAAATGAATTTTTCATGCAGAATTATCAGTTTTCATTTAAAATTTTAGATATAGGATCATCCTGATAAGGCGCCTCCGTGATTAGTTGTGGATGCTTATTGGTTTATTGGATGTTTATCGTGAATGTTCAATGTTTAAGTATAATTGGGGGAAATGGGAAAAGGTAATCCCACTTACTTTATTTTTCGAGGGTGTTATTCTTTAAAGAAAATAAGTCTGTAATACACAATTAGTGTAAACAGCCTGTGAATGCAAAGCCATCAGTTTAAATGGGCAATTATTTTTAATATTGATCCCGACTACTACTCCATTGCTTACCTTGTGCAAAGTGGTTATGCCATCACCCCTGTATAAATGTATTTTATTCAAAGGGTAGTAGAATACTGTTAATGGTTTACACGGGCCGGAATTTCGTGGCCCGGGCCCTGCCCTTCCTATAGGAAAGTCATTTTGCCTTGACCCGGTGTAGAAATTAAAAGTTAAACAATAAAAAATTAAAAAAGCCCTGCCTGTACAATAATCAGGGAAAAGAGACTCAGTCCGACTCGATCTGACCCTACTCAATTTCTGCAAAAAAATCAGATTTTACTTCACATACAATTAAGATTCCTTTAAAAAATTACTGCATACATATTTATTGGATAAATTTACAATGTATTTTTAAATGACGATGTGTTCGCAGAAGGGAAAATACACAATGTATTACTGATTATTTAGATTCTTAGACCTTTCAATATTCAAATAGGGATTTATTAAATAATTAATGTAGTTTAGAGTAAAAGAAAAAGGGAGAGTTATAAACATTGTAACTTTAGAATCTGTTTAGCAAAATGTAGATTTGCGAATATATTTCTCTGTCATTCCTTAACGCTTTTCTCAAATCCAAAAGAACTACATCCTAACACATTTCTGAACTAATTGCTTTTCGGAAATGCATAAGATTAATAGGCATTCTTACTAAGAAAATATGTAATCGAAGGCGTTAACCATTTTTTCATAAAAACGATGTTTTTTTGAGAAAATACTATCAAAGCTACGTTTTGAATCGAATTTCCGGTTACAACTTCACGGAAAAGAAAAACTTGACGCCGCGACAAGAGTAGCTTATATGACGACAGGTAAAAAATTTCTCAAAAATGTAGAACGCTGTTCGATTCCAAATTATGTTCGGCTCCGATCTGGCCCGAATATCCAATAATAATAATAATAATAAATGCAAGTCTGATCTCAGCACGGCACGAGTCTGCTGAAAAATAAATAAAATAAGCAAGCACCATGTCCTATGCATCATGTCTCTACGATGGACATGTTAAATTTCTATATTGATGTTATAAGCAATGACTCATGACACACATTTATACTTATTCTAGTGAAAAATATGTCTTTTACCGGCCAAACTCGAGTTTGAGCCAAATTTGATTGGCCTGGACCAAACTATTTTATCCTAACGCCAATTGGATAAACTAGTTTTTCCTACACCAAACTTTTTTATCTAAATACCTGCAAGTTAAAACTAGTTTTTCCTAGGTAAGAGGGCAATCCTTCATTTTTCCCTTCATACTTAACCATTAAACACACAAAACTATTCAGGAAATCACCTTATAAGAAAGAACCTATATCCAAAATTTGAAGCAAGTCCGTAAATTCTACGTCAAAAACCATTTATCTAAATTATGGGGGGTTACCTACATTGTTCTTTCTTTTATACTTAAATAATAAAGATACACAACTAATCACGGAGACGCCTTGTCAGAATGATCCTATTTCTAAACTTTAAAATGAAAACCGATAATTCTGCATGAAAAATCCATTTCTCTAAATTAACGTTGGGGGATTAGCCTCCCATTCGCCCCCCCTCCCCTTTTTCTTATTTAATGAATTCCCAAAACTAATCAGCAAAGTAGCTTATCAGAATGAACCTACATCTAAAATTTGAAGCAAATCGGATATTTCTATCAAGAGTTATCGCGTTACGTACATACGTACAGAACCTGCGAGCCCATTATTTGTCAGGCTTTGACGCCTGTGAGCTAAAAACACGTAAAATTATATTGGCCTAGGATAAAATAAATCAGCCTAGGACAAACTAGAATATTGGCGCAGAGGCAGCCATTGAATTCAATAAAATCTCGTCAAATTGAATTGTCTAGGATAATCTAGATCGGCCTAGGATAAACTAGTTCAGACCAATAAATAGCAGGCTAAACTAGTCTATCCTGAAAGAGTTAGGCCAAACTAGTTTGACCTAGGAAAAACTAGTTTGTCCTATGTGCCTTAGGATAGACTAGTTTGGCCTAGGAAAAACTAGTTTATCCGATAGACGTTAGGATAAACCGGTTTGGCCTAGGAAAAACTAGTTCATCCGATGGGCGTTAGGATAGACCGGTTTGGCCTAGGAAAAACTAGTTTATCCGATGGGCTTTAGGATAAACTAGTCTGGCCTAAAATCGGGTTTGGCCTGTAACATATATACGTAAATGTGAAACAGTATTAGATAAAATCACACCAAAAAAAGCCGTTAGAATCAAAATAAAGTCTTCTTTCAGAATACGGATGCAGCTTTTGAAATAGGGGCCGTCCACATTTGAAAAGATGTACAAACTTTGTTTTTTCAAATAGTAACACACCCTTTTTTGGCTTTATTTGTATTCCTCGGTGAAGTCACCGAAAAAAGTATATAGTTTACAAAGATTTGTAGTTTAGTTTGTTTATAGTTATAGTTTGTTAAGAGTTGTTGTTTGTTAAGACTTGATTATTAAGAGTTATTGGTTTAGTTTGTTTGTAGTTATACACTATATTGCCATTGATTATAGGACACTTGCGATTTTAGTCATTTTACTAAATATCTAGAAAAACACATGAGGAATCATCTCGAAACTCTTAGTGTATAAATATAATGGTATACGCCATACATCGCCGTGAATATTTTTTACCGAAACTCCATAGGGGACCGTCAACAAATTAAAAAAGAATGAATATCTTTTGAATAACCCTGTCAAAACTAATGTAGCAAAAGCGCTCAAACTCTAGATTATGATTGAATGCCCTATTGTAATACGCCTTGTTCATTTTTATGCAAATAGCATGGATACCCGCAGAGTAATTAAGGTTTTTATAAAAATGGTCCCAATTTTTTCCAAGTTTTTTCCTTATAATTTTCAGAGTTCTTAATATAAAATAATATTTTTTTCAGAAAATATGACAAACAACATTGCACACGGTACCTTGTAATCAGAATTAAAAAATAATGAAAATTTTGTACAAAATGAATAGGTTTACTAAATAATTTTTTACTGCGCATGCGTCAACGATATCAAAATTTCATTTGCATATTATGTTAGTTAAATGTATAGAGCAACTTTTGTGAAAGTCACAAAATCATAACTTGAAAATTCTGAAAATAATCGTCAATTGAATTAGTTGAAAATCCGTTATTCTCAAAATGCAGCAAAAACAAGAGGGGTTGTATCCATATATTCATTGATTAGTATCAATATAGAATACACAATACGGGATGTACTACTACATTTGGATAAAATCCCTCATTTTTTTGCTTCATTTTGGAAACAACGGATTTTGTCCTTTTTCTATAGACGATTACTTTCAGAATTTTCAAGCTATGATTTTGAGACTTTTACAAAAGTTGCTCTATACATTTAGCTAACATAATATGCAAATGAAATTTTGATATCTTTGACGTATGCGCAGTAAAAAATTATTTAGTAAACCTACTCATATTTCATACAATTTTTATTATTTTTTAATTCTGACTACAGGGTACTGTCTGCAATGTTGTTTTTCCTATTTTCTGAAAAAAATATTATTTTATATTAAGAACTCTGAAAATTATAAGGAAAAAACTTGGAAAAATTTGGGACCATTTTTATAAAAACCTTAATTACTCTGCGAGTATGCATGCTATTTGCATAAAAATGAACACAGTTTATTACAATAAGGCATTCAATCATAATCTAGAGTTTCAGCACTTTTGCTACATTCGTTGTGACAGGGTTATTCAAAAGATATTCATTCTTTTTTAATTTGTTGACGGTCCCCTATGGAGTTTCGGTAAAAAATCTTCACGGCGATGTATGGCGTATACAATTATATATATACACTAAGAGTTTCGAGATGATTCCTCATGTATTTTTCTAGATATTTAGTAAAATGTCTAAAATCGCAAGTGTCCAATAATCAATGGCAATATAGTGTATATTTATAGTTTGTTAAAATATGTACCAACTCTCAAATCCTTATTTTGGTGGAAATTTTTCGGCTTTTTTTTTATTAATTTCATCCTAAATTATAGGTCAGACGTTCAGAACTTTAAAAATGCCTTATTTTTTGTTCAGCGATAATTAAAAACAGAGATATAGCTTAAAATAAAGACCGTATATGGACATTGTGAAACTGGAAGAGACACTAAAGAGAGAGACACACAGAAAGGTAAACAATACATTTTAATACACAAATGTATAACCGATTTATATAATATGCTAATGTCACGATTCCGGGTTTCCCCTCATCTTCGAGAAAAGCAATTCATGTTTGCCACGTTAGTTTAATACCATGTTAGCTAGATAGTGCCTCAAGTATTTATATGCCGAAAGTTTGCTACTGTTCAACATATGGAAATATACACATAATCAGCATTGTATCATAACTTTTCTTTTTCTTTTGCTCAAAAATATTCAAAATTCTATCCAATTATGATGTTTTAAATTCTAAAATAAAATAAACCGGATAATAAGCTTTATGATCGACGGAAAACACGATATAAATAAACCAACACTATTTTGGCGCCATCTATTAACAATCGATATAAATAAAAAACTTAATTTTATTTATTTTATTTTTTCAAGGGAAATGTAGGGTGTAATGATGTACTGATTCGATATCTAATTTTTTAACTTCGGTTATATAATTTTGGAGTTTTATTCAATATAAATTAAATTAAATTTAGTCTTATTGTAAATTAAATTTAGTCTTATTAGTTTTTAAGAGCTTAACACTTATCCGTTTATTTATTTTTTTTTTCGTTTGAATTATACCTAAAAAGGGGGGGGGGGGTCTCCAGATTTAATTGAATTATGAGATTGCATTTGTATGACTGAAAATTATTTTTTCAAATTCTCTTATTAAATTACAATTTTATTTTAACTCCAAAAGTTATGTTGGGGAATTAGCCTTCCGTTCTCTTCCGCCCCTTTATACTTAACCAATAAATCTCCAAACCTAATCAAGTAAATGCCTCATGAGAATATACTGCTATATTTGAAGCAAATCAGATAATTTACCATGAAAAACCCATTTATCTAAATTAAGGGGGCATTATCCCAACGTTCTTCTTTTTATGTTTAAGAGACTACTTCATTCAAATGATAAGAACCGTTCGCTAATACTAATCCTGTAGAAGAAATTTATAAAGATATCTCGGTTGCATTTTAATATTTTTAATTTTTTTTTTTTTTTTTTTTTTTTTTTTTTTTTTTTTGCATTGGATAGCTCAGATTGATTTATATGCAGGCCGTTTTTTACGTATATGATTTTGTTTACAGATATATTTATCTTTCAGAACCGGTTTGGAAAGAGAAAGCACCCCATAAAAAACATAGGCATACAAAATCGAAAAGTAAAAAACAGCCTGCATTCAAATTAGTCTCAGCTATCGAAAGCAAAGGAAAAAAAATGAAACGCAACCGAGATATCTTTATAAATTAAATTTCTTCCATAGGATTATCATTAATGAACGAGTCTTTTGATTTGACTGAAGTAGCCCCTTAACCAATAAATCTCCAAAATTAATCAGGGAAGCGTCTCGTCAGAATGAACCTAGAAAATATTTCAAGCAAATCAAATATTTCTATCAAGAGTTATCACCTTAAAAATCAAAACCACTGCCAGAAATTTCATGGAAAAAATTATTATAAACATATTTCAAAAGTAAGAGTTAACTTGAGCGCACATATATTGCATCTACAATTTTACTGATTTGAATTGTGGGGTTTCTTTTTTTTTTTTTTTTTTCTAAGATCTCTTTTTAAATTTATTTAAGGTTGTATCTCTGATATATTTCCTTTTTTGAATCTAAGAAGATTTAGTAATACAGAACAACGCCGATTAATCGGATCTATCGTAATTTTTCCCGTCTAATTCAAAATGATTTTAGGTAGATTTCGTATGAAATACTACCTATTGCATTCGCACCAGTTTATATATCTATCTATCTATCTATCTATCTATCTATCTATCTATATATATATATATATATATATATATATATATATATATATATATATATATATATATATATATATATATATCACTTCTTTATGGACACGATAACTTCTATAATTCTTCACCAATCTCTACCAAACTGGTACATAAAATCAAAGGGAATAAAATCTCGACTAAGTTCGTTAATGGGCAAAATCGGACCAAGGGGGTCGAAATAGGGGGCGTTTTTGTGAAAACAGAAAAAACCCATAACTTCTTAGTAAAAATAGATATCCAATCAGTTTAAAGTTTATATTACTTCTAAAAAATGGGCCAAAAGTTTATGCATGACAGATTTTTGGTAAAGTTAAAAATGGGCTCAAGGGGCGAAAAAAATAGGGTTTTTGGGATAAAAAAAATTATAACTTTGTCAGTTCTCAAGATATCAAATCCATCTAAATTTTTTATAAATAATCTCAAACTTATCTAAAGCTTTTGTATTTGCAAGTTTTTGATAGGACTAACTCTTACCGGTAAAAAAATTAAAAACGAAAATAAAAAGGGGTTTGGAAAAAGAAAAAAATCCATAACTTTGTCAATTCTTAAACTATCAAATCCAATTAAATTTATTTTACATCTTCTCAATAATATCTACAACTTTTGTATTGACAAGTTTTTCATAGGATCAATTCTTATAGCAAAAAAAAAATTGAACAAAAATTGGAATTGGAGAAAAAACCTCTAATCCAAACTGCTTACATTCTGAATCGTTTTTTAAATTCATTTTTTTTTTTTTTTAACGCATCCAAATGGCAGATCCTCTTATTTAGGAACTATACAATGTGAAAAATTGGCCAGATTTTTGATAATGACAGAATATATTTCAAAAAAGGCTGCCAAAAAGGGTATTTTGAGCAGAATTTCCCGAAGTGACCGTGATAGGAAATTTGTGGAAGTATTCAAATAACAAATTGCGTTTTTTTCTGACTCATTTTTAAATCAATTTTTAAACTCAAACGCATCCAGTTTTCAAGTCCTCTTATTTAGGAACTGTATAATATGATGCAATGGTCAATTTTTTGATAAAGACAGAATACATTTCAAAAAAGGCTACCAAATAGGGTATTTTGAATAGAATTTCGAAAAGTTATCGTGATTGAAAATTAGAGAAGGCATTGAAATAACAAATTGCGTTTTTTCTGACTCATTTTTAAATTCAGATGCTCTGAAACGCCTCCAATTGACAGGTTCTCTTATATAGGAGCTGTATAATGTCCTGCATTGTTCAGTTTTTTGATAAAGGCTGAATATATTTTTAAAAATTCAGTCAAAGTTTGCACTTCGCGCAAAATTTCCCGAAGCTATCATGATTAAGAATTGAGGTTGTATTCAAAATTGGTTATTTTATAACTCATTTTTTAATTCAATTTTGCTCTCAAACGCATTCAATTGACAGTCTTTTGTTATTTAGGAGCTATATAATGTGCCGTATTAGTCGATTTTTTATTAAAGTCAGAATTATTTCAAAATATGTTGTCAAAATGGGCATTTGATCTGAATTTAGCTTAAGATTATTCTAAAACCAGTCCTTACAGAAAAATGAAATTAAAAGTTTTTCAAAAGAGGACAAATAAAGTTGTTAAAGTGGGTTTATCTGTAATCATTTTTTTTTTTTTTTTTTTTTTTTTTGAAATGAGCACTTTTCGAAATCTACCTCCGCCTATAGGCCAAGCCGACAGGGATTTTGAAGTGAAATTTCTTTAGGTGCGGTAGAATAAATTCGGCTGGATGTTATGCTGGGTGTTAACTGCTAAATGACCATTTCCTAATCCTGAAATAATAAAATTACCAAAAAATGAAAAGAAAATAGTCATAAAATAAACTGTTTCTAGAATGTAAAAAGTCTTGCTTCGAGCATGCTAGCTCGTAACTGGTAGACGGCAGGTGCTGGATTCGAACCCAATCGCGGCCGACGGCCTAACCGTTCGGAGTTTTCTTGGTTTTCTTCGAACTTTGTGTAAATACGGGTTAGGTTCATTTAGAAAGACCCCCACGAAGGGCACTGTCCCCAGGGCTTATATCCCTCGAGTAGATAATCAGTCGTCACAAAATAAACCAAAATAAAATCGAGCGTTCTAGAGTCCAACGCACATATTTTTCCAGCAAAAATTCCTCTTTATCTTCAGATTCTCTGAAGGAGATCAAATAATTAGTTATTTTGTCCCCTGGTGTCCACGGAAAGAAGGGGATACCCCCCCCCCCCACACACACACACACACTCCGTTCGCGTTTGTTCGTACAGTGTATGCATATGTAATAATTTCTTAACTTTGTACCAATTTTTTAGGGGGAAAAAAACTTCTAAAGAACATCTAAATACGCTAAAATGTGCACCACTATAATTGGCAGTCCTATGTCTGGAAAAAGGGCGAAAAGAAGTTACTTTAAAAAAGTGAAAAAACTGTTTTTTAAAGTTGTCCAATTATCCGGATTTTTTTTTCGGCCTTGGTCCAGATCGGTCCGGATAATCGGTGCTCTACTGTAATTGTATTTCAGGTTGCCTTGATGCAGGAATTTTACATAGATTTTCAAAACTGGTTGTAAAATTTTAAAAACAGAGTTAACGCAATTTTTAATTTTTAGACAAGTTCATTAAAAAATTTGCATTCATATTTTGATGGAAGATATTATTCGAAATTTAAAGACAGCTCAAATGTGAATTTATCGTAAATGATCGACGAATCGAAGAAGATTTTTTAAGGGGGTGGAAGGATCTTTTCTCTCTTTCTCTCTCTTCACTGACTGTACATTTACAAATTTCATTCAATAATGGACATGCAATTTGACATACAATTTGCAACTTTATCTGAAAAATAAAAGTAAAACAAAATAATAATTATAATAACGATGTATTTTTTTAATTCGCAATTATCAATCTTTTCTCTATTATATACATTGCAATAGGAATTTTCTGTTCCTTGGATATAATATATGAGGCTTTTAGATCAAAAGTGGATCAAATTCACTCATGAACTGAATTTGGATAATTCTTTTCTTAAAACGCTTTTTTCTTCTCTTTGACGGTGCATTCATAAATTTCTATAGAAGGACACACAGTTTGCAACTTTATCTGAAAAATAAAAATAAAACAAAATAATATTAATAATTACGCTGCATTTTTTTTGTTCCAATTCTCAACCTTTTCTCTGTCACATACATTGCAATAAAACTTGTTGCTTGGATTTAACCCATTGTTGCATAGGCTTAACACTAAAAAATGCATTGCTTAAGTGTTGAAATTGATGACTGACACCGGAATTTGAAAACAGCTTTATTTGTAAACAAGAAAAAGCTATTTTGCAGGACTTTAATAAACCGAATTTTTTTTAACCAAAATTCCGGTGCCAATGTGGCACTTGGGAATTAAATTCATTAGCATTTGGGAATGAATTTTTGTCCACTGTAATGGACAGTATGCAACAAAGGGTTAACTGACGTGGGTCAAGTTCACTTTTGAGCTAAATTCGGATGATTATTTTCTTGAGCTGTTTAAGTTCGAAATTTCCAGCACGTAAGTGGATCAAGTCCATAGTTGTGAATATTAGCGATAAAAGGCAGTAGTAAATTTTAGTAATATTTAAAAAATACAATCAAGAAAAAAAATTATAACTCGATGTACTCGAAAGTAGTAAAAATGGACTTGATTTACTTCTGTTCTGAACGTCCGTATATTTTTCGTATATACATGGCGATAATAGTTAATATAATCTCATAGAAACATTTGAATATGCATCCAAATGCTGCAGAGTTCAAACTCAAACTTCTATAAAACATTATTAAACATTATAGAATCATTTAAGAAATGAATAATTCCACATCCTTAAATTCCATGTTAAAATAATAGAAATCTTTCACATAATGCTAATTCATATCATTCCTACTGCCAACAATAAAACTTTATTTACAACATTAAAGTTTAATAATAAATTTCATTTTTTTTTTAATTCAACAATATTAATCATTAAATGACTCAAATATTTCTATTAAATTTTAGTCATATTAGAAGAAAGTTAAATGTTAGCAGTTATGCAAATTTAATTTTTAAAAAATGGCTTTACCTACGAAAACTAGTCTATTAGGGGCTGTGCAAATACACTAAATGGCCAAAGGTGACCGGGCACTTGCGATTTTAGACATTTTGTTAAATATCTAGACAAATCCTTGAGGGATTGTCCTGAAACTCTCAGTGTGTAAACATAATAGTACAGTTCATACATTACCGTGAAGATTTTGTCTCGAAACTGTATAAGGGATCGTCAACAAATTGAAAATAACAAATCTCTTTTGTATAACACTGTCAAAACTAACGTAGCAAAAGCGTTCAAACTGTAGATTTTAATTAAGTGACGTACACTGTAAAAAAAGGGGTCGATCTACTAAAAAAACTTTAGTGATCCTTGTAATTACTAAAAAATTTTTAGTAATCTTAGTCGGTTACAAAAAAATCTGTAAGAATTACTAGAAAAAAGTTAGCAACGAATAGAGTTAATAGGTTTATATTTTTAATAGCTCTTACTAAAACTCATTTGGTGTGGCCTTGATAGCGTAGTGGTTATAGTAACGGACTCCTGGCTAAAAGGTCCCGGGTTCGAAACTTGCCACCGCCAAATACGCCCCGAATGTATGTAGTGTCTCGTTAATAAAGGGGTTATGAAAATCCTGTCGGAGCAGGTAGGAATGTTTTGTGCTGCCATCTATTGCGCTTTTTGCCGAAAATCTTTCGTTTCAGAAGTCTGGATGCAGCTCGAAGGAAGCTCCTGCCCTTCGGGCGCACGTAATGGTTATTAAAAATAATTCTGTGGAATACAAATTTACTAAGAAATTTTTAGTAACCTCTTGAATTTTTTTTTACAGTGTATTGTAATAAACTGTGTTCATTTTTATGCGGATAGCATGTATAATCGTAGAGAAATTAAAGTTTTTATAATAACAGTCCCAAATTTTTTAAAGTTTTTCGCTAATAATTTGCAGAATTCTTAATATAAAATAGTGATTTTTTCCAAAAATATGACAAACAACATTTAACACAATATCCTGTAATTAATATTAAAAAATAATAAAAATTTTCAGAAAAATGAGTAGATTTTCTAAATATTTTTTTCATTGCACATGAGTAAACGCTATCAAATTTTCATTTGCATATTGTGTTAGCTAAATGAATAGAACAACTTTTTAAAAGTGTGAAAACCATAGCCTGAAAAGTCTGAAAGTGATCGTTGGTAGAATAAGCTCAAAATCCGCTGTTTCGAAAATGAAGCAATAAAATGAGGGGTTACATGCCATATTGTATGCTCCATATTGACACTAATCATTTTATAAATGGATACAGCAGCTCATCTTTTTGCTTCATTTTTGGGAATAACGGATTTTGAGACTATTCCAATAAATAATTAAATAAAACAAAAATTATTATTAAAAATTTAAAAAAAGAACATCGCAAATGCATATTTTGGATGCAATTGTATTAAAAGAACATTTTATAATCAACGGCTTGAATCGAGGGATTTGTAATAATTTTCAGAGAAAAAATAAAACTTTTTTTTCTTTTGTAAAACTTTCTGCATTTTAGAATATAATTTCACATAGTGTGCAATAAATAACTTCTGTTTCATAATGCCTTAATTTAAGTGTCACGTTATCAAACTTATACGTTTCTTTAAAATAAAATAACACAGAAACAGTAACAAAAGTATAGAATACATTCAAAATGTAAAACTATAACTTTAATGTTTTAAACTAATCCATTAAAAATGTAAAACTATAACTTTATTTTTTAACTATATTTGAATATGATAGGACAAAGCACCTCAACAAAACTTTTTTTTTATTTGAAGATTAAAAATAAAACAAAAAGATCTCAACAACAAACTAAGCAATTTATTTGAAAAAAATTGCTTATATATACCATATCTTTATTTATGTTGCTTACTGACTTTTCCAAAAAAAAAAAAGACATGGTTAATTTAAATATACATGTCTTTTGAATGCAACAGACATTTTCTTTTATGCTCTTTTTACTTGTATAATCTAAATTTGAAGAGCCATAAACAAAACCGAGTAGCATTTTTTATATTTTTTCTGCATAATTATAGCCATTTGATAATACTTTTGTTAGTAGAAATACAAAAACAGACGTAAACAAATATAAACTGAAACTGGTTAAGTAATGTAGTTTTATACTTTTTTATTTTTTGAACATTTCCGTATGACTGTAAACAAAAAGACTTTATAAAATTATCTAAAAAGTACATAAATATTAAGTCGGATCAAATTTTCTTGCATTTCTCTTTTGTTTAGAATATGAAAACACTCGCTTCTATTTTTTCCGCATGAAATAAATTAAAATTTCTTTCTAATAGTTACATACATAAATATAGTTATTTAAAATGTTTTATTCGAAATAACTGTCTGAATTTTTTCTGCATTCATTTTGAGCATAAAAGTTTATAAATAATCCAAGATTCCTTATTGTAATCTGTGAAAATACTGCATTAAATTTTCGCATATTCTGCAAATGATGATTTTTTTTGTATAAAACCAAACTTTTCCCTTTTTCTTTAGTTTATGACATTATAACTTAAGCACAGAATGGTCATTAAAAAAAACTTAACCGCTTATGGACCTTTAGCGGACTAACCGCTTAACCAATCGATAAGAAGTTCTAGATATACTTATATTAACATATGCGCTCAAAATCATAAAGATTAAAAAAAAAAAAAAAAAAAAAAGTTTTTATGGTTACGGTTACAGTAAAAAATTTTGGGAATTTTGAATGGTAACACCCGATTTTTCATGCACAAATTCATCAG
The DNA here is from genome assembly GCA_964019185.1 of Maratus speculifer. Classification (NCBI taxonomy): domain Eukaryota; kingdom Metazoa; phylum Arthropoda; class Arachnida; order Araneae; family Salticidae; genus Maratus; species Maratus speculifer. Next base: position 110,627,537 of record OZ025303.1, on the reverse strand, counting down.
TGCATTGAAAAACCATAAATGGCGTTGGAAGTATAACAAATGAAGAAAATTGCTAGCGTAAAACACTTGCAGAAAAAAATTATTGACAATGATAATGACAATGTTATCAAATAGCAAGTATATACATATATATATATATGTATATGTATATATATATTGTTAATTGTGAACTGAGTAATGTTGTAATATTTATTTTGAAATGTATTTTGAGTTGTGTTTGCGTAAACACAATGAAAATAAAAATGTAATCATTTGTTTTAGAGTGTTAAATATTACATTACATAGGAACTGATTAGGAATGAGTTCCACGATATTACACTGCCAATTTTAGTCATACGTGTATAGTTTCAGCTCGTTTTATGATTTTTCAATGTGCTGCTGAATTTTCTCAGGAAAACAAAAAGGGTGTTGCCATTCAAAAATTTCGAAATCTTTTCATCGTATCTGTATTTGCGAGAGCTCTATTGTTTTAATTCATCACGATCTCGATCGCAGACCTTCAAATAACTAAATCTGAAATTTTCTTTCAATGGACTTTACCCAAAAATGACAACATCCACGTCTCTGTAGATATGTATCCTCCGAAAAAGACTATTAATTGGACGAAGGGGAAGTAGCGTCGAAATATTCTGCACGCTTATTGATGTATTCCTTTTCTATACATACTTTAACGTCACATGAGTAAAGTCCATTGGTTGAGCAGCTAGCTCGTTAGAGATACAAATATCGCGGGATTTTTTTTATGGCCACCATGCATGTACAATGCGATCACCTAAATAAATATATTGAAGCAGTAGATATCTCTTATTAAAATTATTGTTAAAAACATTCTTTGGTAAGAATTCAATGTCTCATTTCAAGACTGCAACTCGTGCAATTTCAAAAAATTTCCATTGCAATAGATTAATGTAAACCGAATTTTAAAAAAACACTCCTTTGATTTACGTCTGCTAGAAAGCGCAAACGAATGAACTTATTGAAATATACATAATTTGTGGTTTGTTTCATCATTGAGATATAACAGCAAGAAATAGAATAAAGTATTATAAAAACTATCTGTTCAGAAATATAAAATAGTTTTCTCAACATATAATTTTAATTTGATTCGTATGAAATTACTTCACAATATTTTAGTATTATTATTATACTCGATGTTCTTAATTTATAGTTTCTACTTTTTATTGTTTAAATTTTTCGTTGTCACAGTTTTACAGCCATGGCTCACAGCAGCTGTATTTGGCATATGTTGGCAAGTGACATTTCCCGCATAGTTAACAGCATTGCGTTATGATGCTGAATTCCTTCATTTTCTAATGAAGTAATTTTTTATTAAAAATTTTAGGTTTAATAATTTTATTGACTGAGCGCAAAAAAGAATTTAAAAGCTTGTCAATTTTTGTTACAATTATTGAAACTAAAGAAAAACTTTGACAAACGCTAGAAACCATGTAATTTCCGTCACAATAGGTTACTTTGATGTAGACCGAGTTATTAAAAATGCGTTTCTTTCATTTACGTTTCATAGAAAGCGCGAACTAACGAACTTATTACAATATATATAATTTTTGGTCTGCCTCTTCTTATTTCGGTAAGAAATAAAATGGAGTACAATATAAACTATCTAAACAGAAATTTTAAATTGATTTCTGAACATATAATCCTAATTTAATTCGTTTGAAATTATTTCAGAACATTTTAATATTATTATTATACACAATGTTCTTTTTTATATTTTCTACATTTTACTGTTAAAAAATCTTCGTTTTTACAGTTTCACAGCCATGGCCATGGCCAAGCAGCTGTAGTGGCATACGTTGGCGAGCGATAAATAACGCATAATTAACAGCATTGTGTTATGGGTAAACCCTGAGTTTGTTCATTTTCTAATGTAATATATTCTTTAGACTTGACAAGTCTAAAAATTACTAGTCTATACATTTTAGACTTGACAAGTTTATTGCCTGGACGCAAATAATGACACATAAGCTTTTCAATTGTTGTTACAATAGCTTAATCCTTCCGGGCCTGGTGTACTATTAATAGTACATGTATTTAACGCCGTTTTATTTTATTTTAAGAAATACTTTTGCTGCTATTTACATGTAGTAATTTAGTATAGGTCTATATATTTACTATAGGACGTCATTTACGTTTAGTCATTTAGTAATAATAATATTTTTTGTTTTTTGCTTCATTCTCTTTGCGGCGTTTGCGATTCTTTTACTTTAAGTATATATCTCACTCGTTGAATTTAAAATAAATGTTACTCTCCTGAAAGAATCACGAGTAAAAAAGCACAAAAGTATTAGAAAGTTGTAATATAAGTTAAATCTAAATTATAAAACTATATTTTCTAAACTTCTCCAAAAAGTCTTCCTTAGCCTATGGTCATATGAATATTAATTAAATAGTACACAAAACAACAACATTCGTTATCTTTTTAACAATGAAATAATAGTTAAACACTAATTCATCTATTTAGATTGCTAGTGTTAATGTTATCAACGTAAAACTAATTTTTCAAAAAATTGGAAAAAAAAATCGGACCCGAAAGGGTTAAATTAAAGAAAAACGTTGACAGAACGCAATTCATATAACTTTAAGACATTTCCGTTAAAAAAGTTAATTTGTGTGTTCACTAAATAATTACAAATACACTGCTTTGATTTATGTTTAATAGAACAAATGAACTTATTTAAAAGTATACATCATTTTATCTGTTTCTTCTTTAAGATATTTCGGAAAGAAATAGCATAAAGTGTTATACAAACTATCTATTCAAAAATTATAAGTTATTTTCCAAACATCTTAATTTGATTGACATGAAAATATTATTAAGTATTTTATTATTATTATTATATTCATTGTTTTTTGTATTATAATTTGTACCTTTTTACAGCTTAAAATATTTAATGGGACGAGTTCTGTATCCTGTTCTAGTTCGTGTGATGGGCGAAAGAATCTAAATTGATGCCTAAAGGCCGATTTAGTTTAGTTTTACTTAATTTTTTAATATTGTGGTAAAACATGGTTTTTAAAAATTTATAAGCAGGCACTTTTGTAAATAAACATTACATTTGTGATATGTTAAAACAATAAATACATATTTATATGACAATGCATTTTTATGTATATCATACATAGTGATATTTATATATAAATACATAACAGATACACCTACAAATAAATACTCCATACGGCAAAATTATACATTTTTATGATTTTATATGCTTCATTTTTTATCTGTTTGTTATATAGTTCAAATTAAAACATAACATTAGATTATAATCTTTAATGTTATAAACAACTTAAAACATATTCAAATACACAAAAATTATATTTACAGAAAATTACATCTACTGAAAAATACAGTTTAAAAAAACGAAAACTTATAATTTTTTTTTTCGAAAAAAATGATGAATGTAAAAAACACTTGAATGAATCAGTTGTTGTAGTTGTATGTATGTCGGCCAATTATCTGCACTATGGGTTATAGGCCCTAAGGGGGGATGCCCTGCGTGGGGGTCTTTCTAAGGGAACCTAACCCGTATTTACGCAAGGTTCGAAGAAAACCACGGAAAACTCCGAACGGTTAGGCCGACGGTCGCGATTGGGTTCGAACCCAGCACCTACCGTCTACCAGTTTGAGGTCAGAACCTCTTGGCCACTGGTGGGGCCCCATAAATGAATCAGAGATCTCCACGGGCCGAGCTCGGGCCTTTCATTTTTCTAGAAGGAACGAGCCGGGCCTTACTCTTTTTTACCATACGAGGCCGAGACTGATATCATTCTTCCTAGTCTTTACGGACCAAAATATTCAGTTCTGGCTGAATCATCCCATATGAAAATCATTTTCTCGACGTTTAATCATTTTCTCGTTCTATTCAAAAATCAGTAAAATTTGGCTTGGACCAAAAATTTTTGCAAAAAAGGGATATATTTTTAAATCGCCATTATTGTACAATTAAACATTAAAATTTATTCTTTTTAAAGAATCGTAAATATCTAGGCTTATTAAAATGTAGTAAAACGCATGAAAAAAAGAACCTGCTTATGACGGAATCTTCTTTTAAACTGAAAACTGGAAATTCCTTTTAAACTTCTTTTAAACTGTTCATCCATGCCAAATGAATACGACAATACGCGAAAAAAAAAGAATATTACACATTATCAATTGCTAAGAATGGAACTTGTCTATGACGCTTTCTTTTTCTCAGTGCGATTCCGTATTAGAAAATTTTACTTAGACCATATATCATTTTTTAAATTTTTATGTCTTCATTACATGGAATATGGATTAATAATATTATTTATAACTGAAACATTTACATACAACAAACAGAGATTTATTAAAAACGCAAATATTGCAAAATAGGCCTTTTCTAAGTATGAAAAATATAAATTATAAGTATGAAAAATAAAAGACTTAAAATAAGTTTTTTTGCCAAAACTCTTTCATAATTGTAAAAGTCAATGTTTTGTAGAAATTCACTCGGACTGAAATTTTAACTTTTATAATGTACCGGGAATAATTTTTTGGTATGGGTTGGAACTGGCCGAATTTTTTTTCTATGGATCGAGTCGGACTTGAAAAATTGGCCCGTGCAGTTCTCTAAAATAAAGTCCATTCAAATAGTAAATAAAGCAACTCCAAAGATAACTACCAAAAATCATATCGTAACATTTCTGGCCAAAACAAAATTTCCTCCCAAATAAATAAATAAATAAATAAAACAGAACAGGTATGGAACTGTTCCCTATTTTCTTTTTACAGTTTTACACCCATTGCTTTCAGCAACTGTTTTTGGCATAAGTTGGCGAGCGCTATTTAGCGCATAATTAACACTATTGTTTACATGGAGATAACTGTAAGTTTCTTTCATTTTTCCCCCTGAATGAAATTAAGAATATACAATCTTGTCACTTGAAGTTTAAACAGATGAAATAAAAGAAAAACATTGTTGAAGTTTCTAGACAATAAAACAGCATTAAAGAAAAATGAGTATTGTTTTGAGTTAAACAATGCACCTTTATTATTCTTTGTTTGAATAAATTAAATTTGCATCTACACAAAAAAAGTTTTTTTTTTTTTTCAGTACTAAACTTACCACTAAAGGGGTAAATTTTCATATACATGATAAAATTAAAGAATATTTTGAAAGCATTATTAAGTTTTCTGAATAATCAGCGGAAAAAATTCTGTTTCTTTATCAATTATGTTATTATAACATTCTACTGCAAACTTAAGCTCTATATTTTAAGTATACAGCAACAAATGCTATTACTACAATATATTTAAAAAATCCATTTTTCTGTTGTATTAGAAAAAAAGTATTAATTTAAAAAGCAATTCTCTTTCTAGTGAATACAAAAAACGACAGCCACAATCTTTTCGCATAAGGAAAATTGGATATGTTTAATTATGTTTCAGTTTTAACAGAAATGCCTTTATTTATTCATTTAATTACTCAGAAAAAAAATAAATTTTATTCTTCAATATTTAATTAACTAACATAATTTTACACAATGGAAATATGCACATAACATTTGGATTTCTTAAAAAGTTTTTAAAGATACGTAGAAATTTATTTGTTTTATAGTTCTCGATTTCTTATTTCAGATTTTTTTCTTTTTTTATGTTTTTTATGTTTTTTATAGTTTTTATTTTAACTTCTAATTCTAAAAGTATTAAAATGCTTTACTGGTAGGTTTAATTTATATGTTAATATTTTCTAAAATTTCATTAGCCCTTCTTCTCCTGTTAACACTAATATCTTGCGTATTGAGGTAGCTGGAACTGTAACAATGAAAAGATTTCTGGCTCAAATGACTTGGTATTAGACACTACCTTTGAAAATAATTATTTTTATTATTCACATTATTATTACCGCAGTTTTACTTCTGCTCTCGAAAGCGATAGACGGTAGGTGCTGGATTCGGACCCAATCGCTCCCGTCTGCCTAACGGTTCAGAGTTTTCGTAGTTTTCTTTGACCCTTGAGTAAATTCGAGTTACGCTCTCTTGGAAAGATACCCACGAAGGGCACTCCCCTCAAGGGCCTATATCCCTTGTGCAGATAATCGGCCATCATAAATAACAATACTGTAATTTTACAGTATCCTTACTTGAAAAAATATGTGGTTTTCTTCGAACCTTGCGTAAATACGGGTTAGGTTCCCTTAGAAAGACCCCCACGAAGGGCACTCCCCCTGGTCCTATATCCCTAGCGTAGATAATCGGACGTCAAAAATCAACCAACTTGAAAAAATATATAAATTATTAATAAACTGCAGATTTGTTACGTCGTAAAATGCAGTTTTAATCTTAAATTTTGATACATACGCCCAGAAGTTTATTTAAAGACGAAATTAAGATATAAAGGATAAAATTTTTAAAACATTTAAAAACTATAAAATTCTAATGCACCAAACCATCTAAAAACCTTAAAACCAACAATTTTCAGCTACACTGTCGCCATCTTCAGAGTTACACTTTCCAGTGTTTAAAAGCTAAAAATATTTAGGGATTTTAAAAGTCGTAAATAAACATATTATGTTGATCTGGGTGACGTCATTGCGCCATCTGTAATATTATTAGTTAACTAACTATTCTTATCAGAAAATATGGGAAATTTTTAAATAAAATACTTTTAACTGTAAGAATTTTTTTTATCTTCAATTTAATAAAAAATATTACGCTGTTTTAAAAGTAGAAAAAATCATGCAATAAAATGTTAATTCTATTTACAGAAATATCGTAAATTTTAAGCGAGGTATTAAGAAATCGTTTATTTTAGACAATAGAAAATTGTCATGTATTAGAATGAAGATAATCAACGTAAAAATATTTTTCTTATATGTATCGATTGCATTAAATGACCTGGTTCTTATTGAAATATTCCCGTATATTTGTGTCATTTGGTAACTATGTAAAAAAATACAATCCTAGCCAAAAAAAAAATGATTTTTTATGCACATTCGCCTATTTTTATTTATTTTAAGACAATTTCAGTGATTGCATGATATTTTTGCGTTTATGTGTTGAATGCCGACGATTTGGCTAATTGTCAATATACTGTCGTTCGTAGTAAACCGCCATTTGAACACAATACTTGATTTTTGGCTCAAAAATCGCGTCTGCCAGATTTTTTTTTTCTTTTTTTTTTTTTTTTACTTAATAACAGTTTTTTTTTTAATTCAGGAACCAATATTTTATAAAAGATTTCTTTGACTAGTTTAATCCTAGAACAATAAAGTTAAAAAAAACTCAAATAAATTATTTGTATCAAAATTTAAGGGGGTCATACAAACGCTGGAAGAAATCCGCCATGTTTGTGTCGGCAGCGCTCAAACATTGTACTCGGGGAACTGTGTATTGCAGAAAACTGTGCATCGATATCCAGCTAAATCATCTTCACTCAATGCATTAGCGCAAAAATGTCTTGTGGTTATCTTAAAATGAACAAAAGCATGCGAAAGTGCATGCTTTAAAAAATTCCTAATTTTTTTAACCAAGTCTTTGGAACGAATTTTTAAAAATACACTGCTTTGATTTATGCTTGATAGAAAGCGCGATGAAATTAATTTAATCCAATTTAATCTCAGAAAAATAAAGCGAAAAAACTCAAAAAAAGTATTTCTACCAAAATTTCTGGGGTCAAACAAGCGCTGAAAAAAAAATCCGCCATTGTTGTGTCGCCGGCGCTCAGACATAGTACTCGGGAGACGGTGTACTGAGAAAGACACAGCATCGATATTCAGCTAAATTAGCTTCATTCAATACATAAACGCAAAAATGTCATATAATTATCTTAAATTGAACAAAAGTATGCGAAAGTGAATGTTTTAAAAAATTCCTAATTTTTTATCAGACACTTTTGTGCAAATTATTAAAAAAACACTGATTTACGCTTAATAAAAAGCGCAATCCAATGAACTAATTAAAATCTATGTCATTTTGGTCTGTTCCTTTTATAAGATATTTCAATAAAAAATTAAAAAAAAAAAGTTTATACAGTCTACCTATTCAGAAATTATAAGTTGTTTTTCAACATATAATCTTAATTTGATTCATATGAAAGCATTAATGAGTATTTTATTACTATTATTACATTCTTTTTATTTTTAAATCTATATTTTCTATTTTTTACTGTTTAAAATATTAAAAGAGCAAGTTCCATATCCAAAAGGCCGTTTTAGCTTAGTATTACCTAATTTTTTAAGACTAGCCAATCTGGGCGACCAGTTTGGTCTCCCTTAAATGTTTGCTAAGAATTGTATTATATTACTTTTATTCATAATTTAATTTATTTGCTCAATTGTTTGAGGAATCATTAAATTCTGCTAGAAAAATCGAAACTCAGTGTTTGTAAGTTAGCCGGTTGTTGGTGATAGATCGTTAAACATTGTTTCAATGTATTTTTTCTCATTTCATTAATTTCATCTGAAATATAATAATATAATCCTTTCACTCATTTAATTTATAATACGTAACTTTAATTTTAAACTGAAACGTTAGAAATTCATGACTTTTATTTTTATTTTTTATTTATTATTATTAAAAAAATACACAATAAAACTCTATAATTGCAGCAAAACAGATTGCAGCGAAAGAGCAAAATGTAAATAAACCTGATTTACCTCGTCCCAAATCCTGCCAAAGAATGTTTACACAATAACCATTGAGGTGAGTTTCATACGGTTGTTGCCATTTAACAATTAATAAATAATCACGTGTTCTGTGCCACGTATGATAGTGTAATATATATATATAGATTGAGTGAAAACATGATTTTTAAAAATTTATAAACATATATTAATAATAAACGTTGAAGGTGTAAAATGTTAAAAAAAACTAAGTATATATTTATATAAATATGCATTATTTTTAGGTATATTATATTTATAATACATATGCATAGTAATATACATATATAAATACATAATATTATACACTTATAAATAAATACTGTATACTTATATATATTTTTATAATTTTATATATTCTATTTTTTTATCTATCTATTATATAGTTCAGATTAGAACATAACATTACATTATGCTTTTTAGTGTTAGATGCACCTTAAAATATATTAAAATACACAAAAAATATATTTACAGAAAATTTCATCGACAGAAAAATTCAGTTTAAAGAAGTGAAATATAATAAATTGTTTCGAAAAAAATTTTGATAAATGCAAAAAAAAAATGAAGTCTACTTAAATAATAAATAAAGTAAAAACACCAAAGACCATCAACCAAACACAGCAATCATATCAACACATTTATGGCGAAAAAAAAAACGCCAAACAAGAAAAAAAAAGCAGAACAGGACATGGAATTATTTCCTATTACAATTTAATATTAAACATTTTAGACTAAAAAATTTAAATATTTCAGTAAGAAAATTCTTAAAATAATTAATTGTAATTTTTAAAATATTTCAGTAAAAAATAAAAAAGAGTACTATATCAACTATCAATTTAGAAATTTTCGACTGTTTTCCAATCATATAATCTTAATTTGATTCGTATGAAATTATTTCAGAATATTTTAATATTACAACTTAACTCAATATTCTTTATAGTTTCTGCTTTTTACTGTTTAAAATATTTCTTTGTTACAGTTTTACACCCATAGTATTCGGAAGCTGTTGTTTATACACGTAAGCAAACGTTGTTTGTCGGGGTCCAATTGTTTATACGGGGGTAACTATACGTTTATATAATTTTCTATTGTAATATATATTTTTTATTAATCACTTTAGACTACATTACTTTATTGCTGAATGAAATTAAGAATATATAAGCTTATCACTTGTGCTTTTAATTAATGAAATTAAAGAAAACCATTGCTGAAGTTTCTAGATAGTAAAACTGTATTAAGGAAAAATCAGTTTTGTTTTAAGTTAAACAAAGCATCTTATTGTTCTTTCTATGAATAAATTAAATTTGTATCTCCCCGAAAAAGGTTTTTTTTTTCAGTACTTTCAACAGCATTAACAATTGCGGGATAAAAAATATAATATACTTGATAAAAATTAAAGAATTTGTCGAAAGCATTATTAAGTTTTCTGAACAATCAACAAAAAAAAAAATCTTTTTTTCATGAATTATGTTATTATAACATTCTTCTACAAACTAAGATCTATATTTTAAGTATACAGCAACAAATGCTATTACTACAAATTAAATGTATTAAAAAAATCTATTCTTTTATCGTATTAGGAAAAAAAGGATTTTTATTAATTTAAAAAATACTTTTTTCTTCTGTCTTTTTTTATGAATACAAAAAACGGCAGCACAATCTTTTCTTGTAACAAAAACTGAATAAATTTAATTATGTTTCAGTTTAACACAAATGCCTTTATTTATTCCTTTAATTACTCCAAAAAAAGTAAATTTTATTCTTCAATTTCTAATTAACCAACATAATTTTCACAATGGAAATATGCGCAGAACATTTCGATTTCTTAAAAAGTTTTAGAGAATATATTAAAATTTATTTGTTTTATATTTCTGAGTTCCTTATTTTATTTTTTTTATTTTCTTAATTATTTTTATTCTTTATCGCTTTCTTTTATCTTTACAAGAAGAAAGTTCTGGATTCGTGATCATTTTCGAATTCCGTTTTCAATAGATTTACGCGTTTTAGTTGTCAGAGATCACGAAAAACATCATTTAACAATATGTCTGTCTGTGAGTCTGTCTGTGAGTCTGTCTGTGTGTATGTGACATAAATTTTTGTGGCTCTCTCTCTCAAGAATTAATCCACGAAATCTCAAAAAACTTTAGATTCAGTTAGACCTTGGCATAAAATGGAACTGATTAGTTTTTCGTGTATATCGCCCAACAGGTGGCACTTCTATTCTGGCTTTTTCCTGATTTCCACAACAGCTACATATATCAAGAACTAACAGACGGATTTTCATAAAACTTCGTATTCCGCTATTCCTTGATATAATATGGTCTGATTAAGTTTTGGTATAAGTCGCCCACCTGATGGCGTTGCTATGAGGCATTACTCATGATTATTGCAATAGCTCTATCTCAGGAGTCCTATCTCCATGTAAACAACTGTGAGCAACCAATCCATTTCCTTGTGAAACTCCATACATTAAATACAGAAAATTCCCGATTATCCGCAAAATTGAGTGACGCAGCTATCGCGGATAATCCACAAAATTATGAAAAAAGAGAACAACTCAACAAATATGCCCTTAAACAATTTATATACACAGCAGGTAACATAAAAACACCTATGGACAATTTATACGCACAACAGGTAACATCAGTATACTTATTATTTAAAGGAATAATATTATTCTCTTATTACAAGTTTGTAGATTTGCTTCTTTGAAAAATCTGTCAAAAGTTTCTTTCTTTTTCTTTTTTTTCTTTTTTTCTTTTTCTTTTATATTTTTCTTTTCTTTTATTTTTTTTTTCTATTGATACACGTTTTTTAAAAATTAGGATTGAAGTCTTCTAGAACTATTTTATCACAAAGTGATGCTCCATCTTCTTCCTTTAAATACTGTATAAGGCCTGGCCCACTTTCTTTTGTTTCTTACCATCTTCTTCATCGTAACTCTTTTTCTACAATTTTTTCATTAGTTACATGCTTGAAGTCTGGATCTAAACCTGGCTAAATCAGTTTTATTTTATCCTGAATTGTTAATACATTTTTTATCCTTTTTTTACGACATATTTCATAACTTGAAATTTAGACTGGCGGATAACCCGCTAGCGAATAACCGGGTGTTTACTGTACATGTAGGCAAGTTCCGCATTGGCGTAATAATACATGTTGCAGGAATCCGTGCGGTAAAGGACGATTCAAGCCAACGAAAAACATTATTCGCCACACTCAACAGCTATCTGCCTTAAGGCTGCATTTCGGTACCCACATCTCAAAATGAAAGCTGCTTGTTTAGATTTTCATCTACATGCCTTTACATTTTTTATATATAATTTTGAAATACCCTATACATTTTTCATTAACTGCAATTTGCATTTTTCTGAAATGGAAATAAGCTATTGTCTTTTGAAAACAGCGCATGAGTATTATAATGAAAATTGCATTTTGTGTTTTCTTAACTGTAGAGAATTGCCGGTACTACTCTGTTACCCCGTAGACCAATTTCACCAAATTATACAAATCGCCAAACTAATAGCCAAATTATACATATTGACATAATTTTTATTTTAAATGATGAAAAAACAAATAATTAGTAGAATATTAATAAAAATATTAATATAAAATCGAAATAAAAATCACTTAATGACATTTTAAACACATGAATCGTATTTAATGTCATTGAATGTGACATTCACGATCCTCCATTATTGGCATTTAATTTTATAGTTTGGCGATACTTTTTTGGTCGCCAGGATAACCTAGTAGTACCAAACTTGCTTATGTCAATGGAATTATTCTAGAATCGAGGTTCGCAACAATTCAAGCCGAAAAGTAAAGTTTGATAAAGAATATGGCAAAGTAAGCTGTGGGAAATACAAATTACTTTCTGATTTTCTCTCTCTCCTTTTCTCCTCTGTCTATCTAACTATCTATGTCTAGTTCTAAGCATTTATGTATCTATCTATCCAGTTATAAAAATCTCTGTCTCTATTTATCCCTGTTTTTTTTTTTTCACTTTTGATTCAATAAGAACATAAGAAAAAAAAAGTTTTCTTTGAAAAAAAAAACTTTCTCTAAAATCTCCGGATCCGATTTATTTTTTCAGTTTATATAAAAAATTACTTTTACGTTTATAACATGAACACTAGTTACTCAAATAGGTTAATTAATGTTTAACGAATATTTCATTGTCTGAATTATAACGAATGTTTTGCGTAATATTCAATGAACATTTATATGAAAATAACTGAGGAAGAATTTTTGAAGATGTTTAGAAAATATTGTATGACAATAAGATTGAACATATTTTACAACTTTCTAATACTTTTTGCTCTTTATTACATATGATTCTTTCAGGAAAGAAACTTTTATTTTGAATTTAAAGAGTGAAATATATGTTTAAAATAAAAATAATAAAAAATTGCAAACGACGCAAAGAAAACTAAGCAAATAATAATAACTATTATTATTACTAAATGCCTAAACATAAATGAAGTATAGTAAATGCATAGACATGCACTAACATATCTACATGTAAATATTAGCCAAAGTATTTCTTTTAAAAATAATAATTCTCCATTCAAAGACATGTATTATTAATAGTACACCAGACCCAAAAGGATTAAATTGTTATTGAAACAAATGCAATTTAAAGTATATTTAGATTAAAAGATAGAAAACCAACGATTATAAATGCACAAATAAAGTAAGAAAAGGGAGCAAACAGTTGTTTCGAATCTACTATCGAGATTCTTCTTCAGTGCAAAAACTCAGCGAGCTAGACAAAGCAAAGCTAAGCAAAGAGACAGAGAGACGCAGGCTTACAAAAAGGCTTGCACAAAGGCTTTATTATTGTTGTATTTCAAGCTTAAACTTGCACGTTTTATTTCTGGTTACAAAACTTAATAATATACAGGGTGTCCCTTCTCAACGGTGGCCAATGGCTAATTTCTAAACCGTTGGTCATAGACATATAGTTCCAATTGCAAAAATGCTTTTAAAAAGGTAAAGAATTATTTTTTAAGCGATTTAGGTCAAAAAAATGTTTTACTAAAAAATTACGAAAATTAAATTTTTATACGGTCCCCGGTCCTATAAGTGATATTTAGAAAATTTTTACCACTACTCTAACAAGTAAGACAAAAAAAGTCCCATTCCTCAGCGATCAAAATTGACCGAGTTATAGCTGTTCAAAAATGAAGCATATTTTTTGCTGCAAAATAGGGGTCAGTCACAAATTTACTGGAAATAAACATCAGATAGAAAATTTAACTTTAAACATTGAGAGTAAAAAAATTTTTACAATGTTGTTTCTGAATTTATGTTGACGTTTACATGTTAAAATAAAATATGCAATTTGTGCTAAAAATATAAGTAAAAAAAAAAAAAAAAAAAAAAAAAAAAAAAAAAACAGAAATTTTGTTAAATTAATCTATGAAAAGCAACAGTCACAAATCGTTACAAAATTATACATATTTAAAGCTCTATTGGATTACTCAACCTAATAGAATTTGATGTAGTCCTATAAAATAAATAAATGGAACGCACCTAAAATCGTATTAATATTACATTGTCATCGGGTTTAAATAAATATGGGAATTGAACCTCAATCAGATATTTGGAAATGAGTTAAAATTTGAATATAAGTTTTGAACTAGGAAAATTTACATACGAAAACTATGAATAAAATAAAAGCTTATCAAAATAACATACCTTTTTAAAATAAAATCACGAAAAGAATCAGCTTTATTTGCTTACAAAATAAAACTTACGTAAAAATACAATTGAGGATATGAATTTCGAAATTCGCCTTATCGCTTTTTGATTTCTCTATCAGTCTATACAAACCTGCACTATTGTAACAATGCAGTCTCAAAATTTATAATGAAAACCAATAGATGCATTTAAAATTTTTCCGCTATTTCCCAAAATTTGGTTTTTTTCGATAAAAAGAACTTTGAAATTCATGTCTTCAGTTATTTTAATAACCAATCTAGAAGTTAATTAATTATAATTAACACTGCCGTAAAACTTTTACGGTGACAGCGCCTTCAGTTAAATCGCTCATTTAAAACATTTTGTAATTGGAACTATACGTCTGTGACAAATAGTTTAGGAAGTAGCCTTTGAACAGCGTTGGAAATGACTCCCTTTATAATACTTTAAGCACTTAGTGTACGTTCCCTTAAAACTCACTCGAAGTCATCCGTTTTCAGCTATAGAAAAGTGGTTTAAGTCATGAAATTTAAAGTTTCATAACTCGGTCAATTTTAAAGTTACATGAATGGGGCCTTTTCTGTATTACTTGGTAGAGTGTTGAAAAAATTTTACTAAATATCACTTATAGGACCGGGGGACCGTATAAAAATTTAATTTTCGTAATTTTTTAATAAAACATTTTTTTTTTTTTTTTGACCAAAATCGCTTAAAAAACAGTTTTTTGCCTTTTTTTAAGCATTTTTGCAATTGGAACTATATGTCTATGTCTAACGGTTTAGAAATTAGCCATTGGACACCGTTGAGAGGGGACACCCTGTATACTACATATTTTTTTTTAGACTTTTCAGATTTCCATTTCTTTTTTAATAAAAGCAATGCATTTTTTGCACAATAAAAAAAGCGTTCACATTATTATCGTTTATCAACTATTATAAATATGATAAGAAGATTATATCAATTAAATGCGAATTACAGTTACACTAACGTAAATAACAATTTCAAAAAAATTTAAATAAAATGCCCGCTGAACATAAAATTCTTACAATTAAGCATTTCTTTAAAATTTGAAGACTCTTATTTATATGTGCTGTACAATAAGGTGGGCCGAAAAAATTTTTTTTTCGATTTTCGATGATAGCGGGTGAGGAAAAGTGGCCACTGGTGGCACTCAGTTTATACAAAAAATTTGAGACTTTTTGGACATTTCCTTATCCTGCCGCAAACGGCTTAAAATTTTATAGAAATAGTCAATTTTGAACTTTTTCCAAAAAAAATTAAAAATTGTTAAATTAAATTTATTTTGGTTGTATTTACTTGTAAAGGCATATTTAATATACCAAATGATTAAATAGGATTTGATCATGCATTATTTAATATCTATGTGTATTTTAACTTAGGCTATTTTTATAGCTTTTTCACGTATAGCAGGCAAAAATTGTATTTGTTTAAATCAATCGTTAGTTTCTCTCTTATTTATGTCCTTTGTTCTTCTTTATATTTTTTCTATGTGTCAAAGGTCATATATTTGGGCAACAGACAGCAGTATACTTCAAAAACAAATCTGGAAGGTGAGAAGGGGGTGAAGCAGGACTCTAAGCGAGCGCAATGACTCGTCGTAATACTGAGGTAGTGAAGAACTAAATAGATGAGAGCCGAAATGCGATAAAGGATTCTTATTATTTCTATATGCTCAGTTACCTGCGACATTTGTTCAGTGTGAACGTGAAAGCTTTTTCTAGTGAGATACAGTGCTTTTTGGATCATTTAATATCCATTATTGTGTTTTGTGCGTTTTATTACGACGAGCTTAGAAATGACTAGTATAAAGGACTATGGTAATGTAAAGACATGCAATAGTGTGAAAAGTAGCCTTTTGGAGGCATCATGCAGATTGAAAGTATTGCAATTGCCAACTTATGCTGATAATCATGCGCCACTACTACTGGTTTCTTCACCATGCCATGTAGAAGTTGTGACAGCAGAGGTTACAAATATCGTCATTGATAAAAACAAAGTCAGATGAGAGAAATAGAAACTTGAAAAGAAGATACAGGCAGATGTTCTTGAAAAAAGGAAAATTAAAAGCATGTTTTTTGATGGTAGAAAGGATAAAAGTATATTCAGAGGGGAAAAAAGAACAAGCGGCACAGTCGAGAGAAAGGCGAGGAACACATCACTGTGTTGTTTGAATCTGGTTAGGAGTACTTGGGTCACTTGATACCTCGTTCCGTTCAAGGAAAAGAAATAGCAAAATCATTATATAATCTTCCAAGTCACCATAAGTTAGACTTTTCTGAACTGACAGCACTTAGGTATGATGGTACCACTGTTAATACAGGAAAACGCAATGTTATCATTGCCTGTCTTGAAAAAAAACTGGAAGAGAGCTGCAACATTTTATATGTATTCTTCATATGAACGATATCCCACTTCGATATCTGCTTTCTAAACTTGATGGTGAAATCACGGGACCTAAGACCTTTACCAAACCAATCGGTGTTAGACTTATGGGGTGTGAAAAATCTACGTGTCACTTTGTTCCAGCCTATTGCTGTATTATGGATATCAGTAATGGAAAATACTGAAGATCTAAGTACCGATCAAAAGTGCTTATTTGATATTTAAGCAGCAGTTTCAAACAGAGTATGTCCTCGAAAAATGGAAAACAGATAACCTGGACCAACTGTGAAATCGAGATGGATCACAACTACTTGCAGAACTTTACACTCATGTGTTAGTAGTTTAAATCCTGGTAAAACGTTAAAATATCTCGCTCAGGTACTTGAAACGAATTTATGCGTCCGTGTGGTTTTCTGTAAGGAAAAGGCTAGGTTACGCGGACGGACCTAGACATATATGGCAGATTGTTAAACTTTCAACGTTTTTACCAGATGACCTAAAGGAGACAGTGCATTCAGTCATCCAAACAAATGGATACTATGATCATCCCGATAATTAATTTATACTAACGGCAACCGATGATAGACAACATATTAGAAGAATGGCATGGAAAGAAAAAAGAATTCCGCAATTTAAATAAAATAAAAACCAACATAGTGCGAGAGTTTCAAGTTCCGAAGCTGAACTTTAAATCAACGGAACACTATGAGTGTATCGAGTTGGTCGCTGCCGAAATCAGCGAACCTCTTATAACAAAAAACTGTTCGCTAGAAAAAAAAAGTAGAGAAAATGTAATTTCGGGACGCTTGTTGGATGAATCAATAGTCTGCTTTCCAAGTCGTTAAAATTGTGACAGAAGCTGCATCAAAGATATGCGGGAGTAAAGGAAGATATACCCTCATTAGAAAAAAACAGCCAGCACGGAAAAAGATACCAAAGTTCATTTCTAAAAAAGACTTTGTAGTAGAGATGGGCGTTATTTAACGTATTAGGATAAATAACAATGTTATTGTTATACTGTTCATTATTTAATAACAGGTTAACGGAAAGTCCCTGTTAAATTTAGAACACGATCTCAGCAACGTATTAAAAAATAAAGATTTGAAATAACCGTTTTTTAGAAGTATACATTAAAATTATAATAAAAATAAATTTTCCGGAATTTGTTTTCTGCATTTGTAAAAAAAGGAGCTTAAAATTGTGCTTAAAAAGAATCATATTTCAAACGCTTATAGCGAATCGGCGGATGCTTTGAACCAGCCAACGATTGAATTTTCCCCTTTGAGCGTATTATCCAGCAGAGCCGGTCTGTTTGCACTGTTTCAGTAGTTACGGTTTCCAAAGCCTTCGGTTTTTTCCCTTTAAGTTCTTTGGCCATTCACTGGCGAGGAAAAACGGTTATTTTATTATTCTGTTTTGGCTATCTTGTTGTTTATTCTGTTATCGCTGCTGTTATTTTATTCCAAGTAATCGGTATGTTTCTGATGTAACTATTTTCTGCTGAGACTGTAACATTTGGTATAAAAGTGTTTTAAGATGAAAAAATATGTTGGTAATAAATATAACAGAAATAACAATTTTATCTGAGTGAATGACATTTTATTAAAAGTGTTTGTTTATTCTTTATGGTTTTCGGAAGTAATGAAAGAGGAAGTATTAAATGATTTTCAATAGGGAAAGATTCTATGTTGATATTGGAGGGGTGATGGAAGATACGGAGGGTTTACTCGTTTTTGAATATTTAAAAGGGTTATTACTACATGTTCATGGAATTTTTTAGAGGGGGGGGGGAGATTTTGGCAATATAAATTTTGTTTTCCGGCCAAATAATTTTATTATTTTTGTTTTGCATTTGCGTTAAAAGATTTTATTTCTGTGGTTTTATTTCGCTAAAGAAAAAAGAAAAAAGAAAGAAAGAAAGGAAATAGTATTCCATAATTTGTGAAATAACTTAATTTTAGTACAGTTGTAATTAATTTGAAAAGTATATTTGTATGAACGAAATTTGTTTATATGAATTTCATTCGATTAAAAAAGTATAAATAATATTTTTGTGTTCTTGTGAAATTAACTTTGAATATGTGTTGATTGATGTGCGGCCGCTCTTAAGTCGCGGATCAATTTTTCTTTTATAATATTTTACAATGTAGTTGAAAAGTGATTATGAATTCGGTTTGTCTGTCCTTGCTCTAACTCGTGTAAATATAGTCTGATTGCCATGAAATTGATATATGTATTATTAGAATTTAGTATGGCATTTTCGGTTTTGAGAAGGAAATTTGCAGGACCACTCAGAAGAATTCCATTACGTTACGGTGTATGTTGAAAAATCACTCGCTCTGTATTTTAATGATATTACAATATTTAAAACATACTAAAATTTATATACATCACTGTCGTGTACTACAAGGATCTTACTAAAGAATATGGTGTACATAGAATCTATCGCTTATTTATAAGAACATACAAAAGTATTTGGGTATAGAAGAAAATTAAAATTAATTGCAGTTATTGAAACCTATGAACAAAAATTGCTGGAAGTGCATTTTCAATAATGGTATGCGTTTTAAAGTTTAACTACTTTTTAAATGTTACTTGGTTTGTACAAATTTTAGATCATATGCAAGGTCGAACAAATGTTTTCCATAATATTAGTCTATTGGCTGAAATTGCTGAATAGAAATTTTCAAATGTGCTATGCTTTTAACAGAGCTAACTTTTAGCATATTATATATAGTAAGCACACATGTCTGTAGATCATATACAGTACTGAAAAAAAATCGTATATTTTAACGACTACTCATGGTAATAGCAGAAATCGTGTTTTCAAATGCATTATGTTTTTTTTTTTTTTTTTTTTTTTTTTTTTTTTTTCCAAAGTGCTTAATAAGACGCCATCCCACCTTAGTAAACTGTCAAGTTTTGTTATAGCATTCTAAATGTGTTGGAAGGCGTTTCATAATCTATACTGTATAGTTTTTTTTTTTTTGTTAGAAATCGTGTTTAAACTCTATTTATTACTATGCAGGGTATCTCTTATCATTTACCAATAACTAATTTCTAAACCGTTAGTTTTAGCGATGTAGTTCCAACTGTAAAAATGTTTCAAATTTTCTTTTTCTGTTCATCATATAAAAACCAATTTACATTATTTTTAAATAGATAATAAATTACAAACTTTATCCAATGTGTGAGTCCTATAATCTTTATTTTGTCATGTTCTAACAAGTAAAACACTAAAAATTTATTCTTGTATGCTCAAAACTTACTGAATTGTGATACTTAAAATTTTATGAATTTCTAATGTTTTAATCACAATAACTGGAAAAACCTGTTTAAGTGTCAGAAAATGCCAAAAATGCATGAAATTCAAAGTATCATAATTAATTAAGTTTAGTCTTATCTCGCAAAAATTAAGTGTTTAATCACAAACTGATTTTGAATAATACAGCATTTATAATTATGTCAAAAAGTTATTTAAAACGTTTTGTTTGAAAGACCTTCTAATTAAAATATCCGTCAGTTACATGTTATAAAAATAACAGGCTGTTGGAACCTGTTACCTGTAAAAGAATGGAAAGATGTAACCTGTTAACGAAAAACAACTATATTTCCCATCTCTACTTTGTAGCGTAAATGCGATTCAGTGCATTTTGAATTTAACATTCTGTGGGTAGGAGGGCGGGTAAAACTCGGCGTGCACCTACCTCTTCGTGGTAATTTCTGGGTTGTTTCGCGTTCGCATCGAATGCAAAACAAACTAAAAGCTGTGCATTTTTAAAGAACATTTGCATTAAAATAATGCATAGTTAGAGATTTTTTAAACATTTGGCTCATTAAATATATCTTTTCAATACAATACAACCAAAATAAACTTAATTTAACATTTTTAAATTTTTTGCTAAAAAAGTTCAAAAATCAGCATTTTTTCTAAACTTCAAGCCATTTGCGGCAGGGTAAGGAATTGTCCAAAAAATCTCAAGCTTTTTGTGTGAACTGAGTGCCACTAGTGGCCACTTTTCTGCATCCGCCATCATCAAAAATCGAAAAAAAGTTTATTTCGGCCCACCCTACTGTACAAGCGTTATTAAAAAAATATTTTGTAACAATATTAAGGGTACAGTGGACTTTTATTTGAGCAAAATCGTCTCAAAAAAGGTCTATTTCTGTGGTATAATAGTAACAAAACAGTTTTTTCTTATTAAAATATCATTTATGAAGGTTTTAAGAAGTAAATAATAAAGGTAAGTGTATTTATATACTTTAAATCTGTTTTTCTCATAACTAATTTTTCAGCGTTTTTAGATTTTTTCAAATGCTCCTTGCGACGTAATTTTGGATCAATATTTATGAAATTGATAAGGAATTATCCTGATGTTGTTTAGAAAGAAATTATCTAAGCTTTTTAAAATTCGTCTTCATTGAAATAGTCAAATTTGATTTTTTACTTATTAAAAGGCAAAATTTTGATGAAAATCGATATAATTTAGAAAAAAAAAATCTGTAAAATATTAAATATTCAAAGGATTAAAAAAATCTTACACAAGTTTTAAGAGTAAAAATGCAAAATCAAGAAAATATCTCAAGAATTAAAACAGGAGGAGCATTTTAAAATTTCGTTTAAAACTTTAAATTAAAAAAAAAAATTAAAAATTTTAATAAGATTGGAAATTTTTTTGAGGGCGATCTAAATGCTTTTGGTGAAATGTATATATGCACAAAATTTCATATTGGTATGACAAAAATTTAAAAAAAGTAACGTCCACCGTCCCCTTAAGTGATCAAAAACAGATAACTTACGGATGCTGAAAATTTAATATTTGAAGTGGTACAAATATCAATGAAAGAATATATAACCAAGGGATGACAATAAAGTTTGATAAATGTGTTAAGAAATATACTTTCTTACTTAAATTTATATGAATATATATTTCTTCAAAATAATATTTGTCATTTGCAATACATTTTTGACAACTCGGTGGGTTGAAAAAATCGAAAACTTTTAGATCAAATACTGTTGTAGTTGATCTGTTGTACTATGCAGAAAACTTGTCTTTTATAATTAGGAAAATATACTGTTTAAAACAAATCATTTAATATCTTTAGATCACGCATTGTTCTTGAATTTTGTAAAATATAATCAAAAATGACAGTTTTTTTTTTTTTTTTTTTTTTTTTTTTTTAATTAATCGTTTAAAAAAATCAGACTTATCTTTAATAGCGTGTAGAAGTTCCATTTCGAAAAATCAAGAATAACGTATAAAGAAAAATTCATATATTCGGGTAATACATTGACATTAAATTTAGGAAAATCTGATTAAAATTGGCAACGTATCATATAAATTATATCTTTTCTTCCTTCATATCAATATTTAATAAAGAAAAAATTTTGCATTATGCGCATATAAACATAACGTAAATACAGGGTTATGAAAAATCGAAGAGTGTAGATAACAGGATTACAAATATCTCGGCAACCAATATTTCGATCGACTTTTTTCTTTATTCAAAATTTGTGTTATTTAATTGTCTTTTACATCCTCTCCTTAAAATAAAAAAAATTCGAAAAATTTTTATGCACCTTTCATCAGAACGAGTATTTCAACATCCCGAAAAAAAATGTTCCGGATAATCGGCATCACTCATATTAAATAGACTTTGTTTCATTCTTACATACTATGTACATACAAAATTTCAAGTCTCTATCTTAAATTTTTTGGGAGATAGAGCGTTTACAGACACACAGACAGTTGGACGACATTTTTTTAAATATATTTTCCGGAGTCTCCAAAATCTGAAACGTGTAAATCCGTCAAAAAAAATTTTCGATTTTCAAAACGATTGCAAGACTTATCCTATACTACGTACGATGGGAAAGTAAAATTGCTGTGGAAATATACACACCTTAAAAAGGGGGCAACATTTTAATAGAAGTTGCCACAACAAAAACAAATAATATATTCAAATTAATCTGAACTCTATATGAAATTCTTCAACGCCTTATTTAATTTTATTCATACATTATTAAATTTAATAGATTTCTTTAACTTACAAGCATTTGCAGAAATGTCGTACGTTACACAAAAAAAATTAATGGCAGAGGAATGCAAGCTAGTTTAGAAATCATAACTTGAAAAACAAATTTAATGAGCAACACTAGAAGTATTTGAAATATTTTTTTTTTTTTTTATGTAAAAAAAGAAAAATAAGAGAAAACTTAAAGAATTATTGGGAAAAGTATTCGAGATTTCAGAAAGAATTCACTGCTAGGAATTTTACAGCACCTATTTTCTTTCTTCTTTTAAATTCTTACAAGAACTCTTTTGATTTTATTTCGATTAAAAAAAATATATATATATCATAACAACTATTTATGTTTGTTTTGTATTATATGTTGTTGTTCTTCTTCTTTAATTTCAAGTAGTTTTGTACGCAAATTTATTTGAGAAATTCAAGTTTTTTTTTTATATTTACTTTTTATTAACTTCCAACGAAGGAGGGTATTCAGTTCATTTGCAATGTGTATATACAGGGCTTTGGTAATGCCATCCCCAAATCGCCACTAGCAACACGGTTTTTCTATCTGGCGACAAAACTATTTCATTTTGTCCTTTTTTTTTTTTTTTTTTTCTTAGCACAAAAACTGACCTACGAAATAAGCACTGACAACATTCTTTTCCTCTCCCCTACCCTTTCTCTTTTAATGTACTTTTATGGGAAGAAAAAAGCTTAAAAGTTATTTTCATCAAATGTACTGAGAACGCCATTACTTACCGGTCTAGCCAGCTAGATAGTCATGTGATTAGAATGCGGGGGAATGTTTAAATGAAATTGTACGAAATAGAGTCAATACAGCCGCTGTGCATAATAGATACTGTTATCGGTAGCGTAATAATCATTTAACATAATAAAACAGTCAAAAGTAAATTAAAATAGTTTCCCAAATCATTAAAAGAGATTTATTGCTATAATAATCATTTTCTATATCATTAAGTAAGATTTATTTATGTTGTAATCATTTCTTAAAACATTAAGTGTGATGTACTACTTTTTTGTGTTTATATAATTTAATTCTCATTGTCGGCGGATTGACGCCTTTGTATTTAATTTGTGACGTGATGCTATCTCTGTGGTAAATGTTATTGAATAATAATGTTAGTTGTTGATTAGAATGTTGAAAGAATAGCAAGTATTTTTCTTTTCCGTTTCCTTCGATTTATTGTGTATAAAAAGAAAGTAATTATGCTGCGATACTACAAATAATAGTTTTTTTTTTTTTTTTTTTTTACTGTTTTATATTAATGGATAGTTTGATTAAGTTATAAGAAATAACAGATACCAATCACGATTTTTCTCACAGCAATATTTTTACGCAGAAATATTTGTTTTATAGAATCGTAAAATTTACGCAATTAAATAATGCGGACATTTCCGTAAGATTTTGCTGATATAAAAAAACGGGAGGTTAGACACCATGCTCTGTGTCATCTAATATTGGATACAATACTCAAAAAAAATTACATTTTGTTATACACTGCTCGACATTTAAAATGCAGTGGTCAGAAATTTATGCAAATTTTAGAGTAGACTCACGTCAATGAGTTATGCGAATGATGTGAAATGCGCAGGTCTCCGACGCACGTGATGTAAGATATAAGGGAAGGAACTTGCAGAATGGGCAGTATTCGTGTCGTTATTTCTGCCAAACGAATTATCGAAGAAATTTTGTTTTTGTCTCGGAGGATACGTGTATGGAAGAGAATGCCAGGCCGCCGTCAATGAAGGCACTTCCAGCAGATAGACGATTTTACGAGAGGTATGGTGAATGGACTGAGAAGGGGGGGGGGGACCTTACGTCAAA
This sequence comes from Maratus speculifer, assembly GCA_964019185.1. Lineage (NCBI taxonomy): Eukaryota > Metazoa > Arthropoda > Arachnida > Araneae > Salticidae > Maratus > Maratus speculifer. The sequence goes on along the minus strand of OZ025303.1, from coordinate 110,602,922 downwards.
TCGCAGTTGATACCCACATAGATTCGAGTACGATGCATCGGTTGTGGCGAATATGGTTGGAACAAGGAAATGTGGCAAGATTGAGGTGTTCAGGTGCAGCCAATGTGACGTCAACACGCGTGGATCGACGCATCGCCGACAAGGCTGTGGCGGACTCGCAAGTCACTTGTACCTCTATTCTGCAGCATGTACAAGATACCCTGGATGTTTTCGTGTCGACCAGAACAATTTCTCGACGATTGGTTGAACATGGCCTGCACTCACGGCATCTGTTAAGAAGAATGCCATTGACTCAATAGTATAGACGCCAACGTTTGGAATGATGCCGGATTAGAGTGAAGAGATGACAGAATGGCGAAACTTCGTGTTCTCAGATGAGGCATGCTTCTGTTTATCCAGTGGCAGTCGCCGTATACGTGTTTGGCGTCTACGTGGTGACAGATCGAATCCGGCAGTAACTGTGCTGCACCCACCGCTCGACAACGTAGCATAATGGTTTGGGGCGCTATTGCATATAATTCCATGTCACCTCTAGTTCGTACTCAGGGCACTATGACGTCCCAACGATACTTCGATAATGTACTGAGGGCGGTGGCAATCCCCTTCCTTCAAGGGCTGCCTAATGCAATTTTTCAGCAGGATAACACCCGACCACACTGTGCTCGTATGTTCCAACATGCTCTGGAAGGTATACAGATGCTTCCCTGGCCACCGTAATTTCCTGACCTGTCACCAATCGAACATGTGTGTGATGTGATTGGACGCCGTTTGAAGACTCTACCCCTGCCTCGTTCAGAAGACGAACTGTGGCAAATGGCTGAAAGGGAATAGAGAGCCATCCCTCAGGACACCATCTGCACTCTTATTGACTCTATGCCTAGACGTGTATCTGCGTGCGTTGCTGTCCGCGGTGGTCCTACATCCTACTGAGTCGACGCCGCGCCGTTCTCGTTTTTTATTCTGACTATCATTTTGAAATAAAGATCACTTAATGCTCCTTATTGCCTCTGTCTTTTTCCCAAATTTCATCACTTTCTGACCACTCCTTCTTGGTGTTGAATTTTCAATGTCGAGCAGTGTATGTTATTTATATTTTGAGATTTCCTTGTGCGTTTTATTTATTAATGTATTATATATATGTTACATTCAGGACCTGATTAATGCGCGGGCCTCCGAGTACTCAGCCCTGGGCCCACCAATTTCAGGGGCCCCCAAAATATGTGGCTGATATTTTTCCCATAATCAAATACTTTTCAAATAATGCTGTTTTATAAAATATGAAACGTAAAATTTAAATATTCTGAATGACTCAATAAAATTTTTTTGAAGCTTTTAACCTAAGCACTTTTCTCCCAAACAACTTTGTCAACTCATCAAATAAACCTTCTTTTTTTCTGAAAGTGTCGCCGAAAATGGATTGGTAGGGGGGAAGGGGCAACTTTTTAACAGGCCCTTGGTCCAATTCAGCTTGATCGGGCTGGGGTTACAATATTAACATTTTCTTCGCGATATTTCTATTTATTTCCTTTTTGTTATGCTAAATTACCTTCATATTTACTAATTGCGTACCTTTAATAATTTTATCCTTAATCCTATTAATTATTTTTTAAATTATTATCATCTCACTCAATTTACTTAATTATAATATTTTAGTTTGTTCAGGACACTTCTATGGGGGAAAAGACGCGTGCGTTTTTGTTATTCAAAAACCCGGAATAGTAATTTTCAGCCCACGAACTGCGAGCTCAATAATCGCCCCCACCCAGTGAAACTGCGCACGCATCCTATAGTAAACAACAAGTTTGAAAGGGGGGGGGAGTGCATAAGGGGCTCTGCAAATATAACGCCATCAACTATTTGGTAACTTTGGACATCCTCATTATTTCGATATCATACGTTATCAACCCTCGAACCTCCCCCCCCCCGGCCTCCCGGTAATGATATCGTTATCAAAGAGTAAAAAATTTTTATTTTTAGGCTTGGTTTCTTTTGTCTGGAATAATATAGAAAACTGATTATATATTTTCGCATAATTTATTAATTATAATGTAGAGAAGTCAATAAAATATTTCTTTATTCAAATAACACTTAATAATAGCTTTTTGTTACATAATGTTTTCAATACCGTAATTTCCTGCGTATAATCAGCGGATCAAACAATTCTTTCTCAACCCAGAAATTTTATTTTGTATTCGAAATCAAATATTTACCGCGGTATAAAAAGTTATACTTCATTTTGAAATATTTTTCTAGATCGAAAAAGAATTGTTTGATCTGCGAATTATACGCATGAATTTACGGTAGTAATAAAGACTTGTTGCACTTGCCCCGTTTCGAATATCCTTGGTTTAATCTTAAGATAAAAGATTGAAAGATTGCATCTTGCACTGCGAGATGCTATAACATAAAGCAGAAATACTCCAATGGTCCCATTTTAAAAGGTCCCGCAGCGTAACTAATCCACGAACTGCGATAGGAATAGGATTTTAAATGTTCGGCAGTGGGTGGGACATTTTAAAAATTTCTTTTGAATCGCTGTCATCACCTGAAATTTGATCTGTCAACCATCGTTTATTTTGCGGCAGAATAGAAGAAATGGATCAGAATTTTTTATATCTGTCATTATTCAAACTCAGTGATGTAATTGTTAAATATTTGGTTAAAGTAATCAGATAATGCCTTTTTTAAATATTATTTATGTTCTGCTATTCCTTTTATTTTTTGTAATGGAGTGAAGAATACGAATATTCCAAAAGAAATTCTTTTCTGAAACAGTGAATATATGTAATGAATTTTAAAGTCCTTTTCAATGCGATTTTTAATGATTGTATGAATACCGAGGTAATTTTTTTTTTTTTTTGACATTGGTAAAAGGAACTCGGTTTCAACATTTTAGCTTATATGAGTGGATTTTACCCACTATGAAATTTTATTTCACTATTTCCATTAATGTAAAAGCTCATCGATTATAATTATGAAAGTACTTTCCTAAAATTTCCAGAGCCCCAAAAGTATTATTATGCAATTCATTATTGAAAAAATATATTTCGGTCTGCATTTCATAAATAAATGCAAATGTGAAAACCAACTATTATACCTATTTGTTTATTTATTTATTTTTCAGGAATTACAAATATTTTACTAAATAACTATACAAAAGGTTAAAATAATACTACGAAGTTCACTTATAATAATAATTAAAAATATATATATCTGTATTAACGAAAGTTAGATTATTTTCTAAGAGAGAATATTAAATGCAATATTTATTTTAAATTGTGTGAAAATACATATTACTAGTGAAATATGCTCTTTTAGTTGTAATATCTATTAAAAGAATGTGTATTTTACATTAATTATGCATTATGAAATTTTAAATTGTAATTGATAAAAAGGATTTTTATTTTACTTGTTTGAAAAAATTAATATTTTTATTTTTATAATGAGTTTATGCAGTAATAATCCTGATATTTACAATTTAAAATTAACGCATTTTTATTTTTTAAAGAAATTTAAATTACTTGCTGCTAAAATTGCGTACTTTTAATGTATGATTTCTCCTGCTATAAATTTGTATTTCAAGTTAAACAATATGAAAAATATCACGAATCTCAATTCTGTATCATTTCTTTTATTTATTTATTTTATGTTATTTATTTATTTATTTTGTTGCTAACGCTGTGTAATTTTAATTTATGATTTTGTCTGCCACAAATGTAAATTTCAAGTTAAAATCTTCGATAAAAACCATGAATCATACGTGTTTGAAATCAAAGGGTAAGTTTAGTTTTGAAATCAAATTAAAAACAAAAAAGGTCTTGTTTACTGAACTTTGGGTGTTTAATAGTGAATGTATAATTCAAACAGATCTAAAATAAGCCTCGAATTGCTTGAAAAAATATCACAAAACGGAAATTTATAGCCTTTTTTATGCACACATACAACCATTCTATATGTTTCGACTGCTATTCAGATATTCTGCGTGACGTCATCTTTTCATGAATCAGGCCCGTTGTTGAAGTTGTTTGGCGACGGCTGCTGTCCAACGCCGATTATTTTATTTTATTTTATTTTATTTTATTTATTCGGAAAAGGAATTTGACTTTAAATTGTTAACCTACTATAGTAAATTGTGTCTACCAAACAATTTTTTTATTTTAATGATTTTTTTTTAATTTTGAGTTTTGAGTTTTTTTAATATTGGTTAAAGGATTTGAGTTTTTAATGCTTAGCTTAACACAGTACATTATCTTCTCGAACGCGGTTTCAATTTCACCATTTTTTAATGCAATGTTCAATAAAACTTTTAGCGATTTTTAAAATTTTACTGCATTCCATGTCCACTTTTTTGTTTCCACATGGTATTTCCGGATATTGTATTTTCCATTTTAATATTAACACTATTTTAAAAAAACGCGCATCATCGACATACTTCTTCTAGTTCCTGACGATAAAAACGGTATTTAAATAATAGTTATATATATAAAACCCCTCCGTGTATAACGACTCCGGGTTCAGCCCATCCACGAGAAAAAGAAACTTATTCCGACACGTTAGGCTTAAGTATTTCGAGCCGTTCACAAATATTTTAATTGTTCAACTTATGGAAATATACATGTAAAAGATTTATTCATTACTCATTTTCTTTAAAACCTACAAAAGCTATCTAATTACATTGTTTACGTTCTAAATAAAACAACCAGCAATTACGAGAAAAATTCTTTAAAATCAACTCAATGCGTAACTTGCGCATGCGTGAAGTTGAACTTATTAGCCTTTCGCGTTAGAAGAAAGTGGAAGCAAGTCTGGTTAGCTCAGTGGTTTAAGGCACGAGTTAAAAACTCGGTGCTTTTGAAGGGGACTAGGGTTCGATCCCAACGCTTGGTTTTATGGAAAGATATACGATTTTTATTCTTTTGTTATCATTATTATTTTGTTACTTTATAATTAAATAAAATTTAAGACTCAACAATTTTTTTAAAATAACAATTTTATTTTTTAAATATTTCAAGTAATTAAAACATAGCAATTATTAGATATAAACAGCCAATTTCCAGTTAAGGGCTTTAGAGACATATTTGTAAGAATATAATTATTGAAAATCTTTACAAATCGCATTCTTAAAAAAAAACAATAAATATAACACACACAAATAAAAACTGTAAAAATGCCGTAAAATTTAACATCTAGCAATATTTAAAAATATATATATTCTAATTTTCTAAAAATTGTAAATGTTTAAACATTATTTTGTCGGTAGGTAGTTCAGCAGAAATTTTCCACTTTCCTGTCATGTGCGTGGAAGCTTAGAAAAAGTAATCCATTTGAAAATTGTAATATACGTGAATTATATAAATAAATAAATGTTATACATCATTTAGACCATATATTAAATGATTTTTAACTAAATCCCCGAGAGCCGTTTTGAAGTAATATCTGAATCTTTAAAAATTGTGAAGTCTGCTAAAATATTTTAGAAATAGTTTAACAATTTTAACTTAAAATATTTAAGATAAAGTATTTTTCATTTAATTTAAACTAATCTACAATTTTTATTATATTTTGTTTGAGCATTACGAGGAAGATTTATGTTTGTGTGCATATAAGGAAAACTATTAATTATTTTCAGGGAAAAAATTAAAATAAAGATCAGAAAAGAAGAATAGTCATGTAAGAATTATAATTGAACTACTCCGTGATACTCATGCTTTTAATAATTAAACAATGCATGAAAACGTTATAAAAAATTCAAATAATACAAATATATTATAATAGTTACTTGGTAGCATGAAATTTTAAGTTTAGGGATTTAAAATGAGATTGATAAAAATAAAATTATTAAAAACTTTTCAATATAATTAAAAAATTAGAAAATACTAAGCATTATTATTTTTGCACACTTATTATTATTATTGCACACTATTTATTATTTTTGCGCACTTATTATTATTTTGCACACTATTTATTATTATTTGCACACTGAGAAATAATTAATTTTAGTCATCCTTCTTCTAAAAAGCAAGTCCGGTTAAAATTCTTAAAATTTTGCTTAAATTTCTTTTAGATTATTACTTGAGTAGGTTAGACTGACATAACAATGAAACGCTTTGAATCTGTTGGAATCACATAGATAACATACAAATAAATCAAGTTTTCAAAAGTTTATTCACAGGTTGCTAATCAAGAAAATCAAACACTATTTTAATTAATATTTTAACATGTCTATCGTCAAATCTTGACATGTACCATCTAGTGTTATATAATGAGACACCGTGCTGCAAAATTGCCCTGTTGGTTGACATGGGATTAAGCAATTTTTTTTTCACTCCTTTCGATGAAATTTATTCAAAATTCAGAACTATTTTTAAATTTTTTCGCGATTTTTTAGTGCGATTTTAAAGCATTATCGCGGTTCGTGTTAAATTATTCCTCTTCCATTTGTTGATTTTTAAAATTTGTATAATAAATTTAAAAATTGCAACTTGCACTGCGAGATACTACCCGCCCTAATAGCATGCATGGTCACAGTGACGTCACTGTGAGTCACTTTGGTCACATCACATCTGTGACCAAAATGCCACCTCTCAGTGACGTCACATTGTGACTGAGATGTGACTTTCTTAAAAATCTTTAGAAATTTATAAATATCCTTCAAAACGTGTTATTTACTTTAAAAAACATGTTTCTGACAATTTAAATATCGTCGCTTTTGTCACAGTTTCGTCACAATGTTAATGTCAAATTAGTCACAAATGACACATTTTTCAAGTCACAGTGACTAAAATGTGATGTCGTTATGGCCGTTTTACAGCTCTTTTGTGACGTTTCACAAAGTGGTCACAATGTGACAAACTTGTGACAAATGTGTCATTTGTGACTAATTTGACATTAACATTGTGACGAAACTGTGACAAAAGCGACGATATTTAAATGCCAGAAACATGTTTTTTAAAGTAAATAATATGTTTTGAAGGATATTTATAAAGTTCTAAAGATTTTTAAGAAAGTCACATCTCAGTCACAATGTGACGTCACTGAGAGGTAGCATTTTGGTCACAGATGTGATGTGACGAAAATGACTCACAATGACGTCACTGTGACGTCACTGTGACCATGCATGCTATTAGGGTATAAAGATAAAGTAAAGCAAAGATACTCCAGTGGTCCCATTTTAAAAGGTCCCGCAGTGTAGCACATCTACGAACTGCGATGGGAGTTTAATTGTTCGATATAGGTGGGAAGTTCTAAAAATTGCTTTTGATTCTACTGTCATCACCTGAAATTTGATCTGTCAAACGTTCGTTTAACGCAGAATAGAAGTAATGGATCAGAAGTTTCCAATTCTGTTATTAATCAAACTCAGTGATGAAATTGTTAAATTTTTAATAAAAGTAATCAGATTATACCTTTTTTAAATATTATTTATTTTCTGCTATTCCTTTATTTTTTGTAATGGCGTGAAGAATACGAATATTCCAAAAGAAATTCTTTTCTGAAACAGTGAATATATGTAATGAATTTTAAAGCCCTTTTAAAAGCGATTTTTAATGATTGTATGAATACCGAGGTAATTTTTTTTTGGCATTGATAAAAGGAACTCGGTTTCAACATTTTAGCTTAAGTTAGTAGATTTTGCCCACTATGAAATTTTAATTTTAAATTTTATTTCTAAACGAGTTCAGGCTACGCTATTTCCATTAATGTAAAATTCTCCGTTGCTTTTTTTTATTATTATTATTTTATTTTATTTTATTTTAACCGATTTATTGTGAATTTTTTCTGTCCCTTTGCGATTTTTTCACATTCGATAGAGAAACTTTATTTCAATCTTTTGATCTATTAACAAATTTTAATGCCTGTTTTAAATTTTTTTTTTTCAAAAATTTTTACATTTCACGTATATTTTTTATCATTCTAGAAAGATTTTCCATTGCGGTCTTCCAGATCGATTTTATTGCAGAAAATGAAAAAAAAATCAGATTAAATTATTTTATTAAGTTGAAGTACATTTTGTCCAACGCCTTTCTTTTTTTTTTAAATATTTAGCGACATTTAATATATTTTCTAAATGCAATTTTCAGCATTTTTTCGGGTCCAACGCCCACTTTTTTAAAAAAAAATTCTGAAAGGAATTTGGCTTCAAAATTTTAACCTACTACAGTAAATTGTGTCTTCCACGATTTTTGAATGTTAGTGATTTTTAGAAATTTTCGAGTTTCCAAGCAATTTTTTAATATTGTTGAAAGGGTTTGAGTTTTTAATTCTTAGCCTAACATAGTACATTATCTTCTCGTCGCGATTTCAATTTTACAGATTTTTGATGGAATGTTCAAAGTAACTTTTAGCGATTTTTAAAGTTTTTCCGGCATTCTGTGTCCATTTGTTATTTGGGATTTCTAGATACTGTATTTTCCATTTTAATATTAATTTGGCTACTTTTTAATGGAATGTTAAAAGTACATTTTAGCGATTTTAAAAGTTTTTCCGGCATTCCGTGTCCAATTTTTGCTTCCATAAGGGATTTTCAGAAACTATATTTTCCATTTTAATATTAACTCTATATTTAAAAACGCACATCATCGACATACTTCTGCTTTCTAACGGTAAAAACGATATTTTAATAATAATGTTATGTGATGAGACATCGTGCTGCAAAATTGTCCTGTTGATTAAAACGGGATCCCGAGATTTTTTTTTTTTTTTTTTTTTTTTTTTTTTTTTTTTTTACTCTTTTTGATGAAGTCTATTCAAAGTTCATGGAACTATTTCTAATTTTATTCAAGATTTTTTAGTGTGAATTAAAAAGCTTTATCGCCATTTGTCCTAATTTTTGTGGGACCTGATAACGCCAGGCAGAACTTGAACTTGAACTTGTTGAGGCATGAAGGGACTTCCTAGTTGACAAACAACTCCACGTCCGGGCTAGGAGTGACTGGTTAGCACATCTTGAGGTACGCCTTCAAAAAAAGAGTAGGTGCAGATAAATTCTGCAGGAAGAAAGTCTAGCCGTAGTGCAAGCACTACATACGATAGAAGACTAAGGAATGTCGGCAGCTCCCGGGGCGCGTCTGCACGCCGTTGAGCTGGAGACGGAAATGAGAGGAAGAGGTCAAGGAAAGTGTATTTACGCAGGGTGGCTGCCGGAGCAGCCAATCCGTGAGAGGCCAGGCAGATTAGCTAGTAATAAATGAGTATAAAATGCTACAGTAAAGAGTGGGCGTGGCTTTCCAGTCCTGTTTTCGTATAAATGGACAATAAATGCTAAACTTTAATAAATCTCAAACCAATAGGAGATATTTATTTATAAATTATTTTTGTTTTATTTATCAGTTTATTAAAATATCAGCTTGTCAACCATAAACAAATTTTACATGAGATTTCAATTTTACAACTTTCGGTACTGCAAATTTTTAAACTTCTAAGCATGAAGCATGTCAAATTTGTAAATATTACACCATTGCATAGAGAAAAAAAAATTTACTTCTAAACGCAATTTATTTATTTATTTATTTATTTATTTTATTTTTATTTTTATTTTTATTTTTATTTTTATTTTTATTTTTATTTTTATTTTTAATTTTATTTTTATTTTTATTTTTTTATTTTTTTTATTTTATTTTATTTTATTTTATTTATTTATTTATTTTTATTTATTTATTTATTTATTTATTTATTTATTTATTTATTTATTTTTGATTCGCTAGAAATTTTTTGACCTAATATAGTAAATTCTTCGCTCTATTCAATGCAGTTTATTCAAATATTGTGCAGCAATTTCCAGAAATTTCGTTATATGTTTATTTGAGTTTTAGTGTTTTTTCACGATTTGCTACAATTTTTAATTGTTTCAAACGCCATGTAACACCATGAAATAAACATGTATATTCTTTGACTAATCATAAACAAATTTTAAATGAGAGTTCAGTTTTACAATTTTTGATACTGCGAATTTTTAAACTTCTAAGCTTGAAGCATGACAAATTTGTAAATATTACACCATTGTATAGAGAGAAAAAAAATGTATTTCTAAATGCAATTTACTTTTTTATTATTATTAATATTCGTTAGAAATTTTTAATATAAATTTTTTGACCTAATATAGTAAATTCTTCGCTCTCTTCAATGAAGTTTATTGTGATATCGTACAGCAATTTCCAAAAATTTCGTTACATTTTTATTTGAATTTTAGTGCCTTTTCACGATTTTCTACAATTTTAATTGTCTCAAACGTCATTTAACACCATCAAATAAACATTAATATTCCTTGACTAATCATAAACAAATTTTAAATGGGAGTTCAGTTTTACAATTTTAGGTAATGCAAATTTTTAAACTTCTAAGCATCGCACATTTTTAAATATTATACCGTTGAATAGAGAAAAAAATATGTACGTCTAAATGCAATTTACGTTATTTTTTTTCCTTCGATCCGCTAGAAATTTTTAATATTAATTTTTTTGCCTAATATCATAGAAGGCGGCAGCCTTCAAGTGACGCAGCTTTAAACCTACCATCGTCATAAGGGTAGATGCGGAACTTCATATATACAGCTAACTCAACATCAAAGGAAATCGGAAAAACCGCCTTCTAATAACTCAGCAAATATTGGTCAGAATGGTCCAATTTTTTTAATATAGTCTTATATTCCCAGTCTAATCCTATCCTATAATTTTTACATTTCTACGTGCCGTATATTTTTAGATCTCGATAACCATTTTTAAACTGAAATCGATGGTGTTTGTTCCTGATAATGAGATCTAGAAAACGGGCTGGGAGACTTTATTAAAACTTATATATAATATGAATCTCTTTAAGATAGAGGGAATAAGATTTGCCTTGTTTCTAGGAAAACTCTTGTTTGTTATATATTGGTCTTGGAAAATTGGACTATATTAGCTCGCGGATTACATGTTATTCTATGGGTTAGCAGACGAAGACACTGCGAAAAAGCAAATGTAGTCATGGTCACAGTTAAAACACCCGCATCGAAGCAATAAATGTTTTTGAAACTACAAAAACATCTTATCATGTGCTTTAAAACATTCAATAAATATATACTAAATCAAATTTCTATTTATATTGCCTTTATTTTTCATAAGAAGAAAACATTACGTTTCTTACATTGGATATTTTTGCATTTTGTGGAAAAAATATTTTGAATCCTTTTTTAAAATAGGAAAATATTTTTTAATTGTCTGAGCGAAGCGAAGTCTTTATACTCAGAGATACGTAACGATATTAAAAGTCAAAAAAATTCTTTCGTCAAGCAAATCTCAAAAAGTACTTGTCGGATTTTAATTCTGTTTGTACCGATAGGTACCTATGAAGGTAATCTGGTGAATGCACCTACTTTTAAAAATTAATTCCAAATAGTTCAAAAGTTATATTAAAAAAACTGATAAAAAAGCACAATTTATTTGCATACGTCACAGAAATTTGGTGCGCGTGATTTTCACCAGCTGGATATTTTCGTAGATAACCGAATCAGGACATGGAGTAAATAGTAATCATTTACGCACTCAGAAATATTGAATGCAATAAAACATTTTAAAATTTAGTCATGCAGGAAAATAAAACTTATTTTTTTATATTAAAAAAAATGTCATAAAAACTTTCATTTTGAGATTTTGTGATAATCTCTTAATAGCATTTTTTGATCGCTAAAAGAATGTTTTATATATTTCGCGTGTGAAAATTAGAAACAATTACGTTTTTAAATAAAAAGTTTCTTTTATGACATCATTTTCCCTTATATTTATTTTTATTGCATGTTTTCTTTTAACTTATATTTTGTTTGTTTGTGGAAGTCAATTCTGGTCACTAATTTTTCGGCACGGATACCACAAGCGCATCATATTTGGCGCATTTTTTTTTCAAAGCCCATTTGACGAAAACTTCGTTTTCAAATAATGCTTACATGCACATTTTTAAATTATTTTCTATTTTCAAAAAGAACTTACAGTAAATAAAATAATAATAGCAATTAATAACTATGAAAAGAAATAATATTATAATAAAAAAAGGAAATGAAAGTAAATAAACTAATAATAAATAAATACAGCCGGGTTACCATCTCAGGTAAAATAATGCCATTTTGACGCCAATTATGTACCCTGGTGCATATGTGACAACTTTTCCCATTTTTCATCCATTTCCTGTTGACATACAACTTTGAAATTTGGAATATGTATGCATACCTGGGAGCAATACCGGAATTAGAAGTTGATTTTTTTTTTTTTATTCGATCCAAAAATGGGCATCGGGGGCTATTTTTTAAAGATTTATACAATTTATACTGCATAAATGAACCACTTATCTATTTTTATATACAAGAAGTAATAAGTGGTATATAAAAACAATTATAGTATACATAAATACTTGAGATAATATACTAGAGATATAAGCACCGGGTTTGGCGAGACTTTTATGCCAATTAGGCGAAAACGTCGTCTTGATTACCAGATATATATAGCATGCTATAATAACACGTTATTTATATATTTCAAAATGAAACAAGTTGGAAATTGCACGTGAAGCGTAGCAAATGAGGTGCGTTCGTACGATGACGAAGTTTTAAAAATATTACTCTCATATATCAATCTCATAAAATTGTAAAAAGTGAATTAGAATTAAAACGCTCATCAAACAATGTTCTCCCTGTACCATTATGTAATGGAATACTTTTGTGTGGCTTTTTAAATCAATAACAAATGTTCTTTGCACCCTAAATTATGTAAAATGTATATTATAATATGTACTTCATAGTTGCATATATATTTTATTAAGTTCGAATGAGTGTAACACCATTAAAATGCATTTGAAACTTTTTTCCCCATTAACCGTAATGTAATGGATTACTTTTGATTGTCCCAGTAATTGATCTATGCATCCGATTTTGATAAAATTTGAAAAAACTCGGCAAAATTATGTAATAATTATGTATTTTACATTTCAAACGTATAAAATACATTTGAAACTTTTCCTCCATTGACCATAATGAAATTGAATACTTTTGAGTGCCCCTGTAATCGATCTATGCTCTCGATTATCAAAAAATTTTAAATAACTCGACAAAATTACATAATAATTATGTATTTTAAATTTCAAACGATTAAAATGCATTTGAAGCTTTTTTCTCCATTGACCGTAATGTAATGGAATACTTTTGATTGCCCCTGTAATTGATCTATGCATCCGATTTTCATAAAATTTGAAATGACTCGACAAAATTATGTAATGATTATGTATTTTTAATTTCAAACGATTCGGTTGGGTATTTTTGCGTTGTTATATGCGGACGGACTGAACGACCACTATAGGTGCTATGTATTTACATAATTACGAACGCACCTAAAACAAGTTGGAAATTGCACGTGAAGCGTAGCAATTGAGGTGCGTTCGTACTATAACGAAGTTTTAAAATATTCAGATTTTGCTGATATAGTAGAGCGGACTTTGGATACAGTATAGTGGTTGAAAACTTTGTGTTCCTGTAAATATGCAGAGAATAATTTTTATTATACTTCATTAACGTATATCACCTTATTCATAAAATATGAAGTAGTTTAATATAATTAAAACACGCACCAAACAATGTTTCCCCGTATAAAATTATTTAGTGGAATACATTTGTGTGGCCCTGTAAATAAATAATAAGTATTCTTTACATCCCAAATTGTACAGAATGTATAATTTAGTACATACTTCATAGATTCATGTCAATTCAATTAATTCAAATGAGTGTAACACCATTTAAATGCATTTGAAACTTTTTTTCCCATTGACCGTAATGTAACGGAATCCTTTTGATTGTCCCTGTAATTGATTTATCCATCCGATTTTCATAAAATTTGAAATGACTCGACAAAATTATGTTATAATTATGTATTTTAAATTTCAAACGATTAAAATATATTTGAAACTTTTTTCCCCATTGACCGTAATGTAACGGAATCCTTTTGATAGTCCCTGTAATTGATCTATCCATCCGATTTTCATAAAATTTGAAATGACTTTACAAAATTATGTAATAATTATGTATTTTAAATTTCAAACGATTCGGCTGGGTAGTTTTTCCTTGTTATATGCGGACAGACAGACAGACAGACGGACAGACGGACGGACTGAGCGACAACAATAGGTGCTACGTATTTACATAATTACGAACGCACCTAAAAAGGAATAAACAAAACATTTTCTGTTATTAAAAAAAAAAGGAATAACAATCAATAAATGATAATATTTTTAGAACAAACAATTTATTATAACATTTATATGATAACCAGCATGTTAGGCAACTGAATGCCTATTTGGCACCAATTAGGTACCTTGGTCTGTATAGGACATATATGTGCCATATTTATTTGTAAAACTGAACATGAACGTTTACCAAGTGTGTTTTCATGGTCGCTTATATCTTTTTGCAACATAGCGCAACTTTCAAAGCCAAAACTGCACAAAAGAAAAAAAAATCAATATTTGCAGTTTTTTTTCCATGTAATACACATTTCGTAATCAGTAGGCTCGATAGTCAGACCTCTTTTTTTTGCTTTAAAAGATGATATTTCATACGACGTCTATTTTGGATTCGTCGTTTTTCCATATTTGATAGTATACGTCTACTCGTTTTGTAACTTTTTTTTGTAACTTTCTTCTTTATTAACAGCGACATTTGGATTTCCTATTTTAATAAAAATTCTTCTAAATACAAAGAATTTTGTTAAAATAAATAAATAAATGAAATACGGACATCTATTGCTCAAAGCACAAAATTTTTCCTATTGAGTTAATAAAAATCAGTAAAAACATAATTTTTATGATAATAAAAAGATGACTTATGTAATAACAGTGTCATATATTATGTACGTTATGGATTAAGAATAAATATTTCGCCACCATTTATAAATAATAATAACAATAAAATAAAATGCGGACAGACTGAAATCTATATTTGACTGAAAACAACAACCATTTTCTAAATGCTTTAAAAAAATGGCCAATGAAAACTGATATTTCAAAAGTATTATGAAATTAGTTAAAAACCATTTATTTTAAACTAAATGAATAAAAGATTTATATTTTTAATGAAATAAATGGGATTTGAAAAATTATTGGAAATTTATCACCATAGATGTATCAATATTACAATCAGTACCTTGTATGCAAAATGGAACAATTAGTAAATACTTTTTGTACCCGAAAAATGGTCGTTGCTTTTTTTAAGGTTAAAAAGTAAATTACGAAATATTCCTATACAAAGATGCCAAGCCCCCGCTTATTGCACAGCAGAATTTTCTTATAGGAAAAGCCAACATTTAAATCCGCAGAATGTTCCAATTTAATAAAACATTTTCTGTATTAAAATACCGGTATCCAAAATGCCGGAGACTTGGCAGTTCTGCCTATAACATTTTAATTAATCACAGTACTTTTTTTAATCGAATTCAAATTTAGTGAAGACAACGTTTTTTGGCCAAAAGCAGCTTTTTTCCACATGTGTAACTACGATACAATTCCTTGATGCTGAAATAAAATGTTTTGACTTACGCTATTATTGCTTCCTCTTATTTATTTATTTGAATTTTAAATAAGATGACTCTAAATCGTGTTTTTTAAATGTACGGAAAAAATGCATTTCGAGAGAGGGCGAAAAGAACAATATTTGGCGATTTATTACCTGCGTTTGGCTAAGTGTCTTACTACCTTGTATTTAATACTCTTCCCAATACTTCGCTGTTATATGGACTTAGGCGCTTTTATAAAATGTTTAATGTAATTCGAGCTTAAGAAATTGAGTTTTTTACTGAATAATACAAATTAATGAAAAATGAATACTAAGAAATAGTAATAAAAGAAAAATGAAGCATTATATTGATCTGTGTATATTTAAAAATGCATCTGCTAGCACTAATTAGATAATTTATGTGTATATAATAGGAGATAAATAGCTTTTGATTCTGTATTTCTATGCTATAAAGCATTAACGTTTGTGTGTTTTTCGTTATCATTGGGTGTACCTAGCCGATTTAAGAAATAATGTGGGCAAAAAATGTCGGTAACCACCTTTGCTGCAAAATATACTGTATTTTGCGTAGAAACAATAATCACCATCAATGCACGAGTAAAAAAAGTTCTAAAATTGAGAATTCTTTTATGTTGATATGACTAAAAATTTTAAATCTTTTTTTTTTTTTTGTGGCAACTTTTAAGATATAATATTCTCGTTATGAACGATTTCTAAAACATTCAACAGTTTAATTTCACAAATTAAACATTTTTTTTCTAGAAAAAGTTTTAAATCCAATTTATTGAGAATATTGTAATTTCTAGGATACTGTTGGGGTCAGAAACTATAACTTTGGCATCACAGTAACTTATAAGATGTAAGTGCTCGATTAGGACAAATTTTTAAAAAAGGATTCCTTAACTCTTATCGACAACCTCATTGCATCCGTGGCAAACAGATATTCAACATTATAAACTATTCGGACGGATTTCACACCTTATAAAATACACTCCATTCTCTTCAAACATAATAGTTATGTTATTTATAGTTTCTCAAATCGGTACGAAGCTTCTGTTAATGCGCATGACATCATTTCAAAGAGTTATATTTCCAATATTGGAAAATTTGGTGTTTTATTTTCTGTATTACTTTTAACATTTTGCATATTTCCAATTTTATATTCATGCATGGTTTGCTTTTCTTTTATAAAAATAGTATATGCAACTTTATATATAAGATTTTGTAATTCTATGATTCAATATGCTTATTTTCATCATATTTTATCACAATGAATGACCAATTAAAGGTAACATCTCATTTTCTTTACTTATCGCAAGTTATTAAATGTGTATTCTCAGCAATATCGCTCAGACTAATCCCTCTAAGGGAAGTCCTAGTTATACATATTCAATATACTTTTGACTTATGATTTTCTTTTAAAGTTTACAAACAAAAATTATTTTTAATAAATTTGCTTTAGAATTCCATGTATTCATACGCGTTTAGATAGTTTTGTTTTGAATCGTAATCGAATTCGCTGGCGGTAAGCTTTGTACTTGGCACTTGTTGTTTTTAGCATGTATGTTGTGTAATTTGCGAAATAATGGTTATTATGGTAATATAGGTATTGTGTTTGGAGAAAGAAGGCCCCCTTTTTTGGATAAAATAATATGGTGAATCAAAGTACACGAATCAAAACAAATTGATTCGTGCTGTATGTTGGCATGAAATATTCAATTTCAGGAGACGAACGTGAAGCTAAACCATCTATAATGAAAAAGAAAGGTAAATAAATATTTTTTGGCACTCATTATTAAAGTATTATTTAAAAAGTATAAGTGATGTATACATTAGTTAGCATGTTGATTTGATTTCAAACCAACAAAAACTATCACATAATGTGTAAACTATTGCTAAATTTTGGTAAACAAACAATATTTATAATTGACCAACAGTTTAACCAAGTGCTTGTGAATTCTAAAATTCTCAAAATAGATGTTTTTAAGTTTATAGATGTCCTTATTATATGAATTAATTAACAATAATTATATGAATTAATTAACAATACTAAGTTTTAAGTGTTGTAAAAATTGTGCTTTTTTATTTTATTTATTAATTTCTGTGATTAATAACCCAGGATGTTAATTTTTAGATTAAAATTGCTTGAATATGTTATTCAAAATGCATTTATTACTTTTTCTTATGCATTTTTGTCGCTATTAATTTTCATTTTGAAACTGTGCCTTTTTAGCTTAGCTTAATGGCCAGTAAATCCAGGTTTTAAACAATTTTTAAAATAAGTAAGTGCACTTATTATTGGAAATTGTGAACAAACTAGTATTTATCAAAAAATTACAGCAGTATTTTGATAATTCAAAAGAAAGTAATGAAGTTAATTTGTTCTTACATGCATTAGTGACTGTGGCTTTAAAGATTTCAGAGATTTAAAAACAAATTAGTTGCACTCATTGTTTTTTTTCTTCATGTACACACAGTGCTTGTACAACATGCATTAGTGATTGCATTTTTAATTAATTTTGTGTATTTTACGGGTTGTTGCACAGCAATTTTGCTGCAGCCTGAGTGTTTTGTTTTTGTTTTGTTTTCATGTGCTCTAAGTGCTATACATGCAGTAGTTGGACTGCTTTAACGAGTTTTATTTTAGCGAGTGAGAGTTTTAGGACCTTTTTTTTCTAATAGAAACGTTATTGTTTTAATGTATTTGTTTCACAATATTGTCACTGGATTTTTTTAGTTCAGGTATCACTCATTTCTTCCAGATATTGGGAATCTGCATGTTACCGCATAGTTTGCTGCATCTATTAATTTTTGTTGTTTGTTTTCATATGGGCATAGTGCTCATACATTTGTTATTGACTGCGGCTTTGTGAAATTTCATGTAATTTAGAGACCATTGCATAAGTTTGCTGCATCCAGTAATTTGACATGCACCCAGCTCTCATTATCCATTAGTGACTGTAGCTTTAACATGTTTCATGCATCCTATTATTTCATTAATAATTTCAAAATTCCATGTTTATATTTTAAAATGTTATTTAGCAGTTGCCACGGAGGTACTACAGCGCATCATTGTAGTCTGCATTAGATGCTGTTCAAAATAGAATTTTTTTTTCTTTTTTTCTTCCTAAGAGTCTGATGATTTAAATCCAAGCGTGAAAAATTTTGTCTCAGATCACAAACCGAATACAAAAGTATTGTAATAGTTAATATTACGTTATAGAAATCAATAATCAAAATATAAAAGCATTAGCTTTAAAGCTTAGAACATAGCGTTATTGATAAACGGCATTTATAAATTGGACATCAAAAATGGAAAATCTTAATATATTTTTATAATGTTAGAATTTTCAAGCACTAAAAGTTGGGTAAGTAAGTAATTCTTAACCAAATATAAACGATAAAATTGGTTTAAAAAGAAATAACATATACTTCTATGCTTTAATAATGAGTTTCATAAAATATAAATTTACCCCCTTTTTTTTCTATAGATGTTTTAATTTCATATTCATTGTCTCGACATTGAAGTATTTCTTTCTAACATTCTTTTACAAAAATGTTTGATAATTAACGCTTTTTTTTATTTAAAAAAAAAGGGCATTTTTTCTACTAATGAACACAAAATCCTCAAATAACTTTGAATCCATTATTTAAATAAATTGCATAACATACCTAAGAAGAAAACATGTTTAAAATTAAATTTAATACAAGAAATTAAAAATTTTTAATTCAAATAATGTAAAGTTACTAAAACACTAACAAATAAATATTTTAAAATACTAACAGCTAATAATGGGCGATAATTAATTACATTTTTTAGTTTTGTCATTTCTTAAATGTAATTGTTTAAATTCTATTGTAGTTGAACCTCATTCAAACCCTAAGAAATATTCTATCAAACCTTAATTCAATCTGAAAAAAAAAAAAAAAAAAAAAAAAAAAAAAAAAAAATCTGACAATACACACTGACAAGCATAGTTGTATAATATAGACGCACACCATGTGCAGAAAATTTTATGAAGAAACAATTTTTATTTATTTATTTCGACAAAGAATTGCATAAAAAAAAAGTGTATCTCAACAAAGAATCATGTAAAAAAACCCAACATTTCGAGAAAATGCCATGCGAAAAACATGAATTTCGTCCAAAGACCGGAAAAAAAAAAAAAAAAAAAAAAAAAAAAAAAAAAACGTTCATTCAATCCATGAATCGCATAAAAAATACAAATTCCATGCATGAATCGCATAAAAAATGTGAATTACATGCATAAATCGCATCAAAAATGTGAACTACATCCATGAATCGCTAAAAAAAAAAGCAAATTGCATAAAAAATGGGAATTATGTCCACAAATTGCTTAAAATGTGAATTACGTCCATGAATCATGTAAAAAAGCGACAACAATATATTGATAAATTGTACGAAAAACGCAAATTACGTCTATGAATCGTGTAGTAAAACATGAATTATGTTCATAAATCGCTCAAAAAACACGAATTTTGGTGGCAGAAATCTGAAACGGAAATTACCTCTATAAAACGCATAAAAATAGCGACTTGCATTCATGAATTGCATAAAAAATGCAAATTACATTCATGAATTGCATAAAAACGTGAATTACGTTCATAAATCACCCAAAAAATGCGAATCACTTCCATGAATTGTGCAAAAAAACACGAATAACGTTCAGAAATTGCAAAAAATGCAAATTACGTCCAAGAATTGGTAAAAAAAAGCGAATTACATTCATAAATCCTATAAAAACACAAATAACGTCAATAAATCGATCAAAAAACACAAATTTCGTCGATAGAAAGATCAAAAGATGCAAATTATGTCTAAGAATCGCATAAGTATAGCAAATTACGTCCACAAATCATGTAAAATGTAAATTACATTCATTAATTGCATAAAAATCGCGAATTATGTCCATGAATCGCTCAAAAAAAAAGCGAATTGCATAAAAAAAATGAATTGGGTTCACAAATCGCTCAAAACGTGAATTACAACCATGAATTGTTTAAAAAAGTGAGAATTACGTTCAGAAATTGTATGAAAAACACACATTATGTCTATGAATCGTGTAGTAAAACGGGAATTATGTTCATAAATCGCTCAAAAAACACGAACTTTGGCAGCAGAAAGCTAAAATGCAAATTACGTTCATAAATCACTCAAAAAAAGCAATTCACTTCCATGAATCGTGCAAAAAAATACTAATAACATTCATAAATTACAAAAAATGCGAATTAGGTCCAGCAATTCGTAAAAAAGGCGAATTACATTCATAAATCCTATAAAAACACAAATAACGTCAATAAATCGATCAAAAAACGCAAATTTCGTCGACAAAAAGCTCAAAAAATGAAAATTATGTCTACGAATCGCATAAATATAGCAAATTACACCCATAAATCATGTAAAATATAAATTACATTCATTAATCGCATAAAAATCGCGAATTATGTCCATGAATCGCATAAAAAACACGAATTGGGTCCACAAATCGCTCAAAACGTGAATTACGTCCATGAATTGTTTAAAAACCTGAGAATTACGTTCAGAAATTGTATGAAAAACACACATTATGTCTATGAATCGTGTAGTAAAACGGGAATTATGTTCATAAATCGCTCAAAAAACACGAACTTTGGCAGCAGAAAGCTAAAACGCAAATTACGTTCATAAATCACTCAAAAAAAGCAAATCACTTCCATGAATCGTGCAAAAAAATACTAATAACATTCATAAATTACAAAAAATGCAAATTAGGTCCAACAATTGGTAAAAAAAGCGAATTACAGTCATAAATCCTATAAAAACACAAATAACGTCAATAAATCGATCAAAAAACGCAAATTTTGTCCACAAAAAGCTCAAAAAAATGAAAATTACGTCTACGAATCGCATAAATATAGCAAATTACACCCATAAGTCATGTAAAATGTAAATTACATTCATTAATCGCATAAAAATCGCGAATTGTGTCCATGAATCGCATAAAAAACACGAATTGGGTCCACAAATCGCTCAAAACGTGAATTACGTCTATGAATTGTTTAAAAAACTGAGAATTACGTTCAGAAATTGTATGAAAAACACAAATTATGTCTATGAATTGTGTAGTAAAATGGGAATTGTGTTCATAAATCACTCAAAAAACACGAATTTTGGCAGCAGGAAGCTGAAACGCAAATTACGTCTATAAATCGCATAAAAATAGCGAAGAGTGTTTTGCATTCATGAATTGCATAAAAAACGCGAATTACATTCATGAATCGCTCAAAAAACACAAATTACGTCCATGAAACGCATAAAAATGTGAATTACATTCATAAATCACTCAAAAAATGCTAATCACTTCCATGAATCGTGCAAAAAACACTAAGAACGTTCATAAATTACAAAAAATGCGAATTACGTCCAAGAATTGGTAAAAAAAAAAAAGCAAATTACATTCATAAATCCTATAAACACACAAATAACGTCAATAAATCGATCAAAAAACGCAAATTTCGTCGATAGAAAGCTCAAAAGATGCAAATTATGTCTATGAATCGCATAAGTATAGCAAATTACATCCATAAATCATGTAAATTGTAAATTACATTCATTAATCGCATAAAAATCACGAAATATGTCCATGAATCGCTCAAAAAAAAAGCGAATTGCATAAAAACATGAATTGGGTCTACAAATCGCTCAAAACATGAATTACGTCCATGAATTGTTTAAAAAAGTGAGAATTACGTTCAGAAATTGTATGAAAAACACAAATTATGTCTATGAATCGTGTAGTGAAACGGGAATTATGTTCATAAATCGCTCAAAAAACACGAATTTTAGCAGCAGAAAACTAAAACGCAAATTACGTTCATAAATCACTCAAAAAAAGCAAATCACTTCCATGAATTGTGCAAAAAAACACTAATAACATTCATAAATTACAAAAAATGCAAATTAGGTCCAACAATTGGTAAAAAAAGCGAATTACATTCATAAATCCTATAAAAACACAAATAACAGCAATAAATCGATCAAAAAAACGCAAATTTCGTCGACAGAAAGCTCAAAAAATGCAAATTATGTCTACGAATCGCATAAATATAGCAAATTACATCCATAAATCATGTAAAATGTAAATTACATTCATTAATCTCATAAAAATCGAGAATTATGTCCATGAATCGCTCAAAAAAAGCGAATTGCATAAAAAATGTGAATTATATCCACAAATCGCACAAAACGTGAATTACATCCATGAATTGTCTAAAAAAGTGAGAATTATGTTCATAAATTGTATGAAAAAGGCAAATTACGTCTATGAATTGTGTAGTAAAATGGGAATTATGTTCATAAATCGTTCAAAAAATACGAATTTTAGCAGCAGAAAGCTAAAATGCAAATTACGTCTATAAATTGCATAAAAATAGGGAATATCATTTTGCATTCATGATTTGCATAAAAAACGCGAATTACATCCATGAATCGCTCAAAAATGCAAATTACGTCCATGAATTGCATAAAAATGTGAATTATGTTCATAAATCACTCAAAAAATGCGAATCACTTCCATGCATCGTGCAAAAAAACACGAATAACATTCATAAATTGCCAAAAGTTGTGTAAAAGTGTTACGTCCAAGAGTTGTGTAAAAAAAGCGAATTACATTCATAAATCCCATAAAAACACAAATAACGTCAATAAATTGATCAAAAAACAAAGCTTTCGTCGACAGAAAGCTGAAAAAACGTAAATTATGTCTATGAATTGCATAAAAATAGCAAATTACGTCCATAAATCATGTAAAATGTAAATTACATTCATTATTCGCATAAAAATTGCAAATTATGTCCATAAATTGCTAAAAAATGCAAATTACATTCATAAATCGCATAAAAAACACGAATGATGACCATGAATAGCGCAAAAAATGCGAATTACACCCAACATTAAATTAATTTGCGGAAAGTTTTTGGTTTTATACAAGTCTGCCAACAAGAACCTACAAGTTATCCTGAAACCCATTCTAAACCAACAAAAATTCAATGGAAAGATAAATTTGTCCAAGAAAGACAAAATAATTTCCATTGACATACATTGACCAGAATCAAAAAATTTCTATTGAAATCTATCCTATACACTCCAAAACCAGAAAGAAAAAAATCCCTCCAAGAGTAACTCAATCTATCTGCTGCAAAATAAAATACATTGAAATGCAACTGAACAAGAACCTGAAAATTACATTTGAAATCAAACCGAAACCAGATTCAACCCCCCTCCCCCCCCGCCAAAAAAAAAAAAAAAAAAAAAAATTTAACCATATCTCGATTCGGGAAAGAAAACTTTATTTCCATAGATACGCGTGGTCCGAAATCTGGAAATTCCAATTAGTCTATGGGTTACCAAACCTTAATTCGATCTGAAAAAAAAAAAAAAATTCTGACAATACACACTGACAAGCAGAATTGTATAATATAGACGCATGCCATGTGCAGAAAATTTTATGAAGAAACAATTTTTATTTATTTCGACAAATTGCGTAAAAAAAAAGTATCTCAACAAAGAATCATGTAAAAAAAACCCAACATTTCGACAAAATACCACGTGCAAAACGTGAATTTTGTCCAAAGACCACAATAAAAACATTAATTAAATCCATGAATCGCATAAAAAAATACGAATTCCATGCATGAATCGCATAAAAAATGTGAATTACATGCATGAATAGCATAAAAAATGTAAACTACATCCATGAATCGTTAAAAAAAAAGCAAATTGCATAAAAAATGGGAATTACGACCACAAATTTCTTAAAATGTGAATTACGTCCATGAATCATGTAAAAAAGCGAGCATTATATTCATAAATTGTATGAAAAACGCAAATTACGTCTATGAATCGTGTAGTAAAACATGAATTATGTTCATAAATTGCTCAAAAAACACGAATTTTGGCGGCAGAAATCTGAAACGGAAATTACCTCTATAAAACGCATAAAAATACCGAATTGCATAAAAAATGTGAATTACGTTCATGAATCGCTCAAAAAACGCAAATTACATCCATGAATTGCATAAAAACGTGAATTACGTTCACAAATCACTCAAAAAATGCGAATCACTTCCATGAATTGTGCAAAAAAACACGAATAATGTTCATAAAATGCAAAAAATGCAAATTGCGTCCAAGAATTGGTAAAAAAAAAAGCGAATTACATTCATAAATCCTATAAAAACACAAATAATGTCAATAAATCGATCAAAAAACACAAATAGAAAGCTCAAAATATGCAAATTAGGTCTATGAATCGCATAAGTATTGCAAATTACGTCCATAAATCATGTAAAATGTAAATTACATTCATTAATCGCATAAAAATCTCGAATTATGTCCATGAATTGCTCAAAAAAGGCGAATTGCATAAAAAACGTAAATTGGGTCCACAAATTGCTCAAAACGTGAATTACGTCCATGAATTGTTTAAAAAAGTGAGAATTACGTTCAGAAATTGTATGAAAAACACAAATTATGTCTATGAATCGTGTAGTAAATCGGGAATTATGTTCATAAATCGCTCAAAAAACACGAATTTTGGCAGCAGAAAGCTGAAACGCAAATTACGTTCATAAATCACTCATAAAATGCAAATCACTTCCATGAATCATGCAAAAAAATACTAATAACATTCATAAATTACAAAAAATGCGAATTAAGTCCAACAATTGGTAAAAAAAGCGAATTACATTCATAAATCCTATAAAAACACAAATAACGTCAATAAATCGATCAAAAACACAAATTTCGTTGACAGAAAGCTCAAAAAATGCAAATTATGTCTACGAATTGCATAAATATAGCAAATTACATCCATGAATCATGTAAAATGTAAATTACATTCATTAATCGCATAAAAATCACGAATTATGTCCATGAATCGCATAGAAAACGCGAATTGGGTCCACAAATCGTCAAAACGTGAATTACGTCCATGAATTGTTTTAAAAAGTGAGAATTACGTTCAGAAATTGTATAAGAAACACAAATTATGTCTATGAATCGTGTAGTAAAACGGAAATTATGTTCATAAATCGCTCAAAAAACACGAATTTTGGCAGCAGAAAGCTGAAATGCAAATTACGTCTATAAATCGCATAAAAATAGCAAATCGTGTTTTGCATTCATGAATTGCATAAAAAACGCGAATTACATTCATGAATCGCTCAAAAAAACACAAATTACGTCCATGAAACACATAAAAACGTGAATTACATGCATAAATTACTCAAAAAATGCAAATCACTTCCATGAATCATGCAAAAAAACACTAATAACGTTCATAAATTACAAAAAATGCAAATTACGTCCAAGAATTGGTAAAAAAAGCAAATTACATTCATAAATCCTATAAAAACATAAATAACGTCAATAAATCGATTAAAAAAACACAAATTTCATCAACAGAAAGCTGAAAAAATGCAAATTATGTCTATGAATTGCATAAAAATAGCAAATTACGTCCATAAATCATGTAAAATGTAAATTACATTCATTAATCGCATAAAAATTGCGAATTATGTCCATAAATTGCTCAAAAATGCAAATTACATTCATAAATCGCATAAAAAACACGAATGATGACCATGAATTGCGCAAAAAATGCGAATTACACCCAACATTAAATTAATTTGCAGAAAGTTTTTGGTTTTATACAAGTCTGCCAACAAGAACCTACAAGTTATCCTGAAACCCATTCTAAACCAACAAAAATTTAATGGAAAGATAAATTTGTCCAAGAAAGACAAAATAATTTCCATTGACATACATTGACCAGAATCGAAAAATTCTTTTTGAAATCTATCCTATACAATCCAAAAGCAGAAAGAAAAAAATCCCTCCAAGAGTAACTCAATCTATCTGCTGCAAAATAAAATACATTGAAATGCGACTGATCAAGGACCTGAAAATTACATTTGAAGTCAAACCGAAACCAGATTCAACCCCCCCCCCCCCAAAAAAAAAAAAAAAAAAATTATCCGACCATATCTCGATTTGGGAAAGAAAACTTAACTTCCATAGATATGCGTAATCAGAAATCTGGAAATTGCAATTAGTCTATCTTAAACCTAATCTGAACCTGAAAAAGGAAATTCCATATAACCGTAGCCCAGTATCTATACAGGACAAAATATTTTCCATTAAAGCGCAACCTGACCAGAACTTGAAAATTCCATTTGAATTGAACCTGATTGAAACCTGAAAAAAATTTCCATCGAACCTTAACCTAATCCGAAAAAGAGAAAATTATTTCTGCCGATACACACTGACGAGAGTCTGAAAGTTAACATGAAACCTAATCCAAACCCGAAAAGGAAAAAACAATGGAAACACAAGTCTGTCCAAGGAAGACCAAATAATTTCTGTCCACATACACTGACAAGAATTTCAATTGAAATCTATCCTAAACCCAGTTCAAACACTACCCCCCCCCCAAAAAAAAAAAAAATCCAATTGTAACCCAATTTATCTGCGACAAAATAATATACTTGAAATGCAACTCAACAAGAACCTGAAAATTCCATTTGAAGTCAATCTGAAACCAGATTCAATCCCCCCCTCCAAAAAAAAATATTTAATCAAATCAAGATTTTAGAAAAAAAAAAGAACAATTTATGTCGATATGTATTGACCAGATCATGGAAATTCCAATAGAAGTCTATCTCAAACCCGATCCGAATAACCTGAAACTCAATCCAATCCCCCCCCCCAAAAAAAAGTAAAATAAAAAAATTAGGAAATAAAAATCTGTTCAAGAAAGACAAAATAATTTCCGTCCCCATCCACTGACCAGAATTAAAAACTAGTACTTGAAATGCAACTCGGCAAGAACATAAAAATTCCAATTCAAGTCAAACTGAATCGAGATTCAAACCCGAAAAAAGAAAAAAAAATATCTAACCAAATCAAGGTTTTTAGAAAAAAAAAATTATGTAAATAGGTACAGACTAGAGCATGGAAATTTTAATAAAATCTTAAACCCGATACAAACTCCCCCCCCCCCCTTACATAACTAACAAGAAGCCTTGATGACCCCACAAAATAAAACTAACAGGAATGAAGAGTCATGCATACTGCATCGATTATGATGCATTTTCTGACTCATTCTGAATATTGTAAACTTATTGTCATTCATGTACAATAATTTTACCATTCTGTGCAAAAAAAACAAAGCATAATTAACGAGAGTAAAAAATTTTCCATTAAACATGTTTATATACTTTCCATTTTATTCTGAATGCTTTAAACCTATCAGTTACATTTTTGTACAGTAATCTTCCCATCCAAATCTCCCCCCCCCCCCCCTGTTGGTTTATATATGTTTTGTGCAAACAGCAAAACATAAATAAACTAGCAAGAATGAAAAGTTACACATATGGTATAGATTATGAAACATTTTCCAACACATTTTCATTATTGTAAGCCTATCATTTTAATCCATTTGCAGTAGTTTTACCACTCTATATAAAGAACAAATCATAATTAACAAGAAAGAAAAACCTGTGTGCAACATAGATTATGAAACACTTTCCAGCATATTCTGAATATTGTAACGGATATAGTCTTAATCAATCTGCAATATTACCAACCTATACAAAGGTTGAAACATAATTAACAAGAATCATGCACGCAGCATAGATTATGAAATACTTTCCAGCACATTCTGAATATTGTATTCCTGATCATTTTAATCCATCTGCAGTATATGGATCATCATGTGTAAAGAATAAACATAGTTAACTAGAATGAGAAATGATACATACAGCATAGATTATGAAATCCTTTCTTAGAAATACAGTGCTGAATGTACATTACTTTCTTATCTTATACTAACGTACTTTACTACAGAGTTGTTTTTAACGAAATCAAGTAGCACAGCATATATTAATAATAAAATATGAAATATCTTTTTTTAAGTGGGTGGGGGAGGGGTAATTAAAGGTGATCAGAAATCATGAATATGAATTCTTTGCATTAGTCTTTAATTTTTTGTTTTTATCTTTTTATTATTAACCTAAAATAAGCACTGATATCAGTACAAAAAACCCTGAACGGGTTAAAAGCTTGTGACGCAGCACTTTATCTTATATATCTAAGAATTTTAAATTTGGGACTTAAAACTAATAATATCAAAATTTATGTGACGCTATGCTATTAATTAATATATACATATATTAAAATTTAATTCATTAAGGTTTTATCAATTACATCTTTCATAAATTCAAAATATGAATCTTAAAAGATATGATATCAAAATTTAAGTGACGCCTTGACGAGGCTTTAAACAATGTTTTAAAATTCCATATATTTATTTATTGTCTAAATACATTTTCAGGGATGCAAAAATCTAGGCGCCAGCAGGCCGTCTCTCACCACTAAAATTATTTCATTTCTTTTTATCTAATATTTCGTGTTAAATTCTAGTAAGATTGCTGTTAAATTTTGAGCGAAGAAGACTTTGAAATTTTTGTGGTGGGAGATTAGCCACTGGCGCCTAGATTTTTGCACCCCTGTACATTTTCATATCTAAACAATACTTTTCATTTTCCAATACACTGTTAAATACATCACATTTAGTGAATATATTTAATGCACTGAAATGTATTTATTTCAATAAATAGATTTATCTTTTGGGCTACGCTATCCAAAATCAAAAATAACGTTTGAATAAATATTTTTTTGCGTCATTGGATCCAAAGTAAGTTAATTAGATGCAAATAGATACAATGACGCAAAAAATAATGTATTCAAATGTTATTTTTGATTTTGGATAGCGTAGCCCAAAAGATAAATCTATTTATTCAAATAAATACATTTCAGTGCATTAAATATATTCAGTGAAAGTGATGTATTTAACAGTGTATTGGAAAATGAAAAGTATTGTTTAAATATGAAAATGTATTTAGACAATAAATAAATAAATGGAATTTTAAAACATTGTTTAAAGCCTCGTCAAGGCGTCACTTAAATTTTGATATCATATCTTTTAAGATTCATATTTTGAATTTATGAAAGATGTAATTGATAAAACCTTAATGAATTAAATTTTAATATATGTGTATATTAATTAATAGCATAGCGTCACATAAATTTTGATATCATTAGTTTTAAGTCCCAAATTTAAAATTCTTAGATACTATATAAGATAAAGTGCTGCGTCACAAGCTTTTAACCCGTTCAGGGTTTTTTGTACTGGTAGTAAATTCTTCTCTCTTTTCAATAAAGTTCATTCTGATATCGTACAGCAATTTTCAAATTTTTCGTTACATTTTTATATGAATTTTAGTGTGGTTTCACGATTTGGCACAATTTTAACACATAATTAAAGAAATCTAGTTTCAATTTTCTAACGGCACATTGTGGTACCTTTTTTTTATTCTTTTCGATGAAGTTTATTCAAATTTCATGGAGTTATTTTAAAATTTATTCGCGATTTTTTAGTATTATTTAAAAAGCACTATCGCGATTCGTGCTAATTTTTGAGGGACACGGATAACGCGAGGCAGAATAGTTAGTAATAAATGAGTATAAAATCCTACAGTATAATCAATATAAGTAAGCGTTTCACTTTCAGTCATGTTTTCATATAAATGGGCAATATATACTAAATTTTAATAAATATCAAACCAATAATAATTCTTCTGCAATGTTTGTTCATAAATTATCACTGTTTTCTTTGTCATATCATTGAAACTCATTTAAAGCATTTAAAAATTCATCTTGCAGAGCGAGGTGCTATAAAACAATATATAAAGCAACGATACTTTAATGGTCCCATTTTAAATTGGCCCGCAGCGTAGTTCCTGCACGAAACTCGATGGGAGGTTAATTGTTCGGTAGTGAGTGGGACGTACTAAAAATTGCTTTTGATGCCACTATCATTATCTAAAATTTGATCTGCCAAAAGTTCTTTTATTTTGTGGCAGTATTGAAGTAATGGGTCGGAAGTTTTCATATTTGTCATTATTCAAACTCAGTGATAAAATTCTTAAATTTTTGATAAATTAATCAGATTATGCCTTTTTTAAATAATATTTATTTTATTATATTACTTTTATTTTTTATAATGTCTTGAAGAATACGAACATTCCAAAAGAAATTCTTTTCTGAAACAATGAATATATGTAATGTATCTTAAAACTCTTTTCAATGCGATTTTCAATAAATGTCTAAATACCGAAGAGATTTTTTTTTTTTTTTTTTTTTTTTGACATTGGTAAAAGGAACTCGGTTTAAACATTTTAGTTTAAGTTAGTAGATTTTGCCCACTATGAAATTTTAATTTTTTTTTTTTTTTTAAACGAGTTGAGGCTACTCTATTTCCAGTAATGTAAAGTTCTCCCTTGCTTTTTCTTCATTTTAAGCGATTTTTTTATGCTTTTTCAATGCGCTTTTTTCTGTACCTCTGCGATTTTTTCAAATTCGGCAAAGAAATTTTTTTTCAATCTTTTGAGCTATTAGTAAATTTTAATACCAGTTTTAGATTTTTTTTTTTTTTTTTTTAATTTTTACATTAACTTCTCGACGCTGTTTCAATTTGGCTATTTTTTAATGAAATGTTAAAAGTACTTTTTAGCGATTTTAAAAGTTTTTCCGGCATTCCGTGTCTATTTTTTGCTTCCATAAAGGATTTTCAGAAAAAATATTTTCCATTTTAATATTAACTCTATATTTAAAAACGCACATCATCGACATACTTCTACTAGTTTCTGTCGTTAAAAACGGTGTTTTAATAATAATATTAGGTAATGAGTCATCGTGCTTCAAAATTGTCCCGTTGATTAACATGGGAAATTTTTAGATCAGGAAATTTAATTGCAACAAGCCCTTAAAATTCAATAAGTTACACATATTTACAACGGGTTTTCAATAAAAAGAAGACACTACCGTTTTAAAAGGCGGCGCAAAGTAGTATCACTAAAGGCCGTGATGCGAGCTAAATTGTTCATTATTAGGTGGGGCTTTCGATAATTAGCTTTTGTTCCTACATTCATTTCCTGAAATTTATTTTTTGGAAGTTTCGTTTATTTCGCGGTAGCATAAAAGTAATGGCAATCAGAAGTTTTCAAACCTGTCATTAAATAAGTTTATAGGGTATACATATTTGAATTTTTGTTAAAAGAAATCAGTTTATGTATTTTTATTAATTTGCAATGCTATTTATTTTCTTCTATTCCTTTTATTTTTTGTAATGGCATGAAGCACGCGATTATTCAAAAAGAGTTATATGTAAAAGCGATATATATGAAAGAGTCATATATTTTAATATATTTTTAGTACTTGAAATTTTTAATGCGTTATTATCTGAGCAAAGCGAACGCTAATACACAGCGCAGTATTATTTTCTGGAACTAAACAATTACGAAACGATATTAAAAATGCAGCATAATCTTTTCATCTAGCAAATCTCAAAAAATACTTGATATATTTCGTTGCTGATTGTATCAAAAGGTACCTACGAAGGTAACCTATTCGATACACCTGATTTGAAAAATAAGTTGCAAATAGTTTAAAAAATATGTTTAAAAACTGATAAAAATAAGGAATAGATATATCTGAGACATAATTGAATCTTTGTGATGTCCCCTTTTTTGGAATTCTTCCGTTGCCACGAATACAAACATAGTTTTAATAAAAAGAATATTGCCCAGTTAAACTGAAGGCATTGAGCTCACAGGCTATGCATACTAATTGTACATCAACGCCTTATATTTTCAAGGATTAATTCCATGTGAATAAGAAAATGAAGAGATTTCAACGAAATCTGACAATTCTGCTTAAAAAAACCATTTATATAAATTAAGGGGCAGGGCATTAGAACCCCCGTTCCCCATATTTATACTTATTCAATGAACACCTAATAACAGTCACGGAATAGCCTCATCAGAATGATGATATATCTAAATTTTGAACAAAAACTGTTAATTCTGCATGAAAAACCCATTTATATCAATTAATTGGAGGGGCATGATCCCCCCGTTCCCCCTCTTATATATATCGAATGAACTCCAAAAACTAATCAGGAAAGCGCCTTATCAGAATAAACCTATATACAAAGTTTCATGCAAATCGGATATTTTTATCATGAGTTATCGCGTTACGTACGAACGCACGCATGCACGTACATACATACATACAGAACGGGCGGGCACATAAGCTCTCAGGCTTTCATAGCCTGTGAGCTAAAAACTACAAACAAATAATGATTCAAAAAGAATTAAAGATACAGCTTTCAAACAAATTGCATTTAAAAGTACATTTTTTTTTTCTCTATAGAACGGTGTAATATTTGAAAATGCGCGAATCTTAGAAGTTTATAAATTTGCCGTACCAAAAATTGTAAAACTAAAATCTCATTTAAGGGGTTGAAAACTTTTCAAAAAATCGATTTTTTTAATGATTTAATTTGATTATTCATTTAATTCTTAACTCAGTGCAAAAAACCGCATAAAAATATTTGCATTTTTAACGGAGTTATAAGCATTTATGTATCGAGACTTTCATGGCCGCATCCATATAATTTCAACTTTAAGTCGCGTTTTCTCAAAACTTGATTTTTGATGACTAACACCAAGATTTAAAAAAAAAAAAAATAAGGTATTTGATAAAATGGCTTTTTTTTTTTTTTTTTTTTTTTTTTTTTGCATGCATATAACATCATTATCTAGATTATGAATTAATATATTTTGGATAGTTTAATATTTTGAGTATTTTTAATGGAAAAAAAGTTGCACATTTTATGGGTTTTTTAAATTTTCAACTTTGAGATATCTTTTAGTACTGTTTTTGTTAAGTGATAGTTATATCCTTAAGTCATAATCTAGATTATGATGTTATATGCATGAAAAAAAAATTAAGCCATTCCATCAAATAGTTTTTTTTTTTTAAATCTTGGTGTTAGTCGTCAAAAATCAAGTTTTGAGAAAACACGACTTAAAGTTGAAATTATATGGATGCGGCTATGTAAGTATTGATACATAAATGCTTTCTTCGCTCTGTTCAATAAAGTTTATTCTGATATCGTAAAGCAATTTCCAAAATTTTTATTTTATTTTTATTTGAATTTTAGTGTGTTTTCACAATTTGCTACAATTTTACCACATAATTAAAGAAATCCAGTTTCAGTATTCTAACGGCACATTATGGTACTTTTTTTTTACTCCTTTCGATGAATTTTATTCAAAATTTATGAAGCTATTTTTAATTCCATTTGCTTTTTTTTTTTTTTTTTTTTTTTTTTTTTTTTTAGTGTGATTTAGAAAGCATTATCGCGATTTGTGCTAATTTTTGAGGGACCCGGATAACGCCAGGCATAAGTACAAAAAATGCTACAGTGAAATCAATATACAGTAAATCATCGTTTATACGACGATCACTTATACGACGTTTACATTTATACAACGTTTTAATGTGGTCCCGATTCATTCCTATTCATTTTAATGTAAAAATCTATCTTTTATACGACGCCCAAAATCATTTATACGTCGATTTTTCGATTTTATATAGGTTTATTTTTGTTTATTTTTCTTGTGTATTTTACGAATGAGCGAAAGTTCACAGCCATGAATGACACCAAAGAGCGTGTTTAAATACACTCCACATTATAAAAATGTGGGCTGGTGTTCGACCAGTGTGAAAAATCAGATTACACTTGGAGAGGTCATTCTTTTTTCGGGGATGGTCAGCTTTCCCGACCTGTTTTAAGTTGCAAATAGACTATCCTCCTTGGCGACTTTTAGTTGGCCACGCGGGGTTTTTCATTTTTGACTTTAAATGGAAAGAAAATGATGTCCTGCAAATGAGGAACCTTTCGGTGATGTATAAATAAAGGTACGCATATTTAAATTGCTTACTAATCCCCCCCCCCCCGTTGTTTTTGTTATTTGTTTATTTTGGTTTGTTTAATTTACAAATTCATGCAAATCATCACGTTCAACATTAAAATTAAGTGAAAACAAAACTAATTCTAGTTTTGGAAGCGAAAATCGATTATACGTCGTTATCGTTTATACGACGTTTTTGGGTAGTCTCTTCGGCGTCGTATAAACGAGGCTCCACTGTAAATGCGCGTGGCATTCCAATGGTGTTTTCATATAAATTGACAATATATGCTAAATTTTAATAAATCTCACACCAATAATAATTATCAGAAAATATTTCTTTACAAATTATTCCTGTTTTACTTGTACATTTGTAAATTTGTCTTCCAGAAAAATTTAACAAATGCATCTGGCAATGCGAGATGCTATAAAATATAGAAATAGAAAAGAGACTCAAATGGTCTTATTTAAATAGGTCCCGCGGCGTTGGTTCTACACCAACTGTGATAGGAGTTTAATAGTTCGGTAGTGGGTGGGACGTTCTAAATATTGCTTTCGATTCTACTGTAATCACCCGAAATTTGATCTATCAACCGTCGTTTATTTTGCGGCAGAATAGAAGTAATGGATCAGAAGTTTTCATATTTATTGCATTATTCAAACTCAGGGATGTAATTGTTAAATTTTTCATTAAAGGAATCAGATAATGCCTTTTTTTTTTATTAATATTTATTTTTTTATAATGGCGTGAAAAATACGAATATTCAAAAAGAAATTCTTTTCTGAAACTGTGAATGTATGTAATGAATTTAAAAGCACTTTTCAATGCGATTTTCAATTATTGTATGAATACCAAGATGATTTTTTGACATTGGTAAAAAGAACTCGGTTTCAACATTTCAGCTTTAGTAGATTTTGAACAAAATGAAAAAATAATTTTAGCGTTTTTTAACGATTCTTTGCGCTTTACCTCAATATTTTGTTGTTTCTAAACGAGTTCAGGATGCACAATTTCCATTAATGTAAAGTTGTCCATTGCTTTTTTTAAATTTTGAGCGACTTTTGATGCTTTTTCAATGCGCTTTTTTCATCGTGAATTTTTTCTGTCCCATTGCAATTTTTTCACATTCGGTAAAGAAATTTTATTTCAAACATTTAGGCTATTAGCAAATTTTAATGCCTGTTTTAGATTTTTTTTTTTTTCAAAAATTTTTACATTTTACATCTATTTTTTATCATTCTGGAAAAATTTGCCATTGCGGTGTTTTACATCAATTTTATTGTAGAAAATCAAAAAAAAAAAAAAAAAAAGGTTAAATTATTTTATCCCGTTAAAGTACATTTTGTCTGTGCTATCTTTAAATATTCAGCGATATTTAATATATTTTCTGAATGCAATTTTGAGCATTTTTTCGTTTCCATGGCCGATTTTTTTTATAATTGGAAAAAGAATTTCGCTTCAAATTATTCACCTACTAGTGTGTCTTCTGCGAATTTTGAATTTTAGTGATTTTTAATGTGATTTTTAGAGATTTTCCACTTTCCAAGCAATTTTTTAAATATTGTTTAAAAAATTTGAGTTTTTAATGTTTAGCATAGCATAGTACATTACATTTTCTTCTCGACGCGCTTTTAATTTTACCAAATTTTATTGCAATGTTTGATGTAATTTTTAGCAAATTTAAAAGCATTTCGTGTCCATTTTTCAGATACTGTATTTTCCATTTTAATATTAACACTATTTTTAAAAACGCACATCATCGACATACTTCTTTTAGTTTCTGTCGTTAAATACGGTATTTCAATAATAATATTAGGTATTGTATCATCGTGCTTCAAAATTGTCCTGTTGTTTAACATGGGATTACCCGATCAGGGAATTTAATTGCAACAAGCCCTGAAAATTCAAGAAGAAAAGCTACAAATATTTACAACGAGTTTTCAATAAAAAGGAGACACTGCCGTTTTAAAAGGCGCTGAAATTAGCGTCACTAAAATCCGTGATGACAGCTAAATTGTTCAGTAGTGGGTGGGGCTTTCCATAATTAGCATTTGTTCCTACATTTATTACCTGAAAATTATTCGGTACTTACGTATTAACGCCACCGCAGTTATCTTTTGGATTCCTTGTTTCCATGTTTTTTGCTGAATTTTGACGCCTTTTTTTAATGTGTTAGTGCTTTTAAGTGCCTTTTAGTGCTTTTTTTTTTTTTCTTCATTTTTTAACGCCATTATTTTTGTGCACGTGCGAACAACAACATTGCTCTTTATTGGCTCATTAGTGGAAGTTCTGCTGCGGTGGCGTTAATACGTAAGTACCCTTTTATGCTACCGCGAAATAAACGAAAATTAATTAAATAATATAGAGGTACTTACGTATTAACGCCACCGCATTAGAAGTTGTCATAATGTGTCAATAAAGAGAATTGTATTATTCGCACGCGAAGAAAAAAAATTAGCGTCATAAAAAAGAGCTAAAAAAAAACCCACTAAAAGAGCGTTAAAAATCATTAAAAAAGCACTAAAACATTACAAAACACAAAAAATGGCGTCAAAAATCAAGAAACATTAAGGCAACAAGGAATCCAAAAGATAACTACGTGCGTGTGCGAACAACAAGATTGCTCTTTATTCATGTATAAGTGCAACTTCTGCTGTGGTGGCGTTAATACGTAAGTACTCATAAAAGTAATGACAATCAGAAGTTTTCAAACCTGTCATAAAAAAAGTTTATAGGGTATAAATGTTTGAATTTTTGTTAAAAGTAATCAGTTTATGTATTATTATTAATTTGCAATGCTACTTATTTTCTTCTACAAATTTTATTTTTTGTAATGGCATGAATAACGCGAATATTCAAAAAGAGATTACTTAATGAAAGGGTCATATATTTTAATGTATTTTTAAAATTCGAAATTTTTAATGTATTATTGTCTGAGCGAAACGAAGTCTTATATGCAGCATAGTATTATTTTCTTGAGCTAAACAGCTACGAAACGATATTAAAAATGAAGCATAATCCTTTCGTTAAGGGAATCTAAAAAAATACTTGATGGATTTATTACTGATTGTACCAAAAGGTTTCTGGGAGGGAAATCTATTGAATGCACCTGCTGTGAAAAATAAGCTGTAAACAGTTTTAAAAATATGTTTAAATTACTGATAAAAACTAAGAATAGGAATATTTATTATATTACATTTATTATTTAATATATTAAATTTATTGTTATATTAAATTTATTATTTATTATATTAAATATTTATAAAAAGTATGCTATTTTCAATGATTGTATGCATACCAAGGTAATTTTTTGGCATTGATAAAAGGAACTCGGTTTCAACATTTTAGCTTAAGTTTGTAGATTTTGCCCGCTATGAAATTTTAATTTTAAATTTTATTTCTAAACGAGTTCAGGCTACGCTATTTAAATTAATATAAAGTTCTCCGTTGCTTTTTTTTAATTTTAAGCGATTTTTGATGCTTTTTCAATGCGCTTTTTTTATTGTGAATTTTTTCTGTCCCTTTGCGATATTCTTCACATTCGATAGAGAAAATTTATTTCAATCTTTTGGTCTGTTAGCAAATTTTAATTCCAGTTTTAGAATTTTTTTTTTTTTTTTTTTAAGTTTTTACATTTCACGTTTATATTTTATCATTCTAGAAAGATTTTCTATTGCGATCTTTTAGATCGATTTTATTGTAGAAAATGAAAAAAAAATGGATTAAATTATTTTATTCCGTTAAGATACAATTTGTCCAACCTTTTTTTTTTTTTTTTTTTTTTTAATATTCAGCGATATTTAATATATTTTCTGAATGCAATTTTTAGCATTTTTTTGGTTCCAACGTCCACATTTTTTTTTTATATTCAGAAAAGGAATCTGGCTTCAAAATATTAACCTACCATAGTATATTGTGTCTTCCGCGATTTTTGACTTTTAGTGATTTTTAGAAATTTTCGAATTTCCAAGCAATTTTTTAATATTGTTGAAAGGGTTATAAGAGGGTTGTAAAAAACTGTATTTTCCATTTTAATATTAACACTATTTTAAAAAAGCACATCATCGACATACTACTTCTTCTGCTTTCTAGCGGTAAAAACTATATTTTAATAATAATGTTATGTAATGAGACATCGTGCTGCAAAATTGTCCTGTTAGTTAACACGGAATCCCGAGATTTTTTTTTTTTTTTTTTTTTTTTTTTTTTTTTTTTTTTTTTTTCACTCCTTTTGATGAAGTTTATTCAAAGTTCATGGAACTATTTCTAATTTTTTTCAAGATTTTTTAGTGTGAATTAAAAAGCTTTATCGCCATTCGTGCTAATTTTTGTGGGACCTGATAACGCCAGGCAGATTAGCTAGTAATAAATGAGTATAAAATGCTACAGTAAAAAGTGGGCGTGGCATTCCCGTCGTGTTTTCGTATAAATGGACAATAAATGCTAAACTTTAATAAATCTCAAACCAATAGGAGATATTTATTTATAAATTATTTTTGTTTTATTTATCAGTTTATTAAAATATCAGCTTGTCAATCATAAATAAATTTTACATGAGATTTCAATTTTACAACTTTCGGTACTACAAATTTTTAAACTTCTAAGCATGAAGCATGTCAAATTTGTAAATATTACACCATTGCATAGAGAAAAAAATGTACTTCTAAACGCAATTTACGTTTATTATTATTATTATTATTATTATTATTATTATTATTATTATTATTATTATTATTATTATTATTATTATTATTATATTTACAGATTTACAGAAATTTTTATATTAATTTTTTGACCTAATATAGTAAATCCTTCGCTCTGTTCAATGAAGTTTATTCTGATATTGTACAGCAATTTCCAAAAATTTCGTTATATTTTTATTTGAATTTAATGTCTTTTCACGATTTGCTACAATTTTCAATTGTCTCAAACGCCATGTAACACCTTGAAATAAACATTAATATTCTTTGATTAATCATAAACAAACTTTAAATGAGAGTACAGTTTTACAATTTTCGGTACTGCGAATTTTTAAACTTCGAAGCATGAAGCATCACAAATTTGTAAATATTACACCATTGTATATAGAAAAAAAATGTATTACTAAATTCAACTTACGTTTTTTTTTTTTTTTTTTTTTTTTTTTTTTTTTTTTTTTTTTTTACCTAATAAAGTAAATTCTTCGATCTGTTCAATCAAGTTTATTGTGATATCGTACAGCAATTTCCAAACATTTCGTTACATTTTTATTTGAATTTTAGTGTCTTTTCACGATTTGCTACAATTTTTAATTGTCTCAAACGTCATGTAACACCATCAAATAAACATTAATATTCCTTGACTAATCATAAACAAATTTCAAATGAGAGTTCAGTTTTACAATTTTCGGTAATACAAATTTTTAAACTTCTAAAAATCGCACATTTTTAAATATTATACCGTTGTATAGAGAAAAAAATATGTACGCCTAAATGCAATTTACGTTTTTTTTTTTTTTTTTTTTTTTTTTTTTTTTTTTCTCGATTTGCTAGAAATTTTTGGTATTAATTTTTTGACCTAATATAGTAAATTCTTCGCTCTTTTCAATAAAGATCATTCTGATATCTTACAGCAATTTCCAAATCTTTCGTTATATTTTTATTTGAATTTTAGTGTGTTTTCACGATTTGCTACAATTTTAACACATAATTAAAGAAATCCAGTTTCAATTTTCCAACGAAACATTGTGGTACCTTTTTTTATTCCTTTCGATGAAGTTTATTCAAATTTCATGGAGCTATTTTAAAATTTATTCGCGATTTTTTAGTATGATTTAAAAAGCACTATCGCGATTCGTGCTAATTGTTGAGGGACACGGATAACGCCAGGCTGAATAGTTAGTAATAAATGAGTATAAAATCCTACAGTAAAATCAATATAAGTAAGCGTTTCATTTCAGTCATGTTTTCATGTAAATGGGCAATATATACTAAACTTTAATAAATCTCAAACCAATAATAATTCTTCTGAATTATTTGTTTACAAATTATCACTGTTTTCTTCGTCACATCATTCAAGCTTATATAAAGCATTAAAAAATGCATCTTCCAGAGCGAGATGCTATGAAACAGTATATAAAGCAACCATACATTAATGGTCCCATTTTAAAATGGCCCGCAGCGTAGCTCCTGCACGAACCGCGATGGGGGGTTAATTGTTCGGTAGTGAGTGGGACGTACTAAAAATTTCTTTTGATGCAACTATCATTATCTAAAATTTGATCTGTCAAAAGTTCTTTTATTTTGTGGCAGTATTGAAGTAATGGGTCGGAAGTTTTCATATTTCTTATTAATCAAACTCAGTGATAAAATTCTTAAATTTCTGATAAATTAGTCAGATTATGCCTTTTTTAAATAATATTTATTTTATTCTACTCCTTTTATTTTTCGTAATGGCTTGAAGAATACTAACATTCCAAAATAAATTCTTTTCTTAAACAATGAATGTATGTAATGTATTTTAAAACTCTTTTCAATGCAATTTTCAATAAAAGTCTAAATACCAAAGTGTTTTTTTTTTTTTTTTTTTTTTTTGCATTGGTAAAAGGAGCTCGGTTTCAACATTTTAGTTTAAGTTAGTAGATTTTGCCCACTATGAAATTTTAATTTTTATTTTTATTTCTAAACGAGTTGAGGCTACTCTATTTCCAGTAATGTAAAGTTCTCCCTTGCTTTTTCTTCATTTTAAGCGATTTTTGATGCTTTTCCAATGCGCTTTTTTCATTGTGAATTTTTTCTGCCCCTCTGCGATTTTTTCAAATTCGGTAGAGAAATTTTTTTTCAATCTTTTGGGCTATTAGCAAATTTTAATGCCAGTTTTAGATTTTTTTTCAAAAAGTTTTATATTTCACATCTATTTTTTATCATTCTTGAGATTTTCCGTTGCGATGTTTTAGATCAATTTCATTGTAAAAAATGAAAAAAAAAAAAAAATCAGAATAAATTTTTTTATCCCTTTAAAGTACATTTTGTTCAATGTTTTTTTTTTTTTTTAATATTCAGCGATATTTAATTTATTTTCTCAATGCAATTTTCAGCATCGTTTCGGGTCCAATGCCGATTTATATATGTATATATTCCAAAAAGGAATTTGGCTTGAAATTATTAACCTACTATAGTAAATTGTGTCTTCCGTAATTTTTGCATTTTAATGATTTTTAGAGATTTTCGAGTTCCCAAGCACTTTTTCAAAATTGATTAAAAGATTTGAGTTCTTAATGTTGAGCCTAACATTGTACATTAACTTCTCGACGCGGTTTCAATTTGGCTACTTTTTAATGAAATGTTAAAAGTTCTTGAGGGACCCAGATAACACCAGGCATAAGTATAAAAAATGCTACAGTGAAATCAATATAAATGGGCGTGGCATTCCAGTCGTGTTATTATATAAATGGACAATATATGCTAAACTTTAATAAATCTCACACCAATAATAATTATCAGTAAATATTTTGTTATAAATTATTCCTGTTACTTTGGGGTATATGTTATTTTTTCTAAAAATAAAATTAAAAAATGCATCTTCCAATGCAAGATGGTATAAATGTAAACCATAGCAAGGGTACTCCAATGGTAATGGGCCCGTTTATAAGGTCTCGTTACCTAGCTTCTAACTGTCATGGGAGTTTAATTGTTCGGTAGTGGGTTGCAAGTTCTAAATATTGGTTTTGATTCTACTGTAATCACCTGAAATTTTGATCTGTCAACCGTCGTTTATTTTGCGGCAGAATAGAAGTAATGGATCAGAAGTTTTCATATTTATTGCATTATTCAAGCTCAGGGATGTAATTGTTAAAATTTTCATTAAAGGAATCAGATAATGCCTTTTTTTTAAATATTATTTATTTTTTATAATGGCGTGAAAAATACGAATATTCAAAAAGAAATTCTTTTCTGATACTGTGAATGTATGTTATGAATTTAAAAGTACTTTTCAATGCGATTTGTATGAATACCAAGATCATTTTTTGACATTGGTAAAAAGAACTCGGTTTCAATATTTCAGTTAGTATATTTTGACCACTATGAAAATTTAATTTTAGCGACTTTTAACGATTCTTTGCGCTTTACGTCAATATTTTGTTGTTTCTAAACGAGTTCAGGATACACTACTTCCATTAATGTAAAGTTGTCCATTGCTTTTTATAAATTTTAAGAGACTTTTGATGCTTTTTCAATGCGCTTTTTTCATCGTGAATTTTTTCTGTCCCATTGCAATTTTTTCACATTCGGTAAAGAAATTTTATTTCAAACATTTAGGCTATTAGCAAATTTTAATGCCTGTTTTAGATTTTTTTTTTCAAAAATTTTTACATTTTACATCTATTTTTTATCATTCTAGAAAAATTTTCCATTGCGGTCTTTTACATCGATTTTATTGTAGAAAATTTAAAAAAAAAAAAAAAAAAAAAAAAAAAAAAAAAAAAAAAAGATTAAATTATTTTATCCCGTTTAGGTACATTTTATCTGAGCTATCTTT
The DNA here is from genome assembly GCA_964019185.1 of Maratus speculifer. Taxonomy (NCBI): domain Eukaryota; kingdom Metazoa; phylum Arthropoda; class Arachnida; order Araneae; family Salticidae; genus Maratus; species Maratus speculifer. The sequence goes on along the minus strand of OZ025303.1, from coordinate 110,560,002 downwards.
AAATATTCAGCGATATTTAATATATTTTCTGAATGCAATTTTCAGCATTTTTTCGTTTCCATGGCCGAATTTTTTTTTTTTTTTTTTTTTTTTTTTTACATTCGAAAAAGGAATTTGGCTTCAAATTATTCACCTACTAGTGTGTCTTCTGCGAATTTTGAATTTTAGTGATTTTTAATGTGATTTTTAGAGATTTACGAGTTTCGAAGCAATTTTTTAAATATTGTTTAAAAAATTTGAGTTTTTAATGTTTAGCATAACATAGTACAATTTCTTCTGGACGTGCTTTCAATTTTACCAAATTTTAATGCAATGTTTGATGTAATTTAGCAACTTTAAAAAAAATTTCCGGCATTTCGTGTCCATATTTTGCCTCCATGAGGGATTTTTAGATACTGTATTTTCCTTTTTAATATTAACACTATTTTTAAAAACGCACATCTTCGACATACTTTTTTTAGTTTCTGTCGTTAAAAACGGTATTTCAATAATAATATTAGATATTGAATCATTGTACTTCAAAATTGTCCAGTTGGTTAACATGGGATTCCCGATCAGGGAATTTAATTGCAACAAGCCCTGAAAATTCAAGAAGAAAAGTTACAAATATTTACAACGAGTTTTCAATAAAAAGAAGACACTGCCGTTTTAAAAGGCGCTCAAAGTAGCGTCACTAAAGGCCGTGATGAGAGCTAAATTGTTCAGTAGTGGGTGGAGCTTTCTATAATTAGCATTTGTTCCTACATTTATTACCTGAAATTTATTCAGTACTTACGTATTAACACCACCGCAGTTATCTTTTGGATTCCTTGTTTCCATGTTTTTTGCTGAATTTTGACGCCATTTTTATAATGTTTTAGTGCTTTTAAGTGCCTTTTAGTGCTTTTTTCTTTTTTTTGCTCATTTTTTGTGCACGTGCGAACAACAACATTGCTCTTTATTGGCGGTGGCGTTAATACGTAAGTACCCTTTTATGCTACCGCGAAATAAACGAAATAATAATTAAATAATATAGAGGTTCTTACGTATTAACGCCACCGTATTAGAAGTTGCGATAGTGTGTCAATAAAGAGCAATTGTATTATTCGCACAAGAAGAAAAAAAAAATTAGCATCATAAAATGAGATAAAAAAAACAAACTAAAAAAACCTCCACTAAAAAAGCGTTAAAAACACTAAAAAGCATTAAAAAAAGCACTAAAACATTACAAAGCACAAAAAATGGCGTCAAAAATTAACAAACATTAAGGCAATAATTAATCCAAAAGATAACTGCTTGCGTGTGCGAACAAGATTGCTCTTTATTCGTGTATAAGTGCAACTTTTGCTGCGGTGGCGTTAATACGTAAGTTCCGATAAAAGTAATGGCAATCAGAAGTTTTCAAACCTGTCATAAAATAAGTTTATACGGTATAAATGTTTGAATTTTTGTTAAAAGTAATCAGTTTATGTATTTTTATTAATTTGCAATGCTACTTATTTTCTTCTACAATTTTTTTTTTTTTTTTTTTTTTTTTTTTTTTTTTTTTGTAATGACATGAATAACGCGAATATTCAAAAAGAGATTTCCTTATGAAAGAGTCATATATTTTAATGTATTTTTAATATTCGAAATTCTCAATGTGTTATTGTCTGAGCGAAGCGAAGTCTTATATGCAGCACAGTATTATTTTCTGGAGCTAAACAGCTACGAAACGATATTAAAAATGAAGCATAATCCTTTCGTCAAGGAAATCTAAAAAAATACTTGATGGATTTTATTACTGATTGTACTAAAAGGTACCTATAGGGTAATCTATTGAATGCACCTGCTGTGAAAAATAAGTTGCAAACAGTTTTAAAAATATGTTTAAATTACTGGTAAAAACTAAGAATAGGAATATTTATTATATTTAATTTATTATTTATTAGATTAAATTTATTATTATATTAAATTTATTATTTATTATATTAAATTTATTATTTATTACATTAAATTTATTATTTATTATATTAAATATATATAAAAAGTATGCTATTTTCAATGATTGTATGAATACAGAGGTAATTTTTTTTACATTGGTTAAAGGAACTCGGTTTCAACATCTTAACTTAAATTAGGTGATTTTCGCCACTATGAAGTTTTAATTTTAAATTTTATTTCTAAAGGAGTTCAGGCTACACTATTTCCATTAATGTAAAGCTGTCCGTTGCTATCTTTAAATTTTAAGTGATTTTTGATGCTTTTTCAATGCGCTTTTTTCATTGTGAAATTTTTCTGTCCCATTGCGATTTTTTCACATTCGGTAGAAAAATTTTATTTCAAACATTTGGGCTATTAGCAAATTTTAATGCCAGTTTTAGATCTTTTCTTTCAATTTTTTTCCTTTTTTTTTTTTTTTTTTTTTTTTTTTACGTCTATTTTTTATCATTCTTGAAAGATTTCCGATTGCGGTATTTTCGATCAATATTTTTTAGAAAATAAAATAATTCAAATTACATTATTTAATCCCGTTAAGGTAAATTTTGTCAGATGCTATTTTTCAGTATTCAGCAATATTTAATGCGATTTTTAGAATTTTTTCGAGTCCAACACCGATTTTTTTTTCTTTCTTTGAAAAGGAATTTTGCTTTTGAATTTTTCTAATTTTTAACGCAATTTTCAATGCAACTTTTAACGATTTTTAAAGTTTTTTCGGCATTCTGCGTCTATTTTTTGCTTTCCAAAGGATTTCCTGATAATGAAAAAAGCGCATTGAAAAAGCATCAAAAATCACTTAAAGTTTAATGATAGCAACGGACAACTTTACATTAATGGAAATAGTGTAGCCTGAACTCATTTAGAAATAAAATTTAAAATTAAAACTTCATAGTGGATAAAATCTACTAATTTAAGCTAAGATGTTGAAAGCGAGTTCCTTTTACCAATGTCAAAAAAAAATTACCTCGGTATTCATACAATCATTGAAAATAGCATTATTTTTATAAATATTTAATATAATAATAAATTTAATATAATAAATAAATTTAATATAATAAATAAATTTAATATAATACTAAATTTAATATAATAAATTTAATATAATAAATATTCCTATTCTTAGTTTTTATCAGTTTTTAAACATATTTTTAAAACTGTTTGCAACTTATTTTTTAACAGCAGGTGCATTCAATAGATTACCCTCATACGTTCTTTTTGGTACAATCCGTAATAAAATCCATCACTAATCTACTACAGTATTTTACATTTTAATACTAATACTATTTTTTAAAACGGACATCATCGATCAGGGGTGCCCAGAGAGGGGTTTGGTGACGCAGAATGCGTCATACAATTTAGTTTTGGGGGGGGGGGGAATTTGAGAAAAGGTATATTTTTTGGGGAGGGGGATTTTTAAATTCTTAATATTTACCCCCTTTTTAGTATTAAAAATATTCTTGATTTTTTCATATCACTTTTAAATTTTTTCAACATTTAATTTCCAGAAAATGTTCCTGTATTTTCTTTCTTTGAATTCTAGATAAGGGCAATAAGAATTCATTCTGTTATGCTGAACTCGCTATCTTTTGAAGATGCAATAGATTATAAGTAGAATATACAGGGTGATTCATAAAAGATGGGCAGAACTTTAAGGGGTTATAGTACACTTAAAGACAAATAATATTAAATAGGAGACTAAGGGTCCCAGACGTATTCTCAAGGAGATAGGGGGCATTAAAGTTTAGGGTCCGAAATTTCAAATGATTATAAAAAATGGAAAAATTGGTCGATTCGTTTGCGGTTTTTGCAAAAAATTTTCTTTATGCCAGTATTTTCTTGAAATAAAATTTTAAAGTTCAATTTCAAAAAATGCCGATAGGGGACGCTTTAGACTTTGGAGTAACAAACAACTATTTTTTAACGTTATTTTTTGTATTTCTTTAAATGATTTCGAAAGCTTAGACTTAAACTTAAATTTTGATCTAAAAATCTGAGTCCTAACGAGTAGTTAAGTAGCGTAAACTGAAATTTGAAATTTGAAACCCTTCTCCCCCCAGAACAAAAATCAGTTATTCACGATCTTTGTGTCGTAGATTAGGCTCTAACTACTGCCGCGTTTTGCTAAAATTATTCTTTATGTCAGTATTTTCTTGAAAATAAATTTTAAAGAAAAGTTTCAAAAAATTCCGATAGAGGGCGCTTTAGACTTTGGAGTAACGAACAACTATTTTATACCGTTATTTTTTGTGTCTCATTAAATGCTTTCTAAAGCTTAGACTTAAACTGAAATTTTCAGCTCAAAATCTGAATCGCTGAGCGTGGTTCAGTAGCGAGGGGAGGGGGTTCAAATTTCAACTTCTGAACATAGTTCAGTTTGCACTACTTAACCATGCCCAACGATTCTGTGCTGTGATACAAGGCAAAAATACAACTTTCGTCAAGGACTGCATAGTCGGAATTCACTCATAAAGGCACTGGCACAGTTGGAAACGTCGCTCATGCAAACGTTAAAGCTCCATTCCTGACGCTAGTCACCGGGTGAAGAAGGAGACAGAAAGTATGCAAATGTCGAATGGGGAAGAAGAAGAACACGTCTGCAAAATTTCGACACGATTCAGGCATAAAAACCACTGAACGGTGAGTCAAGTGTAAGTCGCTGTAGTAATGAATCGGAAGATGGTGCCCTTCACGAATAAGGAAAAGACTGAGATGCATTTAATTTACGGAGCGGCAGATGGAAATGGTGCAGAGGCACAACGAATGTACGGAGAGCGATTTCCCAACAGGCGGTTGCCTAACCGCAAAAATTTCGAGCGCTTGCACAGACAGTTGTGTGAGACGGGATCATTTCTCGCTTCCCGGTCGAATGCAGGTCGTGCAAAAAAGGACGAATCAGTAGTTGTTGCAGAAGCCATTCTGGATGTAGTAGCGGCGCAGCCAAGTACAAGTACACGAACAGTGGCTAGGCAGGTGTATACCTCACAGTCCATGACTTGGAGGGTACTGAAGGATGAACATTTGCTCCCGTTTCATGTGCAACGAGTCCAGAAACTGTCTCCAGGGGATTATCCAAATCGTATTGAATTCGCCCGCTGGTTTCTGCAGCAGAACGCGCTAAATCCACATTTTGGACGAACTGTGCTTTTCACCGATGAATGTACCTTCACACGTGAAGGTACATTTAACACACACAATGCACATGTATGGGCGGATGTCAATCCACATGCTACGTATCCACATGCTCATCAGAGACGCTTTTCCATCAATGTTTGGGCAGGAATCCTCGGAGACCACCTAATCGGACCGTACCTTCTTCCTGAACGCCTCAACGGTAAAACATACCTCACATTTCTGCAACATGTGCTGCCAGACCTGTTAAACGTTGTTCCTCCACGCATCCGGCGGGTCATGTGGTTCCAGCACGATGGAGCGCCAGCCCATTACGTACGAGACGTCCGCAACTATCTGGACATCACATTTCCGAACAGATGGATTGGTCGAGGTGGTCCTGTTGCTTGGCCTGCTCGCTCGCCAGATCTTTCACCTCTCGATTTCTTTTTTTGGGGACAATTGAAGGCTCTTATGTATGAGACACCCATTGAATCCCCCGAGAAACTGGTCGCCAGACTTTCAGCCGCTGTAGGGGAAGTGCTCGAAAAGCCTGATGTTTTCGCGAATGTCCGCCGTTCCATTCTTCGCCGTTGTTCTGCGTGCATAACCTCTGGTGATCACAATTTTGAACATTTATTGTAATTACATGTTAATAAATATGCTTTGGTAACATAATCCTAATTTGTGTCTTTTTACCTCGTATCACAGCACACAATGTGTGGACATGGTAAACTGAACTGTGCTCAGGAGTAGAAATTTCAAACCCCTCTCCCCAGAAACTTAACCACGTCAAACGATTTAGATTTTGGGCTGAAAATTTAAGTCTAAGCTTTAGAGAGCATTTAATGAGACACAAAAAATAACGGTATAAAATAGTTGTTCGTTACTCCAAAGTCTAAAGCGCCCTCTATCGGAATTTTTTGAAACTTTTCTTTAAAATTTATTTTCAAGAAAATACTGACATAAAGAATAATTTTAGCAAAACGCGGCAGTAGTTAGAGCCTAATCTACTACACAAAGATCGGGAATAACTGATTTTTGTTCTGGGGGGAGAAGGGTTTCAAATTTCAGTTTACGCTACTTAAGTACTCGTTAGGACTCAGATTTTTAGATCAAAATTTAAGTTTAAGTCTAAGCTTTCGAAATCATTTAAAGAAATACAAAAAATAACGTTAAAAAATAGTTGTTTGTTACTCCAAAGTCTAAAGCGCCCCCTATCGGCATTTTTTGAAATTGAACTTTAAAATTTTATTTCAAGAAAATACTGGCATAAAGAAAATTTTTTGCAAAAACCGCAAACGAATCGACCAATTTTTCCATTTTTTATAATCATTTGAAATTTCGGACCCTAAATTTTAATGCCCCCTATCTCCTTGGGAATACGTCAGATACCCTTAGTCTCCTATTTAATATTATTTGTCTTTAAGTGTACTATAACCCCTTAAAGTTCTGCCCATCTTTTATGAATCACCCTGTATATATTTTACAATTGATATTTTGTTTAGGAGGGGAGAGAGGTGAATGTTAAAGTATGGAGATTTTTTTTTTGGGGGGGGGGGGATTTGCATCATTCGATTTGGGGGGGATGGTCACCACTGTCATCGATATTCTACTTCTACTTTCTGATAGTAAAAACGATATTTTAATAATATTAGGCATCGTGTTCCAAAATTGTCCCGTTGGTTCCCATGGGATTTCGCGATCGAGGAATTTCATTGCAACGAGCTCTTAAAATTCAATAAGTTACACATATTTACATCGAGTTTTCAATACAAAGAACACATTATAGTTTTGAAAGGCGGCGTAAAGTAGCGTCACTAAAGGCTGTAATGAGTGCAAAATTGTTCAGTAGTGGGTGGGGCATCCTACAATTAGCTTTTGTGCCTACTTTCGCTCTCCCAAATATTTCTTTGAAATTTTCGTTTATCTTGCGGTAGTATAAAAGTAATGACGATCAAAAATTTCCAAATCTGTCAGTAAATCTCGCTTTAAAAATGTGTGTCATACGCCGAGATATACGGCACCACTCCCCTTCCCGTAGCTACAGATTTTAGCTGTGGGAGAGGGAAAGAGAGGCGTTACCCTTCAATTCTAGCTCTTTTGTGTAAACACTTCCCTTATCAGTTGTTGGTATTATAGAAAACCCGTTTTGGCATTGCAAACTCTTCGTAAATGTTTGGTTCATTAATGTCATACAAAAGTCACCCTAGACAGAAAAAAAAAAAAAAAAAAAAAACCCTTAATATATATTTTTTTTTTTTTTTTTTTTTATGCGGCAAACATTTAAGAGCGCACTTCAGTCACGAGAAGAAAGAAAACTCTAATGTCAAGTCTATGGAAGCATTATGTTTAAATTTCCGCTTTGATCTTAATATTTTGATTGATTTTTTTTTCTTTATTTGGATAGAATATCTGGGAACAATTACAACGGGGTTATTTTTACTTTTTAAGTTTAGTAATAGTTACTTTTATATATATTCGGACATTTTCAATTTCATAACCGGTTCCGAAAGTGAAAGTAATTTTTAAAAAATCTGAAACCAAAATCGAAACAATAAGGGTTACACTGTTATAGATTGTTCTACGCAATAACAGCTATCCTATGCAAAGTAAAAAAAAAAAAAAAAAAAAAAAAAAAAAAAAAAAAAAATCATTTAAAAATATTTAAATTTAAGTGAGATATTTGAGAATAACCTTCACATAAAATTCACATTAGCGTTTCATGTGTTCTGGTTATAAACCAAAACAAGTTGAATGTAGTTACTGCCATTGCAGAATTCAGTTTCGCCTCCGATTAGAAAAAAAAAATAAAAATACAAAAAATCGATAGAGGTTTTTTAAAAGGGCGCCCCCGTTTAGAATGCAACGAACTAACTTCATTTTTCTTGTGTTTGTCAATATAATAGCAAACAGAACGGCGTGAAATATCCAGTTGATTAGCAATTTCTCTCTGAGACTTTGGAATTGCGGAATAATAAAGAGATACAATTTGACGTGCTACTTCTTCATTGACTAGATTCATCAAAAACGGATTTTTTCTTTAGTTTAAACGCTTTTTTTATAGACTCTGGGAAAAAGGGAATGCATTTTAACAATAAAACGAGTAGAATCCCGTCGAATTCGACGAATGAAATGTTTAAAAGACCCGATCGATTTGGCTTTAAAAAAAAGCAAAAGTAATTACATTATTGAATCAATATATAATAAATTTATTTCCAAACTTAATGTCAAGTTTTCCAGTTACAATTTTGGATGCAAATATTTGCACATCTTCAGTTAAAATTGTAATCTGAGTGTCAGCGAAATCCAGAAATTTTATTTTATATGCACTACAGAAAAATAGATTTATTAAAAAAAATAAATAAATAAATAAAATAAAATTATTTTATTTTTACTATGACATTATTTTCACTAACTGAAGTCATCTGAAAGTAAAATCTCAATCTCAGTGTCCATAATGAAAAGAAATATTGAAATGTAATATCGTTATGAGTAAAAATGCGATGTTTTAAATAGTGACGTCATTTTCTCTTCAATTTTTTTTAAAAGTTACTGTTATTAGTAATATGAAAAAGGCGTCCGTAATAATATTGTAAATTCATTTTATCTGGTTGCTGAATGCTATCATTTTCCTCATTTTAAATATTTCTTACTTTGCTTTAGACATTAATTTTTATCATAAATTACTTTCTGTTATTTTATTTACATTATTAATATTACTTCTCAGTAAATATATTTTTTTACCTCAATTAGTGCATAATTATATGCAATCATTTTATTATGGTTAAATTTTACGAAAACAATTAAGTTTTTCTTTTAAATGCGAGGACATGTTCACTGATGAAATAAAGTTTCTGACTCGTGGAAAGTAATAATGGAAAATAAATTTTTATTATCGAGAGAAAAGCTAAACTAAGTTGCCATCATTTTGAAGAAATATCGTAAAAAAGCATTTAAAATTAAAAATAAAATATAAAAATGGAAATAAATTAAAAAGTAGTTAAAATGGGCACAACTACAAACAAATAGCTTTCATTTAACACTAGAACCGGCGAGTATTTTACTCAAGTTTCTTAAAAAGGGTTCCTCACCAGAATTTTAATTTTAAACTATTTAACTTACTTAATTAGTCTATTTTCCTGCTGCACGCATATAACATACATTAAGAAGAAAATTCTGGTTCGAATCGATTATTATATATCTGAAAGGGGTCATTTTGACCGCTAATGGCGGTTCTAGTGTTAAAAAAATAATTATCAAAATCGGTTCAGTAGAAAATTCAGGGCTGATGACACGACATTCTTAGCTTGTCTGAAAGAAATATCATCGGAGGCTAAAAATGCTATTTTTAATTTCTAGAACGAATTCGGATACTTTGGATGAAAATTTTTAATTAGAGGCAAAAATGGCAAAATGGAATAACACGGGCCGGTATGGAATTGCGGACTCTTAAGGTTTTACAACAGCTTTCCCCATTTCTGAATCAACCGTTATTAGATAAACAAAACTCGACACGAACTTAGCGAGGTACAAGTCCACTATTTACTAATTAATAAATATTCATAATACCTTTTTGATATGAGACTATTAATTTATCTGTGTTAATACTATATATGGAAGAAATATTTGTTTATTTGCATGGAGAAATCTTTGGGATTACCGAAACGATTTGAAAATGTGTTGTGACAAAATCATGGTGGCATTCCCTGTTCAAACAAAGTCTACATTTTATGCCGGTGCCCATTCCCAGGCGGGGGAGAGGCGAAAAAACGCAGGACAAAAATAAATGAAGAAAAAAATAAATAAATAAGTAAATAAAATATAAATAAAATAAATAAATGCAATTATTGTCATTCTACACAGCTTAGGAAGTTCAAATTTGGAATGGTAGTTGTACTTAGAAGACATAAAGGCTTTCTCACAACAGTTTCTAAAAAAACTTTTAATTTAAAAAGTTCAGATGAGCGAAAAGCATTCTACACTTCCTAAATTACGTTTTCTGTGGAATCTAAGGAAACATCAATCCTACTGCAAAAGTAACGGCGACGATCCCTAATATACACAGCCTATATTTTTATGCTGGCGCGGTTTCCCTGGGGGGTAAAGAAGCAAAGAAGTTCCATGTTATTCTTTTTTTATAATGAGGGATCAGAAACCATTGGCATAATAGTCTTCTGCAATTTAGAAGGTATTGGTGCCGCGTATCAAGATGGATTTTATTTTATTTTTTTCCTAGACTTTCAAAGCAAAATTCCCTAGATTTCCTGCAGATTCTCAAATCACGTGGCTTTAATAAAAATATGGCATTTTGATTGACTGGCAATAAACATGTACAAAAACATAGGAGATGGCGGCAACATAAGTGATTTTGTCTACATAAATATTTCCATATTGATTCGTAAAATACATGAACAGAAAAAAAAGACAAAACTTATTGGGAGAAAATTATAATGATGTAAAGCTCCGTCCTAAATCCACTTCCATTTTTCGTTTTTTAGTATTTATTATACAGATTTCTAAATATTTATGTCTGATACACATCTTACGACTTGAAGTTTAATAAATATATATGACATGATCAACCATGAGGAATTTTCAACCACACAAATATTTGTACAAGAGAGAAAGAGAAAAAAAAAAATACATAATGAGGCGTGGGTATGTTTTTAAATTTTTCAGAACATATATAAATACATTTTTAAATAATTTTTCACTGAATGAAAGCGTAAAAAAAAATATATAAAATTATAATTATGCAGTATCTTTAAAATATATTTTGAATTCAATAAAAACGGTGCAATAAATTAAGAAAAGAGCTTTTTCGCAATACTCAAATGTTAGATATTTTTCTCAAATAATATTAAGGAAGCGAAGATGATGCTCCTCCTTTCTTATATAGGAAAATTTCCTATACTGTGCTTTTATTTGGGACGAATGCATATCATAATGACGATGGGCGGAGTTTAAATATAAAAACAGCGAGGGCGGAGTTCAGATGTAAAAGCATATAAAAAAGTTTCTAGGGTATAATCCGAGGGTATAATATTCTGATATCTTGATACTTTGGGGAATTCATTGTTCACTATCGAATAATTTCTGATAAAACTCTTCTTCTTCTCCTCACCTCGTCCACGGATCCGCAGGTGGCCAGAACAGCTCGTGTGTTTAGCTGTGTGGGCCGGCCTTTGTCCGGTCCTGGCATTGTGCCAACAGTTGCCACCGACACACAGCTACTATGGATTACTTGGCCGACCCAAACACCTATTCTTCCTGTTAATTTACTATCCATTTTAATTTTATGGTAGAACTCGTTCTTGTTAGACCGTCTTCAGGCTTACTCAAGATGTACTCGACTATTTTTCATAGACAGGTCGTGCAGTTACTTTATAACTGGGTAGCGTGTTAAACAGCGAATCGGAATACATATGTACAAATATATTAACAGGTTTTTGTCGAATAATCCTTAAATTAATACTGATAGCTTGATACTTTGAAAAATTTATTGTTCACTGGAGGGTAATTTCTCATAAAACAAAATTAGTAAATTAATTTAAAAAGCATGAATATACTTTAAACAATTTGCACTTTCTAAATCTAACATCGCCTATTATTATTCTGAGATAGTCCTTGATTGGGTTTAACTTCTTTTTAAATTATTTGCGTGGAGATTCTATAATAATACAGTGAGACCTCCAAATAAGGGGACCTATGGGACCGGAACTTTTGTCCCTTAAATAGAGGTGTCCCTTATTCGGAGTTTTTTATGTTATTTTTAATTAATCGTTAAGAAGGATGCAAAAATAACAAAGAATTAAAGATGAAATTTAAATGTACCCTAAATGTATAAATTACGTTAATCAGACAAAAGTAAGTAAAGAGAATTAATTAATTAAAATTTTCAATTAATTACTGAATCATTAAATAATTTGTAAAACTACTGTTTTTTTTTTTTTTTTTTTTTTTTTTTTTTTTTTTTTTTTTATTACCAGCAGTATTTACAAGAAAAAAAGTATTCAATTGTTTTGCGTATTTTAAAACAACAAATCTCGACTGCTCTGCTCAGAAAATGGAAAATGTTTTGACACAATTCAAATTAAAATGAATATGCATGACTGCGGAAGCGATATGGAATTGAGCTGTGTTTTCAATTTTTCATTAAGTAAATTATCTATTGAGGTTATAAGCGATTTTGATCATGTGACAAAGACGATTTTTACCCTTTCTTAAGTAGTTATTCTTCTTTCCCGTGGAAATGCGGTTCAAAACCGTCCACTTTGAAAATATTTTTTAAAAAATCTATCACATTTGCAAAACAAAACAAAACAAAAAAAAAAAAAAAAAAAAAAAAAAGAGAGAGAGAAAGAAAAAAACTGGTCGATTACATATTTTCTGAACAACAACACTTCCTAGTTTCAGACATTTCCGAATAGAAATAAATTAAAATTATGTCTTAAAAGTTGCTTTTTTAGGATTTGAGAACAGTCTAAAAGCATCTGTATTGTTTTTGTTTCACAATTTTCTTTTATTCTCCACTTTCACAATAATCCTCATAGTTTTCAGCAATATTTTCAATTCGGATAAACTCACTGATGTCGAATCAGAATTGTAGCTACATAAATTGTCGTTAACTGTGTCGTATTTGCTCTATATCAACATGACTGTTTATCTGTTTGATAAGTTCACAAAAATTTGCATTTTAATTTTCACCACAGACTTCTTCATTACATAAAATGCAAAAACCAGTCCCTTTAATCTCATTTTCAAGTGTCCCTTATTCAGAGGTAAATACATTACACGTGCTATATCAAGGGACTGGGACCGGAAGTTTTAATAGAGAGTGTCCCTTATTCGGAGTGTCCCTTATTTGGAGGTTTCACTGTATTAACACAATAATCCTTGAATAAGGGAAAAAAAACTAGAATAAAGTCCCAATTTACTTAATTTTAGATAATTCCTCGATATTTTTATGAGTAATACTTCAAAGCTATCGAATAGAATTTCTTTATTGGAATAGCGTGTTTAATTTTTTAGCACATTTTTTCATCTAACATTTTTCTGTTTTTCATACATTATACATATCAACTTCATGACATGAATTCTACCTGTGCATGTAATACAGGGTTTTCTCGGAAAAAGAAATCAGATGGATGATTTATTTGGTTTTACTTGAAAATATTCCAGAAAGATAGAAAATCTGATCTAACCTCCACTTTCTCCAAATGAATACCACATGAGGGATAGTGTCATTTAAAAAAGTTTCTTGTGAATCATATCGAGGTGCTGAAACATGCAAATGATTTTTATATTCTATGTGGCTGAATGAAAAATAAACAATGCCCCTAGCTGGAGTAATTAACAACTGCCGGTAAAGGTGGTGATCATTTATTAGTCAGACAGAATTCGGAGGAAAAAATGAAGGTGCAAGATTAGTATTTTTGTCCCTTCTCCCCCTGTGAACAAAAAATTGCTTGAAATGAATTTCTCCCATCCTATTACATCCTTCTTCCATGTCCATTCATCACACATGTCACACCTATCACTTTCTCCTGTTCATTCTCAGAAAAACAGAGAAGAATAATAATAATAATAATAATAATAATAATAATAAAAAAAAAAAAAAAAAAATCCATTTACCCCTAGTTTTTGGAAAAGTATTATATCAGTACATTGAAAATTCTCAAGAAATAAGAAAAAATTCCCTAAATCCCCAAACAGACTTGAAATTCCCTATAACTGACAACGCTGAATGGAGGTCAAACTAGCAAACAGGGTGTGAAAGACGGGCCGGTAGGGGATTTTGGACTTTTAACATTAGAAGGCCGAGAGAAGTCAATTTGACTGCTATAACTTATGATCACTTTGATTTGAACCAGAAATGCTTTTAAAAAAGAGTTAAATAAGTACACTGGTGTCCAAAATTTAAGCATAATTGGTAATTAAGTAATTATTTTTAAGTAATGAAAGAAATATGAATCGGAATGTGCTGAAACTCCAGGTGTGTAAACAAAATAGTACGCGTCACATATTTTCGCGAAGAGTTTTCCCCGAAATCGAACAGGGGACCGTCAACAAATTGAAAAAGAACGAAGATCTTTTGGATAACCCTGTCAAAACTAATGTAGCAAAAGCGTTCAAACTGCACATTATGATTAATTGGCTTATTGTAATGCACTGTGTTTATTTGTACAAGTATAGCATGTATACTCGTAGAGAAATTAAGGTTTCTATAAAAACAGTCCTAAGTTTTTTGCTTATAATTTGCAGAGTTCTTAATATAAAATAGTGTTCTTTTTTGAAAAAATGACAAACATCATTGTACACAATACCCTATCATCAGAATTAAAAAATAATAAAAATTGTATGACAAATGAGCAGGTTTACTAAATAATTTTTTACTGCGCATGCGTGAACACTATTAAAATTTCATTTGCATATTATGTTACTTAAATGTATAGAGCAACTTTTGTGAAAGTCTCAAAAACATAGCTTAAAAATTCTGAAAATTATCGTTGATAGAATGAGATCAGAATCCTTTATTCCCTAAATGAAGCAAAAAGATGAGGGGCTGTATCCATATTCCATTGTTTAGTGCTTACACAATATTGCACGTACAACTATATTTAGGTAAAACCCCTGATTTTTTTGCTTCCTTTAGGAATAACGGATTTTGAGTTGATTCTATAGACTCCCATTTTTAGAATTTTCAAGCTATGTTTTTGAAACTTTTACAGAAGTTGCTCTATACATTTAGCTAACAGAATATCCAAATGACATTTTGATATCGTTGACGCATGCGCAATGAAAAGTTATTTACTAAACATACTCATTTTTCACACAATTTTTATTATTTTTAAATTCTGATGACAGGGTATTGTGTACAATGATGTTTGTCTTATTTTCAGAAAAGAACATTTTTTTATAATAAGAACTCTGCAAATTATAAGCAAAAAACTTGGAAAAATTTAAGACTGTTTTTATAAAAACCTTAATTTCTCTACGAGTATACATGCTATCCTTGTAAAAATTAACACAGTACATTACAATAAGCCAATTAATCATAATGTGCAGTTTGAACGCTTTTGCCACATTAATTTTGACAGGGTTATCCAAAAGATCTTCGTTCTTTTTCAATTTGTTGACGGTCCCCTGTTCGATTTCGGGGAAAACTCTTCACGAAAATACGTGACGCGTACTATTTTGTTTACACACCTGGAGTTTCAGCACATTCCGATTCATATTTCCTTCATTACTTAAAAATAATTACTTAATTACCAATTATGCTTAAATTTTGGACACCAGTGTATATTAGGCCAGATACACGTTACAAGATAGTTAAATAATTTATACTTTTTTAAATTTGAGTGATTTTTCTCACACTATTCTACTTTTAAGGATCTAATCAACAGCTTCTCCCATTTCTGAGGCAGCTGTTAACACATGAAAGGCCTGAGAACACCGCTTAAATGGGAGATACCCTATTTCAGCATAAATAAATAATCATAATATCTTTCTGGTGTGAAACTATCGAATAATTGCCGAAACGACAGTGAAGGCTTACTTTGGAGACACGAAATTTTTTGGTTTCTGTCCGTCTGTTCCGCAATAACTGATGCAAAAAGCATCCGATTGGCTTGAAATTAAGTGGGTATGTTAGTGAGACACTGGGATTAAGCTGTATAGTTTTTTGTTAGATTTGATTCATTCGTTCGGAAAATATAGAATATTTTATTTTGCGCAATAATGCTTTTCTATGGCAAATCCAATGATTTTCAATTTTTTTTTTCTTGAGAGAAGATGACACATTTCTTTAATGGAACTAAACGATAAATGGATACTAAAATTTACCAGTTAAATTATTCGTATTGTTTTGAAATTTTGTCTACGCATTTGTCAGATTTTTAAAATTATTACTGTAAATTTTGGAGATTTTTTATAAATGTGTTCCAATAATATAAACTAATTTGTTTTAGAGATTTACTTATTTCAAATGTATTTATTTCACTTTCTTTATTTTCTCTTAATTTGTTGCTGAGCAAACATTCATCCTAATCCTTATTTTTATAATGTTATAAATTTGAATGCGTGTACAAAAATTTAAATGAAGTCAACGTCAAAACTGATGAATTAATTAATGCCTTTGTATCTTTGCGTATAAATATAACATAGCCCAGAAAAGAACATAGGGTATGTTTTATTAATTTTATTCAAATATTTTCTTTAATAATTCAAAATTTCCTTCTTTTTCATACAGATTCAATAGCGATTTTTTAGATAAAATTTAATCAATTTCCTTTATCGTTGCCAAAAAAATCAAAATCTGGAATAATTTTTCAAGGGCAATAAGTTTCAATTGAGCAATTTCCATTCGAAAAATTAAACTAAGAAAAAATAAAAATGACGTCAGAATAAAAATAAAAATATATATAGTGCTTTGTTAAATATTAAACACGGAAATTTATTTCGTTAATAAGAATTTTTCTGACAAAGAAAAAATAATTAGAGGTAAAAGAAATAAAAAAGAATTATATTTTTAACAAATTTTTCACTTGGTAAAATTTGACATCATAATTGAAATAAAACAGGTATTTTATAGTAGTCGTTAAAAATACAAGAAACATGGACAACAATAACTCATGAATAATGACGTCATAACCCAAACTTCAGTGAAGGCTTATTTTGGCGACGCAAAATTTTTTGTTTTCCGTCTGTCAGTCTGTTCGTCTGTCTATCTGTCAGTCCCCGATAACTGCCACAAAATGCAATCAAAACTTCTTTTTTTCGGAAACAAAATTGTAAAACTTTAGATTACTGAGTTTACACTTTCAAAAGTTCATGATACATTAGATTTTAGGTGTTTTTGGTGGGCAGGTATATAGAAGTATGAGGATAATGAAAAATACCTATTAAAACCGTCACATATCCTTATAAATCAAAATGTATAAAGAAATACAAGATATACGATAACCATTAGGAGATTGATAGAAAGTTAGAAATTTAAATTTAATGAGATTACGGGGGGGGGGGTTCAGGGAGGCGGAGCCCCCCTGAAGAAATTTACTGTGGTATTATAATAATAATAATAATAAAAAAAATAATAGATGATGAAAATTTTAGAATATCCGAACATAACTAAATCTTTAATTTAACGCTTTTGATGGCTGAAAATTTCTTATTCTTTTTTTATTCTTATAAATAATTACGTAATTCGAAAATTTTAAATTACAGTTTCCAGGAAGTTGAATATTACGCTAAGTGTGTTTGTGAAAAGCTGACTTTGAGGCTCCTGATCTGCAGATTTACTAGTATATACTTACGTTTTAAAGAAGAAACATTTGTTTAATTTCAGGGAGAAATCTCTGGAAATAGTGAAAGTGGTTTGAAAAGTGATAAAATAAAACCATGGTGAAAGTCCCTGTTAAAACAAAGGCTATGTTTTATGCCGGTGCCATTATCCCCAGCAACGTGAAGTGCAAGAGCAATAATAATGATAATAATAATAATAATAATAATGCGATAATTGTGATTCTAAGGGGCCTAAAAACTTCGAATTTGGAATGATAGTTATACTTAGAAGAGATAAAGGCTTTCTAAGTACAGTTTCTCAAAAAAAAAAAAAAAAAAAAAAAAAAATTAATTTAAAAAGCTGACATGGGCGAAAGTTCTTCTAGACGTACTAAATTACGTTTTCTCTGAAATCTAAGGAAATATCTATCCTATTGCGAAAGTAATGGTCGCGATCCCCAGGCCCGGACTGGCCAGGTCGGCTGGTCGGCGATCGCCGAGGGCCCCCGGCCCAAAGGGGCCCCGGAAGTGCAATTCAAAAAAGGAATGTACGATTTTTCCAATAATAATATGCGTTTACAATAAATATTAACAAATTGATAACTTTTTCATGGTAACTTGTATATTTTCGTCGTGTCATGTTGTTGGACTGACGGAATAGGGCTCAGAGATTTCAGTGAGATTCACAGTGCATCGCGATGCTCACTTGCCAATCTCGTATAGTATGGTTGTAACTAGTGCAATTTCACAGTGTGGTCAACATTAAGAAAGCGACAGTACAAAAAGTAAGAAAAAAATGAGAAAATTTTTAAATATTGAAAAATGTTTAACCTCTTCAGACCTGAGGTACACAAATGTGTACCTCTATTCTTTTTCCCATAAAAACTAAACTGTTCGAATTTTTTGCATTTTTACTTTACTTCTACACAGCTGAATGTTTTTTCCGTTAAAACAAAACCAATAAATGTCATCACTGACGAATGTTACCTCATAAAATAAATATTATTTTTATCCACGTTTCGAAAATACATTCAAATCATTGTGGCCAAGAAAGTAAGACATATTCATGATGATTGAACTTAAACGCTTTACGATAAAAAATTTTGAGGATTTGCTGATTATTTAGTTGTTTAAAGACCTTAATTTTGATATTGCGTAAATTTATATTACTGATAGTTAAACTGGTGTTTTAAGGGGATTAGTACTTTTATATCCATTTTTGTAAACCTAAATTACCAGTCCCCTAAAGTGCTGATTTCATAAAAATGACTCTTTCTGTCATCTATGGAGTCATTTCGATTATGCAAAAGCAATAAATATATATTTGTAGAGTTATTTTATGCTCAGGTCTGAAGAGGTTAAAACTTTTAATACTTGGTTAAGTGGTAAAGACGACCCGATTCCACTCAATTTGCACAAAAAATTAGTTTTTCTTAACATACAATTAAGATCCTTTTAAAGAATACTACATACACATTTATGAAACATTTTACATTTTAAAACTATACTTTAAAATCACGATATTTGCTCAATAAAGAAAATACACGATAATAACATTAATGATTATTTAGAAGCATAGATTTTTGAACATTCAAATAAAGATTCATTACAAAATTAATGTAGTTTAGATTTAAAGAAAAAAAATACAATAAAAACATGACTTAACTTTTGAAGATGCATTATAAAAAATATATTTGTGAAAATATTTTTTTGTCATTTATTAGAGCTTCTTTCAAATCCAAAGGAGTTAGTTCCTGACACATTTCTAAATTCATTTTCTTCGGAAAATGCATAAGTTTTGCTGTTTTTTCTTATTCAGAACCTATGTAATCGAATGGTGTCTTCCATTTTTTGATGAAGACATTATATTTTTTAGAAATATTGTCAAAGTTAGCAGTTTCAATTGAATATTTGGAAGCGATATCATTGAAAAGGGGGAAAACCTGCAGTCACATGACAATAATCTCTTACCATTCGATAATTTATTTGTACCAAAAATGGAAAAATTATTCTATTGCTTTAATAGTCACGCATGTGAATTTTATGTATTTACAGTTAAAAATTTGTCAGAAAGTTTCCCGTTATTGAGAAGTGGATTGAAAACCACGCTAAGTTATACTTCCAAAGATTCCATTAACAGAAGTTTATTATCGCTATTAATATTTAAAAAAAAACATAGTAATTCTACACATTCTGAGAACATTTAAATCCAGTTCTGGCCCGACTCTACTACGTAGAAAAAAAGTGGACAACTGATCACGGCCTTTGGTATGAGTCTGCTGAAAAAAATAAACCCTGCCTCTGATACCACATAACTGTCCGATGCCCGTGTTTTTGTTTGGATTGTGTCAAACTAGCATCGGCTCCTGACGTACATTTATATTCATTCTCGCGAAAGTAATTCACTGAAAGCGGATCATATTTTATCGTCTTCGTTTAAGTTTTTATATCGGATTAACAAGTTCCCTATTTTTTTTTTTTTTTTTTTTTTTTTTTTTTTTTTAATCGGCCCAGCACTTCCGCGAAATTTCTGTGCCTGACCGGACCGCAGACCGGGCTGGATACAGGTCTCGGGCCAGAGCCGGGACCATGAAAACCTCTACAACAAATAATTGGTTCAATGTTCTGTAATATTATTTTAACAATAGAATCGCGGGACAATTCAGCCAAGTTTTATAAAAATATTTCTCACTGGAATTTTCATTTGAAACATTTAAAGTTATTTATTGAAATTATTTTTCACAGTATGTATTTAGTTTAGATTATAAAGCGTTTTCTCGTTGGAATCGACATCCCTCCATATGATACGGGTCAAAATGATCCGTCGCCTCAATTCTAGTGTTAAAAGACCCATATGATAGCATAATATTCAGCATGATGGTAGATAGTACTCCAGATATACTTGTTACGAGTTGGCAATTTGTGTTAGCTATAGCCCCACTAGTGGCCGTGAGGTTCTGACCTCCAAACTGGTAGACGGTAGGTGCTGGGTTCGAACCCAATCGCGACCGTCGGCCTAACCGTTTGGAGTTTTCCGTGGTTTTCTTCGAACCTTGTATTTCCTTGCGTAAATACGAGTTAGGTTCCCTTACAAAGAAACCCACGGAGGGCACCCCTCCTCTTAGGGTCTATATCCTACGTGTAGATAATTGGCCAGCATAAAACACAAACAAACAAACAAAGCGTCACTATATCCTTCAAGGAAAGGTATGTGAAAGACTTTTAGGAAAAGAGACTCGCTAGTAAGCAGAAGATTCACAGTTCGAACCGTGATGCTGGAATTTAAAGTTTTCATACTAATACTAACTAGGGAAGTGCAAGAAGTAAAAGTCACCGATTTTAACGAAAGTGGTACCGTTGTAAAGATCTCATTATGAGCAGTAAAAAACTCAATGAAACTACTCGTCGGAAACGAGTCATTTTTGACATATCTGATAATTTATGTAACGTAGCTAGTGCATACTTACTAGGGAATCGCAAAAAAAAAATTAGTTTAGATTTTGACGGAAGTGGTATTGTTGGAAAAATCTTATCGTAAGGAGTAAAAAGTTCAAAAGAACTACCCATCTAAAATGAGCCGTTTTTGAGATATCCAATAATTTAAGCCACGTAGCTAGTATATACTGGACTAGTTCACACCTAACAGAGGACCGCAAAAAATTGTCGTCTCGATTTTGACGAAAATGATGTCGTTAAAAAGATATCATTTTGAGAAGTAAAAACTTAATGGAGCTACCCTTCGGAAATGAGTCGTTTTCGAGATATCCGACAATTTATGTAACTTAATGCAGTTTCCCAGTAAGTGTGCATTAGCTACTTGATACAAATTGTCGGATATCTTGAAAACGTTTCATTTCCGACGGGTGATTCCATTGAGTTTTTTAATCCTCCCGATAATATCTTTTCAGCAATACCACTTTCGTTAAAATCGAGACCAAAATTTTTTGCGGTTTCCCAGTAAGTGTTCACTAACTACGTGACATACATTGTCGGATATCTCGAAAAAGGCTTATTTCCGATGGGTAGTTCCATTGAGTTTTTTACTCCTCACAATGAGATCTTTCCAACGATACCACTTTCGTCAAAATCGGTGACCTACACTTCTTGTAGTTCCCTAGTAAGATAGAAATAAAAAAAGTCGTACTTTTTGCCGATTTATGGGTTTATATTATTTTTTATCACAAATTTTATATATATACAGTAGAACCCCGTAAATTCGGACCCCGTTAATCAGAATCGGTTTGGTCTTTTTTTTTTCAAGTTTGGAAGCAATTGGCTAATTTCCATAACATTAACTTGTTTCGTCGTCGTATTCTGAATAAAAAAAACTTTTTCTTAAATCTTTTTGGAAGAATTAAGCAAATTAAAAATTTTTACTGTCTGTAAATATTCATGTTAACATAAATATTTTGTTAACATAAAGGTGATTTTCTGTAAATATGTTTTATTTAATTTCATTTTTTCTAATTCTCCGGATAATCCGGATTTTCGATAATCCGGATTGAGTCTGGTCTAATCCGAATTATCGGGGTTTTACTGTAGATATTTCTTAAATTACAATTTTCTTTCTATTTTAAAAACGAGCGGTTTATTAATGATTCAGCACTTTAAATTTCGTTTAAACTTTTTTTTTCGTTTTTAAAAATTTTTAATTTTATTTATATTTTCGCTATTTTTCTTTTTATTTCGCGTTTTTAAAGAATTTTGAATTTTATTTAAATAATTTAATTTGAACATTTTTAATTTAATTAAAATAAATAACTTCCTTTTACTTTAAATTTATTGATACTAACATCTATGTAAGAATTTAATAATTATAAATTAACAATTTGGATTTATTAATTAAAGGATAAATTGTTTTGAAAAATATATTAAAGGGAATACTCTGAGCGATCTGCGATCACGCGTACCCACTTTTTTTATTATTGTTATGTCACTTTTAATATTTACTTAGGTTTGTGTTACTTAGGTTGTGTTTTACTTAAATGTTTGTAGAATATAGATAAAATTATATACAGGGCCACGCAAAGAATGGGGTACATGGACGCCTATGAATGATAATTTTTAACAATGTTATTTCAGTTTTTTTTTAAGATTGTTTCAGTTTAAAATAAATATTAGCTTCTTACTGACGTATAATAAAGGTACAAGGTAAACTACAGGACTGAACAAAAGTTTTCAAGTATGTTTCCATTTATTAGCACAAATTGCTGAAAAAGAAATTTTAAGTTTTTTTCTTGCTAAAATAAACTTTCCCATTATATAGTATGTATATCAATTGATAGATAAAATACAGGGCTGTTCAAAAGTATTGGAATACATATTTGGCTAGATACCCTTATTTCCCTAATTAACGAAGTTTTGTTAAAGATTTCTTGAAGTTTTGGAAAGTGCTTCATAATCTATATTTAACGCATGATTTTTCTTACTTCTTTTTTTCTAGCATGGAATTACTTTAGGTATGGTGCATAAAAATAATATAAATATATTATGTGAAAGTAAGTTAACAACATTACAAAAAGCTTAAATTTTACTCAACTATTTCCCAAGTGACAAAAAATAGCCTAATTTTTTTTTTTTTTTTTTTTTTTTTTGGCATCCAAGCCTAAATTAAAAAATAAAATATAATCTTCTGTTTTCGCTAAATTTCCCGTAAGGGGCCCCTTTTCAGTCTCTAGCCGAGGGCCCCCAAAGGAGCCAGTCCGGGCCTGGCGATCCCTGTTATAACATAGCCTATATTTTATGCTTGCTTCGATTCCCACCAGGGGGGTGAAGAAGCAAATACGTTCTATGTTATTTTTCTGTTACTGAAGGATCTAGAAGCCATTAGCAGAATAGTTTCCTTTTATTTATAAGGTATATGTGCCAGCATTCTTAGGTGGATTTTAATTTTTTTCCCTAGACTTTCAAAATAAAATTCCCCAGATTTTCAAATCACGCGACTTTAATAAAAATACGGTATTTTGATTGGCTAACAATGAACATTTACAAAGACATAAGAGATGGCAGCAACGTAATTGATTTTGTCTGTATAAGTTTCCATATTCATTGGCAAAGTACATAAACAGAAAAAAGACAAGTCTTATTGGGTGAAAACTAAAATGATATAAAGCTCCGTCCTAAATCTATTTCCTTTTTATTTTTTTTTTCTTATTTTTTATGCAGATTTCTAAATATTTATGTTTGATACCCATCGTACAACTTGAAGTTAAATGAATATACATGACATGATTGATCATCCATAAGGAATATTTAACATGCAAACATGTGTCAAAAAAAAAAAAAAAAAATTGCTTTTACATAATGAGGCATGGGTGCGTTTTTAACTTTTTAAGAATATTTATCGTTTATTAAACAATTTTTCTCTGAAAGAAAGCGTAGAGAAAATATCAAATTATAATTATGTAGTATCTTTAAAATATGTTTTGAATTCATAAAATACTGTGAAATAAGTTAAGAAAAGAGTTTTTTGCGATAAAATATTAGATAGTTTTCTCAAATAACATTAACCCCTTAACTGCCGAAGCTTTAAGAAAAGAATTTTCAACTTCTTTGCTAAAAAAAAAAAAAAAATTACCACCACAAATTTGGGAAAATAATCTTTTCTTTATATTATGGTAAAAGTTTGTTTTTGTTAAAAAAGCAAAATTTTTAAATAAAAAAAATATTGTTGTTCGATAGTTAATTTCAGAAATATGCATTTATATGAGCGAGACATATATATACGCCCAGTTAGGAGGTTAAGAAAATTTATATCTATATTCAACCGCAAAGACGATGCTCCACCTACCTTATATAGGTAAATTTGCTTTTATTCGGAACGAATGTATATCATAATAACTATGGGCGGAGTTTAAATATAAAAATAGCGAGGGCAGAGTTCAGATGTAAAAGCATATTACATTGGCGTAGGAACTTTGAAAAAACAGGGGGAGCTGGAGCATCAGCGCCGTGCGAAAATAGGGAGGCCAATAGCGCGGTCGCCCCTGGCGTGGAATTTTAAAAAGGCCCCAAATTTATACTACCAACGCCATTTTTTGGCCTGTCACAAGAAAAAGTTGGGGGAAAGCAGCTCCAAATTGAAACTTTGCTCTAAACGCAGTTTTCTCTTCGCACGCCCCTGCGGAGCATATTGTTAAAAGCTAGTGGCGAGGATCATTTCGTTCATTTCGGAGGGTTTCTTGTGTTGTTCTTTTCACAAACAAGAGTATAAAATAGAAGCATATCAAAAGATCACCGACTTTTTAATCCAGTTTAAATAATTTATATTCGAATACTTGATGACACTTACTTTATGAACGATACCGAATAAAACATTCAAATTTTAGGCTTCTCCCACTCCCATTTACCAAAAGTTTTATTTCTGTTATTTGGCTTACAAATTCTTTACAGTCTCTTCCAAATCAATTTTAAAGACTTCTTCTTTATAAATATGCAATATCATCAAGTGATTGAGTCTATATTGATACACTGTTGTTCGGCGGTGTGTCTGTGTCAAATAAAGCATTGAAAGCTCTAACTGTCATTAATGATATCGGAATAACAAAATAAATTCTGCCAAAAGGTAAACTTTAGAAAATAATTTGTTTACTAATTCCTGTGATGACATTATTATAATTTTGATCGACAACGTATTTCTGTCAGTTCCGTTCGGGACTAGTGTTGGTAAAAGTGTCAACTTTGCAGAGAGATTTGTCAAATCAAAATCCTCAGCATGTATTCTAAACTTTTGTTTGAGATCTTCTGGCGTGGTTGAAGCTGTATTCGTGAATATGGATTCGATCTGTATGTGATAATCAAAAGTTTTTTGATTCAATCGTCTTTTTATGCATTAGTAAAGTCAAGTGCTTCGCGGTTAGTGAGAATGGGCAAAGTTTAAGTAGAGAGTATTTTCTGATAAAGCAATAATCAGTAAATTACTTTAAAAAGCATGAATATGTTTTAAATAATTTTGCACGTTGTAAATCTAACATCGCCCTTTATTATTCTCAGATAATCCTTGATTGCGGTTAACTTCTTTTTAAATTATTTGCGTTAAGAATCTATAGTAACAATAATAATCCTTGAATAAGGGAGAAAAAAAATCTGGAATAAAGTACCAATTTACATAATTTTAGACAATTGCTCGATATTGTTATGAGTAATACTTAAAAGCTATCGAATAGAATTTCTTTATAGGATCAGGATGTTTAATTTTTTAGCAGATCTTTTTTTAGAGAATTTCAATATAGCATGTTATTTAATTATAAAATATACATGTCCTCTAAGAAAAGGCGGAAGTGCCTTCGAAATTTAAAAGTTGTGTAGCGAATGGAATAAGCAAAAATACATTCTAAAAATTTGCATTTTGTCCGATTTAGCGCGATGGCGAGCGCCTGCAAGAACCCTGCTTACAGGTATAATTCTAATAAATTCTGCCTTTGCATGTAATATGGGATTCTCTGACAAAAGAAAATCAGATGGGGGATTTATTTGGTTTTACTTGAAAATTCTTTATGAAGAATGAAAAACCTGATCTAAACTCCGGCCCTTAATCTGCACTTTCTCCAAATGAAGGACCTTAAAAGAGGTAAAGAGTTTAAAAACCCTTAAAAAAGCTTCTGCTGAATCATACCGAGATGCTGAAATCTACAAATGTTTTTTCTATTCTATCTGGCTGGATGACAAAATAAACAATGCTCTTAGCTGGAGTAATAAATAACTGCAGGTAAAAATGGTGATATTTTTTAGTCATATAGGGTTCGGAGGAAAAAATGGAGGTGTGAAATTAATATTTTCGACCCCTCCTTCTAACGCCTGTTAACCAAAATGTTTCTTAAAAGCAATTTCTAACATCCTTTTACTTTCTTCTAACATGTTCGTCCATCACACATGTCACATTTATCATTTTCTGATGTTCATTCTTATAAAAACACACAAGAGTAAAAAAAGATCCATTTCCCCCTAGTTTTTGAAAAAGTATTATCAGTATGTTGGAAATTCTCTAGAAATAAGAAAGAATTGCCTAAATCCCCAAATAGACTTGTAATTTCCAAGAACTGACAACGCTGAATGGAGGTCAACCTATCAAACAACTTGTGAAAGACGAGCCGGTAGGTACTTTCGGACTTTTACCATTAGAAGCGCAGAGAGCAGTCAATTTGACTGCTATCACATATGAACATTTCAATTTGAACCAAAAATGTTTTTAAAAAAGAGTTAAACAAGTATATTATACCAGAAATATGTTAAAAATAGTTTATATTGATTAAAAAAAATAAATTTTTAAACATTTGAGTGAAATTTTGGACGGACGTTTTTAAGGTTATGGGACAAATTAACAGCTTCCCAATTTTTGAGCAGCCGTTAACACCATAGATATAGGAATAACTAGATTACGCACACGGGGAGAAAAATTGATTCTCCGTGCGCGAACGATTCTTCTCCACTAGAGTGGCAAATGGCTGGCGATTCAATGGTCAATGTATGAAAATGTGCTTTTTAAAATGCATTTATATCTATATACATAGTTTAAGCCTTCGTGAATATTTCAAAGTTTATATCTGTTTTTCTAATCACCAATTAGTATTTTTTATCGCTAGTTATTATCTATTAGTTAATTTTTATGAATAAAATAAATAAGAACAATGGAATTTTTTTACAACTATCTTTAAATACCTTTTGACCTGGAAGTTAAACAAAACAGCATGTACATCAAAATCAGTAATTGGCATTATTTTTAGGTGCTTTCGTAATTATGTAAATACGCAACACCTATAGTTGTCATTCAGTCTGTCCGTCCGTCCGCATATAACAACGCAAAAACTGCCCAACCGAATCATTTGAAATTTAAAATATATATCTATTACTTAATTTTGTCGCGTCATTTCAAATTTTATGAAAATCGGATGCATAGATCAATTACAGGGACAATTAAAAGTATTCCGTTATATTATGATCAATGGGGAAAAAAGTTTCAAATACATTTAATCGCTTGAAATTTAAAATACATAATTGTTACATACTTTTCATTGTTACATAATTTTCATCCGAATCATTTGAAATTTAAAATATATAATTATTACTTAATTTTGTCGCGTCATTTCAAATTTTATGAAAATTGGATGCATAGATCAATTACAAGGACAATCAATAGTATTCCGTTATATTACGATCAATGGGGGAAAAAAGTTTCAAATGCATTTTAATCGTTTGAAATTTAAAATATATAATTGTTACATAATTTTGTCGAATCATTTCAAATTTTATGAAAATCGGATGTATAGTTTAATAAGAGGGACAATGAAAAGTATATCATTACATTACGATAAAAAAAAAATAGTTTCAAGTACATTTTAATGATGTTAAACTCTTTCGAATATAATAGAATTGACATGAACCTATGAAGTATTTATTTACTATAATATACATTCTGTACAATCTGCGATGCAATGAATATTTATTAATAAATTACAGGACCATACAAAAGTATACCACTATATAATGCTATACGGGGAAACATTGTTTGGGGTGTGTGTCGGACGCTCCTCTCAGTCCACAAAACATCGAAGAATGTCCTAGGTAGTTTTAGCTGCCACCACCGATATTAATGGGTGATATCGGTCACCTGCTGTGAGGATTGGGTAAACTAACACTGACGCTGTTAATGAACTGAACTAACAGTTTATTTAAGATATAGATATGTACACAAGAAACAATATTTACAACTATTTACAATTACAACTCGGATATAGATGATCCGGTTCAACATTAAATTAACTACAATAAACGTTGGTTGTGTACCGTTCAACTTACACTTTCTTCCTTACACTCAACGCACGTTAGATACGCTTTATCAGAGATTACTGCAGAATCTCAATACACAAGGGTTCTAGGCCTCACTTCTCGGCCTATAACACTATCCACCGGGACGCCTTGTCCCACGCTCAAAATATACCCTATCCAACAGGACCAAAATCCTGAGCGACCTATCGGTCTCCACGCCAAGCGAGAACTGTCTCCAACCTCTCAGTCCAGAGTTGACCTTCAGAGATCTTCCTTCCCCCATGCAGGACTCCTTAGAGCTCATCCATTGGTTCAATCCCGCACTCCAACCTTGAGTCATGACATCTCCTGTTTACACATCACTCCAATAGCTAGATGACAGCTGAGGCACGCCCCGCGGCCATCACTTTCATTCATCAACGAGTGCGTCATCTGCACACCTGTGTCAACATCTGTCATTCGTTATTATAGAAAAGAAAGAAAGGTATTTCGAGCTTCACGGATACACAACCCACAATACATAAAATATTCAGATAAGGAAATGTCATTCCTTTCTAATTCAGGGCAGATGTCTTCTAGGAACCTGACACCCCCCACCTTAGCGGAAAATATGCCTCTTAGGGGCTAATTTTCCCCAAACATATAATAATATTACGGAAGAGTTCAATAGTCTCTTTGCAGATTTCTTCATTCTAAATATTACATAGGCATTTTCAGGTGTCTGAACATTCTCTACTGACATCTCTACTGAACCTTATACTAATACTACTATTGCATAAACAATACACATGCTAATTTACTATTATAAACACAAAACTTAAAAAAAAATATTTACACACACACAAAAAAAAAATTAGACATGTGATGACATCCTTTAAGGTTGTCTACTATTTTGACATTGATACTGATGGGCTAGTAACTGGTTGTTCTTCCCAGCTCTTCCTCTGTAGCCTCGAAATTGCATCAGCTGTCAAATGTTTAACTCCGGGACGATGAGAAATGCTCAGGTTCCAGCGTTGCAAGGCTAGAACCCACCTAGTGAGTTTGGGCGACCTTGGGGTTGTTTCCGTGAGAAATTTTAATGGATTATGATCGGTAATGACCTCAATTTGAGATCCATAAGTCCACTTTTCAAACTTCCGCAACCCGAAGAGAACACTCCAAGCCTCTTTCACTATACTCGGCCAAGCACGCTGAGCCCCTGACAATTTCTGACTGGCAAAAGCTATAGGTTTAAACTGACCTTTTTCATCTTTTTGAGTAAGACAACATCCTACTGCAAGGTCGGAAGCATCGGCGTGAAGCTGATATTCCCGGCCTACGATAGGTGTAGCCAAACTCGTCACTTTACACAACTCATCTTTAAGAGTATTAAATGCTTTTTCTGCCCTTTCATCCCATGGTACAGTATTTTTGACATTTCCTTTTGTTAATTCGGTTAAAGGTATAGCTATCTCAGCATAATTTGGAATATAAGATCGGTAGAATCCCATTAATCCCAAAACTGATCTAACTTCCTTTTTAGTCTTTGGTCTCTTTAAGTCCCTTATTGCTCCGATTTTCTCCTCATCAGGTGCATGAGTTCCACCCCCAATAACATGACCTAAAAACTTAGTCAATTTCTCTCCAAATTTACATTTGTCTAGTCTAGCGTTGCAAAGGTTAGAAAAAACCCGGTTTAAACCCGGGAATAAACCGGGTTTTTAGGAATAAACCTGGAAAAAACCCGGGATTTTTTGGAATAATTCGGTTTTTTGGGAATAAACCTGGGAATAAACCTGGTCTATTGGAAATAAACCCGGGAATAAACCGACTTTTTGCAACTCTAGTCTAGTCTAATCGTAAAATTTCTATTTTTCAACTCTTCAATGACAGCCCTGACATGCTCACAATGCTCTTCCCAGGTATCGGAGAAAATGATTACATCATCAATATATGCTTCTGCATACCTCCGATGACCTTGGAGAACCTCATTCATGTCTTTTTGAAACGTAGCAGCAGCCCCTGATAATCCAAAAGGCATTGTACGCCACTGATAAGTTCCGTTATGCGTCGTAAAAGCTGTCAGAGGTTTACAATCCTCAGCCATTTTAATTTGCCAATAACCCCTCAATAAATCTATTGAAGATAAATATTTAGCCGCCCCTGCGGTATACATAATTTCTTGGGAATCTTTCATCGGGAAGGTGGGAACCTGCGTTACAGAATTTAAAGCTCTGTAATCAATACACATTCTGACAGTTGCATCTTTTTTCGCAACGCAAACAACTGGATGGCTAATTTCAGCATTCGACGGTTCGATTAGATTTAATTCTAATAACTCCTGAATCTGCCTATCCACTTCCTCTTTATAAGCTACCGGCACGCTATATAACTTTGGTTTTTTCCTTTCTACACCCGGTTTCAGATCAATACGATGTTCCCCTACTTCCGCTGGTCATACAGGACCCATAAACACTTCTTTATTTTCCCTCAAAATGGACTTTAAATCTTTGACTTGACTATTAGATAGCCCTTTTATTTCAAACCTCTCAATATCCCGTTCTATCTCTTGATCCCGGTTCAAAATAGGAATTTCCCCAACTTCTCCAAATTCCTCATCACCTTCGAAAACAATATTAACTATATTACATTTAGCGATAAATTCTCTTATCTTATTTTGGTGCACATGCTTCCTACTCCCGTCGGCTAACTCAACAATAAACGAATGCTGGTTTCGTTTTTCTACAATAGTTGCCGGCCCTTGCCACCTAGAATATAACTTATTAGTCGAATCGGGGATTAACAGTATAACTTTATCGCCTACCTCAAACGTTTTTTCTTTTGACCTTAAATTATAATGATACGCCATTCTATTTTGTTGAACCTCAGACGACAATTTTGCCTCATTTGCGGCTCTTTCTAAGCGGTTCTTAAGTTTATCCAAGTACTCATGAATCGGCGTAGTATCTAACTGCGCTCCCTTATTTTCTCCTGCCCATGACGACTTAAGAATCGATAACGGACCCTCCGGCGCTCTACCATATAATAACTGGAAAGGTGCGATTCCCGTCGTAGAATTTGGGACTTCCCTATACGCCCATAATATAAATGGTATTTGTTCATGCCATTTTTTTCCTTCTTCCCTAATCGTATGATGTAGCATACGTTTAAGAGTCTGATTAAATCGTTCCACCAGTCCGTTGGACTGTGGATACTGTGGAGTCGAAAATCTTGGACTAGCACCTAACCTTTTCTCAAATTCTTTCGTTAAGTCGGCAGTAAAATTGGTTCCATTGTCGCAGGCAATTACATTAGGAATTCCTGTTCTCATAAATATTTGAAGTAACGCCTCACACGCGGTTTTAGCAGTTAAACTTTTTAGAGGGATCGCATCCGCCCATCTGGTATGCTGATCAATTAAAGTCAGTATATACCGATGCCCTTGTGAACTTTTAGGATCAATAGGCCCAATTAAATCAACATTAACAACCTGAAATGGAAGTTCCGGCCGCGACACTGGGGAAATAGGAGCTCTATCATTTACTTTAACCCCTCTAGTCAATTGGCACTCTAAACATGATTCACAAAACTGTTTAGCTTCTTTTGCCATTCCCTCCCAATAAAAAGAATACCTTATTCTCTGCAACGTTTTCTTGGCTGCATGATGCCCTCCAAATACCGATGAATGCGCTAATTTTAAGATTTCTTCCCTTCTTACCTTGGGTACTACTAATTGCGCTATAGTTTCGCCTAACAATTTCTCTTTATGATACAATAATCCGTTTACAAAATAATAATCCCCTTTTTCCTTTTTAGCTAATTCCCAAGCTTTCTCTAATTCTTTACATTCCAACTGGGATTTCTTAAACATATCTGAGTTACTAACAATAGATTCATTATTTTCCTCCGTTTCAGTTTTTTCTGGATCCTGACTTTGTACATTTTGCGATCTCGCGTCTATTTCGTAAACATTACAACTATCGTTACTTACATCTTCCTTTTCATTCGAGTTATCAATAATAATTTCGGAACTTTTTAATTCTTCGGACTCTATCAATGGCTCCTCAAGATTGACACCTGACAACTCATTAATCACCTCGGGATGTAAAATTACTTGCTCATTAATATTATCAGTTACTGCGCAAAGTACTTCCTGATGAATAATATTAGTTTGCCCGAATTGCGGAATAGCTAGCGGTAGTTTAACTAACGGTGATTTAACAGCTTCACCAAATAACCCTTGTAAATAAATACTACCCGCTCCCTTTAATTTCTCTTCCGGGACTAAATCTTTATGAACAACACTAATCTCACATCCAGAATCAACCAATCCCTTTGCTTTTTGCCCATTAACACTAACTTCAATTTTCTCAAGTTTATTTAATTTCTCACCAATAACATTAGTTTTCTGCTCGGCCTTTGCCGATATTCTAGCCACAATAGCCCCATTAGGTAACTCTTGATCTTCTTTCACCATAATCTTATGAACACCTGCTTTCTGGTCTCGCCCTTTATTGCCATTATTAGTTCCCTCATTACCCCCTTTATTACAAAAACGTTGGTAATGACCTCTCAAACCACACTTAAAACATTTAGACCCTGAAGCATCATTCGTCTTCTTAAACTCTGTTTTCCTATCCGGAAAAGAATTACACTCATTACTACCATTTTGCCTCCAACTACCACTAAATTTATTATCCTCCCTCGGTCTCATTTTTTCATTGTTTACGTACTTATCTTTACCTTTAAAGCTTTTATGCGTAACCGCATAAGACTTATGTTTAGCATCAAAATAATTATCACACTCTTTAGCAATTTTAGGAGCTTCTAACCATTTACCCTGGTGAGTTAAACTAATATATGCTGCAGTATCCTCATCTAGCGTACTCATTAGCTTATCAGTAACTATTAACTGGTTGACCTTTTCATAAGTGTCCGCACCTCTAATTTTACAATAATTTTCCCACGTAGCTATTAAACGCGATACAAATAATACATGGGTTTCGTTCGGATTTCTCCTAGCTTTCCGGAAATTTTCTAAACATGCCTTCGGGGTTGGCTCATGTTCCCTTAGGATTAACTCCTTTAATTCCTCATAATTCTCCATTTGTTCCTTAGTGGTATAAATTAACAAATTATCCGCCTTATCTCCTAACATATTTAGTAGAATTTCGGCCTGCTGGTTTTCCGGTACATTTTTAGTTTTGAATGCCCTTTCTAAGCTGTTAAAAAATAAATTCCATCCCTCAGTCCCTTCTGGTACTTTGATAGATAGAGTTTTAACACTTTTGATCAATTTTTCTATATTACTTTCATTATTAGATTCCCTAACATTAGAATTATTTGCCGAACCTTGAACCCTTAGTCTCTCCATTTCTAATTCATGTTCCATCCTTAATTTTTCTATCCTCTCTTCTCTTTCTAACCTTTCGTGTTTTTCTTCGCGCTCTAACTTTTCCTGTTTTTCTAACCTTTCGCGCTCTAATTTTTCCTGTTTTTCTAACTTTTCGCGTTCTAACTTTTCCTGTTTTTCTAACCTTTCGCGCTCTAATTTTTCTTGTTCTAATCGTTCTGCAACAATAGCGTCAGATAATTCCTTAATAACCCCCTCGTCATACTCATCACTGTCCATTATCTTTTTCTTAAGCTGAATTCTGGTATCATCTTCCGCGAATTCAACACCCAATTCTTCAGCTATCACCTGAAGATCAACCTTTTTTAGTTTCAATAAGAAAGCCATACCTTCACCGATTGTTATAACCACCCCACAAGAATAGTTAAACCTACCAACTTAATATTTCCTAAATTTCTAACTTAGTACAGATATTTCTCCACTTATTATACTAATTAATACCATTTCAGATAATCAATACATTTCATTTCTAATTAACCTACTGAATACTCTAATTTTCCTCAACCATTGATATCACACAATATACTTCCAATAAAACAAAAGGTAAAAGAGTAATTCGATTTGATTACTATGCAATATAGGTCTCAATGTATACACTTAGATAACAACATACAATTTACATAATCATACTGATACGTTGATATTGAATAGAAGTATTGATGTCAATC
This sequence comes from Maratus speculifer, assembly GCA_964019185.1. Lineage (NCBI taxonomy): Eukaryota > Metazoa > Arthropoda > Arachnida > Araneae > Salticidae > Maratus > Maratus speculifer. The sequence continues at coordinate 110,525,823 of OZ025303.1, read as the reverse complement.
AAGAAATCCACATAAAGAAAAATTGTACAACATGCATATATAAATTTCTACAATTATCCTCATAAAATATTTCCGAACTCAATACTGGTTCTTACACTTAAAACAAATATACTGAAAATCTTTACTTTTATTTTTACTCACTATGGCTCTCTTTTGAGCCTTTTTTTTTCTCACTATGGCTCTCTTTTGGGCCTTTTTTTTTCACTATGGCTCTCTTTTGAGCCTTTTTTTTTTCACTATGGCTCTCTTTTGAGCCTTTTTTTTTTTCTCACTAGTATTGGCCAATTAAAATCTTCATTTGCTTAGAATTTTGATAATGTAACTCTTAAAATTTAAACAGTATTGCTTCATTTAACAATTACTTTAACAATAATTTAGATTTAATGCATTAATTTAGTTCACTAATATCATTATAAATAGCATATCATTATCATCTCAAATTATTATGACCTTTCTTTAAAACAATAGCAATATAGTTACTAATTCTTTACACCTATCTGAACACAATTATTTCATTGCACATAAATTACATAGACAATTTACTTAAATTACTATTAATTATACAACAATACAATTTGGTTCGAGATGTCAGAAGAAAGATATGATCAAAACACCTTACCTTATACTTTCTTTGCTGGATTACTTTTCTAATCACAGGTAGCTCCACGATGTAGCGGTAATATGGCACAACAGTTCAGTTTAGTTCTTTCTAATAAAGATACGCACAACACTTTAGTCCACACTAGACGATATGGCACGATACTTTATCACACACTCGACGATCCGGCAGGATACTTTAGCACATACTCGACGATACGGCACAACACTTTACACACATTCGACGCTACGGCACGACACTTTACACACATTCGACGATACGGCACGACACTTTAGCATACAATCGACGATCCGGCACGATGCTTTAGCACATACTCGACGATATGGCACGACCACACAAGAATTCCACTGGATACTCTGGCATTAACAGACTGCAACACGGCTCGCTGGTCACTGGTTTCAGGCGATTCTATCCCGACGCTGCCAACAATTTGTCGGACGCTCCTCTCAGTCCACAAAACATCGAAGAATGTCCTAGGTAGTTTTAGCTGCCACCACCGATATTAATGGGTGATATCGGTCACCTGCTGTGAGGATTGGGTAAACTAACACTGACGCTGTTAATGAACTGAACTAACAGTTTATTTAAGATATAGATATGTACACAAGAAACAATATTTACAACTATTTACAATTACAACTCGGATATAGATGATCCGGTTCAACATTAAATTAACTACAATAAACGTTGGTTGTGTACCGTTCAACTTACACTTTCTTCCTTACACTCAACGCACGTTAGATACGCTTTATCAGAGATTACTGCAGAATCTCAATACACAAGGGTTCTAGGCCTCACTTCTCGGCCTATAACACTATCCACCGGGACGCCTTGTCCCACGCTCAAAATATACCCTATCCAACAGGACCAAAATCCTGAGCGACCTATCGGTCTCCACGCCAAGCGAGAACTGTCTCCAACCTCTCAGTCCAGAGTTGACCTTCAGAGATCTTCCTTCCCCCATGCAGGACTCCTTAGAGCTCATCCATTGGTTCAATCCCGCACTCCAACCTTGAGTCATGACATCTCCTGTTTACACATCACTCCAATAGCTAGATGACAGCTGAGGCACGCCCCGCGGCCATCACTTTCATTCATCAACGAGTGCGTCATCTGCACACCTGTGTCAACATCTGTCATTCGTTATTATAGAAAAGAAAGAAAGGTATTTCGAGCTTCACGGATACACAACCCACAATACATAAAATATTCAGATAAGGAAATGTCATTTCTTTCTAATTCAGGGCAGATGTCTTCTAGGAACCTGACAGTGTGTTTTAATTATATTAAACTACTTAACATTTTATGAATATGATATACGTTGCTGAGGTGTAATAAAAGTTAATTCCTGTATATTTACTGGAACACAAAAAAGATTTAGATTACTATACTGTATCTGAAGTACTGTTTACTATAACAGCATGATCTAAATATTTTTAAAACTTCGTTATCGTACGAACGAACCTCATTTGCTACGCTTTACGTGCAATTTCTAACTTGTTTTTATTTTTATTTTTTTTTTTTCTCTGAGCAAAATAGAATTTTTAAAATGGATGTATAATTTTAAATGATTTTCTTTTCTTTGTCCAGGAAGATTATAATAATGTTTGAAGTAAAATTCTTCCCCAGATTGCAACTTTTAACCTTCCCCTTCATATTCAATGACTTTTGTTTTGCACACATCATTTCAAAATTTCTAGACGTTTAAAATATTTTTTCTCTTTTCTCTCTGCCCATGTTTCTTTGCAATAACAATAAATTATTGTGTAAATTTTTCTTACCCACTAAACTTAAAACATTTTTTCCCCAGTCATAGTTGTTAATCGTTCATCTCCCCCCCCCCCCCAAAAAAAAAAAAACTTATTTTAGTTGTGCTATCTTTTTATTTGTGTGTTTGAAAAAAAAAAAAAAAAAAAAAAAAAAAGAAAAGAAAAGAAAAAAAAAAGAAAAAGTAATAAATGAATAAAAAAGCATTAATAATGCACATTTTTTAGATTTTTTTTTTTTTTTTTTTTTTTTTTTTTTTTGCCAAACATTGCTCAACAAAGCATGAAATATTTTACCAAGGTCAATATTCTTAATAAATCTTTTGTGTTTTTAGCTTACAACATGAATAAAGTGATAAATAAATTCGTTCATTTATATTTTATAAAAAGTGTAAATGAGTGAATTAGCTAAAAAAATTATAATTTTTGTCCATTTCAATTTTAAGATATAACAAGAACGAAAAACTAAATCCAATTCTTTGAATTACTTAATAACGCATCAAACAAAATCACAATTGTACCTATATCTGCCATGCATTACTAGGGTAGAATCGTAAGTTCCACTTGCTTTTTGCCACTCTAATGGATGTTGCCACCGAGCCGCAACAGAATCAGAAGGTATTGGGAGATTAACATTGAATGCTTAATCTAGTTATTCCTATATCTATGGTTAACACTTGAGGAGCACAGGTACACTGTTTGGTGCATTAATGATTCCCTATTTTATCATAAAAAAATATTCTTAATATCTTTCTGGTGTGAGACTATTAAACAATATATACTTATATTATAAAAGAGAAACATTGGTTTATTTGCAGGGAGTTTCTGGCACTACCGAAATAGTTTGAAAAGTGAGATGTAATAAAATCATGGGGAAAGTTGCTGTTAAAGTAAAGGCTATGTTTTATGCCGGTGCCATTACTCTCAGGAAGGTGAAGTGTAGGAGCAATAATAATAATAGTAATAGTAATAATAATAATAATAATAATAATAATAATAATAGTAATAGTAATAATAATAATAATAATAATAATAATAATAATAATAATAATAATAATAATAATAATAATAATAATAATAATAATAATAAAGTGATTATTATAATCCTGAAGGGACTAAAAACTTCAAATTCGGAATGATAGTTATATTTAGAAGATATAAATACTCTCTAAAAACAATTTCTAAAAAATCGAAATTTAAAAGGTTTTCACCTTTTAAATTTCGATTTTTTTAGAAATTGTCCTATATATCCTAAAATACGTTTTCTATGGAACCTATCAAACCAATTATAAAAGTAATGGCTGAAAAATTTTAGGGATCATCCCTGTTATAACATACGCTTTTTTTATATTATGCCACAACCAGGAAGGGGTGCAGCTGCAAAAAGTTCTAATAATGCTATTTTTCTGGCACTGAAGGACCTATAAACTTGAAGTTTGGCATAATAGTCGCTTGTTATTTATAAAATGTAAGAACACAGCAGCGCAAAACTTACTACAGTCGAGTCTCCCTATAACGAAACTCCATACATCGAATTTCTCTATATAACGAAATTTTAATAGGAACGATCCCCTTTTCGCATGATTACATTAAAAACAGTTTCTATATAGCGAAATATCTATCTCCATATAACGAATTTTTTAATAAATCGGTCTTAATTTATTCAGTTTTAAAAAGCTTCGAAATCATATGGAATCAATTTTCCGTCAGTTATTTTTTATTTATCGTCAGTGCTGATTTTTTTTTATTACGTATCTTCTTGTTTTTTAAATCCAACGAATTCATCCCACCTCTTACACACCTTTCCAAATCTTTCTCAAAACAGTGTCAATTGGATTGATACATGTGTAAGAGAGGAATCAATGAGAGGCACATAAGAGAGGCCTTCAAATGAAGGGAAATGTTAACTACAATTTTTCATTCCTTGCTAAAATTTGAGCATGTTTTTAGAGCATAACAACTTTAAAATCAAAGCAACAAAAAATTACAGATTTCTTCGTCTGAAATTAATGTAAGTCTTCCTCATTGATTTTCACTAAACTTTCAAATAAATGTCTGTTCTCTTTTTTGAAACGGCTTAAATAATTAAGAAATAAAATGTTAGGTTAATATTTACTTTTAAACATTTCAAATTCTTAAATCAAACAATTAAAAATAGCATTTATTCAAATTTCACATATTAAATACGATTTTTAACATCATTCTCTGTACGTCGAATTTCTCTATATAAGGAATTTTTTACTGGAACGGTGGATTTCGTTATATAGAGACTCGACTGTATTCCAGCTTTTGTTATCTCTGGGGTAGCCGCGATGATATAAACTGATACAAAATTGCGAATCTTTCAATCTCGTCTGTTTTTTCATAAATATATATTCGTAAAATCTTTCTGACGTGACACAATTAAAAATTATTGCAGAAAATATAGATTATTTCACAAGATTTCTCTTCATCCGCAAATATTTAAAACAGCGTTTTCTTGTTCTCTGGTAGAGAAATATAAAAGTAAAAATATCATCTTTTATTTCCAACCCGAATTCTGTGTAGTCGAAGGCGTTTTGAAGTAAATATATACGATTTTAACATCAGCAAAATTGTATTTTGTTTTTACATCAATAAATATTCTTGTTATCTTATTGGTTTGAGACAATTAAATTTTTTTTTATAAAATAATGATTATTTCACAAGATTTTTCTTCATTCATTAAATATTTATAACAATCTAAACAGTTTTTGAACAACTTCTATTTATGCATGGCATATTGTTAGATTAACAAAATTTAATAACAGTTTTCTTTTAGATTTTTGAATTTTCAGAATTGAGATTATTATTTGCTCATCTAATTTACATATAAAGTAAAAAATTCGTGGAAGTATTTATAAATAATACTTATGTTTTATCACATATAACTTATTTAATTTCGTAAGTTTCTATTGCATTATTTATCTGATCTCTTAATTTTCTGAGAAGAATCACTTTATACTTTTTATAAAATAATTCAGAAATAACAGGAGATCTTTCAAACAAGTCTGACTGTATTCACTTATAATGAAAGTCTAGTGAAATTAAAAAAATAAAGAAATGGAAAGGCAAGGCCGTAGCTAATGGTAATGCTAGGGACGTCTCAGCCCTCCTAAAATATTTTGAACATTCCCTGGAAAAGATTCCAAGGTCAGGAAATGAATTTATGTTCCGGAAATACAATTGAAATTCTGTTCAAAAACTTAATTTAGTTTAGAGGCCATAAAATAAATTTTGCAGAAGTACTAAATTATACCTAAAAAAAGTGTTTCAATCCTTGGTCATCCTATCTGCACACATGAAGCTAACATGATGTTTAATATTGCGCTAATTAGACACTTGAATTTTGAATCATTATATACTTTTCTTAGCATAAAATGAAGTTATTACAACAGTTTAATAAAAAACATAGTACCTACTGTGTGAATAGGAACTAATTTATTTTTCTATGTCAGATAGACAGCGAGAGAAAATATTAGCCCTCCCCTACATTTTCTTAACCGCTCTCCCCCTCCCCCCAATTATTCACTTCGAGCTACGGCTCTGTGGAAGGGATAAAGAAAGCCCATATCATATCTTTCTGTGCAACAAAAATAATATATTGAATTTGATTTTCTCTTATGATTAAGTGAATGGTTTTAATCAATAGATTTTTGATTAAGGTTAATTATTATTGCCTTTTTTCTCTTAAAGAAATTTTGGTACTACTAGGTTATCCCATCGACCAAAAAATTATCGCAAAACTCTAAGATTAAATGCCAATAATGGATGATCGTGAATGTCACATTCAATGACATTCAAAACGATTCACGAGTTTAAAATGCCATTAAGTGATTTTTATTTTTATTTTTTATTTGTATTTTTATTAATATTCTACTATTACTAACATATTCTACTATAATTCTCTGGGTATTTTAATATAATAATATTAATTATTTTAGTTTTATAATTAACAAAACATATATTTTTAAAAAATATGTTTAAATAAATGTTCCTTGTAAATGCGATTAAAGTCTGAAAATATTGCAGTGATTGTTTACCTAGAAATATATACTATTAAGATTATAGTTATAACTTTCCTCACTGACGAATCTAGGCCTATTTCGAATAAAGGGGGGGGGGGGTGATTCTGAAAATAATAATACTTGCTAAGTTGGAATCGCAAAAAATGGAAAATTTTCGATGCAAACAATTATTTATCATAGCAGTCATTGCCTTTTAAAATATCGATCACAAACGAAAATACTTAAAAAGCTGCTGTTTTTAGTACATATATTCATACTATTTCAATATACAAAGAAGCGCCCACAAATGTACACGTAGCCCCATTCACATATCGAGATAGATTACCGGTCTGGATATTGATATGTATGGACTTTTATTCCATTTAATTTACCAACGTAATTTATTTTGACCATAAAGCTCACATTTTACGCACAGTTGTATAAATAAATATCTGTAAAAAAATATATAGCTCGTCATATAAACTGGCTACTGTTTTGCCTGAGTTACTGCACAATCACAATTGCACAAGTTGTTGTTTACAGTTCTGCGCTTTCCTTATAGCCGATGGAAGCACACAGTAGCGGCTCGTCAGGGAGTGCTGCATCCGATTTTTCAAACCACTAAAATTTAACAGAATCTTTCATATTATTTATTCGACAAATTTTGTTGATTAAATAAAACTAAAATAACCCTACAATTTTATTGGTGTGAATAAATTGATGCAGCACCCCCTGAGCAGCCGCTACTGGAAGCACATAAGTGACACTGTCTACATAAATATTTCTTAATTTATAAGTAAAAATGTATAAACAGAAGAAAGGCAAGCGCAAGATTTATTGAGGAAATATCGAAGTAATGAGTAGCTCCGCCCTAATTCGATTCTTTCTTAAGTATATTTTATATATATTTTTAATATCATGTGTGATACCCATTCTATAACTTGAAGCTAAATAAATATATATGACATGACCTACCATAAGCAATATTTAACACGCAAATATGTGTGTTAAAAAAATGCTAAAAAAAAAAAAAATAAATAAAAAAATAAATAAAAAATTGTGTTCACATAATAAGGTATGATGAAGTGTTTAATTTTTTAAAAAACACATATGGTGTTTTAAACATTTTTTCAATGAAAGAAATTGTAAAATTTATCAATTTATAATTATTAAGTTCCTTTAAAACATATTTTAAATTCATGAAATACAGTGCAATGATTTTTAAGAAAAGCGCTTTTTGCAATATTCAAAATTTTGATATTTTTTTTCACATAATGTTAATACAATTTACATTTGTATTCAAATCGTACCGCAAAGACGATGCTTCACCTACTTTATATAGCTAACTTTTTTGTTCTGGGCTTTTATTCTGAACAAATACATATCTTAAAGTGATGGGTGGAGTTTTAATATAAAAAACATCGAGGGCGGAGTGCAGATGAAAAAACGTATTATTAGACTTCTTGCGTATAATCTGTAAATTACTATTAATAACTTGATATTTTGAGAAATTTATTGTTTACTAAAGAATGTTTCTGATAAAATAAAATCATTAAATTATATTAAAAGGCATGTATATGCTTTAAAGAAATTTTTCACGTTCTTAATTTGACATCGGCCTTTATTATTCTCAAATAGTCCTTGATTGCTTTAAATCCCTTTTAAAATTATTTGCGCTACATTTTTAATAATAATAGTAAAATCCCTTAAATCAGGAAAAAAAAAAAAAAAAAAAAAAAAAAAAAAAAAAAAAAAAGGCTTGAATAACCAATTAGCATAATTTGGAAGAATTGCTTGCTATTATTATATCTTATGCTTATAAGTTATTGAATAACATTTCTTTATACGATCAGGATGTATTTTTTAGCAGATATTTACACTTAACATTTTTTTTCTTTTGGACACATTATACATAACATTATAATTCGTTACGGATATTATTATATGGAATTCTACATATGCATGTAATATGGGATTTTCTAACAAAAGGAAACCCGATGGATGATGTATTTGGTTTCTCTTGAAAATACTTCAAGAAGAAAAAAAAAACTTGATCTAACCTCCGGGCCAATTTCCTCCACATTCTCCAAATGAAAGACCAAATGAGGGGTAGTTTCATTTAAAAAATGTATCTAGTGATGCCAATCACGATGCTGAAATCTGCAAAGGATTTTCTACTCTAAGTGGCTGAATGACAAAATGCAGCAAACAACTGTAGGTGCAGGTGGTGTTCATTTATAAGTCATTCATTATCAAAGGATTCCGAGAAATGAAATGGAGGTGCGAGATTACTATTTTCATCCCCCCCCCCTCTTTATTAATCAAAAAATTGCTTGAAAGGAATCTTTCATATCCTATTATTACCTTCTTCCATGTTTATTCATCACACATTGTCACATTTATCACTTTCTGATGTTCGTTCTCAGGAAAACACAAAAGAGTAAAAAAAAAAAAAAAAAATCCATTTCCCTTAAGTTTTTGGAAAAGTATTATCAGCATATTGAAAATTCTCTAGAAATATGAAAGAATTCCCTAAATCCAGAAATAGACTTGAAAATACTGACATTGCTAAATGGAGGTTAAACTGGCAAACCGAGTGTCAAAGAGTCTTTCGGATTTTTAACACTAGAAGCTCCGAGAGCAGTCATTTTGACTGCTATCATATATGAATACTTCGATTTGAACCAGCAATGTCTTTAAAAAACTTTTAAATATGTATATCACGCCAGAAATATGATAAAAAGATAGATTAAAATGATTTAAAAATTAATTCTAGTGTATAATTTATTTAATAAAATTTGGGCGAAATTTTGGACGGCTTTTGTGTATAAATCTACATAACAGCTTCTCTCATTTCTGAGGTAGCCGTTACAGCAAGATTATTTTCAAGAAATATTATTCAACTAGAAAAACTAAATTATTTTAACATAAATAAATATTCATGATATCTTTCTGGTGTGAGACTACTAAATAATATATACTTATATTATAAAGAAGAAACATTGGTTTATTTGCAGGGAGAGATCTCTGGAATTATCGAAATGATTTGAAAAGTGGTGTAACAAAATCATAGTTTAAATTCGATGTTAACCCCTTGCGGCGCGGTGGTTTCATAGATATACCACTTAAATTCAATTGGTTAAAGCAAAGGCTGTGTTTCATGCCGGTGCCATTAACCCCAGGAAGGTGAAGTGCAAGAGCAATAATAATAATAATGCGATTATTGTGATTCTAAAAGGCCTAAAAACTTGAAATTCGGAATGATAGTTATACATAGAAGATATAAATGCACTCTAAAAATAATTTCTAAAAAAAAATCGCAGTTAAAAAAATGGAAATGAATTCAGATTATTACTTGCAAATCTAGTTTAAATATATGTTTTAAAGTTAAAAAATCGCGGAAGTATTTATAAATAATAATTATCTTTTATCATACATAATTTATTTAATTTCGTAAGTTTCTGTTACATAATTTATCTAATTTCGTAATTTTCTGCTAAGAATCGCGAGATACTTTTTATAAAATCAGGGTGAAATAACAGGAGATCGTTAAGCAAGTCTGTATTCATTTATAATGAAAGTCTAAAGAAATTTAAAAATTAAAGAGATGAAAGGGACAAAGAAAGTCCATATTTTCTTTCAGTGTCGCAAAGATAATATATTGAATTTGATTTTCTCTTAAGTAACTTATGATTAAGTGAATGGTTTTAATCAATAAGTTTGTTATTAAGGTTGATTTTTATTGCATTTTTTCTCTTCATCTCTCTCTCTCTCTCTTTTCTTTTTCACGTTTTTGGCTGCCTTTGTGTTAAATGCATAACTAATTACACATTACATAACTATAATACATAAAAATTTAACTAATCTAACTTAGAAATCATGAGAATAAAAATAATTAGAAAGAAAATTAACTCAACAAATCTGAAAGTATCGTTATAGACTGGGAGGTGGTAGCACAGACAATCACCATATCAAGTTCACATATGAAAATCTAGAATTAATTAAATCTTGATTCACATATTAAAATGCATTCGGGCTGCCAAGTCCTATCTTGGTGGAAAACATCTAAAAACCTGAATTTGGCAGATGACTCGTAGGTTCATAATTATATTTTCCAGCTCTCAATCCTTCATGTTTTTATACTTTTGGGTGAAGGAATCCATGATGATAAAATTACTAGTCAATCACTAAAACCGTGTTTTTAGTTCTGTTTCTCCAAGATATGACTTGACAGACTGATATGCAAATCAAGATTATCTAAGCCGAGATTTTCATCCGTGAACTCGATGAAGTGATTATTTGTGCTGTCGCCTCCCAGTCTATTAGTGATATATTAAACTCTCCAATACAAAAACAGTGTTGTCAGTGGGCTTTTTTTTAAAATTTAGATTTTTTGATTGGCACCAGTTTTCTGAAAAGGTAAAATCCCACTTGTCTTTCACCCATCTTTATTAATACGTCAGTAAATAAGGTTAAATACGAAGAATTTTACTATTTCAAAAAAGTAGTTCCAATCAAGAAATCTGAATTTTTAAAAAGGAGCCACTGGCGACGCTGTTTTCATATTGGAAAGTTTGACATGGTAACGTTGATATGATTTGAAATCAATCTTAACACGATAAAATGTAATTTTTCAATGAATTGTTGAAGGAAAAAGGCACAAAATGCATACAAGAAAATTTCCTTGATTTGCTGTACTGCTTTTTAAAGATCGATTTTCAGCAGTACTTGTGTATATGTACATGTTTCAGACTAATTTAACAACCAGAAGAAAAAAAGTAAACAAAAAAAACTGAGGGTATATCCTCTAAGGATATTGTAAGTATACAGCAAGATCCCGGGACTCCCAGACATTACTTATTTTCTCATAAGTAAAATGTATAGGATAAAGTAGTGTTAGTACGTGCTATGAGCATAGTGATACCTGCTAGCTTGGACCGAAGGCCAATTTACGGATACCAGGTACCAAACGTAGGTAAAAACACTACGAACTTTTCTTACTTTCCCAGTCTTGATTTTTTTATATGATGCTCAGGGAATTATTTCAATACTTCATGTAAGCAGCCAGACCAATTGCATGGGCCAAACATCCAGCCAGACATACACAAAGTGTCGCTATGAGTATGATCGCCAGCGTGATAATTAGATAGTTTTATAACATAGCTTCATAAAAGGGCATAGCCGAATAAGCATTGGAAACATGCCTTTCAATCAAATTACTTGATTTTTTCCCCATGTGTGGATACTTATCTAACAATCTATTTCACATATTATCACCTTATAAGTATTGATACTTTATGAGATAGAAATGTTTTTTAATTTTTTAAAAACTTTATTTTCTCAAAAACTATTGAACCGAATTAAATGCAATTGATTGAGTTTATATAGGCATCAAGGATGCATAACTGACAATTTTTGTATAATTTTCTGATTGTAATAGCTGTGGGAAAAAGCGATTTAAAATTTTACAAAATCTTATAGTTGTCCGAAAATTACCATTTTCTCATAAAAAGTTCCTCGTATGTGCCGGAATATTATATAAAAATACCAAAAGTTTGCATTAGGTACTACATATATACATTTAGAAAAAATATGTATAAAATTATTAAAATTCGTTTAAAGGCGTTATTTAGGGCGGAGGTTTTTATCTACGACACTTTCAGAATTTTTGAAATATACACTTACAGAATTGTTGTATTTTAAATTTTAATGAACACATGGGCATTATTTTCAACGCTGACGATACTGTATCGATATCAAAAATTATTATTGGTGTTAGATAAAACAATAGATAAGAATATTTTCGGCCTAGAAACAAAACTACATTCTTCACTATCCAAATGTAACGACAATGATCGCAACCAATTTAAATTAAAATGTTTTTCACCAGTTTTTATACAGATAAATTAAAGTTAGTAGTTTCAAGCTTTCTCAGCCATAGGAATACCCTGTTTACCATGATGTGCAATGCGTATGTAGTTGTTTACTGCCACGCACAGAGTACGGAACAGAGAATCAACTTTCATACACTGTAATGGCAACTTGTTTAACATGGGATTACGCATAGACAGTAGCGATACGAGCGGATGACTCTGAAACTACGATCATAACATAAGAGAGGTTGCTAATTCGGTGAAACATCGCTTCCTTGGCTACAAATGTTAAGGGTAAAATATATATATATATATACAGCGACGGCTTGCTGCTTCTTGTTTTGAAATTTATGAAAGAATTATTTTAATATGAAATAACTTTGACGTATTCGTCTTGCAAACAATGCATGTGTCTCTTCTTAACATAACGACCTAATAATTTAAACTTGAAAATTCAAGAACAATAACAGTAATAATTACGAATCAATATAAGCGCGGAAATCTAAGATCAAATAGCATAAGCACGTGTGCGAAGATAATGAAATTAGCATTCAGCAAGAAGTGCCAAGCCAGAATATGGTTACAGTTAAACAGAAATCACGAGGATAAAAATCGCCAACGCGATGGTTTAGTTTTTAACTCACCCACTGATGGCGTTCTTTTGAAGCCGAGTTCTGTCTGTACTCTGTGCTGCCACGATCAGAAGCTGATTAATGGTAGTGAATGATTTCTAATTCTTACGATGCCATCTAAAAATGATAATCCGAAATATGATTGGAAAGAAAACTGTGGTTACAGAAAAAAAAAAAAATAAGTTTTTATTTTTAAGTATAAAATAGTGCAATACATTGTCACGTGTCAGCTGTTTTTCTCCATAAATATCACTGTTCTTGAAAGTGAAGCCTAAAGGACTCAACACGACTATATATATATGCATATATGTTTATAATATCAGGGCTCCCAAATGGTCCGCCAACTGAACATCAAAATGTTCTTAGAGAATTTTTTTTTAAAAGAATTTTCTTACAAACTGCCAAGAAACTAATTTTGGAAGTTGATTCTAGCGCAAATACTGTAGAAACATATCATGGAATTTTCTGTGAAAAAATATTGATATTCAGTTCGCAGACCATTTGGGAGCCCTGTAATATATACGCAAAGAAATAGCTATATCTTTGCAATGTTTTAATTTCTTTGTAATTTTTCCGCAGCTTTTGTGAGCTAAAATTTATTTATGAAAAAAAAATTAATTTATTTAAAAAACATGTTTATTTTATTTTATTTTCAAATATTAAACGGTTTAAAATTACAGAACTATACTTCTTAGTACAAAATATCATTGATGTTATCAGTATTCTTGTTTATTTCTTTAACTCAAAATATATTCCTTTCGCTAATATTTATCAACAAATAAATCAGCCCAAGAAATGTGCCATTATAGTAAACAAAAATTGCTAGTAGCATATATCTTGAAAAAAAAAAAAAAAGTTGTATATTACTACACATTACAGATAATATGTCAGAATTAAAAGAACTTATTATGATTTAATCATAGCTATACAACATCTACATTAATTTTAGAGCAAAAAAGTAATAATAACAGAACTACTCATTCTTATTTTCCTTCGTTAAAAGTAGTGAAAATGTTTTAATAAAAATCATTATAATAATTGGCATTACATTTCGATATCGAAGAATGTTAGTATTTTCCAAGCAAAAATATTTTCTCTGCTGTTTTCGAAACAAAACATCAGTTTTCGATATCGAAATTGTATCGACATTTTTAGGTAGCTTTCATTACAAAAAGTAAAAAGCTACCTATGGCAGCCGTCCGGAGGAAAGCACTTCCGGAAAATTTTGGTATATTTTCACCGATCATGACCCCCAGAACACAAAACCACCCTCCGTTCAAATGTTGACATATATATATATATATATATATATAACCATATATATATCACTACATAGTATAAAACAAAGTCGCTTTTCCTGTCCCTATATCCCTATGTACGCTTAAATCTTTAAAACTACGCAACGGATTTTGATGCGGTTTTTTTTAATAGATAGTGTGATTCAAGAGGAAGGTTTATATGTATAATAACATCCATTAAAAAGTGGAGAAATACTGTTATTTTTGATGTTTTTAATGTGATGTCGTAAATGATTTCATTTTTTCCGCTTATACATTGCAAACGCAGGCTGAACCCTACAAGATTTATCACTACATAGTATAAAACAAAGTCGCTTTTCCTGTCCCTATATCCCTATGTACGCTTAAATCTTTAAAACTACGCAACGGATTTTGATGCGGTTTTTTTTAATAGATAGAGTCATTCAAGAGGAAGGTTTATATGTATAATAACATCCATTAAATAGTGGAGAAATACTGTTATTTTTGAGGTTTTTAATGTGATGTCGTAAATATTTTTATTTTTTCTGCTTGTGCATTGCAAACGCAGGCTGAACCCTACAAGATTTATTGTGTATAAAGACATCCTGTAATTGTTGTAAAAATAAAATAAATAGGCAAAAATGTAAAAAGTAAATAAGTAAAAATGTAGTGTATGAATTACAAATAAATAAAAAATAATACTAATATCCGAATTTTCTTTTGTAAGTTTACACTTTTTTAATAACTCCACCCACAAAGAAGAGAGTATGAGTATGTGTGTAAAAATTTATAACTTGAATTTTTTTTAATACCCGTGCAAAGCCTGGGCGGGCTGCTATAATCTATATCCATAAAACAAAGTCGTGTTAGTTACACCATCTATAACTTAAAAACGGATGGATCGATTTTTATGAAACTTTGTATGGAGTTATCTGGCACCTTAGATTAACATACAGGCTACTTTTTACCCGACTACTTAAAAGAAGAGTAATGGTTTTAGTAGTTGAATTTAATGGGATGAAGTGGAAGTAACAATTTGCGGTGTATGTAGTGACACGGGACTACACGAAGCAAAGCGAGGGCGGGCCGCTAGTATATATATATATCTGATTTTTGTCATGCGATAACTAACGTATTTATGAACCGATTTGAATGAAACTTGGTATGTATATAGTACATACAAATGTCTCGACCGAGTTCGTTGGTCAGCATCATCCGCCATTTTGTTTCAAAATGGCGGCCATTTTAAATTTAAAAAAAAAAATTAAAATTTAAAATTAAATGCGAAAAAATTAAAAGTTGAAAAATATTTTTCTTTTACGTATTAGAATTTAAAACAAAGATTCCATAACACTTTTTATTTTGTCTATATCTTAAAAAACGATTGAGTTATAGCACTTTGAATTTTTCTTATGGCTGACATTTTGAAACGATCTGATTTTTGTCACGTGATAACACGCGTATTTATGAACCGATTTCAATGAAACTTGGTATGTACATAGTACATACAAATGTATCGACCGAGTTCGTTGGCCAGCATCATCCGCCATTTTGTTTCAAAATGGTAACCATTTTAAATTTTTTAAAAAATTTTAAATTTAAAATTAAATGCAAAAAAAATTAAAAGTTGAAAAATATTTTTCTTTTACGTGTTAGAACTTAAAACAACGATTCCAGAACACTTTTTATTTTGTCTATATCTTAAAAGATCATTGAGTTATAGCACTTTGAATTTTACTGATGGCTGACATTTTGAAACGGTCTGATCTGAATGATCCACAATGTTGCTTTAAAATGGCATACACTTTATGATATCGTGGAATTTGGTGACTCTCTAAATCGCTTAAAACAAAACCAGGTTGAATAAAAGATGACTAATTTCTAAAAATTCCTATTAATATTCAGTCTTGACAAAAACTAGTATTCAATCTTATAAAATCACTAACTTTATAAGATTATTTCCACTAATTTGAGCTTAGTATTTTTGAACAATGTAACTTACTTTAAAATAAATCAATAAATATATAAGTATATGAAAGCTACCTCTTCCTCCCGGCATTGCCGGAAGGACTTTTGAAATTATGGCATATATGCTTAATGAAATCCAAAATACATCAACTGACACATCGTCTGTTGACATTGTTCCCAAAAGCCTTCAGATATCGAAATTGAGTAGCTCCGCCCCAAATAACGTCTTTAAATGAATTTTAATAATTTTTATGCACATTTTTTTAAATATTTATATGTAGTACCCAACGCAAACTTTTGGTATTTTTATATAATATTCGAGCACATACGAGGAACTTTTTATAAGAAAATGGTAATTTTCGGACAACTATAAGATATTATTTTTACTTTTGTAAAATTTTAAATCGCTTTTCACACACTTATTATAATCAGAAAATGATACAAAAAATCTCAGTTATGCATCTTCTATGCCTATATAAACTCAATCAATTGCACTTAATTCGATTCATTAGTTTTTGAGAAAATGAAATTTTTAAAAAATCGAAAAAACATTTTTATCTCATAAAATATCAATATTTATAAGGTGATAATATGTGAAATACATTGTTAGATAAGTATCCACACATGGGGAAAAAATCAAGTAATTTGATTGAAAGGCATGTTTCCAATGTTTATCCGGCTACGCCCTTTATGTTATTAATGGTCTAATGGAAGTCTTCAGTAACAATTAAGTAATACTTTAACCCTTAATTTTAAAAATAATTATAGCATACCAAAATGTGAATACATTTGAAATCGTAATCGAAAATATGAAGAAATCGTTATTAATTTATAAAAAGTGTTTTTTTGAAATATTGATGAAATTGATGATTCTCAACAGCAATCAATTTATTAAAATAATAATTTATTGAAGTCTTATAATAGGCAAAAAACAATAAAATTTATAAATAAAAAATTCCTAAATAATTCATTTAAATATTACTCATTACTTTATTAATGAGAAAGTATGATCTGTTTTATTACTTTTTTTTTTAAATCTTCATTATCGTCATCGTTGACGTTTCATAATTCATTATCAATCCAATGTTAGTATTGAACACCTTTATAATCATTATCATTAATTTCTTTTCCTGTAAAAAATATGAATGTAATTAAGAATCAAATAATTACAAGTTTATATAAATATTTAAATTTGTAGAATACCTGATTATTCTTGAAGCAATTCACTTACAAAATCTAGTAGTTGGTCCCTATCAAACCAGTTGAAATAATATTCATTATCTTCCAATGTCCACCCATTGTTTTCAGGACTAAAAATATCTAGTTCCTTATTATGAGCATTATTCAACATTTACGTGGTTTCCGATGTCGATGAAGAGCAATGAGTCGATGATCGCAAAAATTTGAAAAACTTTGACGCGAGCAACTTAACACCGTGCAAGAGTGTGCTTTTGAAGGAATAATGCTCATAATTGCTTATTATAAGACCTCCACAAACTATTATTTTAATAAATTGATTGCTGTTGACAATCATCAATTTCCTCAATAATAATGATAATAATAATAATAATAATAATAATAACACTCTTTATAAATTAATAACTATTTGTTCATAATTTCGATTACCATATCAAATATATTCACATTTTGGCATGCTATAATTAATTTTTAAACCAAGGGTTAAAATATTACTTAATTATTACTGATGACTTCCATTAGACCTTTAATAATATAAGTTTTATGAAGCTATGTTATAAAACTGTCTAATTACCTAGCTGACACTCATGCTCATAGCGACACTTTATATAGGTCTGGCTGGATGTTTGGAACATGCAATTAATCTGGCTGTATACATAAAGTATTGAAATAGTTCCCTGAGCATCATATATAAAAATCAAGACTGAGAAAATAAGAAAAGTTCGTAGTGTTTTTACCTACCTTTCATACCTGGTACCTGTAAATTGGCCGTCGGTCCAAGCTAGCAGGTATCACTACGCTCATAGCACGTACTAGCACTACTTTATCCTGTACATTTTACTTGTGAGAAAATAAGTAACGTCTGGGGGCTCTGAGATCTTGGACTAGTACTCAAGGCAGACGGTATACCCTAGTAGTGTTGCCAGATGGGCTACTTTTTTTAAAATTCCGATTCTTGATTGGTACCACTTTTTACAAATGATAAAATATGCCCTATTCAATGTCATGATAATTAATTCGAAAACAAAAAGTAAATTAAAATAGCAAATAAAGCCTTTTGTGCAAAGATGTTTAAAGATAGAAAACCAACTTTGTGCATTTATAATTGTTGGTTTTCTATCTTTAAAAGGTAAATTACCGTTTCAAAAAAGTAATTCCAATCAAGAAATCTGAATTTTAAAAAAGTAGTCCACTAGTAACACTGTACCCTATAGCAACCATACTCAACCTTTTAATTGTGGCCCCAGGTACCTAATCATTAATCCTTATTTATAAAATTAATTTGGATCTGCATTAAAAGTTTCAAAGTTTTTTTTTCTCTGTTGTATTACAGTGTGTCCCACCGAAAAAAAGCCACCCTCATTTTGTACCGTATTTGGGTTGTTGCTCTTGGTAGAGAATTGGGAACTCTGAAGTATATGTGAATCTTTTTATTGATTGAATTCTGCAACTTATTCGTTTTCTGATTGTTCCATGTTTAATGCCCAAAAATGGAATACTTCTGTTGCCACAATTACAAAAATGTAATAAAAACTTTAAAAAAAAATTAATAATTTGAAAAGAAATTGTGATAAGGATTTCAAACAAATTTTATTTAAAAGTGCATTTTTTTCTCTCTATGCAACGGTGTAAAAATTTAAAATGTGCGATTTTTGGAAATTTAAAAATTTTCAGTTCAGAAAATTGTAAAACTGAAATTTCATTTAAAATTGGTTTGTGATGCGTCCAGGAATATTAATGTTTAATCCATGTCGTACGTAATATGTGGCGTTCATATGTCAGTCTGACTAACTCCATCAAATAAAAATGCACATTTTAAACAGTTGAAGTTGTATATTTATAAACTACTGTTTTTTTTGTCATTGATTTAAGAAAATTAATATTTAATGCATGGCGTACGTAATATATGATTCGCTATGATCATCATAAAAATGATGTTTATTTTTATTAATGATTTAAATTATAGAATTTATTTATAAATTTTTAAAATTTTAATCTTTAAAAATATGATTTTTTCCATTTTAAAATACCACAAAATATTGCGTTAATCATTTTACTTTGTTTCTTTTTCCCTTTCGTTTGTTTGAAAAGGGATGAATTTGTTTATGTTTATTATCTATAAAATGATGAGTAGAACATAAATCATTTTAAAAACGCGTGAAATTTAATAACTAAACTTTTAGAGGTAATACTTGGTTATCTAGTAGACCAATTTCGCCAAATTATACAAATCGCCAAACTGCTCGTCAAATTATTCAATTTTTTTTGACGGATTTACACGTTTTCGACACTGGAGATTTCGAAAAACATATTTTTAGAAAAAAAAATTGCCGTCCGTCTGTCTATCTGTCTGTAAACGCTCTATCTCACGAACAAATTGAGATAGAGACTTGAAATTTTGTATATACTTAGTATGTAAGAGTGGGACGAAGCCTATTGAATATCAGCAACCTCGATTATCCGGATTCTCTTCCTAAAAAAGCCGCAGTTAATCGCGTTTAATTTAGGTTTATTTTCCTATTTAATACATATATATATATATATATATATATATATATATATATATATACAGATTTTTGTCCTGAAACAATTTTGCAGAGTACCAGCCCTAGTAATATGAACAGCCTTTTTAATTTTCAAATATCTGAGACTTCAAAGTGAAAAAATAACCCGTATTTATTCCATCAGGCTGTTTTAAATCGTACAAGGACACAGTGAGTGTGAGAGGTTGGGGGGGGGGGTACACTGAAACGGACCTCTGTTATCACAAAAACCTGACTAAAACTTCTTTTTTTAGTGCATTTATTGGTTACTTTATTAAATATTAAATTCTTTCAATGTGTATGAGTATTATTTATTATTCTTATATTTACCCGTATAATAGTGTTTATGATGTTTTATAAATTTTATAAAATGTTTTTATTGAGATCTGCAGTACCTTAACTTTATTCAATTTAATTAAGTTTCATCTGATGAAAATTTCATTAAACTCTAATAAATTGTTATTGATTAATAAGAATTTCATAATGCATCGAAAATGAAATTACAATACTTTATAATATCATAACAGATATGTGAATATCAAATAGTTATGTCAATCATTATTATTAGTAATTTTTAGGTAACTGCTTTACATGCAGATCCTATTCTTTAACTGGATCCTATATACAAGTGTTCAGATGAAAATTTATTTTACAATGGAGAATATAAAGAAAATTATGTGTCCAATAAATTTTATGTTTAACAAGAAATCCATGAATAACAAATAAAAACAAAGGCGATTTTTAAAACAATTAAGTCAAAAACTACGGCATCTTCACCCAATCTACCCTATTTGGAAACACCGCAGACGATTTTTCCTTACATACCATAATGTAATTGAATTCTTTTTAGTGTCCCTGTAAATGAATCGTAAGTGTTACAGACTTTCTTTTCATCACTGAATACGCCTTAGTAAACCTGAAGAATATAAATGAATTACATCGCAATAAGAGCACATTTAATAGAGTTAGAGAACGGAGAGTTGGCAGACGGCGGACTGACAAATCGATTTCATAAAAACTTTTCAACTATGTTTGATCGTGTTAGGAGTCAAACTGTCAACCTGATCGCTCCAATTACATTTACTTCATTAAAATCTTTACTAATCTATTTTATTAACATTCACCCGGAATCTATGCTCGTTTATCATCAGGACTATTTTTAATAATTATTTAAAGAAAATCCTCTGATTAACATTAAAATTATATTTGTGAGAAGCTTCCTGAAAAATCACCAAACAAGATTTGAATGGAATAACAACTTACTGTTGTAGTTACTAGCCAGTATAATAAATAACATTCGTTATCTTTTCGTAGCTTTTGGATGAAACACAGAGAGAAACTTTTCATGGAAATCACTGTTTCCTGTCTCATTGTTACTCTGCGACTTTTCAGAAGTTATAAATTAGAAAATGTAATAATGCTTCGGAATGTTTTCTGAATTGTAGCTAAAGGAATCTCGGATGCTGATTAATGTTCTTTGCATTTAAAAGTTATTAATGAATATGCTCTTAAACAATAGCTTTAATACAAATTGCGCATGTTTATGGAAATAAATTGCTACATAATTAACTACAATATTGATAAAAGAAAACAGTTAATTGAATTCGAATACGCAAATACTCTTTTCATTACATATACATTAAATAATGAATTAAATTATGGCTAAAGACGACTATTTTTGATATTCCTTCAATAATCCGGCATAGTGCCGGTCCCGATGATGCCGGACTTTTGAAGTTTTACTTAAGTGAACTTCAGTTATTTTTCTTTTATTAAATGACAGGTAATTCATTATTCTCTAAAGTAATTTTTTTTTATTTCGGAATTTCCTGTATGAAACAGAATATTTTTAGTTAAAATGGAGGCCTAACTGTCAACCGTGGTTTCTTTCTTTCAATTTCAGTTTTAAATCTTTGCTTATCTATTTTAATAACGTTCAAGCGGTGACTATGTTCTTTTATCATCGCTCTATTTATCGCTCTATTAACGTCTCTTTAAATAAAACCTTCTGATTAACATTAATTATACTTATGAGAAGCTTCCTGAGAAATCATTAAGCAAGGTTTGAATGGAATAATAACTTACTGTTGTAATTATCAGTCAGTATAATAAATAATATTCGTTATCTTTTCGTAACTTTTTGATGAAACACAGAAAGAAATTTTTCATGAAAATCATTGTTTATTATCTCCTTGTTATTCTGCGACTTTTCAGAAGTTATAAATTAGAAAATATAATAATAGAAGGGAATACTTTCTGAATTGCAGTAACGGGAATCTCGGATACTGATTAATGTTCTTTGTATTTAAAAATTATTAATGAATAGGCTTTTAAACAGTAGCTTTAATTAAACTTCGCAGGTTTATGGGAATAAACTGCAGCATAATTAACTACAGCATTGATAAAAAAAAACACAGTTAATTGAATTCAATTGCACATAATTAGACAGGTTATTTAATTTAGAAATTGAGAATTAAATAATACAGATTTAGAAACAGGTTGTATACAATCTGTTTCTAAATCTATAATCGTATAAATCTATAATACTGTAAACCTATAGGTTTATGTATAAACATCAAAATTTTAGAAAAGCAAATTTAACATTTTAAGTTTATTCCAATTCATGTTAATCTATGCAGTTTTTCTTATCTGAAACTGTATCTGATTTCTTTCAATTACAACAAAGTTGTATCATACATATCGAATGTATCATGAATTATAATTCTACAGCCACAAAAAGGTCTTCTTTTTATATCTTTGTAATATAAAAAAAAAAAAAAACTATAATTATAAACAACAGTACAATCCTTTGAATTTAACAGTTACAGTTTTCGCGGGATTAATTTACCCTGAACAGCAGTTCTCCTTGTTAAGCAGTATGCTAATAAATTGCTATTATATACTTATATGGAATTAAAAAAATACACATTATAAATTATTACAACAAATAGATTTATTATATTTTCGTTATGTTAGAAAACAAACTTATTGTTGTATGTTGAATAATTGCCAATCTGGTCTAGTATTTTATTCAGAAATTCCGAATACATTATAGAAATATTGAATTGCTATTCCTCTTTTATTAATTCTTAACCCATTCGGGCCGCATTTTTGCCGATCCCACCGAAGCTAGCATAGGGAAGAAAATACGGGCTTCTGATTGGTTGAAATAGTTAAAATAATAACAAGAAATGACAATAATAAAAAAAAGTAATGTAGAACAATTGGATTTGTAAATGTCGCGTAATTAATGCCGTAAAAAAGAAATAGATTTATTGTTTGTAAATAAATTGTTCTGAATGTGGGTTTACGTATTAGAGGCATATATGTGAATATCATATCAAAATGAGAAGAAATTTCAATTTTATTTTTAAGTAATACAGAAAAATTTAGAAACATCATCATTAACTTCTTTAATTCTAAAATTCTAGAATATCTTTCTTTTTATCTGTCAATATATATGTAAAATAAGAAGAAATTAATTAAACTCCATTTTTTAAAAGGTTTTCAAACAGAAACTGATGATTAGAAAAACGCAAACTCAAAAATAAAAAATCAAAATGCTTTTTAAATTGTTTAGCCAATCAGAAGCTCGTATTTTCTTCCCTATGCTAGCTCCGGTGAGATCGGCAAAAATGCGTTCGGGCCGAATTCTTTTACAAATATGTTAATCTTTTAGCACTGGTTTTCGAAAACAGAAATTCTAATGTGATCGAATCGGTAGAATGCTCGAATTAAAAAATTTAAAATTTACAATAAAAATTTACTGATCAGAAAAATAATCAATACTGAGCACTTTATGAAGCACGTATACCGGCCGCTCATCCCCAAGCCGTTAATGGTCAAAATACTTTTCCCAAGCACATGTGTCTTTCTCACGAATTCATTTGTTTGGCACAATTTTTTTAGAGACATTCTTACTTGACATTTGACGTGATGTACAAGGGTAAAGCACTAACAAAGTAATTTTAAAATATAATGATACGAATAGTATATGAAATTAATATCATGTATATAAATTTGGCCGTTATTTGTGGGCACTCGATCATATAGTGTTAAATGACAATCAATTCATTATTCTCTAAACTAAAAATTCTTCTTTGGGAAATCCCTGAATGAAACCAGATTCTATGAATACAAAATGCGGCCAAGGTGTAAATCATGGATAGTTTCTATTAAATTCATAATTTTAAAATCCTTGCTAATCTATTTCAATAACGATCGCGTGACAAAAATGTTCTTTTATCATCAGCACTCTTTTTAATAATTCTTTAAAGAAAATTTTCTAATTAACATTAAAATTATATTTGTGAGAAACTTCCTGAGAAATCATTAAACAACATTTGAATGGAATAATAACTTACTATTGTAGTTACTAGCCAGAATAATAAATAATATTCGTTATCCTTTCGTAACTTTTGGATGAAACACAGAGAGAAACTTTTCATGGAAATCATTGTTTCCCGTCTCATTGTTATACTTCAAAAATCCGGCACAGTCCCGGATCCGATGATGCCGGGCTTTTGAAGTTTTACTGCAGTTACAAATGATAGTCTGTTCATTATGCTCTAAAGTATTTTTTTTAATTTCCTGTTTGAAACATAATATTTTGAGTAAAAAAGGAGGCTAAACTGTCAACCGTGGTTTGTTTCTATCAATTTCATTTTCTTTAAATCTTTGCTTATCTATTTTAATAACGTTCATGATGTAAATTATGTTCGGTTATCATCGCCCTTTTTTTAACGTCTCTTTAAATAATATCTTCCGATTAACATTAATTATTACTTATTAGAAGCTTCCTCAGACTTCCATTACACAAGGTTTCAATGGAATAATAACTTATTGTAGTAAGCTACTAGCAGGGATGTAGTGGACGGTATATAGGGGTATACGCCGTATACTTTCTGGCTTTTAGGTGCGTTCGTAATTATATAATACGTAGCACCTATAGTGGTCGTTCAGCCCGTCCGTCTGTCCGTCCGTCTGTCCGTCCGTCTGTCTGTCTGCATATAACAGCGCAAAAACTACCCAACCGAATCATTTGAAATTTAAAATACATAATTATTACATAATTTTGTCGAGTCTTTTCAAATTTTATGAAACTCGGATGCATAGATCAATTACAGGGGCAATCAAAAGTATTCCATTACATTACGGTCAATGGGGAAAAAAGTGTCAAATGCATTTTAATCGTTTGAAATTTAAAATACGCAATTATTACATAATTCTGTCGAGTTATTTCAAATTTTTTGATAATCGTGTGCATAGATCAATTACAGGGGCAATCAAAAGTATTCAATTACATTATGGTCAATGGGGAAAAAGTTTCAAATATATTCTATATGTTTGAAATTTAAAATACATAATTATTACATAATTTTTTCGAGTTATTTCAAATTTTATGAAAATCGGATGCATAGATCAATTACAGTGACAATCAAAAGTATTCCCTTACATTACGGTCAATGGGAAAAAATTTTTCAAATGCATTTTAATCGTGTTACACTCATGCGAACTTAATAAAATTTATATGCAACTATAAAGTACATAATATAATATACATCTTACATAATTTGTGGTGCAAAGAAAATTTGTCATTGATTTACAAGGCCACACAAAAGTATTTCATTACATAATGGTATAGGGAGAACATTGTTTGATGAGCATTTTAATTGTAATTCACTATTTACAATTTTATGAGATTGATATATGAAAGTAATATTTTTAAAACTTCGTTATCGTACGAACGCACCTAATTTGCTACGCTTCACGTGCAATTTCCAACTTGTTTTTAAAGAAGGACCGTTACTCTGTTTCTCAAGAAAGCTTATAGTATACACACTCTAGGGCACACCCTCTGCCTTGAGCGTATACCCTCTGCCTAGAGCGTATATCCTCTGTTATTTTTACGACTACACTCCTCGTTACTAGTCAGTATAATATATAATATTCGTTATCTTTTCGTAATTTTCGGATGAAACATAGGAAAAACTTTTCATGGACATCATTGTTTCCTGTCTCATTGTTATTCTGAGACTTTTCAGAAGTTATTAATTAGAAAATATAATAACGCATTGGAATATTTTATGAATTGTAACTAAAGGAAGCTCGGAACTGATAAATGTTCTTTGCATTTAAAAGTTATTAATGAATATGCTCTTAAACAATAGCTTTAATTAAATTTCGCACGTTTATGCAAATGAACTGCAGCATAATTAACTACAGTATTGATAAAAATACACAGTTAATTGAATTCGAATGCGCAAATACTCTTTTCCTTAAATAATCACTAAATAATGAATTAAGTTATGGCTAAAAACTACTGTTTTTGATATTCCTCCAAAAATTCGGTATAGTGCTGTTCTCGATGATAACGGACTTTTGAAGTTTAACTGCAGTTATTTTTATTTTATTAAACAAGACTCAATTCATTATTCTCTAAAGTAAATTTTTTTATTTCGGAATTTCCTGTATGAAACAGAATATTTTTAGCTAAAAAGAGATCTAACTATCAACCGTGGTTTATTTCTATCAATTTCAGTTTCTTTAAATCTTTGCTTATCTATTTTAATAACGTTCATGCGGAAACTATGTTCGTTTATCATTGCTCTATTTTTTACGTCTCTTAAAATAAAACTTTCTGATTAACATTAATTATACTTATGAGAAACTTCCTGAGAAATCATTAAGCAAAATTTGAATGGAACAATAACTTACAGTTGTAGTTACCAGTCACTATAATACATAATATTCGTTATCTTTTCGTAACATTTGGATGAAACACAGAGAGAAACTTTTCATGGAAATCTTTGTTTCCCGTCTCATTGTTATTCAGCGATTTTTCAGAAGTTATAAATTAGAAAATATAATAATAGAAGAGAATATTTTCTGAACTGTAGTTAAATTAATCTCGGATACTGATTAATGTTCTTTGCATTTAAAAGTTATTAACGAATATGCTCTTAAACAATAGCTTTAATACAAATTTCGCATGTTTATGGAAATAAACTGTTGCATAATTAAGTGCAATATTTATAAAAGAACACAGTTAATTGAATTCGAATGCGAAAATACTCTTTTCCTTACATAATCTCTAAATAATGAATTAAATTATGGCTAAAGACGACTATTTTTGATATTCCTCCAATAATCCGGCATAGTGCCGGTCCCGATGATACCGGACTTTTGAAGTTTTACTTAAGTGAACTTCAGTTATTTTTCTTTTATTAAATGACAGGTAATTCATTATTCTCTAAAATAAAATTTTTTATTTCGGAATTTCGTATGAAACAGAATAATTTTAGTTAAAAATGAGGCCTAACTGTCAACCGTGGTTTGTTTCTATTAATTTCAGTTTCTTTAAATATTTGCTTATCTATTTTAATAACGTTCTTGCGGAAATTACGTCCTTTTATCATCGCTCTATTTTCAATGTCTCTTTAAATAAAATCTTCTGATTAACATTAATTATACTTATGAGAAGCTTCCTGAGAAATCATTAAACAAAGTTTGAATGGAATAATAATTTACTGTTGTAGTTACCAGTTAGTATAATAAATAATATTCGTTATCTTTTCGTAACTTTTGAATGAAACACAGGAAGAATTTTTCATGGAAATCATTGTTTCCTGTATCATTGTTATTCAGCGACTTTTCAGAAGTTATAAATTAGAAAATGTAACAATGCATAGGAATATTTTCTGAATTGTAGCTAAAGGAAGTTCGGATATTGATTAATGTTCTTTGCATTTAAAAGTTATCAATAAATATGATCTTAAACAACAGCTTTAATACAAATTTTGATGGTTTTATGGAAATAAACTGCAGCATAATTAACTATAGCATTAATGAAAGAACACATCTAATTGAATTCAAATGCACTCCATTGAATAGGTTATTTAATTTAGAAACTGAGAATTAAGTAATACAAGTGTATAAACAGACTGTACATTTATATATAAAGATCAGAATTCTAGAAATAGAAACTGTAAATTTTAAGTTTACACCAATTCATATTAATTTAGCTTATTTTCTTTTTGTGTTAAACTGTTGCTGATTGTTTTCATTGACAAGACAATTGTATTATTTATAGTAAACGCATGGCAGAATTAAAATGCTATGATCATCACACATCTTTTTTTTTTACCTTTGTGATATGCAACCACATAAATATAAAAACCAATGCAGTCCTTTGAATTTAAGTAATTTTAAATTTACCCGGAACAGCAGTCCCCTCTGTTAAGTAACATGTTAATTAATCACTAATATCTAATCTTATATACTTACTAATTACTATTTATCTGCCAGACTTCTAATTATAAAGTGCATTTGTAGCATTGTATAAATGATCTCACAAACAAGAAAAGAAAATATACAAACAAAAAATCTTTATTGGCCTACAAAGTTATTTCCATTCTCTCCAGCACATTTTTGTGAATTATTTAATTCTGGCTTTTATAGAGCAGCTAGAACTTGTCAGAGTTCTGAATCTCCTTAAGCGAGAATGTTATACTTTTCTAACCTTTCCAGTGTATTTTCAAAAAGTAGCCCTTTCATGATTTCCTTAAAGCACAGAGTACGGAACAGAGAATCAACTTTCATGCACTGTAATGGCAACTTGTTTAACATGGGATTACGCATAGACAGTAGCGATACGAGCGGATGAATCTGAAACTACGATCATAACATAAGAGAGGTTGCTAATTCGGCGAAACATCGCTTCCTTGGCGACAAATGATATAGGAAAAAAGAAAAAAAAATACAGCGACGGCTTGCTGCTTCTTGTTTTGAAATTTATGAAAGAATTATTTTAATATGAAATAACTTTGACGTATTCGTCTTGCAAACAATGCATGTGTCTCTTCTTAACATAACGACCTAATAATTTAAACTTGAAAATTCAAGAACAATAGCAGTAATAATTACGAATCAATATAAGCGCGGAAATCTAAGATCAAATAGCATAAGCACGTGTGCAAGGATAATCAAATCAGCATTCAGCAAGAAGTGCCAAGCCAGAATATGGTTACAGTTAAACAGAAATCACGAGGATAAAAATCGCCAACGCGATGGTTTAGTTTTTAAGTGATCCACTGAGGGCGTTCTTTTCAAGCCGAGTTGAGGCTCTCTCTGTACTCTGTGCCTTAAAGCAAGCAAACAAAGAGGCACCAGATTTAAAGAAAACGGAGAATGCTCAACATAACTGTCACTCGATATTTAGTGGTGATATTGCGCCTGTGCATCGTATTTTATGGGAACTACTGCAAATTCCTGCTTTTGATTCATATACTTAAATCAACAATGCATGAATCACCTTTCCCTTTTATCCAATTTGTAGCAAAAATTGCTGTAGAGTATTGGACGTGCCACTATGACTTCTTTCGGTTGGTCCCAGCAGGTAGCTTTTCTTGAACATAGAGATTTCGACGACAGTGCTTACAACTTTACATGTCCATAAATGCTGATGCACACATGCACACGCCTGTCTCGCCCAAATTATTATTTAAATATGGGACTATTCACCGATTTTCTTAAACGCATCTTGTATATCAACATACACACCTTTAATCATTAATGTAAAATATAATATTTTGGTCTTTTGCTACAGAACGGGAAATATGATATTGTGATAATTGTCATTATATATAGCTTAGAACGTGGGCATAGAAACTGTACGATTTGAGCAAAAAAATAAGTTAAATTTCATATTTTAATTAATTTTTCAATTAATTTTCAACAGTGGATTTAAAAAAATTATCGAATTGAAATTATCGAATATTTAATATGTGAATTATGACATTGTTATCTAAGCGTAGACCAACATAGTAAAAACTGTCCATGCCGTTAATCGAATCCGGAATCTTCTGAAAAGCGCACCAAGTGCTCTATC
The DNA here is from genome assembly GCA_964019185.1 of Maratus speculifer. NCBI lineage: Eukaryota > Metazoa > Arthropoda > Arachnida > Araneae > Salticidae > Maratus > Maratus speculifer. The sequence continues at coordinate 110,496,052 of OZ025303.1, read as the reverse complement.
ATTTAAGCTATGACGACGATGCCCAGCTTGGCATTTTTCATTCCCAATATGTTCGTAAGGCTACACTGTAGCACAAGATGGAATAGTCTTCATGCGCACACAATCTTGAGCCGTAACATGAGACACAAATAAATTCAGCTTCGGTGAACGCATGTATATTTTTAATCAATGTTTTAATTAATTTTCAACAATGAAATTACGCTTGAAATTAATGAATATTTATTACGTGAATTATCACATTGCTAACTAAGCTTAAACCAACAGAGTGAAAAATGTCCAAACCGGGACCCGAACCCGGAACCCTTGGAATAGTTACACTACATGCTCTTATTGACACCTGAATAAAGGGACATTCATGTACAACAAACTTCATTCCTAGTATGAGCAGTCCCTCTATGGCAGTAAAAGTTTAAAAAAAATAATCAGTTTTATTTTATACAAAATTGGACTAGATTACAAAAAGTACTAGATAATTAAAAAAAAAATAGTTATGAGACTTTTTGTTACATTCAGATTGCTTGATTGTTATCAAATTTATGAAATATACGTAATATTGGTCTTATGTTCGATTTATTTGATCTGTCATAAAAATAAGCGGAATATTTCTATTTCAAAAATGTATTAGCAATCATATATGGTTTTGAAAAAGGTAGCAAGTTACCAATGCTCTTCCAACACTGTTTGGAAGCACATAGCTAGCTTCTTATCATTCTAAAGTGACATCTTACACAAAGCAAAGCAAATCTCCTGAAAGATCATGTTTATTAGTGTCAAAGTTGTGAACGAAAAGATATCCACTTGTATATTGATTGCCCTCCTTACAAGCATTGACTAGAGAATATTTTACCTAAAACAATATTTTAATTAGTTCTTTTTACCTCATGTTTTGAATCATATTGCTGAATAAAATTTAAATCAAAAAATAAATTATAGCTATGAATCTTCAGAAATATGTGAACTGAAATTTAATACATAATTTTCGCATTAAGACACGATGAAATATTTATGAGGATAGTTTCCTACTACATTATAAATTTGTGACTTTTCACTAATTAAGAGAATCATAATAAAATAACACGCAGAAATATTTTTCGAACTATGTTTGAAATAATTAATTTGGGAAATTCAAAATTGATTGATGTTTGTTACATTCAATCGAGAAATGAGTGTTTTCCTGTATTTTAATACAAATTTCATATCCGTTTCTGAATTCCTACATCATTACGATAAAATTAATGACGAAATTTGTACAAAGCGTATTCGTTGATGCCTCTTTAAACGTAAGTTATTTAATCTAGAAATTTGTAGATAATTAATAAAAGGATTTGAATTTAAGTCTATTACAATCAAATTTACGATAATGTACTTTCAAAATTAAATCAATATACTTCGTTTTCCAAATTAAAATTTCATTTCTAAGTCTTAAATAAGCGACTGAATGTAAAGAAGAATCATATTAAAGTATCCGCCTACGCGCGGAGCACTTTTTTTTTTTTAAAAAGGACAGTTTTGAAAAAATATAATAATTTTTTGTTCTATTGTTTTACAGAATGATAAGAAAACATAAAATCTTAGCAATATTTTTTAAATATTAAAAAAAATTGGAGTTTTTTACTGTTTTTTTAGCAAAATTTTACGTTTACGCCAGACAGCGTAGACTCAATTCAAATAAATATATTTCAATTTCCTTTATGCTGCACACTTCTATTACACTTATCTGTGCACTGAACTAGGATTTTTACAATATCTTCAAAAATAGCTGAAAATTTTCAAAATATGTAAAAAAGTACATTTTTTTTCCAGTAAAAATTACCATTTTTTCATATTTGAGTGCCTATAAAATAATTAAATTTTCAAATATAGCTTAGATCCTAGTTCAGAGCATAGTGAGTAATATGGAAAGCATTCTTACAAAATTTTACTGAAATATCTTAAAACTTTTTGTGTAATGAAGTTTATCGCACATGGAAATAACGAAAAAAATTATTCCCCAGAAATTGCATTTAAAGATTTATTTTTAGGTAAGAAACTACAATATTTAATTTTTAAGCTTAAAATGCACCACATTTATATTCTAACACTTCCTTAACTTTATTATTAACCATTTTTAATTTCTTAGTAGCTCTTTTTGTTTTCCTGGTAAGTTTTGCTGTGTGTAACGAGTGACGATTTGAATTTTTCATTTCTAGCAAAACATCATGCTTACGCCAGACAGCGTACACTCAATTCAATAAGTATATTTCAATTTCCTTTATGCCGCATACTTCTATTACACCTATCTGTGCGCTAAACTAGGAGTTTTACAATATCTTCAAAAATAGCCGAAAATTTTCAATATATGTAAAAAAGTACATATTTTAGTAAAAATTACCATTTTTTCATATTCGAGTGCCTATCAAATAATTAAATAATTGCATATAGCTTAGATCCTACTTCAGAGCAAAGTGAGTGACACTGAAAGCATACTTACAAAATTTTACTGAAATATCTTTAGAACTTTTTATGTAATGAAGCTTATTGAACATAGAAATAACGAAAAAAATAATTTTCCAGAAATCGCATACATGTATTTTCATGTAAAAATCTAATATATTTAATTTATATACTTAAAATGCACCACATTTATATTCAAACCCATTTTTAACTTCATATTTAAACATTTTTAACTTCTTAGTAGCTCTTTTGTTTTCCTGGTAAGTTTTGCAGAGGATAGCGAGTGACTTTTGAATTTTTTATTCGCTCATCATCAATTTTAAAATGGTTTGTGACCATATTCTGTTCAACTGATACCCCTAATTGTTAGAATACAGGTAAAAGTCCTAAATATCCTGAATTATAAATTAAAACTGATAAATTAAAGTGATTTAGAATCGTAATAGATTGTTCTTTCAAAAAAAAAAAAAAAACAATTTAAAAAATTTGAAAATTTTCACAAAAATGGCATTTTGATGTTTATTAAAATTGCCATAACTCCTCTTCTAATAATAGTAGGAATAAAAAATTAAAACAGATTTGGAATCGTAAAAGATTGTTCTTTCATAAAAAACAATAAAAAAATTTCAAAAATTTTCACCAAAATAAAGAGGGTATCTCTTCAGGACACGCAGCATTCTTAAATTTTTCGACCTTTACTACCATTCTTTATCTTCTGACCGCCGAACAAAAGACAAAATTGTAATTTTTTTTCTCTGCAATTTATTTTAAATGCTAATAAAAGAGGGATTTTTTATCATGGTGTATTTCTTTTTTTTTTCTTTTCTTTCTTTTTCTTTCTTTTTTTTTTTTTTTTTGTTACGTACATGCTTATAAGCCTTGAAAATATCAATCATAGCTTAATTACTTAAAACTGGATTATATTTGTAGAATTACATTAATTTAAATAAAGCTTCAACTGCAGCGAAATCTGCAGCCTTGTGAACGGATATATCCAGTCGCGGCACTGGAAAGGTTAAAGCAAAAGCCTGTATGGTATATCCCTTTAAAATATACAGTAGAAGTATACCACAATCTTATTTATTTATTTATTTATTTATTGAAAACATACATCTGACTTGTGTTTTTGACATGAAAGAACGCTTATAAGTCATCGTCAATATACAAGTACGAGATAGCGCAAGAAAAGTTTCATCACTAGAGAAATACAGCCGGGAGCTGCACAAAGAATGTCCAGCGGAGCAAGCGGGACTCGAATCCTCAAAACCCCAATACTCTCAAGCAATTAGTGGTATGTGGCTTTAGCCATTGTGCCACAGAGCCCCCCCCCCCCTCACACACACACAATCGTTGCTGTAAAAGCAAACATTTTACTTTTTCTAACATTTTTTATAAGATAAAAGAACAGATCATTGTTTTTTATTATCATTGTTTTGAAACAAAAATCTATAACGTAGATTTTTTATCATCTGCAATAGAAAGATATTACTAAGTTTACTGCTTTATAATAAGGATAGCAAGGGTTGCTTTATAATAAGGTAGACAAAGGTTCTATTACAATTTTAATTATTTTTTACTCGTATAAAGACAAAGTACTAATTAAATTTGAAAACTATGATCAGCTAATACAAATTTATTTTTATAAATGCTTGCTTAAATTTCAAAGATAAATTACTTGTGAAATTTCTAAATTTAAAAGAACGCTTTTCGGAATCTTGGTTGACTTGAAAAAAATTAGTGTATATTTCCGTTCGTAATTATAGTACATTTTCGCTAATTAAGAAATATCTCTCTTTTTTACAGTATATTCAGTCAGAAATCTATAAAAATAATGAACAAAAGGAAACTTAGAACAAGTGGGTAAGTATGATCGCAGATCGCATAGAGGGTTTCTTTTAATATCTCCTTCAAAACACTTTATCGTTAAATTAACAAACGAAAAATGATTTTTCGGAGCTGTTTTGGGATTTCTTTGCCAATCGCGCCAATCAGAGCATAATATTGAATTAGTCTCCTAATAGGCCAGTCAAATTGTCAGAAAAAAGGGCCGATAGATGCAAAAATTCTGCTAGAAGATTTTATGTTTTTAAAATGTTTAGGGGGATGCTAGTAACAAGAATTAATGGTTTCCCAACAAAATATCTCGAGGCTAAACTTTTTGGAGCCAAAAAACCACGAAATTTTCGGACTTTTTTCAGTTTTTTGCCTATAACTCAAAAAGTATAAAATTTTTGTGTACCATACTCAATTACAAAAAGAAAGAGCATTAAATTCTCTACAAATTTCATTATAAAAACGTTTTTCTAAACCCATTACTAAGCGCGCTAGGGCTTTTTGAAAATGTCACTTTTTTTTAACTTTACAGAAAAAGATCTATTTTTCGTCTCCCATCCTAAAAAACTTTCTTTCATTGCTAACTATGAAAATTAAATACACATATTAATGAATGAGAATTCAAATTTTTAAGAAAGGCAGGCCGAAAGAACAGAAATTCTGGAAACACTATACGAAAACAATCACGGAAGAGTTGGGGGAGTGAAGGGGAGGAATACCGGGGGTAGAATGCCGACAAAAGGAAAAAAGGAATGCCGACGGAGTATTGACAAAATAATGTCTGGTCATGCATATGCTAGGGCTGTGCGAGCGCACCTGTTAACTCATCTTGTTTTGTCTGGTCTGGTGTGGGATCACACTCAACTAACAGAAGACGAGCGAACTGCTATGGAAAGCATGATAACATGTTGCGATCAATCTACACACCAGGACACTATTTATTACGTTCAAGAAGCAGTAAAAAAATATGGAAAAGCTGTAAGTTTTCTAGAAAATAAGGGTCCCACAGCGAAGTTATGGATTCAATATCTAAAGATGGTCACAATGATCAAGCAATTTATAGAAGCGGAACGAACAGGAAATTGGACCCTCCACCTACAAACTGTGTATAATATGCTTCCGTACTTCCATGCTGCAGGACATTTCTTATATGCCAAATGCGGGCATCTTTATTTGCAAGACATGCTAAAACTGGAAGGAACAATGGACCCTTCCGAATACCAAAAGTTCACAGCTGAAGGTCATTTCACCATAAGGAGGTCTGATAAGAATTGGTCTGGGATTTGGACTGATATGGCGATTGAACAGACATTAATGAGAACTATGAAGAGCATTGGAGGACTAACGCATGGACGAGGAATGACAGACAGCGTTTTAGCAAGATGGACTCTCGGAATGATTCATATGCAAAACATATGCGATGATATAGAGGCGTACTGTGAAGTCAGCTTTGAAGGGTCTGAACAACACGTGGATGCCAGGAGTTCCCGCATTGATAGAGACAGTAGTGATTCAAAAAAGTTGAGAGATTGGTTGTCAGTGCATCATCCTTTCCCCGAAAGTGATTACGTAATGTCCATCAGTAGTGGGATTATTGGAGGGGCTGACGTTGCCATTAACTGCCATTTGGCTGGAGAATTGGGACAGGAAGGAGTCAGAAGAATTATTGGTGAAAATTTCAAGAGTGTGAAATTCAAGAAAAAGGATAAGGTACTAACTTTAGCATCTGTTGTCAGCAGTTTAAGATTCGGAAAAATTACAGTTACTTCTGTTCATCCATTGACTCTATTCCAAAGGGTTTGTTTAATGAAGCAGAGTGATGAAGACGTGCAGAATCTACTAACATATGAACTTGCTCCCTATCCGATGTCCCTATTCTCAGACGAAGGGATGAGAAAGGGAACGAAATCTTCGTTCTATAGTGCGTTTATCCCATTAGAAAATTTGGATCTCATTGGAAAAGATAAGTTTTTTGTTGTTGATGGAGGGTACCTTCTTCATAAAGTAACTTGGCCTCGAAATGTTTCCTTTAAAGTTATTGTTAAAAGTTATATTTCTTACCTTCAGAAAAATTTTGGATCACAGGTATCGATTGTGTTTGATGGATATCCATCTGAGGGAGAACACAATGGAACGAAAAGTGCAGAAAGAGTGCGACGATCTAGAATGCATGCTTCTCCTGAAGTCATTGTTGCAGCAGAAATGCTGAACAGAGTCCCTCAAGACAAGTTTCTAGCCAATGACAAAAACAAGAGCCGCTTCATCTTACTGCTTAAAACAGAATTTACAAATAACAGAATTCAAGTTGACCAGGCAGAAGAAGATGCTGATGTCATGATAGTTACCTCAGCCATTTCAAGAGCCAAATCTTTTGAAAGTGTTGTAATTGTCGGAGAAGACATTGACCTTCTCGTTATCATAACGAGCTTGGGCTATCAACACAAAAATCTGTTTTTTCAAAAACCAGGAAGAGGTAACATTGAAACCAAGTGGTTTTCAACTATGTCATACAAATACAACTACAATAATGTTCTTTTCACTCATGCAATCAGCGGATGCGATACAACATCCGCTCTTTTTGGACAAGGAAAATCAAAGTTTTGTAACATTTTGAAAAAACATGATCAGCTTGAAGAAATAGCCAGCGTATTCAATAAATCAGATTCTACACGTCAAGAAGTCATCGAGGCTGGAGAAAAGTTCATTATTGTACTATACAGTGGATGCATAGATACCACACATAATTTGAACACCTTGAGATTCAAGTTATTTGCTAAATCTGCTACAAAAAGCAAAGTTCATCTTGCGAGATTACCACCGACGAAAGAGGCTGCGCAGCATCATTTTCTCCGATGTTATCATCAGGTACAAGCATGGCTAGGAAACGACATTCCTCCTGAAGAATGGGGGTGGGTTCACAGGTCGGACGGTCTCCTTCAGCCAGTTCAAATGTGCCAAGATCCAGCACCTGAATCCTTGCTCCATGTTGTGTCATGTAGCTGTAAAAAAGGGTGCAGCAAAGCATGTTCTTGCCAAAAATCAGGACTCAAATGCTCGACAATTTGTAAGAACTGTAACGGGATCAACTGCGAAAATGTCGATGACATTATTTATCCAGAAGAAGAGGATGACGAATCTGATGTCTGGGAAACTATCGAAACCAGCAATGATGAGGACTTTCACAGTCAGGCAGCTGATGTCGCAACTTGCTCAAAGAATATCAAGGCTATTAAAGAACAAGAAACCTGCTCATTTGCCCCTCAAGCTGAGGTTGAGGAATTATTTCAATTAACCCGAAAGCGTTCCAGACGTTATTAAATAAATGAAAAATATCATCGTAAGTATTTTTTACTTACATTCTGTTAAATACCTAATATTAATGTTCTCCACTTAAGCTCTAAATACAAAAAAAGTTACACTGTTCTTAATTATTTTACTATGTTACCGTTGTAATTAATCATGATTGCTATAATGCAAATGCCTGTAATATAAATAAGTTACATTAAAGAGGATAAAATAATGAAAAACGGTGTAAAATTTCCATTTTTGCAATATTTCCACAAAGTTAGAAAAAAAGAGTCATTTTCAGAAAGCTGTAGCACGCTTCATAATAGCTTTAGAAAAACAAATGTATAATGAAATTTGTAGAGAATTTAATGCTCTTTCTTTTTCTAATTGCATATTTGCACAAAAAATCTATACTTTTTGAGTTATAGGCAAAAAACTGAAAAAAGTCCGAAAATTTCGTGGTTTTTTGGCTCCAAAAAGTTTAGCCTCGAGATATTTTGTTGGGAAACCATTAATTCTTGTTACTAGCATCCCGATAAACAGTTTAAAAACATAAAATCTTCTAGCAGAATTTTTGCATCTATTTATGACAATTTGACTGGCCTATAAATGCTGCCTTGATCGCATAGATTTGTTGATTTCTAGCAGAGTCGGCATATTTAGTCGGTACGCAAGTAAATGAAATTATGAATAAAAGTAAAATATTTCAAATCTTAGGATAAATTTAAGGGATATCAAACTGGTCACTAAAGGCAGCTAATAATTTAATAATAACTTAATAAATTAAAAAATATATATTTCATTTCGCGTGTCAAAATAGATGATAAATGTGATTTAAGATGATGAAATAAAAACAAATAATCACTTTTTTACGTAATCTGTTTAATGTTAATTTATGTTACTTACATAATAATTTTATTTAAACTTGCGTGCAACAATTAGAAGAAATAAAATTTCAATTTTGAAATTTACACTGCAAATTTTTAAGCTTCTAAATGTCGCACATTTTCCATTTTTACACTATCGTATTGGGAAAAAAATGTACTTTTTAATGCGATTTGTTTAAAAGCTATAATTCAATTTACTTTTGAGACATTAATTTTCTTGTAGTTTTTAGTATCAATTTTGTAACTGTGGCAACAGTAGTGCTCCATTTCTTTTAAAATTAAACGATAAAAATAAGAAATAATTTTTATATCTATTTAACCTTTGGCAACAATTAGAAGAGAAAAAACAACAACAAATGAACTGATAATACTAATATATATATATTAAAATAATAATCTTTTTCAAAATTTTATGATTTGTTGCGTGACAAGAGGTATTCAACTGTAAGTACACAAAATTTGAACTCTCTGACTTACATATTTTTTGTGTACGGACTCTGTGACAGACAGACAGACATGAATAGGGTTTCGTAAAATGAACGAAACCCTAAATAAATAGAAAAGAAAAGAACAAAATTATGGGGGTGATTGATGAACACAATTTCTGTATAATGAAGAAAACTGAACCTTTTAATTTGCCATTTAAAATTCAACTGCATTATACAGTACAACCTCATTATTCCGGGCAGAGTTGAGAAAAATATTGATTTTTTTTTAAATTTAAAAATGGGAATTTTTTTATAAACGTTCATGAAAAAACGTACATTTATTGTTATAGAAATAGAAGTTAAATAGAAACATATGTAGATCCTAAGCTTGATGAAAACACCTGAAACCGAATTGGAATGAAAGCTGGTTACTTAGTACTAGTCTGTAGAATCATTTTTAATCATTACTAAACACAAAAGTAACTTATTTACACTCACTTAAGTCAGTTTTTTTCTGACGAAAAGCACTAAATCGACTAAAAGTAACTTATTTTTTGCCATCGTTGACTCTTTTTTTCTAACCGATGACCAGGCCCCCTACCTGCCGAGTTAGCCATCGTTGACTCAGATTTATGCGGGAAGAAAAAGCGTATTTATTTGCTATGGTACTACAGTTGCAGGTTTTATTTGCAGAGTCCGTTATATATTAACAGTAAATTTTACTATTGTTATATTAGTTAAGTTATTGGAAATAACAGACTATGTTCACCAAGAGCAGATCAGTGCTGTATAGAACTGAAAACTAGCGTGCGGGGACAACTAGCAGTTGTCCCCGCACTTAATTTACGCCTTAACAAGTCAATACGTTGATTATTATTAAAGAAATTCGTCTATTCCGAATTACTTCTAAACCGAACAGTGAACTTCTGGGTAATATGGAATCAGTGGGATTATTTTTTCTTCCTGAATGCGAAATTTTTAAAAAAAAATTTAAGCCACAAATATTTATTATATTACAATAATACTTGATTAAATTTACTTACAGATAAATGTAATCTGAAATAAAAATTAAAATACGAAATTTCTTTGTACCTTCTTCATATTTTGTAAAGCAAGAATGTAAAAATTATCTTGTTATTAACCCCTTTACTGTTACACTTTTTTGACATCATAAAAGAAAATAGGGAACAAAAAGCACTTTTTCCATACTCAAATATTTGCCTTACTTAGTCGAAAAATATCCGAGAATCAATAAAAATAAATTTGCAGTTACAAATAATTTGTATCTAAAAGGTTTTAGTAACGGAGCAAGGAATGTGTTCTTGACTGAATCCACTTCGAGGAACACAGTTAAGAGGCTACTTCACTCAAATGAAAAGACCCGTTCGCTAATGTTAATCCTATGGAAGAAATCTATAAAGATATTTCGGTTGCATTTCAATATTTTTAAATGATTCTTTTTGCCTCAGGGGTTGAAAACTTTTCAAAAAATATATATTTTTTAACGATCTAATTTGATTATTCATTTAATTCTTAACTCAATGCAAAAAACCGCATAAAAATATTTGCATTTTTAACGGAGTTATAAGCATTTATGTATCAACACTTTCATAGCCGCATCCATATAATTTCAAATTTAAGTCGCGTTTCTCAAAACTTGATTTTTGACGACTAACACCAAAATAAAAAAAATCTATTTGATGGAATGGCTTAAATTTTGTTTTACATCTATATAACATCATTATCTAGGTTATGAATTAATATATTTTAGATAGTTTAATATTTTGAGTATTTTTAATGAAAAAAAAGTTGTATTTTTAGGGGTTTTTTAAAATTTCAAATTTAAGAGTTTTTTTAATAATATTTTTTTGAGGGATTTTTATATCCTTAATTCATTCTCTAGAGTAAAGTTTCCTGATCATTTTAAAGCAAAAATTTGGTTCTTAAGGCAATTCAACATTAAGATATTTTGGTGTTGGTGATATAGCATGTAATTTTTTTTTTCGAAAATTGCGTTACATACATTTCGCTATATTTTTTATTATATTACATTGAAATACTTCATTTTGTAATTTTATAAGACTACAAACATACCTTTAAAATATCGGAAAGTTTAAATTAATTACATTGAATACTTCTGTTTTTATATGGGCTCGAAGCCAGAGCTCTGTTTACATGTTTTTCCGTATTGATCAACCCCTGAGCCCCCTTAAGGAGTTCATAGCCATATATCAATTACGTTTTAGTTTATTTTCTTCCTTCTTTATATGTATAAATTCATTTCCTGTAAAAAAATTTCTTGACGTATAAATGCAAATTGTGTAGATTTAACAAGCATTGCTTTCATAATTTTCACAAAGTTGTCTTTTGATTTGGAACAATTATTTTTAAGTTTTCTTTGACATTATTGAATTTTTATTTGAATGGAACCATTTTTAACACTTGAGTGCCACAGTGACTGACACTGAACTTCTTGTTTAGGCGGCGTCCATCACCGATAACTGACAGTGTAAAATATGATACAAAGCAAATTTATACATATATATGTAATAAAATAATAAAAAAAAGTTGCACCATTTTGCTCTCTCTGAGTTTTTAATTCTAAAATTGTGGAACATATTTTTAATCTTAGTTTCGTAATGTATTAATCTTTTAACAACTAAAGTCCTTTTTCTTTTTTTTATTTAACTTATTAATAATCTATTGCCTGTTTCTCAAAAAGGCGGGAAATTATTTCGTAATCTTTCCTTTTTAGAATATTCTCGAGATTTTTAATTTTATTTTTTATTGATCATCTGATCTGTGTTAATGCGCGAAGATGTTAAAAGGCTTGTCTATTTGCGAGACGTGAAGTAATTCCTACCCGTACGCCCCGCCTCCTAGGCCAATCAGAAGCGATCATTTTTATTACGTAGAGTCAGATTAATCCTGGTTGGATTTTTAAAATGATTGACGCGGAGTGAGGAGGAGCTAGTTTGTCGTGAAAATGTGGCTTTCTCATTTGGGTTTTTAGGAGCTCAGAATGCATCTTTCCTTTCAACTGCCTGGACGCCCGACAATTTTTTTCCGATAAATTGTAAGATGGGATGACGTAACTTAATCACGAAGTTGGCGAAGTGGAAGTTATTCGATTCGCGCTTATTTATGAGTTCTAATAAAATTAATTTAAAGACTGCTTGAATGAACTTTCTTATGGGGCAATACCCCAATAAACCCATCCACTGCTGGTCAAACTGCCGGAACGACTGCTCAGCTCATTCCACTGTTGACTTTTAGTGAATAGAGGAATGTTCGCCATCGTCGTATCATGATATATATATGTATAACTATATTGTTGAAGCAATTATTAAGAAAGAATAATCCTGTAACAAATAAAAGTTAAGTAAATTTTAAATGATTTTTCAGGAATTACTTAAAACAATAAATATGTATTTAAGTTTTATAACATATTTTAGACTGTCAGTAACCGGTGATTGAAGCGGCCTGAACGAAAAGTTCAGTGTCTGTCACCGGTGTAGCGCTCAACGTGTTAACCGACCTGACTTCTAGCAAATAATGTTTATAAAACATTTTTAAAAATCGTCATTGTTGAATGAATCAATGTATTTTTTTTTTAATTCCTGTCTTATTATTTTTGTACATTCAATAATAAAATATCTTGTCATTTCACTAGCACTTCTTATTAATACACATCATAAAGTGCTGATTTAAACGGCATTTTATAATTAATAATAACACAGCAAATATTCCTAATTTGTCGCTCTTTATTCATTTTAATCATTTACAGTAAACGGCATGCTTTACAGACAAGAATTATTCAATAAATTAACACAAAAGTAGTCTTTTGATTAAGAATAATTATTGCTGACAAATGATTCCTGTAACATTGTTTAATTGATTGGAACAATAATTTACCGGTATGGCTTCCAGGAAATATAATTAATTACTTTTGTTATTTTTCTGTATCTTTTGAACAAAAGAATGAAGCTTCTTAGCTTATGTTTATCTTCTTCACACATTATTATTATGCGTATTTTCAGAAATTAGAATTTACAAAATGCAATAAAGACTTGGAGTAATTTCTGAGATATTTCTCTAATTACTACGCCAGGAAGTACTGAATGTGATTGATGTTTTTCATTTTCAAAATTTACTAAAGAATATTTCCTTAAACTATGGTTTTATTATAAATTTAGCATCATTTGTGTCTTCTGTAACTAAAAGGAGCACTAATTAGGGTATCTAATTAATTATATTCTAAGGCGCGGCCTAAAATCAATTAATTAAGAATTTTGTAGAAAACTAAGAACTGGTAGAAGCATTTAGAAGGATTAAGAAAACAGTGTCCGTTGAATAACGATTTTATTTTTTTATTTCACACAATTCAAGACCCCGTCTCGCCCTTCCTCAGAATGCCTATTAAGAAACAGGAAAAAAGAGAACAGAAAACTCTTTCTTAGAAATTTTACACAAAAAGGAAAGTAAATAACTTTTGAACCAGTGAAATGCACTCAGATATGATATACTTAACATGCAAAAAATCTTTGTCACCAACTCTTGAATAAATAGGATATTAAATTCATCTTTTGCCGCATGAATTTGATAATTTATTTATTTGATAAAAATTGTGACAAAAATAGTTCTTCAAAGTAAGATTAAGTAAATTCAATATTACCCGTTTTCAAGCAATTTCTTCTATAATAAATCCACATCTTTAGTTATCCGAATAATAGAGGAAAAGGAACAAATACTGGCTTGGGTACTAATACCGGCTACTAACAAGGAAGGTCTCCATACTGGGCATTCTCAGAATTTTATGAAAAAAAAAACTTATTAAAGTACTTATGTATGAAATAAAGGATTAGTCAAAATAAGCGGCTGAATAGCATTAGAAAGTATGTAAAAAAATAAAATATTTTCGAATAATTGGCGTGAAAAGACGAAAGCGTCACTCGATTTGGCGAGCAGCCCTTTTCCTCGCCAAAAGCAAACGATTCTAATGCAACTGAAAACTTTTGGATATTTAGAATGCGTGTAAATGGTATTAATGAATTTAAACATAAAGAATGAGTGAGTTTAATGTATTATATACATATACATACATATTGTATTGCATATATATATTAATTGTTGAAATAGCTATTTAATAAATCACTGGAAAAAATGCTTTCATGGATTAAAAAATATCACATTGAGAAAAATTATCTTAATTCATTTAAACGTATTCAAAAATAAAAGCCAGGTGTTTCCATAGCAACAAAATCTAATTGACAAGCAATAATACTGAGTACTGAGATTAAATGTACTCAAATACACTCAATTAGACTGTGAGCATGAAACAAATTTAATTAATTTAAATTATAAATTTCGTTAAATTTTGATGATTATATTCGAACATAAATACATATAAATATAGATATAACAAAATTATACTCAAAACAAACAGAAACTTACAAAAATAAAGCTATTTAATTTAAATTTATCAAAACACATTCAACATGAAACTTATTTTTTCTTAAAGTATATTTGATACATTGTATTTTTTTAAATCACATTCCTTCGCCAACCGGCGATAAATCGATAAATAACGAAATTTTCATTATTGTTTAAGGATAGTGAATGGAGGTTCCGCCGAAATTTTTTTTATAAACGTATATATCCCCACTAGAAGAACATTCTGTATTCTTTTCAAAATTTTCGGAGTATGCCCGTATGGAGACCTTCCTTGTAAGTGTTCTGAGAACTGACAGCAGCGCAGCCTAACGGCTAAAGGTAGAGTTTGTACTTTTGATTGAGAGAAGAAAGTTGTGAGAAAAAAGTTGCTGAAACTTGTCTCATTTACAAACGGTAAAAGCAAAAGCGTCGAAACGACGAAATATGGGATATCAAAAGTTTTTCAATCATGCGTTTCTTTCTTTTTTAAAAAAATATGATGATGCATTGGCTTGAATTGATTATTAAAGAATTTTCTAGACGTATTTAGTTCTCAATTGCCGCATGCACGTTATTAGTATTTTACTATATGAAATAATACCGGTTTTAACTTAAGGGGGCTCAGAGGTTGAAAACTTTTCAAAAAATCGATTTTTTATGATCAAGTTTGATTATTCAATTTATTCTTAACTCAATGCAAAAAACCGCATAAAAATATTAGCATTTTTAACGGAGTTATAAGCACTTATATATCAATACTTACATAGCCGCATCTATATAATTTCAACTTGAAGTCGTGTTTTCCCAAAACTTGCTATTTGACGACTAACACCAAGATTTAAAAAAAAATATTTGATGGAATGAACTTATTTTTTTGCATGCATATAACATCATAATCTAGATTATGAATTAAGGATATAACTATCACTTAATAAAAACAGTATTAAAAAATCTCTCAAAGTTGAAAATTTAAAAATAACCCCAAAAATACAACTTTTTTTCCATTAAAAATACTCAAAATATTAAACTATGTAAAATATATTAATTCATTCTATAGATAATGATGTTATATGCATGCAAAAAATATTAAGCCATTCCATCAAATAGTTTTTTTTAAATCTTGGTGTTACTCATCAAAAATCAAGTTTTGAGAAAACGCGACTTGAAGTTGAAATTACATGGATGCGGCTATGCAAGTGTTGATACATAAATGCTTATAACTCCGTTAAAAATGCAATTAGTTTTATGCGGTTTTTTGCATTGAGTTAAGAATTAAATGAATAATCAAATTAGATCATTAAAAAAAATCGATTTTTTGAAAAGTTTTCAACCCCTGAGCCCCCTTAATCCTTTCCGGCGCAGACAAATTCTGTTCGTAAAATGGGAAATTGTTGACTGACACCGGAATTTACAAAAGACGTTTTCAGAAATTAAGAATTCCATGACTTAAGCTGTCATTGTAAAAGTAAAATTTTACTAAAATATGATTAGTGCCGTTTGTAAGTTTGGAATTAAAATTAGGTGTTGCCGGAGTGTTAACACTGCGCCGAAAAGGGTTAAACATAGCAGTGGTCCGAATATCGGCTACCTAGAGTGCTGTAAATACTTACTAACAAGTGTTTAAACATCTGTGTTTTTACTCTGCTTGAAGAGGTGGAAAATAAATTATTTTAAATTGTTGCATAACTAATGAATTGACCAGCTTTAAAAGATTAGTCTCGGCATACTGGCAAAATAACGGACCTTTGCGAAGATAGAGAAGCATTAGAAAGAGACGAAATTTCTCTCCATTTTCCACAAAAACAATCTTTTCCATTGTCCTCAGTCCTATTATCAAGAACAGACCATGACTCAGACCATGGAGTTATGAATAAAGAGGAAAAGACCTATAGTGCACTGGCTAGCAGTTGCTAGTGAAGTAACTGAGGAAGTTGGCACAAGATGGCTGTTAGTTTTTAGTTAACCGACTTCAAAGAGGAGGTTATGAATTCGACCTGTATGTATTTCTTGTTCACTCATAACTTCTCTAAATATGAACCGATTTTGATAATTCTTTTTTTGTTTGAAAGTATAAGATGCCCGTGGGGCTTGCATTTTGAAGTTGGTGCCAAACTATCTTAAATATAATAAGAATCGTGAATATATTTTGCCTAGAATCATAACGAAAATGGTGATGATCATTATTAATTGTGACTGTTTGGCACCAACTTCAAAAAGCAATTCATTACTTTTTATATATATATATTCATAAGTTAAATCAGAAATATGTAAATTCATCTCTTGTAAAAAATATTTTCTCTAAAATCTATGTTTGGTGGATATTAAATTACATATATTAAATTTAACCATTTTTCTGCCAGTACCTGATACCTGATGTGTGCTTATTGGATAACGTTTTGTCATTAGATAATTTTAAAGAATTATTTAATTCTTTTTAGCGCTTTTTTGAAGTCGGTTGATATTTTTTTTTAAAAAAGCTTATTTTATTAAAGTACACACAACTTCTGATGATCGCTGGTGGAAACATCCACCAGTAAAGTTAATTAGAAAAATTAATTTTACATAAGCTCCTTATTAATTTGAAATTTCTTTTACAAATATGATCAAAATTTTCTTGTTATTTTAACTGGTGTCATTTTGTCCAAGCATTCTAATCTTTTTATTGTCACTGATTATCTTGGTTGTCACAATATGGCAGAACTATTATTGATAAATTAAACTGCCACCAGTAAAAATTAATACAAGTTTTTGTAATTATTTTTGTCTAAAATTCACCGCTAATAATGTATTTGAATAAAGAATATGCTTCAATTTAAATTTATTGGAGGAATTTTGCCCTGGCAATGGTGAAACCCTGAGAGAGCGATTACAGTTGAGGCTTCATTATTTTAGGGATATGCCAGCTCCTCTTTTTTAATAGGTTTATGATTCAGATCTGTTACTCACTTGATCGGTCTAATGCTTGACTCAGCAATATATTCCTGATAAATTCAGTGTGAATGCAAAAAAAAGTTTGTTTTGAGCAAGATGTAAGTTATTAATCAAAATTTCAAATATAATTTTGCCAATTAAATAACCAGTTTAGATTCTATAACTTTTACAATTATGATTTTCAGATTAAGATTAATTATTGTTCACTTACATTTTCTAAGACCTGTTATTCACGTGAATGGTCTATAAAGCTTGACAACAGTATCTTCTAGATAAATTTAGCGTGAATGCAAAATGAAGTTTGTTTCGAACAAGATGTAAGTCATAAATCAAAATTTCAAATGCAATTTTGCCAATCAAAAAACAAGTTAGGATACTATAATATCTACATATAGGGACTTTAGTTTAAGATTAATTATTGTTCACTTACATTTACAAAGATTTCATTGAGTTAGTTTATAATAAAATAATAACTTACCACCGTCATTTCCTTTAAACATTATTCAATAACATTTTTGATTTCCCTGTATTGTTTGTATGAAACAATTAAGAACCTTTACAACTAAATTGAATTCCCTGTTATACAGATTACTTTTTAATAAATTAGAAGTTATACAATACATTAATGCTCAAATATGTATCTTCGAAGATAGTAAGATTAATGAAATAAAGGAACTAAGAAATTGATTGATGTTCCTCGTTTTCAAAATTTTCTAATAAATGAGTTGTTAAGCTACGGATTTAATGCATATTTTCCATTCATATTGGCGTTATTTCTTCTCTAATGACAGCTTTAAAAAGCGAATGTAACTAATTATGTTCAAGATAAAATATTCAGATGGATTATTTTAATTTAGAAATTGAAAGATAAGTATGTTCCTTTGTAAATAGGAAGTAAGTTTGCTTATTAATTTCAAAATTTTAAGAGCATATTTTATGATGTTGAATTGTCAAATTTCTTGAATTAGATTTTTAATAAAATTATTGTTATATAAACACAGCTACTTAATTTAATGGTATATAATATACTGCAAACAAGTGAGAAAAAACATGTGTTGAGTATATATTATGAAACACTTCCCAAAACATTCCGAAATCTTAAGAAAGAAAAACGTCCTTATTTAGGGAAATAAGGTGCCATTGAGTTAGTTTACAATAACACAATAACTTACCGTCATTTCCTTTAAACATTATTCAATAACATTTTTAATTTTCTCGTATTGTTTTTATTAAACAATTAAGAACTTTTATAACTAAATCGAGTTTCCTGTTATGCGGATTACTTTTTTAATAAATTAGAAGTTATACAATCCATTAATGCTCAAATATATATCTTTGAAGATAGTAAGATTTATGAAATAAAGGAACTAAGAAATTGATTGATGTTCTTCGTTTTCAAAATTTGCTAATAAATGAGTTGTTAAGCTACGGATTTAATACTTATTTTCCACTCATATTGGCATTATTTCTTCTCTAATGACAGCTTTAAAAAGCGAATGTAATTAATTATGTTCAAGAAAAAATATTCAGATGGATTATTTTAATTTAGAAATTAAAAGATAAGTATGTTCTTTTGTAAACAAAGAGTAAGTTTACTTATTAATTTCAAAATTTTGAGAGAATGTTTTATGATGTCGTCTATTCAAATTTCTTGAATTAGATTTTTAATAAAATTATTGCTAAATAAAAAGTGCTACTTAATTCAATGGTTTATAAGTTACTGTAAACAAGTGAGATAACTTTCCAACAATTCAAGAAATCTTTAACAAAACTTCGTAATTTAAGAAAATAAGGTGTTACTTTCCATAGCTAAATAAGTATTCCAATTGTTTTGAATAGTCCTGTATTTGACCTGTCGGTTGATGCATACTAGACAATTGAGAAATTTAGTTTTACAAGAAAAGGATTAACGGGTTGAAATTTCTCTTTCAGTAACTTATACTAATAGAAAGAAACATACTTGAATACTTTCGTTCGGCCCTGTAGTTTACCTAGACCTTTATTGCAGGCTAGTGTTTAATTAACATTGAGTTCAAACTACTGAAATCACATTTCCAAAAATTATAATCTATAGGTGACCCTGTATATTATTTTATTATCTATATTACTAAACATATCTATATTCTGCAAACATGTCGTAGTAAAATGAACACAGTTCAGCGTAAAAATGCATATCTTTTAAAAAAAAAAACCTCAAGCAAATTACTCTCATATTCAGTAAACTTTACGACTTATTTTGTGTAACTCTTTATATTAACTATAGCGTTTATACACACCATATAATATGCACACATTTAGTGAAACTTAAAAGCGCATATTATAATTAAAAATGCATTTCATCCATCCATCAGCCATCATCGATAATATACAGTAATTTCATGGCAATCCGAGAATATTAGAGCGAATATTTATATATACATTTAGAGCGAGGACTGACGGCCAGACAGCCAGACAAACCGAAAGTATAAACACTTTTTAACTTTGCTGGAATATGTTAAAGAATGATGAAAATGTAATGTAACATTAGAATATCTAAATTTTAAATGATTTAGTTCAAAATTTTATCATCCAAATGACTTGAAATTTGGTTTTTAGACATAGTTTGAACAAAGATAAGAACAAAGATTTAAAATATAATGTCAAAATTGGGTGTTACCTTTAAAAAAAGTGTTTTGCCTCGCGATGTCCTGCCGACGGCCTCTTAAGCAATGTTTTATATACATTATTCAAAAATAGACTTTATTTCCAATAGTTAAGTAATAGCAACTTTCTTCTAGCACAATTAGTTACACAGTTGGAAGGAGGTGTTTACTTTCTTTTTTCCACAGCTGTATTTAACAATAAAAAATATCAGTATTACAAATACACACAGTGTAACACAGTAAGTACACAGCGTGAAAATTTAAACAGAATACAATTGATAGGCATATGAAAATTACTATTTTTTTAAATTTATCTATTTTAATTATACTCAGATGGAAATAGCATACTTTTCTGGCAAGTATTATTTAATAAATGCGTACAAAAGTAGCTTATTGAATAAGTATTGCTAACAAATGATTTACTTTAATATTATCTTTCGACTGAGTAGAAAAATATATGGCTTTCTGAAAATGTTGTTAATTACAGAAACTTAAATAAATGGTATAGCTAAACATGTGAGTTAAATTATGAATAAATTTTAGCTTCTTGTCTAATGTGCGTTTCTGAAGTTATAATTTACAGGAATGCAATAAAGGACAGAAATAACTTTTGAAATATTTCTGGAATAATTACTTCGGGAATCTTTGAAGTTGATTGATGTTGAGAGATTATAAGCATATTGGAGTGTCAAAAGATCGTAAGAAGTTTACCCGATGACAGTGGTAGCGAATATTTTCACATTTGCATGCCAAATGTTTCCAAAAGTTATTTTACTTGATCATGAAGTGACAACAACCAAAGGAAAATAAAGCGTCAAACGGAAATTGTACGTTAAGTTTTGGCGAATGAAATGTTTTCTTGCTGTAACTAGTTTTATAAATATTTAAACCTTTGTAGAACAGCTGTTGTACTCTTATACAAAAATGTCTGAATACAAAATTTATTACGATTATGAATGATAAATTCAGTAATATTGAAATAGTGTGATTGCACCTTAAATAGAAAATAATACCCATGGCAACACAGAATCATTACCTATCATGGGATATCAATGAATTAATTACGATTCACAAGAATTAATAGAATAATCAGCATGGAAACCTAGAATCATTATATATCATGGGATATCTTTCAATTAATTACGTATGAGAGATTTTATTAGAATAATCACCCTAAAAACCTAGAATCATTACCTGCCATGGGATATCATTGAATTAATTACTTGTAATAAGAATTAATAGAATAATCACAATATGTGAATATTCATAGAATATCACACCATGATAAGTAATGATTCTAGGTTTCTAGAAACCTAGAATCATTACTTATCATGGGATATCATTGAAATTACACGTTGACTGCCACGGCAATTTTCAGAAATCTGGCCTAAAATTACAATTTGAATTATTACATTATGTTATTTAAAATTCCCATCAGTATTTTTCTAATATAAGCACAAAAGATTGTTTCTCTTCCAAATGTTGTTTAAGGATGTGTCAGGCATTTCCGTTTTTTAAATGTGGTGCTGTTTAGGAAAAACAGTATTAACAATATATGAATATTCATAGAATATCACACCATGATAAGTAATGATTCTAGGTTTCTAGAAACCTAGAATCGTTACTTATCATGGTATATCGTTGAAATTACACGTTGACTGCCACGGCAATTTTCAGAAATCTGGCCTAAAATTACAATTTGAATTAATCACATTATATTATTTAAAATTCCTACCAGTTTTTTTCCAATATATACACAAAAGATTGTTTCTCTTCCAAATGTTGTTTAAGGATGTGTCAGGCATTTCCGTTTTTTAAATGTGATGCTGTTTAGGAAATACAGTATTAATACATTGACTGCCGACTCCGAGATGACTCGTAGTTGGCTTCCTAGAAAAGAACTCAACCTACGAGTGATCACGTATTCGGCAGTCAACGTGTTAATTACGATTATACATAATTTATTACTATTATACATGATAAATTCAGGAATATTGAAATGGTATGATTGCGCCTTAAATAGATGGCAACACAGATTTATTACCTATCATGGGATATTAATAAATTAATTACGTATATGTTTCGTAATAAATACTAAAATCTCTATTATTCTAAAACTCTTACCTCGGATGTAGGTTATTCGCTTTTATGTGGTTTATCTCGTCTGAATGATAAGTATATTCTTCAATAAAACATTTCTTTGGACGAAACTATGACATTTAATTTACAACACGAACATAAATATTACAATAATCCTTTTCGTTTACATCTCAATTTATAATGCGTACAAATGTACGTCTCATTCTCGTTTTCTCAGAACCCTCATCGAACAGCAACATAACAAATCAAAATAGAATACAAAAAAAAGTCATTAGTTCACGCAGCTTGCAAAATGTTCGTGAACCATGGAGTTTCGAAGGTGAGAGTATGAAAATACAACAGTATAACAAGATTTAACAGAATAATCAGCATGGAAACCAAGAACCATTATCTATCATGGGATATCATTGAATTAATTACTTGCAACAAGAATTAATAGAATAATCACAATAGAAACCTAGAATCATTATCTGTCATGGGATATCATTTAATTAATTACATGTATTATAAGTCAGTAAAATAAAGACACTTTTATTGATTTATGATTGATTATTAAACAATTTATGTAAAATGCTTTAGAATTTAAATTTTTCATGAATTCATAATTCGATAGATAAAGGGTTAAATTCAAAGTTGTCTGCTTTTTATCATCGAAGTTTTTGATTATAATGCTTGATTACCTTTCTATTTAAATTTCTTAATCCATATTGAATTAAGTTTTATTTAAGTTTCAGTTTTGAATCGACGAATTTTAATAATACCAGTTAATATTTGTCTAAATCGGCGTATTTTGTTTAACTTTGTTTTCTTTTAACCGCTTCCAAGATTTACCCGTACGCAGCTTGTTTTTGTCAATCATGATTTACCCGTATGAAGTACGGGAAAATGATTTCAAATCATGATTTATTATTCTCACCAGTAAATTTTTATTGTAAATTTTGCATTATTTAATCAGAATATTTTTCCATTTCAATTAGGCAAAATTTTCTATTTTACAAAAACCGGTGATAAAAGATTAAAAATACTGACAAAATACGCATTATTTGAAAGTTTTTCTTAAAAAAATATTGATCAGTTTAGTGGTTGACCCTTTCCGGCGCCGTGTGTCCACTCCCGGGCAGACCTAATTTTAATTCCAAACGTGTAAACGGCAACAAGAATATTTTACTAAATGCTTTTACAATGAAAGCTTGAATTGAGACGTTTTTAATTTCTAATAAAGTCGTTTGTAAATTCCGGTGTCAGTCTATAATTTCTCATTTTATGAACCCAATTTCCTCTCCAAGAAAGGGTTAATTTACAACATCAGTCTTAACCCCTTGCGGCGCTGTGGTTTCATAGATATACCACTTAATTTTAATTCCCAAACGCCACATTGGCACCAGAATTTTGTTGAAAAAATTACGGTTTTATGAATGCGTGAACTAGAGTGTTTTCTTATTGATAAATAAAGTGGTTTTCAAATTCCGGTGTCAGTCATTTATTTCAATACTTAAGCAATGAATTTGTCCTGCGCCGCAAATGGTTAACGGTGCCGAAAACAAATTTTCCACTTTTGCGACGAATTTTGAGAATTTATTGTAAACTTTCACACATTCACGGTTTTTGGCTGATACTTATAATTTGTAATATATAGCTTATACTCGCTTAAGAATATAAATGAAACAGGTGTGAAACAATAAAAACTGAAAAATCTTCTTAAAACACCGTACATATATTTTTAATATATCAGGCGTTTCGAAGGAACTTTGTCATTCTTTGTCAAATGCAAAGAAGGCGGTGCTTCTACTATGAAAGCAGCGCCAAGAAACGAAAGATAAGTACAATAGTCACAGAAAAAGACCCGGATGATAATGTAAAGTCTATGGGAGCGTTCTTTTCAAATATCTCGTTCAAATGTGAATATTTTTAGAAGATATTTTTTTTTGTGTGCATAAGATAGCTGAGGATGATCTACAACCGGCTTAGTTTTTACTTTTTCGATTTTGCTTGTATATTTTTTATATTATGATAGTTTCAATTTCAGAACCGGTTTAAACCGTTTTTAGAATTTAAAGTATATATATATATTTTTTAATCTGAAACCAAAATTGAAAAAGTAAAAACTAGGCCGGATGTACTGATATACCAGCTTTGTAAGGTCTTCACTTGGCAGAATGCCAAGCCGATTCCATTCAGACTTTGGGGGTAATAGCCTATGAAGCTGAGAAACGATATTAAATATTGTTTTCTAATTTTTGTTCAGAGTGAAATTTTATTTTTAAATAAATTGATTGTGCACCTATTATTAGTTCTCGGAATAACATTTCCAAAATATATATTTTCTCCTACATTTTTATGAATTTTAATAAAAACATGTCTGTTTTTTTTTTTTTTTTTTTTTTTTTTTTTTTTTTTTTTACATTTATATTTATGGCTAAAATGCAGTTTTAACGACTGCTTGGCATCTGACTTGGCGGCTATGCAAGAAATTCACCAATTCTAACAACCTAAATATTCAGGGCACTTGTGTGTCATATACTCACTGCGATTTACTTGGCGCCAGAATGGCGTTATTTTGCCTGATAAGGCAACCCTGATATTGTTTATTTTTTGATAAATTGTTTATTTACCTTATTTTTTTATTTATATAAAATGTTTTTTGCTCTATTGTTATTTGTTTTTAAAATTTATTATATTTAAAATTTGTTTTATTTATTGTTATTTTTTTAATAATAGAAAATAATTTAAAAATGTATATTTAACCAGCATTCGAAAATGAGGTTTTCGCCAAATTGACGTTAGAAATTTTTTTTTACCAAACCTTGCGCGTATATGATATTTGCGTCATTTCTCATTTTCATTTCCAATGTATGCAAATAATATAAATAAATAATGTACACAAAAATGTAGCGAAATAATTTTAAAAAATTGCTAATCTTGCAAGTTTTAAAATCACAACATTCAGGCGTTAATTTTTAAAAGATTAAGTTACGTTATATTGCGAGGGAAAAAGTTATAACCAAACCTTTAAATCATCTTTTTTATTATATTTGTCTTTTTTTTAACTTATTTTAGTGTAACTGAATTACAATGTAACGTTTAGAAACAGAGAATTGAATTAAACAAAAAGGTATTCGCCAAAAAAATTCGACATATTCGAGGAATGTTTAATAAATAAACTCATCCTTGAGATGGTACGAACTCTCCCAATTTCGCATTGGACTCGCTCTTTTCGCCCATGCGCAGTTCTGTCCAGGTTTCTCTCAAACGTGGTTTATCAGTAGATCATCCTCAGCTATCCTATGCATACACACACAAAAAAAAATCATGTAAAAATATTAAAATTTGAGCGAGATATTTGAAAAGAACGCTCCCATAGACTTTACATTATTATCCAGATCCTCTTCTGTGACCAGTGTTGAGCTTTAAGGAAAAGGAACCGAGTTGAAGAGACAGCCAATAGGAAAGTTGAAATCAGCTGCCAATACGAAAGTAGAAATCTATAGCCAATTACGGAACAGCAAACACAAACAGAAAAGCACAGAATTCCCCTTCTACCCTGCAAAACTTCAAAAATCCATCAAAAAAGGGAATAGATATTTTTGTGTTATTCATGACAATTAATTTTTCATGAATATGGTGCACATATATGATGAATATTTCTATTAAAATTTACCAGAGGAAGATTACTCTGTTGGTAATATGGCTATATTATATACTTGATGACCTCATGTTTTAATGATATTGCACTTTTACGAATATATTGAAATTAATATACAGGGTGCCACAGAAGTACGGGGACAAACTTAAAGGGGAGGTAGGAGCTATTACAAGGATTCAGAATTGCATAGCAACATACGGTCCGAAGCGTTTTGCTGGCGCAGTTGTGACAACACAAAGCACAAAAAAAGAAAGAACACGAACAAGGAGAGAAAACGTGTTTATTATTCTTAGTGCTGCAAAAATGACGGACAACGCTGGAAAGTACTGAGGTACTAGTTGCAAGCTTCGGGGCAGCTGCTGGGGATATTCGCGATATTTTCTAGAAAACATTAGTTTTTTCATACACCGGAGATGCGCCTCCATTTCTGCTGCACTAAGGATTAAAAAAATATTTTTTTTATTACTCGTGCCAATCTTTTTTTGTCACCATTGCCGCGCCAGGAAAACGTTTCCGACCAAGGGTTTCTATTCAAGTCTGAATATTTGTGATATCCCCTACCTCCCTTTAAAGTTTGTCCCATTACTTCTGGGACACCCTGGAGAAAGTTGCACCATAATACACTTATTATAGAATATGGTGAGTGTGTACGTAGGGTTTTCGGAAACTTTCAATTACAGGCGAATATTATTATGTTCTATTCACACCGCAATTTAAAAATATACATTTCTTAGTATATTTTTCTTGGAAATGTTCCTACAGCGTATGTAAAAGGTTTTTGCTTTGAAAAACTGGTGCGAAGTAGCGTTAAGAATATTCTCCTGTAAATAAAACCTTTACGATATCAATTTCCGAAAAGTTCCTTTTTTTGTCATCAATGATGTTATTTTGTTTGATTAAAACCTATAAATGGGTAATTTGTAGATTTATTTTACGCTTAGGAAACGAAGAAATTATACAAGACTGCCATTGGAAACTATTCTATGTCGCTATGTTTAATTTTATGTCGTACCACTTTATCTAAACAAAAAATCTTCCACATACACTTTAAAATTCTCTCACTGACAAGACCGTGTTAATTCGGAAGAACGCGCGCATGCTAAGGGTACGAATTGTTTTTACTTTCTCATCAATAAATACAAATTAGAATTGCCACTTTATTTAGTCAGAGACAATTTTTTAAAATTCTACAATAAAATAAGTTGAAGATTACATTAAAAACTATTGGTGGCAGTTGCAAAAACAGTACTCAGTCTGGGTCTATAAGGCCCGGCGCGCGTCCTCTCTGGTTAACACGTTCAGTAAGCTCCAGGTTTCATTGCAATACAAGCAATATTTAAAATAATATAATTATATTCATGTGATAGATTTTTAATATATTGAGATACACGCTTTCAAGGATAACATTCACATTCGCTTTTAAGTTTTTTTTTTTTTTTTAATAAAATTTTGAAAGAATCGTCTTTTATAAGTATTTAAAACAAAATGCAGAGAGAACAGCATTACAGTTTTTCCCTTTTCCAAGACGGTCAGAGGGTCAACATGTGCAACAAGAGATTCACAACAAAATTTATTTTTCTTAATTAGTACGCATAGAATTTAAAAATAGCCGCCAATAGCTCTGGTTATGGTCTTCCAATTTATTTACACATTATCTTTTGCCTTATTCAATAGTGGATTTTTCTTAACAACATTTTGAATGCGTTGAAAAGTTTTTTGTAATCAAATTTTGATGCATGCACTAAAAAGAAAAAAACTCAAAAATGAGTACATCGATATACTCATATTGAATTGAGTATGACTGGATCAAAAATGATCACATTGTTATCTCAATTTTGAAACAGCACTTGTTATCAAATCCAAAGTAACGATAATTTTGTACCCTGTAATGGTTTATTTCATTCATAGTGGCACAAAAGATGCTTATTAATGTAAATATTAAAATATGCACAGTATTTTGAAAAATAATTTAAAAGTGCTTGCAAATAGCTCTCTTGCCCTAAAAATATTTAATTTGGTTCCTTTGCCAATAATTTTTGCTATTTTTCTTAATAAGCAATCAATTAAACTTTTATTGTTAGTAATTTTGAGCAAGAAATAAATGTTAGTATATTTTTACTTTAATTTATAAATTTAGGAAGCAGTTCATAGCGATTTACATTTGAATACAAGCATGGAATCAAAAATAAGTACATGTATTTTTTAGTTTTGAGTAGGGGAAGATGGGGATACTTGAGCCATTTTTTAAATTTTAATTTTTTTAAATTTTTTATAATTTCTTAGAATAAAATAAAACATTGAAAATGAAAATTTGATATTTTTTCTTCAATTGAAAACCACTTTCAATTAATTTTGAACTATTTTTCTATGTCTAATAAATTTTTACTTTTTCTTTTACATCGTGGCTCACGTATCCCCATGGAGGGGATACGTGAGCCAAATGTCACATTCGCACCAGTTTTTTGCAAAGATAAAAACTGATTTACAATATACGCGAAAAAATGCATTAAACCTTTTTGAAATAAATTTGGTCGAATTTTCTGGTGTCGTTGTGACATTTCAGAATTAAAATTATGTGGTAGAAAATTCTAGCAGCAGAGCTCAAAGGGTTAATCACCATACTTTCAAAATGGTACCAAGGGGTGTGATTTCTTTTTTACATGTTCAGAACTATAAATATGTTACCATGTTGCCAGTTTTAGAAAGAAAAATTGACCAACTGTAGAGATAATAGGGGTGGCTCAAGTATCCCCTATGCTCAAGTATCCCCACTCTCCCCTACACTTGAATCAGAGCTATTTTGAATATGTGCCGTACTTAAAATTGAGTGCTAAATGAGTGTGATCTCCCTTTCTTGCTGTACTACTCATATCGATTAGAATTCATTTCATTTATTTAGGAAACAGCTCCACATTCGCATTTTCAAGATCATAAATATATGTAACTAATTTATCTTTAAATGTTTACAGATAACAATACACTTATTTTCATAATCTTATAAAAAATTTCATTTACTATTTATTCAATGTACAGTAAAACCCCGATAATTCGGATTAATTGGGACCGGACCCGATCCGAATTATCGAAAATCCGGATTATCCGGAGAATTAGAAAAAAAAATGAAATAAAATATAACATACTAACAGAAAATCTCCTTTATGTTAAACTTATTGAATATTTGCAGACAGTAATAATGTTTACTTTGCTTAACTATTCCGAAAACATGTCAGAAAAAGTTTTTTTTATTTAGAATACGACGATGAAACAAGTTAATGTTATGGAAATTAGCCAATCGCTTCTCAAACTTGAAAAAAAAAATGACCAAACCGATCCGAATTATCCGGAGATCCGGATTATCGGGGTCCGAATTAGCGGGGTTCTACTGTATTTATTTTGCCCTTATTGCTCATTTAATTAAGACAGTTTATTTTACTATAATAATTTTAAATGCCGCTATAAAAACTATACTAAGTTTATAGTGCTATAATTCGTTTATTATTCCAGGAATTTCTCATGTTCTTAATATTTAACCCCTTGAGGGGCGGCGGTATATATTATATACCACCTACGATCG
The DNA here is from genome assembly GCA_964019185.1 of Maratus speculifer. Classification (NCBI taxonomy): domain Eukaryota; kingdom Metazoa; phylum Arthropoda; class Arachnida; order Araneae; family Salticidae; genus Maratus; species Maratus speculifer. The sequence goes on along the minus strand of OZ025303.1, from coordinate 110,466,860 downwards.
ATGAAGTTTTACACCAGAAAAATTTCATTAAATTTCCCTTTTCTAACTTTGGTGGAAAACAGTCGTGAAAATGCTTATCCTCTTTTTGATATAACTTTTTTACAAATTTCCGGTGGGAGTTCAGAATTACACGAACGCAATTGCTTGCCCCTCAAAGGGTTAACTCAGAATAAAATTTCTTTAATAAAGTGAAAATTACTAAATAGTTTTCATATCTAAATATTTTTCTTAGAAATTCTCCCGAATTACTATTTTTTTTCCTAATAAAATAGCACTAATTTCGATATTTCCACACAATAAAAACGTACTTACAAAAATAGTATATGTTTAGTTTTGTAATTTAAATTAAAATTAGAGAAAATAAAAATGAACTTTTTGAGTTGATGCTTTCCTAAATTTTTCCGCTTTTCTACCACTACAGTGTCAGCAAAAATAATCTTGACACTTGCGATTTTTGACGTTTTGTTAAATATCTAAAAATATACAATAAGAATTATTCTGAAACTTCAGGTGTGTAAACAAAATAATACAGGTCATATATATTCGCGAAAAATTTCCCTTGAAATTCCATAGGGGACCATCAACAAATTAAAAAACAACGAAGATCTTTTTGATAACCATGTCTAAACTAATCTAGTTAAAGCGTTCAAACTGCAGATTATGATTAAGTAGTTTATTGTAATGAACTATGCTCATTTTTAGGAGCATAGTACGTATACTCGAAGAGAAATTAATGTTTTTATAAAAACTGTTTCAAATTTTTCCACATTTTTTCTTTATAATTTGTAGAGTTCTTAATAAAAAACAATTTTCTTTTCAGAAAATCTGACAAACAACATTGTACATAACAATCTGTGATCAAAATTAAAAAATATTAATAATTGTATGAAAAATGAACATGTTTGCTAATTAGGTATCAGCGCGCATATCGGGAACTCTTTCAAAATATAATTAGCATAATGTTTTAGCTGTATTTATAGAGCAACTTTTGTGAAAATTTCAAAAACATAGCTTGAAAATTCTGAAAATTATCATCAATAGAATAAGTTTAAAGTCCGTCATTTTCAAAATGAATCAAAAATATGTTGTTCTGTATCCATATTTCACTGATTAGTGTTTACACAATACTGCACGTACAGCAGTATTTGGTTACAATATTCTATGACGTTTTATCAATATCTTTAGAAAATAAAAAAAATTATGTTTTTTTTTTAAATTTGATTCTAATTATATTAAGAAACATCTTTCTTGATACAAAAGTTCTAATGAAAAATTTAATTTTTAAAAATCAAATTTTCTCAGATTTGCTTTTGCGCATGCCCAAACCATTCATTCCGCCTACCACCAGGAAAAGAACAGTAGATCCGCTGCCATCGAAATACTCAAGGGCAGAGGACATGAAGTCTGACGTCACCCCTAATCAACCGATTTCTAATTAGTGTTGGATTCACACTGGAATTTTTTTAATAGTATTTTTTATTATTTTATTTATTTTGGAATTCGTATATCAGTTTAAAAAACAACAATAACTATTTAAATTTACTGATGGAATTTCGAAATCCCTTAATAAAAATTTAACCAGATGCGGAATGCCATAGTGTTACCGTATCTGATTGATTTTGTATTGGGATTTCTAAACTCTCATCAGTAAGTTTAAATAGTTATTACAGTAGAACCCCGATAATTCGGATTAATTGGGACCAGGCCCAATACGGATTGTCGAAAATCCGGGAATGTGAACAAATGAAATAAAATAAAATATACTCAATGAAAATCACCTTTATACTGAACATATTCAATATATATTGACAGTAAAAATGTTTACTTTGTAACTATAAAGTTTGTCATATTCTGCTGTGCCAGTTTTGCGAACCGCATTTTCACACATAAGTAGTTCGTTGGATGCAGTCGCCACATGTCGTTCAAAATAAATCATTAATTGTTCAAAATGGGAAGTTGCTTCATTATAGTATTTAACTTTTGATTGATCATCATTGATAATGGTTTTCGTTTGCATCATCTCCATTTTCTTCAATTGTGCACGAAGCGATTAATTGCTAATGTCGCTGATATCAACATTTGAACAATGACATTTCTAAATGGATTAAATAAAAAAAAATGTGAAAATTGGAATTGCCAAAGCTTAAGGGAATTACTGATGGAATTTCGAAATCCCTTAATAAAAATTTAACCAGATGCGGAATGCCATAGTGTTACCGTATCTGATCCATCCAAAGCTTAAAGAATGCATAGTTGTTCCTTCCATAGATAACATTAAAGAATTTAAATAAGAAAGCAAGCTTTCTTATTTTTCAGATGTTTTTTTCTTTCCTCAAGCTTGAGGTATTCTTCTGAAATGATTTCAGAAAATACTTTTTTATTCAGAATATGAGGCTGAAATAAATTTATGTAACGGAAATTTGCCTATCATCTTCTCAGATTAGAAAAAAAAAATCAACCAAAACGATCCGGATTATCCGGAGATCCGTATTATCGGGGTCCGAATCAGCGTAGTTCTACGCTATTTTTTTACCCGATAAAAGGTATTCTACAATTCTAATAAAAGAAAATTCTTATTCAAAATTTTCCGGTGTGAATTCCAACATTAGTGGGATGTCGCTTGATTAGGGATGACGTCATATCGCGTGTCCACTGGCCTTGAGTATTTCGATGGTAACGGCAGAGCACTTTTCAATGGCAGTGATACTTATTTTTATAATTAAAGGTAACTTCTCTTTAAAAATTATGATATCTAAATTAAAATATGAAAATTAAAAAGCATACCTCGAAAAAATAAATTCGTGCATTGTATACTTAAATACTATTACTTTTTATAAAAGTATAGTGTGGAAGTTTTTATTACTTCGGGTTCTCTTTTTTCAAATATGTCGTTTTTATTATTTTCTTTTCAAAATTCTCATGGGTTAAAAAAAACCCATCAAAAATATTGCAATCTTCTTGTTCCGAGTAAAATATTTTCCGGATAGCTTTGATCAGTAACTTTTTGAAACAGTTTGTTTAAGTATTTTAAGTAACATTTTAAAGATGATGCCTTATATTTCTAATTGAGGATGTATATTCTGCGATACTTTAAGCCTTACATATAATTAAATGATAAATATAAAAAAAGTTCTCAGGTTCTTCTAATGAAATTCCTGTTCTTTAGTTATAAACTAAGATGTTCTAAAGAACTAGGAACATTAAATTCAATTTTTCACCGTAGGAGTTTTAATATCTGTTTTAAGTTTACAATAAAAGATCCTTAGTTTGATAGTTTTAGAAAGATTCCTAAATCTGGAGAAATTGCCTTAAAATTAGAGAGAAAAGTTTTGCTTTACAAAGTTGCTGAAGAACTTTACTAAAAATCTTATTTATAATTTGTAGTCATTGGGTAAGATCGGCGTGATTAAGTCTTTCTCTTAGACATTCTTGCCCCACCAGTGGCCGAGAGGTTGGGACCTCTCAACTGGTAGACGGCAGGTGCTGGGTTCGAACCCAATCGCGGCTGTCGGCCTAACCGTTCGGAGTTTTCGTGGTTTTCTTCGAACCTTGCGTAAATACGGGTTAGGTTCCCTTAGAAAGACCCCCACGAAGGGCACTCCCCCCCTGGTCCTATATCCCTAGCGCAGATAATCGGACGTCAAAAATCAACCAACCAACCTTAGACATTCTTAGTCTGAAATTCCCATAAAATTCAATTATACTGTTATATTTACACTGTTCGAAATACATGTAAAAAATTTTCTTTTCAGTAGATAGAGATTTTCTTTAATTGCACCTTATATACTATTCAAGGGCACACTATTTAAATTATATCATATATTTATCATGCAAGAAATTAAAAAACTAAATCCTACTGTGAAATACTGAATTTAGTTTTTCCAGTCCTCTCGAATATCTTAGTTTATGACTAAAGAACAGGAATTTTATTAGAAGAAGCTGAGAACATTTCATATTTATTTTTTGATATAAAACAACGAATTTTCCTGAATATTTTAAAGGCTATAAAGAACTTTTCAAAACACCTCATGCGCAATCCATACCAATTAAAATCCCCAATATTTTTTTAATGCCAGTTTGGTTTATCTATATAAAGGAAACTGTGCATAGTTTTATCTCATTAAGAATAATTGTAAAATATAAAGGTATATAATTCCAAAAATATTATGCTAAAAACAACATAAAAATTAGAAAATATTTTTTTCTTTCTACCATTATGCTCAAATGTATAAAATTCGATGCACAATTTTATTTGATATGCAAAACAAATAGGCATAAAAATGCTGCGGGATTTTAATTGATATGGAGACAAATTGGCACATTTTGAAAATTCTTGATAACGAATAAGAATTTTCAGAAAAATTCTTTTTTTCTCTCCAAATTTTTTTTAATTTCTTGTGTGATAAATATAGCGTGTCTTTTAATAGTATTTAAGGTGCAATCTAAAAAACAAACAAACAAATAAATAAATGAGTTTGAAGGATTCTTGTAACTTGTTCCTTGAACTTATGGCGAAAGCAAATATTACGGAAAAACGAAAATTTCTTCATACAATTTCTGTTACATAAAAAAAAAAAAAAAAAAAAAAAAAAAAAAAAAACATATACTTAATAGTTTTTATATGGACAATCTCTGTCATCAAACGTTATATGAGAAATTTCTGTCAATAAATAACGCGAATAGTTCTATAAAAAATAGCATTTAATAACACGATAGTTGGCAAGAAAATATTTTATGTTCTCTTATCGCTTCTAAATTGCATAAATAGTCATGTATGTGCCATTGCTTCACAAAATTCAAAATGTTATCATATTTATTGTAATAGAAATATATGTGGTATTTTTTCTTTAAATAGTCTTAAGGCAAAAGCAAACCTTACAGAAAAATAGATTTTTCTTGTAAGATTTCTGCTGAATCAAATGGCGAAAAGATAAACTTATAATTAATAGTTATATGGATAATTTCTGTTATTAATAGTTATATGGGAAATTTTTGTCGTTAAATAAAGTGAAAAGTTCTGTTTGGAAAGGGAATTCAATGAAAATGATGGTTTGCAATAATGAAACTATTTTATGTTCTATTTTCGCTTATAAATTGCATAAACAGTCATGTTTGCGCCATTGTTTCACAAAATTCAAATACAGTCGACTCTCGTTAATTCGAAATCGGATAATTCGAATCTTCGCTTAATTCGAACTAAACATGAAGTCCCGAAATTTTCAATAGCAGAATAACTTTAAGCTTTTTCATTAATTCGAACTCATTTCCTCTTGACATCGTTTAATTCGAACTAACAAGAGTTCCGATTTTTCATTCTTCCTGTTTTTTTCACGGATTTCAGATCATTTGAATTACTGTATTTCTTTGATTTCTGTGAAAATTGTTCCAAACGAATATACATATAATTCCAGGCATTTGATATCCACTTTCTAAGTGTCCATCTGTTTGTCCATCAGTGACGTTTCAAAATTTTCTTCTATTGTGCTTGTTTCTAACTTCTTAATTAGTTTATGTAATTATACATTCTAATGTAATATTAAGTCATATACTGATGATAACAGACATAATAAATTTTAAAAACACTGTAACACTAATTCATTTGTAATAGTACCATATTAAGCATGTTCTCATTTCATTCTTTCCATAATTCGAACATCGGATAATTCGAACATCGGATAATTCGAACATCGGATAATTCGAACATTTCTTGTGGTCCCGACGAGTTCGAATTAACGAGAGCCGAATGTGTATTGTAACAGTAATAGAAATACATATGGTAATTTTCCTTTAACTAGATTTAAGGCCAAAGCAAACTTTTCGGAGAAGTAGAATTTTTTTGTAAGATTTCTGTTAAATAAAATGACGAAAAAATAAACTTAATATTAATAGTTATATTTATATGGAAATAAACTGATTTATATGAAATTGATGATTTCATATGAATGATTTTTATGTGTATTGTAACCGTAATAGAAATACATGTGGTATTTTTCCTTTAACTAGATTTAAGGCCAAACCAAACTTTTCGGAGAAATAGAATTATTTTGTAAGATTTCTGTTAAATAAAATGACGAAAAAATAAACTTAATATTAATAGTTATATTTATATGGAAATAAACTGATTTATATGAAATTGATGATTTCATATGAATGATTTTTATATGGAAATTTACATGGAATTTTTGTTATCTACAGTTATATGGGAAATTTATGTCATTAAATAAAGCAGAAAGTTCTATACAGAAAGTTTGGTAGTTAAAGAAAATTATGGTTTGCAACTATGAAACTATTTTATGTTCTAATTCCACTTATAAATTACCTAAACAGAGTATTTCTACAATTATTTCTCAACATTCAACTTATTATCGTATTCATAATAAAAAGATGTGTAAAATTCCTCATTTGATTTGCCAAAAGATAAAACCAAACTTTACAAAAGGAAAAGCGATTAAATATTTCTGTCATTTAAAGAAATGGAAATATAAAAAATAACTATAATTAATATATGACCATTATGATTCATTTGATTTTCTTTGTTCATTTCTATACTATACAAACTTAAATTGCACATTTTTCCGACACATATTGTTGAAGAAATTCTCTTGATTAAGATTAATTACTGCTGCCAAAAACTTTCTATGATATCTTTAAATTCAATGAAATAATAAATTACCGGTATGGTTTAAAGTAAATAAATCTAATAACATATATTATCGTTTAGCAACTTTTGGATGAAATAAAGCGCAGATTTTCAGATTTCCGTCTTATTATTTGGAAGCTTTTCGAAAATTAGGAATGACGGAATACAATAACGTAGTGAAATAGTTTTGGTAATATTTTATTTACAATAATTACATTAGGAAACTCAGTAATTGATTGATGCTCTTTCTACTTAAAATTTACAAATGAATGCGCCCTTAGATAATAAGAATTTCGCTTTGTGGTGTGCATTCTTTTAAAGTTAAAGTTAATTTGAATAAGAAGATGTAGTTAATTATATTATACAGTACATTTTTAAATGGATACCTTGATTTACAAATTCTTACGTTATTAATAAATGGCATAAAATTGGTGTAGATTATCAACAAATATTGTTTATGCATTTTAAGGTACATCTAAACAAGAACTCTAGAAGAATGTTGCCAAATTTTACGGATATTTATTCATAAATTCAGACTTTACATCAGAAAATTTTAAGAGAAATTTCAATCTATTTTATTCAAAATATGTCAAAGAAAAAATAACAATTCAAACTTTCTGTAGAGATTTCAGAATTTCTGAATGAAAATTTTACCAGACATGGTAACAATGTTCAAGAAACAGCAATAAGTAAAGTTATTCGGAAATTGCACGTCAAGCGTTCTAAATGAGATGCATTCGTACTATTACGAAGTTTTAAAAATATTTAGATCTTGGTGTAATAATATGCAGAGATTCGGATACAGTATAGTAGCCGAAATCTTGGTGCGTTTCTGTGAATACTATCTGCTTTCTATTATACAGAAAGTAACTTGTGGTAAACCCTAGCAACTTATATCAATTTCATAAAATGTGAAATAATTTAATATAATTAAAACATGATCCAAACAATGTTTCGCCGTATACTATTATATAGTGGAATATTTTTGTGTGGCCCTGTAAATTAATAACAAATATTTTTTGTACCACACATTGTTCAGAATATATATTTTAGTATATACCTCAAAGTGGCACATTAATTTTATTATTTTCGAAAGAACGTAACATTATTAAAAAGCTCTTGAAGATTTTTTTTTTTTTTTTTTTTTTTTTTTTTTTTTTTTTTTTTTTTGCATCGGCTGTAATGTGATGGAATATTTTTGATTGTCCCTGTAATTAAACTATGCTTCCTATTTTCATAAAGTTTGAAATAATGCGATAAAATTATGCAACGATTATATATTTTAAAAGTCAAACGTTCCGGTTGTGTAATTTTTGCTCTGTAATACGTAGACAGTGGGATAAATAGTCGAACAGACAGACGGATGGACTGAACGAGGACTATAGGTGCTACGTATTTACATAATTGCGAAAGAACCTAAAAAGAAGTACTAGGTTGAGTAAAAAGTTCTGGGAAATTTGTGAAATTTGCGTTGTTATGTGCAAATTAACAACAAAAGAAACAAGGACTATCCTTCAAAGTAGAGACATTCATAATCCAGGACTTTTTGCCTTCTTTCTGCCAGATTCCAGATTTGCTAGAAGTACCATGGCAGCTCCTTACCTTGGAATCGAAAAACTCCTGACATGCTTCTTCAATTTCATCAAATCGACTGAACATGAAAAAGGGCTGCACTGTAAAAAAAATCCACTAAATTTACGGCAAAAACTGCTGGCAGCAATGTTGCCAGCAGTTTTTGTCGTAAAAATTGCAGTAAAATTAGATGTAATAAAAAAGTTTACATACAATTTTACTGCAATTTTTTACGGCAAAAACTGCTGGCAACGATGCTGCCAGCAGTTTTTGCCGTAAATTTAGCGGATTTTTTTACAGTGTGCATTTATCATAAGCAGCCATAATCAGATGGAACCACGTCTGGAACGCAATGTCTCTTCTTATAGATATGCCACTAGTACGCCAATTACTATACAAATTCTGCTAACTATTAGATTAAAAATTTCCCAGAACTCTTTGCTCAACCTAATAATAGGACGAGATTATTAGCAGATGTTGTTCGATTGTCACACGTGATAGAATCAGGTAAATTTAATACTTATGGGCTTAATAATTTTTTTTCATTTGCGATTTCTTTTCTTTTTCCTTTTTTAGGTGCGTTCGTAATTATGTAAATACGTAGCACCTATTGTTGTCGTTCAGTCCGTCCGTCTGTCTGTCTGTCCGTCTGTCCGTCTGTCTGTCTGTCTGTCCGTCCGCATATAACAACGCAAAAACTACCCAATGGAATCTTTTGAAATTTAAAATATATAGTTATAACATAATTTTGTCGAGTCATTTCAAATTTTATGAAAATCAGATGGATAGATCAATTACAGGGACAATCAAAAGGATTCCGTTACATTACGGTCAATGGGGAAAAAAGTTTCAAATGCATTTTAATCGTTTGACATTTAAAACATATAATTATTGTGTAATTTTGTCGAGTCATTTCAAATGTTATGAAAATCAGATGGATAGATCAATTACAGGGACAATCAAAAGGATTCCGTTACATTACGGTCAATGGGGAAAAAAGTTTCAAATGCATTTTAATAGTTTGAAATTTAAAACATATAATTATTGCGTAATTTTGTCGAGTCATTTTAAATGTTATGAAAGTCGAATGCATAGATCATTTACAGGGACAATCAAAAGTATTCCACTACATTACGGTCAATGGGAAAAAAGTTTCAAATGCATTTTAATGATGTTACACTCATTCGAACATAATAGAATTGGCATGAATCTATGAAATATATACTAAAGTATGCATTCTGTACTATCTGTGATGCAAAGAATTTTTATCATTAAATTACAGAGCCACACAAAAGTATTCCACTACATAATGCTATACGGGGAAACATTGTTTGAGGCGTGTTTTAATTATATTCGACTATTTCACATTTTATGAATAAGATACACGTTGCTGAGGTGTAATAAAAATTACTTCCTGCATATTTACAGAAACACAAAGATTTCGACTACTATACTGTATCCGAAGTACGCTGTACTATATCAGCAAGATCTGAATATTATTAAAGCTTCGTTATCGTACGAACGCACCTCATTTGCTACGTTCACGTGCAATTTCCGACTTGTTTCTGATGCGTTCGTATTATGTAAATATTTTACATCTATAGTCGTCGTCTGTTCTCTCCATCTGTCTGTCAGTTTGCCCGCATAAAACAATACAAAAACTACCTAATTGAATGGTTTGAAATTAAATGTATATAATCATTTCAGAATTTTGTCAAATCATTTCAAATTTTATAAAAACTGAATCAAACTTAAAAAGTTATTAATAAAAGTTATTTTCATTCTAGCAAATTTTATCACATGTAATTAATTCAATAACATCCCATGATAGGTAATGATTATAGGTTGCCACAGTGATTGCTTCCTATTCAAGATGGACTCCTATTGTTTCTGTGTTAGTGAATTCAATCTATATAATCATAATAAATTTTGTTTTCATTCTTTTTTACACAAAAGTGCAACAGCTATTACACCAAGTCCTGTACACTTATAAAATTAGTTATTGTACAATGACACCGTATTTGTCACGTTTTCCGTACAATTTACGACTAATTTTTGTTTATTTATTTGCTTGTTTGTTTTCTCACAAAATTACGATTCGGGGTAAAATTTATTATTGCACCGATACTTCTTTTTTGACTAAATTAATCTGAAATCCAGAAATTGCCACTACATTTTTCGCACAAATCAAAGCTTGGTTTCAAATAAAAATGCAGTCAAAAGTATTCAATGAGCTATTTACAGTATGCCTACAATATGCATTGAATTTTATCAGATTTCTTTTATTTCTTTCTTGAGTATTTCCTAAAATATTCTTCATTTTTGTTAATGGCAGAATTTCTGACCATAAAAAAGCGAAATTTTCTGTTCTGAAACAGCATTACTGAAAATACGGAATGTTTGGCTAATATAAAAGAATTTTAGCTCTGCTATTGGTTATAATTTACCTAAACAGTTATGTGCCAACGATTGTTCTACAAAATTTAAATATACTATTGTTTTTAATGATGTTAGAAACATGTCTAACTTTCTTCATTTAATTTTTCTTCAAGTAAAAAAAAGCTGTACGGAAAAACAGTAATTCCTCTATAGGATTACTGTCATATAGATAAACGGAAATATAAAAATATAATCAATAGTTATATGGCATTTACGTTTTATTTGTCTTTCTTTGACCATTTTAATACTATACAAACGCAAATCGTATATTTTCTGATGCATATTGTTAAAAGAGATTTAACGAAATGTAGTTTTGATTAAGAATAATTATTGCTGGCAAAAAGATTCTGTTACATTTTTATATTGAATTGAATAATAAATTACAAGTATGGTTTTACGAAAAATAATGTTAATAGGATGTGTTATAGTTTCACAACTTTTGAATGAAATAAAAAGTAAATTTTTAGCTCTCTTTTTTATTATTTTAAACCTTTTCCGAAATTAGGATTAACGGATACTCATAATAAACTAAAATAACTTCTGGGATATTTTATTTTGAATAATTAAATTAGGAAACCCAGTAATTGATTGCGATGCTATTTCTATTCAAAATTGCCAAAGGGATGAGTACTTACATAATGGAATTTTTATGAATTTCGCTTTTTGGTGTGAATTATTATATAAAGTTACTATGAATGAGGCGGAGTAGTTAACTGCGTTACAAGGCACTTTTGTAAACGTACTCTTTAAGTCATGAATCTTTACTTAATTAATAAGTCGGTAATTGCATGTTAAGCATAGCAAATGAGGCGCGTTCGTACTATAATGAAGTTTTAAAAATATTCAGAAGTGGGTTTAAAAATATATTGTACTTCGGATACATTGTAGTAGCCAATTTTTTTGCGTGTCCCTGTAAATACTGTCTGCTTTCGATTATTCAGGTAGTAACTTGTAGTAAACATCAGCAATGAATGTCAATTTCATAAAATGTGAAGTAGTTTAATATAATTAAAACGCGCCCTAAACAATGTTTCCCCCAGTACCATTACGTAATGGAATATTTTCGTGTGACCCTGTAAATTAATAACAAATATTCATTGCATTACATACTGTACAGAATGTATTTATTTTGTTTAAAAGTTAATAACATCATTAAAATACACTTGAATGTATTTTCTCCATTGGCAGTAATGTAACGGAATATTTTTGGATTGTCTTTGTAATTAAACTATGCATCTAATTTTCATAAAATTTGAAATGAATCGACTTAATTATGCAACAATTTCATATTTTTTATTTCAAATGTTTCGAATGGGTAGTTTTTGCTCTGTTATATGCGGATGGAGAGACAGAACGACGAATATATGTGCTTTGTAGTTATATCATTACGAATTACCTAAAAATGGTCAGTAATGTCACAAAAATGTTAGAAATATATATATTTTAAAAACAAAACGTACTGTTTGTACCAACTATAAAAACTGATGAAAAAAAAAACATTGGTAATGTAAGTATCAGTAAGACCCATCTGTCACAAAATTCCCATTTTGACAATGAGAGTCTATATTATCTTTTTCTGACACTGAAATCTCTATTAATGTTAGTAAATCAGAAAAAAATATTTATATTTATATTTCATATCTTTTTACATTTTGTTTTCATTGGTTAGAAGGTTACATCTTTCACTATTTAGCATAATAATCCCCTCCCCCTAGCTGCATCACTGATTTATACTAAAAAACAAGCTAAGATGAAATCAACACCCAAAATGATAGTTATCATCATTTAACCCTTTTGCCCTTGATAAAACGCTCTATAAATAGAGTTCTTATCTGCTCGGTTTTTTTGTGCCGTTATCTGGACTTGCAATGCAGAAGTTCAATTTTTTGTGTGAGATTCCTAATAAAGAAAATCATTATCATCATTTCAGATATTAAAGTTTAAATTTCTTCTTTTACAATCGGCTATTTCTACTTCTTTTTTTCTAATGGTTAATTAGTTTTTACAGAGTTTGAGATTAATAGACTTCTTTTAATTTTGGGATTTAGAATAAGTATGAACGGATTTTGTTTTGTTCGGAATACTACATTCTTGTGTTAGATTTTAGAATGATAAAGTAAACAGCAATTATGAACTATGTTTAACCTATTACAAAACAGAAACAGGTAGGAATAGTTATTTTTTTCATATTTCTTTTTTTACTTATATAATTTAAATTACTTACTCATTAAAATGAGGAAAAAGGAGTGGTCCTTTGTGCTGCGTATGATTTACGTATATTGTTTCTTAATTGGGAATAGAAAAATTTTAATAATTACAGTAAATTTTTTTCTTACTACAATTATTTTAAGGGAGACCCGTAAGAAAAAACCGAAAATTTTTATTATTGATTTTAAAGTAATGAATTTTGGTGTACTATTTAAGAATCTTCTTGTAAGGAATAATTAGAAAAAAAATTCACTTTTTATTAAAAAGAATATTTTTATAGGGATTTTTATGACTTTTTTTTTTGTCGAAAAATACACTTTTTAAAATTGTTACTCCTCATTCAATTTTCAATATTTTGGTATTACTAAAATTTCTTAAATAGTGTTATAGTATATAGAAAAGAACTAAGGAGAGATATTTTTAATTTTCTATTTTAATCTGCTAAAAAAAAAAAAAAAAAAAAAAAAAAAAAAAAAAAAAAAAAAAACGCATGGTAATTTTTTTTAAATTTGTTATAATTTTCATGTTTACCAATTTGTGTAAAATTTTCAGAAATAGTTAAAAAAAATATCTCTCCTTACTTTTGTTGCAAATTTTTTTAAGATTCTAAAAACATAAACATTTTGTTTCTAAATCATTTTTCCGCTGAGCCTTAGTACTTTGAACTAAGGCAAAATATGAAAAAAGTCATTTTCGGGAAAACGCGTTTTAAATGGCCGCTAGTCCTTTAAACTCTATAGCGAGTACAATTTAAAAAGCTCATTTTCTATCTGTCACAAGTGTCGCCGAGTACTGAAATTTTGCATGGATATTCGCAAATATGTATTTTATCGTTTTCTGAGAAAAAAAATGTTTTGAACTTTAGGTGATTTTTGGCCGAAAATAGGGTACAGGTCTCCCTTAAATTATATTCATTTAATTATATTTTATCAATTTAAGTGACTCTATTTATAATCAGAAGTGTTCTAAAGTTTCTCCTTTCTGCATGCATTGTTTAGTAGCGAATTGTACAAAAGGCAAATAAAGTTCTACTTTATATTATTTATTTTTATTTAAAATTTAAACATTTTTTGCCTTCTTTTTTTTTTTTTTTTTTTTTTTTTTTTTGGGCAATGAATTTTTTTTTTTTCTATCTAAACTGATGCTGAAGTCTATGCATTAAACATATACAATGTATAGAGTATTTAAAAATTATTTATTCAAAGAATATTATGTAGCAAAATACTTTATATTAACAAAAATAATCCCAATGAGCCTTTAAGACAATATCAGTGGTGTCAATTTGAATAGATACGTGGGCCATGAACGCATCTGATAAAATGATCTCTCCATTCAACAACGTTCTACTTTTCCATTTTGTTATTTAAGGGGATGGTGGACGTTTCAAATTTTCATCATAGCAATATGAAAGTTTGTGCATACATACATTTCACCAAAAGCATATAGAACATCTTAAAAAAATGTCCAATCTTATTAATTTTTTTTTAATTTTAAAATTTTAAAACGAAGTTTTAAAATGCTCCTCGTGTCTTATTTTTTTGACATATTTTCTTGCCTTTTGCATTTTTATCACTTAAAACTCTATTATAAACAAATTTGTGTACGATTTTTTAAATCTCTTGAATGGTTAATATTTTACAGATTTTTAAATTCCATATCGATTTTCATAAAAATTTTCCCTTTTAATAAGTAAAAAATCAAATTTGGCTACCTTAATGAAGATGAATTTTAAAAATGTTACACAATTTCTTTCTAAGCAATAAAAGGATACTTTCTTATCAATTTCATAAATATTGATAAAAAATTACGTCGCAAGAAGCATTTCAAAAATCTAAAAACACTGAAAAATTATTTTTGAGAAAAACAGATTTAAAGTATATAACTATACTTACCTTTATTATATACTTCTTAAACCTTCATAAATGATATTTTAATAAGGAAAAATTGTTTTGGTACTGTTATACCATTTTTTGCGACGATTTTGCTATGGACGATTTTGCTCAAATAAAGATCCACTGTCGCCTTAATCGATGAAAAAAAAATTGATTTTTATTGAAATTTTAAAAATGATTTTGTTTTAAAAATAGTACAGTCATCAATTATATTCATAAGAGTACCGAAAAAACACTCCAGCGGATGTAAAAATATTTTTTAAAATTTTATTTATTTATTTAATTATTTGTTTATTTATTTTTGAAGAACGAATTTCCTTTTTATATGAACAAATGATTGCTCGAGAGAACCCAACATTAGTAAATAATAGTACAAGTATTAATTAGATTTACAAGAGTTAAGAAAGCCATTTCAGCGGATGTAAATATAAATTATTGTCAAGAATTGTTTTTTCAGTTTTTATGGATCCGCGATTGCACCAAGAACCTAGCCAGTAAATCGGTCCCTTTGCCTTCCAACCTTCCACATTTTTAGTTCATTATTTAACTGCTGAAATAAAATTAAGTTTTATTTAAATTCTAAAATCACTTTTTTTAAGACAGTACAAACATGAAAATTAAAATTTTCGCAAGGACATATTTTCTATTTATAACGACCCGTGATTGTGCGACTGCGTCTACCAACTTTCCTAATTTTTATCTCATTATTTATTGCTGAATTAAATTAAGTTTTATTTAAATTTTAAAATCAATTTTTTTTTTCAAAGAGAGTACAAACATGAATTACATTCATAAGAGTAGAGGAAAAGTCCTTCAGTGGCTGTAAAATTTATTGATATCATTAATTTAAATATAGAATTTATTTATAGGTCTTTAAAAATATCATTTTCCAAATAGACTTGCGATTTGCTAAAATATATTTTGTTTAATTGAAGCGAATAAAAATAAAACAGAAATAAATGTGTTTGCGATTTAAATGGCATGTTGAAAATACTTCACCAAATAAACAGTTTTCGATTTAGAATAATCTTAAAACGATGTTTCATTTATGCTTGCTGTCAGTAAATCCGCTATGGAGAAAATTAAAGTACCCTAATAGCATGCATGGTCACAGTAACGTCACAGTGACGTCACTGTGAGTCACTTTGGTCAGATCACATCTGTGACCAAAATGCCACCACTCAGTGACGTCACATTGTGACTGAAATGTGACTTTCTTAAAAATCTTTAGAAATTTATAAATATGCTTCAAAACATGTCATTTACTTTAAAAAACATGTTTCTGGCAATTTAAATATAGTCGCTTTTGTCAGTTTTGTCACAATGTTAATTTCAAATTAGTCACAAATGACACATTTTTCACAAATTTGTCACATCGTGACTACTTTGTGAAACGTCACAAAAGAGCTCTAAAACGGCCATAACGACTTCACATTTTAGTCACTGTGACTTCACATCGACGTCACGTGACGTTACATCGACAATCGATAGTCACAAAGTCACAAAGTGACTTCTCAACGGCGTTGCAGTGACGTCACCATGCTTTACGGCTCGTAAAGCATGGTGACATCACTGCAACGTCGTGTGATTCTTGTGATGACCTCTACCTGCCCTTAAAGTTAGTTCCATTATTTCTGGGACACCCTGTATAAATACGATTTTCATTATCCGACAATTCCAAATTGCTACCTTTTGAAATAAAAATTTGATAAATTTTCAGTATTTTTGAGAAATTGGTTCATTTTGAGAATTTTTTTTTTTTTAATTAAGGAACATATTTAATTTTGTGGTCAATTCCAATTACAAAAACAATAAATTGCTTGGATAAAAGTGGTATTAATATCTAAAATGTTAAATATAAAATTTCAAAAATCATTACGGCGACATAAACTATTTCTTTTCTTCTTTGGGTGACTGAACCAGTAATTGATAAGCCTCTAGTAGTTGATCGCATTTTTATTTTTAATATTACGCCCTTTCAGGCGGAAATGAGTGCGCTTAGAAACACACGTGATACTTACAATGAAGGTAACCCCCCCCCCAAAAAAAAAAAAAAAAAAAAAAAAAACTGAAAAAAATTACAAAATGTTTCTCTTATGAGTATATATACGTTTATGAAAATTTTCTTGGCGGAACTTTCGTACACCGTCCTTAAAAAAATAATGAATATTTTGTTATTTGGTCATTTTTTCATCGATTGGCGATGGAATTCAATTTCAAAAAATACTCCTTTATGTTAAATACATTTTAAAGGAAAAAAGCTTCATATTCAACTTGTTTAGATAAATTAAATTTAAATAATTTTAATTTTGTCAGTTTTAGTTTTTTTTTAGGTTTAATTTTGTTATATCGATATTCATATGCATTTATATTCAAATTTAACCATCAAAGTTTGCCATTATAAACGAAATTCAAATATGATTAACTAAAATTGTATCAAGTTCAAAGTCCAATTGAGTATTTAATGTCAATTCGATTTTGTTGCTATAGAAACATCTGGTTTTTATTTTTGAATATGCTTAAAATGTATGAAAATATTTTTTCTCAATACGAATTTTTTATATATGATTTTTTTCCAGAAGTAAATTAAATAATTACAGCAACAAAAAATATATACATGCAATACAATATATATATATATATATATATATATATATATATATATATATATATATATATATATATATATATATATATATATTAAATTCCCTCACTGTTTACGTTTAAATCCATTAAATACCATTTGCGCGCATTCTAAAAATCCAAAACTTTTCAATTGCGTTAAAATCATTTGCTTTTGGCGGGGAAAAGTGTTGCTCGCCAAATCGCGTGACACTTTAATTTTTTCACGCCAAATATTCAAATTCATAAATATATTTTTTACATGTTTTCTACTGTAATTCCGCCGCTAATTTTGAATGATCCTTTTATGATACTTGAGTAGTTTAATTAGCATTTTTTTTTCAAAAATGTCTGAGTATACCCTGTATGGAGACCTTTTTTGTTAGTATTACATAATATTTTTGTTTCGATAATAGTGCACTAGTTGTCATATTGTTCTCAACTACCTTCTTTAAGAAAAATTTTTATGAATTTTTCATTTTTTTAGAAAATGTAAAAATATAATTTTTGATTAGTACGATGCATTTGCTATAAGTAAAAAAAAATATATCCACTTCTACTTTGCTTATTTCAAATAATAGTTTCATATGAATTATTGTTAATTATGCGCAAAATATTTTAAAGATTAATTCTTGAATTTTTAACGATTTCTCCAATTGATTAACTACTGCGAAAATGTTCAGTTAATTTATTTACGTACAAATTTGTTACTATTTAATTTAAACAGATTTCATTTTTGCCCATTATAGGACATACATTAACGGTTGTATCAATTATGATAGTTAATTTCTGAAACTTAAAAGGGACGAAATAAATTAAAAACCCCGTAACACCAAACTTATTTTGTCAACTACTGGCTCAATCGATTTTGATTGTAATAATAGGTGATGGGTAATAACATAATAAAATTTCTTTAAAGATTAAGGGTATAAGTCATTCAGCGGCCGAATTCTCCTTGGTAATGTTAAGTCTATAGGAATTTTATGCACTTTTTATTAAAAATATTTCCACGGAAATTAATATTTTAAGCTTTTTTTTAGTGTTGTCTTCTTAAAGGATGTCTTATTTTTCTCAGTTTTCAAAATATATATAAAAAAATAATGCATAATTTTATATTAAATGTTAAAATTTTACTTTCATTTAGTCAGTTTCTAAAACATGAAATATTCAATTGAACATAAATTTTAGAAACAACTAAGGAAAAAAGGGACACCCTTTAAAAAAAGAACGCTGGAAAAAATTATTAATTCCCTCGGAGATACCATCGAGTCTCTATATAACGAAATCCATTGTTCAGCCAAAAAATTCGTCATACCTAAACAGTCGTACCTAAACAGTTTTTTCTTATTAAAATATCATTTATGAAGGTTTTAAGGAGTAAATAATAAAGATAAATATATTTGTATACTTTTAAATCTGTTTTTATCAAAACTAAGTTTTTAGCGTTTTTAGATTTTTGAATTGCCCCTTGCGTCTTAATTTTTGATCAATATTTATAAAATTGATAATGAAGTATCCTGATATTATTTAAAAAGAAATTGTGTAAGTTTTTTAAAATTCGTCTTCATTAAGATAGTCAAATTTTATTTTTTACTTATTAAAAGGCAAAATTTTGAAGAAAATCGATAAGGAATTTAGAAAAAAAAATCTGTAAAATATTAACTATTCAAGAGATTTAAAAAAATCTTACACAAATTTGTTTATAATATAGTTTTAAGAGATAAAAATGCAAAGGCAAGAAAATATTTCAAAAATTAAAAAACGAGGAGCATTTTAAAATTTCGTTTAAAAATTTAAATTTTTGTAAAAAAAATTTACTAATTTTAATAAGGTTGGAAATTTTTTGAAGGTATTATGGTAGGTATATGCTTTTGGTGAATTGTATATATGCACAAAATTTCATATTGCTATGATAAAAATGAATAAAATAAATTTTTAACGTCCACCGCAGGGCCGTAGCTAAGGGGGCACTATGGATGGCTCAGCCCCCCCTAAAATATTTTGAGCCCCCCTGGAAAAAGCTCCAAATTCACTAAATGTTCCGAAAATTCAAATGAAATTCTGTTCAAAAATCTAATTTAGTTTTGAGACCCTTTCACAGTTTTGCAGTTACTAAATTGTATCTAAAATGCGTGTTTCAACACACCCTCATCCTATTGGTACATATGAAGCTAACAGGATGTTTAATTTTGCACCAGTTATACATTCAAAATTTTCATCATACTATACTTTTCTTAGCATAAAATGAAGTTATTACAACAGTTTAATGAGAAACATAGTACCTACAATGTGAATATGCACTAATTTATGTTTCTGCATTAGAGCGAGAACAAAAAAATATGAGCCCCTCCC
This sequence comes from Maratus speculifer, assembly GCA_964019185.1. Taxonomy (NCBI): domain Eukaryota; kingdom Metazoa; phylum Arthropoda; class Arachnida; order Araneae; family Salticidae; genus Maratus; species Maratus speculifer. Next base: position 110,447,135 of record OZ025303.1, on the reverse strand, counting down.
CTACATTCCCTTGAGCCCCCCCCCCCTATCGTACACTTCTAGCTACGGCCCTGGTCCACCGTCCCCTTAATATGAATTTTGCTTTTTGTTGAGTATTCTTATATAACTAGCCGCCCTTGGCGACCAGTTTGTTCTCCCTTTAATGTATGCTAAACATTGTATCATATTACTTTTAATCATAATTTGATTTACTGGCTCGATTCTTTGCCGAATCAAAAAAATTTGCTAGAGAAATCAAGAACTCGGTATTTTCATCCTAGCCGGGCGCAAAGGATAAATCGCCAAACATTGCGTATCGAGCAATTTTTCATATTTTATTAATTTCATTTTATATATAACTCTTTCACCCTTTTCAGTTATAATACGAAAACTATAATTTTTAATTAAAATGCTTAAAATTCATGACTTTTATTTATTTATTTAAGTAAAAAAAGAACAGAAAAAATAAAAAATAATAATATTTTGAAGCTCCTTAATTGCAACGAAAAAGATTGCAGCGAAACGTAAATAAACAAAACCGATTAGGCATTGCCACTAAGCAATTAACAAATAATCGCGATTGCTGTGCTCCATACGTTAGCGTAATACATATATACATATATATATATACATATATATATATATATATATATGTATAGATAGATGGATAGATAGAGAGAGAGAGAGAGAGAGAGAGAGAGAGAGAGACTAAAGGTGATATTGTCATTAACTGAAATATTAAAAATTGAAATTTGAATTGTCAAAATTATTTATTGAAATGTATAAAGGTAATTGATAAGAAAAAGATGTGCAGTCGTAAAAAAAAAAAAAAAAAAAAAAAAAAAAAAAAAAAAAAAAAAAAAAAAGGAAAAAAGAAAAAAAAGGTTAACACACCTTACTAACTCTGCAAAAATATATTGTAGCAGAAAATTACTGCTACCAAACGATTGGAAATAAAGTCTACTTATAAATGACGTATATAATAGTTGTTTAAGGACCTAACTTTGTTCCTTTCGATAGAAATACCCAATTTCGGCAGTATAAATGAACACTATATCTTTCATTTAGCCTAAGAGTAAATTTTCATGCAATTCGTACGATAATTTTCCAAGAAATTAATTTTTTTTTAAAACGTGCATATTTTAACTCCTCTTTTCTCACTTCCGTCATATTCATGGGCTGCGATCTTCACGACTTTTATTCAGAATTGTCTAATTCCCTCCAATTCTATAATATAGTGTAATTCTCTTTATTCTGATATCATTTTACTTGTCACTAAATAAGTGAAATTCAGTCGAGTCTCTCTACAACGAAACTCCATGCATAGAATTTTTCTATATAACGAATTTTTAGTAGGAACGGTCCCCTTTTCGCATGATTACATTAAAAACAGTCTCTATATAGCGAAATATCTATCTCCATATAACGAATTTTTTCATAAATTGGTCATAAAAAACAGTTTTAAAAAGCTTCGATATCATATGGAATCAATTTTCCATCACTTATTTTTGATTTATCGTCAGTGCTGAGTTTTTTTTTTTTTTTTTTTTTCTTTTTTACTTCTTTCAATGTTCTTTAAATCCAACGAATTTATCCCACCTCCCACACACATTTCCACATCTTTCTCAAAACAGTGTCGATTGGATTGATACACATGTAAAGGAGGAATCAAAGAGAGGCACATAAGAGAGGCCTTCAAATGGAGGAAAATGTTAACTACAATTTTTCATTCCTTGGTAAAATTTGAACATTTTTTGAGAGCGTAACAATTTTAAAATAAAAGAAACAAGAAATTACAGATTTCTTCGTCTAAAATTAATGCAAGTCTTCCTTATTTGATTTTCATTAAGCTTTCAAATAAATGTCTGTTCTCTTTTTTGAAACAGCTTAAATAATTAAGAAATAAAATGTTAGGTTAATTTTTACTTTTAAACACTTCAAATTTTTAATTCAAAAGATCAAAAATAATATTTGTTCAAATTTCACACATTAAATACGATTTTTAACATCATTCTCTATACATCGAATTTCTCTATATAACGAATTTTTTACTGGAAAGGTGGATTTCGTTATATAGAGACTCGACTGTATTTCTTTTTCGAAAAATTAGTGGCATAAATCAATCCAAATTTTAAAACCGTAATTTAATGCAACCGTGAAGGGGATAGGAGCTGTATCCGAATACTTTCTCCTTTAAGTTCGGTACTCGATTGCTCACCAAAAGAGCCCCCTTCTTAATTAAGACGTCTTAGGCGCCACGCAAGCCGTCACTAAGACTGGTAGATTACAGGATAGCATAAGAAGTTTGGAAACATCTAGTCACTTTTATCGTAGACTATCACTTCTGTCGTTGACCTTAAACCATCATTTTGTTGTTTTTTAAGCTTCATTTTAAAACTACTTGGAAAAAAAAATTGAAATTTTGGATTTTCATAAAGCAGGACTTAAATCTAAATCCATCGAAAAAATTGTAGATTACAATTCATAATTTTTCGAATATTAATTTCATAATTTATCATTCATATCCTAAAATTATAAAAATTGTAAATTCAACGTATTTATCTTTTGGTATTTTAATATTATTTCTAGATAAAAAACAGCACATTAGCTGTATAATTTCAAGAGATAGTAACAAAAGTATGAAAATGTACTTTAAAATTAGAAGCACTACATTTTGAATGCTTATAATTAAATGAAGAATACTGCCCAGTTAAACTGATGGCATTGAGCTCACAGGCTACAAATACTAATTGTACATTAAAGCCTTATATTTTCAAGGGTTAATTCCGTTCGAAAAAAAAAATTAAGAAGGGGAAACAGCTCTCCCCTTTCCTCTTTTTTTTATGCTTAATCATTATATCTCCTATTCATTCCTAATCATTTAACCTCCTATACTATCAAAGATATGCTTTATCATATAAAAAATCTATATCCAAAATTCAGAGCAAATGAGATAATTCTTAATAAAAACCCATTTAGCATTTATATAATTTAAAAGGAGTTATCTCCCTCTTTTATACTTAACCATTAAACTTCAAAACTATTAAAAGATTTGAACGAAATCTGAAAATTCTGCTTGAAAAACCCATTTATATAAATTAAGGGAGGGCATTAGAACCCCTGTTCCCCCTGTTTATACTTATTCAATGAACACCTAATAACAGTCACGGAATTGCCTCATCAGAATGATCCTATATCTAAATTTTGAACGAAAACTGTTAATTCTGCATGAAAATCTCGTTTATATCAACTAAGGGGAGGGGCATGAGCCCCCCGTTCCCCCTCTTATACATATCGAATGAACTCCAAAAACTAATCAGGGAAGCGCCTTGTTAGGATATACCTACATACAAAATTTCAAGTGGATCGGATATTTTTATCATGAGTTATCGCGTTACGCACGAACGAACATACAGAACGGACGGGCACATAAGCTCTCAGGCTATGATAACCTGTGAGCTAAAAACGTACCGTTCAAATGACTTGAAATTTCGTGTCTAGGCATAGTTTGAACCAAAGATTTGAAACATCTTGTTAAAATTAAGTATTGCTGCTAGAAAAAATGAAGTTTGGGTTCGAATTAATATTTAGATGGCCCTCCAAGCAAATTTTATTTGCATCATCTAAAAGTCGACTTATCGTTCGGTACTAGTAACTTTCTTCTACGATAATTTGTTGAGGAGTTAGTAGGAGATGTTTACTTTTTTTCCACGACTGTAATTAATTCTATTTTGAGATACTTTTGTAAACTGATTCTTTAATTTAAAGTCCTTACATAGTTATAATTATAATTATAGACTTTGTAAAAATAACTACAAAAAAGGCCTTTCGAGCTAAAACAATACAGCTTGTCATCAGCTGAAGAAGACATGTGTCCGTATGGGCACGAAGTCAAAGATAAACTGAAAGAAAGACGGTAGAGATAACAAAGAGCGCGACAGGTGACGCTTGCTGAAAGAGCACATGCGGAAGAGGAAAGTGATGACAAAATAAAAAAGAGAGAAAAAGTGGAAATAAAATAAACAGAAAAAATAAGTGGAAAATAATAATAATAATAATAATAATAATAATAATAATAATAATAATAATAATAATAATAACAATGAAAATAAAATAAATAAGAAAGAAAATTAAAAAATAAAACAAAATGAAGAAAAAATGAATATAATAATAATAATAATAATAATGAAAATAAAATAAATAAGAAAGAAAATTAAAAAATAAAACAAAATGAAGAAAAAATTAATATAATAATAATAAAAATAATAGTAATACGAAACATAAGTAAGAAAATAAATAATAATAATAATAATAAATTATTTATTGTTTTAATTATGCATTATTAAAAACATTGAATAAGAAAGTTTTATTTATTTGTTCTTTTCATATTATCATTACCGTTATTATTATTATTTTCATTTTTGCTTTCTTTATTTTATTTTTTAATTTTCCTTATTATTTATTTTATTTCCTTTATTATTATTATTTTCGATTTTTTTTATTTATTTTATTTCCATCTTTTTCTCTTTTTTATTTTGACACCACTTTCCTCTTCCGCATTTGCTCTTTCAACTAGCGCCACCTGCCACACTCTTTGCCATCTCTACCTTCTTTTTTTCAGTTTATCTTTGACCTCTTGCTCTTAGGGACACGTGTCTTCTTCACCTGATGACGAGCTTTATTGTTTCACTCGAAACGCGCCTTTATTAAATCTTTTTTTAATGATGATTTTTACAAACTCTTTTATTATAATTATTAATTATCGCCAATGTATTCAGTGTTTTTTTCGCTCCTTATACATTTAATAAACGTTGTAAAAGAAGTATAGATTACCTGTAACTTTTTTAAATACGTTTCAAGGTACCCCTAAAGCACTCAAGCCAAATTTATTAAATTTTTATTCAGAAATTTTTAATTAAAAAAAGGGAAATTTCAAACCGTAATTTTATTTTACTTTATTCAATAAATGTTAATCAAATTTTTAATGCGTGGTTTATGAAATTTTTTTATGTAGGTTATGACCTTTTATTTAGGTGGTTTTCCCACGGTAACTTTTTTGCCTTTTTTTAATTAATTAATGGAAACTTTTTATTTATTAGGTATTTTTTTTTTGTCTATTCACATATTTTTAAACGTTTTAATAACTTTAAATACTTTCGTCTCACTTTCTTTTTTATTCAATTTAGAAACATAATTAAAAACATACATTTAAAAAACATTTTTTTCATGCTCTGCAATATGAATCACATCTCTACTGGATGCTAAGTAGCCACGGAACTAGAAAAACCATAAAGTTGATTGTTCCATTGTTCTATCGAAGTTTATTTGAATTATTTCTTTCATAGAAAAAATCGAAAATATAAACAATAATTTTAATATAATAAATACATACATGTAAATCAGAGCTGCCATTTTTGAAACTTTTATCTTACCAATAAAGTTTAACAGGATTTTTTTTATTATTATTTTAGTGACAAGAAAAAAAAGCATAAAAGTTAGTAGCTGTGTGGGCCATTAAGGTCTTCCATAAATGATGTCACTGAGAAGGGGAGGAGAGGGTTCGTGAAAATGTGACTCTTTGTGACAAAGAAATGGGAAAGGGTAAGAAGAAGCGTGACATCACATATTTTAGTTAATAAAAAAATAGTAAAAATCAACAGTTAAAAGTTTTTTTTTTTCAATAAAAGTATTTTGCGTTCATTAAGTAAAGTATAGCTTTAACCCTTTAATTCCCATGATAGCACACGTTCTAGAAATTATGTAGTTCAGAAAATCTAATTTTATACCAGAAAAATTCAATGGCTAGTTTTGTTTTTGTTAAATACGGAATGTTCCGTTATTAATTAAAGCAAATATTGCTGCTTTAATTTCCTGGTGGAAATTAAGATGTACGAATTATAATATCTCAAAATATCTCGGGCGGTTTGAGATCCAGAGTGTTAACCCTTTAACGATCAAAGCATTTTCATTGCTAAGATGTCGAAATAAATGAGTGACACCGGTAATTAAGAACAGATGTATTTCTAAATAAGAAAACGTGATTTTTCACATACATAATGAAAGGGATATTTTTTGATAAAAATACCGGTGTCAGTGTTGCATATCGGAATTAAAATTTTGTGGTTTCGTGGCGAAACCAATGAACGTTAAAGGGTTAAAGCGAAATATATTAAGTTCTATTTCAAGTTCCAAAATACTAAAGTTTTCAATTGCTCTTTCATATTAATGCTTTATTACTATTGCATATTATTTAAGTTCCTTGTTGTAAAAACTTAATCTTATTTCATACAAAATAAATACACGAATCATATTTATTGTTATGCTTATAAATATCATTAAAACACATAGTCAAAATTTAAAAATAAAATTTGAAATAAGATCTAAAAGGTAGTATTTTTTTTCTCTGAATTGTAAGTACAGTCAAACTTCGTTAACTGTAACGTTCGTTAACTGTTTTCACAGTCCCCTATAAAAACGAATACAAAGATTTGATACTGATAACGTCAATTACTGTTAACATGAACAAAATTTTGATTCGCCTTGAGGTTCATGTCAACAAGGCACGTTTATGTAATATAGCATGACATGTGACAAGGGGGGGGGGAAGATATGGTTAAGTGTGACACTTTGTGTCAAAAGGAACGAGGGAATCAAAAATATTGAAAAAAAAGTCTGACGTCATTGATGTACAGCCCCTTATATTTTATTTATCTTTCTTTGTTCATATCGTAATATTAATAATATATATTCCACAGCGAAAAAGTAAGAATCTATATTATAAATAGTTGGTGCGAATGCTGTTTACTCTCCTTCTTGGCGCGATTTTCAAAAATCGTCAAATTGGCGCCTTTTTTGCGTCTTGTCTCCCGGAGCAACTTGCTCCACGACACACTACGCAAAAACGCACCTTCCAAGATGGCGGCAATCAAAATAAACCAAAAGCACATAAAATATTAATCTAAAGACAAAAAAAAAAAGGAGAATTTTTACTTATCCGGAGCCGCTGTTTTGCTCCGGATTAAATTGCTCCGGATATTCCTGTTTTGCTCCGGATTGACTGGTCAATCATATACTTTTTCCCGCAAACTTTCAACAGCGTAAAGTATCCATTTGAATACTTTACTTCCTCATTCAAACAATCAACAACTTCTATAGTAGTTACTGAACGGTATCTAACTAAATATAAAAAGAGGAAAATGCAAAAAAATAAATTCTCTCGTTGAATGCAAGACGCAACTCCAAAAAACAATGCTACCGGAAGCAATAAAGGCGCCCTCTCTCAGTTCTCTGTTCTCTTCTTCCGTCCAATAAGAAAACATTTAACAAAAAGGAGCGTCCAATCAGGAAACGGCTTAGAAATCGGTAGGATACGTAAACCGGAGCACTCCTTAGGGTTGCCACATTGAAGATGCGAGAGGAGAAAATGAAAATGCAGGGTTGCCATATTGAAGCATTTATCGCGCCAAAAAAAGTCGCCTTTGCGAAGGAGAGTAAACTGCATTTCACCCAATTAGTTATTTTGCTTATAAGACGTCGATGTATTAATAAAAACATTTAAAATACATTAAAATTTTTTTTATGTATTTTAAATGTTTTTTATTAATACATCAACGTCTTATAAACAAAATAACTTTTTATAATATAGATTCTTACTTTTTCGCTGTGGAATATATATTATTAAAATTACGTCATAGTTATTAATGGACGTAATATTTTTCACATTGATTTCTTTGTTCAGTTCTACACTGCACAGAGTACGGACAGAGCCTCAACTCGGCTTGAAAAGAGCGCCCTCAGTGGATCACTTAAAAAATAAACCATCGCGTTGACGATTTTTATCCTCGTGATTTCTGTTTAACTGTAACCATATTCTGGCTTGGCACTTCTTGCTGAATGCTGATTTGATTATCTTTGCACACTTGCTTATGCTATTTGATCTTAGATTTCTGCGCTTATATTGATTCGTAATTATTACTGTTATTGTTCTTGAATTTTTAAGTTTAAATTATTAGATCGTTATGTTAAGAAGAGACACATGTATTGTTTGCAAGACGAATACGTCAAAGTTATTTCATATTAAAATAATTCTTTTATAAATTTCAAAACAAGTAGCAACAAGCCGTCGCTGTATTTTTTTTTCTTTTTACCCTTAACATTTGTCGCCAAGGAAGCGATGTTCCGCCGAATTAGCAACCTCTCTTATGTTATGATCGTAGTTTCAGAGTCGTCCGCTCGTGTCGCTACTGTCTATGCGTAATCCCATGTTAAACAAGTTGCCATTATAGTGTATGAAAGTTGATTCTCTGTTCCGTACTCTGTGCTACACTGTACAAACGGAAATTCATATTTTCCTGACGCATATTGTTGAGGAACTTCTTTTGACTAAGAGTAATGTTTGCTGCCAGAAACTTTCTACAACGTTTTAAAAATTCAATGGAATAATAAATTACCGGTATGGCTTCAAGCAAATAAACTTCATAATATATGTTATCATTTTGGAATTTTTGAATGAAATATTTCACACTTTCCGTCTTATTATTTTTGAAGCTTTTCGGAAATTAGGAATGATGGAATAGAATAAAGCAGTGAAATGATGTCTGGGATATTTCATTTAGAGTGATTAAATTAGGAAACTCAGTAATTGATTAATGCTCATTCTATTCAAAATTTACAAATGATAGCTCTTTACATAATGGATTTAATAAGAATTTTCTTTTTTAGTCTTCATTGTTATGCAATTAGAAGTACTATAAATGATAAGGTATAGCTAATTGTATTTTAAGAATTATATTTCACAAATTCTTACTTAATATATAAACGGTATAAAATGAGTATAGATTATCTACAATTTTTTTATGATCCATTTCAATGTAACCGTAAGCAAGAACTGAAAAAAAATGTTGCTAAGTTTTATCGATTTTTTTTTCCTTTGAAATACAGAATTTAAGCCGAAAATTTTGAGCAGTAATTTATGTTATTTCATTCAATTAAATTTTACATGTGTGGTCTTTTATTTAGATGACTTTCCAGCGATGAATTTTTCACCTTTTTTTTCATTTCTTTTTTCTTTTCTTTTTTTTTTTCATTTTTCATTTTTTTTTTATTTAATGAGAATATTCTATTATATACATATTTTTTTCTTTTTTCACATTTTGTTAAACATTTTAATAACTTTAAATATTTTCGTCTCAATACTTTTTTATTTATTGTTTTAAATATTTCTTCAATGTGTTTACCATATTTAAATATTTTTTCATTTTTACTGCTGCTTTATGTCTCTGCTATACCAGGGCGTTTTTCTGGAAAAATATCAATATTTTTTCATACATAAATAAATTTAAGCTAAACGATCGAAACTTCGCCTTATTTAACCACCTGACTGATCAATATTTTTGAAAATTTTTTCAAATAATGCTTATTTTTTTGCATGTCCTTTACAGAATTTTAAATCTTTTATCACCGGCAAAAATAGTTAAAAAATATATAGATTCAAAATAGAAATTTTTGCTTAATCAAAACAGAAAAAATGCTTGGACCATACAATACAAAATTTACAATAAAAATTCCTTGGTGAGAATAATAGGTCATGGCTGAAATACGGATGACCGTACATGGTACATGACTGTCAAAAACACGTTGTCGGCATGACATACGATCAAATCAGGGAAGCGTTTAATTAGATGGTTTTCCCACGATTAATTTTTTCACCGTCATTTCTTTTTCCCTTTTTTTATTAATTAAGAAAAATATTTATTTTTGTCTTCTCACATATTGTTAAAAGTTTTAATAATTTAAAATATTTTCACACTAATTTCTTTTTTATTCAATTTTTTACAATATATTCCGCATGTGGCTACCATCCACATCTAAACTTTTTTTAATTTTTACTGCTTCCTGATGCATCTGCTATACGAATCACATCTGTACTGGATGTTAAGCTACCACACAACTAGGATATCCATAAAGTTGATGATCCCATTGGTCTTTGGAATTTATTTAAACTATTTCTGACCTATCAAAAAGCAAAAGTATAAATGACAATTGTAATATAATTAATACTTATATGGTCATTATATTTTATTTGTCTTTCTTTGTTCATTTCTATATTATACAAATGTAAATTTCATATGTTTCTGACATACCTTGTTGAAGAAATTCTTTTAACTTAGAATAATTATTGCCGCCAAGAACAATGACGTCTTTAAATTCAATGGAATAAGAAGTAACTTGTATGGCTTGAAGCAAATAAAGTTAATAACATGCGTTATTGTTTCGGAACTTTCGAATGGAATAAAGAGAAAATTTTCCACTTTCCGTCTTATTGTTTGGAAGCTTTTTGGAAATTAAGAATGACAACATAGCATAATGCACTGAAATAACTTCGGGAATGTTTTATTTGGAATAATTAAACTAGGAATATGAATCATTGATTGATGCCCTTTCTGTTCAAAATTTGCAAATGAATGTGCTCTTACATAATGGATTTATTATAAATTTAGTTTTATGGTGTGTATTCTTATATTTTTAAAGTTAATCTGAATAATGAGGTGTAGTCAATTGTATTCTAAGGCGCATTTTGGATTAGATTCCATAATTTTCAAATTAATACCTAATTTAGGTATTAATATTAATTAATACCTAATTAATAAACGGTAAAAACTCAGTGTTGATTATATAAAAAAAATTACGATATATTTTAAAGTACCCACTTAAAAGGAAAAAGAGCAATGTTGCCAAATTTTACGTATTTTTTATTCAGAAAATGCAAATCCACATCATTATATGAAGCAAAAATAGCAATTTACTTGATTTAAAAATGTATAACATTATGTAAAGCAAAAATAACAACCATATTCAAACATTCTGTTGTTAATCGTTTTCTAAGTCACTCTTCTAAATGGATTTTTTAATTTAAAATTTCTTATCTAATTAATAAACCGTAATAATTAACTTTGAATACCTACAAATTATTTATGATACATTTCAAATTGAACATTTTTGTATTTCTTTCTTCATTATTTCGAAAATATCCTTTATATTTATTAATGGCAGAATTCCTGCCACTAAATAAAGCTAATATCTTTGCTCGGAAATAGTGTTCTGAAAACACGTTATGCCTAGTTATTATGAAAACAATTTACGTCCTGTTTTCGGTTGTAATTTACGTAAATAGTTATGTGCCTGTCGATGTTCCACAAAATGTAATGTATTATCATGTTTATGATATTACATCTATGTTTGAAATTCTACATTTAACATTTTTAAAGCGAAAAAGAAGTATTTTTTTTAATTGATTTACTTTTATAGGTTTAAAATTTTTTGAACCCGCCTCAATCCGTTTATATGCAGTTTTTTTTTCTGATAAACCCTAGAAGACGAGCGACCGGTACGTGCCGCATAAGGTCCTTCGAATCCTTGACAATTCTCACCAGTAAAAGTTTTTTTGCAAATTTTGCCTTATTTAATCCCATCTTTTTCGCAACTACTGAGCTAATCAAAAATCTCTACTTAAAAAAAAAAAAAAAAAAAAAAAAAAAAAAAAAAAAAAGAAGATTAAAGATTCATTAAAAGATGCTCGTCTAATTAGAAATAATTCAAAAGATTCAAGGGAAGACATGATTCGAACACTTCGCCTTTTACATTAATTTCAATCTAACATTTTATCTTTAATTCCATTTATATATTCCACTCGCACCACTATATTTTAAAATTAAATTTTGTAGCATGCACTTGTCTAAGTACAAATAAAAAGGTTCCTTGTCAAAATAGTGGTGCTAACCGAATAAAAGTCGTCTAAAGATTTTCTTCCGGAAGGCGCAAGGGATGGGATTTAGAACCTATAAAGGCTAAAACATTACCTTATTTATTATATCTAGCTAAATTTTATTCAAGTGTTTATATATACTTTATGTGTCTGATAAAATAGTGCAAGAACTTCACACAAGTAAGAACAGATAAGGTGTGTAAAGGCGTTTTCCTTTACATATTAGTTAATAATTGTTTTCCCCCCTTAGATAAAATTACAATATTCCCTTAATTTGTAACTTTATTTAAGAAGCTAGATTTTTAATCCCTTTAATTCTTTTCAGTTACTAACAGCCATTTTTCCTTTAAAATATAATTTCAGTTATCTCTAATTCTTTCTTTAAAAGCACAACGTACTGTTCATGTAACCGTATGTACTTCCCCCATAGCAACAACCTTTTAACGAGTTATTTCTAGGCTGTTTTTATTCATAGTTAAACGCTACTCGCTTAAGAAGCAGATGCGCTAAGTTTGTCTTTTATTTTATTTATTAACATTCATTTTCTTTCTGATATTATGGGAGTTTAAGTAACCCTATGCAAGGAATTTGTTCTCGCGGTTTTTCGTGCCATATACACCCTTTTATCGTTTGGCATTAATTATTAAAAATTTTACACTTTGAACATTCTCATTGCACTCTATGTAACGGAAATCAAATGCATGTCTCCTATCATCGAAAATGTACATCTGGTGTTCGTTATTGGCGATAAATACCAATGTAATACGCCAAAGACAGTGGTTTCAAACATTGTATTTTTATCATTCGGCTCTCATCCTTGGTACGGTTATGTGATACAACATTCTCCTACGTTCCTGCGGTCGACAGGACTTACCGTCGACCGAAGCCTTGTTACATGCCTGATGCTCTTCAATAAAACGATTTTGTGTCAAGAATAACTCGTCTTATCTTGGAGTTTTTTTTGTCTTTTCTTGAACCTGTGCTTACATCACCGATGCGGAGTGAATCGCCCCTACAAGGTGTCTATGGTTTTTTGCTCTGTTAAAAGATCCTACTTTTCAGGTAAAAATCCCATTACCTCCTAAAAAAATGAGCGATTTCGATAAAAAAAAATTATAGTAGAATGTAAGATCAAAAGTGGCAGAAAGTTTTAAAATATTTTAATTACTTACAGAAAAAAAAATCTGAAAACCGGAAAATTTCTGAAAAATTGTCATTGTTTTTAAATAAGAAAGTTTAGTCACAGAAAAAAAAATGGTCAGCCATAAATCGTGAATATAGTCCAGTAAATATGGATTTCCAATTTCATGAAAATCGGTCGGGTAGTTTTCAAGGAAACGGGTCTTCAACTCGCATGTTGCACCCACTCTTGTCTTTTTTTTATGATGATACGGGACACGTTTAAAAATAATTTTTATTGATTGAATTAAAATTTTGAAGCTTTTTGTGATAGTTGGCCATATTATTTGTAAACAAAAACACATGATAAAACGTCACTGAATTAAAATAAAAATAATTTAAAATTTGTTAAAAATGTCGACCAATTTTAAATCGTTATAACGTGGAATATTATTTATAGATTTTCAATTTTTTTAAATTAAAATAAACAGAAATGTATAAATTTTAATTTTGATTCACCAATTAAAAAAATATTAATTTGAATAATTAAAAATAATTAAAGGAAAATCTTTAAAAAAATAATGAAACAAAAAAAATTAAAAAAAAGTTTTACTTTTAAAAGAAAATTTTTTCTTCAATTTTTTGAATCAAAATTAAAGCAAAACAATTGAAAAAAGCATGTTCCAAGTTTCAACCGTTTACTTTTGACGGTTCTTGAATTATAGTAATTTTAATGCGAGAAATGGTAAAAAAAAAAAAAAAAAAATCATGAAGAAAAAAGCATTTTTACAAGAAGCCGGCATCATGACAACCATTGATTGAAAGATAGCTTTTGAAAACAAACCAATAGGAAAAAAATTATACTTCTTATTCCATTTAAGACAGAAACATGATTTAAACATCATCTTAACCCTTTATCTACCGATGGTACTTATAAAAACTATTAATATAATTAATAAAATTCTTTCAAAACGTCCGTTAATTGGAATACTGTTAAGAATGAGTTACAGATACCGGGTTTTTTTATTTTTGTTCGAATTTCAAACAATAGGTGGCGCTGACGGCGATTGAAGACCAGGTGATCAGTACTGAGTGAAGCGTCGACCTGGCCTTCAATCGCCGTCAGCGCCACCTATTGTTTGAAATTCGAACAAAAATAAAAAATTACGGTAAAAAAACTCCTGACATTATACATAACCCTCCTGCAAAAAATTTTTAAATAGCTGTCACCGTTTGCAATTTATTGAATTTTAAAATCCATCAGTCATTTTTGGGACACCCGGTATATTACTTTATCTTGTTCCAAAAGCATAATTGGTTACACAAAACAAAAATATTTTTAAAAGGATGATTTCTTTTGCCTTTGCATCTTTTCAGCTTTCTTGGCGCTGAAGGAGGGAGATGGGGATTTTTCAATGCGGAAATATTTCTATATTTATATTGTAAGAACTTCATATTTGTACATTTTATAATTCTACAAAATACTAAGAAAATAAATAAAATAAACGATTTGAGTGGGGTTATAAAAATTGCACAAAATCCCTGTAAATTCAAATTTAATTAATCCTTCAATCCTTCTAAAATCCTTCAAGTATTTATTAGATGATTATGTAAATCTTTTAATTTAGTTTAAACGATTTTCGTAAAATGCTTTAGATTGTAAAATTTTCATGAATTCATAATGCGGTAGATAAAGGATAAAGCAGAAAAAAAACAGAGAAATTTTTAGTGCAATAAAATTATTAAGAAGATTTGACGAATTTTGTGTCCCGAGTCGCCTTAAGGTAAAAGTAAATTGAATGGAAAAAATGGAAATTATTTGTAAGATGAATGTAACATCAAAAACTGAAATATTAACTTATAATAGATCGTTATATAAACTATTGTTTTTTATTTGTCTTTCACCGACCATATCAATAGTATACAAACACAAATTACATATTTTTCTGACACGTATTGTTAAAGATATTTAACAAAATATGTAGTTTTGATTAAGAATAATTATTGTTGCCAAAAATTTTCTGTGACATAGTTATATTGAATAGAATAATAAATTAGCGATGTGGATACAAAAGATTTAATGTTAATAACATGCGTTATCTTTTCGCAATCGCAACTATCGAATTAAATAATCAACAAATTTTGCAGCTTTCTGTCTTTGAAGGGGACTACTAAAGATGGTGCTCACAGACTTTAATGATTTCAAAGTATATTAAAAGGATCATAAGAGACCCCAAGTGACTAATTGGGGCCCTTGGCAAATATAAATAAATTAGGAGGCCCTTTTCGAATCATTGCAATGTTATTCAAATACAGTAGAGCGCCTATTATCCGAACTCCAATTAACCGAACTTCCAATTATCCGACCCGTGTTTTTCGACTTTTAAAATTTTTTAACCGAACTTCCAATTATCCGAACAGCGTATTTCTCTTTTTAAAATTTTTTTCCGAACTTCCAATTATGCGAACAGCATATTTTTCATTTTAAAAAAACCCTCCAAAACCTAAATATTTTTTTTTCTGTCCCTTCCAATTACATTTCTCTTTTTTCACCCTGTTATCTATCTTTTTTCTTTTCTTTCTTGGCATACAAAATTTAATCCGGAAACTGCAAGGTATTTTTGGGGAGTTTTGTTAGTGGGAAGAGAGAACACAAAAGGTTTGAAGAAAGGGGTTGAGAAACCAAGGTCAAAGCACAAAATTCCTGTTTGTATTTTTCTCCCCTCACCCCCGCTGTGGAGACGTGTTGCAATCAATGTCTATGGTTGCAATGCAATCCCAAGGGTGTGGGAGGGTATTTCTTTGAAGTTTCTTATCGCAATGGACAGGTCACAGACCCGGTGTGAAGCCAGGACTAGAGAAAAGTAAGGGCTACGACATTTCTTTGACACCAGGTCGGGAGTGGAGAAAAACTGGTTTGTGTGACGTAGCTACGTTGACAAAGGTTTCTTGTTAGCGGTTGTTGATTGCACCAGCGATCTAGCTCATTTATTTTTCTGCAACGAAGGAGAAAAGATGTCTGGAAAGCGAAAAAGTGTTGTTCTTTTGCTAGGAGACAAAGTAAAGATATTGAAGAGGCTGAAAAATGGTGAAGCAGGTACAAAATTAGCAGTGGAGTTTGGTGTTGGAAAGTCTACAATATCAGACATAAAAAAGAATGAAGAATCAATTATGAAGTATGTAACGGGACTTGAAAGTGATCAAGGAAGCTTAGATAGAAAATCGATGAAAAAGTCCTTTGATGATAAAGTAGATAAAGCTTTGCACATGTGGTTTTTGCAGAAACGCTCATCTGGTCATCCCATTTCTGGACCCTTATTATGTGAGAAGGCTATATTTTTCAATGAAAAACTGAATAGAGAAAATACTAATGCATTTCAAGCAAGCTCTGGGTGGCTTAGAAATTTTAAGCTACGGCATGGTATACGCGAAATCGGATTGCATGGTGAAAATTATCTGCATCTACAGAGGCTGCTACGAAATTCGTAAAAGAATTTATTGAATTTGTTGAATCAGAAAAATACGAAGAAGAATTTATTTACAATGCAGATGAGACCGGCCTGTTTTGGAGATCTTTATCCCGAAAATCATTAGCATCTGGGTTCGAAAAAAGTGCTTCTGCAACTAAATTAAACAAAGAAAGAATCACAATTCTTAATTGCGCAAATGCAACCGGTAACCATCGAATACCATTGTTCGTGATAGGACAGTCAAGGAACATCCTCGATCTTTTAAGAATTGGAAAAATCGGCCAGTAATTTACACTTCTCAAAGGAAGGCTTGGATGACATCAGAAGTTTTCATTGATTGGTATGATCACACATTCATTCCTAAAGTTAAGACACATCAAGAAGATATGAAGAAAGAGGGCAGAGTACTCCTACTTCTTGATAATGCACCTTCACATCCGTGTGCAGATACCCTTGAACGGGAAAATGAGAAGTTTCGAGTAAAGTTCTTGCCACCTAACGTTACATCGCTGATACAGCCCATGGATCAGAGTGTAATAGAGACATTTAAGCGCTTTTATAGAAAGCAAATGTTGAGAAAGATGCTTCTATCAGAAGACACTGAAGAGCCTGATTCCCAGAATGCCATAAAAATTAATTTAAAAGATTGTTGGATTATGGCTGCCGATTCCTGGAAGCTTGTAAAATCATCAACGTTAAAAAATGCCTGGAATAAAATTTTAAACAGAGAAAAAGGTGATACTGGAGCAGAAGCATCTGATAAGGAAAATGAGGAGTGTAAAACTATAAAAGAGATGGGAAGAATCCTAAATTATGAGGAAAAAGAAATTGATGAGTGGATAAATTGTGACATGCAAGACCCTGGATATCAGATTTTAAATGACAATGAGATTGTGGCTGAGATTGAAGGCGAAAATGAAGAAAATGAAAATGAAATTGAAAATGAATGCTCTGAAAATGACCCAGGTCCATCACATAACGAAGCCTTTGAATGCTTGGAAACAGCTATGAAATGGCTCGAAAGGCAGAAAGACGCTGATCCTATTCAAGCAATGCATTTAAGAAGCATTAGAGATATGGCAGCATTGAAAAGAATGTCTTCTTTGAAGCAAGAAAAAATCAAAAGCTTTTTTACTTAAATTATAATCTTAAAAAAAAGACAAAAAAAAAGTTTAAAAAATGAAAAAAAGACCAAAAAAAGTTTAAAAAATGAAAAAAAGACAAAAAAAAGTTTAAAAAATGAAAAAAAGGCAAAAAAAACCATTTTTAAACACGCCAGCACTAACAGTGTTGCCAGTCTTAAGCCTGGATAAAGTGTGAAGGTTTTTGTATAGATAAGGATATCCTTTAAATTGTCTGTCCAATTATCCGAATTTTTGCTTATCCGAACTAGGGTCGGTCCCGACGTGTTCGGATAATCGGCACTCTACTGTAGAACTGATGGTCTCTTATATATATGTGTGTAATGCATAAACATATTTTCGCATCTTGGGTATAAAAAGAAGAAAATTCTTGGCTCCGCCAATTTTAACTTTGTGTACTTTTATTAAAAAGCACACCTTTCCCCTTATTAGTATAGAACAAAACTCTTTTCTATAACGTTAGCAATTTGTTATGTCGCTTTAAGATGAATTTAATAACTTCAACATATGGAAGAGTTGGAAGAAGAAAGAAAGTCAATATTTTACAGTTAAATGTACGGATTCGGGGCCCCTTAAGGTCCGGGGCCCATGGACAAAGTCCCGATTTGACCATGCAATAATAAGGGCCTAGGTCATAGCACTAATTATTCTGACGAAAGGGCTTCTTCAAACGGGAATTAGTTTTTGAGAAAGGTCAAAGTTCAGCGTATATTTCAAATACCCATTAATACGGCGACTGCTTGTAATTCCATGGCTCAGGGGAAGCGTGTGAGCTTTCAGCCTGGTGATAGCGGATTCGATTCCTGCTTGGGCCTTTTTGCTTATTTTTAGATTTTTTACACGTTAGATATTTTAAGAGGAATAGATAATTCTCATTAGGAATAGGGAATTCATTAGCTTTGAACTTTTTGGTTTTTTTTCTTAATATATTACATTTACATTTTCGAATTTTTGATGAAAATTAATTTTTATCTGCAATTTTTAAACTAATATTTGTATGAATCTAATATAATATTCTAATAAAATATTTCTATGACAAAATTGCAAGATTACTTTAAGCCTAGAACTTTTTTTATTAATAATTATTTACATTATTTATTTTAAGCGCAATTCTACAATAATAATTTTTCATTGTTCTATCGCGTTTTTCATGGAATTTTAAACGAAAATTTATCTTTTTTTTGTATAATGTATACAAAACTAATTTTCAGGTGTAATTTCTCAAACATATTTAGGATTAGAAAATCCCAATAATTCATATCTTCGAAGAAGTATTGATGCAGTAATGCTAAAATACAAGTTTTACCAGTAATCACATTTTTAACGGTCTGTAAATACATTTGTCTCGAAAGTTTAACCTTAGCATCATTTATCGTTTGAATAAATAAGAGATGACAGATTATATATTAAAAAAATATTTTTTTTAATTATAACAAATCAAAACACTTTTTATGTAATTCATAAAAATTCAACTGCATTGAAAAAACCGTCTGTTAATGAGATGAAATTTAGGCTACATAAAAATATATTTATATATATTAACGTCTGCTTTCCTTTTCTCAGTAATATCAGAATAAATGAAAATTTCCTTTGATTGATTTTGTTTATCTCCTTTTGCAGACAAATACAAGTAACTGTTTCTAAATAGTATTGCAACTAATTGACGTATTAAAATAATTTTATAATAAGTGATTTTTATGGTACTTATAAACACCGTTGGTAGACAAAAGATTAAAAGTAATTTTTACAATTTTAGGAGGATTTGAATTAATTTAAACGGTGTTCGTTAGTGTCGACTACACAAGACATTAGGACTGAGGAGGTTTTATTCTAACGAGCTTTTGTAAACAATGTCTTTAATTTACAAACTCTTACTTAATTACAAAATAATACAATAAAATGAGCTTCAACTATATACGAAATTTTTATGATACATTTCAAGTTAATTAATTATATCATTTCATAGGCAAAATAATTCTAATACATATTGTTTTCTAACACATATTGTTAAGGATATTAAAAAAAAGTACAAGGCAGAACCCGTCCAATTCCTCGACGAAAGAAAATGTTCAAGATGGAACTTTTCCATTAATTTATAATAATAAAAAAATAAAATAAGTTGCAATAAAAAAATGGGCCTTATATTGATGTGTTTAACTCTTAAACTAATGATATTTAAACTTAAATTTACAAAATACTATTGCTATAAAACTCAATTGTAAAAATTATTAAAATTAAACTTCAATCGATATGTAAATAATAAAATATAATAAAGATCTTTTATAATTATAAAATTATTAATTAAGACTCTTATGCACGGTATTCTAAGATGAAAAATAACAAAATGTATTCCACCTTGATTCAAACATAAAACTTTTCTCCATGAAATTTAAATTTAACATCATTTTTATTATCTCAAAATTTACATATGCACCTTTCTTTTGCGTGTTCACGCTTAAAAAGAAAAAAAAATTATTTTAATTTGATAATTTCAAAATCATTTTAATTCAAAACTTGAAATCTCGATTGCTATAAACTATAAACAGATATTAATGTATTTATATTCTTTTAAGGGTAAATGAAAATGTCTGAAACAATCTGCAAGCAATAAATACGATATACAATATTCCTGTGACGTCAGAGTGTAAAAAGAATGTTGCATTGTGTTTAAAGAAAGTTTTTAATAAACTAAAAACCTTTTAATTGTTTAATAAAAGCGAAATAAAACCAAAATTCACAGAATTCTATAACTATGTCAAGAATAAAAAATTCTTCACTTAGTGCGTATTTTAAATTCAATGTTTTTCCCTTTTTTATAAAAGAATAGCAATAAAAACAACAACAAAAAAAAAAACCCAGTAATTTGCTTTTTTCTCCTTTACTTTTGATAAAAAATGGAGTACGTCTGTTGTCGCAATTCAAAAACGGTATAAAAAACTACAAAAAATTAATAACTCAAAAACAAATAAAGATACAGCTTTCAAAAAAATTGCATTTAAAAGTATTTTTTTTTCCTATACGAGTAATTCCATGTGAAATCAACCAATAAAAAAATATTTTTTTATGTTAATGTTTTAGATTGTTCTGGTTTTTTACCAGTTTATTGTACTTACTTATGAGATTAAAATTGTGAAGTTAAATTTTTTTTCGACAATTCGTTAAAAAGTTATAAATTTTTGAAATTTTGAAAATTTTACAAAATTTGTATAGTCTTGTAATCTTTAATCGGCTATAACTTCCAAACTATTTGATCTAGAAAATTAAAATTTGCATCATTTTTTTCAATTTTTTATGGTGTTTCATAAGATATATAACATGACCAAAATACTTAATTTTTTAAATTTTTTTTGTAAAAAAATTATATAAATTTTTAAAAAATTCAAAATCGGAATTTTTGATTTTTTTGAAAAAATTATATTATGTTTAATACCCTTTTAGCAACTTTTATGCCAAATTTTATGATGGAACTCCTATGGTGTCATACAGAAAAAAAAATTTCTGTATCAATGTTCATGTAAATCTGTAAAAAAAAATACTTTAAGGTATGCTTCACAGTTTAGCCCGAAGTGTTACTTACATGGAAGCAAATAAAAATTGGAAAACTTTAATAATAGTTTGTTTTATTAAAAGACAAATAATAAATTTTAGATATTTAATAAATAAATCTTTTTTCTTAAATTACATACTCAGTTTGGCACAGTGGAGCTCAATTTCTTTGGGTACTGTGATGTTTTGCCTGTTGCAGTGATTGGATGTAGTTTGCATAAAATAAAGTATTTTGGTATTGTCAAAATGTCTGATTTTCTAGGATAAGTGAATGACAAAGATGGTCCGCTTGGATGAAGGAAAGAAACTTTAACATCTTCTTCGACCTGATCTTTTGTGAGAACACATGCCACCCACCACTCATTCTCACAGGCACAAGCAACATACCCCACAATTTCTTCAAAGAAGTACCTTTTACTACTTTTACATTTATTTTTAATAATATGTGACTCTCCAATAGATGTTAATGATGCATTCAAATTATCAAAACCAGATTCCACATCCATGAATTCAGGGTCATCCTTACTACAACCTGGTTTTGGATTGTCAACATTTGGAATGTCTGAAAAATTAGTATCAATGTCATTTCCACAATTTGAGGGATACTTTTCCTTACCTAATTGTAAGCGGCAATGAGTGCAGATTTTCACGCCTTTTTCAATGCCATATTTTAATGTTGTCATCCACAATGTAACATTTCAAAATTTTTACTGACCTAGTGTTCTTGCTCTTTGAATGGATGACAAAAAAATTTATTTCATTTTTTATCCATTTTCAGTATAAAGCCACTTCCCTTTTAATATTTCTAACACAAATCCGCATTCAACTCAATGAAATAATAGTAAAAAAAAAAACTAAATTGTACAATACAAGTTATAAACAAACAGCAGTTCTCAAGTTATAAACAAACAGACTTGAGATAGTGTGCCACTACAGAAGATCTTAGAGAACACTGGCGATTTCAAAAGCCTTGTAGGAAAGGCATGCAGGTTTCAGCAGAAAACAAACATGTTACTGTTTGAGTGTGACTCATTGTGATTGTTAAAGCATTCAACTTCAGGAGCATAATTTGTATTGTTGAACACTTCTTTGAGATTTTCTTTCGTTAACTCATTTATTACAATTTGTTCATTTTTTAAACAAAATTTAATTAAAAG
Source organism: Maratus speculifer (assembly GCA_964019185.1). Taxonomy (NCBI): domain Eukaryota; kingdom Metazoa; phylum Arthropoda; class Arachnida; order Araneae; family Salticidae; genus Maratus; species Maratus speculifer. The sequence goes on along the minus strand of OZ025303.1, from coordinate 110,424,958 downwards.
TAATATTAAATTAAGAATAATTAAAAAAACATTCTATTTAAATTCCAAGAAAATAAATTAAAAAGTATTTAGCTTGTCAATTACGCAAAATATTAATTATCTTGATTACTTTTAATTTTTACTGTTATGTGTTTAAGAAAATAATAAAACCTAGCGAATTATATACTAAAATTTTATTTGATAATTGAACTTGACTTGCATGAATGAGAAATATGAACATTGGAAACAAAAATAGACTACCTTTTATAGTGAATTTGCTTTTTAACAAAATATAATGAGATTTTTTTACAGAAATTGGCCGATCATTGATATAGAAAATAATTTTTTTCTTTATGATACCATAAGAGTTCCATCATGAAATTTGGCACAAAAGTTGCTAAAAGGGTGGTAAATATAATATATTTTTAAAAACAAAATCAAAAATTCCGATTTTGAATTTTTAAAAATTTTATATAAATTTTTTACATAAAAAATATTAAAAAAAAAAAATTGGTCATGTTATATATCTTATGAAACAGCATAAAAAACTGAAAACAATGACTTAAATTTCAATTCTTTAGGTCAAACAGTTCTCAAGTTACAGCAAATTAAAGAACACCAAAAAATACAAATTTCATTAAATTTTTAAAATTTCAAAAATTAATAACTCAAAAACAAATGGTTAAAAAAATCTGCAAATTTGCATTTTTTATCTACTATTTTTGTACATCATCTGAGCCAAAAATTAACAAAATCCAAAGACCTGAAATTTTGTCCATTGGTTGGTTTGATCTGGATTGACCCATACGATGGTGTAAAAATTGAAAATCTCCGATGTTTAGAAGTTTAAAAATTTGCAGTAACAAAAATTGCAAAACTGAAATTTGATTTCAAATTTCAAAGTGTTGCATTCACAGAATGGCGTATGCGTTGCGCAGAATAACTACTGCTGCCAAAATTTTCTACGACCTCGTTATATTGAATGTAATAATAAATTAGCGGTATGGCTACAAACAAAAGAACGTTAAAAACATGAGTTATGCTTTCGCAACTTTCGAATGAAATAAAGAACAAATTTTCAGCTTTCCGATTTATTATTTGGCACCTAATTCAGAAATTACGAATGACAGACTACAATAATGCAGTTAGATAAACTTTTGAGATATTTATTCGAAATAATTAAATTTGAAACTCGGTAATTGATTGATGCTCTTTCTACTCAAAATGTACAAATGAACGTGTTGTTAAATAAGAGATTTAATACGAATTTCGCATTTTCGTGTGCATATAATTAACGGTAGTATTATTAAGGATATATAGCTAATTATATTCTAATGAACCTTCGTAAACGGTGTCTTTAATTTGCAAACTCTTACCTAAATCCTAAAGGATATAAAATGAACGCCGACTATGCAGGAAATTTTCATGACACATTTCAAGTTTTTTAACTATTTTATAGACAAAATAATCCTGACACGTATTGTTGAAGAGATTTAATAAAATATAGATTTGATTAAGAATAAGTATTGCTGCCAAACATTATCTACGACATAGTTATATTGAATGTAATAATAATATTCCGCTATGGCTAAAAGCGAAAGGATGTTAAAAACATGCGTTATACTTTCTCAACTTTTGAATGAAAAAAAAAAAAAAAAAAAAAAAAAAAAAAAGAATCAGCTTTCCGTCTTATTATTTGGCACCCCATTCAGATATTACGAATGACAGACTACAATAATGCAGTTAGATAAACATTTGGGATATTTATTCGCAATAATTAAATTCGAAAACTTGGTAATTGATTCATGCTGTTTCTATTCAAAATGTGCAAATGGATGTATTGTTAAATAATAGATTTAATATGAATTTCACATCTTCCTGTACATATGGTTGGTTGGTTGTTTAGGGTTTTGTGGCACAAAATCCCTTGAGCTGTACATATGATTAACGGTAGTATTAATAAGGATATGTAGCCAATTATATTCTAATGAACTTTCGTGAATGGTGTCTTTAAATTACTAACTCTTACTTAAACACTAAAGAATATAAAATGAATTTGAATAAATGAGAATTTTTTGGCATTAATCAGTAAAATGGATAAAAAAATAAGAATTAAGGACGCCCTTGATGACAAAAATAGTAATTAAATGGATTGTAACTGGGATCATAATTTTTTATGGATTTTTCTGTGTCATTGAGATCAGTTCTATAATTTCCCCATTATTAAATAATCTTCTGATGGAATGCGATAAGCGTACTACCCGAAATGGATAAAGTCTGGAGATATGCTGGAAGTGTATAATATGAAATAGTGATTAAAGAGCTTTCCAATGATATATCACATTACCGGTGTAGTCCAAATATCGAAAATTGTACTTCAGAGTTTCAACTATCATGCCCCCCCCCCCCAAAAAAAATAAGCCATTCCCACTCTTTCAAATTTTCATACATTATAAATTATATTTATCGAAATATCTCATAGAACAATCCGATCTAAAATCATAAAACGCTGTGATTTCAACTAAGTATAAATTCTGCCCACTATGAAAAAATTGGGGGTCGGGATGAAATGTTCATAATATGAAAAAGTGATCCGAGAGATTTCTGATAATATATCACATGGCGGTTTAAAAAGAAGTTTCTAATTTTTCCATCCTCACACTTCAACTCCCTTAAGGGTAGAATTTTTAAAATCGCTGTAACACGTGTTTAATACGTCACACTATTGACAGAAAAAGACCCGGATGAGGATGTAAAGTCTATGGGGAAGTTCTTTTCAAATATCTCGCTCAAATTTTAATATTTTGACGGTTTTTTTTCCCACAGGATAATTGAGGACGATCCACAACCGGGCTAGTTTTCACTTTTTCGATTTTTCTTTTAGATTAAAAAATAATAATAATAATAACTTTCGAAATAGGTTAGAACCGGTTCTGAAATGAAAATATCATAGCATAAAAAATATATAATGAAAGTCGAAAAAATAAAAACTAGCCCGGTTGTAGATCGTGCTCAATATCCTATTTTAAAAAAATAAAGTAAAAATATTAAAATTTGAGCGAGGTATTTGAAATGAACGCCCCCCCCCCCCCTATAGACTTGCCATTATCATCCGGGCCTTTTTTTTGTCAGTACTGTGGGCTCTTTTTTTTTCAACAGATTTGAAAAAAAGAGCCCCCTAGGGGGGGGGTGAACGCCCCCCCCCCCTATAGACTTGCCATTATCATCCGGGCCTTTTTTTTGTCAGTACTGTGGGCTCTTTTTTTTTCAACAGATTTATTTTCTACCAAATGACGCTCCTACTTAAAACGAATGCTTAGATGTGCTAAATTTTCTCAAATTTCCGATCCTCTTTTCCCCTTTAAGAGGCTGATTTCTAAAATAGCTGAAATATATGTTTAATCATTTTTAATAGATTTGTTTTCTGGAATTTCACGCTCCTATCTTAAACGACTGTTGAGATATGGCAAGATATTGTTTCGATCCCTTGTTTGCCCTCTTAGAGGACGGAAAGGGGGGAATTAAAAAAAATAAAGTCTTAGTGCGCGCTTACGTCATAAAAAGTATTTTATCCCCAATTTTTTCATGTTTCTAGGTTCAATAGTTTGGGCTGTGCGTTGATTATCACTCATTCAGGACAAACTATTTATGTATGCATAGATTCTGTTCTAACTTTTACAGAAAAACACATAAAAAAGGAAGAAAACCCCCTAAAACTAAGGAAAATTAGATTATGAACCCCTTCCGGACTTCCTTAAATCAGATTTTTTTTCTTCTAATTAATATATTTAAACTCATTCTGATTTACTTAGAAATTTTTTTCACAGACAGCTTATTTATATTATTTCGAATATTTATAAATAATTATACATAAATATACATTTTTTTTCGCACATAGTAGATTAAAGCACAACTACTTCTATAATCTTGCAAAATATTTCATTTACTCTTAATCAGAATTCTTTTGTACTTAATGCTTATTTAATTAACGTACAGTTTATTTTATCGTATTAATTTTTAATTATATTTCATTTGCTATTCGGAGAATTTCTCCTTTCTTTAATACCTATTTAATTAACGCAATTTTTACCTCTGAAAATAAAAGAAATTATTAATTACTTTCCGAATGTAATTATTTTACTTTTTTATTATTTGTATTACCAATTAATTAGACATCATTAGCTATAAATTATACTAAAAATGCTATAAAAGTGATGAAATACCTTTATTCAAACAGACGTACGTTTTTTCATCCTAACGGTGACATTTTTAATATGCTTTTTATTTTTATTTATTTATTTATTTATTTTTATATTATTTTATTATTAGTTTCACTTGTATGTATGTAATTGAATCTTTGGACGTTATTTTCATGCACTTTAAGACATAAGATAAAACTGAAACTTTGCGCACTTATTGAAAACTGATGACAATTCAATAATTTAAAAAGTCACCGCTTAAAAGGATCAAAATAAAAAATGCCGAATAAACGGGTCAAAAGCAATTTGAAAAATTAACAGTCACCTGACACCCTAGATACACGACAATCACTGAAACACATATGAAAATCATAAAAGTGCTATTATACGAGAGATTGAAAATTTTCGTGTGAACAAAAATGATGTTAAGATTGGATACTGACGTGGCAGAAGGTTTAGCATAAGGCAATATGGATTTTATCATGGAGATTATCTGCACGCATTTTCGATGGAATCAAATATATGAACCAGACATACTATCAGTCCGTATCGATTTCGGTTCAGATGACATATATGTAATAAAACCAGATACTATTTGGTTATCATGTCGACCAATTTCGCCAAATTATACAAATCGCCTAAATAATAGCCAAATTATATATATTGACATAATTTTTATTTTAAATAACGAAAAAAATAAATATTTAGTAGAATATTAATAAAAATACAAATAAAAAGTCAAAATAAAAATCACTTAAAGACGTATTAAGTACATGTATCGTATTCAATGTCACTGAATGTGAAATTCACGATCATCCATTATTGTCATTTAATCTTATAGTTTCACTGTAAAAAATTTTGGTCTCGAATCACGGTGGTTATACCGTCAACTTTGTGACACTTCCTTTTACCGTAATTTTACTGGACGGTATATATACCGTAAAATACTTAAAGTACATGTACCGTAATTTAACTGAACATAAATTTAAATATTTTGTGGTATATGTACCGTAAAATATTTAAAGAATATGTACCGTAATTTAACTGGACGGTATATGTACCGTAAAGTATTTAAAGTACATGTACCTTAAAAAAATATCGTTACAGCATATATACCGTAAATTAAATATGTGGTATATGTACCGTAAAAAATATTTTTACAGCACAGATACCATAAATTAAATGTACGACATATGTACCGTAAAAAATATTTATACAACATATATACCGTAAATTAAATGTGCGGTATATGTACCGTAAACACATTTGTAATCAGTATGTGTACCGTAAATGAAATATACGGTATATATACCGTAAAAATACAGGATGATCCAAAAAAACCCTCCCACATTTGACAGGTTAAAAAAAACAAAAACGACTCTAATGAGAAACTTATTTGTTAAAAATATACAAGGTGGTCATAAAAAAACTTTGCCGATACATGGAGCTCTAGCGGCCAGTCCGCTCAGCCGATCGAAATGAAATTTCAGATATAGCTATTCAGAGATATGAGCTCGAGATTCTGTGAACGGCAACAAAATGGCGCTCACGGTTACGGTTAAAGTTACAGAAACTCGAGAATTTCCAATGGCAACACCCATTTTTTTCTTCGCAAAATGCTCAGCGCATGCGATAGCCCTAAACAACGTTGGAACCGTACGTGTATCGCAAGAAACAGACATGTTATGCACGCACAAAAAACCGTTCTGGGAATCCTTCCCCCATAAAAAAAAACTCGATTGGGGCGCAAGGAGGAAATCTGCATACGACGCAGAGTCAGTACAGTAATCTCTGATTAGAATACAGATCGGAGAAACTAAAACTTTTATTAAAACATTTTCCACATGGGTGCCATCACAGGCACAGCACCCATGTGGAAAATGTGTAACCAAAATAAAAGTTTTAGTTTCTCCGATCTGTATTGTAATCAGAGATTAGTGTACTGACTCCGCGTCGTATGCAAATGGCTCCTTGCGCCCCAATCGAGTTTTTTCTATGGCGGGGAGGATTCCCAGAACGGTTTTTGTGCGTGCATAACATGTCCGTTTCTTGCGGTACACGTATGGTTCCAAAGTTTTTTAGGGTTTTCGCATGCGCTGAGCATTTTGCGATGAAAAAACATGGGTGTTGCCATTGGAAATTTTCGAGTTTCTGTAACTATAACCGTAACCGTGAGCGCCATTTTGTTGCCGTTCACAGAATCTCGAGCTCATACCTCTGAATAGCTATATCTGAAATTTCATTTCGATCGGCTGAGCGGACTGGCCGCTAGAGCTCCGTATATCGGCAAAGTTTTTTTATGACCACCCTGTAGAATAGATATGACGAGAGTTTAAAATGACTATTTTTCAGAAATGACTTCTGGTAAGTGTCCTCCATTGCGAGCAATATACATTTCAAGACGATGTCTGGAATCTATCATCACGACTGCATCGTCTTGTGGGAGAATTGCTACTTCCACCTGAATTACTCTCTTGAGGTGAGAATGAGTGTAGGTCTTGTCTCAAGATTGTCTCAAGCAGAGGTAGCCGCTTCCACTAGACATAATATGTTAGGGGATGATATATTTCAGATATTGTCTAGAAATTTATATTGCTTATAATGGATAACACTTACCAATCATCATTTCTAAAACATAGTCATTTTAAACTCTTGTCATACCCATTGCCTATTTTAAAACAAACAAGTTTCTCTTTACAGTCCTTTTTTGTTTTATATTATCCTGTCAAACATAGGATATTCTTATGTGTTATTCTGTAATCAAAATCGACGAATATACATGGTAAGCACAAGTCTTACTCTTATTATAAAAACTTATTTTGGCGAGAAATATTAGATATGTGAGGATACATTTAAATATTTTGATAAAAATTTTAATAAAACCATTTGTAGATCATCAAGTTGTGCAAAGATATGTGTGCTGGTAAAAAACAATATATATTATTTTTTATAAATATTAGATTTTCTGTATTTCTTAATGAATATTTTTTTTCTTTTTGTTTTTTGTCATTACGTACAATTGTAAAAAAAAATTATGGTAAAATGTAACTAAAAACAATGAATTTGAATTACACTCACATAGCTGCCAATTACTACACCTTTTCTACATTTATTTTTTATACCACTATTTTAAAATAGTTACTGCTGTCACATTTCAGGTTTAAATATACAACGAAAATTATTATTTTAAAATAGAGGTATAAAGATGCTATAAAAGTAGTATGCACTTAGAGAATTAAAAAAAAATCACAAAAAAGTGTTTACATTTGTGACCGCTATGATAATGTGAGATGATCTCTGATAAAATAAAATGCTAATATTAAATTTCTTTCTTACATTTCTATAAATTATTAAAACTGAAAAAAATTAATAGATCTTATATTATTTTTATTAAATAGTAACAATTTATTAAATTTTATTAAATATTAACAAATAATTCAAGAGTACTGACTGCCGAAAAATTATTTCACACTTCTTTTGTTGTTTCACAGACATAATTATAAAAACTAAAGGATCAGAAGGGCGTGAAGAGAATACAAATCACATACACTTTCAAAAAATAAAGTAAAATTAATAAAAGTGGTTAAAATTATACATATACATTAATATTCTTGTTACTTACTTGGAAATTAGGATTTTTATTTTTATTTTCTCAACATACAAATCTAAAATTTCTTACATTCATTTAAAAGTTTAAGAATGTCACTGTCTAACAAATCACCACTTTTTAATTTTTTTAATGGAAATGTGCTATTATATTATTCTTGCAAGAATTGATATGTAATTTATAGCTTATAATCTTAATAACAAACTTTAATTCTCCCGACAGATCAAGAAAAGTAAAAACTAGTTGTCGTGGGCAAAATTGCTTATAACGCGAAAAAAAGTTAATAAAAATGAAAAATGTATTTTCCTTCCAAATATTTAAATAGTCAAGACTAAATTTATACATTCATGCTTAAAAATAAGTTTAAAATTGTATAAAAACTTTGCATTGTTAAGGAGAGGGTTTGAGAATCATATTAAATTTACAAATATAAATGTTTTAGAACATTTACAAAATAAATTAATATCATTATGATTCAGACATATTTAAAACCAGCAATTAAAATATAAAATTATATTTATTACAACGATTAAATTACATTAATACACTGTATCATGGTGCATAGTTATAATATTTATGTATACAATTTATTTTCTTCTACACAGTGTGTCATTTACATTTATATACAAGTTCCAATAGTTTTGCCCACTTTGCTGTATTTTGATTATCCACCAATTGATTATTTGTAGTTTGTACCACACACAGGATTGACCAACATCAAGTACCTTAAAGAAAAAGATTCATTCAACATGGGTATAAGCATTAAAATAAATTATTAAAGAAAATACAAAAGTAATTTGTAGAAATGGTTTCACAAAATCATCTTAAGAGGTTATTTCAATATTCACAAGAAGTAACAAGAATGCTAATATTAATCCTATGGGACCGTTATTTTCAATTTTCTCGCTTTGTTTTTAATATATATATATACATACAATAGATGAAGATGATCTACTGGGCTACTTTTCATTTTCCTATTTTAGTTATAGATTTTTTATATATATTTGGGTAGTTTCAATTTCCAAACCAGTTCTGTAAGTGAAGGAAAACAAAAAAAAATGTCAAAAACTAAAATCTAAAAATTAAAAAACTACCGCAGGTACATCGCCCTCAGTTATCCTACACAGAAATTACTGAACAATATTTATATCCATGTTAACCCATTTGTGCCTGAATTATTTTCTTCGCTAAAATTCGAATTTTGCATTTTCCCACCGCTTTAAAAGAAAGAATAACTTTTATCTTAATTTAGCGAGGACTTCGTCTCGAGAAAGAAAGTATTTATTTTTTCTCCTTTTTACTGGTGTGAAAGGCGTTTACTTGAATTTTTTGAAACTGTCCCAAAAATGGGACGCCAGGCACTAATGGGTTAAATATTATAAAATAACGCTCCCATAGAATTTACATTGGTGTGTTCGTTTCTTCCCATGACTAGTGTGGTACTTCCCATGACTCTTAAGAACCTACACCAGTCCCGTGGCTAAATGCCAATATTTAATGTTAAATTCACGGGAAAATTTCTTAGAAATTTCTAACTTGTATTTTAGTATTTTTATTTTTACTTTTTTTTGGATGTGAAATTTTAAATTGATATATATTGTTGTGTGTTTGTACTTTTTCAACTTTTGTAACCATATCTTAAGGCGAAAATAGTTTTATTTTCAGAACTGCTTTCAAAGTAGAAGCATCTGCACATAAAAAAGTCCTTCCGGCAGTGCCGGGAGGAAAAGGTAGCTTTCATATACCTTATTTATTTATTTATTTATTTTAAATTAAGTTATGTTATTCAAACATACGAAGCTCAAATTAGTGGAGTCCGATTATATAAGATTGAATACTCGTTTTTGTCAATACTGAATATTAATGGGAATTTTTATAAATTAGTCATCCTTTATTGAAGCTGGTTTTATTTTAAGCGATTTATAGGGTCTCCAAATTCCACGATATCATGAAGTATATTCCATTTTTAAACAACATAATGGATAAAACAATCCAATGAGCTTGGTCGAAATCTTAATTCATGTACAAGCGCACACTCACATCGAAATTGATTAATATATACCAGGGTTGGCGCTGGCAAATTGATTTTAAAAAAATGTCATCCACATTAAAAATCCAAACTGCTATACCTCAGGCGCTTTTTAAGGTAAAGACAAAGCAAAAAGTATTCCGTAATTCATTATTAATATCAAACACTTTAGAATATTTCCTCAATTTCTAAATTTTTCCTTGTACATCATTATACATTTAAAAGATTTTTGATAAACTTAAATGGACACTATTTTGAAGATTGCATCTGATACTGCCCAACGAACTTGGTCGAGCCATTTCTATGTACTATGTACATACCAAGTTTCATTCAAATCGGTTCATAAATACGATAGTTACAGCGTGACAAAAATCATATATATGTCAACATTTGAACGGAGGGTGGTTTTGGGGTCTGGGAGTCATGATCGATGAAAATATACCAAAATTTTCCGGAAGTGCTTTTCTCCGGACGGCTGCAATAAATAGCTTTTTACTTTTTCTAATGAAAGCTGCCTAAAACTGTAACAAACAATTGAAACTAGTCGTTGGGGGCCACCGTAATACTTACCCATCATGGATATGTATTTGAAAATAAAACATGTGAAACTATTTATACAATGCATTGCAATTCATAAACAAAATTTATATATTGTTAATATACATAGTAATGCTATATTGAAGAACTGCTGATGTACCAATTTCGACAAATTATATAAAACGCCAAACTACTCAAGTAGTACCGAACTGCGTAAAAGAAACATCCTTATAACTCCAAAAATAATAATTCTATTAACTAACAATTGACTGCGTCGGATTAAGCGTCTCATTTCCAATTAAAATATACTTCTGAATTGAAATTTGAATGAAATACAGGGTCATGAAAAATCGAAGAATGTGGAAAACAAGATTACAAATATCTCGGCACCTAATAATCCGATCGACTTCGTTCTATATGCAAAATGTGTGTTATTTTATTGCCTTTTACGTCCATTCCTTAGAACAAAAAAAAATCGAAAATTTTTATATACCTTTCATCAGAACGAATTTTTCGCAAGTCCGAAAAAAATAGTTCCGGATAATCGAGGTCGCTGATATTAAATAGGGTTCGTCCCATTCTTACATACTAACTACATACAGAATTTCAAGTCTCTATCGCAATTTGTTCGGGAGATAGAGCGTTTACAGACAGACAGACAGACGGACGGCAAAATTTTTTTTCTAAAAATATGTTTTTCGGAATCTCCATTATCTAAAACGTGTAAATCCGTCCAAAAAAATTTTTCGATTTTCAAAACGATTGCAAGACTTACCCTATACTACGTATGATGGGTAAGTAAAAGTAGAAATGCACAATAAAATTTACGTACTGCACCCTGTGTAAAAAAAAAAAAAAAAAAAAAAAAAAAAATCATTTACAAATATTAAAAGGGGGGGGGGGGGGCAAGAGGTCTGTAAATAACAATATTATAGAATTAATATTTAGATTGAAAATTTCTTACCGAGCCTAGTGTAGGCTATGTGTTTAAACAAAAATGGAATTGTCGGAAATGAAATACTTAATTTAATACATTCTCTCAACAATGCACACATTATCAAGTAATTGTTATTTATTCAGTTAAAATTTTGAAATTTTTTTCTGATGGTTTACCATATCATTTTGAAACAAAAGCACGTGACATAATTTCTCATAATGTTTTTTTTTTAATTTTTAAATTTAGTAGTTATTAAAAAGTGGGGTAATTTAAAATCGTTATAACTCCAAATATTATTTGTAGAATTTCTTTTCATTTATATAAACAGAAATATATAAGCTTTAATTCTGATTTAGGAATTTTAAAAGCATTAATTTGAATAAAATTAAAAAATATTTAAAGTAAAATTTTAAAAAAAATGTAATTTTTTAAAATCATATTTTCAAAATAAATTTTTTTGTTTTGAAATTTGCTGAAGCAAAATTAATATAAAACAATTGAAAAAGACTTGTTCCAAATTTAAACAAAGGTTTTTTTTAACCGTTATTGGGTTAAAGTAATTTAAATACAAGAAATGGTGAAAAAACTCATGAAGAAAAATAGCATTTTCACGGAAAGTCATTTCTATGAGAACGATTGCTTTGAAAACTAGATTTTAAAAAGAAACCAAAAAGAAAAAAATCATATTTCTTGTTACAGTTAAAATAGAAACAAGGTTTTAAACATAATTTTAAGCAGAATTTTTAATGTAATAAAACTGTTTAATAAAATTTGAATATTTTTGTTTCCCGCACCCCCTTAAGCACCGAAAGTTACAAGTCGCAGCATAAAATTAGCCGCGTGTGGCATCTCGCGACTGTGAATCTGTAATTATAATGAAGGGCAGGGTATGAAAAGAAGTCAATTAAAAAACTCAGTTTATTTGGAGAAGAAAAGAGGAATTAAAATGGAGGAATGTATGGAATTAAAATCTAACTAGAAATAAGTAAAAAGTATGCGTTTAACAATGATAATACTGAGACGCTATTTTAGCTAGATTATGTGTGAGTTAAATGTACCTACAAATAAAATTATGCTATTAGTAATAACTAAAAGTCATTATATTATTATTACCATTATGGGTTTGAAATATTACAAGAAATGTATCAAGCCTTTGATTAAAAAAAAAAAAAAAAAAAAAAAATATCAACTTTGTGTTTGATTTTATTTGTTTTTCAAAAATTAAAATAAGAAACTATGATCAAGATTGTGCAGTAAAAAAATGCTGATACTCAGTCATATCCACTATTTTTTGCAATCACTATTCATATTGCAAGCCTTATAGCAGAAAGTTAAAGAATGGAGACGGGTGTTACAGATTTTCTTTTCTTCTTTGCAGATTATTTTTTCATCAAACATTTCTTTTGTTTTAAGTTATATTTAACATTTTATTACTGAATGCAAAAATGTAAGTTAGTTATTAACAGAACTGAATAAAACGCGTAAAATCGTTAAAAGTAAATGTTTAATTAACGCTGCAATTGCAAAACATTTTACCTATGGATTATTTTCTGCCTCTGTAGTATCTGCCGCAGACAATCGAGAATTTTTTTTGCTACTGGGTATCAGGTCCAAGTCTACTCCTCCATTATACTTCAAAAATGAAATTGGGAAGCCATATTCCTTCTCCATTCCAAATTTTCTGTTATTGAAAATAAACATATATAATTTCTTAACGATTTAAATATACCAAATGAAAAAAAGTCTTTATACCAGCCATTTTATTAATATACATCAATATTTTTTCTGGATTGCTTGTCAAAAACTGTGAAAACATGTTTTAATTCCAAAAATTTTTGAAGATTTTGGACGATAATGACTATGAAAATAAATAAATAAATAAAATACCAGAGGAAGACCCCTAGCTTTTCCGTCATATTAAAATTACTCATTATCAAAAAGTAAATGTGTTAAAAAAAACCCGAAAATATAATAACTATATCTATATTATAAAGGCCAAACGCATCTGTGCGTAACGCATACGTCATTTTGCGAATGGCAACACTTTCTGATGAAATTTCACTTTTGCAATTTTCATTACTGCAATTTTTTAACTCCTAGACATCGCACATTTTCAATCTTTACACCGTTGTGTAGGGAAAAATATGTGCTTTTAAATGCAATTTGTTTGAAAACCGTATCTTAATTTGTTTTTGAGATATTAATTTTTTTGTAGTTTTTAATTTAATTTTTCTGGAAGTGGCAACTTGAGAACTCCATTTCTGTGCAAAGCATTACCAACTAGATATAACGACCACTTCCACTTTCCATTTCGGTAAAAACCGCCGAAAAATTGAAGCTGCATTCAGCTTCAAACCCTGAACCATTTCATTGGATCACGTGGCACAAACCCTGCCCAAATTAGCATTGTATGAGCTGATTTCTGTTCTGAGCACATGGTCATTGTTTTAATTCAGAGTTTGCACGATTGGTCAGAGTAACTTGGGCAAAGTATCAGAGGGCTCTGTCGGGAGACTTCATGCATTAATCTCCATTAAATGGGCCTTATAGATATAGTTGGCCATGGTGCAAAGTAAAGGAAAAATAGCCATAAAGTAAAAAGAAGAATTAGAAAAGACTTATGTGTGGTGGCCGGGAGTAGTGTAAAAAGTGTAACCCTGAGAATTCTGCTACATTAAGCCCAAACACAACCACGTGTTTTCGCAAAAAAGAAGAAAACTTTCAATGACAAGTCTGTGGAAAATTTTAGTACTATAGCTTTTGTTTATAATAAAATAAAATGCTACTTTAGAATGCGTAAATCTAAGCACATCATTTTTATTTAGAGAAATGGATGATCATAATAATGGATGATTGTGAATGTCATATTGAATGATATTAAACACGATAAACATGCTTAAAATGTCATCAATACCACTTTTTATTTGTATTTTTATTCATGTTTTACTAATTAATTTGATTTCCCGTTATTTAAAATATAAATTATGTCAACATACATAACTTGGCTATAATTTGGCAATTTTTTAATTTGGCGAAAATGGTCGACGGAGTAATCAAGTAGTACTGATTTTTCATATGGGGAGCAAAATCTATATTGTAACGAACAAATGTGTCCGTGTGTAGCACTGATGTTATTTTACAAATGACAACATTTCAGGATAAAATGACTTTTTGCAATTTTTGTTACTGCAATTTTTTAACATTCTAAACGTCGCACATTTTTAATTTTTATTTCGTCATATAGGAAAAGAAATATACTTTCAAATGCAATTTGATTAAAGACTGCATCTTATTTGAATCATTTATTACGAGCTTATATATTTCAAGCATTTTTTTTTTTAATCTCTATTACGTAGAAATAATGATACACAATTTACTCATAAATCTATAAATATTGTTACTGATAATTTCCCATTATAGAATTAAAATAATTGTATGAGTAATAAAATAAAAGAATGGTTTAAAACGCAGATTAAATTACTAAAAATTACAAGTTCAACATGTAATCAAACAACTTAAAATTCTACACTGCCAAATAAGAAAAAAAAAAAAAACCTTGAAAATGCTTTGAATTTGTTTGAAAACTGTATTTCAATTTACTGATTGGCTGTGGTTTAAAAAAAAAATGAGGTGCGAGTTATTTTTAAATATATCTCTACCGAGTGAAACTCGATTACGATAGATTAATCTATTTGTCCATAGAAAAATATAAAGAGTTCGGGATTTGTTTCTGGCTAATATACTATACCAAAATTAAAATTTCCTTTATAAATAATAAAATAAAATAAAATAAATACAAATTTAACAGACATGTAATTAAATTACGTGCTCGAAGCGCTGAAATGACCAGAAACAAAATTGCTGCCGTTACGAAATCTTTGGCTAACTTCTGGCATGCGTCTAGCACGGAAATGTGACTTTTAATAAACTTCATAGCTTTATCTGATTCCATAATTAATGGTTTTCAGTTAACCCTTTAACCTAACCATGTTAGCCTAATCATATTTTTCCGCTATGTAATATTTTAATTCAAAGATTGATTTAATATAATATTGAGATTAATGTAATTATTTTTTTAATTTTATAAGATAAAAAAATATGTAAAGTATCAAATACAAATCTTCATATCAATACTTTTCACAGTATTATTTTATGAACGAAACATAAATGAAAAAAATCCGCAAGATATTTAATTCTTGAGGGAAAAAGCACTTAAAATGATTCTTAAAATGCTGAAATGATTGATTGACACCTGAATTTAAAAATAAATTTGTTTCAAAATAATTAAAAACGTTTCATCACATATTTGAGAAAAATAAAATTCTGGCGTCAATGTGGCGTTTTGAAATTAAAATTGAGATAAATTTTATCCCACCTCCTTCAAGGGGTTAGTTAGCAACCTAAAACGCATATTACATGTAGAAAATTTATTAAAGTTTTCGATTAAGAAAATGGTTTTTATCTTTACTATGTAACCCGGGAAGCTCGGGTTCGATCTACTTGTTCTTATAATTCTCTAAATAATCAATTTGAAAAACAAAGAAATCACACAAGGATTGGATGTGTAAGAAACTAAATAGTTATACTGTAAATCAATGATTTTTACTGTTATTAATATTTTATCACAAAAATTACGCAGGCTGATTTCGAAGATCTCAAATAGATGATAATTATAATTTACACTTCCCGTAAAATTTCTAATATTGAGAACGTGTGATAAAATATGGATTGGTTGGACCTCTTTGTTTTAAGACAGGGGTGCAAAAGTCTTTGTGCCAATTGCTCCTATGCTCTCACTACTAACTTTTTTTCGTCTTGTATCATCTAATAATTTGTATAAATTTCTTGCTAGAATGCTATTAAATTTTACCCCTTGGTGAGTGATTGCCCCCCGCTGGTGCCTATATTTTTACACCAATGGTCTAAAATCTAAATATGTAAAACTGTAAATTTTGAATGTAAACTTACTTAATAAGGCACAGTCAAAGCGAAATTTGTGTCCTATTTAAAAAAAAATTCATTGAATAATAGGCTCTATCACAAAATATGACATTTCATTATTTTTACCATCCCAATAAAAAAAAAAAAAAAAAATCCCTGTCGGCTGGGTCTATAGGCGGAGGTAGATTTTGAAGAGTGCTCATTTCAACAAATATATATGTATATATATATATATATATATATATATATATATATATATATATATATATATATATATATATATATATATATATATATATATATGATTAGAGATAAACCCAGTTTAATAACTTCATCTGGACATTTATGAAAATTTTTTAATTTCATTTTTCTGCAAAAACTGGTTTTATCAGCATCATCTTAAGAAAACTTCAGCTCAAATGCCCATTTTGACAACATATTTTGAAATAAATTCTGAATTTATTAAAAAATCGACCGAAACAGTACATTATACAGTTCCTGAACAACAAAAAACTGTCAGTTGAATGCATTTGAGAAAAAAATGAATTTAAAAATGAGTCATAAAATAACCGATTTGTTGTTTGAATACATCCTTAATTCTTTAATCATGATTGCTTCGGAAAATTTTGTGCGAAATACTCACTTTGGCAGCATTTTTAAAAATATATCTTTATCAAAAAACTGGCCAATGCGTCACAGTATATAGTTCCTAAATAAGAGGATCTGTAAATTGGATGCGTTTGAGAGCAAAGATGGATTTTAAAACGAGTCAGAAAAAAACGCAATTTCTTATTTGAACACTTCCTTAAATTTTCAGTCACGATGATTTCGGAAAATTCTGTTCAAAATACCCTTTTTGGTAGCCTTTTTTGAAATATATTCCGTCTTTATCAAAAATCTGACCAATGCATCACATTATATAGTTCCTAAATAAGAAGATCTGTAAATTGGATGCGTTTGAGAACAAAAATCGATTTAAAAACGAGTCAGAAAAAAACACAATTTCTTCTTTGAATACTTCCTTAAATTTTCAGTCCTGATAACTTTGAGAAATTCTGTTCAAAATACCCTTTTTGGTAGCCTTTTTAAAAATATATTCTGTCTTTATCAGAAAATTGACCAATGCGTCACTTTATACAGTTTCTAAATAAGAGGATCTATTATCATTTGGATGCGTTTAAAATCAAAAATGAATTTAAAAATGAGTCAGAATATAAGCAGTTTGGATTTGATGTTTTTTCTCCAACTCCTATTTTTGTTTAATTTCTTTTTGCTATACGAATTGGTCCTATGAAAAACTTGTCACTATAAAATTTGTAGATATTTTTGAGAAGATATAAAATAAATTTAATCAGATTTGATATCTTAAAAATTAACGGAGTTATGGATTTTTCTCTTTTTTCACCGCCCTTTTTCTTTTCGTTTTTAATTTATTTCATCGGTAAAAGTTGGTCCTATCAAAAACTTGTAAATACAAAAGTTTTAGATAATTTTAAGAACATTTACAAAAAATTTAGTTGGACTTGATATCTTGAAAATTGACGAAGTTATGAATTTTTTTCTCTCAAAACCCCTGTTTTTTTTCGCTCCTTGAGCTCACTTCTAAATTTATCAAAAATCTGTCATGCATAAACTTTTGGCCCATATTTAAGAAGTAATATAAACTTTAAACCGATTTGATATCTACTTTAATTAAGAAGTTATGGCTTTTTTTCGGTTTTCACCCCCTTGGTCCGATTTTGCCCATTAACGAACTTAGCCGAGATTTTATCCCCTTTGATTTTATGTACCAGTTTGGTGGAGATTGTTGAAGAATTATAGACGTTATCGTGGCCATAAAAAAGTGATATATATATATATATATAGATAGATAGATAGATATATAAACTGGAGCGATTGCAATAGGTAGTATTTCATACGAAATCTACCTAAAAAAAAGTTTACCAGAAAGTAAATTTTTAACACAAAGACCTAAATCCGATTCAATAAACTCTCTCTGTGTGCAAAAAAGACAAATTAAAAAAGTATCACTCCAGAAATTTGACTTTAACTGGGCGCTTTTTTTTTCTAGAGAGGAGGGGGGGATCAAGAAACGCCGTAATTCGCATTTATTCAGCGAAGTATTTGAATTATAGGCTACACATTTTTAAGTATTTTTTAATTAGTTTAATGACACTTATAATCGTATAACATGCGGAATCACAAAATACCGAATCGACTATTTAATCAAACACTAGTTTTAATGACATTTAATTGACTTAAAATTTAATAAATAACCCAGTTTCTCACTAGTGAAAACATAAATACTGTAATAACACATAGATATGAGCTGCCAGTGAATTTTTTTAATCAGATTTGCAAATATGCCAGCTGAATTTTAAAAGGGCTATATCAACTAATGTATTCTGATTTACATTGACTTAATTTCCTCTCCCCCCCCCCTCTTTTTACTGTGTTCTATGAAATTAAACAGGACGATGACTCTAATTTTAACCCGAGGGGACGCGCACAGAGCGTAAAAGACCCTGAGTGCGTATGGTTTTTACAATTGTAACCACTATTTTTTTTAAAGTAATCTGCAACTTATTTTATCACAAAATTTGTATGAATTGTTTCCGTCTAAATAAAGTAGTTGTTATAATTTGATTTTATTGGTGACAAAGTTAAGACCATTCATACACTGGGTAAGGACGTGTTCTCCCGGGTTCACTCTCAGAAATGGATACTCAGATTTCAGGAAATTTTCTTCGTTTTTGACGAAACCGTTTCCTGGGAAATGCTCCGAGCGAATATTTCGTCAGAAAGACGAAATGAGTTTCTTTGCTTATTTGACGATAGTAATTTCTTAAAAAGTTTCGTCAAAATAGCGCTGGTGATGCCATCTATCGAAAAATTTAGAAGCACCCGTAATTTTTGACAGTGGGGAAAAAAAGCGTCATCGAGGGGATTCGAACTAACAACCTTCGGTATGACAGCGCGCTGTCTTATCCATTACGCCGTAGGGACCTTGAATAATTCTGTTTCGAAAGAGATATAATGGATTTGACTGCGTGTTTATATTTTTTAAAGTAGTTTGTAATTTTATCCATGTTGTTATATATCTTTTAAGTTTTAATAAATAAGGCTAATTTATTGTTATGGTTTTCTTCTGGTTAACGAATAATTATAATATGTCTTAATTAATATAATTTATTAGAGAAATTTTCTTTCCTCAATGAATGGTCAAAATATGGCCTGGTTAATTTATTGCTCTGAAATAACGAATTTTGATGTGCATATTGGGAAGTTTTTTATATGCTATAAGATAATTTATAAGATAAAGCTAAGATTTTAACACTACTCTTTATAAAAGGGAGAGGGATGAGTTATGTACGTTTTCATTTGATTTATTTCTTGGATGGATAGAAGAGATACTAGAATTTTGAAATGTAAGTGACCAAATTTTCTTTTAGAACGATTTTGCATAACACAACAAGTTAGTTCTTTCCGAATTAAACCATACCGAATATCAACAGCAACAATAAATAAATAAACATTTCTAAAAATGTTAACAGCTAAAAAATAACTATTTCAGAAACAATAACTTTCCATATTTCAGTATTTTTTGAAAAGCGCTAAGAAGTACTGTTTTAAAATAAATTATTACAAGACTGACATAAACAACCAAATATCTACTTGCTAAAATCGCAAGAATTGCGGAAATAAGTAGTGCGTCCTTTGACAAACAAAAACAACTTACCACAACTGTTTCTTTAAAGTGCATTGAATCTGGCCATGATTGACACAACAGTTTCGTCAAATATTTGAGGGTTTATGTTTCGTTAAAAGTCATGTGATTTTGATACAAAATTATCGTCAAAAACGACGAAATATAGCCCAAGGATTCCTGTATCGTTAAAATTGAGAGTTTTATTTCTGAGAGTGTTAAGAGCAACTAATGCACTAGTCTTTTTTTATAAACATTTAAAACCAAAAAAGTCTTAATGTAAACACCATTTCTCACTATTTTCAAAATTAGTATTATGAATGGAATATGCATTTGAATATGCATGCTTTTAAATAGCAACTAAAGTGCAAAACAATCATAGTTTAAAAAATATATATGTATATCTTTGTTTAAATCAGATTCTTTTTATTTAAATCAGGTTTTTATGATTTTTTTTCGTGTGTTAATATACTATGTTTTCAAACTTTAATTAATTAATGTTATTCAAGTACGGGATATATTAGTTAGTACTAGTTCTAATATTAGTAATAAATAGTACTAATATTTATTACAATATTAGTTAGTAATGGAGAATGGGATAGAATAGGACAGAAATTTTTCCTCATGACGTATTATTCTAAACATCAATCACAATACTAGATGGAGGCAGTGGCGTAGTTAGTAGGGGGCAGGGGGGGGCGGTCCAACCCGGCTGTCACCCAATATTTATTTGAAAATAAATATTTATAATCTTACACCATTTGGAAAAAGAATTCTGAAATAAAATTAAATTTCTAGCGTACGACGAAATAGACTTAATTTTCTTTTCTAAAAGAAGTTGAAATTTTATGCAGACTGGTGTGTTTAAATAAGATATTTGCACCAGGGAACAAAAATCTTATCTATCCAACGAGTGGATAACAAAAACAAACTTTAAAAGAAAGAATTTTCTTCGACATACAGACACCACATTGATTTAAGCGGATTATGGGTTAAGTAAAAATTCCCCCCTCTGTTTTTTTTCTCAATGCAGGGCAAAAGGTAAATGAGAAATGATATGGTCATTTGTTATAATAGCGTACAATTGTGAATGAAAAAATATAACGGATCGGTGTGTGTGTGTGTGGGGGGGGGGGGTGACACCATGGTGGCTGGCGGTAACACAATTTACATCCTCTCAGGGTGTCACCTATCCTAGCTACGCCACTGAGATGGAGCAATGACAACCAAATCTTCAGTTGAAAAAAGTTGCTTTTCAGCATAAACTTAGATTTGTATAAAAAATTGTTTATTAAAAAAATAAATTTGCTTACTATAATTTTAATATTTGAAGTACATTAATGACTTGTTTACCTGTAGCTGTAATAGTTCCCCTCTTTAGAAAACCTAATATTATACATTATCCATAATTTTAACTAAACTTAAAAGCAGTTTAATATAACAGAACATAATGGGAAGGAATGGGACCTGCTAGCAAAAGGAGGAATGAAATAAGTCGATTTCCTTCTTTTGAATAAGATAAATGTAAATTACTAATATTACGCATATATTCTAGTAAAAATGATTAAATTTAAAAGGAAATAGTTGAAATATTGAACAGAAAATATTCAAAATTTTGTAGATGTCAGTTTGCTATTTTAAACACAATTTAATCCAACACGCACTTTTCATTAACAAAGTAATTCATTTTCCAATTTTTATATAACTTAGCCAAAGAAATGAATAACATACTTTTAAGAAAAAACAATTTAAAACATGTATAGTTCAAATTAGTTATCTAATTATGTAAGTTAAAAGAAAACAAGAAATACAGCCGATTAACTTACTTAAATAAATAACTCGGATCTCAAGTTCTCCATTGCCCAAAATCAACAAACTGACGCCATTAGATTTGTTGGTTGGTTGGTGAATACTGAAACTTATGCTGCTACCTAAAGAAGGCGTTTGCCTCGAAAATCTGACAACATTACTTCGGCCGAAAGCAAATTTTCACGCTTTGTATTATCTTACCTATAATCAGACATTTTCAAAGAAAATGTTTTGCTCAGTCAATATTTACGATGGTTTTACTAGAAACAAGAATGATATATTAATTTTTTTATTAGGTGTTGTGTATATATAACATTATTCTTTTAGGGGGGAGGGAGGGTCTGGCACATGATATCGTAAGATATCTCTAGGTTAAGGGGGGGATTATCCTTTTGATATCGATATCATTTTTGACCCAATTAGAATTATCTCTTTTTCTCTGTAACGTGGTATTTTGTTCAAAATAGTACATTATCTTTTTTTTTTTTTTGTTAACTATTTTTGTTTGAATAAAGCGATATTTTATTAAATTATCTTCAATTGAATCAATAAAGTTTGCGAAAAATAAATTTAACCCGTTTTGTATGTTACTCAAAACAAAAGAATTTAATTCTAAAAAAATTTTTTTACACTTTGATAACGATATCATCACCGGGGCACGGAGTTTGATGGAAGTAACGTATGATATCTAAAGGGAGGGAAAGGGTCCAAAATTACCAAAAAGTAAATAACGTTATATTTGCAATTAGCTCCTTATTGGTCGAATGGAATTTTTGTAAATTAACCGCGTTTCTATAATTTACTTGAAATATGGTAAAGTGAGTGCAAAATCAGGGAATAGGGAATCATTATTTTACAGACATCTTTAACAGAGCAAGGTCGACCCATCCGATGGATCATACTGAGTCGGGTAGGAGGCATCGACTATTTCTTTTAAAAACATCAGTGGTAGTGTTTGCATCAAAATTCCACTGATGACCACTGAAGTAACAGGAAAATATCATTCAAGATCTAGTCTGAATAATTTATCCAAGCCGGACTGAAGAGAGATCGGGGGAGGGGGGATTGTCTAAGATTTGAAGACATATGGATAAGACTGTGAATTAACTTTAACTGTCTAAATGGTTTTTAATGTTTAATTTTCCAGAATTTGGAGGGAGAGATTGAGTTACCGAATGAGAGACCTTTCTTTTAACAAAAATAACAGTCTTGAAATATCAGTGTTGAATTAATGGGGTGCCCCAGAAGGCCCCCCCCCCAGTGCAATAAAATGTCCCCCCCCCCCGGAAAAATAGATTTCTTGTGTTTTCACTGGGAAAAAAGGTTTCATTCTCCCACCCTCCGGAGCCCCAGAAGTCCCTCTCGGAGAAAAGTGTCTGAATTCAATACTGAGCCATATGAGGAAAGAGCGTCGAGTGAGATAGGTTCTAAAATTTTGATTTGCGATTTTTAGAGTTTTTGAACTTTACCACCTTTTTAAGGATTAGATCAACAGAATTGTTAATTACGAAATTCCTGAGCTCATAGAGATTGGGGTCTGAGTTCGATAAAATTCTAACAACGTAAGGGAAAAAGATTTTTGAATTTTAGTTATTTATGAGTTTGGTAGAGGAAAGGGGACCGGTGTTTGCAGTTTTACTGGTGGTTTAAGCGTAAATCTAAGCCAACTGACTGTTTGGTATTTTATTATTTTTTTCTGATAAGGATGTATTTTTTTCTAGTTTTATGATAATTTTGTCTAAATTTTGAACGTGGTGATTCGCGGGGGATGGGTCTTTATAGGCCCCAAAATTTCACCATCTGAGCACACACGGTACGTTATACCATTTCATTTTTTTTAACAGACAACTTACTAGCCGCCGATCTTCATTATTTGAGAGAGGCGACGTTCGATACATTAGAATTGTAGAGAACGTGGACATGCGTGTTACTAGTGTGTCGCTGAATAAGGAAAAATAAAAAGGTAAAACGCATCGTGTTGCCCAGCTTGGAGTTTTCAAAAAAATAAGCAGTACCATATTTCGGTGCTTCTCTTTATTTTACTTCATGAATAGACTCCACTTTGAAATTCCACCACGGAAATTTTTAACATTGTATTATTAGATTTTTTTTTTTTTTGAAATTTTTTTTAATTTCAAATAATTTTTAGCTGAAAATTTTCTTATTTGTCATACCTAAAAAAAAATAATTATTAATGTCATAATTTTTAAACCGAAAATAAATTAATAAGACAAATATATAACAGTAAAGAAGAAGTTTATTAAGAACTAATGCAAGTTAAAAATGTAATAAAAATACATGCATAATAGTTACTTTCACTTAAAAATAGTTAAAATGTTACATACTTCTTTGTCCTGCACGTCCGGTATGAGGATCCAACTGAATGAAACACAAAGAGCATACACAAAGGTGAACAAACCCTTTTAACACATAAGAATATCATTGGTATATACAGGGTGTCCCTAAACAAATGGTATATACGCTAGGGGGTGATAGAACACATCAAGACGAGTAATAGTAAATAGGAAACCAAGGGTCCCAAACGTTTTCCAAAGGAGATAGCCGCCATTAAAGTTTGGGGTCCAAAATTTCAAATACACATAAAAAACAGAAAAATTTATCGATTGATTTGCGGTTTTCACTAAAATTATTCTTTATGTTGATATTTTCTTGAAAATAAATTATAAAGATAAATTTCGAAAAATACCGATAGAGCGCGCTTTACACTCTGAAGTAATAAAGAACTATTTTTTGCCGTGATTTTTTGCATATCATTAAATGGTTTCGTAAGCTTAGATTTAAACTTAAATTTTGAGCTCAAAATCTGAATAGTTGGAAGCGGTTAAGTAGCAAAAAGTTTTACTGTGTTCAGAGGGTTTAAATTTCAAATGATTATAAAAAACGGAAAATTGGTCGATTGATTTGCGTTTTTCACTAAAACTATTCTTTATGTCGGTATTTTATTGAAAATGAATTATAAAGATAAATTTCAAAAAATGCCGATAGAGGGCGCTTTAGACTTTGGTTTGACGAAATAATCCATCCTAATACTATTTTTTGCATCTCATTAAATGGTTTCGTAGGCTTAAATTTAAACTTAAATTTTGAGCTCAAAATCTGAATAGTTGGGAGTGGTTAAGTAGCACAAACTGAAGTGTGTTCAGAGGGTTTAAATTTCCAACGAAATGGAATACTATAAAAAAGAACAGAAAAATTAGTCGATTCGTTTGCGGTTTTTTCTAAAACTACTCTTTAAATCAGTGTTTTCTTGAAAATAAATTTTAAAGATAAATTTCACAAAATGCCGATAGAGGGCGCCTTAAACACTGGAGTACCGTGCAACTATTTTTAACCGTTATTTTTTTAAAACTCATTAAATGCTTTCAAATGCTTAGATTTAAATTTTGAGATCAAATTCTCAGTCGTTGCGAGGGTTTAAGTAGCGCAAAAGTGAACTGTGTTCGAGGGAGGGGGGGGGGGGTTAAAATTTCAACTCCTGAACACACTTCAGTTTGCGCAAAATGTTGTTTAAATCTAAATTTCGAAAACATTTAACAAGTTTTGGAAAGCATTTAATTAGATACAAAAAATGACGGTTAAAATTTGTTGTTGGTTACTGTGAAGTTTAAGGCGCCCTCTAACGGAATTTTTTGAAATTTATCTTTAAAATTCATTTTCAATAAGATACTGACTTAAAGAATAGTTTTATTTTAAACCGCAAACAAATCGACCAATTTTTCCGTTTTTTATTATCATTTGAAATTTGAACCCTCTAAACACAGTTCAGTTTGTGCTACTTAACCACTCCCAACTATTCAGATTTTGAGCTCAAAATTTAAGTTTAAGTCTAAGTTTACGAAAACATTTAAACAGATGCAAAAAATAACGTAAAAAGTAGTTGTTCGTTACTCCAAAGTTTAAAGCGCCCTCTATCGGCATTTTTGAAATTTACCTTTATAATTTATTTTTAATAAAATACCGACGTAAAGAATAGTTTTAGTGAAAACCGCAAATCAATCGACCAATTTTTCCGTTTTTTATAATCATTTGAAATTTAAACCTTCTGAACACAGTTAAGTTTGTGCTTCTTAACCGCTTCCAACTATTCAGATTATGAGCTCAAAATTTAAATCTAAGCTTACGAAACCATTTAATGAGATGCAAAAAAGTAGTTTTTCATTACTTTAAATTCTAAAGCGCCCTCTATCGGCATTTTTCGAAATTTATCTTTATAATTTATTTTCAAGAAAATACCAACATAAAGAATAATTTTAGTGAAAACCGCAAATGAATCGACCAATTTTCCGTTTTTTATGTGTATTTGAAATTTAGGATCAAAAACTTTAATGGAGGCTATTTCCTTTGGAAAACGTTTGGGACCCTTGGTTTCCTATTTACTATTACTCGTCTTGATGTGTTCTATCACCTCCTAGCGTATATACCATTTGTTTAGGGACACCCTGTATATTCAATGGTACATAATATTACAATTACAATTGCATGACTATGAATAAGTAATTAATTAAACTAGTTTAAAATCATAGAATTTCACTTCTATGAATTGTATAATTCTCCAATAAAAATTAAGGATGGATTTGACATCATTCAGTATGATAGATTAAAAGTTCCCACTAGAAAGACGACATCTATTCAGGCCGTCGAGAACCGTGACGGGCCCAGAATCAGTCACCCCCCCCCCCTTACACAGACACGCAAGACACATAAAATGCATGTGAATCTTTAATAAAGCCTCGTCTACTTTGTAGACTACTTTAGTCATCTTTCATAAATTACATTTTTTATTTTCTTGTAGTTAAAGATAATAATTATATATTCTAATAATTATCTATTCTTCTTTAATACTATTTAACA
The DNA here is from genome assembly GCA_964019185.1 of Maratus speculifer. Classification (NCBI taxonomy): domain Eukaryota; kingdom Metazoa; phylum Arthropoda; class Arachnida; order Araneae; family Salticidae; genus Maratus; species Maratus speculifer. The sequence goes on along the minus strand of OZ025303.1, from coordinate 110,398,342 downwards.
AAAGTAAATACATTCCTTTCTTTTTTTTTTTTTTTTTTTTTTTTTTTTTTTTTTTGTTACATTATGGTATCCATAAAAATTATAATAAACAGTGTGTATTGCAGGAGTTGTGACCCTTTGAGATTTTTGCACTCCAAAAGAAGTTAACGGCTGCACTCCCCCATCTCCTCAGACCTGCGCGCATTTACATAGCAACAACAAGAACATCGCTTGAGAGAATGCCGTACACCGAGGCGAGGATGCCATATTTTCCCATACTAAAATATCATTAATTTCAGTATAAATATCGCCTTTTTACTGAAAAACAATCATTTTATGGTATAAATACCGTTTATAATTGAAATAGCATAGAAATTGGTCATTTTATGGTATAAATACTGTTTATAATCGAAATAGCACAGAAACTGTTTTTTTTTTTAATGCCTAATATATCTTAGAAATACGGTACTCATACAGTAAAGAATGATAACAGTAGACGTACCGTAAAATTTAGGTACATTTATTGAAATGCTACGAAAATTTTTACAATGTCGTTTTCCTTATTGAAAGATAATTATTTTACGGTATAAATACCGAGTTTTTACGGAAAAATAATAATTTTACTGTGTAAATACCGTTTTTAATCGAAACAGTACAAAAAACTGTTTTTTACACTTAATATACCTTAGAAATACGGTATTCATACCGTAAAGAGTGAAAATGGTAGAAGTACCGTGAAATTTACGGTACATCTACTGGAATTTTACAAAATTTTTTTACAGTGTTGGCAATAGTTTTTTGGTCGACGGGATAACCAAGTAATACCTAAAACCAATATTCATGCAATTTCCAGCAAAATATAGCTATGGTACTATTGAAAGAAGAATGCTGTATTGATCCTGAGTTGGGCATCGACCATACATAAAATGCAAGACTGTACGGTTGATCATGCAGTCATTTATCTGGGTTTTCCGCTGTTTGATGCTAGACAAGCTTATGTAGTACTTAGTCGTGGAAGTTCTCTGGAGGATATCCAAATCCAAGAACTTGATTGCTCAAAGTTATCAGGGAGAGAGTTCCATGTAACGGTGATGCATTAAATGAAATGATAAGGTTGCGAGATAATTCATAAAACAGCCTGATAACCATCCGTTGCCACGTATCATGTACCAAAAATTTCAGTCCTTAAGTGACTATAACATTTAAAGTTTTATAATAGTCCAATTATTTTTTTTAGTCTAACTGAACATTGAAATTTTAAATAAAACTGATTTAAAAAAAAGTCCAACACTAAAAATTTAGAAAATAAATAATAGTAAAAAAAACAACAACAAAAAAAAAACACGCTTTTATAGCATGTCGAACTAAAAAGTTTTGGCTAATTTTTAATTATTAAGAAGTTATCCAACAGTGATAGAAAGGCCATGTAAAAATTAATTAATACAAAAGCGTGGAGTGATCAATATAAATTGTTAACGATATTCAAAATCCATCTCATCGATTATCCAACAGTGATAGAAAGGTCATGTAAAAATTAATACAAAAAGCGTGGGGTGCTCAATATAAATTGTTAACGATATTTCATTAGTAGCTAATTGTTAAACCTCGACTTAGTATAAAATACATAACGAAACACTCCACGCTTTTTTATTAATTTTTACATGGCCTTTCTATTACTGTTGGATAACTTCTGAATAATTAAAAATTATTCAAAACTTTTTAGATCGACCTGCTATAAGTGCGTGTTTTTTGGTTTTTAAACTATTATCTCTGTGACTTCCGGTAATTACTAGATAAGGTACATTTTTAATATTTTTAATAAATAGCGTTTAAAATTTTCAGAAATGTCTTTTAATCATTACTTTTATAAAGTAGATTATAACTTAATAATTTTCGTTACATTCAATTAGAATATTAGAACCTCTTTATTTCCAAAATATTTATATAAAAATGGTTTTTATTCATTGAAAATCAATTAAAAGTGTAACTTTTATCTGATTATTACCGTTCTACATTTATTTTTAATAAATGCAAATAAGATAAAATTTTAATTTAAGTTTTTTTAATAGTGAAAATTATTAAGTTCTAATCAATTTTATAAAAGCATTGATAAAAAGACATTTTTAAAAACTTTAAAAGTTAATTACTCAAAATATTAAAAATGTGCCTTACCTGGTTATTACCGGAAACCATAGAATTATAGACGATTTAAAGAAATAAATAGAAATTTTATCTGGTTATCACCGTTACTTTATGCACTTGCCCAATTATTGCTGCTTTTTCAATTTTTAAATGAAAATTTACATTCGCCGTATGACGGAAAGTATTCGATTTTCATTTTTCAGTACTATGGCAGATGAAAGTACTCTTTTAAAGCTACATTTTCCAAAATTATCTCAATTTTTTTTAAAAAGTGCCTTAACAGAGTATTGCCAGAAGCCACAGATTTATTTTGCAAAAATTTATGGTAGAAATATTTTAGCAAAATTTAAAAACAAGAGCTTGAAAAACGATTCCCCCAGACTTAATGGATAATGCAAATCAGTGCAAAAATGAAGCTAGTTCTTTGGTTTCTACTGCAATAATTGCCATCATGTATATGCATACAATAAAATATTTTAAAAAAGAAAAAGCGCGTAAGTTATTTATAAAACGAATTGCAATTCCAAAATAAAATTTAGGCGTATATTCAAACATTTTGTACTACTTGATTATACCATCGACTCATTTCGGCAAATTATATATATCACCAAACTACTCATATATTATACAAATTCTCATGATTTTTATTTTAAGTAGCGAAAGAACAAATAAATTAGTAAAAGCTTAATAAAAATATAAATAAAACGTCTAATTAAAAATCAATTACGACGTACAAAAACATCTTACGCATTTAAAGTCATGTGCATGTGACATTTACGATAAGCCATTATTGGTATTTAATCTTATACTTTTTTGGTCAACGTGAAAATTTAGTAGTAAAAGAAACATCTTTATAACTCCAAAAATGATAAACATATTAACTAACAGATTACAGACTCGGATGAAATGTCTCATTTCCAATTAAAATGTATACTTGAGTTGAAATTTGCATGAAATATAGGGTCATAAAAAATAGAAGAGTGTGGAAAATAGGATTATAAGTATCTCAACAACTAATTATCCGATCGATTTTATTCTCTACGCAAAATTTATATTTTTTATTGTCTTTTACAGCCACGAATTAAAATAAATAGAATTCGAAAAGCTTTATCGACCTTTCATCGGAACGAATATTTTGAGAGTCCGAAGAAAAATAATTCCGGATAATAGAGGTTACCAATATTCAATAGGCTTCTTCCTATTATTATATACTAAGTACGAACCAAAATATAATTCTGTGTCTCAATTTGTTTGAGAGAAAGAGCGTTTATAGACGGACGAACGGCAGACACACAGACAGACAGACGGCAGATTTTTTTTTCCTAAAAATATGTTTTTCTGAATCTCCAGTGTTTGAAACGTGTAAATCCGTCAAAAAATGTCGATTTTCGTTTAAAAACATTTTCAATTTTCGTAATTTTTTAAATTATTATTATTTCAAGACTATACTTACACTATACTACATATGATGGATAAGTAATAAAATTAAATTGGATATTTGTGAGCATGAGTTAATTTCTACTATTATAAACGTCACCGTACCTCAGTCTGAATAAAGGTCTTTTATCACTTTTGTAGCATTTTTAGCTTAGTATGTTTCATTATAATGCCTATCAAACATATTTTATATCATTAAATATTTTCTCTTCACTGCGCCGTTACCCCTATGTATTGTTAAATGTATCTCTTTAAAAATCAATTAATCAGCTTTTCGAAATTTAAACCTCTATTATCATTAAGAAATATTGGTTCGTCTTTAAGAAAATGTGTTGAAATATCTTATATAGAATAATAGCGGCCTTAACATTCTATTTATACATGGTGTGTTCAAAAAGTTTCAAGGCTGATTGTTTCCTAAAAAGGGATGCGCGCGCATACCCGTTCTACTGACTCAGTGAGGTAAGTCCTCTAAGGGAGCCCATGCCTGTAAGCTTTGCATCTGAGATGTTGCAGTGAATAGATCGCCAGTGGAGAGAGTACTTGTCATTGATATCCATCGAAAACTGGTTAAGGCCCGACTTAGACAGTGGGCGGCCCTGGGGAAAACATTATTAGAGGGGACCCCTTCTATCTTATTTTTTTAAAAAAAATAAATTATACTGAAGCGACTAAAACTAAAATTCATACCTATTGTATGTGCACATAAATTTCGTATCAAGTCCTCTTCACATCTGTATACATAATAGCAGAATAAAGATAACTTTAAGAAACTATAAGGATTCATTTTTTTCGATTACAGGAACATAAGGATAAATGTAGGCCTTAAGAGGGCATAAGGTATGGAAGCAGAAGGGGTAGGAGAAGAAAACCCCTTAAATCTTAAAAAAAAAAGAATTTTGGTCACTTATTTGGTCATTTTTTTTATCGTTTGACAAAGCTTTAACAAAAAACTTATATGTGTCCTTGGGGGTCCCCCCAAAGCCATTCTCTTAAATATGTATTTCTATACAATTATGTGCATTTCTATACAATGGCTATTTCTATAATTTTCAGACAAAAAGTTATTAAAGAGCTTGAAATTTTTATTTTCAAGAAAATCTAAGTTATTTAATTTTTTATCTAAATTATGAAACATTAGCCATATTTCATTACTTTTTCCTCATAGTGTGCAGAAAAAATATTTTAAAGCTAAGCTTTTAATTTCTAAGTATTTTAAATGCATTATAAGCGGAGTCGGAAATTAGAATTTCTTTATAGGCATATTTTTCATGATTTTTTTTCTCGTAAATGTGTATTTCTATGCAACTATGTGTATTTCTAAACAATGGCTATTTCTACAGTTTTCAGACAAAAAGTTTTTAAAGAGATTGAAATTTTGTATTTTCAAGAAAATCTAAGTAATTTAATTTTTTATCTAGGTCATGAAACATTAGTCATATTTCATTACAATTTTAAGCAGAAAAGGCTTCTTGTTTATTTGTCTTCATAAACAACCTACATAAAATTTTTTTATAATATTTGCAATAAATTGATTGCAAAAAAAAAAAAAAAAAAAAAAAAAAATCATTGGATTTTTAAAATATATTTTTACTTCAAAGAATAAATTTTCAAAATTTTTACGTTAATTTAAAAATTTTGAAGACAATTTACTTTAAATATAACGAAAATTCCTAACCATACATTACAAGGAGGTTTAGATACATTATTTTAAACTTATTGATAAACTATGAAAAATTCTATTTCGAAATAAATTCGAGTTTTAGTTCGGCAATACAGAACTTATAGTACAACATAAAAAATATTATAAATTCTGAAGTACTTACTATAAAATGTTCAGTTTGTTTTACCTAATTTATTTAACATTGTAGTTTTTTACTAACAGGAAATCTATAAAATGTATTTTTTTAGATTTCGACCCCTATAAATCTCAAATACACAAAAATATATTATTTTTGGAAATTTCTAAAGATAAAGAACGTTTTATGAAACTTGGAAAACTCTTAAGAATTTATTGTACATTATCGTAAAACATTGTTGTATATTTTGGTTATATTATACAGATAATTACAAACTTGACCAACAAATTAAAAGGGGTGACAGAATGTATCAAGACGATGAAAAATTAACATAAAACATGGGGTCACAGAACACCCATTTTATGAGAAACATACGGTATTATACCCGAACCCACGTTTGGTTGTCGGTAATAACTTTCAGAAAACTGAAGTATATTAGAATGAAATTTTTAATAAACATGATCACATTTGTTGTAAATGTGATAATATTACATAAGTCGTAAATTGACGTCAAGCATAGCAAATGATGAACATATAACGAAGTTCTAAAGCTATTCAGATTTTTATGTAATAGTATACATACTTTAAATATAATACAGTAGCCGAAATCTTTTGTGTGTCCATGTAGATAACGTCTGCTTTCTATTATACGGGAAGTAAGTTGTAGTAAACCTAAGCAACGTACATCAATTTCATAAAATATGAAATAGTTTAATATAATTAAAATGCCCCCCCCCCCCAAAGAATGTTTTCCCCCATACCATAATGTATTGGAATACTTTTGTGTGGACCTGTAAATTAATAACAAATATTTTTTTTTTTTTTCCAGTTCAGGGAGGGTCTGCCAAGGAATTATACAAAAAATTTGGTTCAATTCTACGCATAACTTCATACACGTTTTGGTTGTACAATATTGAAAATGGCACAAAAATTGTTATTACAGCGCCCTTTTCCGGTGGATTTTTTTCGAATTTAGAGAGGACCAACTATCCATAGCTAAACACTTATACAAAAACCTTCTATTCAGTTCTATACATAACTTCATACGCTTTTCGGTGGTACAATATTGAAAATGGCACAAAAATCACTATTGCAGCGTCCTCTTCGGAATATTTTTTTTTCAAATTCAGGGAGGATCAACTAGCCATAGCCAAACATATACACAAAAAATTTGGTTTAATTACGTGCATATTATCATACATTTTCCGATGGTGCAATTGCGACATACGGACACACACACAGACGGACAGACAGACATTTTGTAATAACAGGTTTTTTTGGAATCTCTGATCCCTAAAACGTTTAAATCCGTCGAAAACCAGAAGTCGAAAAGATTTCGATTCAACAATAGACCACCAGTTGAGTGGTTTACATAAAGCTAATCAGCACCTATTTCTATTAGAGATAAACTGAATATATAATTTTTTTTATTAAATCCCATGCATTAGTTCTGGTTATAGAGCACCCTCAAAGTTCATATTACATATACACACACAGACATTTTGAAAAAAACATGTTTTGAGGGATTTTTGCCCCCTAAAACGTATAAATCTGCTGAATTCTAGAAGTCGAACATTTTCATGACCCCAATACTTTTTTCACGTAAATATAAAAAAAAGTAAAAAATATTATTTTGTAATTTCAGAGGAATATATATTACCTTTTATTGAAAATAAGTGTAAGGTAAATTCGAGAACGAAAATTTTTTTCAAAGATATTAATATTCTACTTGCATCACTAAATAAAAACTACAGCTCTTTTTTTTTGGGGGGGGGGAGAACGATTTATAATAAACGTATAAAAAAGAAATTTTCATTTTTATACGAATTGTTTTGTAACTTCCATCAGTAAAGTCTCATTTTTAAGTATGTTGAAAGATGTTTGTAAATGTAAATTCAAAAAAGGTATGTAAAAACTATGTAATGCATGCAAAGCAGCATTAAATTATGTAATTCCATATAAAAAGTACATGTGGTATTTTTTTATATATATTTCATCTCTTACATAATTTTAATTCCTTTCTAGAAGCGACTAGAACCAGGTTATGTTTGTCTTCTTAATATTATAGTCACTTAAAACTCGAATTTCACATTATCTCACTTTGAAAAAAAAAAAATTAATTAAATAAAAATAAATTCCTTCTCAACATATATAAAACTAGACGGATGTGAGAATACTAAAATTTCTTCTATCTGATACATATTAATACTTCAAAATTCGTTAGCACAGTGCAATATTAAATGGTAAGATAAATTCATTTGAATGATAAGCTTTTGAATTATAAACATTCAAAATTTAGTGTTTCTAATGCTAAATTATATTTTCCTATTTTTATTAATATAAAAGTTGACCCCGCCTCCGTGATAACCACGGTGCATGTAAAAACCCATAATATTGACAAAAATGAAAAAAATCGGTTCTAAAGAAGGGGAAAAACTCAAAAAATCGTGAAAAATTACTTTGAAAATTGCATTAAAAATCGATAAAATTAAAAATTATTATCTGACAAAATTTAGTAAATTAGGCTAAAAATTTGAAACAATTTTGATGCATTTGTTTATCGATGTAAAAAAATTGCCGCGAAATGCGAAAAAATATTAAATATTTGCATTAATAAAAATTGTAAAAAATTCAAAAATCGCAGCACGATTTCCGAATAAGCTTTATTGAAAAGACAATTAAATTTTTTATGTCAGGTTAAAAGAATGAAGCCGTATTCCTTTCACTAATGAGGAAAAATCGCCTCGAAACATAAAAAGTACGCTAAAAATCGGCTAAAAATTAAATTAAAAAAATCTAATCGAAAATCCAGCTTCAAGATGTAAAACTTCATATACAGAGGTACTTTCCCTCCACATTTTGTAACTCTACGTGCAGCGGTCTCTTCAGAACAGCACCGACACACTCACAAACTTCTCAATTTATTATTATAGATTCTGGAATTATACTTCTGATGTGCCAGTTTTATATATAGCAACAATGGCAACATGCCGAAACATAAATGCGTTAAATTTGTAATTTTTATAATTTTATGATATGAATCATGAAATTAATATTCGAAAAAAAAATCTGAATTATAAACTTCAATTGTTTTGATGGGTTTAGATTTATGAAGTCCTTCTTTGTGGAAATCCAAAATTTTTAATTTTTCCTCCAAGTAGATTTCAAATTATGCTTAAAAAACGGCAAAATGGTGGATTAAGAGGTCATCTCAGAGCCTTAGCTAAGGGGGTGCTATGGGCAGCTCAGCCCCCCCCCTCTCCCCTGGAAAAGATTCCAAGGTCACTAAATGAATTTCTGTTTTGAAAATTTAAATGACATTCTGTTCAAAAATCTAATTTAGTTTTGAGAACTTTTCACAGAAGTACTAAATTGCAACTAAAATAAGTGTTTCAACACTCGTTTATCCTATTTGTACATATATGAGGCCAACATGATGTTTAATTTTGCACTAGTTATACCAGTGTTTCCCCCAGGACAAGGGCGCACAGGCCTTCGACCAGTAAATTTTTGATCTTCCACCAGTAAATTTTTGAAAAGAAATGTTCCCCTTATTTTTGGCATTAATTCTGTATCTTTAAGAATTTAAATAAGAAAAAACCTTCTGCTAACATTTACCGGTGGTCGTTTCCCCGAAGGCCTGTGCGCCCTTCTCCTGGGGGAAACACTGGTTATACACTCAAAATTTTCCTCATCATATATTTTTCTTAGCATAATGCGAAGTTATTACATCAGTTTAATAAGAAACATAGTACCTACAGTGTGAATATGCATATTTCTGTGTCAGAGAGAGGGAGAACAACAACAACAACAACAACAACAACAATAATAATAATAATAATAATAATAATAATATGAGCCCCCCCCCTACATTTTATTGAGCTCCTCCTATTGTTCACTTATAGCTACGGCCCTGGGCCATCTACCAAAGAAGTGACTAGATATTTTGAATCTTAATACTATAATCTAGCAGTCTTCAATGACTGTTTTCTTTCTTTCTAACCGATGACCAGGCCCCTACCTGCCGAGTTAATAATCTCAGCTTAACGGGTTAGATACCTGGTATCGGGGCGGACGACCGCCTAATTGCTGCGAAGCGGCAATAAATGATGAACTGCACATGGCTTCGCAAGATGGTCTCGTAATTTAGAGCCTTGATCAGATGACGAGACCTTCACCTGGCAAGGCACCTCCAGAGGTATAATTCATAGGTAACTTGGAGGACTTTGTACCCACGACGAATTTTACATGCACCAGGTGCCATTAGCGTACATGATCTTCAATGACTGCTTGAAGATCATGTCAGCGCCTAAGATACCTTGATCAAGAAGGGAACTCCCTAGCTCAACAATCGAAAACCAAACTTGTACAACCTCATAACAACTTGTACAAACTTATACAACCACTAAAATAAGCTCGCTTTAAAATAATTAATGTCTCGGAAACCTATAATACGAATTGCATGACAATTTATTTTTAAGCTAATTGAAAGCTCTAGAGTTCATTTATGCTGTCAAAATTGGATGCTGCAAAAAAAAAAAAAAAAAAAAAAAAAAAAAAAAAAAAAGTTAGGGTTTTTTTAATATGTAGATGTCTCTCTAATCAAATTTTATATACATCATTTAAAAGTAGACCATACGTATGTCCAATAATTCGGTACCAGTAATTTTTTTGTACGATAATTAATTGCGGAGTTTGTAAGGAATGTTTACTTCCTCCTCCCCCCCTTCCCCATGACAGCACATTCACAATTGACCCCACTTCATGAGGATTAATATCCCAATTTTTACATAACTTTCATTCCGATACTAAACTAAAAGTTTTTCAAGGCCTACGTCAGATTTATTTTTCCTAATATTTAAAATATTTAAAATTTAAATTTCAGGTTCTTAAAAAAATCATGCGTAAAGTCCTTTCTAATACTTATGTATTAATTAAAAAAAGAAAAAAATCAGAATTAATTTAAAAAAAGAGTATTTCCCTTTTATTTATTTGTAAAGTAAACCTGCGTAGTATAACAAAATACGAATATTCTCAAATCTCTTATTTTATCCTCTTTAGTTTTGAAGCTAAAATAATAATACGAATACTTATTAATTGGTTTTTTCCAAACAAAATTACATTGTAAATGACATAAAAATATCTTTTCTGAAATTGATATTTTAGGTGCTTAGTAGGTTTAAAAAAATGGATCTAAAACTAAAAATCCCCTTAAAAATTTATTTCACAACCATTAACCTAATTTAACACAATCACAAATTTAAGAGCTTTAAACTAGCAAATAATCTACGAATCCTCAAAAGAATTAATTGAAAAAGATTTAAGTTAAATACTTATGAAAATTTATCACATTCTTAGTCACATTGTCTTTTGTTTATTGTTAATCCTCAAAAAAATTAATTGAAAAAGATTTAAGTTAAATACTTATGAAAATTTATCACATTCTTGGTCACATTGTCTTTTGTTTATTGTTGATCCTCAAAAAAATTAATTGAAAAAGATTTAAGTTAAATACTTATGAAAATTTAACACATTCTTGGTCACATTGTCTTTTGTTTATTGTTGGTCCTCAAAAAAAATTAATTGAAAAAGATTTAAGTTAAATACTTATGAAAATTTATCACATTCTTGGTCACATTGTCTTTTGTTTATTGTTTATCCTCAAAACAATTAATTAACAAAGATTTATGTTAAATATGAAAATTTATCACATTCTTGGTCACATTGTGTTTTGTTTATTGTTGATCCTCAAAAAAATTAATTGAAAAAGATTTAAGTTAAATACTTATGAAAATTTATTACATTCTTGGTCAGATTGTCTTTTGTTTATTGTTGATCCTCAAAATAATAATAATAAAAATAATAATTGAAAAAGATTTAAGTTAAACATGAAAATTTATCACATTCTTAGTCACATTGTCTTTTGGATATTTATAGGCATTTTGCAAACTCAGATGAAAATAACGTTTATTTTATGAGGGATTCAGCTTTGATGTAGGCAGTTATTCAATTGCTTTCAAGGCAAAAAATTCAGCTATTAAGAGGTGATGCGAAAATGTAAAAAAATAATCAGAAATTTTAGTTTTTATATATGTAAAAGAAAACAGGTCCCCTAATAAGGGGTACACGACATTTCGGTCCAGCCATTTCGGTCCCGCCGTTTCGGTCCCGAGACAATTCGGTCCCCAGCAACTTTGGTCCCTTTCCATTTCGGTCCCGAGACAATTTGGTCCCGAGACAATTTGGTCCCGAGACAATTCGGTCCCTAGCAACTTTGGTCCCTTGTCATTTCGGTTCTTAGTCATTTCAATCCCTTTTTATTTCTTTGTTCGCTATCTTATAAGTCGGATTCTAATAGTTGTGGGCCTGCCAAATGGTATAAGTTCAACATTATTTGGGCCTTTTTTTTTTAATTTTTTTTAATTCTCTCCCTCCCTCCTCCCAAGTTTTATAAAAAGTTGAATATAAGAGTCCGATAAATTTAAACTTTTATAACTTGTGACAATGAAATCACAACGAGCTGAAAATTTTGTTTGGTTAAACAATGTGATATAAATTTAGGGGATATTGTCTTTTGCTTTTATTAGTACGAGGCAGAACCCGTCAAATTTTGACGAAAGAAAAATATTACAAAGGAACTGTTTCGTTGATTTATAACAAACATACAAAATTAATTACAGTAAAAATGCATCTTATATTGTTAAGTCTAAATCTTAAACAAATCACATTTAACGTAAAGTTAACACAATACTATTTCTATAAAACTCAGTTGTATAAGTTTGTTAAAATTAAGTTTTAATCGTACATGTAAGAAGTAAAAAATAATAAAGATCTGTTAGTATGATAAAGTTATCAATTAAGGTTTTTATGCTAGTATTCCAAAATGAAAAAAAAAAGCAAAATTTATTAAACTTCGACTCATCCCCATGAAATCTAAACCCAGCATCATTTTCACCATATCAAAATTTACAAATGCACATCTCGTATCTGTATTTAACTTAAAAAAAATTAAATAAATAAATAAATAAAAATAAAAATAAATGGTATTTTAATTTTATTATTTTGTTTCAAAACTTGACGTCTCAATGGTATTAGCGGAAACATTGTATTAAATTGTTGATATTCTTTTACGTGTAAATGAAATTTCGTAAATAAAATCCAAATTCACCGATTTTTATAACAGACAATATTTAAATTTCAATTTTCCCCCCTTTTAGTGATAAAATGGCAACCTAAAAATACAGTAATCAATTTTTTTCCTCTTTTTTCCTTTGCTTTTTTAAAGAAAAATGGAGTACGCTTGTTGCCATGATTAGAAAAGAGTTATTAGAAACTACAAAAAAAAAAAAAAAATAATAATATTTTAAAACAAATAAAGGTGCAGTTTTCAAAGAAATACCATTTAAAAGTGCAGTTTTTCCCCTATACGAAGATGTAAAAACAAAAAATGTGCGATGTTCAGAAATTAAAAAATTTGTAGAAGCAAAAATTGCAAAACCGAAATTTCATTTCAAATTTCAAAGTGTTGACATTTGCAAAAGGACGTATGCGTTACGCACAGATACGTTTGGCCTTTATAACATAGATAGTTATTAATCAGAATAAATATTTTAAATTTTATTATTAATTAATAGTATCAGTATATTATGTAAACTTCTATAAACTATATAAACTAAAAAGTATTTTATATAAACTGCCATAAATATTTTTTTGGCTGTTCACGTACATTTTTTCGAACCTTTAAATTAGCATTAATTAAATAATAAAAAAATGTGCTTATTTTTCCCCCTTCCAATTAGTTTGATAATAAATGTCTTTAATAATTCAATTAGACAGTTATAATATATACATCTTTCCTCAAATCACCCATCTAAATCCTCTCCATTGATAATTCAGAAATGAGATATATTTATTAAAGTACATTTTTTTTTTTTTTTTTTTTTTTTTAGTATTTTTATAATACAAAGTTGAATCTTGTTTTTTTGCATCGTTTTTTTCATAAGATACTCTCCATTATTAACATTGCGAAAGCAATAGTAATTTCGTAACTGGGCATACTATGGAAATTTTTTTTTTAGAAATTTGTTCCGCCACTTTTTTTTAAAGTAATAATAGTATTTATTGATTGCATTTTTTAACAGTCTTCTCACGCCATGAAGACAATTTTTGTGAGTTAATTTTATTGAAACTGGGCCTATTTCATTCTAATAAGAGGATTATTTTAAATTTTTATTTACATAAAATTTATATAATAATATTTTAAAATATAATAATATAAATATTATATATAAATATAATAATATAAATGCTATACATAAAATATAATATATAATTTAATAAAATGTATTAAAATGTAATATAATAACATTTTAAATAATTTTATTTTCAACTTTTAAGAGACAAAACTAAGCTTTTATTTATTTATTTATTTGTATTACCTTTTTGCTTTTACTTTCCCAGAAAAAAAAATAATTCTTATTTTAGTTTTATTTTTAACTATGCTAATTGTTTTAAATTTCTGTAGCTTTAAATATACAATAAATAAATAAGTAAAAGATAAATTTCAGTTTAGAACTACTAAGAAATACAATGATATATTGAATATAAAATGAATTATGCATTGAATTTATTTTAAAATAAAATTCATTATGTAAATTAATCATGTTATTAATAATAAATATATTTAATTAAATATTAAATTGTTTTTTATTTTAAAACTACAAACTGTTTTGAGAATTAGGATTACCAATTATCATTAGCATTACCAATTATGATTAGGATTATCGTACAAAATTTGTGTGAATTATAATATTTTGAATTAGAGTTATACGTATGTGCAGTTTTTGGGCACTTATAATCGCATATACTAAAATTTTATGGCCTTCATTTTAAAAACTCTGCAATGTTCCCTATAAAATTATGTCTTATTTCACAAAATTTCAGTTTGCAAGAGAAGGGATCGAAATGTCTTGGGACCGAATCGGCTAAGGACCGAAATGTCTGGGGACCGAAATGGCTAGGGACCGAAACGGCGGGACCGAAATGGCAGGACCGAAACGTCCTGCTTCCCCTTATAAGAATTCAGGGACCGAAGAGGTTTTGAAAAACTTCTCGTAAACGTTTCTGAAAATTAGCAACAGTAACATAAACTTTGTTTTTATAAATGCTTCTTTAAATCTAAAACATATATGCGAGTTGAGGTTTTTGAATTCTCAAACCACATTCATGCTACTCTCTTAAAACCGCAGTCACAAAATAACTCAAGTTGAGCCGAAAGTCACTCATCTCGTGTTTTGAAAATCAGCTTCTCAAAAAGAGTTGAAACAACTCGAATAGCGAGTTGTTTATATGCAATTTAAATCAAAATGTGTAGTTTAAAAAAAGCAATTTAAATCAAGACGAGTTAACCGTTTGAAAAACAACTCATTCACGATCCAATAAATTACGGCTCTTTCCTGAGAAGCCAAATCCACTCTTTCGTTTTAAGAGTGTAGCAATAAGGAGCATCAGCGGTTTCCCACGAAAGATATGCGGACGCAAGGCCCAACGCTACAAATGTATGTGCTGAGGTGTAACTTTAATAAAATCTGGCCGGGGAAAGTTTTGATATAACACAGGGCTCCCAAATTTCCGCGAACTGAACACCAATATTTTTTAACAGAAAATTTCATAGTAGGTTCCTACAGCATTTGTACTAAAACTAACCTTTGAAGGTGATTTCTTTGCAATTTGCAAAAAAAAAAAAAATAAAAATAAAAAATAAAAAAAAAAAAATAAAAAAAATAAAATAAAATAAATAAATAAATAAATATATAAATAAATAAATAAATAAATAAAATAAAAATAAAAATAAAAATAAAAATAAAAATAAAAATAAAAAAAATAAAAATAAAACAAAAATCTTTCTAAGAAAATATTGATGTTCAGTTGGCGGACCTTTTGGGAGCCCTGGCTAACACAGTGGAGTGGAGAACTATCCTAGCTTTAGTACGGCAAGGATGCCCTGTTCAAATTTTTTGATAAAAACCTTCCTTCTGTAGGCCCATGTCCACTATATCCCAAATTTCTCTTAATTTTAAACTGTTTATATTGTATTTATTTCATATAATCTGGATTAAACTGTTACTTACCATAAACTTTAGATTTATTATCTATCATATGCATACATTTCAGCTTTCTAAAAATAAAATACTCTTTCCAGAATCGTTGGCATCTCATAAAAAGGTTATTAGTATATTCTTAGCCATCGTTATATTGTATTTTTGAATATTAAGAAACACTTGTCTCTTCTTTTACAGTAAATAATAAAACGTTAATAATATAAAAACATAATGTATGTTTCGACGATTTTTGCACATTTTGAAAGTCATCTTCCGGTTAAACGGAAAGAATTATTCAACATTCGTGAACACGATTTCTAAAATCTCATTCTAAAAATATCTTTAGAAATTTCAAAGTAACATACATTTAATAAAAGAAATACGAGGCAAATTTGAGAAAGATAAAAATTGAAGATATTAATACTCTACTTGCATCACTAAATAAAAATTCCTGCCGAGATATATATATATATATATATATATATATATATATATTTGTGTGTGTGAAAGTATCAGACTTAGTGTATAAAACGATATTTTCATTTTTATCCGAGTCATTAAATGACTTTCATCATAAAGTTTCATTTTGAAATATATTGAAGTAATGGATAGTTGAAATTTTAAATTCTAGAAGGATTTTAAGTGTTATATAAAGAGTGCATGCAAAGAAAAAAAAAAACAGAACTAATTTAAAAAATCATTTCCCCAGTGTTTCCCTTCTTTTTTTTTTTTTTTTTTTTTTTTTTTTTTTTTTTTTTTTTAATATGGTACCCTGGGGTAATAACG
The DNA here is from genome assembly GCA_964019185.1 of Maratus speculifer. Taxonomy (NCBI): domain Eukaryota; kingdom Metazoa; phylum Arthropoda; class Arachnida; order Araneae; family Salticidae; genus Maratus; species Maratus speculifer. The sequence goes on along the minus strand of OZ025303.1, from coordinate 110,382,099 downwards.
CCAGGCGGGGAAATAACGCCAAGTGCTTATATTTTGCATAATTATGAAATAATCAGGTAAATGACACCCATGTGATCTGCGCAGAAGGGTTTTGAGTCATATAAATCGCAAAAAACTGCTTCAAGTTAATTTGTTTCATTTTTAGGTCTTATTATTTTTACAAACAACTAAAATTAACGCTTGATCTAAAATTTGCGAGATACGTTTTGTGATGTGAAGACTATCTTTTTATTCGGAAATACTTTGTTAATTACATAAATTTGTAGTGCATTTCAAGTACTTTTAAAATGTTGTTGAAGATTTTGGATATCTTCTCGAGATAATTTGTAATTTAAAATGTACTGCGCAATAACTATACCGGGGTAATAATACCAATCCTTGACATTAATACCCCGGTTGATTCCCTACAGTGGCCGAGCTACATCCTAAATACTGATTCAAATAAACACAGTTAAAACTGTGCAATGTTTCTCATATTTCTATTTAAGCGGTCATTTTTAAGCAAAAAGAAGCTCACGGTCTGATATTCTTTTGCCTCATCCCCCCCTCCCACACCACACCTTTATTTTTCTTACTCTTTCACAAAAAATTGAATATTTTCAATAGCTTAGAATGCAGTTTGTCGATTTCTAAGTTTGTAGAGTTTGTATTTTTAGAATTGGGCTATCTACATGCAATTATTCCATCTTATTTCATAGTTTTGTTTGCATGGCGTTATTACCCATATAGGTGGGTAATAACGCCAAATAGCATTGGTCAAGAAAAAACGCCATTACATTTTATGAATACATATGTGTTAAATTATTTTATTTTATATAGATAGTCAATGAGTTGTTGTATCAGATCCTATATTTGTTTGAAAAATACAATCTAAAACTAAGCCGTGAAAATTGGTAGAACCTTAACGTGGCGTTATTACCCCAGGGTACCTTATATGAAACTAGTCCACATAGTATAACAAAATGCGGATATTCTTATATCTACTACTTTTTTAAAACTACTCGTTAATGTTTCCGAGCAATAGCAGCAACAACATGCACTTTTTTTTTATTAATGCTTTTTTAAATCAAAACATATATGTGAGTTGTTAATTTGGAGTTTTTAAAAATCACTCATGCTGGAAACAAGAGACATAACGGTTTTCCACGAAAGATTCGATGAGGTAGGTCCCAAGCCTCTCTATGTGCCCTCTCTATAACCCAAGTCTATGTGCTGAGGTAAAACTTTTATAAAATTTGGCATAGGAGTGTTTTGAGATGACATAATGGAGAATTATCCTAGCTTCGGGATAGGAAGGAAGTTTGAGCTTCTTGACAATAACGGCCGTAGTGTTGGCTATTGTCCGTTATTTCTCCAAAATTCCTAAAAATTAATAAAGTAAGGTACCCTGGGGTAATAACACCACGTTAAGGTTCTACCAATTTTCACGGCTCAGTTTTAGTTTGTATTTTTCAAACAAATATATGATTTGATACAGCAACTCATTGACTATCTATATAAAAAAAATAATTTAACAGATATGCATTCATAAAATGTAATGGCGTGATTTCTTAACCAATGCTATGTGGCGTTATTACCCACCTATATGGGTAATAACGCCATGCAAACAAAACTATGAAATAAGATGGAATAATTGCATGTAGATTGCCCAATTCTAAAAATACAAACTGTACAAACTTAGAAATTGACAAATTGCATTCTAAACTATTGAAAATGTTCAATTTTTTGTGAAAGTGTAAGAAAAATATAGGTGTGTGTGTGTGGGGGGGGGGGGGGATGAGGCAAAAGAATATCATACCGTGAGTTTCTTTTTGCTTAAAAAGGACCGCTTAAATAGAATTATTAGAAACATTGCACAGTTTTAACTGTGTTTATTTGAATCAATATTTAGGATGTAGCTCGGCCACTGTACGGAATCAACCGGGGTATTAATGCCAAGGATTGGCGTTATTACCCTGTTATAGTTATTGCGCTGTACATTTTAAATTACAAATTATCTCGAGAAGATATCCAAAATCCTCAACAACATTTTGAAAGTCCATGAAATGTACTACAAATTTATGTAATTAACAAAGTATTTCCGGATAAAAAAAATAGTCTTCACATCACAAAACGAATCTCGCAAATTTTAGATCAAGCGTTAATTTTAGTTGCTTGTAAAAACAATAAGACCTAAAAATGAAACAAATTATTTTGAAGCTGTTTTTTGCGATTTATATGACTCAAAACCCTTCTGCGCAGAGCACATGGGGGTCATTTATCAGATTATTTCATAATTATGCAAAATATTAGCACTTGGCGTTATTACCCCGCCTGGCGTTATTACACCAGACCACCTTATAAATACTTTTTTTGTTTCATATAATATAGATTTATTGAATTGTTGTTTTTTTACGGTATCGTTAATAATATTAAAAACATAATATTGTATTTTTGGGCGATTTTTGTACAACTTTAAAACTTATCTTCGCATTATACGGAAAGAGTTTTTCAACATTCGTGAATACTATTTCTAAAATCTCATTCTAACAGTATTCGTTGGAAATTTAAAAGTAATATGCATTTAAAAAAATACTAGGCAAATTTGAGAGAGAAAGAAAATTGAAGATATTAATATTCCGCTTGCACCACTAAATAAAAATTCCTGCCGAGATTTTTTTTTTTTCTTTTGTAAAAGTATCAAACTTAGTGCATAAAACGAAATTTTCATTTTTATCCGAACTCTTTAAAATAACTTTCAACATAAAGTTTCATTTTGAAGTGTGTTGAAGTAATAGGTATTTGAAATTTTAAATGCAAATAAGGTTTTTAACTGTTACGTAAGAAGTGCATGCAATACTTTCTTACTATCTCATATCTTACAGAATTTTAGCTCCATTCTAGAAGGAAAATTTTTCAATGCCAAGATAAGATGTCTTCTCTATAATATTAAGGAACTATTGAAATTTGAATCACTCATTCTTTTGAATAAAAATATGTAACTAAAACAATTACTCCACTCGTAAAGTAATTCTCAACACTTACATAAAACAAGTTGGAAATTGCACGTGAACGTAGCAAATGAGGTGCGTTCGTACGATAACGAAGTTTTAAAAATATTCAGATCTTGCTGATATAGTAGAGCGTACTCCGGATACAGTATAGTAGTCGAAATCTTTACGTTTCTGTAAATATGCAGGAAGTAATTTTCATTACACCTCAGCAACGTATATCTTATTCATAAAATATGAAATAGTTGAATATAATTAAAACACGTACCAAAGCATGTTTCCCCGTATAGTATTATATAGTGGAATATTTTTGTGTGGCCCTGTAATTTAATAATAAAAATTCTTTGCATCACAAATTGTACAGAATTCATATTTTAGTATATATTTCATAGATTCATGAAAATTCTATTATGTTCGAATGAGTGTAACATCATTAAAATGCATTTGAAACTTTTTCCCCATTGACCGTAATGTAACGGAATTCTTTTGATTGTCCCTGTAATTGATCTATCCATCCGATTTCCATAAAATTTGAAATGACTCGACAAAATTATGTTATAATTATGTATTTTAAATTTCAAACGATTCCGTTGGGTAGTTTTTGCGTTGTTATATGCGGACAGACGGACAGACGGACAGACAGACAGACGGACAGACGGACGGACTAAGCGACAACAATAGGTGCTACGTATTTACATAATTACGAACTCACCTAAAAAGGAAATTTAACCTTTCACCGCACGATTTTTTCTATTTTAAAGAAAAAAAAATGAAATCTATTTATCGGTCTAATATGGTAAAAATAGTAAAAAAAAAATAATTTTCAAATTTTCAGCTAAAATTTGATATTTTTGGCGTATACCCTATATAGACAGTTGGGGCTTTTAAATATCGTATTACTATATTTTGCAATTAAAAGGGCTTAAATTAATTAATTTTATCTGCTTAGCACTCTACAAATTTCTTTATACAAACTTACAACTTTTTTTAAGTATTCTGTATAAACAATAAAAGCAAATTTCGCCCACTCTACTGACTAAAAAAGTCCCGGATAATAATATAAAGTCTAAGGGGGCGTTCTTTTCAAATATTTTGCTATATTTTGACGTGATTTTTTTTACACAGGGTAACTGAAGACGATTCTAAAACGGTCTAGTTTTTACTTTTTCGATTTTAGTTATATTCTTTTTATATTAGGATAGTTTCGGTTTCTTAACCGGTTCTAAAAGTTATGTATTATTATTTTTTTTAATGTGAAACCAAAATCGAAAAAGTAAAAACTAAGTCGGTTGTGGATCGTCCTGAGCTGTCCCATGGTTAAAAAAAAATTCAAAATATTAAAATTTAAGCGAGATATTTGAAATGAACGCTCCCATAGACTTTACATTATTATCCTGGTTTTTTTCTGTAGTAGTGTGGCGTCTTAATAGCTTAATCGACTTTATTTTACCTTTTTTGGTTTGTTTGTTTCCGAAGAAGAAATTCTAATTTTTTGTAATTTTTTTGCAGCCATCTGATATTGACAAAATAAGTGTTTTTCTATTCTTTAGATTGTTCGGTACTTACGTATTAACGCCACCGCAGAAAAAGTTGTGCTAATGCACCAATAAAGAGCAAGCTTCTTGTTCGCATGCACAAACAAAAAATGACGTTAAAAATGAGAAAAAAAGTACTAAACAGCACTAAAAAATCATCAAACAACAAGGCAATAAAGAATCCAAAAGATAATTGTGTGTTGCGTTCTGCTGCGGTGGCGTTAATACATAAGTATCGATTGTTCTTGAGTGGTTACAGTGATCCTAATCGCAAAATTTATGGCACATAACGAGATTTATACACTATAGAAAAAAAATCCGTTAAATTTACAGCAAAAAAACGCTGGCAGCAATGTCGCCAGTAGTCTTGCCGTAAAAATTGCAGTAAAATTAGGCGCAATTTTTTTTTTATTACACCTAATTTTATGGCAATTTTTACGACAAAAACTGCTGGAAACATTGCTGCAAGCAGTTTTTGCCACAAACTTAACAAGTTTTTTTTTTCAGTGTAGTGTTTTTAGGTATGTGCCAGATTTGGCACACGGTGCAGTGAACGGTTAAAAGATACATAAAAAGTAAATACCCAGTCCATTTAAAACTTGGCATTGATTATTTTTACTATAAACGTTTCGAATCGTAGAAGAGTTAAATTAGATTATAAATTAATCAATGTGAATTAAACATAGCAATATACAACTAGAAAGACATCATTTCAAATGATACAATATTCTCAAGGCCTGATATGCCAAGACTGTATGGGATCATGCAATTGCCGAGAAAGCACAACAAGAACATAAAAAAAAATTTGTGAATCTTTTTTTATCTTCTGTTTTTGTAATTTAATAAGTAAAGATGTAATTTTTCACGCTGCTATAAAGGAGCTGTATATAACATTCCTTTGTAACGCACTTTATAACATGCACCTTTAAAATAAGCCTCTTACTATGGATATTTTATTTAGGGCCAAATATTATTTTTTCAACTCACATATTTATTTAGTTATAGATTACCTGTAAAATCTATCTATATATATATATACACTATATTGCCACTGATTATTGGACACTTGCGATTCTAGACATTTTACTAAATATCTAGAAAAATACAAGAGGAATCATCTCGAAACTCTTAGTGTATAAATATAATAGTATACGCCATACATCGCGGTGAATATTTTTTACCGAAACGCCATAGGGGACCGTCAACAAATTAAAAAAGAATGAATATCTTTTGAATAACCCTGTCAAAACTAATGTAGCAAAAGCGCTCAAACTCTAGATTGTGATTGAATGCCTTATTGTAATACGCCTTGTTCATTTTTATGGAAATAGCATGCATACTCGCAGAGTAATTAAGGTTTTTATAAAAATGGTCCCAAATTTTTCCAAGTTTTTTCCTTATAATTTTCAGAGTTCTTAATATAAAATACTATTTTTTTCAGAAAATATGACAAACAACATTGCACACAGTACCTTGTAATCAGAATTAAAAAATAATGAAAATTTTGTACAAAATGAGTAGGTATACTAAATAATTTTTTACTGCGCATGCGTCAACGATATCAAAATTTCATTTGCATATCATGTTAGCTAAATGTATAGAGCAACTTTTGTGAAAGTCACAAAATCATAACTTGAAAATTCTGAAAATAATCGTTAATTGAATTAGTTGAAAATCCGTTATTCTCAAAATGAAGCAAAAACAAGAGGGGATGTATCCATATATTCATTGATTAGTGTCAATATAGAATACACTATACGGGATGTACTACTACATTTGGATAAAGTCCCTCATTTTTTTGCTTCATTTTGGAAACAACGGATTTTGTCTTTTTTCTATAGACGATTACTTTCAGAATTTTCAAGCTATGATTTTGAGACTTTTACAAAAGTTGCTCTATACATTTAGCTAACATAATATGCAAATGAAATTTTGATATCTTTGACGCATGCGCAGAAAAAAAATTATTTAGTAAACCTACTCATTTTTCATACAATTTTTATTATTTTTTAATTCTGATTACAGGGTACTGTCTGCAATGTTGTTTGTCCTATTTTCTGAAAAAAATATTATTTTATATTAAGAACTCTGAAAATTATAAGGAAAAAACTTGGAAAAATTTGGGACCATTTTTATAAAAACCTTAATTACTCTGCGAGTATGCATGCTATTTCCATAAAAATGAACAAGGCGTATTACAATAAGGCATTCAATCACAATCTAGAGTTTGAGCGCTTTTGCTACATTAGTTTTGACAGGGTTATTCAAAAGATATTCATTCTTTTTTAATTTGTTGACGGTCCCCTATGGCGTTTCGGTAAAAAATATTCACCGCGATGTATGGCGTATACTATTATATTTATACACTAAGAGTTTCGAGATGATTCCTCTTGTATTTTTCTAGATATTTAGTAAAATGTCTAAAATCGCAAGTGTCCAATAAGCAATGGCAATATAGTGTATATATATACAGGGTGATTCTAATTTTTTTTTACAATAAAAGAGGGGCGATAGTACACATCAAGACAAACAATATTAAATAGGAGACCAAGGGTCCAAACCTTTTTCCAAAGGAGATAACCGCCATTAAAGTTTAGGTACCAAAATTTCAAGTAAACATAAAAAACGGAAAAATAGGTCGATTGCGGTTTTCACTAAAATTATTCTTTATGTCGGAATTTTGTTGAAATTAAATTATAAAGATAAATTTCAAAAAATGCCGGTAGAGGGCGCTTCAGACTTTGGAGTAACGGACAACTATTTTTTGACGGTATTTTTTGCATCTTATTGAATGTTTTCGTAAGCTTAGACTCGAACTTAAATTTTGAGCTCAAAATCTGAAGCTGGGAGTGGTTTTAATTAGCACAAACTGAGCTGTGTTCAGAGGGTTCAAATTTCAAATGATTATAAAAAACGGAAAAATTGGTCGATTGATTCGCGGTTTTCACGAAAACTACTCTTTATGTAGGTATTTTCGTGAAAATAAATTATAAAGATAAATTTCAAAAAATGTCGAGAGAGGGCGCTTTAGACTTTGGAGTAACGAACAACTATTTTTTGCCATTATTTTTTGCATCTCATTAAATGTTTTCGGTAGCTCATATTTAAACTTAAATTTTGAGCTCAAAATCTGAATAGTAGGGAGTGGTTAAATAGCATAAACTGAACTGCGATTAAGGGAGGAGGGAGGTTCAAATTTAAAATAATTATAGAAAATGGAAAAATTGGTCGATTTGTTTGCGGTTTAAAATAAAACTGTTCTTTAAGTCAGTATCTTCTTCAAAATAAATTTCAAAGATAAATTTAAAAAAAATCCGTTAGAGGTCACCTTAAACTTCAGAGTAACCAACAATTCATTATAACCATTATTTTTTGGTTCTAATTAATTGTTTGCAAAAGCTTATTAAATGTTTTCGGAAGCTTAGATTTAAACTTAAATTTTGAGCTCGAATTCTGAATTGTTGGGAGGGGTTTTGAAGCGCAAACTGTGAGTTCCGGTGTTGAAATTTAACCCTCCCTTTTCCTCGAGCACAATTCAATTTTTTGCTACTTAAACACTCTTAACGATTCAGAATTTGAGCCCAAAATTTAAGTCTATGCATTTAAAAGCTATTAATGAGATTTTAAAAAATAACGGTTGAAAATAGTTGTACACTACTCCAAAGTGTAAAGCGCCCTCTATCGGCATTTTGTGAAATTTATTTTTAAAATTTCATTTCAAGAAAATGCTGATTTAAAAATTATTTTTAGCGAAAACCGCAAACGAATCGACCAATTTTTCCGTTTACTATAATCATTTGAAATTTGAACCCTCTGAACACAGTTCAATTTGTCTACTTAACCACTCCCAACTATTCAGATTTTTAGCTCAATATTTAAGTTTAAGTCTGAGCTTACGAAAACGTTTAATACGATGCAAAAACCAACGCCAAAAAAGAGTCATTCTTTACTAAAAAGTCTAAAGCGCCCTCTATCGGCATTTTTTGAAATTTATCTTTATAATTTATTTTTACGAAAATACCTACATAAAGAATAGTTTTAGTGAAAACCGCAAATCAATCGACCAATTTTTCCGTTTTTTATAATCATTTGAAATTTGAACCCTCTGAACACAGCTCAGTTTGTACTACTTAAAACCACTCCCAACTTCAGATTTTGAGCTCAAAATTTAAGTTTGAGTCTAAGCTTACGAAAACATTTAATGAGATGCAAAAAATACCTGCAAAAAATAGTTTTTCAGTACTCCAAAATCTAAAGCGCCCTCTATCGGCATTTTTTGAAATTTATCTTTATAATTTAATTTCAAGAAAATGTCGACATAAAGAATAATTTTAGTGATAACCGCAAATCAATCGACCGATTTTTCCTTTTTTTATGTTTATTTGAAATTTTGGTCCCTAAACTTTAATGGCGGCTATCTCCATTGGAAAACGTTTTGGACCCTTGGTCTCCCATTTAACATTGTTTGTCTTGATGTGTACTATCACCCCTCTTTTATTGTAAAAAAAATTAGAATCACCCTGTATATATGTATATATATTAGGGTGGATTGAAAAATCGAAATTCGGATAATCGAATCGGCGCGGGGTGCAAAAGTTGCCTTTTATGAATACTAATTCACATATGTTTTTTTTATTGAAATCCATTCATATCTTCAGGCGCCCCAAACGCCTCAAAAATAGTTAAAATTTGAAATTTTTATAAATTATATATATATATATATATATATATTGCTTTTTAATATTTTTTAATTTATTTTTGGCGCGGGTTGCGAAAGTTGCCTTATATATATATATTAGTTCAATCTTTTTTTTATATATAAATCCATCCATATCTTCCAGTGCCCCCAAGCGTCCCCAAAATAGGAAAAAAATTGAAATTTTTATAAAAATTTATAATTTTTGTTTATTTAATTTCTTTTAAATAATTTTATCAGCGGGGTAAAAAAGATGCATTTTATAGTATATTAGCATGCATCCAAATAATTTTCGACTTTGATAAATTTCTTCCAGTGCCCCAAAACTTTTAATTATTTGCCGAAAATCGAGTTTCATGCAAATTTTGAGCTAAAAAATACAAGTAAAATTAACAGTTAAAGAATAATTTATCTAACATAAAACGTAGATCGAGAGGATGAGAAATCGTTTATCGTATTTTACTAAATGTATAAAATAAACTCTTTAAGCTTTATTATTTCGAACACAACATAGATGGAAGAGTTCTCAGCAATGACCAGCAATGTTTATATGATATTTGCATGGCAATATCACGTGGTGAACGTGGTTCTGATCTGGCATTAATGAAACCTGCATAATGAAACCGGCATAAATAACCCAGTTTTTTACTCAAGATGGCTAGTTAATTGCGCGTAGAATTTTAAGGTTATAAGTGGCTACAGAAAATCCTTCTGATAATCTCATTACTCTTACAACTTATATTATGAAGGTATATGCACCGGCACGGTTTAATGTCAAAACAAAGCCATCCATAACTGAAGGAGCGCGTCACATTTGGAAACTTATCACATATTCTAGATATTTGGAACCCAATTTAAGAAAGATCGTAGATGCTGTTATTCAACGAAATGGATTTTTTGCTTTTTGCCATCCTGAAAATTTGCTATAGTCAATGCTCACACATAACAGAGAGTATATCAGATCTTCAGCAATGCGAAAGATAATTTGTGCTAGAAATAAAAAGAGAAGATCACCAGAAGTAAGAATTTTCAAAGTAACCCAAATAAACTTCAAAGCGAAGGATTAGTTTGAATTTATTGACTGGCAACCAGTTGGACGTTTTGAAGCACCTCTTTTGATGAATGTGCCTTGCAAAGAAAATGAGAATATGATAAAAGTTGTAAAAACGAATGAATGGTCAAAATATCCATGCCATACCCAAGCGATTGAAAGATGCGTTCGACTAGTGTCTGAGGCATCAGAAACTGTATCTGGGCAAGAAAAGAGACACGGTTTTATATTGAATAGAACAAAATCAAGAAGCCATATAAAACACTTTGATGCCAAAAAAGATTACTAGTTTTAAAAATACGTAAATTTCCAAATTGAAGGATGTAAAACTTTTCTCTAAGTAAGTTCGATTTTTGTAATTTTTATGATTTAATGCTTTGATTTTTAAATTTATATGTCGCTTATTATTGTAAAATTAATGTTATTTATAACCTTATACGTTATTAATTAAACTGTTTTCAAAATTTGTAAGTATTTTTTGTAAGTTATAATTCTTAATACATTTTTGTAAAAATTTCAGTTTTTAATTATAATTGGTGCATCAAAGATGTGAATGGATTTTGATAAAAAAAAAAATATATGGGAACTGCAGAATTATGTAATATTGTAATAACAACTTTACAACCCAGTGCCAAATGAATTTCAAAAAGTAAAATAAAATAAATTAAATTAAATAAAACAAAACAAATTTTTTTTTTCAAGAAAATTTCAACTTTAAAGAATATTTGGGGCGCTTGGGGCACCGGAAGATATGAATGAATTTTATTTTAAAAAATATGTAAACTAAGATAGATAAAAGATAGCTTTTGCACCCCGCGCCAAAAGTAATTAAGAAAAAATAAATAAACAAAAAAATATTAAAAAATCATAAAAAACTCAATTTTTAATTATTTTTGGGGCGCTTGGGGCACCGGAAGATATTAATGGATTTTAATAAAAAAAAATCTGTAAACTAGTATGCAAAGAAGGCAACTTTTGCACACCGCGCCGATAGTGATTTCTAAAAAAAAAAAAAAAAATTTCCTATACATTTCGATCCACCCTAATATATATACATATTACGCTAAGGTAAGTGGCACAAAAATCACGATTATTTGTTAATTGTTTAATGGCAACATCCAAATGAAACACATCTTATGGGTTACTATGCAAAAGTTCTTTGTAAGATTTATGCGGGGGTAAATTGGATTTATTTATGTTTTGTTCCTTCGCTGCAATTATGGAGCTTCAAAATACCGTTATTTTTTTCTGTCTTTTATTTATTTTTTTTTCTTTTACTTAAAAAATTAAATAAAAGTCACAAATTTTGAACTTTTCAGTTTCAAATTAAAGTTATGTATTATAAATGAAATGAGTGAAAGAATTATATTATTATATTTTAAATATTTAATGAAATAAGAAAAAATGCCACGTACAATATTTGGCGATTTATTATCTGTGCCGGGCTCGCATAAAACTATTAAGTTCTTGATTTGTCAGCACAGATGTCATATATGCACAACATTGTGCACCACATTGACCATTTTTTTGACGCCAATTTGGCAGAAATTTCGTTTTCAAATACCAGTTGCATACATATTTTAAAACTAATTTCAGTTGTTTTAAAAGGGAAATAATAATTAAGAAAAGTTTAGTTAATAATCATAAAATAAAACAATTTATATCATTTAAAAAAATAAATAAAAAATCAAAGAAACAGTTCACTAATAAGTAATAGCCGTCTTACCATGTGAAGCGCATATCATTGCTATTTTATTGCAATCGCGCCAATGTGGTAAGCATATGGCATCTGTGTCTATTTCTCTAGCAGAATCTTCTAATTTGGATAGAAAATGAGCAATGAAAATAAATTATGAATTAAAGCAATATGATTTAACGCTTAGAATACATTCAAGCATGACCAAATTGGTCGCCAAGGGCAGCTAGTATAATAAAAACATCAAATTCATGGAAGAAGAAGATTTTTATGGATAAGTCCATGGTCGACTTATATTTGATTGGTTGGTTGGTTGAATAGGGTTTAATGGCGCAAGGTCCCTTTTGGGACATGCTGCGCCAAGACAAAGTCAAATTGAGAAAAAAATAATAAAAAGAATGCAATTAAATAAAAATTTAAAAGACCATAGTTAAAAACTAAAAGATTATTAATGCTGTAAAAATCTAAAACTTGTTAAAACACAGTGAATAGGATGATCTACTAGTGTTATAAAAACACAGGTTTAAAAATCAATAATAAAATCTGATGACACAAATGTAGTTGAAAACCAGTCAATGAGAGTAAAATGTAAAAAATTAAAAAATATATTTATACTTAGTTAAAATCTGTACAATAAGTAAGTAAAGTGGCAGGATGAATAAGAATAAAATGGTAATAAAAATGTGTGCATTCAAGTCGGCTCGAATTCCTGCAATATAGTGTTATCTTCATCGGCGTCCGAGTCATTGCTATATGACTCGGACTCCATGGCCTCTTCCATGTAGTGTTGCAGTTCCTTTGGATCTTTTACGTTTTTAAGAAATGGGTTAGTAGTAGAATTTTTCTTTCCTCTCACCACAGTCTTCCACAGTGAAGAGGTTGAAGTTATGGTTGTTTTCTTTTTTCCACTTACAAGGGGACCACCAGACATGGTGGTCACAGATTTTGATGATTTCAAAGTATGTTGTAGGGGTCATACCACTAATTATTCTGGTGAAAGGGTTCCTTCAAATGGACCTTGGTTTTTAAGAAATTGGGGGTCAAAGTTCACCGTATGTTTCAAATACTTAATTGTACAACACATGAATGTCGATTCGTGGCGTCGTGCCAAAGCATGTGTTTGTGAGTCGAAAGGTTGTGAGTTCGAATCCATCTTCGGCTTCTATTTTCTTTTTTACTTATATTTATATTTTTTATATGATAAATTTTAAGCAGAATTGGGAATTCTACAGCTTTGAACCTTTTGATATTTTCTGAAGAGGGCACTTTACTTTTTCAATATTTTATTATTACTATTATTTCAAAAAATATGGCTCAATTGGTGAACTGACTGCAGTTCAGGGTTCAACTAAAAGTACATTTTGCAACAGATAATTAAATAAAAATGCGTATTTAATTAAAATTTTGAAAAAGTATAAGAAAATTTTAATATTTTAAAATCTCCACAATTTTAAATAATAATATTTTTGATTAATCAATCACTTTTTTTTTCAAATGTATATTACACAATACTGTGCATGGATTTTTAGATAATGTAATGCAGTGCTGTGAAAATAACGGTTAAATGAATACCCGTATGTTAACGTTGATTTAGAATTCTCTACCCGTTAAAAAATATTCGTTTCGCTAGTCGTTACTGTTCAGAAACTGGGCATTCGCAGTCATCGAGCATACGGCATACATCGTATAGACTATAGAATAATCTTTGGAAGAATTCATATTAATAAATAAATTAAAAAACTTTGTAAAATCACCATGCTGTTATTGTTGTAGCTCGAAACGCGTCCTGCTTAATTTTTCATTTTATGGTGATTTGACAAAGTTTTTTAGTTTATTTATCAATTTATCGCCAGTGATTACGATATTTTTCACTAGAATTCGTATTAGTTAGTGCTGCCATCTATCCGTAAAAGTTACATTTATTGAAATTTTGAATTTTTATTTTAAAAATGCAAACAGAATATTAAAACCAGGGCCTTAACGAGAAGTCAATAATTAGGGTGTGTGGGGGGAGGGGGGGTCAAGAAAATGTAGTGGGATGACTCATATATTTTTCTCTCTCTCTCTCTGTGACGCAGAAAGATAAATTACTGCATATTTACACTGTAGTTTAGTTACAATGTTTCTGATTAAACTGTTGTAATAACTTTATTTTATGCTAAGAAAAGAATAGTATTATGGAAAATTCGAGCGCATAACTAGTGCAGTATTAAACATAATGTTGGCTTCATATGTGCAAGTAAAATGAGCAAGTGTTGAAACACCTGTTTTAGTTACAATTTAGTATTTTTTCAAAACGATGAAAGGTCCTCAAAACTAAATTAGATTTTTCAATAGAATTTCATTTGGGTTTTTGGAACATAAATTCATTTAGTGACTTTGGAATTTTTTCGGGGGGGGGGGCTCAAAAGGTTTTAGGGGGCTGAGACGCCGCCTTAGCTACGCCCCTGATTAAAATGCAATGCATAATTGTACACAGGGCTATAATTAAAAATGTGTAATGGGAGGGGGGGCGCTCAAGAAAATGTAGGGTGAAGCTCATGTTTTCATCTGCGTAGCTCAATAGCGGGTTTAAAGATGAGGCCACGGATTCATCACCCCCCCCCCCCCCACATACACACACACGTGCTGTACAGCAGAAATATTCTAAAAATTACTTTAAAAAATAAACATACCTTAAATCCTTATCCCCTCCCCCTTGTTCAATAATGCGAATCTTTCTGATTCTGAAAAAGGTCTACTGAAATCAAAATTAGGTAACATGTGACACATTTGTGAAAGCAATTTTAATCTCGTGAAATTTGCAAGTGTAGTTATTTGAAAACTATGAGATTGAAAAATGTTTTGAAAAATATATCAAATGAAAAATGTCAAACATTCTATGAAATTCGGCATTTATACTAAATTTCCGTACGCGACTGCTAATTGCTTCTTCGTGATGACATTTCTGTGTTTATCAAGTCCTAAAAATTATCGTAAAATGATTAATAACATTTCTAAATCACTTTATGCATTTATAAGAATAATTTTAAAGGCACAAAGTAAAAAATATAGATAATATTTAAGAAAAAAAAGTTATAGGCTTAAATTAGTTTTGCTGTGTTATCAAAAGAAATATTAGTTTAAAAATTGCAGAAAAAAATAAATTTTCATAAAAAAATTAAAAAATGTAAATGCATATTAAGAAAAATTTTATATTAAGAAAATATAAAAGTTGTAGCAATTGCTCTAGAAATAAAAATTCTTAAAATTTGTAACGTGTAAAAAAGATGAATATAAGAAAAAATAAAACCGAGGATGGATTCGAACGCACAACCTTCCGACTCACAAACACATGCTTTGGCACGACGCCACGAATCGACATTCACATGTTGTACAATTAAGTATTTAAAACATACGGTAAACTTTGACCCCCAATTTCTCAAAAACCAAGGTCCATTTGAAGGAACCCTTTCACCAGAATAATTAGTGGTATGACCCCTACAACATACTTTGAAATCATCAAAATCTGTGAGCACCATGTTTGGTGGTCCCCTTGTTAGTGCCTGTGATGTTTCTTTCAAATTCTGTTTTCGGAGAGTGTTGGACTTAGGCGGTATTTTTGTACTGGTTCCAGCTTTGGTATTAGTTTGGGGTTCAGAAGATTTTTTGGATTGAGCATTTAATTTCTGTTGTCTTTTTTCTAAGTCAATTATTTTAACCGGTTCTTTGGATGGTAGCCAGCGTTCTAATTTAGGGCTTCCAGACATTTTAGTAGGGAGACAAACATCACGAGATTCTTTAATTGGTGTGCTGGTTGACTGTGATTTAGTAGACCTATTAGGTGGATATGAGGAATCCGTTTGGGTGCTTATATGTCTTACAGATTTTGATTGGTTTTTAAGTAAGCTGGAGTAATAAATTCCGACAGAGGGGTTCTGGTTTCTACAAGTTTGCGAGCTTCAGGATAAGACAAATTTTGAGTAATTTTAACTGTGATAATTTCTTTCTCTCTGTTCCAATTAGGACAAGTACGGGAATATGCAGTATGATCTCCTTTACAGTTTGCACAACGTTCGGCTTTTTCACAATCTTTATTGTCATGGCCCACTTCTGCACAACGTGCGCAGGTAAGAGATCCACGACATGTACCATTAGTATGGCCGTAACGTTGGCATTTAAAGCAACGGAGAGGGTTAGGAATGTAAGGCCTGACAGGACAATTCAGGTAAGCGGCTTTGATTCTAGTTGGTAAAGTAGGGCTATTGAAAGTGAGAATGACATGCTTTGTAGGAAGGACTTGTCCATTCCGACGGATAGTGATACGACGTGCATCAAGGACATTTTGATCTTTTAAATTTTCTAAGAGTTCATCTTTTGTAGAAAATAATAGGTCTGGTTCAGAGATAACACCTCGGCTTGTATTTAGTGATTTATGTGTTTGTACAGAAACGGAAAATGTGCCTATTGTAGAGCAATTAGTGAGAAGCTGCGATTGTTTAGCTGTAGATACTTCTACTAGTAAATCTCCAGATTGTAATTTTTTGAGAGTGTGGCCATCCCCTAAGACAGACTGGAATGTTTTTGCAATGAGAAATGATGTTTTTCCAAAGGAGCTATCAGAGTGGCTATCAGTGCGTTTAATTATGAAATATCTAGTGAAAGCGGGATTCTGTGACATTTGTTGCTCTCTAGAAGAGAGAGACGGAGGAAGTGAAGTATTTCCATCCATAGTAGAAAAAATAAAATTCAGACCCTGGCCGCACCACCCACTACCGAGCCCAACAAGGGGATGCACATTCGTGCACCGGTGCTAACCAGGGCCCATACGGTCACAAGACAACCCTATGTCAGTCTCCACCCTTAACGAGATGACTAGTAGTTGCTCGATCACTTGATCCCTAAAGCCAGTGACAAAAGTCAGCTGACCAGCCGATTGATGCATACGGGACCAATATGCACCTCCCGTCTACCTGAAGCAGAGGCCAAAGCAGTGTGTTGGTTTCCCTCAACTGCCAGGATCCCCCTTTCCAGGGACACGGGTCGCCACGCACGGCCAACACGTGGGTGGTTTACAATTCTCCATGAGTCGATATACAGGATGATATCGGCTCATACAGAATTGCCCTCACCTCCGAAAAGGAAACCACAATGAGAGTGAAACAAAGATGAAAGGAAGACAAGAGGAGTAAAAGGAAAAGGAAAAGAGATAGATCACGCAGGTGCCCCGGGGTTGTGAAGCCCGTGAATACCTAAAGAAGGTATCCCCCTGGGGGACGACTTATATTTGAAAGAAAGCAATAAGTAAGAATCTTACCTACATTCACTTTATATATTTATAGAATAATTGGTACTTCTAGGTTATTCCGTCGACCAATTTCGCCAAATTACACAAATCGCCAAACTAATAGATAAATTATACATGTTGACATAATTTTTATTTTAAATAACGAAAAAACAAATAATTAGTAGAATATCAATAAAAATAAAATAAAAAGTCGAAATAAAATTCACTTAATGGCATTTTAAACACATGAATCGATTTAATACCATTGAATGTGACATTCACGATCATAGATTATTGGCATTTAATCTTATAGTTTGACGATAATTTTTTGGTTGACGGGATAACTTAGAAGCACCGAATAATTATAATATCAGTTGATACTTACAGGCCAGAAAATGTTTCTTTATATTTTTATGCAAGCGCAAAACTACTGCTGCACGATCAAGTTAATGCGACGTTAAATTTTGTCAACAGTAATTTCAATTTCTATGAACTTCTTTTTGAGCGTAAACGAAAATGCCAATATATTATTCTAGCGATATTTTTGGGGATCGTTCCATTGCATCGATAAATTTTATACTGTTATACAAAATAGATTTGTTTTTCCTAATAGTTAACGTATCTTTGCTTAAGATTGAATTTTATTCATTTCAAAGAAGAAAACTGTGATAGTGGAACTGTAAAGGAAAGCAAGGTATGAAATTATCTCCCTGGTTACTTTTTTCGGTGACCTTACAAAAGATTATTTTGTTAGACAGCAAGCTTGTTTTTCACTTGCTTTTTATTATAACTTATATTGTTACTTGCAGTATTTAATTTTGTTGATTTGAAAGTCTTGAGCTATTATAATGGATGAAGGAATTGTTGTTATTAACAAAATACCGATACTCTCGCCGAATTGTAAACATTCGTTGTGATGATTGAAATCAGTATGCCACAACGCCTTTTGAATTCCAAAATATATCATTATAAGATGGTGTCCATAGCTGATTTTTACAGCGACAGGATAATGACACGTGATGACGTATAATGCTATCTACTGCTCTTCCCCAGACGTAACTTTTCGACACATATAAAAGTCGAATATTGCAATTCAACAGAATCCATAAAATGTATCTGCAAGTATCTTAACAAAAGATCCGATTAGGCAGCATTCACCGTTTAAAATATGGAGGAATGAATAAAGAACGAGGCAACACCATATATCGGCAATTCTGGAAGCAGGCAGTTTGATGCATTTTTTAGATTACAAGCTATCAAAAGCTGAGAGTTAACGTGATCGCAAGTTCTGTATTTACCTAACGCTTTTGATAGAAATATTCGATTTGCTTCAAATTTTGTAATCAGGTTCATTATCATAAGGCACTTCTTTGATTAATTTTAGGGACTCAATGATTAAGTAAAAAGGGGGGTACGAGGTTAACCCATCCCTTAATATAGTTAAATGGGTTTTTCATGTAGAATTATTGGATTTGGCTCAAATTTTGGATATGGGTTCTATCTGATAAGGCTCTTTCCTGATTAGTTTTGAAGTTTATTGGTTAAATATGATAGAAAAAAGTCAAAGACCAATTTCTTCCCCTTTAACTTAGGTTGATGGATTTTTCATTCAGATTTATCCAATTTCCTTCAAATTATGGATATAGGTTTAATTTGATAAGAGGTTTCCCTGATTAGTTTTGGAGGAACATTGATTAAGCATAAAGGTGAAAACAGAGGACTAATATATACTTTAATTTAGATAAATGGATATTTCATGCAAAATTATCCGATTTGCCTCAAATTTGGTATACTTGTTTTTTTTTCTTTTTTCATGAAGTGTTTCCTTGATTATGTTTGAAGTGCATCGGTTAAATATAAAAGCGGGAAGGGGAGATAAGCAAATCATCCTCTTAATTTTGCTAAAGCTTATTATTATTATTTGTTTATTTTTTAAAGGTCATTATTCTTTGAAATAAGACTATAATATGCAATTAGTGTATATAGTCTGTGTGCTCAATGCCATCTGTTTAGCTAAGCACCGTTCTTTTTTTTTTGTTTGTTTATTTTCTCATTCCGAAAGGTTTCTTTGTTATGAATTTTGGCGTAAATTTTGAAAACAGCCAAAGAGTTTTCTTCACTAAGGCCATTGTCTTAAATAAAATCTAAATTAATGAATAAATTATTAATTAATCAAAAACTTATTATTTAATTTAACACATTTCTTCATTTTTTATTTTCAGCATTGTTTACTTTAATTTTTTCTTTTTTTTTTCTAAGTTTTAATTATTCGGCAATTTCAGCAAGTCTTTTTTTTTTTTTTGTGTATTTAAATATATTGTTGTTTTAATTCGTAACAAATTTTACGTGTTACAAATTAATAATAGGTTAGTTATCACCTGATGCGGGCTAACAGCAAAATGCGCTAAAATTAATGTATAAACCTATAATTATGTTTTTCATACATTAAAATGCTGCATTGTTTATGGACCTGTAAAAACATCGCTAAATATAATGTTCATAAATCTAACATACCAGGAAGTGAGTTAAAAATCATTTAATGATCTTAAAATTCCATCTTTACACATAAGCTTGATTGATTTAAATAAAAAAGGTAAAATTAGAATTACAGTCAGAGAAAAATAATTAAAGACAGGCAATCGGCAAAAATAGGAAGTTCAGAAAAAGAAGAATGTAATGTAACGAAACGCCGGTACTCAACTAGTATTCATCTGTATTATAAAGTCGAAATGTATCTGTGCGTAACGCATACGTCATTCTGCAAATGACAATACTTTCTGATGAAACTTCGGTTTTGCAATTTTCATTATTGCAAATTTCACACATCTAAACACCGGACATTTTAAATTTTTACACAATCGTATATAGAAAAAAGAAAATCTACTTTTAAATGCAATTTGTTTGAAACTGTATCTTAATTTATTTTTGAGATATAATAATTTTTTATGTAGTTTTTAGTATTGATTTTGTAATTGTGGCAACACAATCATTCCATTTTCTCTTAGAATTAAAAAAAAAAAAAAAAAAAAAAAAAAAGAAAAGAAATTAAATTGCGTAATACTTTGTTAAATATATCGTCTGTGGTCATGTCAATTGGGAATAAGTTTTTAGCTCATAGGCTATCATAGCCTAAGAGCTTATGTGCCCGTCCATTCTGTATGTATGTTCGTTCGTGCGTAACGCGATAACTCCTGATAAAAATAACCGATCCACTTGAAATTTTGTATAAAGGTATATCCTGATAAGGCGCTTCCATGATTAGTTTTTGGAATTCATTCGATATGTATAAGAGGGGGAACGTGGGGCTCATGCCCCTCCCCTTAATTGATATAAATGGTTTTTTCATGTAGAATTAACAGTTTTCGTTCAAAATTTAGATATAGGATCATTCTGACGAGGCGATTCCGTGACTGTTATTAGGTGTTCATTAAATAAGTATAAACAGGGAAACGGGGGTTCTAATGCCCCTCTCCATAATTTATATAAATGGGTTTTTCATGCAGAATTGTCAGCTTTCGTTCAAATCTCTGAATAGTTTCGGAAGTTTAATTTTTAAGTATAAAAGAGGAGGATAACTCCTCTTAAATTATATAAATGGGTTTTTATTAAGAATTATCCGATTTGTTCTGAATTTTGGATATAGATTTTTTATATGCTAAAAATGTCCTTGATAGTTTAGGGGGTTCAATGATTAAGTATAAAAAAGGGGAAAGGGGAGAGCTGTTTCCCTTTTTTTATTTATTTTTTTTTTTTTCGAACGGCATTAACCTTGAAAATATAAAGTTGTAATGTGCAATTAGTATGCGTAGCCTGTGAGCTCGATGCCATCAGTTTCACTGGGCAATATTCTTTTTATTTTTCTTTCGCATTTACCAAACATAAGACCCTCAATTGATAACTTCATCATAATAACTGATTTTTATTGTAATTTACTGATTAAATGTGTAATTAAAGTTTAATTTTAATAATTTGGACAACTAAGTTTTATGGAAATAGTATTTTATTAATTTTAGCTTAAAATAATGTTTATTTGAGAGTTGGACTGACCAATATAAAATATGCATTTTTTACTGTTACTAATTTTGCAGGTTTATTATAAATCAATGAAACAGTTCCTTCTTAAATATTTTGTTTCGTAGAATTTCGATGTAAAATTCTGTAAAATTCCACATCGGGCTTATAAAAGAGTGTTTAAAAAACTATAAAATTTTTACTTTTAAACCTTTCCTTTTTTAGTTTATATTAAAATTTTAGTTCATTAAAAATTTTAATTTTACTTCTTTATATTTCTATTATTATGCTTCTATTTACAATAAATATAAAATATCCCTGTTTTCATAAAATTAATGTTTCTAAAAATTATTATTTTATAATGGAATAATTCTTTTTAACCTACTATAATTTAAAATTTCGAAGTTCTAGAAAATGCTCCTTATTCTAGCGTTAAGTAAGCATTTTTTTTTCTTTATGACAAAATGAAAAGCAATTTTCTTCTTTAAAGTTGGATTTTTCATATTTCGGGTAAGTCAAACTTTATTATCGTTCCACAAAAGTTCGGATTAACGAAAACCATTTGTATAAAAGTGGGGAAATGAAATATTTATTCTTCGATTTCTAAATTGGATAATTATTATAGGTATTAAAAATAAAATAATTTAATATTGAAAAATCCAAATAATAAATAATATAATGCCAAAATTGATTTTCAAAATTTAAAATTTGGTACCTGGCAGTAATTTTAATTTTCGATAATTTTTCTTCTATGCTAAAACAGAATGTCATCTTCTTATTCCCCACAATGAAATCTACACAATAAGTATCATCGATAATTAACATACATTAAAAAACATACTTTATAACTAAGTTTGTCAAAATTTTATATCGGTGTGGAAAATTCAAAAATTAGTACAGATTTTAGCGTGACGATTTCTCCAAACCATAATTTGAATATATTATTTGATACTAAGCGTTTTACGCGATCGATTGAAATCATTATTTTTCTAATATAATATTTAAACTTATTTCAATTTTAAAATTAAACTGTGCAAACATTTTATGGAACAGGTGTCATATTTTTCCGCGAACCGCCATCTTGTTTCCCTATTATTTTTCACAAATTATTATTATTATGTTATTTTGCAATTTTTTTTTAAGGAAAAAAAAATAAATAATTTTAAGGACTTACGCACACACACACACAAAAAAAAATAGTTTTCACTTTACTTAAATATTTAAAAAAATATATTAAGAAATAAATCAAACAATTTTCACTATTAAAAATTTGAACTTTCAATCTTTGAATTTCCAAAGTAGATTGTCTTGTTTAATTTAATATCATTTTTTGAAATGTATGATTCAATCATTCAATAATCAGTTCTGTTGCATTTTGCAGTTTAAGGTTAAATAAGAGGGAAACAAAATGGCGGTTCGCGGCTAGATAGACATCTAAGCCCATTTTATTGTTTTGTATACTCTAATCCTTTCCTCTTTTAGCCGATAGATGGTAGCACTACAAAACACATTCTTACAATATTGCAAAAAAATTATAAATCTAGCTAAAAGATGGCAGCACTAGAATTGGAATCGTTCCTTTCTCTCGAAGATTACAAAATATCCTTAAGCAGAACTTATTTTATTATTCTCAATTATAATAGATGACAGAAATAATTTTTTCCGATTGTAGGAATTAAAATAACTTTGTTTCTTGAACGGAAATGTTTTGCATGTTTAGATATTATACTTGTTTTAAGGACATTTATAATCAGGGGGTTCAGGGGGCCGGAGTCCTCCTGAGAAATTTTTTTTTTCTTCTCCTAAAAGCTTTGTAAACTAAATTTTTGGTTATGATCTTCCGAATTTGGAATCTTAAATTTTAAGAAATAATTTTCTAGATAAATGAGATAATTGTTTTAATTTTTCGTAATATGCATGCTTTTTACATCATAATTTTTGCAATGTTTTAAGATTCTGTTTTAAATTTTTTTTTTTTTTTTTTTTTTTGCTTTATTTGTACTGTCGCGATCTTCCAAACTTCCTTTAAAAAGATCCCTACGGAGTATACCCACTCTCTTCGGATCCTTATCCATCGTAGCTGGTCGTCATATAACACATATCTAATTTATTTTCAATTACGTCAATATTTTATATTTTTGTATACGATAATTCTTTCATTATTTAGCCTGTAGATGGCAGCACCACAGAAAACATTCTTACACTGTCTCAAAAAGTTAAAATTCTTGTTGAAAATATGGCAGCACAAAATTTGGACACTTTCCATTTGGAACCGTCCATAAACGATGTTACTCCTGAAACGGGGGAGGGAGGCGTGAAATTATGAGTGGATGGGGGGTAAGAAGAATTGTCACATCACAAATTTTGGTTAAAATAAAAGCATTAAAAATCAGCAGATTGAATTTTGAAGTTACTTTGAAATTAAAATATTTTGTGTTGCTGAAGTAAAAATAAAATTTAAAGTCAAGTAATGTTAAATTCCTTTTAGAATTACAAAATACTGCTGTTTTCAATTGGACTTTCATATTAAAATTTATTATATTTGTATATTAGTTATTTTTTTTTGTTGTAAACCTTAATCTTATTTCATGCAAACTAAGTACACGAATCATTTTTACTATTCAGCTCACAACTATCATCAAAACACATAGTTAAAGTTTAAAAATAAAATTGAAATATTATTTATAGTGCAGTGCTTTGTTTTTGAACAACAAGTACAGTCGACTCTCGTTAATTCGAAATCGGATAATTCGAATCTTCGCTTAATTCGAACTAACATTCGAACGAACTAACGAAACATGAAGTCCCGAAATTTCCAATGGCAGAATAAAGTTGAAAATTTTTATTAATTCGAACTCATTTTCTCTTGACATCGTTTAATTCGAACTAACGAGAATTCCAATTTTTATTTTTTTTTTTTTTCATGGATTTCAGATCATTTGAATAACTTTCTTTCTTTGATTTTTGTGAAAATTGTTCCGAACGAGTACACATATAATTCCAGGCATTTGATATCCACTTTCTTAGTGCCTCGTCTGTCCATCAGTGTCGCTTTAAATTTTCTTCCATCGTGCTTGTTCCTAATCTTTTAATAATTTATGTATTTATAAATTCTAATTTAATATTAAGTCATATTCTAATGATAACAGACGAAATAAATTAAAAAACACTATAACATTAATTCCTTTGGAATACTACCATATTAACCATGCTTTTATTTCATACTTTCCATAATTCGAACTTCGGATAATTCGAACTTTTCTTGTAGTCCCGGCGAGTTTGAATTAAAGAGAGCCGGCTGTATATGCATATATAATATAGCGTGACATGTGACAAAAGGGGGTGATGTAAAGTGTGACTCTTTGTGACAAAGCGGGTAATGCAAAACGCAAATTTCCATGAACATTTATTTTAAAACTTTAGATTTTCTCTTTTAATTTTAGCAACAGCAATTTATTATTTTCAGAATCAGAAGGTTTTTCAGATGTTGAGAAGAAGTGTTCCCCCCCCCCCTTCTAGAATAAACAAGATATGCTTGTTAAAAGTCGAAACGTAAAGTAATTTTTGTATATATTGTAAATATAATTGTTTTGTAAGTTTAAGTAACATATTAAATAATTAGAAAAAGCATGAATCGATGGATTATTTAAGAAGTTTTGATTTCATTGTTTTACTGAAATGTCATAACAGAATTCCGATTTATCCCAAAGGCAACTAACCTTGGACTGGTAAGTATTTTACTAACATTTTTTTTTTTTTAATTTGTATGCTATTATATTACTGCATACAACAGCAGGGGAGGAGTGTCAAAAATATTGAAAAAAGTGTGACATCATTTATGGATGGCCCTTTAGATTAAATTTATTCCGAGATTACCGAATAAATCTGATATAGAGTTTTTTTTAAATATTCTCAAAAATAGATGGCAGCATTATAAACTTTTCCGTTTGCAGGGATAACAATAACTATCTAAACATTAGAATTATTCCTATAAAAATAGATAAATGAAATTTTCATATCAAAAATATATTTTAAGGTAAAACTTCGAAGATTCCAAAATCCCTTTTGAGGAAATATAATTACTATTATTAGTAGTAATTCGAAATAGGACGAAAACCGTATTATTTTATTTTTGAAAGTTAGAAATTTTATATAGCCTAATTTAAACACATAAAAAAATCAGTTTATTTGTTATTCAAGTTTCAGGGGGGAAAAAACCTCTTAAATGTAATTAGGTTCATGGCTTATTTAAATAGTATCTATTATTGCACTTAAAATTGGTGCTTTCAAAATAATGAATCTGCAAATTTAGGGTACTACTTTGTTATCCCGTCGACCTAAGAAACTATCGCCAAACTGCAAGATTAAATGCCAAAAATGGATGATCATGAATGTCACATTCAGTGACATTAAACTCGAAACACGTGTTTAAAGCGTTGTCAAATGATTTGTATTTCGACTTTTCATTTGTATTTTTATTAACGTTTTACTAACTTATTTATTCTTTCCTAATTTAAAATAAAAATTATGTCAATATGATTAATTTGGCTATTAGTTAGGCGATTTGTATAATTTGGCGAAATTGGTCGACGGGATAATCAAGTAGTACCAAATTTAGTAAATTTATTACAATCGAGACTCAACTGTTCTATAATTATCATTCAGCTGTTGTGGGCAAAAGTAAACTGCACATGACGTTGCCAACGAGAATGAATGCATTAGCAAAACGATTAATTAAAAACTAGTCGTTGGAGGCCACCGTAATACTTACCCATCATGGATATGCATAACATAATATATGAAAACATAACATATGTAAACAATTTATAAAATGCATTACAATTCCAAAACAAAATATAAACGTATTTTTAAGTATTTTTAACACATCATCATGTTCTATTAATGAATTTCTGATGAACCAATTTCGATAAATTGTATGAAATGCCAAACTATTCAAGTAGCACTGAATTGCATAAAAGAAAACATCCTTATAACTCTAAAAAAAATTATCATATTCACTAACGGTTTCCTACATCGAATTAAGTGTCTCATTTGCAATTGAAAAATATCTTTGAGTTGAAATTTGAATGAAATACAGGGTCATGAAAAGTCAAAGAATGTGAAAAACAGGATTAGAAATATCTCGACAACTAATTATCCGATCGACTTCGTTTTTCATGCAGAATTTGTGTTAATTTATTGCCTTTAACGTACACTCCTTAAAATAAAAAAATTCGAAAATTTTTATATACCTTTCATCAGAGCGAATTTTTCGAGAGTCCGAAAAAAATAGTTCCGGATAATCGAGATTACTGATATTAAATAGGCTTCGTCCCATTCTTACATATGCATACCAACTTTTATCTGTTCCCGGGCTGGCTTCCAAGTCTTGCTTTTCCGTAACACCTATTACGGATATCCCGTTAATCTGACCATTTATGGTAGGAATGATCTCATTATCCTGAACCTTACTAGTACTAAGCACATACAAAATTTCAAGTCTCTATCTCAATTTGTTCGAGAGATAGAGCGGTTACAGACAGACAGACACACAGACGGACGGACGGCAAATTTCTTTTTCTAAAAATATGTTTTTCGGAATCTCCAGTGTCTGAAACGTGTAAATCCGTCAAAAAAAAAAATTTTTCGATTTTCAAAACGATTGCAAGACTTACCCTATACTACGTATGATGGGTAAGTAATAAGTAAAGCTATTTACCTAAAGATTTGAACATGAAACACAGAAATCTCTAAGTAGTACCATAAAACTAATAAAATGATTACTTTTTGAGGAAATTTAATTATTATTAATATTATCAGTAGTAGTATTTTGAAGTAAAACGAAAACTGTATATTTTATTTTGGAGGTTGGAAAGGCTCCCAGCTAAAAATGAACTGTAGTTTTTTTGAAGAAGTAAAGTATTTTTGAGGTTTTTTTAAAGTTAACTATAAATTCTCTACATTGAAATCTCAACTATAAAATCACTATAGTTATTTTAAAGTTAATTTGAGGCGATTTTGCAGTAATTTATTTTAAATATACTGTGAGCTGTTAACTTTAAAAACACTGTAGTTCTTATGAAGTCATTTTATAATTATAAATAAAAAAATATATGAGACTTTATAACCTCAGAAATACTGCAGTAAATTTGAAGTTTTTATCCAACCATTAATTTAGAAATACATTTTCTGATGTATTTCCAGTATAACTTATCGTCCGGTAAATTCATAGATTTTAATCGAAGAAAAATAAACTCAGTTATGTTTCAAAATCGAAGGAGAGATTTTTCATCGCATCCACCCACTTCCTTAGTGAAAAATTTATTAGTTCCTACTTTATTTCGTTACTCAAAAAATACAAATACAAAAAAAAAAAAAAAAAAAAAAAAATCATTTTTAAAAAAATTTAGGCATGAGCGTATCTCTTCTCCCACCCAACTGACATTTTTCAGTCCCTCTTTAAGTAATTTTCAAAATCTAAGAAATGCAATCACTACCCTCCCCCCCCCCCTCAATTTTAGCGGGAAATTTTTGATTCCTTAATTTTGAAGATACTCGCAAGTAATAAATTTTTCTATGCTTTTCAAAACAGAAGAAAAAGAAAATTGTGTAACTTAACTTGAAAAATCTAGGAGAGGGGGGGGGCAGAGATGACTTCCCATAATCTCCCTCCCCCCCCCTCATTTTTAACAAAAATTTCTTTCTTTCTTTCTTTCTTTTCTTTTTTTTCCTTTTTTTTTTTTTTTTTCTTTTAGCCACTCGCAAAGAATGAATTTTATTATGTTTTCAAAACTTAGGGAGGAGTAATTACTCTCCCATGTCCCCCCTTCTCTCCTTATCGAAAATTTCTCGTTTCCTTTTTTTGAAATTTCCGTAAAAAAAAAAAAAAAAAAAAAAAAAAAAAAAAAGTCGTTTGATGGACATCGGAACCCACTTTCCGCAGAAATGACTTCCAGTTTTTATGAAAATTACTTTTACTTCATAAAAACAAATAAAAAAAACAATAATTCTCATTAAATAGTTTATTTTAAATTTACATTTTAAAATTTTATTATTATTCACCTAATTGAAGCTGATTTCTAACTTTCGTGGTTAGCGAAACGAGGTCGACCAATCAAAACCCTGCAGTTTTATCAAGAACTAAGAGATCATGAAGATACAGGCCTCTGATTGGCCAATCTCGTTTCACTAAACAACGAAAAAGCTCTCTGTTTTCCCACGATTATAGAAGACATAAAACTACTCAACTTACGATCTCTTGGTAGCTTATGTTTACATGACTAGCACATGTGACACTCGCGTCTCGCCTTTTCCTGTTCTGATTCGGCTTTCTTTAATTATTATTTTCATATACTTTCTCTTTAATTACTATTTGAATAGAATCGCATTTAGATACAATTGTAAATTTATGCCCTAAGCTTGATTTATCGGCGCATTAATAGTATTACTGGCGTTCGTGTAGTATTTATTGTTCATAATCCGTTTGATGTGTAAACTTCTTTGATTTTTTTTTTTTTTTTTAAGAATGTGTATCTATATATGTAGCCGTAAGTAAAATTATGCACCGAGCTACATCTGTCTTTTTGTTTGTATTTCCTGATATTTTGTTTGTATTTCCATATTTTTAAATGATTGTTTATGCTAGCTGAAGTCAATCTACGAGGCTCATTTTTTACTTTTTCCACTTTGTTTGCAGGATTTTTTTTTTTTTTTTTTTTTTTCTGTCTGAAAATAAGTATAACTACCTCATTTTTAAAAAAATCGATAAAGTAAAAGAAGAAGCTATTGTAGAGATCAGTTACCCAATGGAAACAAAATCATTTAAATTTCTGGAATTGCAAATGAGATATTTAAAAAAAATTCTCCTAGATTAAGGTTAGCAAGTGGGTGTCTTTGCATAGGTGAAATAGCAAAGTGGATTTCACTATTTTGAAAATGGTAGGGGTGCCAATTTAAAGAAGGGTAGGCACTGCATATGGTAAAAAATATTCTAGAGGGATCACTATACATTAAATAATAAAACATATTTTTTATTTAAGAAGCATTATAGCTTGATATAAAATTGGATTACCATTTCACCAGTAAGTAATTTATTTTCTTTTTTCTCTATTGTTTAAATCAAAATAAATATGTGGTGTTTACAATATGCGAGTCAAAAAATATTTCCTTTATTTATAAGTAATTTGCTTAATATGAAACTAAAGTTTCTCTCTTTTTTTTAATTTTTTTTTTGAAAACCTATGTATACTAAGAGCTGTTTCAATGATTATATTTTTGATAAATATGTTAATACCTTAAAATAACTTTATGTAATTGACAAATTTCACAATACTTTAAGAATTGTGAAGACAGCTCTGTTTATTACTATTTACAAATTGAAGTGATAGAGTTAATTTCAAAACAAAAAAGGTTGTACATACACAGAGTTGTATAATATTGACGCACGCCCAGTGCAGAAAATTTTATGAAGTTTGCAAAATAATTTTAAGAAACAATTTTTATTTTTGTATTTTTTCTTTTTAGTACCAAAAAATATTCCCTCAATTTTATGAACAAATTATTTACTGTTAACGCAAATGTCGTCAAAAAATTGTGAATTTTAATGAAGAATTTTGAAAACATGCATTTCGACAAATAACTTAATAAAAAACGTGTATCTCAACAAAGAATCGTTTAGAAAAACCAATATTTCGACAAAATACCATGCAAAGAACGGGAATTTCGTCCAAAGGCTGAGTAAAAAATGTGAATTTTGTTCAAAGACTGCGTTAAAAAAGAAAGTTTCATCCATGAATTGCATAAAAAATACGAATTATGTTTATGAATCGCATAAAACATGCCAATTACATGCATGAATCGCGTAAAGAACGCAAACTACATCCATGATTCGCTCAAAAAATGTGATTTGCATCCATGAATTGTGTAAAAAACGCAAATTATATCCACAAATCGCTCAAAAAATGAATTACGTCCATAAAACATGTAAAAAAAAGTGAGAATTAAGTTCATAAATTGTATGAAAAACGCAAATTACGTCTATGAATCGTGCAGTAAAACGTGAATTATGTTCATATATCACTCAAAAAAATGTGAATTTCGTCGGCAGAAAGCTGAAACGCAAACTATGTCTTTAAATTGCTTAAAAATAGCGAATTGCATTCATAAATTGCAAAATAAAAGTATAATAAAAGCGAATTACGTTCATGAATCGCTCAAAAAATGCAAATTATGTCCATGAATCACATAAAAATGCGCAACGTCCATAAATTGCTCAAAAAATACAAATTACGCCCAAGAATTGTGTAAAAAAGTTAATTACGTTCAAAATATGTAAATTACATCAATAAATCGATCAAAAATTGCGAATTTCATCGACAGGAAGCTCTAAAAATGCTTATGAATCGCATAATAGCAAATTACGTCCATAAATCGCTCTAAAAACACAAATTACATTCATAAATCACATAAAAAATGCAAATCACGACTATGAATTACACAAAAAATGTGAATTACACCCAACATGAAATTTGCAGAAAGTTTTTGACCCAATATTATGTGCACAGAAAGTTTTTGGTTTTACACAAGTCTGTAATCACATACTGTTGTAAAGAAAAAAAAAAAAAAGATGCTGATGGAGTGCATGTTGAGGAATGTAACTAAACTTTCTCTGACTTAGTGGTACACAACCTTTTCAAGAGAATTACCAATTACAAATATGTCAGGGGGGACGAGGACCACATCAATAACACAGAGAGAATTCAATTTCGAATCTGTGCCTGTAATCGGATAAAAATATGGCTTCAGAGGAGTGTGTGCAAGATGAGAAGGACGATTTTTAAAGAAGCTTGTCTGCAAAATTTGTGATTTTCATAACGCTGGTCTACGAAATTGAAGATTTTTACAAATCTGATCGACAAGATTTGTGATTTTTACAAAGCTAATCGACAAAATTCAATATTTTTCAGAGCTTGATCAACAAAATTTGTGAATTTTCCAGGCCTTGATCAATAATATTTGATTTACAAAAAGGTGATTGAGAAAATTCATGTTTTTTCCATGCCTAAACAACGAAATTTGTAATTTATACTTAGCTGATTGGCAAAATTCACTATTTTTCGGCTTCTCATAATAAAAATCGCAATTTTTGTGAAGCCAATTGAGAAAATTCACAATTTGTGTGAAGCTGATTAAGAAAATCCTCTATCTTTCAATGTCTGATCAACAAAACTCACAATTTTACGAACTCGATTGATAAAGGGTAAAATTAGCACTAGCCACCGGCCACAGGGCCAGTAAACGAGAAAAAGTGGCTAGTGAAAAATTAACTATCAGCGGCCACCTCCCGGCCACTTTTTCATATAGTGAGAATAAAATTTTCTTGCATTTCATCAAGGATTCTTTTTTTTGTTCCAATATATTTATATTTACATATTTATTTGGGCTATTCAGTTTTAGATTAATACTTATAAAATTTTTACTGTTTATTATTTTTAAATAAAAAAGTGGCCACTAGATTAAAGAAAGTGGCCACTTAAAAAACTAGTCCTACCGGCCAGTGGCTGCTAATGAAATTACCCAATTTTGCCCTATATCGATTGAGAAAATTTGCGATTTTTTATAAAGCTGGTCGAAAAAGTTCATAATTTTTAAGATGCCAATTGAAAAACTTCATGATTTTTATGAAGCCAATGAACAAAATCTACAATATTTCTACGTGTGATAAACTAAATTGACAATTTTTGCAAAACTGATTGCGAAAATTCATTATTTTTACAAAACTAGTAAAGAAAATCCACAATCTTTCTGCGTGTGAGAAGCAAAATTGACAATTTTTGGTAGACCGATTTTCCTGTTTGTTCTTTTTCCAAAGTTTTTTGGCAAAATTTGCACTT
Source organism: Maratus speculifer (assembly GCA_964019185.1). Classification (NCBI taxonomy): domain Eukaryota; kingdom Metazoa; phylum Arthropoda; class Arachnida; order Araneae; family Salticidae; genus Maratus; species Maratus speculifer. The sequence continues at coordinate 110,349,962 of OZ025303.1, read as the reverse complement.
GATCTCTATTTTGCCATACCTGATGAATGAAGATTGCGATTTTTCTGAACCTCATCGAAAAAATTCATTTATTTTGTGCACTTGATCAATGAAATTCACAATTTCACCTTGCCTGATCAACGGAATTTAAGATTCTTGAATGACTGACAAAATTTTATATTTTCCTGCAGTAAACTGACGAAATTTTATATTTTTTCCCGTGGCATATGTACAAAAATTGCAATTTTTTCCAGTTGAAAATTGATGAAACCCGTGGGCAGAGTTGTATAATATAGACGCATGCCATGCACAAAAAGTTTTATGAAGTTTGCAGAAAGTTTAAAGAAAAAAAACAGTTTTTATTTTTGTATTTCTTTTTCTTTTTTTAGTACCAAAAAATAAAAATATTCCCTCAATTTTATGAACAAATTGTTTACTGTTATCGTGAATGTTGTGAAAAAATTGTGAATTTTAATAAAGAATCACATAAAAACATGTATTTCGACAAATAATTGTGTAAAAAAAATCCCAACAAAGAATCGTTTAAAAAAAACCAATATTTCGACAAAATACTGCACGGAAAACGTGAATTTCGTCCAAAGACTGCATTAAAAACGTTAATTCCATCAATGAATCACGTAAAAAAATACAAATTTCGTGCATGAATCGTGTAAAAAATGCAAACTACACCCATGACTCGCTCAAAAAGCACAAATTGCATCCATGAATCGTGCAAAAACCGCTAATTTTGTCCACAAAACGTGAATTAGGTCCATGAATTGTGTAAAAAAGCGAGAACTACGCAATTGTATGAAAAACGAAAATTGCGTCTATGAATCGTGTAGTAAAACGCGAATTACGTTCATAATTCGCTCAAAAAATGCAAATTTCATCGGCAGTAAGCTGAAACGCAAATTATGTCTATAAATCGCATAAAAATAGCGAATTGCGTTCATAAATCGCATAATTAATGCGAATAGCATTCATGAATTGCATAAAAAATGCGAATTACGCTCATGAATCGCTCAAAAAACGCAAGTTACGTCCATGAATCGTGCAAAAATGCTAATTACATCCATAAATCGCTCAAAAACACAAATAACATTCATAAATTGCAAAAAAAAAACGAATTACGTTCAAGAATCGTGTTAAAAAAAGCGTTTTGTGTTCATAAATTGCATAAAAATGCTAATTACGTTAATAAATCGATCAAAAAACGCGAATTTCGTCGACAGAAAGCTCAAAAAATGCAAATTAAGTCCATGAATCGCATAAAAATAGCAAATTATATCCATAAATCTGTAAAATGGGAATTACATTCATTAATCGCATAAAAAACACGAATTATGTCCATAAATCGCTCTAAAACTGCAAATTACATTCATAAATCACATTAAAAACGTGAATCACGACCATGAATTGCGCAAAAAATGCGAATTACACCCAACATTAAATTAATTTGCCGAAAGTTTTAAGAAAAAAGTTTTTTTTTTTTTTTTTTTTTAGTACCAAAAAATAAAAATATTCCCTCAATTTTATGAACAAATTATTTACTGTTAACGCGAATGCAATAAAAAAATTGTGAATTTTAATAAAGAATCGCATAAAAACATGCATTTCGACAAATAATTGTGTAAAAAAAAACATCCCAACAAAGAATCGTTTAAAAAAACCCAACATTTCGACAAAATACCGCACGAAAAACGTGAATTTCGTCCAAAGACTGCATTTAAAACATTAATTCCATCCATGAATCGTGTAAAAAAATAAGAATTTCGTGCATGAATCTCATAAAAAATGCAAACTACATCCATGACTCGCTCAAAAGGCACGAATTGCGTCCATGAATCGTGCAAAAAACACAAATTTTGTCCACAAATCGCTCAAAACGTGAATTATGTCCATGAATTGTGTAAAAAAAGCGAGAACTACGCAATTGTATGAAAAATGGGAATTGCGTGTACGAATCGTGTAGTAAAAATGCAAATTACGTTCATAAATCACTCAAAAAACGCGAATTATGTTCATAAATCGCTCAAAAAACGCATATTTCGTCGGAAAAAAGCTGAAACGCAAATTATGTCTATAAATCACATAAAAATAGCGAATTGCGTTCATAAATCGCATAATAAATGCGAATTTCGCTCATGAATCGTTCAGAAAACGCAAGTTACGTCCATGAATCGTGCAAAAATGCTAATTACGTCCATAAATCGCTCAAAAACACAAATAACGTTCATAAATTGAAAAAAAAAAAAACGAATTATGTTCAAGAATCATGTTAAAAAGCATATTATGTTCATAAAATCGCGTAATAACGCTAATTATGTCAATAAATCGATCAAAAAACACGAATTTCGTTGACAGAAAACTCAAAAAACGCAAATTAAGTCCATGAATCGTATAAAAATAGCAAATTACGTCCATAAATCCTTAAAATGAAAATTACATTCATTATCGCATAAAAAACACAAATTACATCCATAAATCGCTCTAAAACTGCAAATTACATTCATAAATCACATTAAAAAATGCAAATCACGATCATGAATTGCGCAAAAAATGCGAATTACACCCAACATTAAATTAATTTGCAGAAAGTTTTTGACCCAATATTACGTGCACAGAAAGTTTTTGGTTTTATACAAGTCTGCCCGTGGGCCACATGTTGTGTATACCTACTTTAAATTTTAAATGAGAGTGTTTGTTAAACTAAAATTAAAATGACAGAAAGTTAGGTATCGAATTTGACAAATAAGTTTAATTTTGTGGTCAGAATTGCTATAATTTAGCTGTATTTAACAGGGTTGCCGAGTTGGATTTGCTAGCAATCCGACTCCTACAGCATTTTTTTGTTAGACCGTTTGAAGTGAATTTAAACCTATTTGATGTAATTTTAAATCCATAAAAGGAATTATAATTATTTTTAACTATATAGGCTATCCAAGTTAAAGATTCCCAATATACTGACCAGGGTTGGGTTTCTGACGTCAGAAACTGGTTTTTGACATGACAAGCATAAAAAACTGGTTTAAACTGTCAAAAACTGATTTAAACTGTCAAAAACTGGCTTAAACCGTCAAAAACATGCAATGTGTTTTAAAATATTTTAAGAGCAAGAAGGAAACATTGAATAAAATAATGATTTAAGTATTTTTTTATTTAACATTAATTATTGTAATTTAATAATTACAAAAAAATTAAATTAATTGCAATAAAACATTTCTGTTTTTTAGAATGTTCAAACAGAAGAAAATGATTTTGTACAGTTAATAATATGGTTCAATTTTACCCCTCAGCAATTTAGCACATTTATTTACACCCAAATGATTTCTAAGTTTAGCTTGTACGAAAACAAAGTTAGAAAATACTCTATCAATTTATACTGAGCTAGCAGGGCTTGATAGCACAGAAGCATTGCTAGTTGAGCTAGTTTGGAAGCAGGCAAAATTTTCGGATTTATGAGTTTTTTTTTTTTTTTTTTTTCTTTTTCAGAAATGATAATATATGATTAATAGTGCATTTTTAGTATTACATCTAATGTTTAATATGTGTGACAGATATTTAATGTTAAATTTTACAGATCTGTGCAGGGCTGCTGGCTTTTAGCTGGGCCGGTTTAAACTGGCTGGCTTTTTCTGGTTTAAACCGCTTGAAAAAGGCCGGCTTTTTTAAGAAAAAGCTAGCTTTTACTAAAACATTTTTTTTTCTTTTACAAAAACTATTCTTAAAATGAAATGTATTATTAATTAGTAACTGTTTAATTACTGTTGTCATAAAAATGAACTATCTAATAAATTGCCAATCAAAATATAGTAAATTGATTGTAAAAATGTTCTTATGATCAACAGATGAGAAGAATATTTATTAGAAAATTTGTGCAATATATATATATTTTTTTAATAATTTAAATGATTTTTACCAAATATAATACCAATCACTTAACTTACATTTTAAATATCAGTACTACACTGATCTTGTTCCAAACAAAACCATTTGTTGAAATTTTATTTTAAATTCCCTCTCTTTATTTTAAATTTTACACTGTATGAGTTCACAAGGACTTGAAAAACCTTTTCGAGCAGGACAAATTTCCATCTTACTCAGTCTGCCTTACAGAGAATTTACTGTAGGACTTAGAAAGATAAATAAATATAAAAGCTATGACAAAATTATTTATATTTTCTTATTTTTAAAGTGGAATGCTGCCTTGTAAACTTCTTACATAAACAAGTGACTATTTTTATTCATAATACTAACACATTCACATATGCCAGGAGCCATTGTTCAAGTAAAGTACTATTTTATAAACAGTATCATTTGTATATTATTTATTTGAATACAATTTTTAATCATAATAACATGAAAATAACTTAACTAAGCATAGGAATGCCACTGAATCTATAGTATAAATGTCTGTTAATAATATTGGCTATTTATGAGGTTTTTGTGATATATTATTTACTGGCTATAAAAGTGGACATCTGAAATATGATTTTAAATGAATTTCATGAGATTTTAGTTTTAATTTATATAAAATAGTATATAATTGTAAGATAAATTAACAAAAGTAGTTATTAAAAATTAATAGTGATATTTGAACTGGAAAAAAGCCAGCTGGCCTGGTCTTTTCTAGAAAAAGCCGGCTTTTTTGCAGCCCTGGATCAGTGTAGTATTTGAGGTTTCTGACGAGGTTTTTGACATGACAGTTTAAACCGGATAAAACCACACACTGTCAAAAACTTGCCAACCCTGATACTGACCAGCTTATGCAGTAGATAAAAATAGTTTCTAATTGAAAACTGTAATAGATCCCAAATTATTTCCAAACTAGTAAATTTTCAATTATATATAGATATTTTTTTTTTACTTTTCATCAAAATTTCCTCTTTTCTATAAAACAGATCCGAAATAGTAAAATTCATGTTTTGTTTTCTTCTTTAGTTTTCGATAGTTGGAGATGTGAAATTGAAAAAAAATACTGTTTAACAAAACTTTTTTGAAAGTGCATTCTGCATTAAAGAATCTCAGAATGTGGTCAAAGGATCACGAAAAAATGTGATTTTTGTCGAAATATAGGAAAAAGCACAAATTTCATGAAAGGATCACAAAAAAGCTTTATATGTGGAAAAAATTAAATTTACATGAAAAGATTGCAGAAAAAAACTGATTTAAGTCAAAAAATTTCTTAAAAACACAATTTTTGTCAAAGGATATGAGATTTACTTCAAAAGATCACAAAAAGACGAGAATTTCAACATCACATTATTGAAAAAAAGCAAATTTCGCAGAAAGATCTGGAAGAATACTCAAATTAATTCTAGCACGAAAATAGCTACAATTTTTTCGCTACTTTTTGGTGTTTTTCCTGATCTTTCTATGAAATTCGCTTTTTTTCAATGATGTGTTGCTGAAAATTCTCGTCTTTTTGTGATCTTTTGGAGTAAATTTCATCCAACATAAATTGTGTTTTTAAGAAATTTTTTTGTCCTGGCAATATTTCAGGTTGTTCTTACATTATCATATGGTTGTCAAGTTAACCAAAATATTTTTTGGTTTTTTAGAAAACAATTCCAAGAAAACCGTTGACATGAAAAAGAAAGGAACCAATTAAGATTGATTTTGTAAACCGTAAAAGTATTTAGCTTTTAATAGAAACAAAAAAGTTTTCTTCCAGAAAGCCTTGCTAGAAATGAACTGCAGAAAAAATTGCAAAAAAAAAAAAACTGCAGTTGGAAGACTACAGTGAATTGGCCATTTCCACTGCGGAATTTTTGAGGTTGATGCAACTACAAAAAAACTGCAGTATTTTTTAGGTCGATACAACCACTAAATTACCGTATTTTCGGGCGTATGAGCCGCGGCGCATACGAGTTTAAAAGTATAAAATATTGTAGGTGCGGCTCTTACGCCGGGGCGGCGGGTACGATGATTTTTTTTTTTTTTTTTTTTTTTTTTTTTTTTTTTTTTTGTCAAATGATTTTGACACTTTTTTTTCGTTTAATCAACAATTATATGCTCTCAAATTGGTATCAAAACATTTGAAAACGTCTCTCAACCGCAGGTGTCCGTGATGCGTTAGTTGTTTATTTTTAAACAATCAACATTATTCAAAAATAATGTTGGTCTCACCGGTTCTCATGTTAAAAATTATTATATTTTCCCCTCATCTATTAATGATTTTACCTGTAGGATATTGGAATGTACAGCTGTCACATTTTTTTCTTCTAATGATCCTCCTTCCAGTTAGAAAATAAAACTGCCCAAAGAGAGCTCAAATCCCGGTATAGAACTCTTTTGAAATAGACTTCCTATACATAGTAAAAACTTTAGAGAGCAAGATTTTTCTTTATTTTTTTCAATAACTCACTCTTTTTTTATCCGGCAAAAATAATCCAAACTTTGAAACCGGTCGAATCAGCAAGTTTTTTTCCCCCCAAATGAGTTAATTCAGGTGATAAACAACAAAAACGGGCCTGGCGAATAATAAAAAAATAATAAAAGGCCGACTTCCGTGATAAACATTTAAAAGAAGCCAATAGAATATAAACAATTTTCAATGCATATGACTTTGCAAGAATAAGTTTAAATGTGCTACACGAGTCGATGTTAACTTGGCAACTTTAAGGGCTATTTCACCCACGTGCAAACATCGGCTAACTAATGTTAATCTCAAAGAAAAAAAAAGTGTCATTCTCATTCCATTATTTTTAAATGATATTTTTTGCTTTGGATAACGGAAGTCAATCTCCACAAAGAGTCTTTACTTTTTCGATTTTGTTTACAGGTTTTTTTATTAGTATACTTTCACTTTCGAAACTGGTTCTAAAAGTCAAAGTATACCACTAAAAACATCTGTAAACGAAATCGAAAAGGTGTCTTCTTAGGGATCAACATCTCAGATATAAAATACAAAGAAATCATTTAAGCATATTGAAATGCAAACGCATTTGAAAAAAAAAAAAAAAAAAAAAAAAAAAATCCATAGGATTAACATTAGCGAGTAGATGTTTTTACTTGAGTGAAGCAGTCCGATCTATAGGGGGGGGGGGGGGATCAGCTCGGTCCGGCCCATATAAAATAATAATAATAATTAATAAATAAAAATAACAATCCGGCACCCGGAAAATTTAAAATATCCGCATCATCCAAGTGAATTTTTTCAATAGATTAATTTTTACTATGATATGGTTAAAAATTGTTTCGTACGAAAAGTTCTGAACAAAACTACTTATTTTATCCTTTTTTTTTCCTTTTACTATGTTTATTTTTAAAGAAGTGCCTAATAAAAGCACTCAAGTAAGTATTTATAACTATAAAGCAAACGTGCAATTTTGTTATCTCTTGTTTCTGCTAATAAAAAAAAAGAGAGAGAGAGACACTGGTTATTTAAAGTCACCTTTTCTCCTCATCCTCTTCATGACTCAATGTGCGGACATGTTGCCCTTTGACCTTGATGCGTAAGTCGGCTAATATCGCATTGCTTCTGTTTTGTTTCTTTGAATACAGTAGAAAAAAAAAGAACGAAAATAGTTTTTTTTTTACGCTAAGTGGATTTGTGGATTTTTTTTTCTTTTCTTAATTTATATCTTCATAATATAATCATCGAAATAACTTAAGATGAATATAAAGTCTAAATTTGAGCAAGAAATATTTAAACTTACAAAATTTTTGTAAATGAACAAGGATAGATGCGTATGTACCAAATAAAAAATAAACTAATCTACCACAAAAGGAATCATTAAATCAATTATCAATAGTTAAAATATTAAATAAAGATATGCAGGTATATATTTATATAAAGGAATTTGTAGTGCTGTAAGCTATTTAAGAATCGATTTTTTGCCGCAGGCATGATAAACAATTGTGGATTGTATTCGCTGTGGATAATGATTTGTAGTATTATACAATGGTTATATATATATTTATTAATCAATTGTGGTTTAACATGTGTAATTTAATTTTAGCATATGTGCTGTGTTTCAATGTAATTCGTATTTTATTATTTACTTCACCAATTTACTTGATCGTCATTTCTTTACACTGAGGAAAAAGTTGCTTTTTTTTTTGGGGGGGGGGGGGGCATGATATTGTTTTAAAATTATTTTTTAACAGATCTCGAAAATACGGTATCGCCGTGATCCCGCTGATTCTAAAATGTTGAGGTTCAACTGTATCATATTTTCGTTAAGAGGCTACTTCAGTCAAGCGACCCGCTCGTTAATGCTAATCCTATGGGAAACATTTATAAAGATATTTCGTTTGAATTTAAATATTTTTAAATGATTTTTGCATTGATTAACTCTGATAGATTTGTAGAAAGAACATTTTTCGCTTTTTGCTTACAGGTATTTTTCAATGAGGGCACTTTCATTTTGGGAGTCGGTTTCGAAAGTGAAAACAATCTTCAAAATCGAAAAAGTATAAAACGATCTGCATATAGATGGACTTGAACTATCCAATGCCCAAAAATCATTTAAAAATATTGAAATGCAAACACGATATCTTTATAAATTTCATCCATAGGATTAGCATTAAGGAGGTCTTTGTGTGTGACTGAAATAATATCTTAACTTAAAAAAAAAAAAAAAAAAAAAAAAATCCTACACTAAAATTAATTTGAAAAAGTCTTTGATCGAAAATCTGACGGATTTTTGCTGGAAAGAACTAGAACTTTGTGGTGTTAATAGTGTTATTTATGACGGCCGATTATCTGCAGGAGGGATATAGGCCCTAGGATAAGTGCCCTCCGTGGGGGGTCTTTCTAAGGGAACCTAAACCGCATTTACACAAGGATGACCAAGATTCGAAGAAAAGTTTAGAACTTTGTGGAAAGAACTAGAAGTCTGTGGAAAGAGCACTTAGAATTGAACGCTACTAGGAAAAGATGCTAGGGAGGAAGCTAGCATCCTGCTGCGCTCCTCTCATTGGCGCAAGTAATTGCGCCTATTTCCGATTGGATTTTAATTGCGTACTACAAACACGTTTTTTTTTCTTTTTAGCTGAGAATTATTTTACGGTACTGTTCTGCTCTTTTTGTCTGACGCTCTTATTTAAGCAATTTATTTTTTTTTTTCAAGTGAAAATGGCTCCCAAAAAGTTAAAAAGTTACACCGCCGCTTTCAAGCTTGCTGTGGTTGATAAGGCAGAGGTAATAGGTAATCGTGCTGCAGGACGAGAATATGGAGTTGATGAGCGTTGCGTAAGGAGATGGAGAGCTGAAAAATCTATTTTGAAGGAAATGCCAAAATCTAAGAGGGCACGAAGAAGTGGCGTTGTTGTTTGGCCAAATCTGGAGAGAAATTTAGCCAAGTGGGTAAAGGAGCAAAGGGAAAAAGGAATGCCCGTTTCAACTGTTCAGATACGGTTTCAAGCGAGGATTATGGCATCGAACATGGGATTTACAAATTTTAAAGGTAGTCCCAACTGGTGCTTTAGGTTCATGTCGAGAAATAATTTGTCTGTAAGAACCAGGACAACTGTGGGACAAGAACTGCCTGCAGATTGGGAAAAGACAAAAGCATCTTTTTTAAAGTATGTCGCTGAAAAAATCAAGGAAAACAACTTTTCAACAGCACAGATTATTAATATGGATGAAGTTCCATTAACTTTTGATTGCCCCCCCAGTAGAACTGTTAACACCATTGGGGAAAAAACAATCGGCATCGTAACAACTGGTAATGAGCGAACCTCATTTACCTGTGTTTTAGCTTGCGCTGCGAATGGAGACAAATTAAAACCACTAATTATTTTCAAGCGCAAAACTATGCCTAAGGCAAATTTTCCTTCCGACGTCGTAATACGGTGTAACGAAAAGGGATGGATGTCGGAGGAAATCATGTATGAGTGGCTGGCGGAAGTGTGGAGGAAAAGAAAAAATTCTTTTTTTCAGCCTAGTGGGCTTCTTATTATGGACTCAATGAGTGCCCACAAAGGTGATTCCGTAAAAACTGCTTTGAAAAAAGTCTCAGCCGAGCCAGCAATAATCCCTGGCGGATTAACTAAAGTTTTACAGCCTCTTGACTTGGCTGTGAATAAATCTTTCAAGTCCAAAGTAAGAAAACTGTGGGAAAAATGGATGATGGAAGGGCTACATTCATTTACAAATTCTGGAAAAATGCGCAAAGCCACTTACGAAGAAGTAGCGTCGTGGGTTTCATCGGCATGGAAAGACATCAGGGCCGTAGCCAGAAGTGAATAATAGGGGGGGCTCAAGAAAATGTAGGGGGGGCTCATGTTTTTTTTTTCTATCACTCTGATGTAGAAAGATAAATTAGTGCATATTCATATTGTATGTACTATGTTTTTTATTAAACTGTTGTAATAACCTCATTTTAAGCTAAGAGAAGAATAAGCTGATGAAAAATTCGAGTGTATAACGAGTGCAAAATTAAACATCATCTTAGCTTCGTATGAGCAAATAGGAAGAGCGAGTGTTGAAACTTATTTTAGTTATAATTTAGTATTTCTACAAAACTTTGAAAAGGCCTCAAAACTAAATTAGATTTTTGAACAGAATTTCATTTGGATTTTCAAAAAAGAAATTCATTGAGTAACCATGAAATCTTTTCTAAGAGAGGCTCAAAATGCTTTAAGGGTTGGGGGAGGGGAAGGGGGCTGAGCCAGCACATCCTTAACTACGGCCCTATCTGTGATACTAGAACTTTCTGACAGAGTAATTGAAATGCCTCTGCATTTTCGAATTAAAATTTTCTAATAACATTAAATCTGCTTTTTTAAAAAAGCACATGAAAAAGTTAGTCATATATATCCATTGCTATCTTTATAGTTTGCACTCGCGTCTTGAGTAATTCATGACAGATAATTATAAAAAAAGAAGTTCATAGGTTTAAATATATAGGTTATAGAATTTTCGTCAAAAACGAATTTTCGTAAAACTCAGAATTTTGGTCGAAAACGCAAAAGAATTGGCGTTCGACCTCTAATACTTATACTGGTGAAATAAATGATGATGTCAACAAGTAAATAAAAGCTTACAGTTCACTTGTTTCGAAATAGTTGCAACCTTTAATCTTTTTTTTTTAATCTGCCCTCAAGGAAGCTTAAGTTTCATTCTTTTACAATAAAAACATTAACAAAATCAAAGTTGTATTTTGCATTTAAAATTATTACTGTGTTCATTCAAAAATTAAAAGCATGTACATTTGAATTGGCTATTGGCATTTTTCTTTGATTACCATTCATAAATCAAGGACTATATATATATTCTTTAAATTTAAACTAGAAATATTCCAATATACAACAAAATGTTTATCATAAGATAATATTTATGATAAAATTAATTATAAGTTTGATCTATGCTAGTAATAGAAAACGCTACAGAATAAATATTTTCAGTATATAACTAATGCTGATACAATATAATATAAATAATATGTCAAAAGTAATTAAAATGCTCGCATTTCACCTATTTAAAACGAGTTGTAATCTTCATTTCTAATCATTATCTTTTTTTAACAAAAAGAGAACTTCAATTATTGTTATATAATAAAAGCATAAACAAATTCACTCATAAAGAATTTAAAAAAAAATTTTATGCACAGTCAAATGTTAAAAACATTTGCAATTGAATATACTATTAAAAAAATTCTTTAATTTGAAATACCATGACTCAAACTTCAAACACAAAGCAAAATATGAATACTTAAAACCTTATTTTATACTAGAAGCAAAACAGGATTAAAAAATTCTTCAGAAAAAACGCTTTATAGCAAAATGCTAAAATACCAAATTGCAACGAACTGCATTTTTCATGTAACACGAAAACAAAATAATAAAAACAAACAATAGTACATGTAACAAACACACTTTTGTAACAAATGGAATTCTTTTTAAACCAATTTGGAAAAATATAATAAAGTATGCTTTAATGGATACATGAAACAATATAAAATATTTAAGTTAAATAGATATATAAATACGAATGGTTATATAAACATTATAAATGTGAAAACTAACCTTGTAGTGTATACTAAATACATAAACTGAAAAAAGTAGATTTAAAATTAATAAAGTAATGTCAACAAATTGAAGTTCACCTGCTTTAAAACAACTGAAGTCTTCTATTTTTTTCTCATTAAATTTTTTAAGGAAAACTTCCATATTGAGTGTTTCTGTTCTTTCTTTTTCAAACGCAAGAAAACTCAAATCGGCCATTCTTTGATGAGACATTGTTAGTCTTTGTGGACGATTTATTCTTGTAAGGACTGAAAATGTTGATTCACATATTGCAGTACTACATCCAAAAGTTTTAACAGTTGCTAATAGTTTATAAGTGTCTTCAAATGCAACCCTATATTTAAAAAGTTCATTAAATACAACGGTGTTTGGATTTTCTTCAGTGGTTCTTTTTATGAAATTCTTTACAACAATTATTTCATCTTTAGATGGAAGCTTAACATTATAATTTTCTAATATCTTCATTTTATTTAAATCCATATCAAACTCTGCACTTGACAGCGCTAGAAGTAACTTATCGTTATTATTAAATCGCCTTTTCATTTCATTTAATACTATACCTAAAGTTTCAAAATAAATAGCTTTTAGATGTAATGTTTCATCAATATTCGAGCTAGCACCTGTAGTTCCTACAATTAAATAATCTCTGAGTTTTGTAGAAGTGGTTTTTCTTCGCTTTTTTGAACATATTTCTTCTTCCTCTTCCTCAACAACAAATTCAGTGGACATCAAATTTAAAATTTCTTCGTAAATTTCATCTGACCTTAAACAAGTAAGTGAATCTATTGTAGAATCTACAATTCTTAAAGAATAAGTTAAACTAGTTTCTAGCTTTTGCAATAATTGGTTTGCAGGATCTAGCGTTTCAAGAATTCTCTTCAAAAATATTAAGCAGAATTTGAAAGCTTTGATTTTCATTATCGTTAACAAACCAGTACTTTCTGCAATGTTTACTCCATCTTGTTTTCTGTCCAGTTTTACTTCTTCTAGAGTATTCAGAATTTTTTTATAATTGTTATACACAATTTTTGTAACATGTAAATGTCCACTCCATCGCTGTTCTAATAAACGAACAAGGGATTGACCTTCATATTTCTTAGCTATGTTACCTTTTCTCAAAAAGTTGTACAGCATGGAACACTGATCAAAAAACTGTTTGGTTTCACTTACATCGTTTATTGATTTTATAATTACTAAATGAAGTCTGTGGCTGCAGCAATGTACATATGGGATATTTCTATCAAGATGTTTCTGCAATATAGCTTGGACCCCTCCTTTTTCACCGCTCATGACTGAAGCACCATCAAAACATTGACTCAAAATTTTAGAATTATCTAAATTACAATCATGAAGGATCTTTAAAGTTAAATCAGCAAATGTTTTTACATCCAAGTCAGAACATGTTTTTATTGCGATAATTGATTCTTTTATTTTCCCGTCCTTTACGTATCTTGCTCCTAATGCAACATTTTCACTATTATTTCTATCACGCGTTCCGTCTTCCAAAATCGAAAACCAGGGAACATCAGCATTGCTAATGTCATTTGATATATCTTCTGACACTATTTCAGCAAGGATTTGTATTACATCATTTTGTATTTCAGGTGAAGTGTATTTTGCATTAATTGGCACTGATTTGACACATTCTGCAAGTTTATTGTCCTTTTTGATTGTGTATTTAAAAAGGTTTTGAAATAAACTAATTTCCTCGTGTTCATCTATATCATACGTACCACGTAATGAAAGTTCATTTATAACTAAGAAATGTACGATTTCTGCAATAGATTGAACATAATATCGGTTTTTTTCTAGAACATCGTTACATACCAAAGATGACACACTTAAATTCACCTTTTCACGTTCTTCTTTTTCTGTCCACATGCTGATTGATATTATATGATTCATTGACGAAGCATGCTTTTGAAACCCTCTGTCCTTGGACAATGCTTTTTTCCAATTCCGAAAACCGGCTGAGATAAATGGATTTTCTTTAGTCCCCGAATGAGGAAACTGTCGACAAGGATAACAAAATACAGCACCTCTGCTCTTGGAATATTCCAGCCACTTAAATTTGTTCATCCAATCTGGTTGAAAACTCCTGTTATCCGCATTTTTTGGGTACTCTGATAAATTTGTACTTTTTAAATTTCTATCGCCCACTTTCGATATGTCACTAGGTGCATCGGCATTCATCCTGCCTGATAAGTCACCGAAGACCGAAAGAATAACCCTCATGCCTGTTGAGTTTCTGATATCCGATTGCATAATACGAACTAAAAATCATAAAATAACTTCCAACAACAGAGGGGGGGATACGACACCTCATTGACCGAATGAAAACTTTGACTAAGAGCAGAGCAGGAGCAGCTAAGAGCAGATTTCTATAAAATAAATTGATAATTTAAAAATTCCTTTTTTAAATTAAACCACACACACAAGAAAAAACAATTATTAACATAAATAAAAAAAATATATAATAAAAAAAGAGTCATTTACACTTCCTGGAACCTAGTCAAGCTAAATTCTACATTTGCTTAAAAAAAAAAATTATAATGCGTTACCGGGTTTTTGCTGATCATGGCGCCACACATACGTCACCCATGTATACTAGCAGTAGAAGACAATAATACCAATAATAATTTGATAGGATGCACATTACAAAATACCAACGATTTAAATTTACAAATCTATAAATAACTCATTCACCTCGCCGACAAATGGAGGAGGGGGGGGGGGTTAAGATAATAAATATTTCTGTTGATAATTTGCCAAACCAAACTGTTGATTGTTAAAAGCAAAAATATTTTTTATGATCATAATTAAGTACTTTTTTTCCATTTCAGAAAAGATTGCTCAACTTGAAATGGAAATCTATAAATAATGAACGTTGATGATTAGATTCAAATGTTTGTTTTATTTATGCTAAACATAAACCGAATAATCTAGATAAATTTTTGAAGTATATACAAATTTATATTGATTGCAAAACATCATAATGTACGATTATAGACATTCAAAAAATTTGCACAGGCCGGGTTCGGGCCGATTTCTCATTTTGATTTTTTAAACAGTTTTATTTAGTGACCTTGGAATCTTTTTCAGGGGGGGCTCAAAAAATTTTAGGGGGGGCTGAGCCGCCCCTGGCACCCCCCTAGCTACGGGCCTGAAAGACATTAGTGCTAAAACTATTATGTCGGGCTTCAAAGCAGCCAATATCATGGAAAATACAGTTAGTGATGATTCATCTGAATCTGATGATAGTGAAGATGAAAATTGTGACGTATTAACTGATAAACAATTTTTAGAACTATTTAATTCCGACAGTGAAAATTCCGATTTTGATGGATTTGAAGATTTTTAAACATGTTGATAAAATCTTGTATATATTTTTTTCTATATTTTCACTTCATTCCAATAATAATTTTTCATATTTTAAAGATATTTTGAAGTAGTGTTCTCTTATTATATGTAATCCAATATTTTTTTAGAAAATTTTATAAATATTACAAAAAATTGAAATCTTAATATTAAAATTACATACCTGCTATTTATAACGGATCAGTGATAGGAAACGTTATTAAATTGAAAAACAAATACATAATAATAATAAATCAACAGTCAAGGGAAAAATGATTCTGCAATATTTACAGGTAAGATTATAATATTATAAATAAGTTTCTGATATTTATTATATTTTTCTCTGTTTGTTATTGATCCAGTGACAAAATGTTGCTTTTTTGCAGTAATCTGAGGAGTTAACATAAACTAGTATGCATTTAAAAAATATTTTCTTATAGCAATACGCTTTATTACATCACATTTTTCAGTAATATTTTTACTACAGTTTTTAAGGCATTTGCATACATTAAATCTAAGTGTCTTTCGTCCAATGATTTTTTTCTTCAACAGCTTATTTTATTTATTTTATTTTTTTCGCCAGTGTCTCTATACGATATTTCTTTACATTTTAAATATATTTTTTAGGCACTTAAGTGAAAAAAAAAATTTTTTTTTTAACTGTTCAAGTGAAAATATTTTATATACTGTAACAGTCTCTAAAATCTGGAAACCTCAAATACAGATAGCATAAATGATCATCAAATGTTTTATATTTATATAGTTCAGTTATCCTATCTTATCGACAGATGGCAGCACCAAAAATGTATTTAACTTTTTAGTATAATCTAGATTATATTCTGCATTTTGCCGACAGATGGCCGTACCAATCATTTCTTCTAATTCATTTCCAAGTTTATTTATCTTGATATAGTAAAATAAGAAAACAAAGAAATATCAACAGAAAAATTCATAAACAGTTTATATAAAATATTAGGCCTGGAACAAAGGAATTTTATTACAGAGATTGAGCTAATATCATTGTAATTGGGGAAAAAGTAATGACCAGTAGGCCTAAATTAAAGCAACTAAATACTAACACATAAATAAAATCGTAATCGTGAAAATGTTCTGTGTATATTTAATTTTAATAAGATTAAATGCTTGGCTTTGCTGTTAAATAACTTAATGTGCCATTTATGATTTTTTTTTATAAATATGTTATTTTTTTTCTTTTTTAATGATGATTTTCAATAATTTTTACTTACATTTTAAAGTTGTTTTTTGAAGATCACTAAAATTCGGAAATAACTAAAAGCCGCGTCTACGAACGATTTCGGAATTTAGAGATTTATACTGTATAAATATCAGCAGCTTGGGTGCGGCGCTTACGATGGTGCGGCGCTTACGTCGATGTACTTTTTTTTTTTAACAGATTGTCATTGGTGCGGCGCTTACGGTGGGTGCGGCGGGTATTCCCGAAAATACGGTACTGTAGTAATTTTGAAGTCAATACAACCACGAAATTACTGCAGTTTACAAACTAGAGTAATTTTGTAGTTGTATCAACCGCAAAAATTCTATAGTGGAAATGGCCAATTCACCGCAGTCTTCCAACTGTAGTTTTTTTGTTAAATTTCTGCAGTTCATTTTTAGCTGGGCTACTAGATATTAGGTATAGTCTAATTTAATATTTTAAAATAATCAGCATATTTGTTATTCAAATTTAAAGAAAAAATCATTTAAATACAACTAGTCTCTTGGCTTACTTAACCCTTTCCGGCACGGGCAAAATCTGTTAGTAAAATGAGAAATTTTTAGCTGACACAGGAATTCGAATTTTTTAGATATTTTGAATTCCTTAATTTAAGCTATTATTGCAAAAGCAAAATTTTACCAAAATATTATTGGTTCCGTTTGCGAGTTTGAAATTAAAGTTATTTATCCCAGACCGGGCACAGTGTGCCAGAAAGGGTCAAGTAGTATCCAACATTGCATTTAAAATTTTTCAAAAAAATGAATTTTTAATTTTAGAAAAAAATATTATAATCATGATTCAGCAAAACGCTTTCGCTAGAAATAAGTAAAGAAATTTATGTGAAGATTGGAATATGAAAGGGAAAGTTGTCTTACTAATAGTATAAAATTAACAAAATTATTACTTTTTGAGGAAATCAAATTATTATTATTATTAGTAGTAGTATTTTGAAGTAGAACAAAAACCGTGTGTTTTATTTTGAAATTTAGAGAGAGTACTAGATCATATATGTAGCCTGATTTAATCTTAAAAAAAATCATTTTACTTGTCATTCAAAGGCAAAGAAAAAAAATAATGTTATTAGGTTCATGGTTTATTTAAATAATATCTATTATTGCACTTAAAATTGGTACTTTCAAAATAATGAAACTGTAATTTTAGCAAAAATTATTATAATCAAAACGACAAGACTTAGCTGTTTTAACTATAGTTATTATTCAATTATTGTGCGCAAAAGTAAACTGCATATGACGTTACCAACAAGAATGAGTATGTTGGCAAAACGCTTTCACTAAAAATAAGTAATGCAATTTATATTATTTAAGACTCAATGAGATTTTAATATAAAAGAGAAAGTTTTCTTACTAATATCACAAATTAAATAAAATTATTTCTTTTTCAGGAAATTTAATTATTATTACTAGTAGTAATTTTGAAGTAAAACATAAACCGTATATTTTATTTTCAAAATTAGAGAGAGCACCAGAAATTTGTAACCTAATTTAATCTTTTTAAAAAATTCAGTTCATTTGTTATTCAAGTTTAAAGAAAAAAATTCGCTTATATGTAACTAAGCTCATGGCTTATTTAAGTAGCATCTACTATTGCACTTAAAATTGATATTTTCAAAATAATGAAATTGTAATTTTAGTAAAAATTATTACAATCATGTCTCAATTGTTTCAACTATAATTATCATTCAACTGTTGAGAGAAAAAGTAAACTGCATATGACGTTACCAACGAGAATCAATGCATTAGCAAAAGGATTTCATTAATAATAAGTAAAGCTATTTTTCTAAAGATTTGAACATGAAGGAGAGAAATCTCTAAATAGTATCATAAAATTAATAAAATGGTTACTTTTTGGGGAAATTTATTTTTATTATAATTATATATCATAATAATATATTATCATAATATATTATATTATTAGTAGTAACTTTGAAGTAAATCAAAAACCGATTATTATATTTTGGAAGTTGGACAGGCTATTAGATATTAGATATAATTTAATTTATTATTTTAAAAAAATGTATCTTTTTTATTCAAATTTAAAGAAAAAAATCGCTTAAATATAACTAATCTCATGGCTTACTTAAATAGCATCTAATATTGTACTTAAAAATTTTCAAAATAATGAATCTGTAATTTTAGTAAGAATTATTATAATCATGACTTAACTGTTCCCAACTATAATTATCATTCAACTGTTGTGAACAAAAGTAAACTACATATGACATTACCATCGAGAATGAATGCATTATCAAAACGCTTTCATTAAAAATAAGCATAGCCACATATCTTGAGATTGGAATATAAAAGAGAAAGTTTCCTTACTAATGCCATAAAATTAATAAAATGATTTCTTCTTGAGGAAAATTAATCATTATTTGTAATAGTAATTTTGAAGTGAAATGATAACCGTATATTTTATTTTGAAGATTAGAAAGAGTACCAGAAATATGATATGACCTGAATTTAATCTTTTTAAAAAATTCAGTTCGTTTGTTATTCAAGTTGAAAGAATAAAAATCGCCTATATATAACTAAACTCATGGCTTATTTAAGTAGTATGTCTTATTGCACTTAAAATTGGTACTTTCAAAATAATGAATCTGTAACTTTAGTAAAAGTTATTATAATCATGACTCCACTGTTTCATCTATAGTCATCATTCAGCTGTTGTGAGCAAAAGTGAACTACATATGACGTTACCAACAAGAATGAATACGTTAGCAAACGCTTTTATTAAAAACAAGTAAAGCAATTTATATTAAGATTGGAATATGAAAGAGAAAGATTTTCTTACTAATATCATAAGATTAATAAAAGAATTTCTTTTTTAGAAAATTTAATTATCAATATTATTAGTAGTAGTATTTTAAAGTAAAACGAAAACCCTACGTTTTATTTTGAAAGTTAGTGAGAGTACTAGAATTTATATATTGCCTAATTTAATCTAAAACAAATAAATAAATAAAAATTGTAATTTGACAAATTAGAACGACTATTTGGAAAATTATATTCTCAAAGACTAAAATTATAGACTTATAAATAAATTATATAGAGTAACATCCCCAATAATTGGCATGCAGCAATAATTGGCACATCCTTCAAACATGTCCTAAAATAAGATTTATATGCAGTCTTTTAAACATGCAAGACCATATGCCAGTTATATTTTCATATATTTTAAAGATTATAACTTTGATTTATGCTACTAGATGACAATAGTGCATAGCAAAGAAAAACAATTATAGTTTGTATCAAATTAGCCATTTTTGTTGCAAATACTTCTTCTCTGGCTTAAGAAAGCCATGCTTTTCAATTCATTATTATCTATTTATAATATATTTTAAATTTTAATTGTCAATAGTTTTGTTTAGTTGAAAAGGGTTACTTTAAATATGTAAAAGTATTTTTAACACAAATATTTGGATTTCTGAATTTATGATAGATGCTAATTAATGATGCTTCAGTTTTGCTAGTTCCAAGTAATTGGCACCTATTTCTATTACAAGGGAATCGCAAGATTTGAGATTAAACTACTTATTTTGGCAGTACTTTTAAAGTTGTACACTAATTTTGTTTATCAGTTGTTTTTATTTGAAAATATGAAATATTATCAGTAATTGGAATCCATTAAAGCTTCATATGACAATTACTGGGTATTGATATAAATATATTGTATTGTTTTAAAGTGTTCACATTTCAGACTAATATGCTGATTTCTTACTCTCAAAAACCTGAAATACGGCATATTCATCTACAGTAAATTCATTTAAAGCGATTAAACCCAATGCAAAATATAAAGTTTTTTTTATATATATAAACATGTGTCAATTACTGGATCACAAGGTGTCATACATTAGTGCCCTAGATGCCAATTACTGGTGACTACAGCAACTTTTTATGAATATATTTTTATAAAAATACTTTTTCAAAAATTTTTGCTTTCAGTGGACAAAATAGATGCACAGATATGCATTCTTTGATTTAAAAATATTTGCAAGTAAATATTTTATTTGTTGGTAATGAAAATTGAAGTAAGTTTAAAGACAAATTCTTAATGTGCCAATTACTGGGGATGTAACCCTACTAAAAATAATAATAATAATAGTAAACATCATTTTTATGATGATCAAAACGTGGTTTGCGTAATAACAGAGTCCTATATTACATACGCCATGGAATAAAAATTAATATTTCTGTACCAATCATGTACAAATTTTAAATAAAATTTTAGTTTAATAATTTTTCTTGCTGTAAATTTTTAAACTTCTAAACATCGCACATTCTCAATTTTTACACTTTTGTATAGAGTAAAAAATTTACATTTAAATGAAATTTGTTTCAAAGCTGTATCTTATTTTGTTTTTAGATTATTATTATTATTTTTTTTTTTTTGTAGTTTTTTTAATACTTTTTTTGTCATTGTGGCAACAGAAGCATTTCATTTCTGGACATTAAACACGAACCAATCAGAAAACGAATAAAATAAAAAACAGGACTATTCCATTTTTGGACATTAAATATGGACTCTTAAGAAAAAGAATAAAATAATAAAAGTGGCGGAATTCAACCAATAAAAAGATTCAGATATATTTCAGATTTCCCAGTCCTTTACCGAAGACAACAACTATTTTCCAAATAATTAGAAAAAAGTTTGTTTGTTATTCAAATGTAGAGAAAAAATTATTAAATATAATTAGGCTCACAGCTTATTTAAATAGTATTTATTATTGCACTATATTGGTGCTTTCAGAATAATGAATCTGGAATTTTAGTAAAAATTATTATAAACGTCAGTCAACTGTTACAACTATAATCATCATTAATTGTTATGAGCAAAAGTGAACTACATATGGCGTTATCAAAAAGAGTAAATACATTATACCAAAACGCTAGTTAAAATATTTCTTTAAAAATAAGTAAATCAATTTATTAAAAAATTTGAATATGAAAGAGGAAGTCGTATTAATAATGTCATAGAACTAATAAAATGATTACTTTTTGAGGAAATTTAATTATTATTATTATTAGTAGTAGTAGTAGTTTTTTGAAGTAGAATGAAAAGCTTATATCTTATTTTGAAAGACAGATAGAATTCTAGAAGTTATACATCGCCTAATTTAATATTTTTAAGAAATTCATTTTATTTGTCATTCAAATATATATAAAAAAATCTCTTAAATGTAATTTGGTTCATGGCTTATTTAAATTTTATCTATTATTATTATAACTGCCAAGTTTGTTCGGATTTCTAGGAAACAGTCCTTAAAGTTAAGATCAAACGAAGTTTAGACAAATTAAAATAATAATGGCTATTCGACAAAAGTAAACTACCTAAGCTGTTATCAACAAAAATATATACATTAGCAAAATGCCAATTAAGATATTTCATTAAAAATAAGTAAAGCAATTTATCTTAAAATTTGAATATGAAAAAGAAAGTTGTCTTATTAATATCATAACATTAATAAAATGATTTGTTTTTGAGGAAATTTAATTATTATTGTAATTAGTAATGGTATTCTAAAGTAAAACGAAAACCGTATATTTTATTTTGGAAGTTAGGGATAGTACTAGAAATTAGTAGATTCTAATTTAATCTTTTTTAAAAAAATCATTTTATCCGTCATTCAGACGTAAAAAAATGAATATCTTAAATGTAATTAGGTTCATATCCTATTTAAATAGTATTTATTATTGCACTAAAAATTATATTTAAAATTGGTGCTTACAGAATAATGAATCTGTAATCTTACCAAAGATTATTATAATCATCATTCAACTTCTTAACCCGTTATAACTTCTTTCCTCAGATTTGTTGTCGTAATAATTAGATTCAGTTAGAATTAAGATAAATCATTAAAATAAATAAGAATTTCAAAAAGCATATCGCTGTAGGTTATTTGTGCAAGAAAAAGCCAAGATTAAGTTTCAGCATTTTGTCATTTTAAGATCACCGTAAAGACAGCTAAATGTATGTATTAATAATACCACATAAATTAATTAATTTTTCCGAAAAATGCATAAGATGTTATTAAGAGAAGTAATTGAAAGCGCTATCAGGAAAACTGTTGCTTTTTATTTTAAAAATGAGGCACGTATCCATAAATTAGATCTAAAAGAATTTGATTTTCAAACAAAATATTTTTACGGAATATTTTCAATTAATCTTTAAAAAAGAACTTCTGTTAAAGCTTATAGCACCATACAGTACCGGAATCTATTGTTTCATTTAATATTGAAGCTTTTTGAAAAAGACAAGAATGAATACATCAGCAAAATATTTTCATTAAAAATAAGTAAAGCAATTTATCTTAAGCTTGGAATATGAAAGAGTTGTCTTACTAATATCATAAAATTAATAAAATGACTCATTTTTGAGGAAATTTAATTATTATTATTGTTAGTAGTAGTAGCTGTTTTTTGAAGCAGAACGAAAACCGTATATTCTGTTTTGAAAGAGAGAACTAGATATTATATAAAGATTAATTTAATCTTTAAAAAAATTCATTTTATTTGTCTGTCAAATGTAATGAAAAGAATCACTTAAGTGTAATTAGTTCCGTGGCTTACTTAAATAGTATTTATTATTATGCAATCAAACCTCGTTAACATGAACACGTTTAACGTGAATTACTTTTAACATGAACTATTTTCGCAATCTCCCGTAAAAAGGGTACAAAGATTTGATACTCATAACGTGAATTACTGTTAACACGAACAACATTTTGATTTTCTCTGAGGTTCATGTTAACGAAGTTTGACTGTGTACTTAAAATTGGTGCTTTCAGAATAATAAATCCGTAATCTTACCAAAAATTATTATAATTATCATTCAACTATTTGAATAGTTATAACTTCTTTCCTCAGATTTGTTGCCGATATAATTAGATTCAATTAGAATTAAGATAAACCATTAAAATAAATGAGAATTTCAAAAAAGATATCTCTGTAGGTTATCTGTATAAGAAAAATTCGAGATTACGTTTTAGCATTTTGTTATTTTAAGATCACCGAAACAACAGCTAAATGTATGTATTAATAATATCACATAAAATAATTACCGTAATTTCGGGTGTATAAGCCGCGGCTCAAACAATTCTTTTTGGACCTAGAAATCTTATTTAGTAATTGAAGATAAATATTTACGGCGATCTAACTAGTTATATTTGTTTCTTAAAAAATTCTCGGTCGAAAAACAATTGTTTGATCTGCGGCTTATACACCCGAAATTACGGTAATTTTTCTGAAAATTACATACGATGTTATTAATAGAAGTATTTTAAAGTGCTATCAAGGAAACTGTTGCATTTTAATTTGAAAATAATTAAGTTAGACCTAACCTAATTTAATTTTCAAACAAAATATTTTTTTAGCAATCCTTACAATAAAGCTTTAAAGAAGAACTTTTGTTAAAGTTTATAGAACCATACAGTAAATGTACCGGGTGTCCCAAAAATGACTAATGGATTTTAAAATTCAATAACTTGCAAACGGTGAGAGCTATTTAAAAATTTTTGCAGGAGGGTTATGAATAATGTCAGGAGTTTTTTTACCGTAATTTTTTATTTCAGTTCGCATCTCAAACAATAGGTGGCGCTGACGGCGATTGAAGGCCAGGTCGACGCTTCACTCAGCACTGATCACCTGGCCTTCAATCGCCGTCAGCGCCACCTATTGTTTGAGATGCGAACTAAAATAAAAAATTACGGTAAAAAATCTCCTGACATTATACATAACCCTCCTGCAAAAATGTTTTAAATAGCTGTCACCGTTTGCAAGTTATTGAATTTTAAAATCCATCAGTCATTTTTGGGATACTATTTCACTTAACCCTTTATCTATTGAAGAAAATTACTTCTTATTAAATTCTTTAAATACGTCAATTAGTTGTAATACTGTTCAGAATGAGTTACAGACACATTATTTTATCTTATTCCATAAGCATTATTAGTTGCAGAAAACAAAAATATTTTTAAAAAGATGATTTCTTTTGCCTTTGTATCTTTTCAGCTTTCTTGGCGCTGAGGGAAGGGGATTTTTTAATTCGAAATATTTCTTTACTTATAATCTAAGAACATCATATTTGTACATTTCATAATTCTACAAAATACTAAGAAAACAATTTAAAATAAAAGATTTGAGTGGGTTTATAAATATTGCACAGAATCCCTGTAAATTCAAATTTAATTAATCCTTCTAAATTCTCCACTCCTTCTAAAATCCTTCAAAAATTTAATAAATGATTATGAAAATCTTTAGTTAAGCCAATTTACGTAAAATGTTTTAGAATGTAAAATTTTCATGAAATCATAATGTGGCAGATGAAGGGTTAAAATTGAAGCTTTTGGAACAAGACAATGTATAACCTTTCTCAAAGCGGTTATCATCATTTTACCATTAGAGTTGTTATAAAGTCTTTGACTTTACCTAAATATTGAATTTGTTGTCATCTAGAATATTTACGGATAACTTAAATAAAAATTTCAAGAAAAGCAAAAGTTAAGGTATATGAAAAACGGTCGACTTTAGACTTGTGTATTTTATTATTATAATCTTATCTTTGGAACTGTTGCTAAATTGAGTATTTTCAATAAAGCAATTCTTTTAATACACATATGGGAAAAGTAATGCTGCTATAAATTAAAGGCAATTTTTGAATCAATCGGATCATTGATTTGATTAACTAGGTAAAACTCAATTAAAGTGCATCTTTAAGTAACAAAAAAAAAAAAAAAAAAAAAAAAAAAAAAAAAAATAATAATAATAAAAAACAATGCGGTTAATAATTTATTAAACAAAAAAACTGAATTTAGTTCGTGTATTATAATCTAGAATTGTCGAAAAAATAGATTATGTGTTTGAAAAAAATACTGTATACTTATTGAAATAATTAATAAATTGAAATAATTTTATAAAGATATTTTCGTTGCATTCCAATATTTTTAAATGATTTTTTTTTTCATTGGATAGCTGAGATCTATCTGCATGTAGGTCGTGTTTTACTTTTTCGATTTTGATTGCAGACTTTTTTGTCTGAGCATATTTTCACTTTCGAGACCGGTTTTGGAAATGAAAGTTCGTCATTAAAAATATCTACAAACAAAATTCAAAACTTAAAAATGGCCTTTGTATGGATTGATCTCAACTATCTAATGCAATAAATAATTGTTTAAAATGTTGAAATGCAACCAAGATATCTTTATTAATTTCTACCGTGGGATTAACATTAGCGAACGGTTTTTTCGTTTGACATAAGTAGCCTCATAAGCCAATACAACCCAAGAACAAATCCCAAAGAACAAAAGAAATTTTAACTATGCAGATAGTTTTAGCCTAATTCTTGTTCCGGCCGGATTTTCTGCAATATTATCACCGAAAATGAATGTTCACCGAAACTAAGTTTTTTTTGCCAAAACCGAAACCGAATATTCGGTCGAACTGTATTTAGAACATTCTGAAAGATTATACACAACAAAACCTTTCTTTTGCTGTCAATGTTGTTAAAAAAATATTATTATATAAATGAGTGAGCTAGATTAAATCGATATATTCAATGTAAACAGTAACATTAACAGGAATGAAGTTTACTTTATAAATGAAAAAAAAAAAAAAAAAAAAAAAAAAAAAAAAACGTTAAACCGTTAACCGTGATAATAATCATTACCCTTGAAGTTGCGGAGCTGGGACATTCATCACAGAAAATGTCGAAAGTCACAATACAGTAAGTACGTGAAATTGACACGTGGCTGAATAATGATTTGTGAAGACAGATTGATATTTTCTTTAAGATCCGGCTGATGGATGTGCCCTGAAAACCTGGGTTTGTGACTTATGAATCGCTGGACTATTACTCTTCTCTTTGACTGTTTGATAAATCATGACAAATCTTGAGCCTTGTTGATTGACATTATTAAAGTAAAGCAGAAATCTGTGTGATTTCAATATTTCATTAAAGATTTATTTATGTATAAAAAACATTATGGTTTTTAAGCTGTAGAATGCCACTTTTCAAAGGCAGTGATTTTTTTTTTGTTCGAGAAATTCTTTTTTTAACCGACTTCAAGGAGGAGGTTATGATTTCGTACTGTATGTATTTCTTGTTCACTCATAAATTCTTTAAATATGAACCGATTTTTCTCTCCGAAATTCTCTTTTTGTTTGAAAGTATAAAATAACCATGTGATCCTATTTTAATTTCATTAAATTCTGATGATTAGAACATTTTTAAATAAAAAAATGTGGATCTGATTTAAAAAAAAATAATAATGATTTGTGCCAAATCATCTTTCGTTGTTGCAACTGTTTTCAAATCATAAACCTATTAAAACTATGCATTCATATGCGTTAGCGTCAAGTTGTCGCCAAGCTTGATTCTTTTTTTGAAGTCGGTTAGTATTTTTTTTAAAAAAAGCATATTTTATCACTTCCCGTAGTTTGTCTTTTATTATAAAAAACTTTTCCCAGTGATTATTCACCTCTATGATTTCATACAAAAAAATAAATAAATAAATAAATAAATAAAATAAAAACAGACAAACAATTGTTTTATTTTAATCTAAAGCATCATAATTGAACTATAAGTAAAATAAAAGCTTACAAAATAGAAATACCTTACTTATTTTTATAAGGATTGGTTTGCATGATTAATACTGTCAAAAGTAGCAGCGTACGTTGGCGGCATGTATAAATAATACGCATATTAGAGGTATCAATGCAGTTTATAAACATAGTTTAAAGTGGGAAAACTGTATACCTAAGGGAATCAATCTCTCGGTAACTAAATCAACTTTATAAAATCTTTCATAAGCTGCCAACACTAATTGTTAAAAAAAAAAAAATACTGTTACATAAATAAAATGAGCTAGATTAAATCGAATTTTTTAAAGTAAATAGTATCATTACCATTTGCGGAAATTTTCTAATAATGAAATCAGAATTCTTTTAATGGTTAAAATAGTCAAAGTTGCGGAGCTGGGACATTCATCACAGAAAATGCTGAAAGTCAATGGTAGAACACAATAAAGTAAGTATGTGAAATTGACACATGGCTGAAAACTGATTTGTGAAGACAGATTGATACTTTCTGCAGGATCTGGCAGATGGATGTGCCCTGAAAACCCGGCTTTGTGACTTATGAATTACTGGACTATTACTCTTCTTTTTGACTGTTTGATAAATCATGACAAATCTTGGGTATGAAAAGCTTCAGTCTTGTTGACTGACATTTGTAAAGTAAAGTAGAAATATATGTAATTTCAATATCTTATGAAGCATATATCCGTTTCTGAAGTTTACATTTTATAAGCAGGTAAAATATTACTTTTAGTAGAACAGATACTTTTTAACACAATATTGAATTTCAGCACTGTAAAAAAAAAATCTGTAAAGGTACTAAACTTTTTCTAGGAAACTGGGATTCCAAGAACTTTTCCTGTAACGG
Source organism: Maratus speculifer (assembly GCA_964019185.1). Lineage (NCBI taxonomy): Eukaryota > Metazoa > Arthropoda > Arachnida > Araneae > Salticidae > Maratus > Maratus speculifer. The sequence goes on along the minus strand of OZ025303.1, from coordinate 110,321,953 downwards.
TAACAGCAAAAATTCAAGTTTCAGAATCAGTTACATGGATTTTTTCTGTTATCGTTACATGAAAAGTTCTTGGAATCCCAGTTTCCTATAAAAAGTTTAGTACCTTTGCAGATTTTTTTTTACAGTGAGAATCGATTACTTTTGTTTAAAATTTTCTTATTAAGAAAAAATCAGAGGAAAAAACTCTTCCTAAAAGAAAAAAAACAAGTTGAAAATTGCACGTGAAGCGTAGCAAATGTCGTACGTCAACGAAATTTTAAAATATTCAGATCTTGCTGTTATAGTAGTACTTTGAATACAGTATAGTGGTCGAAATCTTTTGTGTGTTCCTTCAAATACTATCCGTTATTTATTATACAAGAAGTAATTTATATTAAACCGCACAACGTACATCAATTTCATAAAATATGAAATAGTTTTATATAATTAAAACACGCCCCAAACAGTATTTCCCTGTGTACCATAATGTAATGTTATACTTTTGAGTAGCCCTGTAAAATAATAATAAATATTCTTTGTATCATAGATTGTACAGAATGTATATTTTAGTATCTACTTCATAGATTCACGTCAATTCTATTATATTCGAAAGAGTGTAACATCATTAAAATTCACTTGAAACTTTTCCCCCATTGGCCGCAATGTATCGGAATCCTTTTGATTGTCCCTGCAATTGAACTATGCCTCTGATTTTCATAAATTTTGAAATGACTCGACAAAGTCATGTAATAACACTGATAAACAAGGTTTCTGTTTCTAACTAAGTATGTGATGACTTTTATATTTTAGGTGGTGCTGTGAAAAAATATGCCATTAAAAAGTTTCCATCACCCACAGATTTTTAAATAATTCAAAATCTTGAAAGTCTGAATTTTGTAGCATTTATTTAACACATATACCTTATGAAATTTATCCTTTAGTATTCTAGTAATGGCAAACTTTTAAATAAACACTTATAAAGCTTTAAATTAATGTTTAAAACACTGAAAGTATGCATTGTTTATAAAGTTTCTGAAAAATATAGAAGAATTTTTGTAAAAAGAATGATATTAATAAGAAATTTCATACTTTATATATCCGTAAATGTCCTATATGTGGCTGCTCTCTTATAGGCCATTGTTCCGAGTTATATTGACAATTTAAAGCAGACATTAAGCCACTTATTTCATTACAATACCATAAATCATCTTTTCTTGAAAAAATGTCGAATATTTCTTACGTCAGTCTCGATAAATAGATATCTTTGTATTGTTTTTCAGGAGATTCCAACCTTGCAATGTTGATCCAAGTAATTCTGATTCTTTCTTTGATAAATTTAAATCTCCACGAAATAATTTAATTATTTTTGAGTAATTAGGTGTGGTTCTTCATTTATGCCAGGAGAATATATTATATCAGACGTAGAGGAAGTTTCAGTTTCATCAATTTCCATTTCTACTGCTGCATCGTCATATGTAAAATTCTCTGGAGGTTTCGGTATTGGTAAATCACCATTATCTAATATAGGTTGCATTGCTGAATCTAAGTTCGGATATTTAGTTTTATGTTTCCTTCTTGCAGAGAATCCTTTAATTTTTGTAACACAAAAGTAGCAGTCAGTTATATAATCCTTCGGCTCGCGCCATATCATGGGTATAGCAAAGGGCATACTCTTTCTTGTACCTTTCATCCACGCGTGGAGATTTGTAGAACATCGTGTACAACAAGAATGAAGTGTCCGTTTCTTATCTTGTTCACCTACTTTACATCCAAAGTACATGTGATAGGTAGTCTTTATTAACGGCGTGAAAGCGCATTTAAAGTCAGCTCCCCGCAGATTTACACGAAAAAAAAAAAAAAAAAAAAAAAAAAAAAAAAAAAAAAAAATATCGATCCTCTAGACATTTCTCACATATTTTAGAGAAAAATAGGATAATTATAATCAAAATTTAAGTAAAATGTCTTACAGAACAAAGAAATAGCAGTGCACTCGCCCCGAAAGATAAGTTTCAACTATCACGGATTTGCGTTAATGCCAAATACTACGAGGGCGGCTAGCACGGTCTGTTCAAGGTCACTAACATAAAATTTGTAGGGGGACACGTGTTTCCACTCTCTTGCTGTGTCTTCTATCGTTGTGATAAGAAAAAAAGAATATTTGTGTGAATCAAACACATGTAAGAGAATAATGTAATATAATTATAATTCTATACGATGCCTACAAACTCCGAAACATATAAATGAAATTTCTCAAAATTGGAGGGTGATAGAAAATTTTTACAAACATATTCTTTTTTAGCACCTTGAAATCTATAAGAAACACCCAATGTATATAGAGAAACAGAAAATTCGTTAAAATTTGTTTACCAGTGTACAAATTTTTCGGTTGGGTAGTTTTTGACTTGTTATAAGCAGATGGACAGACTGATTGAACGACAACTATAGGTGCTACATATTTAAATAATTACGAACGCACCTAAAGAGTGAAAGAAAGAAAATCTGATTCATCGTATTTATGCGTATATAATATGATTACTCTCCATCTCCTCATTCCTCAAAAAAGTTCTTCTTTTTCATAAAAAGATGGGTACAAGTGTACGGAGAATGTTTGTAACATTTATATGAAACTACGTACACTGTAAAAAAAAAATTCTATAACCTTAGTAAACTAAATTTACCGAAAACTGTTATGCTTACTAAAATTTTTATGTACACTGTGCAAAACAAATCTGTAATCCTACAGATATAAAATTGCCGAAATCTGTATGGTTACTAACAATTTATCTGTATACCGTACAAGAAAAAATGCAAATCTGCAAAACTAATTTTTATAAAAATTTACAAAAATCTGTATCTTTACAAGTAAGTCTACTAAAATTACAGTTAAATTAATAAAATTTTACCTGTAACCTGGGTTGCAGTCATATTAAAAATTCTTGGAATCCCAGTTTCCTAAAATATTCTTAGTAACCTTACAGTTTTTTTGATTTTCAGTGCATATCTGTATCTGTTGCATGAATTTTTGCTGTTGTTGTTACATAAAAAGTTCTAGGAATCCCAGTTTCCTAGAAAACTTTTAGTAACTTTACAGATTTTCTTTTACAGTGTACACTGCACAAAAAAAATTATGTCAATCTGCAAAATTGTGAGCAAAACTAGAGACATCTGTAACTTTACAAAAGAATTTACTAAATTTTTGGTAATTTTACTAAAATTTTATCTGTTATCTTCGTTACCGTTACTTAAAAAGTTCTGGGAATCCGATTTTCCAAAAAATTTCTTAGTAACCTTAAAATTTTTTTGATTCAAAGTGCAAATCTGTATGTGTTACATGATTTTTTTTTTTTGTTGTTGTTGCTATTGCATAATTCTTTCCATTATTACATACAAAGTACATACCAAATTTCAAATCTCTGTCTCAATTTGTTCGGGAGATAGAGCGTTTACAGACACACAGACAGACACTCAGACAGACGGCGGCAATTTTTTTTTTTCAAAAAATATGTTTTTCGGAATCTCTAATGTCTAAAACGTGTAAATCCGAGAAAAAAAAAATTGGATTTTCAAAACGATTGCAACACTTCCCCTATATTATGTATGATGAGTAAGTAATAAAGAAATCAATTCAGGATTTTTACAGAATCTTATTTTAAATTTTCTGGATATTTTGCAGTTAAATTATAAAGCGGACACGACCCCGTATTTTCGGGTTACAGAACATACTTACGGGCGTCCTTAAAAAAAAATAACAGAGAAGAATTTTATGAGTCAATTACAGTAAATCTGATATTGATTGAATAGCGGATGAATGGACCGAAGGAGTTCAATGGAGCAGTGGTAACCTGCTGAGCCGAAAATGACTAATAATATCCCGTAAAGCATGGTGACGTTACTGCAACGTCGTTGTGAAGTCACATTGTGACTTTGTACCATCGATTGTCGATGTGACATCACGCGACGTCGATGTGAAGTCACAGTGACTAAAATGTGAAGTCTTTATGGCCGTTTTAGAGCTCTTTTGTGACGTTTCACAAAGTGGTCACAATGTGACAAATTTGTGAAAAATGTGTCATTTGTGACTAATTTGAAATTAACATTGAGACGAAACTGTGACAAAAGCGACGATATTTAAATTGCCAGAAACATGTTTTTTAAAAGTAAATAACATGTTTTGAAGGATATTTGTAAATTTCTAAAGATTTTTAAGAAAGTCACATCTCAGTCACAATGTGACGTCACTGAGTGGTGGCATTTTGGTAACAGATGTGATGTGACCAAAGTGACTCACAGTGACGTCACTGTGACCATGCATGCTATTAGGGATGATACTAATTTGGGAATGATTCTACAAACTGTTACAAAAAAAAATTACTTTAAAAGAAATGATAAATATGAAGTTGAGAGAAATTATGAATGATTAAAATAAAGTTAGCACAGAATTGTGCTAACTGGATGGGATTTCCCCTTCAAATGGAGTGTGCAAATATTGGGAAAGAAAACTGTCAAAAATCAACAATTAAATTAAATTAAATGTACGACGTTTAAAATACTTTAAATAATTAAATTTCAAAACAAAAGCTTGCATACTTTAAAAAAAAAGTCAAAAGTGACCCATGGGTGCTCTCCCATGGAATTCATCGTCTTAGGCGATGATGATTTGAAGTAAATTCTATACAAGTGTGGACAGCCTGGAAAGTCAATTAAAAATTTTTGAGGCACAGTTGTGTGTATACACACCACATTGGCGTGATTGCAACAAAAACGAGATTTAACCCTGACATGTTCATGGTTATTTTATTTCTACAATTTAGATTTAAAAAAAAAGAAACAACAGTTGAAGCAATAAATAAACGGTTATAAATAATATATGTAATAATAAATATAAATATCACAATGAATCGTATGTAATCATTCATAGCAATATTCAAAAAAATTTTTTTTTCACCAAATTGGCGAGAAAAAACCGCGCCAATGTGGTACGTATATCTGTGTCAATTGTGAATAATAGTATGTAGCGTGAGGTGGCAATAATCACACAGAGATTGATTTGCGGGATAGCTTAGTAGGATAGAAAGCTTGTGAGATATAAATGTACAAAAGGTCTGAAGTTTGAAGCCAAAAATTGTAGATTCAAAAATACATTGTTCAATAAAAATTACTATTGAAATTTTTCAGAAGGAGCACATGATGTTTAAGCCATCTTAATTTTTTTGGGGTTTCCACTGAAAGATTTTAATCTATCTCTATGTCTTAAAATTATATGCATATAATAAAAAATCTCCTTATCTTTGATAAGATTTCATTGACTTGTTCGTCAAAAGTTTTCTCCCAGGAACTAAATTTTTAGCACTGAAATACAGTTCAAATCCATAATTTGCTTCTGATTTAAATACTTTCATAATTCCTTCCACTAATAAATTTACATGTGAATGTAGAAATTCTTCGTAATAAATCAATTTGGCATAACCGTGAAAACAGAAATATTTGATGTTTTGCAAGAAAAAATGCATTTTGAGTATTACGTTACGCTTTCAAAAAAAAAAAAAAAAAAGATTTAAAGGTTTATTTTTGTTGCTTTTAATCCGTTAAAACACAAAATGTTCGCTTTGATGTCCCCATCAACTGCAAAAATACGGAAAATGTACCAATGTAATGCAAATGTTACCTAAAACCATCCAACTTAAAGTAATACTTTCTTCAAATCACAAGATTATTCTGGCAACTGTGCAATATTAAACTTTTTCGTATTAGGAACGGACTTTGTACGCATGTCTTTTTCCCTTCAAAACAGGAAAAAGTCGGGAACTCAAGCTAAAAAGCTCTCGAAAATTTTCAGTCAAAAGATGGAAGTTTCCTGAAATCAGAAAAAGAAATATTTTCTAATTACAGAGCATTTCCTGCAACTTGCTGCCAGTACTTTTCCGTTTTTTGACGAAATTTTCTTTGGGTACAGGGTTTATTAGGGACATGGAATTTTCAGACCAGGGAGTTCTTCGGTGACAGTATTTTTTAAAAGAAAATTGTTCCTAAATTAAGGCGAAATTTCGTTCGTTTGAACTAGATTTATTTTTTTGTAAAAAAAAAAATCTGATATTTGACATGGAAAATAACGGTATCCGTACGAACCTTGGTTTATGACGAAATTGAAACATTTTCGATCATCTGAATACCCATTATACATTCACTTATCATTACACCTTAAAAACTATAATCAAATTGATTTGCACAGAATTAAACTGCATAAGATACCAGTGTATAATATAGAAGGGTGGCCTCAAACAGTCACTTCCAGTGTACCATAACATATTTACGATTTTAATGCATTGGATTTAGCAAAAAATGAAACGTTGATTAAAAAAAAAAAAAATCGGAAAAGAAGTCAGTAATCAATGTTTTAGCTCACCCAAACAAGATACTTTCACTGAAAAAAAAAAATAAAAGACGATCTTACAGGAATTGTACTGGTAATGTTTTTTAACTGAAAAATTTCCATAAATTTCAGAAAAAAATCCGAAAAAATGAAAAAATTCCTGGAATTTACGGAAATGTTTTCGTTACAAAACACAAAATTATTCTGGCGTGCGATTACTAGTACAATTTCCATAAAATCGTCTTTTTTTTTTTTTTTTTTTTTTTTTTTTTAACAGCGTTTTTTAAAAGCTGTTTGTACGTTAGCAGCCTAAACAAACGCTTCACTTTTGGGCCAAAAGGTAAAAGTAAAGCATTCCAAAATTAGAATCACCCATTTGATAATTATATAACAGTAAATGTTGTTTGATGTACGACTATTTAACCATATGAAAGTTTTGGGAAGAAAATTGTTACTAAGCTTAAATACATTTAATAATGACTATTATTAGAATCAACATTGTAATCTCTAACCAAAATCCCTGTATTTGTTGAGTACATCATATATTACTGTTAAAGAACTTATGGTATAATTTGTGTTTCGTTGGTGAGGCCTTATGTTATTATTGTTTAGCTATTATAATTAATAAAACTAAACTAAAATAATTTATTGATACCATTAGTTTTCTTTCAAAAATTTCTTTCTCACTTAAAAATATTTATTTTATTTTATTTTATTTTATTTTATTTTTTTTTTTTTGTGTGTGTGTGTGTGTGGGGGGGGGGGTATAGAAACGTGTATCATTGCAAAGTTAGTATCACCCATTTGAGGACCAAAGCACAGTAAATGTTGTTGATTTATGACTGTTTAGCTATCTTAACCCTTTCCGGCACACTGTGCCCGGTCAGGTATACCTAATTTTAATTCCAAACTTGCAAGCGGCAACAATAATATTTTAGTAAAATTTTGCTTTTACAATAAAAGCGTAAATTAAGGAATTCAAAATATTTAAAAAATTCGTTTTTGAATTCCGGTGTCAGTCGATATCTCTCATTTTAATAACAGATTTTGCCCGTGCCGAAAGGGTTAAATAATTGGTGAGAAATTATAACCGAATCTAACTACATTTAATAATGGCTATTATTAGAATCATTGTTAGCATCATTAATCTAATTTCTTATGTCCAATGTATACATCAAATATAACTGTTAATACGTTCGCTGCCGCTTACGTAACGATGTGATGATAGATAATGCCGCACTGTGGAAGTGGGTTTTTCCCAGAAGCCGATTTACTTTCTATAACAAAGAATCATTGAAAGGTTTTTCCGCGCCAGCGCGTGAATGGATATTGTACATCACCCCACACCACGCGCTGGCACGTGTGTGGCCCCTTAACGTTGACTCAATATCATGCGAAAGTGTGTGAGTGGCAGTGAATGTGTTAAAGAGCCAATGGTATGATTTGTGTGTAGTCAGTGAGGATTTTTATGCAGATTTTGTTTAACTGTATAAAATAAGTTATTGATAACGTAAAGATTGTTTCAAAAGTTGTTTTCTTTTTAACAGTTTGAAACTTTTCTTTCTTTTTTAGGGAAAAGATAGAAGTGTAACATTGTAAAGTTAGTAATAATCCAATTGAAGACCAAAATACAATAATTTTTGTTGGTGTATTACTATTTATCTATCTAAGATATTAGGTGAACAACTTATAACTGAATCTAACTGCATTTAAAAATAAATATTATTAGAATCATTATTGTATGAGCAATCAAACTTCCTGTTTCTGATGTGTACGTTATATAAAACTGTTTACGACTCAAGTGAAATGATTCAGATTTTTTTACTTTTTTGCAGATATATAGTTCAGCTGCATATAATAATTTATTAGTAAAATTCAGCACAGAAGCCGTTGTAAAAAATTTTGATGTCTTGATTTTCTTTAATTAATTAAGTTAACATGAAAATCAATTTTGAAGTATATAATGGTAAAAACTGCTTTACCAAGTTGGTATTTTTTTATGTTCTATTGAAACTATTCCTATACTTAAAAAAATATATATTTAACTTTTTTCCATAAAATAGATGATAGCTATACTGCATTCATTTTATACGGCAATTTTATTGACATAACTGATGTTACGTTACACTAATGTGTAATATTACATCAGTTAAATTACACCAGTATGTAAGTTAAATTACTCCATATAACTGGAAACAGTACATTGCCACAAATTTTATGGAGTAAAGTTACATAATTTATCTACAGTGTAGTAGCAAACCACTAGTGGTTTAGTATAATGGTAATAATCTATTCATTACAAAACTTACAACCTATTGCTAATATTGGTTAAATATTGGTTTTATGCTGGAAATATTTAAATTAAATATCAATATCAAGGATATAATGAATTTACATTACACATATTTGCAATGTATTATTGGTGCAGAAATGTTCGTTTCATTAGCTTTTCATTGGTATATAATTTTTAGCCTATATTGGTAAACATTCATACTCTCCATTACTAGGCATCTACTTCATGTGAATAAATTAGCAAAGATCCCAATAATAGTCAATATAAAGTTAATATGCGCAGTTTTTTATGGTACTACTGATCTGGAACTTAAGCATTCAAAAGAAACTGTGGTTTATTTATCCCTGAAATTAATCCAGAGATTAAAGATTATGAAATACCTAGCCAGTACACTGTAAAAAAAAATCTGGAAAGGTACTAAACTTTTTCTAGGAAACTGGGATTCCAAGAACTTTTCCTGTAACGGTAACAGCGAAAATTCAAGTTTCAGAATCAGTTACGTGGATTTTTCCTGTTATCATTACATGAAAAGTTCTTGGAATCCCAGTTTCCTAGAAAATATTTAGTACCTTTACAGATTTTTTTTTTTACAGTGTATATTAAACTTCATAAACAAAATGAAAAACATAAATATTCAATTTGAAAACTTGATAACTCGTTAAGCCAATTCTTTTCTGCTGTCTGCTATAATAATAAACGAACTTACGTCAATTGTTAGTGACATAAAAGTACTATTTCAGATAATTTATCCTTTATTCCTTTTTTTTCTCTTTATGCATGACAAATTAAATTTTATATTCTACCCAAGGCAGTTTAAGTTGCTGAATTAAAAACAAAAACGAAATAGAAAGTACCATGTCACACAATTTTCCATCAAAATAATACAAGCTCACACATTTCTTGTCATACTTTCAGGAATCTAAAGTATGATAAAATTGATTTTGATGCGTTTCTGACCTTATTCGCTTAGTCTATCAGACAAATATTTTTCTCTTGTTTACATCAATCAAAAATGAAATGCGTGGCTGTCTATTTATCTGTCTCTTGAATGATATAAATCATACATTTTTACAATACGAATTTTATCTGACATAATTGCTTCAGAAATTATTTTACTCAAATGCAGCATTTTTTTTTCTTTTCTTATTATGCTACAAGTGAATGAAGTGACCTTTCAAGTATGCACCTTAAATTTATGCGACCTTTTTAAATTCGATATTGTTAACTTTTGGCTTAGCCTCAAGGGAAATTATTCAAACTTCTCAGAAAAATGGGATGTTTTCACTCACTTATATGACACTAACTTTTAAAACTGTGATATCTAATTGGCCTTTGTTAATTTTTATGTAATTTCCTGCAACAATTTGATTTTTTGCTAGTTGTATTTACTTTTAATTGTTTTCAAATAATATACTACCAGCGAATGCATTGACCTTTCATGTATGCATTTTACATTTATACGATCTTTTCACATTTAATGCTGTTAACTTCTAATATCGCCTCAAGGGAAATTACTCAAACTTCTCTGAGAAAAAGGGATGTTTTCATTCACTTATATGACACTAACTTAAAACTGTCATATCTAATTGGCCTTTTGTTAATTTTTATGTAATTTCCTGTAACAATTCGATTTTTTTTGGCTAGTTGTATTTAATTTTAATTGCTTTCAAATACTATACTAACAGTGAATGCAATGATATCTCAGTTATGCATATTACATTTATACGAACTTTTCATATTCGATATCGATAAAGGTCGGCTTCGCCTCAAGGAAAATAATCCTCAAACTTCTATGAAAAAATTTATGTTTTCACTCATTTATATGACATTAACTTAAAACTGTCATATCTAATTAGCCTTTCGTTACACTGAAAAAAATTAAGTACTCAAAAATGAGTACATCGATGTACTCATACTGAATTGAGTATGTTTGGATAAAAAATGATCACATTGCTTTCTCAATTTTGAAACATCGCATGTTATCAAATCCAAACTAACGAAATTTTGTAGCCAGTAATGGTTTATTTCATTCATGGTGGCATAAAAGACGCTTATTAATGTAAGTATTAAATTATACACAGTATTTTGAAATAATTTAAAAATGCTTGCAAATAGTGTGCTCTTGCCATAAAAATATTCGTCTTGGGGATTTTGCTAATAATTTTTGCTATTTTTCTTAATAAATAATTAACTTTTATTAACTTTTATTGTTAATAATTTTGAGCAAGAAATAAATGCTAGTATATTTTTACTATAATTTATAAGTTAAGGAGGCAGTTCATAGCGATTTACATTTAAACAAAATCATGGAATCAAAAATGAGTACATGTGTTTCTCAGTTTTGAGTATATTTGGATCGGAGCTATTTTGAGTATTGTGAAATACTTAAAATTGAGTACTTTTTACTTAATTTTGAGAAACTATTTTTTTTTCAATGCAAATGGATTAACAACAGTTTTATGTTAGTGACGTATATATGAGAGAAAAAGTTGCATTTCTCAGAGAAGGTTGAGGATTATTTTCCTTAAGGCGATGCCGGGACTTCACGATATCGATTTTGAAAAGGTTGTATAAATATATCAGCATAATTGAAAGGTTATTATATCGCTTGCAGTATATTGATTAAAATCAATTAAAAGAATACGATTAGCAATAAGAATCAAAATGATGCAAAACAATTATACTATACAAAATTTAAGAATAACGCCAAATAGATTAATGGCAATTTTAAGTTAGTGTTGTATATGTGAGTGAAAACGTCGCATTTCTTAGAAAAGCTTGAGGATTATTTTCCTTAAGGCGATGCCGGGATTTCACGATATCGATTTTGAAAAGGTTGTATAAATATAGGTGCATAATTGAAAGGTTATTACATTGCTTGCAATATATTAATTAAAATCAATTAAAATAAATATGATTAGCAATAAGAATCAAAATGATGCAAGACAATTATATTATACAAAATTTAAGAAAAACGCCAAATAGATTAATGGCAATTTTAAGTTAGTGCCGTAAGAGGGAAAACGTCATATTTCTTAGAGAACTTTGAGGTTTATTTTCCTTAATCGTTTATCTACCGACGGTACATATAAGTACCATTAAAATTATTTATTATAAAATTCTTTTAATACGTCAGTTAGTTTTAATACTGTTTAGAATGAGTTACAGATACATTACTTCATTTTGTTCCAAAAGCATTATTGATTACACAAAAAAATATTTTTAAAAGAATGTTTTCTTTTGCCTTTGTACCTTTTCAGCTTTTTTGTCGCTGAGGGAGTAGGATGGGGATTTTTCAATTCGGAAATATTTCTATATTTATGTTGTAAGAACATCATATTTGTACATTTTATAATTCTACAAAATACTAAGAAAACAATTTAAAATAAAAGATACGAGTGGTTTATAGATATTGCACAAAATCCCTAGAAATTCCAATTTAATTAATCCTTCTAAATCATTCAATCCTTCTATAATCCTTCAAAAATTTATTAAATGTTTATGTAAATCTCTTAATTAAGTTTAAAGAATTTGCGTATAGTGCTTTAGAATGTAAAATTTCCATGAATTCATAATTTGGTCGATAAAGGGTTAAGGCGATGCCGACCTTTAAGAATATTGAATATGAAAAGTTCGTGTAAATGTAAGATGCATGTGACGTTTTAAGGAGAAACTCGAATCATCTTCACTGTTTGCTTTAAAAAAAAAAATACACACACAGTAAACATCTTAAGAACATCATACTCCTCAATTAAATCCTTAAGAAATAAAATGTTTTATCTCCAACAAATAATAATTATAATAATACTCATAATAGGTAAGTAAATAAGACTCACAGACAAATAATCAAATAAATAAACCTGACAAACAGAGAATAATTAATCTAAATAAATATATAAAAAAGTATACAAATAATAATAATCAAAACACTACGAAAAAATTCTCACCGCAATCCGAGTGGGCTCAAATATCTCGAAAAATATCTGACTATTCACCAATTTACAAGCAATTGTCTCGTAATTAATTTTTTTCTTCTTCTTTTTCATCATCACGAGGAATGTTTGTTATCTCCTATTTATTAAGAGAAAATGGAAAATAAAATCTTGCAATAAATAAGCGCCGAAACTTGGTGAACAAAAACATAAATTCTAACGTTAAATCTCAATGACTGTCACGAACATTGTCATCACTCAAGGAATCAAGAGATAATGGCAAGTCTTGCTTAATAACACTCTCAATTGTAACTATTTTTTATTAAAAAAATAACAACAAAATCTCTTCAAATATAATGTTTTTGAATGAAATAAAAAAATAATATTGCAATAAAGGCTAATATTCTCTCTGCAAAAAATGATATGGAGTTGTTTAATCCATTCTATTAGTTTGTTTTGACTTAGGAGGAACTGGGGCACATTGGTACATTTTTTTCTAGGAATTTGTTTGGTATCAAGAACGTAGAAACTTCGTCGTCGTAAGTATAATGTTCTTAAGATATTTACTGTTTTTTTTTTTTTTAAGGAAACAGTGAAGATAATTCGAGTTTCCCCTCAAAACGTCACATGCATCTTACATTTATACGAACTTTTCATATTCAATATTCTTAAAGGCACTCTCAACATTCTAGGAAAAATTTTCGGCGATCCATAGGTTTATCATCACTTCGTTTCATAGTAGATTCCTTTCAAAATCCGAAACAGGCACTAGCACAGGCATTATCTCCCGTCACTTAATCTATCCTGTGCGACTTTTATATTGGATGTGACGTTTTAAGGAAAGACTCGAATTATCTTCATTGGTTCCTTTAAAAAAAACACACAGTCGTGGCAATTGAGGGAAAAAACAAAATAATTAAATGTAGAAGATTCATTAAATTACACATTAGCTGCTGCAAGTTAGTTTATTAAACTGTAGTCATAAGAGAGGGAAATGCCCCCTTTGCAAGCAGTCTTGAACCGAAACATAAAAAAAAATATTCCATCATTACTTCCGCAATACGTCCTTAACGTACTCATCGAGAAAAAGCAAAGAATCTCTCTCATCCCCTCCAGGCTTCCTTCTTAAATCTAAAAACAAAGTTCTAGAAAATTCTCTACTCTCTAACCAACATTTTCCCATGTAAACATAATTCATGTCCAGCGTCGAGATTTTTATTCCAATCAGGCGATAATTTTATTTTAAAAAAATATTATTTAACTAATTTATAATCGACTCAAAATTTCAAATATATAAGGCAGACGATATTTTTACAGACGATTAATTTTAAGAGAAAAAGAAAAGAAATGAATTTATTGATATGCACAAATATCAAATGTTGAAGGAGGGAAAAATAAATAAATAAAAATAATGATATTTTTTGAAAGGTAGGTTTTGGAATAAATTTAATAAGACTTTCTTAAAAAGGGTTGATATAAACATAGAAAAATGAGTTTTATTTGGAACATTAAGAAATAAAATTTAATTAAGAATATTCTTAATTTAGAGTCATCTTTTTAAATTTTCGCATATCGGAATAAATGTTTTTTAAGCGAATTAAGAATTTATATTTTTTCCATAAAGATTAATAGAGAAACAAGATTTTAATTTAATAAGTTGAATCAAGTACGGAATATTATTATAAGGAAATTAATATAGTATAAAGGTTAATCTTGGCGAAAAAAAAATTAAAATTTTGTAATATGCATAGTTGAGATGTCTCTGTATTCACTGATAGTATATTATTTGAAAGCAATTAAAATTAAATACAACTAAGAAAAAAATTTATTTGATGCAGGAAATTACATAAAAATTAACAAAAGGCCAATTAGATATGACAGTTTTAAGTTAGTGTCACATAAGTGAGTGATAACATCCCATTTTTCTGAGAAGTTTGAGGATTATTTTCCTAAAGGCGAAGCCGCCCTTTAACGATATCAAATATGAAAAGTTCGTATAAATGTAAGATACATAATTGAGATGTCTCTGTATTCACTGATAGTATATTATTTGAAAGCAATTAAAATTAAATACAACTAACAAAAAATTAAATTGATGCAGGAAATTACATAAAAATTACACTGAAAAAAATAGTTTCTCAAAATTAAGTAAAAGGTACTCAATATTAAGTATTTCACATACTCAAAATAGCTCCGATCCAAATATACTCAAAACTGAGAAACACATGGACTCATTTTTGATTCCATGATTTTTTTCAAATGTAAATCGCTATGAACTGCCTCCTTAACTTATAAATTATAGTAAAAATATACTAGCATTTATTTCTTGTTCAAAATTATTAACAATAAAAGTTAATAAAAGTTAATTGATTATTTATTAAGAAAAATAGCAAAAATTATTAGCAAAATCCCCAAGACGAATATTTTTATGGCAAGAACACAGTATTTGCAGGCATTTTTAAATTATTTCAAAATACTGTGTATAATTTAATACTTACATTAATAAGCATCTTTTATACCACCATGAATGAAATAAACCATTACTGGGTACAAAATTATCGTTAGTTTGGATTTGATAACATGTGATGTTTTAAAATTGAGAAAGCAATGTGATCATTTTTGATCCAAACATACTCAATTCAGTATGAGTACATCGATATATTCATTTTTGAGTATTTAATTTTTTCAGTGCGGTGTTTCATTAAAGCTTATGTAATATAATTGCCTTGCATCATTTTGATACTTATTACTAACAGTGTCTAATTTTAATTAATTTCATTTAATATACAGGGTCGTCATAAAAAATCAGAGGCAATTACACATTGCATGGTGATGGCACCTATGTGGAAAATGTGTAATAAAAATAAAAGTTTTAGTTTCTCCGATCTGTATTGTAATCAGAGATTAATGTACTGACTCTGCGTCATATGCAAATTTCCTCTTTGCGCCCCAATCGAGTTTATTCTATGGGAGGGGGAGGATTCCCAGAACGGTTTTTTGTGCGTGCATAACATGTCTGTTTCTTGCGGTACACGTACGGTTCCAACGCTCTTTAGGGTTTTCGCATGCGCTGAGCATTTTGCGATGAAAAAAAGTGGGTTTTGCTATTGGAAATTTTCGAGTTTCTGTAACTATAACCGTAACCGTGAGCGTCATTTTGTTGTCGTTCACAGAATCTCGAGCTCATACCTCTGAATAGCTATATCTGAAATTTCATTTCGATCGGTTGAGCGGACTGGCCACTAGAGCTCCGTATATCGGCAAAGTTTTTTTATGACCACCCTGTATTACAAATGAATGCAGTGATCTTTCAATTACGCACCTATATTAATCTGGCCTTTTCAGATATGATATATTTAGGTCCCAGCATCGCTTTAAGAAAAATAATGCTCAAACCTGCCTAAGAAATGCGGCGTTTTACTCATATATACACTCACACATACTAATTAAGAGCTCAATTAGGTCTTTTTCTTAATTTTTATATTATTTAATTGTATTGTGTTATTTTGATTCTTTCTGAAAACTGTATTTAGTTTTAATTGGTTTCAATAAAAATAATATTTTATTGTATTTTATTACAATTCATATTATTTAAGAATTTAAAATTAAATCATAAATATTTGAGATTTTATAGCACAATGGTGGAAGTACATCTTTAAATAAATAAATAAATAAATAAAATAATAATAATAATAATAAGGAAAATTTTTGTAACAAAATGATTTTTTTCTTTAAACCCTTGCGGCGCAGTGGTTTCATAGATATACCACTTAATTTTAATTTCCAAACATCACATTGGCACCGGAATTTTGTTTAAAAAAATTACAGTTTATTAAATGCGTGAAATATAGCGTTTTCTTATTTACAAATAAAGTTGTTTTCAAATTCCGGTGTCAGTCATTAATTTCAACACTTAAGCAATGAATTTGCCCTGCGCCGCAAAGGGTTAAAAAATTTATGTAAAAATGATTGTGAAACATAGAAAAAATATATTTAAGCATAACATCCTAAACAAAAGCAAATCAATATTATAGTCTTTTTTGAAAAAAAAAAAAAAAAAAAAAAAAAAGGAAAAGAAAAAGAAAAAAATAACATATTTTTTAAATATAAAGTTTTGAAAGAAAGAAGAGATATGATATTTTTTAGAATTTTTTATTTGATAACAACATTTTTATAATTTTCATCCAACCAGTGAAAGTAATTTTTAAAACAATTATTGCTTTTAATAGGTACAATGCATTAAATTATGAACAGCCGACCAAAATAAAAAGAAAATAATCTGTTTATTTTAAACAAAGAATTGCTTCAAGAAAGAGCAAAAATTGACATTCGAATAAAAATGCTTAATGCAATTTTTCATCTTATATTTAATAAAAAAAAGTACTTAAAGGTATGTTTTTATACCAAAATTGAATAAAACTTTGAAATATACAATACGAAATCCTAATATTGACATCATATTTAATTTTATGGCAAAGAAAGAGAAAAAAAACGTTTCAAAATATGGTTAAAAAAAAAAAAAAAAAAAAAAAAAAAAACTGCTAGAAAACTTGAACGAAGTGCCTTAAAAAATTGACATCAGAATAAAGCACATTCTGAAATCTTAAACAACTTTAGCTTAAGAACCTACACTACTGAGTGAAAAAGATCCAGATGATAATGTTAGGTCTATGGGGGCGTTCTTTTCAAATATCTCATTCAATTTTTATTATCTTTACAAGATTTTTTTTGCATTTATTATTGGGATAGCTGAGGACGATCTACAACCGGGCTAGTTTTTACTTTTTCGATTTTCGTTACATATTTTTTATATTATGTTAGTTTCAATTTCAGAACCGGTTCTAACCGATTTCGAAAGTTAAAGTAATTTTTAAAATACCTAAAATCAAAATTGAAAAGTAAAATCTATCCAAGTTGTAGATCGTCCTCAGCTATCCTATAATCCTAATAAGCTAACCTATCCAATAAGCAAGAAAAACAAATCCTGTAAAAAATATTAAAATTTGTGCGAGATATATAAAAAGAACGTCCCCATAGAGTTAACATTATCATCCGGGACTTTTTCACTCAGTAGTGTCGGCTCTTAAAGTTCTTGTCTGTCCAAAAGGAGTTTGACCAACCGAATAACTCTCCAATGCATAAATCTGTAGAAACCGAAACACATTATTATCATTTGGAAGAAAAACGCAATTATCTTGGCGAATAATAATTCTCAAAAAAGTGCTTTGTTCAATTTATATTTTTATGCGAATAATCATCTTCGGATAGCGACATAAAAAGAGAGCTTTTGCTATCCTAAAAGTGATTAATATTGATATATTTACTTGTGACCAAAAACATGAAATAGAACTGAAATCTACCATGTCTTTACAGAAATGTACTATAAAAATTGTCAAAAACTGAGTCACAATTCAATTAAGAAATCTGTATTATAACAAGGCACATTCTGAAGCCACAAGCAACGGTAGATTAACTATATAAAGCTTGATTGTCCAAAAATGCCTTAACTAACCGGATAATATTGATGTATTTGTATAGTTAGGTCGCATGCAATTGAAGAAATTAAAACTTGTATAGTTTTTTAGCATTAATAATACAGATAATTCAGCCAAACAATTAAGTTATCTACATATTATGAACGATAAATGTTGCTACATGTGAATATGATAAGTATACGCTAAGATTTTGTCAATTGAGGAATTTTTAAAAATTAAGCCCTCGTATTTTCATGTTTTAAGGAAAATGTTTTTCAAAAAATGGCAAAAATTAATAAGAAACTGCTAGAAAACCTTGCACAAAGTGCCATAGGAAAATTGACGTCAGAATAAAGTATATTGCGAAATCATAAACAATCTTAGATTAAAGCTCTTGTCTTTGCAAAAGTACTTTGACCAAACGGATAATTTTGATGCATTTTTATATTTAAGTCAAATGAGGTTAAAGAAATTGAAACTTGCATAGTTTTGTATCATTAATGATACAGATAATTCAACCAAGAAATTAAATTTTCGGCGTGATTAAAAATAAATGATTAAAAATGATAAGTATTGCTACATTAAAATTTGATACTTATATTTTAAGTTTATGTTAATTCATTAATTTTTATAAAGAAAGTCTTAGTATTTTCGCTTTAAAAATATCTTTCCAATAAATAAATAAATAAATAAATAATAAACTGCTACAAAACTCAAATGAAGTGCCTTAAAAAATTGACATCAGAATAAGACGCATTCTGAAATCATAAACAATCTTAGCTTAAAGCTCTTGTCTGTCCAAAAGCATTTTTACCAATAGGTTCATTTTTATGTATTTGATAAGCTAGAGCAAATGAAATTAAAGAAATTAAAACTTGCATACTTTTATAGTACTAATAATGTAGATGAATCAGCCAAGAAATTCAATTTTGTGCATATTAAAAATGATGAATATTGCTACGTTTAATTGTAAAAAATATGCATTAAAATTGTACTAATTTATTAATTTTTAAAAAGTAAGCCTCAACATTTTCAAGTTCTAGGGGAAAAAAAACTTTTCAAAAGATAGCAAAAAATTAATAATAATAATAATAATAATAAGAAGAAGAAACTGCTTGAAAATATCGATCAAAGTGCTTTAAAAATGAAATCAGAATAAAAGCACATTCTGTCATAAACAACCTTAGTTTTAAAGCTCTTGTCTGCCTAAAAGTACTTTGACCAACCGGATAACTCAACTTTGACCAATAGGATAATTTTTATGTATTTGATAAGCTAGACCATATGAAATTAAAGAAACTAAAACTTGCATATTTTTATAGTATTAATAATATAGATAATTAAGCCAAGGAATTCAACTTTCCGCATATTAAAAATCATAAATATTAAAATTATTAATTTATTAATTTTTAAAATGTAAGCCTTCACATTTCCACTTTCTAAAAAAGAAAAAAAAAACTTTTCAAAAGATGATGATGACGATAATGATAATAATAATAATAATAATAATAATAATAACAATAATAATAATAATAAAACTGCTACAAAATTTTGAACAAAGTGTCGTAAAAAAATTGACATCAGAATAAGGCACCACATTCTGAAATCATAAACAATCTTAGCTCAAAGCTCTTGTCTGTCTAAAAGTGCTTTGACCAACCGGATAACTCTCCAATACACAGTTCTGTAGAAACCGAAACACATTATTATCAGCTGGAAGAAAAACGCAATTATCTTGGCGAATAATAATAAAAGAAAATTCACACACAAAACCACTTCCTAATATCAACCGGACGTTGATCTCTGAGTTACCTGGTCGCCAACTTTGGCGAAAACGTTTTACAGTAACCTCCTAAAGACCTTTAACTCAATGGAAGATCAAAATTTAACTTCAGTACGCGCTAGTTTACAAAGTTGAACAGATGCGTTGACGGATTTACAATATTTGTAAGAAAAACTTTGCGTTTGTTTTGAACTCAAAATGTGTTAATTTCATGTGTACATTTTGCTTGTGTTTTGTGATTTTGTTTTGTAAACCAGTGGATAGTACATCAGGATTTTTTTGGTAAGTAATTTAAATAAAATTCATTATTATTATATAATTTTTCTTTTTTAAATCTCTGAATATAATTTATTTTTAGGTTGAAGCTTTTATTTTTCATTAAAAAGAATATATAGTTTTTAATTTTTACTTTTATGAGTGATTTTTTAATTTGCGTTTATTTATATTTACTTAATAAACAAAAAAAAGCATAAAATTTTTTAATTTTTTAGTTAAATGACAAGTATGATTAAAAATAATTGTTTTATCAATAATTTACAAATTATTTTCGTCGCATCAATTTCAATTTAGTCAAAGATCACAAATCACTTTAAGTTTTGATTTTTTTTTAAATAAAAAATGTGGAATCGTTTTTCTTTTTTTTCTTTTTCTTTTTCTTTTTCTTTTTTCTTCCTTTTTCTTTTTCTTTTTTGTTTCTTTTTTTTTTTTTTTTGAAAAAATTTTCAATAAAAGGATTAATTAAATCACAAGGAAAATATTTTTCTCTTTGAAAAATTACATACTTTTAAGTTTTTTTTAAATTAATTCGAATTATTTATCACGAATTTGCAAATTAATTTATTAATTAACTAAGAAATTATAAAAATTATTTTTAGGAAAATTGGGAAAAATGAAGAAATAAATATATAAATCTTTTTTTTAATAGTAAAATATCTATAATTATAGTGAAGGAGTTATATTAATACATTATCAAGGGATTTATTCGATAAATTTCTTCGAGGTGTGTAATATACACGAACATACTTATTTTTAATAAAAAAAAGTGAAACTAATGATTAATTATAAAATTTTTCATTAAGCAAAATTTTACTTAAAAATTGCAAAAGTTGTTTTTGTTAAGACATATGGGCCGAGAACAGCTTGCCAAATGTCGCGGGTTTTTAATAAAAAAATTTTGGTTGCACCAGAAAATTTTTAATATTGATTTTCTTTTATATTATTAGCTAAAAATCTACTTATAATAACCAAAAATAACTATTCAAACCGTATAAGGAAACTTGACAAAAGTTTAAACAAGTTTTTAAAAATTGACGCATAAATCTGTTAACAAATGAAAACTGTAAAAAATATCATTTCAAAGTAAATCTATTTATTTAAAATGTTACATTTAAAACTATGTTATTTCAATTAATTTTTGAAATCTTTGCAGAATTTGAAATCTCGATAGAAATTATTTTTCACATCATATCGGTTGGAAAATATGCTACGATTATATATGCTACGATTAATTTGATAAATACGGTATTTATTAATAATAACCGGTAATTAATAATGATAACTTCGTCTTTTGGTAAATTTGATAAATATTGCATATATATCAAATTTACCGGTTATTATAAATAATTACCGAAGAAGTTCATTCAATATGATTAATTAATATTAGTAACGAGTATATATTTTAGTATACTACTATACTTTACTTGAATAAATACTATCATAATTGTTTGAATTTAATAACAAAAATAATTGTTAAGACCCCTGTCCTCGCTCGAGGAAAGGCTCGCGAGCTAATGCTATTCCTATGGGGAAGCATTTTTCTAATAACTCTTTCTCATTTTGATATTTTTGAATAATTCTTTTTGCATTGGATAGCTAAGGTGCATGCCGACAGTGCACCTTTTTTACTTTTTCGATTTTGGTTGCAGATATATTTTTTAAAAAGCACTTTCAGCTTTGAAACCGGTTTTGAAAGTGAAACTAACTTTGTAAAAAATCACTGCAACCAAAATCGAAAAAGTAAAAAAGGTGCGCTTTCGGCATGCACCTCAACTATCCAAAGCAAAAAAAAAAAAAAAAAAAAAAAAAAAAAAAAATTCAAAAATGTCGAAATGCGAAAGAGTTATTAGAAAAATGCTTCCCCATAGGAATAGCATTAGCTTGCGAGCTTTTCCTCGAACGAGGACAGGGGCCTTAAGAGACAATAATACCCAATCAAAAGAAGTATCATTCTATTAATAAAATGCAAAAGACTAAACAGTTTAACCCTTTATCTACCGACAATACTTAAAAGTACCATTGTGGAAAATTTGATAAAAAATGTATTTAATTATCTATTAATAAAATTTCTTTCTCTTACCGACTTTATCTAATTTAGATAGAATAGAAAAACAGTCGAAGTTAAATATTTTAAAAAAAGAGGTAATTTTCTTAATCATTTTCATAAGTATAGCTTTTTTCTTTGAAAAAAAAATTATATGAAATATTTTCGGCAGTAAAAGCCTTTCCATTCACAGAGAGAATCATAATGCATTTAAATACATTGCTTTTATAAGAATTGTAATATTTCCATAAGTGTATTTTTGGATTATTAATTTGATTATTTTCGTAAATATTTTACAAAAAATATAGATACCGATATATTTAATAAGTTTTAATGAAAAAACACTTCTAAATTTCACATTATTATTATTTAAAAATTCCAGTATATCGTCAGATATTAAAGAAGACAATTATTAATCTGAAGCCATTTCTTGATAAGTAATTCGGTAGATAAAAAGTTAAAATAATTATTTTTATAAATACTGACTGAAGTAAGATAACAATTTTAAACACTGAAATATTCAGTGTAAGAAGTTACCAATATATCAAGTTATCAATACATTTATTAGATTAATTTCAATGCGAGGCATGTAAAATACAAGAAAATACTTAGTGTGAATAAAAAAGTGAAACTAGTGATTAATTATAAAACTTTTCATTAAGCAAAATTTTATTTAAAAATTGCAGTTTTTATTTATTTATTTATTTATTTATTTATTTTAAGACATATGGGTCGGGAGCAGCATTGTCAATTATAGTGAGTTTTTAATTAAGATATTTTGGTTATGCCAAAAAATTTTTAATATTAATTTTCTTTTATATTATTCGCGATATATATATCTATAATAATCAAAAATATATAATCAAATTTATAGGAGACTTTAAAATTAACGAAAGTTTTAACAAGCTTTTAAAGTTTATGCATAGATCTGTCAACAAATTAAAATTGTAAAAAACATCATTTCAAAGTAAATCTATTTATTTAAAATGTTACATTTTAAACTATGATGTTTTTTATTAATTTTTGAAATCTTACTAGAATTTGAAATCTCGATAGAATTTTTTTTTCACACCATATCGGTTGGAAAACTCTGATATGTATGTTACGATAAATTTGATAAATACGGTATTTATTAATAGTAACCGGTTATTATTAAAAAACCCCACATCTTTTGGTAAATTTGATAAATGTTGCATATTAATGAAATTTAGCGGTTATTATAAATAATTACCGAAGAAGTTCATTCAACATTATGAATTAATAATAGTAACGAATATATATTTTAGTATACTACTATACTTTACTTGAATAAATACTATCATAACTGTTTGAATATAATAAGAAAAATAATTACTAAGACGCAATGATACCGAATCAAAAGAAGTATTATTCTATTAATGAGACGTAAAAGACTAATCAGTTTGAAATAATTATTTTTATATTTACTGAATGAAGTATATAAAAATTTTAAACACTGAAATATTCAGTTGAAGAAGTTGCATTGATATATTATCAATACATTTATTAGATTAATTTCAATGCTAGGTATGTAAAATACATGAAAATAGTTAATGTGAGTAAAAAAAAAATGAAACTGATGATTAATTATAAAACTTTTCATTAAGCAAAATTTTATTTAAAAATTGCGGTTTTTTTTTTTTTTTTTTTTTTTTTTTTTTTTTTTTTTTTTTTAGACATATGGGTCGGGAGCAGCATTGCCAATTATAGTGAGTTTTTAATTAAGATATTTTGGTTATGCCAAAAATTTTTTAATATATTAATTTTCTTTTATATTATTCGCGATATATATATCTATAATTATCAAAAATATATAATCAAATTTATAGGAGACTTTAAAATTAACGAAAGTTTTAACAAGCTTTTAAAGTTTATGCATAGATCTGTCAACAAATTAAAATTGTAAAAAACATCATTTCAAAGTAAACCTATTTATTTAAAATGTTGCATTTTAAACTATGATGTTTTTTATTAATTTTTTAAATCTTAGTAGAATTTGAAATCTCGATAGAATTTTTTTTTTCACACCATATCGGTTGGAAAACTCTGATATGTATGTTACGATAAATTTGATAAATACGGTATTTATTAATAGTAACCGGTTATTATTAAAAAAACCCACATCTTTTGGTAAATTTGATAAATGTTGCATATTAATGAAATTTAGCGGTTATTATAAATAATTACCGAAGAAGTTCATTCAACATGATGAATTAATAATAGTAACGAATATATATTTTAGTATACTACTATACTTTACTTGAATAAATACTATCATAACTGTTTGAATCTAATAAGAAAAATAATTACTAAGACGCAATGATACCGAATCAAAAGAAGTATTATTCTATTAATGAGACGTAAAAGACTAATCAGTTAAAATAATTATTTTTATATTTACTGAATGAAGTATATAAAAATTTCAAACACTGAAATATTCAGTTGAAGAAGTTACATTGATATATTATCAATACATTTATTAGATTAATTTCAATGCTAGGTATGTAAAATACATGAAAATAGTTAATGTGAGTAAAAAAATGAAACTGATGATTAATTATAAAACTTTTCATTAAGCAAAATTTTACTTAAAAATTGCAAAAGCTGTTCTTTTTTTCAGACATACGGGCCAGGAGCAGCGTTGCAAAATGTTGCGGGTTTTTAAATAAGAAATTTCGGTTATGCCAGAAAATTTTTAATATTAATTTTCTTTCATGTTATTCGCGAAATATACAACTATAATAATCAAAAATAACTTTTCAAACTTTATAGAGAGACTTTAAAATTGACGAAAGTTTTAACAAGGTTTTAAGGTTTACGAATAGATCTGTCATCAAATTAAAATTGTAAAAAATATCATTTCAAAGTAAAACTATTTTAAATGCTACATTTAAAAGTATGATATTTCAGTTAATTTTTGAAATCTTAGTAGAATTAGATCTCGATAGAAATTTTTTTCGTAACATATCGCTTGGAAAAGGCTGGTGTGTATGTTACAGTTAATTCCATAAATTCGGCAATTATTAATAATAACCACATTTTCTGGTAAATTATTAGTAATTTGATAAATGTTGCATATAGCCAATTGTATTTTCATACAGCCAATTGTCATATTGATAATACGTATATTGCATAATAGCCATATTTGTTAGATTTTAATAAATGTTATAGTCGTTAAATGTCAGATATGTTAATTTTTGTCAACTGGATAGCTATTTTTATCAGTTGAAATCTAAAAATATCTCCCCCAATGATATGAGTAAATAAATAAACAATCTGATCGGAAATAGCTAAATTCAAAAAAAAAAAAAAAAAAAAAAAAAAAAAAAAGGGATTTACTGCAATATTTGTGGCTACCGAAATGCGACGCAACGTTGGGAGCATTTCCCCTTACTAGTAAAATTTTGTAAATCATCCAATACACATTTGAGCTTTGATGGAGAAACTTTATCCCTGGGCGGGCTTAATTTTTGTCACCTGCATTACCACTTTGGTTTCTTAACTTAAATATACCCACATAATAAATTAAAAATAATAATAAATCAGATCCGAAATGGTTAAATTAAAAATTTTTCCTTCGGAGCGAATTTCTATACTCTTTGTGGCTTCAGACGCCGCAAGGCCCGATTATGACTAATTGGGGCCCTGGGCAAAGATAATTTACGGGGCCCCTTTCGTATCAATGCAACATTGCTGAAATAGAACTGATGGTCACTCATTGTGTTTGTGTAATGCATAAACATATTTTCGCACCTTGGATATAAATAGAAGAAAATTCTTACTTGCATCGATTCTAAATTAAATACCTTAATTAGTAAAAGTACACCTTTTGTTTGCCTTAGTACAGAACAAAAATATTTATATAAATTTAGCAGTTTGTTATACTACTTTAAGATGATTTTAATAACTTCAACATATGTAGGAAATGGAATTGGGAAAAGAAAGTAAATATTTTATAATTCAATGTATGGATTTCGGGGGCCCCTTAAGGTCCGGGGCCCATGGGCAAAGTCCCGATTTGCCCATGCAGTAATAAGGGCCTGAGACGCCGGGAATACTTTCCATTATTAATAGTCAAAATCTTTCGGGGGATATCAATTTCCAAGAAGAGACTTTTAACCGAATTTGACAAAACAATTACGCAAAAAGAAAATTAAAATTGAATCTGTAAATATGTTGAAATTTTCACGGTAATTACACAGGCCTACAAAAAAAAAAATTTTTTTTGGTGCCTGAGATTTTAAAACTGATTTTGGATATTTTTGGGACGCTGATTCCAAATATGCAATCAGTTTTTCTCTATCAGCTCTACTTTTTTAGATATGCAAAGCGATCTAAAGATTTTTTAGAACTAAAGTGACCTTGAACATTTAAACTGACCTTATGATACATAGCCCTGTAACGACGCTCAAGGCGATTAGAAGGACGCTGAAATACCACAAGATCTTGAAAAAAAGAAATGTGCAAGCAAAACTGAAGATCTGCGCATCCTTAGGATTTCGCGCAGCTCATCCATAAAGCCAAATGTAAAAGCCTCCAAGAGATAAGGTTAGTTTCAGAGTTCGCTCCATGGAAACAAAACTGGCTTTCTTTGACTTTCTAAAGTTTTTGAACTTCCATGATATTTGTGTTTAAGGTAGAATTCGTATCAATTTAACGTAAAACTCGTAGTGTTGTAGATTGTTGTGTTTGCGTTGTAGAATGGAATTTAAATGAGTTCAAGTAGAAAAAGTTGTATAAATCTTCCAGATAAGTTTTGCTACATATGCGGATAATAAAAGTTGAAAGAACACAGAAAATATGTTACTGACTTTGTAAAGAGAGCTTATCTTGGATACTTTGGGGTTAGATTTGCTGATCAGGATAAAATTGCGCACCGCAACAGGTCTGTAAAACTTGTACAGAGCATTTATGACAGTGAGCTGACGGAAGAGAATAAGTCTCAAATTCGGTTTACCAATGGTTTGGAGAGAACTCCCAAACCATTTCTATGACTATTACTTCTACCTAGCATTGGAATACTATTTGAATTAATCGAAACAGTTGTAATAAGCAAACTTATCCTGATTTAGTGTCTTCAAGACCCCCACTTCCTCACTCAGAGGAACTACCGATCCCAACGTTTTATCAGCTACCAGAGCTTAGTGAGAATGAATATTGTCCTTCTGATCATCTTTTAGATAACTGTGAAGGTAACAGTGATTATGAGGAGACGTCATCAATGCCTAAATTTTTCAACCAGGTTGATTTAAATGATTTCAAAAGAAGCTTCTGAATTACTGGTTGGTTTCAAGATTAAAAGACAAAAATTTATTAGAACAAAGAGCCAAACTTACATTTTATCACACAAGACAAAATTGTCTACTACCCTACTTCTCTTAAAAAAACAATCTTGTATTTTGTCATGAATTTAGAGGACTGTTAGAAAAATTGGTTCTTCCTAAATATTCTCCAGATGATTGTCCTTGGACAGTAAAGAAGTTACACAAAATACTATTGTTTTTCTATTTTTGGGATAGCAGGGATAAAACACACCACTAGATTAGAAAAGAGAGGCCTAAGAAAGAAAACATGGATGTTGCAGAAAGGAATGTCATTATAACACTTTAGTTGGGCGAAAGAAAATCATACTTTCTGCACTGCATATCAAGCTCTGTCCTATGAATCATTTTGTGTAAATTCTCCATCAGAACGGGTCATGATTTGCATGTATAAGGTAAAAACACCCGAATTGAGTTATGAAGATATTAAAGCAGGAATGTTTAACGGACAACAAATAAGACAACTGATTAAGGATCCTGCTTTCGTAAATTCAACGGATGAGGCTGAATAAAAAGCCTGGACTTTTTTTGTGGCAGTTCACAAAAAAATTCCGGGCAAATGCAAAGGAGAAATCCATGTAGAACTGGTAAATGAAAAGCATAATAGTTTTAAATCTCTTGGGTGTACTAGAAGAATTAAAGTGCACTATTTACATTGTCACTTAGAGCATTTTCTTGAAAATAAAGAAAGCACAAAGTGATAAACATCCCGAAAGATTTCACCACAATATTAAGACTATGGAGCACCGCTACCAAAAAAGATGAGATATTCAAAGGGTTTCAGATTACAGTTTAAGTTTAAAAAGACACTGTTCTAAAATATATTCCAGAATGTCACGGAAAAGAAGCTCCCGAAGCATTCAATGAGTATCAGTTTCATCAGTGACGTTTTTCTCTATTTTTGTGAGTAAAAATATTTGTACAATATAATTAAAAAATTATTATTTCAGTATGTGTATATCATAATAATAAAAACTAACATTTGTGTATTATAAAAAATAAAAATCCTGTATTTATTTTATTTTTACATACATTTTTCAATACATGGATTTACCTTAAAATAATGAAACATATATTTCACAAAAAGTTGTTTATCTTAAAAAAATTGAGCTGATAGAGAAAAACTAATGCCATATTTGAGTTCAGGACATCAAATTCATATAAAATCAGCTAAAAATACCCCGGCACCAAAACAGCTGTTTACCAGTGTTATTATTATGTAGGTGGAACCCATCGAAATTCGACGAAAGAAAATCTTTGAATAAGAACTGTTTTATTTATTTATAATAAATCTATAAAATTAGTTGCAGTAAAAAGTATATATCTTATATTGGTCCGTCTGATTCTCCAGCATATATTATTTTAAACTAAAATTAACAAAATACTATAAAACTCAATTATTCAAATTATTAATAGAAATAAAATCGAAATTCACCAGATTTTATAATAGACACATTTTAATTTCTTTCTTTTTCTTTCTTTTTCTTTTCTTTCTTTTTTTTTAAATTTTGAGAGAAAATGGAGTGATTTTGTTGCCACAATTAAAAGATTGGCATTAGAATTATAAAAAAATTAGTATATCAAAAATAAATTGAGATTACAGCAACCAAACAAATTGCATTTAAAAGTACATCTTTTTCTCTATACGACAGTGTAAAAATTTTAAATATGCCATGTTTAAAAGTGTAAAATTTGCAATAGTGAAAATTAGAAAACCGAAATTGCAGGGGAAAGTGTTGCCATTCGCAAAATAACGTAAGCGTTACGCACAGATACGTTTGGCCTTTATAATATAGATTTTCTTATATTTTTATAGTAACCTTAAGTGAAGGGTTTATAAATATCTTATATATTTGTGTAAAAGTCGAATTTTTTTTGACTTAAAATAATCTTATGAAAAACTCGAGTCGGTTTATTTTCGAATCAGATTTGAGGGGGAAAGTTCTAAGCAGTAGACGAGATTTCTGTCTGGCATATTAGTGCATGAGAAGGTCAGTCTTATCACCTCTTGTGTTAAAGAGGCGTGGATGTTTAGTTTCAAGTGAGACTATTGTAAAATCATTAAGAATCAAAAAGTGCTCTATTAACTGTACCAATGAAGGCACTAAGGACGATTTTATTCACGATTCTGATGATGAAAATTCATCAAATCTCGAATCGAGATTTATGTCGAGAAAGCAATAGAATGAGACTTCATCTAATTCTTTAGCAATTCAGATAGTGATTTCGAATTTGAATAAATAATTTCTTATTTTTTTTATGTAATTATTTTTGCGTAAAATACATAATATGGACTTTAAAATGGTCAGGTGTACTTAAAAGACGATTAAAACAATCAAATATAGATGTTAACATTTAATTTTATTTAAAAACATCTCAGTACTTTCAAGCCTTAATCAGGCTCTTCCTCAAAGAATATTTGTGTTTATTTATAAAAATACGTGATTTCGTTTTGAAAATGAACGAGACAATAATTATTATAGTTGAAAGTAGAAGTAGGTTTTTGGATTAAACTTATTGAGAGAAGATATATATTGTTATTAAGTGCCGATTGATTAAGGCTTAAAAGTACAGAGATTTTTTTAATAACAACTGTATTTTACTATCTATACTTATTATTCATCTATACTTATTATCATCTATACTTATATCTATATTATTCATCTATATTTATTTTTGCGTATTTAATATTTTATTAGAAATGTAAATTTTGTCTGAAAACATGTAGATTTTTTTTTCTCGTTGGAATTTTTTAAGATTGGTTTATGCACGAGTAAACAGTTTTACCAGTGTTTTGTAATTACAGCTTACAGGAGTCGGCTTACATGTAAACGGGCTTATACCCAAGTATTTACGGTATTGCAGAATATGCGTGATATCTCGCAGAAAATGTTTCTCATTCAAGCACAGGGAACCATAAATCTTGAATCTTCTGAACAATGTTGCATTTTCAAAATCAAATATGTTCGGAAACAGATGAAACAATAAAAGATACAGAAACTAAAGGCATCTCATTAGACGCCTCAAATCAAACACGCGTGGCAACATCCAAAATTGAATATTTGTCCCTGAGAGTCTCATGAAGCTGTCGGAAAAAGTTCTTCAGACACAAATAGAGCAATACAAACATATTGACTTCTCTGTCATTCTGACATATAAAGTTCTTCCAAAGGTTAAGATACATTATACTTATGCATTTTAGATTAAATATATAATTTTAATGATATTATAAATTTTCAGTGGCAATTCAATAAATAACTTTGTACATAAAAACTATTTCTCAAATAAAATTCGGCAATTATGTATGAATATGATCAAAATTTTTTTTTTACCCAGCACCTAATAAAATTGTTCGCAATCTCATAGTAAAAAAAAAAAAAAATTAAAGGCACCTCATTAGACGCCTCAAATCAAACATGCGTGGAAACATCCAAAATTGAATTTTTGTCCCTATGAGTATGATGAAATTGTTGGATAAAGTTCTTCAGACACAAATAGATCAATACAAACATATCCACTTCTCTGTCATTCTGACATATAAAGTTCATCCAAAGGTTGAGTTACATTATGCTTATGCATTTTAGAATGATATATATTTTTAATGATTTTATAAACTTTCAGTTTACCAGTTTATCAGCTGTATGCAAATTTCACGGATTGGTAAAATTATTCCTTTCGGTTAGGAGTCGAAATCCATATAAAATTTTAATTATATATTCCAGCAGTAAATCAAAGATAGCTTTGTAAAAATTTAATTTAGATTGCTAAAAGAATGTCAGGAATATTAATATATCCTGGACATATTTAGAATGTACTTATTCCTTTTATCGTATAATTCAATAAATAACTTTGTACATGAAAACTATTCCTTAAATAAAGTTTGACAATCATGTATGAATATGATTATAAATAAATATTTACACAGTACCTATTAAAATCGTTCACTATACCAGAGGAAAAATTAAAGACTTCTCATTAGACGACGCCTCAAATCAAACATGCGTGGCAGCATCCAAAATTGAATATTTGTCCCTGAGAGTATGATGAAGCGGTCAGAAAAAGTTCTTCAGACACAAATACAGTAAACCTCTAAATAACGGACACCTCGGGAACGCAGAAATTGTCCGCTATTCGGAGGTGTCCGCTATTGGGAAAACCTCAAAGATTCAAAAATCACTAAGCAATGCTTAATGTTCCATTAATTGACTTTTATACGGCCTAAAACCTCTATTATACGATTAATTAGAAATTAAATTATTTTTTAAGCAATAAAACTGAAATAAAATTATGCACACCATTATCCACAGTTTATTACATTCTTATGAAAAAAATCTGTTACAAAAGTTTACTTTTGCTTGTGATTACTTGTAATTTGTTTTTAAATGTGACGTTATTTGGACATCATAGAGTTCCTGGCAGAGAGAGGGGGATAGCACTTTTGGACCACCAACCCCTTCGCGACGGTAGATTTTTAAGAAATTATTAATGTTTTGTCACCGGTTTTTAAATACAGAAATTTGTGCCTTATTAAATCGAGAAAATGTTCCGATTAAATAAGGAAAATTTTACTGGCGGGGATAAACGAGAATTCTTAAGCCTTTTTTTGCGGTACATATAAGTGTCACTCATCCCCAAGGGGTTATAAAATCTCAAACTTTTCCGGGGAGACATTGCAATGCTCTGGGAGTTGTTTCTCCCGTTTCTGTTCTTGTTGCATGTTCAAATCAAACATGCGTGGCAACATACAAAATTGAATATTTGTCCCTGAGAATATCATGAAGCTGTCGGAAAAAGTTCTTCAGACACAAACAGAGCGATACAAATATATTCACTTCTCTGTCACTCTGACTTATAAAGTTCATCCAAAGGTTAAGATACATTCTGCTTATGCATTTTAGAATAATGTATGGTTTTAATGATATTATAAATTTTTAGTGCCAATTCAATAAATAACTTTGTACATAAAAACTATTCCTTAAATAAAATTCGGAAATTATGTATGAATATGATAAAAAATAAATTTTTATACAGCACCTAATAAAAAGGTCCCCTTCTCATAGCAAAAATTAAAGGTATCTCATTAGACGCCTCTAATCAAACATGCGTGGCAAAAACCAAGATTGAATATCTGTCCCCGAGAGTACATGAAGCTGTCAAAAAAAGTTTTTTCAGACACAAATATATCAATGCAAACATATTCACTTCTATGTCATTCTAACATATAAAGTTCATCCAGATACATTATGCTTATGCATTTTAGAATAAATATATATTTTTAACAATATAAAATTTCAGTGGCAATTCAATAAATAATTTTGTACATAAAAACTATTCCTTAAATAAAATTCGGCAATTATGTATGAATATGATTAAAAATAAATTTTTACACAGTACCTAATAAAATCGTTTTATATCTCATATTAAAAATTAAAGGTACCTATCTTATTAGCTGCCTCAAATCAAACATGCATGGCAATCATCAAAATGGAATATTTGTCCCTGAGAGTGTGATGAAATTGTTGGATAAAGTATACTTCAGAAACAAACAGAGCTGTCCAAGTATATTCTCTCGTCTGTCATTCTGACAAATAAGGTTAAGAAACCCCAAGGTTAAGATACATTATGTTCATGCATTTTAGAACAATATATATTTTCAATGATAGTATAAATTATCAGTAGCAAATCAATAAATAACGTCGTATATAAAAATTATTTTTTAAATACAATAAGGAAATTATTTATAAATATTTGCACAAAATCCGATAAGAGTAGTCTAACATCCGAAAATAAATTTTAATTTATCTTTAACTATATATTTGAATTTTAAATTATTTATTGTTCGGAATAAAGGATACTTACTTATAGAAGCAACAGAATACGTTGATTTCTTTCAATTTGCTTACATGTTATCTTGACATGCAAGGTCTTTTTTTTTTAGGTTAAACTACATATTATTAAATATTTTACCAGAAGAGAAAATTTCAATGGTGATATACATTCTAATAATAAAGTAATAATTATTTTGAATACTAATAATAATAAGTATTTTAATTAAAAACTTTGTAAGCAGATAGTCTACATAGATTTTTTATAATAAATTCTCTTGAAAGGTTAATAATCATTTACTAAGTAAAAGTTTATGCAGACAAACTCGATTTTAGCGAGATTGAATTGCTTGAGAATACGCTTTTAAAAATATAAAATAGAAAAAAAATATGGCAATGCCAATTAATCGATCAGTTTTTCAAATTTTGACAGATGAATTGGATTTTTCATTGACTAAGTCATTTTCAAGAACTACTTGACTTTAAATCAATTCAATAGCCATTCCTGCAAATAAAGTATCATGATTTTTCGTTTAACTTTTCGTGTTCCAAATTCTGAAATAATGAAAATTTCGTCGTCTAAAGTTTTTTTTTCCTTTTTTTTTAAAGCATTAGAAGATTTACACAGTTAATAAATTTTAGAGCAAATGTTTTAATGAACAAAATATTTGTTTATTGGAAATTTGTAGAAAATTTATACCTCCCCTCAAAGTTTTTATTTAAAGCATTTTTAAAATATTTTATAGAATTAGGTGTCAGTGTTATTTATGATGATCGATTACCTGTATGAAGGATATAGACCCTAAGGAGAGTTCCCCTCATGGGGGTCTTTCTAGGGAACCTAAGAACTTTCTAGGTCTTTAGGGAACCTAACCAGTATTTATTCAAGGTTTTCCAAGGTTCGAAGAAAACCAGAAGAACACCGAAAGGTTAGGCCGACGGGTGCGATTTGATTCAAACCCAGCATCTAACGTGTACCAGCTTCGTGAGCAGAATCTCCGGACCACTAGTGGGGTTTTAGAGAATTGGGAAATTTACAGTTATAATGTCTTTACTATTGAAATATAGAAATATTTAAGAACTGAAACTTACCATTCCTCCAATGTTCCGACATCAAGAAAGTTAAACAAATCCAAATGGGAGAAAAATCATGTTTTAATGACTTTTCTCTGTGTTTGTGCAACAAATAAAGCTTTGGATCAAGATAAAGAAAATTTTTGTCGTAAAAATAAAGCAATTATTATTATTTATTTCTTTATTTATTTATTTTGAGTAACCTTTTTTTGAAGTATTTATAAATATCACGGAATATGCAGGATATCTCGCTGAAAATGTTTCTCATTGAAGTATAGCTAACCTTTAATTTTAAATCTTCACAACAATCTTTATTTTTCGAAATGAAATGTGTTCAGAAGTAGTTGAAACAGTAAAAGTTACAAATTCTAACACATCTCATTAGGCACTTCAAATCAAAGGGGTGTGGCAGCATCCAAAACTGTACATTTGTCCCTGAGATCGCCATGAAGCTGTCAGAAAAAGTTCTTCAGACTCAAATAGAGCAATACAAACATATTCACTTCTATTTCATTCTGACATATAAGGTTCATCCCAAGGTTAAGATGCATTATGCTTAAGTATTTTAGAATAACGTATATTTTTAATGATATTTTCAGTGGCAATTCAATAAATAATTTTGTACATAAAAACTATTCATTAAATAAAAGTCTGCAATTTTTAATGAACACCAATTAAAAATAAATATTTACACCAATAAAATCATCAATATCCAAGAATAAATCTTAATTTATTTTTAACGATTATTTCAATATTTCAAATTTATCATCGGTAGATATAATACATACTTATATACAAGCAATAATTCGCAATTTTTTTCTTACATTTCCTTTTGACATATAATGCCTTTTTTCAAGGTTAATTTACTTAATTATTAAAATTAGTATTTTATGAGAAAATTTTCAATAAAGTTTTAAATTTTCAATAGTAAATTTATAAATCATTTTGACTCAAAAAATCTATCTTTTAATTGAAAACATAGTATTCATTAATTTCACTAGTTAATTTAGTTTTCGTTAGTTTAGTTTTAGTTAGTTTTTTTTAAGTTAGTTAGTTTAATTTAGTTTTCACTAATTAAAAATAACATGAAAGATTATCATGCTAATAATCTGCTCATTATTATCATGAGAAGATTCTAATATTCTGTTATTTAGAGAATAATAGCTTATTCTCTAAATATGTTCTTCTTGAAACATGTAAATAAAATTTTTTAATGTACTTTAAATGTTTTTATTAATACAACAACGTCTTATAAACAAAATATTTATTTATAATATAAATACTTACTTTTTCGTTCTGGAATATATATTATTAATATTACGATATCATAGCAGTTAGTCTCTAAATATTCTTAATAATGAATGCTTTTAAAACACTGATAATCACTCAATAAAATAAATAATATTTATACAGTTAATATCATTTATCGCTGGCCTATATTGATTGAGAATAACACTTAAACATGTGGGTAAGTGTGATCGCAGACCGCACAGAGGGTTTCGTTGAATATCTCTTTTAGAAAATTTTATCCTGTAATTAATAAATCCAAATTTGTCCATTCACAAATATTAAATTCTTACATAGATGGTAGCACTAATAAATTTAATTTTAAAATACTTATAAAAGGAAGTTATTTATTTTAATAAAATTAAAAATGTTTAAATCAAATTATCTAAACAAAATCAAAAATTCTAATTTTTTTGACAATCCAAAATTTAAAAATAATTAGCAGCGATATGAATTTATTAAAAAAAATCGTTAAACGAAATTTAAGATACTGAATAAATCGTTAATAAATTGCCATATATTTTTTTAAATACAAAGAAAAATGAATTCCAAAAAATATTATAAATGTCAGTGATAAAAAATTAGTGTAATCCCAATTGTCAAAAAATATGAAATTTCTTTTAATGAAGTCCCTTTTAATATGAAAATTTCAAGCAACAGCAAAGGTGTTCGAACTAAGAATCCCCTGCTTACTAGCGAGACACTTTACCACAAAGCTAGAATATCTGCATCAAAAATGCTGAAATTAAAATTCACTTTTAAAATTTAAATCGAAAAATTAAACGACTGACATAGATAAAATTCATTTAATTAAAAAAATATGGGATTTTCGAAATTTTATGATAATTACCAGCCAAACGAAAGAAACAGTGTTTTGGCCCTTTGCATTGCGATATAAATTTACAATTTCATCAAAATTTCTTCCCTTATGAAAATGATCAAAAGTTTCAAGATTAATCATTTTTACTTTTCTCTATCTTAAATAGAGGAAAAAATTATAATCGAAATTTTTGCGCCAACTTCGAGTTTTCGACGGATTTGCATGTTTCAGAGGACAAAGATTCCAAAACACATGCTTATACAAAATGTCTGTCAGTCCGTATGCCCTTCTGTCCGTGTGCTTGTCTGTCCATGTGTCGCCATTGTGCCACCAAAAAGCGCATGAAGTTATAAATAAAACTGAACATTTTTTTTTTTTTTTTTTTTTTTTTTTGTGTGTGTGTGTGTTTTCGCTTATGAATGTGACCAAAGGGATCTCCTTCAGTATGGAAATATTCCGCCAGAAAGGGGAGCTGTAATAGCGATATCTGTGCCATTTTCATTATTGTGCTATCGGAAAGTTTACAAAGCTTTCCATAGAATTTAATCAATTTCTCGGGGAATGTTTTAGCTATGGTAAACATGTCCTCCATGAATTTGAAAAAAGATCTTTCGAAAGGGGCCAAGGTAATAGTTATTTTTGTACCATTTTTTTTTTTTACTATATCATCGAAAAATGTATAAAGTTACGCTTAGAATTGAATATATTTTTTTTTGTATGTGTTTTTGACTCTAGCAAGTAGGTTCTTTCTAAATTTGGAAAAAAAAAAAAAAAAGCCAGAAGATGTTGCTGTAATAGCGATTTTTGAGTAAGTTTCTTTATTGTATCTTTGAAAAATGTATGAAATTATGTATAGAATTAAACGAATTTTTTGCGTATGTTTTTAGATATGACCATAAAGTCTTTCTTGAATTTAGAAATTTTCCGCTGGAAAAGTGCTCTGTGGTAGCGATTTTTGTAGAATTTTCTTGATTTAAAGTAGTTCTATGTTTTATCGACGACGCATGCAGCGATTAAAACTTGCGTCATGCTGCGCCAGCTATTCACAAACAGCTGATGACAACACAGTAAGGAAAATCGGGATTTACTCCTAGTAATTATCTGAAGCAGAAATTAAGGCTGAATATCAAATTTGTGTAGTATTGAACTAATTATATTATTGTATTAACATGCGCAGGGCCTGATTAATGCACGGGCCTCCAGGGCCTTGGCCCTGGGCCCACCAATTTCAGGGGCCCACAAATTATGTGGCTGTTTTTTCCCCCTTAATCAAATACTTTTCAAATAATATTGTTTTACAAAATATGATATGTAAAATATTAAATATTTTGAATGATTCAATAAAATTTTTAGAAGCTTTTAACCTAGGCACTTTTTACCCAAACAACTTTGTCAATTCATCAAATAAACCTTCTTTTTTTTCTGAAAGTGTTACCGGGAATGGGTAGGTAGGGGGGGGGGCAACTTTTTAACAGGCCCTGGGCCCAACTTCAGCTTGATCGGGCTCTGAACATGTGTAACTACTTTTTGAAATAATAAGATGTATGAGAGAGAGAAAAGTTTTGGTATTGACACGTCGAACTAGTTCACTTACAATTTTCAGAGTCAATTATTAAAAAAAAAGTTAATATGAAAAAATGTAAATTTTGCATGTAAAATAATTTTTCTACAGTATTATTACGAATTATATTCTTTGCATGGCTTCGGAATAATATACATACAATTTGGGATAATTATACAGCTTAAAATGAAACCCTCTTTGCAACTCAGTTTCCAGAAGCAAAAAGGATCACCAAATCGAACGAAAAAAAAATCAGGATTTAGACTCTTTGTTGTTTGTTTGTGTTTATGACGGCCAATTAACAACACTTGGTATATAGACCCTAAAGGGGGAGAGGATGCCCACCGTAGTGGCTTTTGTAAGTGAACCTAACCCGTATTTTTGCAAGTAAATCCAAGGTTCGAAGAAAATCATAAAAAATTCCGAACGGTAAGGCCGACGAACGTGATTGAGTTTGAACCCAGCATTTGCCGTCTACCAGTTTCGGAGGGAGAACTTCTCAGTCACTGGAGGGGATTATTCCCTTTGATCTGCACTATATATGTAAATATGCATCAAAATTCGTGCCCTTATAAAGATGAACAAAAATTATTCGATTATTCTCTTTTAATTATTAAATGAAAGTTAATTTTAAAAGTAACAATTTTATTTACAAAATAATTTTAATTAATTTTAATTTTATTTACAATAATTTCCAAAACTTCTTTACTCTCTCGGAACGAAAATATATCATTTGGGGATATATTGCAAGACAATGAAACGATATGAAAATATTCCTCAATTCTCAAATGCCGAAAAGGATAACTAAACCAAATGATAAAATTCAGAACTTGATCTTTTGTGCAGCGATATATGTATATATATAACAAAAACACATCAAAGTTCGTGCACTTATGACAATTAAAAAATCAATTATATAAATAAGCGACTGGACTGCGATTGATAACATTATTAATCATTTCGAGTGGTGGAAAATAATAATCGCTGCAAAGTACAAAATATCTAGTTATGTCATTCTTAGCTAAAAGTTGTTATGCTTCACTACAATATTTGTAACTGTAATAAAATGTATTCTATAGTGCCAAGTTTATTATAAATAAATTCATATTTATTTTATACAAATAAATACATATAGTTATAGATTATCTGGTAAACTAATTCATTCGAAAAAAAAAATATAGCATTGATGCACTGATACAAAAGATTTTGAACAGGAATTCTAATAAAAAAAATTCTATAAATTAAAAATGGTATTATAAATTTGCATAAAAAATCAACGACCAAATAAATTTCAAATGTATGCAAAATAATACTTTTACGTATCTATTTTATAATTTAAAGAGTAGAAATTCTAAAAGTCACACTAAATGAAACATTTATATAATAGGATAAGAAAATCACCACCATGTGATAAACAAAAATTTTACTCCAAAAGGAAAACTTAAAACTATTAAAAAACACAACAAAAGCCTATTGTACTGCCTGACCTTGGTCAATTTTATTCGTTTTAATCTCTGAATAGCCAATAACTTCAAGATGACGTCAGCCGTTCTCGGACCTCGTTAAGCTTATTTCCATCGTCAGTGTTTTGTTTTATTTTTAGGATTTTCAATTTTACATTTTAAAACCACGCAATGAAAATACTATATATGTCTTTGCTATTTATTACCGAAGGAATTAGGAGTTTTATTATTAATTCCTTATACTGTTTAAACAAATATATTTTATATTATTGAATTAGTTACGTTTAAATTTATTAACTTTATCAATATGAAAAAAAATCTAGTGTGATTCTTTTCAGCTTTCCAAACACTGTTGTATAGTTCCAAAAAGGTGTGTTAGTGTTGCTTTATAACGGTCAATTATCAACACATGGGATATATTCCCTAAGGGGAGAAGGGTATTCTCAGTGGGGATCTTTCTAAGGGAACCTAACTTGTATTTGCGCATTGAAATCCAAAGTTCGAAGAAAATCACGGAAAGCTCTGAATGATTAAGCCAACTGGTTCATTTGAGTTCGAATCCAGTTCTTTCCATCAACCAGCTTGAGCAGAACCTCTCGGTTACAAATTCCCCAAAACAAAACTAGTTAGATATGGTAATCCGAAAATCCATGCATCTCAATATTTCAAAAAATAAGTTACAAATGTTAATACTTTATTATCATCCGTTCATATGATACACCAAAAACTCTTATCACCGCCGTAGGATATCCGTTCGGAGTTTTCGTGGTTTTCTTCGAACCTTGCGTAAATACGGATTAGGTTCCCTTAGAAAGACCCCCCCCCCCGATGGGCACTCCTCCCAGGGCCTATGTCCCTCGAGTAGGTAATCGGCCAACCCAAAATAAACAAAACCAAACAAAAAACTCTTATCTTCTGCTTTATTCAATTAATTGGAGAAAAACAAGGCAATATCTGTAAAGATATTTAATAAAATGGATATTTTTCGTTATTCAGTTGCACGTTAGCTGATTGTGAATAGCTGGTTGATCAGGATGCGAACTTCTTGGTGCTTCACGAGGTGCCATTGTGCAACGGTGCTATGAAAATCGAGAAACTCACACTAAAATTGATAGATCGATGAAAAAATACCAAATTAAATTAAGACTGCTTGCCATTTCCAAACACATAAATATGAAATTTGATTCAATTCTATGCATAAACTTATACACTTTTCGATGGTACAATAATGAAAATGAAACAAAAATCACCTTTACAACTCCATTTCCCGACTCAGTTTTCCAAATTCGAGAAGGAACTGCTGACCATAGTAAAAAAGACATGCGCAACAAATATAGTTCAACTGTATGCATAACTTCAAACACTTTTCGTTGGTACAATAATGAAAATCGCACATAATTCGATATTATAGTGTCCCCTTTTTGCCAAATATTTTTAATTTCAAGGAATGAATGCTTGCCGCAGCAAAAAATATACACAAAATATAGGTTCCATTCTTTGCATAACTTCATAGATTTTTCAATGGTACAATAGTGACACACATACATACAAACACACGGTCATACACATCGACTGACAGAATTTTGTATAAACATGTTTTTTGGGATCTGACCCTTAAAACAAGTAAATCCGTCGAGTACCAGAAATCGAAAAAAAAAAAAAACCCGATTATAATAGTTTCTTCAATTGAAGATAGAAGAAGGTAAAAATAAAATTTTACAGTTGAATTTATTTATTTTTAAGGAAATAAAATTAAACAAATTATCAAACGAATGTTTTCTATGCAGTTATCACAGATGTAACCTTGAAAACTGGATGAAGTTATTTGTCTCTTTTTTTATAAATTAAATAACGAAGAAAAGATTTTCAAATGATATGTTTGTTTAGACTATAAAACAGTAAAATCGCTGTGTAAGAAGGGAAATAGGTCAAAGATAAAGATTTGCATTAACAGATAACATAAAACGGCTAGAGATAAGTACTTTTCGTCGAACAATTAGTGTAGTAATAGTAAATTAACTATTTGCACTCGAGGTCTTTTTGGTATGAAAAAATCTGCAGCTCCAGAAGTTTATTTTAAAGCAAACAGAGGAAATTATTTATCACAAGAATACCATATTTACTCGTGTATAATGCGCACTTAAAAATAGAGCAAAACTTCTAGGTGCGCGTTATACATGGAATATATTTTTAATACTAGATGTAACCACTCTATATAAATATGAATCAAGAAATATATTCATAGAAGACATAATCACTCGGAAAATCTTATTTAATCGAAGTATCACTGCATTTTTATTTCAATTCTTGCACTTTTTTATAAATTAACATTATATAAACGTTATTTAGAAATTCTAACTGTCGTCACTCCCACCTTCCCCCCCGTAATTCACTCCTTATCTGAAGTCTAAAAGTATATTTTCGCCTTGTTTTTGGACTGATGTAATGTTTATCTCAACTTTCTTTGCTGAAATTCTAGTCATTCATTCATTTGCATATCAAATTTACGGTGCGCGTTATATACGAGATTTGAAAAAATCGCCATTTTTTCTTGTTATGTACGGGCTGCGTATTATACACGCGTGCGCGTTATACACGAGTAAATACGGTATATTTATTAACAAATAGGATTTATTTATTGCCTGAATAGATGTTTATAAGATATTTATCACATGTTTATATACTACCTCTGACAATAAAGTTCGGTGAATGAATTCAGAACAACCGATCTGGCAACATTGGCGGAACAAAACAGTGCACCTGCATAGAGGCGAGTGTTGACCATCCTCCCCCACCGTTGTTCATCTGAGCGTCGTTTATTTTCTGTATAAGACGTGATTTACTAAGTGCTTGTTCAGTGTGTTGGTTCTTAACTGAAAACAGGAAAATGGACGAACAAAAGATCAGTTTAAAGTTTGGTTTTAAGCTTTTGCAAGACACCGAAGGAAATTCATGCGAGGGGATGCAAACTGAGCATCCACCGCACTTGCCAGATCTCAATCCTCCACATTTCTTCCTATTTTCATCACTATGTTATCGGACTTCACCGAACTTTATTGTCAGAGGTAGTACTAGGATTTTCTAAATTCGACAGACAATGTATGAGGGGAATAGCAATCATCAATAAGATGAAAAATTACCATATAGGTGTGGGATTTCCATAGAGTGGGCAAGCTACTCATTTAAGGGCACGACATCTCGACAAGTAAAATGAAGCACTTTTTGAGAAATATTTGATCGAATGTATTTGCTTAAAAATGGAGATAGAAATGAAAACATTTTCTTACAGTTAACCTTTGTGGATCAACAACTCTGATTTGAAAAATATTGACTCACATGTTAGAATACATGGGCAATCTTCAAATTTCGCTTACATATGCTGTCCAAGATAAAAAAGAAAAAAATTCAAACACAAATTAATATTTAAAGTTTGATTTCACTTATGC
This sequence comes from Maratus speculifer, assembly GCA_964019185.1. Taxonomy (NCBI): domain Eukaryota; kingdom Metazoa; phylum Arthropoda; class Arachnida; order Araneae; family Salticidae; genus Maratus; species Maratus speculifer. Next base: position 110,278,987 of record OZ025303.1, on the reverse strand, counting down.
ATTAGCTAAAGAAGATTATATTGAACATTTCTAGCATGAAAAATTTAAAAAAAATAAATAACAATTTAGAGATATAAATCTTTAAAATTGTGATTCTAAGCAAAAATGCCTGTACCATTCAAAGTTTAATGTTTTTAACTGTGTTTTTTTTTATTTGCGCTATCTTTTTTAAATAAAAAGGTTCAATTATTTTAAATATGAACTGTTAGTGTTCTATATTAATGAAAAAAAAATATTACAAAAGATATTTTCTTTAAGATATTACCAGAAATCTGTTGTCCCTCACTTTTTGTCAAGTCCGTTACCTTGTGATTATTTTAGTAAAATAGATTTTGAATGCTGCCTAAAGTTAGCAGCAAATATTCGGCGATAAAGTTAAACTATTCACGCAACTACTGCTTGCAATTTCTTACTCTTCAATTGTGAAGCAATGTAATAGTGGCAAGAAAAAGCTTTTATCAAGGTTGGTATTTTTTTCACTGTCATGTCTGTTACCGTAAATTTTAATATTAAAATAATTATTTTTGCTCTTTTGCAATTAAATATTGTTTACTAAATAGTTTCAGAAGGTATGTGTATTGTTATCTAAGTTAGAAATTATACAAGCTAGTTCATTTCTAATAGTTTTATTTGACTTGTCAAGTTCGTTACCATGAAATGTAAGCGATGAGGTCTAAGTTACTAAATAAGTTTACTAAATAGTTTTAGAAGGTACTTAAATTATTATCTAAGTTAGAAAATATACAAACTCGTTCATTTTAATAGTTTTTTTAGTTTTATTTGGAATGTCAAATCCGTTACTTGTCAAGTCCGTTACCATGAAATGTAAGCCAATGGTGAAAATGGCCCATATACAATAAACAGAAATTAACATACAACTCATAAATATTGTCCATTTTCTAATAAAAAATTTTAAAGTATACAAAATTACCTATAAATATTTACTTTCGGACTGCTCTTTTTTATTTAATTTGGCAAAATTTACTAAGTTAATTTTTGTAATATAGACCTGAAGCTTCTGAAATGATTAACAAAACTTTGGTATGAGAAAACAACTCAATATAAACGTCTTTTGAGAATTCCAACGATCAATTTATATTAACTGTGCTGTAAAAAAAAAAAAAAAAAAAAAAAAAAAAAAAAGTGTAATTATTAAATTTTTTCAAGGAAACTTGCTTAGTGAATTTTTTTTAAATTTCAATTTAAATTAGGTTTAAAAACATTTATGCTATTCAATAAGTTGACTATTTTGAAATATTGAATTTCTATAAAAAATATTGGCTACCTATCAAAATATCAGATATTTTGTATATTTTCGTAAACACTCTTATCTTTACAAGCCCTGCTGCTTCATTGAGAAATTAAGGTGCTTGTGAGTGTTCAAAACTATACACTTTGAAGGGATAAATTAAATAGTTTTTATTTAAATATCCTTTTTGTTTAAAATAATAGGGGGTTCTGACCCTTAGGAACTACGCGCGCCAACAACCGCCCAGACAATGCGGTATCTAAAAACACATCTAATTTGCTTTGTTTAGGAAACAAAAAAGAAAATGGCTACGAATGTAAAAACGCAAGAGCCTCTTGAAGACAAATATTATTTTAAGAAATGGACTCAGTGAATGGAACAAGCTTTAAAAGTACTTTCTATTTAAGAAAATATGACCTCCCACCTCCTTTAAAAATTGGGAAGAAGGGTCTATGCACGGAAAAGTTTGGTACATTTTCGGCGTTTTGTGTGATTGTCATAAAATATTTAAGTTTCTGAAAATATTTAAACTTGTAAGAAATTCAATTATGACGTCATTTTCTGCAGAGGAAGCATGAAATCCATGATTTGTAAATGCAAATGCACATGATTTGTTGAATAAGGCATGACGCTACGTTCACGTGAAAACCGTACAATTAATGTCCAATAATGATATATTATTAATATAAAAATATGGTACTACTCTGTTATCCTGTCAACCAATTTCGCCAAATTATACAAATCGCCAAACTAATAGCCAAATTATACATATTGACATAATTTTTATTTTAAATAACGAAAAATGGAATAATTAGTAGAATATTAATAAAAATATTAATAAAAAATCGAAATAAAAATCACTTAATAACATTTTAAACATGTGAATCGTATTTAATGTCATTGAATGTGACATTCACGATCATCCATTATTGGCATTTAATCTTATAGTTTGGCGATAATTTTTTGGTCGACGAGTTAACCTAGTAACACCAAAAATATATTTATTATTATCAGTTGCTTTTAATAATTTAGCAATACGAAGGATAATTAATTACTTTGAAAATAAAATTAATAAATTTTCGAATAATCATTAAAAATCAAATAAAACGAAGCATAAATTTCTCTTGTTATGACATCGTTTAGGATTGAAACTTTCTTTTATGTTATCTGTTCACCATGTATCATTAAAAATACTTCAAGACATGAAAATACTCTACACATAATTTCAGTGGCGCCAACTTTTGAAAAATATTCGGTTGGCTCAAAAATATTAAGTGGGCTCAATGATATTTTAGAAAATGGTACAACCAGTGTGTTTTTCTTTGAAGGGTGGACAGGGTGAAAGATGATATTTTTAAGTTAAGCTATCAAGTTTTAAGATAGTTGTAATTTTTAAAAATTACGAAGAAGAATTTTGAAGAAATCAAACGGTAATAACCTTATTTAATCTCAAACAGCAAATACTAACTTTAATTAGAAAAAATTACGAATTTGATTCTCTCCTAACGTAAGAAATTTGTAGAACCGCGCAACTTTTGTCTGTTCATTTTTTATTTATTTTTAAAAACAAAGAGATTGTGCAAGAATACCTTATTTTTCGGTTTATTGCTTATTTTTAATTTTAAAGAATTTAGTTTGGCAAGATTCTATTCTATACGCTAATTCACCACAGTAAAAGCCTATAAAAGGAATGCTTTAAATGATGTATATTCACATAATTATATATTGCGAATAAAAAAGACAGTGTAATGAGTTTTAAAACAGTTCTTTGACAAACGTTAAAAGCGGTTTATGAATGGCATATTAGTTTAATTTTTACTAGTCATAAAAGATATGGAGGTTATTAACTGGGAAATTTCAAAAGAATAAAATAAAAACACTTTTTGCACGTCAGGCGAGTTCAATTTCAACTTGTCAACAAGGCTAGCAACTCGAAATATAGTTTCTAAGAGAGGTAAATCGTTGTTATTGTTGTTATTTTTATAGAAAAGTGATCGCTTTTACTTGAGTATTTTCAAGCTTCTTTTGTATTTTTTAATATTATTCTATAATAAGGTGCAAGCAATTGACTTTTATGTGCGATTAATCGATCGTTAAAATCGATTGTGTACTTAGTATATCGATTTAGATTGTTAACTTTAAATTGGATATTGAGATTTACAAATGGTCACATTATATGAATAAAGTTAAGTTGAAAAAGCAATTTGCATATTCTTTTAAGTATTGCTTTCTTTTTTCCCTCTCCAATTATCGTTGATAAATACTTATTAACTTTCACTTCTACTCTTTCACGTAGATTCAATTTCAGGAAAAGCGATTTTATTGGAATAATTTTCTAAACCTTTTTTCATCTGAGAATGTAAATTAATTCGTATATAAAAGTCATTTACCGCTCATTGACCAATATCATTTTATCTTTTTTCGTGCAACAAATTAAAAAAGTATTGGATTAAAAAGAGAATATCATACAATCCCAAAAAGAGTTCATTATACTGTTTTAGAGTTCGTTATTTTGAAAATTAAACATGTATGTCTCCGATAAATTCCGTTTTGAAATTTAATTTACATCAATTATAGATTCTATGAAAATATTTCTGATAACCATTATATTTTAAATGATAGGATAGTGAACATATATTCATTACAGAAATATTTTTATTAATACATTGCATTTCAATTCTTAGTTAACCAAATTTGAGATTACTTTAAAACAAGGCTCTTTAATCATTTTACTAAAGTCTTTAAAACTGCGATAAAAGTATTAGAACGGGAGGCGGCATCACAGTTAATCACGTCATCGAGTTCACGGATAAAATTCGAGGATGAGTTAAACCTTGATTTGCATATTAAAACGCAATCGGTCTGCAACTTGGTGGAAAACACCTAAAAACCCAATTTTAGCGGTTCATTCATAAGTTTACCATTATGTTTTCCTTCTCCCAATCCTTCATGTTTTCATAATTTTGGATACAGAAAACGACAATGGTAAACCTACGAATCAACCGTTAAAATCGATTTTTCATGGGGTTTTTTCCACCAAAAAATGACTTGACAGATCGACTGCATTTTAATATGCGAATCGAGATTTAACAAATCCTATATTTTCATCCGTGAACTCGATGAGGGTATGCCTGTGCTGCCGCCTCCCGATATCTATGCTAGGAGTAGTTCAAAATATATGCGCTCAAAAGGAACGAAAACGGGCAGTTCTCGGTATATGGGCACAATAATTTGCCAATGATTGCTGCATGTTACCTTCAGGTATTTCTTAAAATCAAATGCATATGTTACGCATAAAACTATAGATTTTTCTGGAAATATTTCTTTAATCTAGTTGGGCGGGGGTCTTCAAAAATTTTGACTGAAAATTCTTTTTTACCAGAAATTCCCAAAAGTAATAGTAGCTTTATCCCTTTATCTACCGACGGTACTTATAAGTACCATTAAAATTACTTATTATAAAATTCTTTTAATACGTCAATTAGTTGTAATATTGTTTAGAATGAGTTACAGGTACATAACTTTTTTTTTTTTTTTTTTTTTTTTTGTTCCAAAAGCATTATTGGTTACATAAAACAAAAATATTTTTAAAAGAATGATTTTTTTTGCCTTTGTAACTTATCAGTTTTCTTGGTGCTGAGGGAGGGCGATGGGGATTTTTTAATTCGAAAATATTTCTATATTTATATTGTAAGAACGTCATATTTGTGCATTTTATAATTCTACAAAATACTAAGAAAACGATTTAAAGTAAAAGATTTGAGTGTGGTTATAGATATTGCACAAAATCCTTGTAAATTCAAATTTAATTAATCCTTCTAAAATCCTGGAAAAATGTATTAAAAGATTATGTAAATCTTTTAATTTAGTTTAATCAATTTACGTAAAAGGCTTTAGAATGTAAAATTTTCATGAATTCATAATTCGGAAGATAAAGGGTTAAGATATTGTTTATTAGACAAGAGCTCATAAAACACTATTGTTTGCGGTAGAATATTGATGAAAGGGTCAAATCACGAAAAATCTTTTGAAACAATGTAAACCTACACCTATTTTTTCTTTTTTTACATACATTTTTTGTAGCACGGTTTTTAAACTATTCCGAACTGTACTAACTTTATTATTTGCATACAAAAGATTTTAAATTTCAGTATAGGGGATGTGCTCAGTTACCATTTTATCAGATTTTCATCGCAGTATTTGCCCACCTCATTGAAGAAACTTTCCTTGCAAGTTGCACGCATTTTTCATATTAATGAAATCCGAATCGTCGGACGATTTTTATGTAGATTTATTATTATTTTTTGGAATTTTCGTCTCAAGGACTTTCATTTACCAAGAAAAACAATTCATTGTTTTTATTGTGTTCGGATAAAAGTAAAGGAAACTGATAAGGGAAATTTATCAATAATCTTGTATAATTTTGTCTTACCATAATGATTATTAGATATTGTTGAAAAATAAAGGCATGTGGAACAAAAGTTTGCTTATTTTGCGCAAAGCGTCTGGATACCTCTAATTTATAATTCATCAGTTTCAAAACACGCATTGTCGAGCCCCCCCCCCCCTCTAAAAATCATGTTTTTACTATTATGTATGTAAACCTGCACCGAAAGAATACTACAATCTCCAGCAAAATTAATTTTATCGCATATTTCTGGCATTGTAATATCAAAGTTGTTCTTACTTACTAATAATTTCAGATTAAAACTTGTTCTCCCAATTTTTTTTCATAGATAAGGCGAGTATTGTAACTCATTTTCTCAATTGTAATCTTCGGTTTCTTCTTCAACACCAAGGGTGCATAGATATATACCGGGTGTCCCAAAAATGACTGATGGATTTTAAAATTCAATAACTTGCAAACGGTGACAGCTATTTAAAAAAATTTTGCAGGAGGGTTATGTATAATGTCAAGAGTTTTTTTACCGTATTTTTTTTATTTTAGTTCGAATTTCAAATAATAGGTGGTTCTGACGGAGATTAAAGACCAGGTCGAAGTTTCACTCAGCACTAATCACCTGGCCTTCAATCGCCGTCAGCGCCACCTATTGTTTGAAATTCGAACTAAAATAAAAAAATTACGGTAAAAAAAACCCCTGACATTATACATAACCCTCCTGCAAAAAATTTTTAAATAGCTGTCATCGTTTGCAAGTTATTGAAATTTAAAATCCATCAGTCATTTTTGGGACACCCGGTATATATATATATATGTTACATTAAAGATTTTTCCTTCGCGATAATTCCGTTTATTTTCTTTTTATGCTAAATTACCGACATATACACTAATAATAATATCTCTATCTTTTAATCTTAATAACATCTCTAAACTTTTCTTTTTACTTTCTTTTACACGAAGATCTTTTGTGACCTGGAATATTTGTTTACGCCTCATATTTTTAGCTCATTACGCGTTTCTTACAGGACTATTTGCAGAATTATTCTCATTGGACAATTTCGTGTAACCTTTTTGTTCCTTACCAATCAAAAGCGCGCGAAGCCATGAATTTTACCATTGCGAATTTTATCGAAAATCAGCAGCATTCGATCAAAACAGAGAATTTGAGCGTTTTTCTACTTGATGAGATCTCTCACGGCCCGGTAGTTCCGTATGACGACAGCTTTTTCCTTCTAAATTTCTTTTAACAACCGTTATGATTTGTCGCAGCAAAACCTGAGCTTCAAAGTAAGGTGGGAACTGTTTCAGCTGATATGTTTTTAATAAAAATTAAAAGTTACGCAGTTGCCTTATTGTTTCTTGGGAAAACTCCGAGTTGAAACTAATCTATTGCCTATTGACCACGTCATCACTTGCATTAAAGACCGGCAAAGTGCCACCGTACATCGAAATGAATTCACGCACTGTAATGCATTCGATTGAGTGCTCAGATTTTCCATTACACCATATATTTATTTATCGTCTAAAAGGAATTAAAAGTACTTATTTTATTTATTATAGCATAGCACGGTAGTGCTATGCTATATTTATTTCCAATGCGACTCCGTAATGTTATTTTAATAGGGAATTTAACATTGAACGAGTTATTTACTAGACATTTTCCCACCTTTTGTACGCGCTGCCACAGATTTTCTTCGAAGCACCTAATTGAGTTAAAAAAAATTCCTCCAATCAAAAAAAAAAAAAAAAAAAAAAAAAAATGAAAATCTTAGTGATCAATGGACATATTTCCTGTAGCATTTAATAATTTTTACGTGATTTAAAAAGAAATTTTTTTTTTTGTAAGAATTAAAAACGGCATATTTAAGACTTCATATTGGAAGTGAAACGGAGATTTTTAAACATTTGGTACCAGGAAAAAGAATCATTTTCAGAAAATAATAAATATGAAGCATGATTTTTGTAATAAAGAGATATTTTCTAATATTAATTGATGGATCAATGCGTTTTTTAATTGAAGAAATATAGAAAATTAGTAAATTAAGCTTTTTTTCTATTTATTGTTTTTCAAAATAATAGAAAATAACTTAAAAATATATATGTAAATAATGGTATTTGAAAGTGGGGTTTCTGACACATTGGCATCTGAAAAAAAATCGCGCCAAAGCCAGTATATGATATTTGTGCCGGAATTTTGTACCTATACCACAATTTTTATAATGTCTTTGCCTTATACGTTCGAAGAAAATCAAAATAAATTAAGGTAAATAAAAGTCTCCAAAAATAATAGTATTAAAAAATAATAGTATATCATCCTTGGTACGTAATGAAATTAGTAAATCTGCAGAACTAGGCCTTCAAACTCAATTCCTGGCAATTTTTTTAAGGCTAAACCGCAGAATTAACGACTAATTGGCGTAAGACTTTTCGGCACTGCAATAAATTAGCCAATTCTATCAACCTAATCATTCAAATATATTTTTTAATTTCCAATTTGGCGATTTTTTAAAATCGCTCCTCAACTTGTAACATTACAAATAATTAATCATTGAATAAAATTTAATTTTGAATTAATTTGTATTAAATTTATTATTCCTATGATTGTTAAAATGATAAGAAACTTACACGATTTAATTTTTAAAACATCACAAAGAGTTTCTGTTGAAAAGTAGCTGTTTTTTTTATATTTCAAGTTAATATTTTTATAAAACTCTTTTGATGCATTATTTGTATGAAATTATAAAATGTAAACACATTTGAAATATTCATAACGCTCTGTCCTTTGGCACAGATGTCTAATACTTATCACGTTCTCGCAATTTTTGCGAAAATTGATGGTGAAAATTTTGTTTTCAATAGAACAAAACAATTTATATCATTTAAGGTATTTCTAGGTTATCCCGTCGACCAATTTCGCCAAATTATACAAATCGCCAAACTAATAGCCAAATTATACATGTTGACATAATTTTTATTTTAAATAACGAAAAAATAAATAATTAGTAGAATATTAATAAAAATATTAATAAAAAGTCGAAATAAAAATTACTTAATGACATTTTAAACACGTGAATCGCATTAATGTCATTGAATGTGACATTCACGATCATCCATTATTGGCATTTAATCTTATAGTTTGGCGATAATTTTTTGGTCGACGGGATAACCTAGAAGTACCCATTTTAAAAAAGAAAGTACAAGAAAATAATTTATTAATAAGTATACAATGATAGCCGGGTTAGCATATGAGACACATAATCGCCATTTTGTTCCAATCGTGCCAACGTGTTGCATGCACAGTGTATGCCGAATGTACAAATGAATTAAAGTGCATTTTTATGTGTATCGACATTGTCTTAAGATTCAGATTCATTTATCGAATTAAAAATGGGAATTTTTAAGATTTTCTTCTGACAGAATTCCTCGAAATCAAAGTGGTAATATGCGGGGATATTTGATAGGTTAATACGAGTCTAGAGAAAAGAAAATGGCGAAATGTTTTCTATGAGCTTGACATTAAAGTGAATCTAATTAACTTCTTGAACTCGTATAATAGTACTCGTTCAGTATCGTCAAGTTTTGGAATAGAAAATTTCCACATTTTGTGTAGTTTGGAAAACCTTGTCTGTCAAATCACAGTCTGAACATACACTGTAAAAAATTTGGAACTTTTACTGCATCGTCACTCCACCTTTTTTATAAAAAACAATTAATTTACTGTATTATGGATCATTCTCATTGGTCAAAATAGATATATTTTATAAATCTATGGAGTGACGATACAGCAAAAGTTTTAATTTTTTAACAGTATAGAATGTTGTCACTCTCATATGGAGACAGAAAAGTTCCTGTTATCAGATTCGAAAACAATATACACACTTTTAAAAAATTGACCATTTGCTGCATCGTCACTCCACCGCTTTTACAGAAAACGATTACTTCCCCCCAATTATGGAGCATTCTCATGGGTCAAAAGAGAAATATTCTCTAAAAGCGGGGGAGCGACGATGCAACAAAAGGGTCAAATTGTTTACAGTACAAGTAGCAGTGCTCATTTCCGATGTCGCTATTGATTAATTAGATGACTGCAAATTATTTATTAAATCATACTGCGTTTTTGATAACATCTTAATTTTTCGTTTTTATGACTGAAAAGAGAGTATTTTAATATGTACTAACATATGGAAATACTTTGCTCTGGATTAACTCATAGAAGCACTTTGACGCGTTCTGACATTCATCAATTCATTAGCACTAGAAAGACGGAAATTTTTATTCCAATTTTTAAAAAATGTATTAAACACCAGAATTTTTATTTAAAACTATTTAAGTTATTAAACTATTTAAGTCATTTGAATTTCTGGTTCGAACCAAAATATCTTCATATGGCAAAGTCCAAAATGATCTCTTACTGTCATTCTAGAGTTAATGAATCCAGTAGCATCTAAAGGAAAGTTATGATATATGAACACTGTTAAAAATTTGACCTATTTACTGCAGCTTCACCGTTGCGTGAGAAGTCCTTCTCTGTATCAGGTTCATGTCCAGCATTTAACATGGACTCAAGAGTTAACCCGCGTTATTGAATATGAGTGTAGTGAAGCTATTTTCTCTGCCACCAGAATATATCATTTTAACTAGCCTTAACTCCGTGCTTGTTTCTGGCACATGGTGTCAACTGCAATTTGAATTATCTAATCGCCTGTGATTTTCTGTTTATTTGTATTACTGAAGAGAAGCTTCAAGTTCAAAATTTTTAAGGTTTTGTTTTTAAACGATTTTTATGTGCTTTTAACTATTTAGATAAACTGTCTGTATTTTTTGTAATCATTTTTATGAAGCGTGTAAATGAAGAAATGCAGAAAGTAAGTACATATACAGTTATACATGAAATGAAAAAAAATAATTACATTTTATTGGTACAGTAGTGACTATAAGTGAATGTCTAGAACTATACATCTAAGCACTGTAACTTAAACATGGTGAAAAAATGCAAATTTTCTGGTTGCAAGAGTGGTGAACGCTACCATTATAAAGACTTTATGCAGGGGGTTTTATTTTTTCCTTTTCCCAAACCTCAAAAAGACTTGCGGAAATGTAATGAATGGCTCTCTGCTTGTGGTAGAATCAATACAAAAACGGTGACTAGAGACTGGTATGTCTGCTCTCGGCATTTTGTTGACTTAAATGGCCCAACTGAAGAACATCCTAACCCGATACGAAGAGTATTTATTTCTGAACCATTAAACGATAAATCTAATAAATATTCACGATATTATCGTCGAAACCGGGAAATTATCAAAAATAAAAGAATAACATATTATAAAAAAATATGTAAAAGTCAATTACAGAAGCGTAACGCTTCATATTATTTGGAAAATAAATCAAAGATTAATAAACATAAGCTAAAGTACTGGAACACAAAAAAATACTCAAATCATAGTAAGGTTCGCACTTCTAAAAAATCTAATCCTTCAAGATATCGACAGCTTGCCTTAGTGAAAAATCTGCTAAAGTGTAATGAGTCAAACAAAGCAAAGCAAAGCAGAAGAAAAAATATTGAATTTGTAAGAACTCAAATAAAAGCTCAGTTGTTTGCTCGTAAAGCTATTCATTATCTTTTATGCTTTTATTAAAGATTTATTATATTCAATTTAGAAGATATTTTCGAAAATTCAACAACCTGTATTAGTGCACTAATAAAACAATTTAGATTAATCATTGAAAAATTCAGGGCCATAGCTAAGGAGGTGCTACGGGCGACTCAGATCTACCGCCCCCCCCCCCCCCCCTAAAACAGTTTGAACCTCCTGGAAAAGATTCCAATGTCACTAAATGAATTTCTGTTCCGAAAATTCAAAGGAAATTTAGTTCAAAAATCTAATTTAATTTGGTGGTCCTTCCACAGTTTTGCAGAATTACTAAATTGTAACTAAAGTATGTGTTTCAACACTCGCTCATCTTACTTACACATATGAGGCTAACATTATGTTTAATATTGCACTAGATATGCACTCAAATATTTCATCATCATATCCTTTTCTTAGCATAAAATGGAGCTATTACAATAGCTTGATAAAAAACATAGTACTTACGATGTGAATATGTACTAATTTATCTTTTCTGCGAAAGACAGAAAAAAATATAAGCCCCTTAGGCATTCTCTTGAGCTCACCCAGCCCTCCACCCCCATAGTTCACTTCTAGCTATGGCCCTGGGTGAATTACATCAGTAATTGTGACACGATACCGCATAAAGAAGTCCTGAAGATTAATTTTGAAATGAGTTCACCTAAATGCAATAGTTATTAAAAAACTTGAGATATTAAACAAAAACATAATTTGCAGAACAAATTAAAAAAACCAAGATTTATTTCCTACAACTCTTTAAGCCCGAGAAGGGACAGATATTAAGATAATTGATTTATTCATTTCGACATTTAATATTAAATTTTGGTAACAAATAAGTTAAACCAAGTGAACATGAAAAAATAAAAATGCAATTCAAACAATATGATACTTAACCACCCTAAATCTTAGATTCCGTTCAAATGAAATCGAAATAAATCTAAGACTTTTTTCCAAACTCAACTTGCAAATATGTATTGCAGATTTTGTATTATGTTTACGGTAAGTGTAAACAAAATGAATAGGCAATCAAAAAAGCAAATGTTCAGAAAAAGTCGGAGATTTATTTCGATTTCATTTGAACGGAATCTAAGATTTAGGGTGGTTAAGTATCATGTTGTTTGAATTGCATTTTTATTTTTTCATGTTCACTTGGTTTAACTTATTTGTTACCAAAATTTAATATTAAATGTCGAAATGAATAAATCAATTATCTTAATATCTGTCCCTTCTCGGGCTTAAAGAGTTGTAGGAAATAAATCTTGGTTTTTTTAATTTGTTCTGCAAATTATGTTTTTGTTTATTTTTTTTTTAATCAGTAATAAAGAAAAGCTGTGTGGCTCATTTTATTAAGGCTTTTGCGTCGTTTAATAGTAACGTTAATTGTCCAAAAGTTGTTTACTGAATGAAATTTCTGTATGGTATGACAATCCCGATTAGATTAATATAAAAAAATCGATTAAAAAGACAAATATTTTAGTTCGGTAAAAGTGGGCTTTACCCATATTTTTTATTATGTATGTGTGTAAAAAGAGAAAAAAAGGTACTTTTGAAAGGTTAATATTATTAAATGTCCAAAATATTTATCGCATATTCCAAATTGTAAATAATGATTATTAAATTTCATTCTTTTATTTGTTTTACAGGGCTACCACAGGCGACTATTTTTATTTATGTTCACGCAACTATTTTTAAAAAACGCATTTTGAAGATTTTAAAGTATATTTCTCTTAAAATTTTTGAAAAAAAAAACATAATGTAAAAGTTTTCTGTTTTAAAAAAGTGGTGTTTTTATGTTTGGATTTTACCAATTTTATTGAGTTCGGAAAAGTGTGACATCATTAAAATGCACTTGAAATTAGTTTTTGCCATTGACCATAATGTAACGGAATACTTTTGATTGTCTCTGTAATTAAGCGATACATCCTATTTTCATCAAATTTTCAATCAATCGACAAAAATATGAAGGAATTATGCATTTTAACTTTCAAATAATCCGATTGGGTAGTTTTTGCTCTGATATATGAGGACAGACAAATAGACAGACAGACCGACGAACGGACTGAACGACGCTACAGGTTCAAAGAATTTATATAATTAAAACTCACCTAAAATGGCATTAATTTCTTAGAAACTACTATGTAGAAATGTAATTAAGAATAAGGGCTATGGATCTGAGCGTAAACACAAATATTTCATGTAAAACACTTCTGTAAGTACCATGAAAAACGTATAAAAAATCTGTGAATATTCTCTGTAAATCATCAGTCACATTATCAAATACAGTCGAGTCTCTATATAACGAAATCCACCGTTCCAGAAAAAATTCATTATATAGAGAAGTTCGATGTATAGAGAATAATGTTAAAAATGGTATTTAATGTGTGAAATTTGAACAAATATTATTTTTGATCTTTTGAATTAATAATTTTAAATGTTTAAAAGTAAATATTAACCTAACATTTTATTTCTTAATTATTTAAGCTGTTTCAAAAAAAGAGAACAGACATTTATTTGAAAGCTTAATGAAAATCAAATAAGGAAGACTTGCATTAATTTCAGACGAAGAAATCTGCGATTTTTTGTTACGCTCTAAAAAAAAAAAAAAAAAAAAAAAAATTAATTAACATTTTCCTCAATTTGGAAGCCTCTCGTATGTGCCTCTCATTGATTCCTCTCTTACATGTGCATCAATCCAATTGACTCTGTTTTGAGAAGGATGTTGAAAGTTGTGTGAGAGATGGGATGAATTCGTTTGATTTAAAGAACAAGGAGAGATGCAATATAAAAAAGAAAAAAAACTCAGCACTGACCATAAATCAAAAATAAGTGATGGAAAATTGATTCCATATGATTTCGAAGCCTTTAAAACTGAGTAAATTAAGACCAATTTATCAAAAAATTCGTTATATGGAGATCGATTTTTCGCTATACAGAGACTGTTTTTAATGTAATCATGCGAAAAGAGAACCGTTCCTACTAAAAATTCATTATATAGAGAAATTCGATGTATGGAGCTTCGTTATAGAGAGATTCGACTGTATTAGAATCACAAAAAAGGTTAATTTTTTTATATTTTATTTGTTTATGAACACTATACTGTTCTATGTTATCTAACTATATTGTTCTCTGATGTAATGTTATAAGGAATTTTAAAAATGCTTCATACCGCTGATTTCCGGTTTTCATTCTTAATGTGGAGTATTGTTTGGATAAATTTTTAATATTTTGTTTCAAGGACTTACAAATAGTCTAGAAGAATAATTCTTTGTTAGCTTTTTGAGAAGATAAAAGATAAATGTATTTATATGGTGTCTTTTTGAATAATTTTGTTTAGTTTTGCTTCATCACAATCACGGTTTGCGTATAACAAAAAAATAAATATGAATTAGAGGATTGCATGGTTTTTTTTCTATGAATTTTGCATGGCTGTTTGCATGGTTTTTATTCAAATGATGTTAATATCAGTCAATTTTTCTCAACAAGCATATAAAGTAAAATAATAATAATAATAATAATAATAATAAGTGATTTATCCTTTTAGACTAGTCGTGTGCCACTCAAACTTCATGTATAATAATATTTTATGTATTTTAAAAATAACTTCAATAATACTGCACTCATCTAATAATTTTAGTGAAATTTTCCTACAGTAACTGGAGTTATACTGCATCATTTTATTAATAAATGTAATAAAACTCTGAAAATAAAATAATAAATATTTGCATTGTACAATTCATTTAAAAACTTTAACAGGTCGTTACGTTTTTCATTAATTGCAAATTATATAGTACTATTACTCAATACTGAACTGCTTTAACAATAACTATGATGATTTCGTACTGTCTTAATATTAGTGTACCAATCCAACTGCAATTACTGTTTTCCAGTACAATTGTAGCAATAACTGTAATAAAGCTGCATTAATACACTGTAAAAAAAAAAAAAAAAAAAAAAAAACCGTTAAATTTACGGCAAAAACTGCTGGCAGCAATGTTGCCAGCAGTTTAACGGATTGTTTTTTACCTGTAACAGTTGTGGAGTATGATAATAATTATTTTTTTCTTTCAAAAAACACGCATAGATTGTGAGAAAGATAAGAAAGGGTTTATTTAAAGTATGCGCCGTCGATAGCTACACATTTTCTCCATCTCTATGACAAATTGTGATGAACTCTCAGAAAAACCGCGCAGTTTGTGAGATTGTCAGTCATCAAGCGATTTTTTTTCGTCATCTGCGCAATTGCTGAGATTTTTCATAAAGAGTCTGTGAGACATCGATGAAAACAAGCGGTAATTAGTAAGGGCTAAGTCTGGTGAGCACGGCGGGTAGGACAAAACTTCCCAGCCATATAGCAATAATATACCTGATCGCTTTTGGTATGTGAAATGGAGAGTTATCGGGCAACAAAATCAATTTACTCTATGTATTAGCCCATTTCGATCGCTTTTCTGTCGGTGCACAGTTCAAATTAATCATTTTTTGGTGGTACTGAGCAATATTAATTGCTTTACTTGATTTTAGAAGCTCATTCTACTCTATAGCTTTCTGATTTTACTGCATGTGCATTATTGTCTTCGTTCTTAAGCAACTCTCTCTTAGGATTGATGTTGATGGTTGCTCTGGCTCAGACATTGATTTTCTGACGGAAAACCGTCATAGTATGTTTTCAAAAGCTTATAACAGATTCCTCTTGCGTTTTCCTTTTGATTGAAAACGAAAAGCTTTACGTGCCGCACATGCTCATTATGTGGCTAGAAACGCAGCATGTTTACACAAGAATAAAAATATGACGTTAACTCGAGATCGCTTAAACACGAATGGAGTTTTGAAAGGTACTGTCTTAGCTGCAAAATGACGTAAGAAGTCAGACTGTTAATCAACCCTTGTTTCCGTTGCCATCTCTTAAAATGTATAAGAAATATTTACCGTCACAATTAATAAAAGTATGACTAATTGTATTTATTTTTCTTTTTAATAACCCAAAGTGGTTTTGGAAATTTTAAGTAATATATGTTGTATACGTGCCGCACATGCTCATTATTTAGGTAGAAACTCGGCAAGTTTACCACACGAATATAAATATGACGTTAACTCGAGATCACTTAAACATCAATGGAGTTTTGAAAGTTAGTTAAGAAGTTAGTTAAGAAGTTAGACTGTTAATCAACCCTTGTTTCCATCGCCATCTCTTAAAAAATATAAGAATTATTTACCATCACAACTGATAAAAATATAGCTAAAAGCATTTTACAATTTATTTAATAACCTAAAGTGATTTTGGAAATTTTAAATAATATATATTGTATTAAAAAAATGAAATAAACAAGTTTAATTTCAATTCTTTTTTTTATAATGAACGACTTTTAAAAATTATGCAGAAAATTAAAATTAAATAAGAATACTTAAAGTTTTTATTTAGCATAAAAAAACATTGGGATTTTAAAGTTAGAAAATTAATATTTAAAAAAATCAGGTTAAAAAAACAGGATTTCTTGAGCAATCCCATTTCAAAATTTTCGAGCTCGCATGCATTCATATAAGAGTATTATTTTACACTAGTATGTTAAACTTGTCTGTTTTTTGTTTAAAATAGGAATATAATCCGATTACAATGGTCACATTTCTTTCAACCAATCAGTATATTTTCTCATCTCTCTCTACTGTATGCTCGAGTGTGTAAAAGAAATCACGGCTGCGTCCACAAATAACTTCGTCAGTGAACCAATAGTTGTATCAAGTTTTCAGGAGCTTAAGACATCCACGTTCCCAAACGATTACGTTAATGATCACTTTCTAACACCTGATCTTTAATTTAATCGAAAGTGAATCACAAAGATTCAAGGTTATTATGAAGGAATATTGCTGTCCTTTCAAGATTTTCAAGGATAAGGTGCATCAACGATACTTTGAAAAACAGCTGGCAACTTTTGAACCTATTTCATTTACACTCACGCTGAGTTCGGGTAAGCGAAGATTAATGTAAGCATCGTGTTATTATAGGTCCTGTCATTACATGCATAACAATATTATTTCACGTTTTTCTTCATCAAGATTTAATAGATTGGAGCAAAAATTGAATTTGTGTGTTAAACAAAAATATGAAGCAAATCGATTTTTAATCAAAAGTTATTGCAGTCTTCTATAGTCAGTTATTATTTTGCTAGTAATTGATTAGGTGTGCTGAATACATAATACATTCAATGTTAATGTTCAGAGAGTTATTGGGTATTCAATTTGAGATATTATTAACCGGGATCCTTATGCTATGAAATGTAGGTTTGATTCGATAGGCGTTGCCAAATGATTAAATTCATACATTTAGAAATTTCTTCCAACTATTTCTTCAATATCTTATTACACAAAATCTCAACACGGTAACGGAAATACTTAAGTTCAAAACATACTATTCAGCCAGTGAGAAAAATTTCTATTCCACCTATATTTAATGTTTTTTGCTATTTGAGGATGTTTTTTTAAATTCTGTTTTTATTTCTTTCAAAAAGGTTTTTTTTTTTTTTTTTTTTTTTTTCTTTTTACCAGTTTTGTGCAATTATCATTGTTCGAATGTTTAGAGTGTTTATTCTAAAACAGTAATATTTACAAACGTTAAATTACTTCATATTTCAGAAGTGACATTAATTAACTCAACTGTTTACTTTAAAACCATAATAATTATAAAGGGTAAATTACTTTATAACTCAAAAGTGACATTAATGATATTAATATAATATCATTGTTTATTTAAAGCAATTCATAAGTAGTTGATTGCACATGATGGTGAAATCATTTTTGTTGATTACTTCAAGGACAATATTTTACTGTGAACGAACTTACTTCAGTTTCTCTTATGTCTTTGTAAAGCACACACGGTGCTTATATTTCTCGTCGCTATGATTTCGCATACTTAGATAATATGTTAATCCAGTAACCGCAGCAGGAAACTGCATTCCTGTATCTTGTTTTCAATTTACTAAATGTTTCTTTAAGTTGTTAATATAACGCAAAAAAGATATATTAGTGTGAATTTATTTCCACTTGACAACACCAAAGAACTGCTTCGTGAACCTCGGACATCAACACTATGGAGGCACCACCGGCGAGATAACCTGCACACATCGCTTTTTATGGATTACGCCGTCTCAAAGTCGCCGTAAAGGAGCACCCTTCAGCCCAGCTGTTTCAGATAAGTACATTTTGGTTTATTATCAGTTTGGCTTTGTTTTTTAACTTGGTTCCCTCATTATTTTAATAATGAGTCAAGAAGATTTAGAAAAGACAGCCATAAATTTACGTGGCAGAGCTAAATCTGCATTAACACGTATCACGAACTTCATTGACGCTGATCAAGTTTTTCAAAAGAATGATTTATTGAATAAATTAGAAAAATTAGAAACAGCTTATTTCGATTTTGATAAATATGATGCACAATTACCAGAAGAATCCTCGGAAATGGAGGAATTTGAAACAAAATATTATGAAACCAAAGCCAAACTGCAATCAGAACTTGAAAAATTTTCTATAAATAGTATGAATGCACATTCTCAAGTTGTTAATGAACAATTACCTGTAGTTAATACAACTAATAATTTTAAATTACCCAGATTGAATATTGAGCAATTTGATGGTAATTTCAAAAACTGGATGTCATTTAAAGACTTATATTTATCGTTAGTGCATAATAATGCCAGTATAACAAATATTCAAAAATTTCAATACTTAAGAGGTTTGCTCGGTGAGGAGCCATCTTCAATTATAAAACATATACCCATTTCTGAAACCAGTTATGCAGAAGCATGGGAAAAATTATTGTCAAGATACGACAAAAAAAAACAAATTGTCGCAGCTCTTATCAAAACATTTATGGATATACCTCCCATTATTCATGCTAATGCACTTAACTTACGCAATATATCAGATATCTCTGACGAGGTAATTCGTGCTCTCAAATCAATCGATGTTAAAGCATCAGAGAGAGACATTTGGTTAATTCATATTCTTCTTCAAAAGGTTGATAATAAAACACGTGAAGAATGGGCTCAATATTCATCAAAGGATGATTTTCCTTCTTTTGATCAATTTATTCAGTTCATTAATGACAGATGTTTATATTTAGAATTGTATAATAATGATTATACAGGGTTACATAAAAAAGAGAAACAATTTAATTTTCACAAAGCTCCCGCCAATAACGTTATCAAATGTTTATTTTGTAAAGCTAATCACTTATTGTACAAATGTATTAAATTTAAGGAATTAAATGTAAGAGATAGAAAACAATTTGTGAGAAAAAACAAATTATGTAGCAACTGTTTGTCTGACAAACACTACACATATCAATGTAATTCTACATTTAGCTGTCATCATTGTCAGCTCAAACACCATACGCTGTTATGCGAGAATAAACTACAAAATTATGCGATGTCAACTTCACGTTCGAATGAAAAACAGAGTCGGAAAAGCAAATCTGATTCAGAGGACCTTTCGATTCCTGATGATAATAAAAAAGAAGTTTCTCCTTCAATAAATTCTGTTCAAACATCTTTCGCACTTTTGCCCACTGCTACAGTATATATTTATGATTGCATGGGTCAAAAGCACACGTTAAGAATTATGTGTGACAGTGGCTCAGAATCTACGTTCGTTTCAGAATCATGCATGAAAGTGTTAGGATTCAAAAGGAAAAATGCCAGATTTCCCGTGAAAGGTCTTTCTAATTCAAAAATCGCAGTAACCAAGGGTTACGTAATGATTGATCTTATATCAATTCATAATGCTGACAGCAAGTTGTCAGTGAAAGCTTTTATTTTAGACGAATTAACAGCTCCATTACCTTCTGAGAAAATAAGTGAAGAGCATTATTCACACTTAAAAAATGTAAACTTGGCAGATCCACATTTTGGGACTCCAAATAAAATTGATGTTATTTTAGGATCAGATTACTTTTTTTCTATTTTGCTTCCTGGTCAAATAACATGTGCTCAGAGCAGTTTAATTGCGCAAAATTCCATCTTTGGCTTTCTCGTATCGGGAAAAATGCCTCATCTTAACACAACTCCTAATTCAATGCATAATTTACATATTTATGAACTTAATATTGATAATGAATTAAAACGATTTTGGGAAATGGAAGAAGTATTCAATAATAATGCTCAAATTCTATCTCCAGAAGAACAATTTGTTGAATCACATTTTCAGAAAACTTACTCAATCAATTCCGAGGGTCGTTTTGTAGTAAAATTACCTTTTGTTAAACCTACGACAGAATTAGGTAATTCTAGACCTGCCGCAATTTCTCGCTTGTTGGCGATGGAAAGGAAATTTAAAGAAAACCCAGAATTCGAAAAGCAATACAAGGATTTTATGCGCGAATATATACAGTTAGGCCATATGGAATTAATAACACAAAATGACATTAACGATTCTGAAAATGAACAATATTTTCTTCCTCATCATGCGGTTATTAAACCTTCTAGTACTACTACCAAGTTGAGAGTTGTGTTTGATGCATCATGTAATACTTCAAAAGGTAATTCCTTGAATTCAATTTTGGGAGTAGGTCCTAAATTACAACGGGACATATTTGAAATTTTACTTAATTTTCGAGTTCCGAAAATTGTTTTTTGCGCTGACATAGAAAAGATGTACCGCCAGATTTTAGTTTCTGAAGAAGATCAAAATTATCAGAAAATAGTTTGGAGGTTTAACTCTAATGAGGAAATAAAAAATTTCAAATTAAAAACGGTTACTTATGGGCTAGCTCCAGCGTCTTATCTAGCCACTAAATGTCTCAAACAAATTGCTGATGATTATACAAAAAATGCTGTTATTTCTCAAACATTAGAGAAAGATTTCTATATGGATGATCTACTTTCAGGCTCAAACACTGTTAGCGAGGCAATAGAAACTTGTAAAGAAATTACCGATGTTTTGCACGCTCATGGTTTCCACTTAAGAAAATGGAATTCAAATTCAAAGGAATTTCTTAGAGAGTTTGAGGATGATTCCAATACCGAATCGAATTTTGAAATAATTCCTAGTGATAACGGAAGCTCTAAAGTTCTAGGATTAAGCTGGAACTCTTCTTCAGATACTTTTATTTTCAAGGTTTCACTAAATCTCACTCCACCTCTTACAAAGAGGCAAATTTTAGCAGAATCTGCTAGAATCTTTGACCCACTGGGTCTAATTTCCCCATGCACTGTAACTTTAAAAATATTTTATCAAAAACTGTGGTTGACAAAAGGGGACTGGGACACTATTATTCCAGAACATCTAACCGAGGAATTATTCAAATTTCAAAATTCATTCAATGAAATCAATCAATTTTCGATACCAAGATGTGTTACGCTTTCATCCGAGAATGCCTTTGAATTACACGGATTCTCCGATGCGTCAACACTAGCTTATGCTGCCGCAATTTATTGCCGACAAACTTGCAATGGAAAAACCAATGCTTTTCTTTTGGTTTCTAAAACAAAAGTTGCACCAATCAAGCAAATTTCTGTCCCTAAATTAGAACTTTGTGGTGCTCACTTGTTATCTAAATTATTCCGCACAGTTATGGACACACTAAAGAATTACAAGTTCGATATTTTTGCATGGACTGATTCTAAAGTAGTCCTTTCATGGTTATCCGCACACCCCCGCAAGTGGAAAACATTTGTGGCGAACAGAACCTCTCAAATAACAGAAGTTTTACCTACGAAGCACTGGGGACACGTTCCCTCAAAAGAAAATCCCGCAGATATCGCTTCTCGCGGTATTGACCCAAAGGGTTTGCCGGAATGCGAGCTATGGTGGAAAGGGCCAAGCTGGCTACTTCTAGACCCATCTAATTGGCCGAAAGACGACTTAAATGTTGATGAATTCGATGAACAAATCAAATCTGAGCAAAGATCGGATCCCATTTTTTCATTTCACATGCAGCCTTCAAATGATGTACTAGATAATTTGTTTCAAAAGCACTCTTCACTTTCAAAAATTATCCGCATTCTGGCATATTGCCTAAGATTCATTAAAAAATGCAAAAATGCTAATGAATATCAAATCCCTTCAACAGTACTTACATCTAACGAAACAAAATCTGCTGAAGAAATGATCGTTCTTTGGATTCAAAATTCTTACTTTAAAGAAGAGTTAAAATGTATCAAGGAACAAAAACCTCTAGCTAAGAAAAGCAAATTACACTCCCTATATCCGTTTATTGACGCTAAGGGTATCTTACGGGTGGGAGGACGCCTGCAAAATTCACAGTTAGCATTTAATCACAAGCATCCGGTAATACTTCCATCACAACATAAAATGAGTGAACTATTGATAATACAACAGCATATTGCCACTTTACATGCTGGACCTTCTCTACTATCGCACATTATAAAACAATCTTTTTGGATAGTTGGTGGAAAAAAGCTCATCAACAAATGCATTAATGGATGTTTAAAATGTTTCAGATATAAGAAAACTATTACAACTCCTCCATCAATGGGGAATTTACCTAAACCTCGAGTAAATCTTGAACGCCCCTTTTTCGCCAGCGGAATTGATTACGCAGGCCCCATATCCATTAAATTTAGCAAGGGTAGGGGTGCAAAAACAACTAAGGGTTACATTGCCTTATTTATTTGTCTTGCTACGAAAGCGGTCCATATAGAAGCTGCAAGTGATCTAACAACTGAAGCATTTATAGCAGCTCTTCGACGTTTTAGTGCAAGAAGAGGTACCCCACGTCACCTTTATAGTGACAACGGGAAGAACTTTCTCGGGGCATCAAGAAAAATCGACCAAATACAGAGGGCATGGTTGTCATTTCCTAAAAATGAAATCATGTCTCAATATTTAACTGAAAAATCCATTGAATGGCATTTTATCCCTCCTCCTTCCCCCCACTTTGGCGGAATTTGGGAGGCTGCAATAAAATCCGCGAAATACCATCTCAAAAGAGTAATAGGAGCGACACTTCTAACTTTCGAAGAGCTCGCCACCCTACTTAGCCAAGTCGAAGGATTACTGAATTCGCGACCTCTTATACATTTAAATGACAATGATAGTGACTGCATAAATGTTCTCACACCCTCACATTTTCTTACAGGTGATGTAATTTTCTCGCTACCTGAAGAGACCTCATCTATTACGAGCAACCCTAGAAATCGCTGGGAGCTGCTGCAAAATTTAAAAAGAGGATTCTCCCATCGATTTAAGAAGGAATATTTGAGCTCGCTCCAAAAAAGAGGAAAGTGGAGAGTCGAGCAACGTAATCTTCAACCTGGACAAGTTGTGCTACTCCTTGATGATGCCCAGCCACCAGACTCTTGGCCATTGGGCCGAGTAAAAGAGGTGCACCCAGGAAAGGACGGACATGTCCGTGTTGTGACCATACAGTGTAAAGGATCTTATTTGAGACGACCAGTACACAAATTAGCTCTCCTCCCTATATATCAGGACTAAGGCCTGATAGGGTGGGAGTGTGTTCGAATGTTTAGAGTGTTTATTCTAAAACAGTAATATTTACAAACGTTAAATTACTTCATATTTCAGAAGTGACATTAATTAACTCAACTGTTTACTTTAAAACCATAATAATTATAAAGGGTAAATTACTTTATAACTCAAAAGTGACATTAATGATATTAATATAATATCATTGTTTATTTAAAGCAATTCATAAGTAGTTGATTGCACATGATGGTGAAATCATTTTTGTTGATTACTTCAAGGACAATATTTTACTGTGAACGAACTTACTTCAGTTTCTCTTATGTCTTTGTAAAGCACACACGGTGCTTATATTTCTCGTCGCTATGATTTCGCATACTTAGATAATATGTTAATCCAGTAACCGCAGCAGGAAACTGCATTCCTGTATCTTGTTTTCAATTTACTAAATGTTTCTTTAAGTTGTTAATATAACGCAAAAAAGATATATTAGTGTGAATTTATTTCCACTTGACAACACCAAAGAACTGCTTCGTGAACCTCGGACACCAACAATCATGCAATAACTTTTTTGTTATATTTTAAAGTCATCAATAATGACTGTGCATTTCAAAAGTTTAATCTAATTTTTTTTCACAGATTTTACTTTTATATCTTTAATAATAATAATAATAATAATAATAATAATAATAATAAATATTTGAATACCATTCTTAATCACTGCGTAATTCAGAAGTTTTTTTAATTGTCTGTTACTCAAATTTTACCTTTAACAACTTCGAAAACTTATATATATATATATATATATATATATATATATATATTACAATTTAATTGTTTCCGCCAAATTTAACCTTATACTATATTAATTTCCTTTTAACAATATTCCGTATTTATTCCCGCTTATTAATTTCAAATCCTATTGTTAATCTAATTGATAAATCTTTATACAAACGATATAAATTCTTAATTCGCCTTTAAAAAACTTTTATTCTAATACGCGTAAATCTAAAAAGTGGCTCTAACTAACAAGTATTCTTAATTAAATTTTATTTTTTTAAATTCCTGTTAAAATTTACTTTTTCCCTGTTTTTATCAACTTTTTTTAAAAGTTTTATTAAATATATTCCGAAAAAACATACTTTTTCAAAACATCATTCTTTTTATTTTTTCTTCGTTTTACATTTATTACGTATCAATAAACTCATTTCTTTTCCCTTTTTTGTGAAATTGCCGTCTGTGGAATACATTCGAATTTTAACTACTCCGATTATTAAATAAGTTAGATAATAACCATTTAAATACAATTATCGTTTGCAAAACATTGGATTTCGCCGTTTTATACTTGACGCCAGATGCTAAATTTTGTTTACATAAAACGATTCTGATCTGAGACTATCAAATGTTCTATTTTTTTTTCTTTTTAGCTATGAGAAAGTTTTAGTCGGAGATGAAAACTATTATTCAGTTTTGAGCGAGTATTTCGGGATGCTATGACAAATGACTGCTCTTTGGAAGGAAATGTTATTCTTTTTAACTGAATTCACTTCGACAAAATTTAAGAGCATTTCTCGTATGATTTGACTGCAGAAATAAATTAATTAAATTGAAATTGTGAAAGTGTTTTTTTCCCTTTCAATTTCAGTTGTGCCACGACTCTTTTGCTGTAAACGGAGAAAGCCTTTTTTTTTTTTTTTTTTTGACAAACGTAATTATACCACTGGCTCCCTACCTCAATATGTCATATATATATAGATATAATTTTTTGGGCAGTTATCATGAAATAATGTCATTATAATAATTGAATGTCACTGTAATTTCTGCGTATGGCAGGATTTTTTTTTTTTTTTTTTTTTCAAAATTTCTATTTTTTTTTTCTTTTAAAAATGTGTAAAAATGTTGGTATTTTATGTGTAATTTACTTCATATGTTTACTTCTGTGTACTTACTTACTTACTTTTTACTTACTTGTTACTTATGTGTATTCATTTACTTATGTGTAATTTAATTCTGTATTACAATATTTCAGTGTCATCTGTAATCACTGCCTATTTCAGGAGTTCTGTCCAATTTTTGTTTGCAAAATTCTAATTCATAAACCGAAACGGATAACCGAAACATGATTAGATACATTTTTGAATATTACTTGTAGAACAAATACCTTATTTTACAATTCGGAAGAATTACAAAAGCATAATTACGAGCGTTCTTAATTGGTTAGTGGTAATAATAGTTTGCACAAAAGAATAATTTAATGTAGTTTTAGAATACTAAACGCATATTTATTTTTCAGTTAATTTACCCTTTTTGAAGCTGAAGATAGCAAAACTTAACTATAGGAAATAAATCCTTAATCACTAGCGGTTTTATGCCTGATTTCGAGGCCATCTTAACTTATAATAGGATAATTGAAACATGATTACAGATGTTTGAATATTACTTGTTAAAAATACATTTTGTTTTACAATGTGGTAAGGATTACAAAAGAATAGTTACGAGAGTTTTCAATTGCTCCATAAATGGTTTGTGGTATGCTCAAAAGAATAATTTAACATAGTTTTAGAATACTAAACGCATATTTACTCTCCAATTTCTTTACCCTTGTTGAAGACGAAGATAACATCACTTAAATATTGGAATATATCCCGTAATCACTGCGTAATTCAGCGATTTTATGTCTGCTTTTAGTGCCGTGTTAATATACTGAAACATGATTACAAATATTTGAATATTACTTGTTGAACATATACCTTATTTTACAATTTAGTAGAATTACAGAAGCATAATAACTAACATTTGTAATTACTTTTCTTAATTGGTTTGTGGTAATAATATCTTGCACTAAAGAATAATTTAATGTAGTTTTAGAATTCTAAACGCATATTTATTCTTCAGTTTATTTACCCTTATTAAAGACGAAGATAAGCATCACTAATATATTGGAATACAGCTCATAATCACTGCGTAATTCAGCCGTTTTATGTCTCATTTCGACGCCGTCGTAACCTATAATAGGATAACTGAAACATGATTACAGACGTTTGAATATTACTTGTTGAAAATACATTTTATTTTACAATGTGGTAGGATTGCACAAGAATAGTTGCGAACGTTTTTAATTGCATTTTAAATGGTTCTTGGTATGCACAAAAGAATAATTTAATGTAGTTTTAGAATATTAAAAACACATTTATTCTTTAGTTTATTTACCTTTGTTGAATACGAAGATAAGCATCACTTAAATATTGGAATATAGCGCTTAATCACAGCTTAATTCAGCGGTTTCATGTCTGATTTTGATGCCGTCTTAATCTATAAAAGGATAATTGAAACTTGATTACAGACGTTCGAATACTACTTGTTGGAAATGTACCTTATTTTACAATGCGTTAAGATTGCAAAAGAATAGTTACGAGCTTTTTTAATTGCTTCTTAAATGGTTTGAAGTGTGGACAAAAGAATAATTTAATGCAGATTTAGAATGCTAAATGCATATTTATTCTTCATTTTATTTGCCCTTGTTGAAGACGAAGATAGTATCATTTAGATATTGGAATACATCCCGTAATCATTGCTTAATTCAGCTGTTTCCTAACTGATTTCGGTACCTTCTTAACATATAACAGGATAACTGAAATATGATTATGCACCTTTGAATATTACTTGTATATGTATCTATATTATTTCACAGTTTGGTAGAATTACAAAAGCATAGTTACGAACGTTTTTAATTGCATCTTAAATGGTTTGTAATATGCACAAAAGAATAATTTAATATAGTTTTAGAGTACTAAACGCATATTTATTCAATGGGAAAAATAACAGTAGTAAGTCTTGATTACATCCATTAATAACTATATTGTAATATTAATAATATATATTCCACAAGGAAAATGTAAGAATTTATATATTAAATAAATGTTTTTCTTATAAAACGTATCTGTATTAATAAAAACATTTAAAATACATTAAATTTTTTTATTTACATATGTAAACTCTTTTTAATCATGCCATCTTCAGAACGTAAATATTTTACATTCTGAAGATAGTATTTACATTAGACACATAGAAGACTATATATTTACATTCTGAAGATGACTCCATTAAAAAGAGTTGAAAGAAATAAAAATTGTAAATGAGCTGTAAATAAAAAAAAAATTAATGTATTTTAAATGTTTTTATTAATACAGCAACATCTTATAAGCAAAATACTTATTTATAACATAAATGCTTACATTTTCGTTGTGGAATATTACCGGTTAATTAATTACTATTAATACCTGTTAATATTACCGGTATAGCATTCTTCAGTTTATTTACCCTTGTTGGAGACAAAGATAGTATCACTTAGATATATGAATGAATCCCGTAATCACTGCGTAATTCAGCGGTTTCATGCCTGATTTAGGTACCGTCTTAACATATAAGAGGATAACTGAAATGTGGTTATGCACTTTTGAATATTCCTTGTTGAACATTTTATGAAAATATACTTATATTATTTCACAGTTTTTTTAGAATTGCAAAAGCATAGTTGCGAACATTTTTAATTGCTTCTTAAATGGTTTGCGGTATGCACAAAAAAATTATTTAATATAGTTTCAGAACGCTAAACATATGTTTGTTCTTCAGTTTATTTATCGTTTTTGAAGAAGAAGATAGCATCAGTTAGATATCGGAATGCATCCCGTAATCACTGCGTAATTAAGCAACTAAATGCCTGATTTCAGTGCCGTATTAACCTATAATATAACAGCTGAAAAATGATTATAAACGTTTCTATATTACTTGTTGAAAATATACCTCATTTTACAATGTGGTACGATTACAGAAGCATAGTTATGAGCATTTAATTTATTTATTTGCTATATTATTTGTTGGTTTGTGGTAATAATGTCTGGCACAAAAAAATAATTTAATGTAGTTTTAGAACACTAAATTAATATTTGATCTTCAGTTTATTTACCCTTGTTGAAGACGAAGATAGCATCACTTAGATATATGAATGAATCCCGTAATCACTGCGTAATTCAGCGGTTTCATGTCTGATTTCGATACCGCCTTAACATATAATAGGATAACTGAAACATGATTACAGACGCTTTCAACTGCTTCTCCAGGTAATTTACGATAACAAAAAGATCGATAAGAAAACATCTGTGTGTTTTGTGAGCTCATCCGTATCCGATCGCCCACATAATTCTTCCGGAAACAAAGAAAGTTTGGTTTCATTTCACGTAGAGATTTAGGCGTAGGTAGGTGGAAAGTTTTAGTATTTAGATATCCAAAACAGCTGCTAAAAAGACTGAAAGCAAGAGTGTTTTACGAAAAGACTTAAAACTACACACACATGTCCCCTAAAGATTTTCGCCAAGATAATGTTTACGGTTCAGCCATTTGAAACGTCAATGAAACCTTACTACTGTGGCCGTGATGTTAGTTACTCAGACGTCTGCTACAATATAAAAAAAATACCCTAAACATACACATCGTAAAGAGAAAAACATCGTGCTAATTTAATCGCCTAACGATGAATTAACCATTTGATTGTTCAATATTTTTGAAAAAACTTTCAAATAATGCCTATTTTTATTTTCTTCTATCTTTACAAGAAGAAAGTATTGGATTCATGAAAATTTTTGACTTCCGGTTTTCGACGGATTTGTACGTTTTAGAAAGTCCTGAACACGTTTTGACTATTTTTAGAAAATGTCTGTCTGTGAGTCTGTCTGTCTGTATGTATGTGACAAAAAATTTTGGGGCGCTCTATCTTAAGAACTAATGCTCGAAATTTCATAAAATTTTATATTCTGTTAGACCTTGATATGAATTAGTGCCTATTGGTTTTTGGTGTAAATTGGCCTGCAGGTGGCGCGGCTATACTACGTTTTTCATGATTTTAATGATTGCTATATCTCAAGAACTAATGCACAGAATTTCACCAAACTTCAGATTCTGTGAGAACTTGATATACATAGACGCTGATTAAGTTTTGGTGTAAATTGGCCTGCAGGTGGCTCTGCTATGCCACGTCTTTCATGATTTTCATGATAGCTATATCTCAAGAACTTGCACAGAATTTCACCAAACTTCAGATTCCGCAATACCTTGAGATACATTGCCACTGATAAGGTTTTGGTGTGACCTGCCCAATAGGTGGCGCTGCTATGCTACATTTTTTTATATAATTATTTTTTGGTAAGGCAAATAGGTCCTCCCTGCATTTAAAAATATCTGCCTATCATTCTATTGTACATCGGCTCGTGTAGAGACGGAAATTCGTTTTTACTCCGATTAATTGATTGAAGCAGAAATTTAAGATGAAAACCAAAGTTCGTAAGGTATTGAATTAAAATGATTAAAATATTAAAATGAGTAACTATAATTTAAAAATATTAAAATGTACGTATGAGATAGAAGAAAGCTTTGGGATTGGCACATCCAACTAGTTCTTATGTCTTTTACAGAATTTTTAATCGTTTATTGCTGTTTTTTTAAAACAGAAATATTTGCCTAACTGAATCAGAAAACCGATCGGATGAAATAATTCAAAATTTACAATAAAAATTTACTGGTGAGAATAACAAATCATGATTGGCAAAAACACGTTGGGGTAAACCAGGGAAGTGGTTAAGGTCCCTGTCCTCGCTCCAGGAAACTCTCGCGAGCTAATGCTATTCCTATGGGGAAGCATTTTTCTAATAACTCTTTCGCATTGTGACATTTTTGAATAATTTTTTTTGCATTGGATAGCTGAGGTGCATGCCGACAGCGCACCTTTTTTACTTTTTCGATTTTGGTTGTATATATATTTTTTAAAAAGCACTTTCAGTTTCGAAACCGGTTTTGAAAGTGAAACTAACTTTGTAAAAAATATCTGCAACTAAAATCGAAAAAATAAAAAAGATGCGCTGTCGGCATGCACCTCAGCTATCTAATGCAAAAAAAATATTCAAAAATGTCAAAATGCGAAACAGTTGTTAGAAAAGTGCTTCCCCATAGGAACAGCATTAGCCCGCGAGCGTTTCCTCGAGCGAGGACAGGGGCCTTAAAGTAAATATATATAGGAAACGGTTTGTAGTTGAACAGAGACGGAAAAGAGAATTTCAACTATGGAATAGATTTTGAAAAAATAATTTTGTTAATATTTTCATAACGTCAATTGCCTGATCTTATTTACTTATTAGTTGGCCTTACTATTGTGGCCATGGCTTTAGTTATTCACAAGTCTGATACAATAAATTAAAATACCCTAAACGTACACATGGTAACGAGAAAACATCGAGCTAATTTAATCGCCTAAAGTTGAATTAAAGTAAATATATTTAGGGAAAAATTTAGAGCTTAACAGGAAAAAAAAAAGGAATTTCAATTGTGGAATACATTTTGTAAAAAGAATTTTGGAATATTAAGTTCAAACTTTGACGTTTTACTTATTAAATTCTATTACTACAATGGTCACAGTTTATCAGATATCTGGTACAATAAAATAAAATACTCTACACATACACATGATCACGAGAAAACATCAAGTCAATTTAATCGTCTAATTTAAATTAATCTAATTAAATCTAGACCATGATATCGAGTTGAAAAATTTGTGAAAGTTTATAACTGCATGTGATGTTTAGGATTTAAAATAAACTTTTACTGCTACTACTAATATTAATAATGGTACTACTTGGTTATCCCGTCGACCAAAAACTATCACCAACCTATAAGATTAAGTGCCAATAATGGATGACCGTGAATGCCACATTCAATGACATTAAATATGATACACGTGCTTAAAACGTCATTAAGTGATTTTTATATGTATTTTTATTAATATTCTACTAATTATTTATTTTTTCGTTACTTAAAATAAAAATTATGTCAACATGTGTAATTTGGCTATTAGTTTGGCGATTTGTATAATTTAACGAAATTGGTCAACGGGATAACCAAGTAGTACCTTAATAACAATAAACATAGTTGTTCGATTAATATGGCAATTTACATCTAATTCTAATTTAAAATTATCACAGATTTAAATATTTACGGAAATCGAACACCCACTATTTTTTAATAGTCACTTTGGCCTTATTTAATGGTAGGTTTCTTTGATTAAGTAAGATTAAGATTAACAATATAAAATAATGGTATTTGATACACATATATTTTGATTTAAGAATTAATTCATATTTTGAAATAGCTATTTTCTATTCACAGTTGTCATCATTTAAAAAACACGAATTTTAATATTTTTAAACAATGCATTTTCAATTGATATACATATTTACACGGGGATGTTGTAAATTAAAAATGCAATAATTTCATTGTACTTTGTACATTGTATTTTGTATTACCGTATTTTGTTTTAGACATCTAAAATCTACTATTTTTACAGGAAGATATTTTGGTGCAAACAAATGTTATTTTAAAATATCCTTATTTAAATGTAGCTTCAAAAATTATAAAAAGTATTACACTAAAAAATGAAAAATAATACACTCTTATTATCTTTTGAAATAAAGAACTTTAAATCAAAAATACGAATAGTAAGAATAAATAATGGATCCCGGCATTTGCTTTCGTTTTAAATAAATGGTTTAAATTTTTGATTACGGCGTTAGGAAACCATGGTTCGCAGGTATTATTCTTAGGCTCGGCATTAGGGCGCCATTATACAGTTATTTACCAGATGAAATACCATGATTTATTTTATAGAAAATGAATCTAGTTTAAACGCGCGAAATTTCATCTTACTTCAGGAGTGATTTTCTGTAGGAAAATACTGGTACCATATAATTTCCTGGTCACAAAATTCCAGGACCCGTAAGAGTACAGGACCCCCTCATTATGTCCCAACGATTTTTTAGATGCGTCCTTAATTATGTAAATACGAGTAAGGTATTTCTACCCTATATGGACAGGGCTCTCACTATGGACACCCCTAATATTTTTAAAGGTAATAATTTTGATCGAGAGATGGCTAAACACTTTCGCGAAGAAAAGCAGTTGAAAAGATAATTAAGTCTGGAAAGTGTAAAAAAAACATGCTGTTCGCCATTTAGGAGGAAACTTGTTATTTCGAGATGTGCTGATCTTAATTACTTGTAAGCTTAAATTCTTATTAGATATGGTAAAATTAAAAGTGGAGTATTTTAGAAAGCTAATAAAACATATTTTCGATTGCTATTGCATATTTTGCTTAAAATGATTTTCCTTATTCATTTGGTACAAGATTTAGTAAAACTACACCCGGTTCCCAATATGGACAGCTTATGTTCCCATCGACTACAATTGCAAGGAAGAAGAAAATTCAACGTTGCCAAGCAATAACTTGAAAAGTCATCAAAGTGGTAAAATCTTTGTTCAACAAGATGCTATTTGAACAATCCCCCCAAAACCTTCCTCCAAAAAACCCTTGTAGAAAAATAAAAAGAAGCCTCCCCCCCTAGTAGGATATCTGTTGGCGAAATCGTAGGTACCAATGGTATGACTTCCTCAACAAAGGAGAGCTGGTACTGCTTCTTTTGCAGTATTGATGCTTCCTAAAACATGCGGCCATGCATCACATGTGGCAGATATGTTCATAAGGATTATGTGGGACTTACTGTCCATGGTGAAAAAGTTTCTATTTGTCCACGCTGTGAGGACCTAGTAATAACAGATGCAAATTCGAAGACAGATGCAATAAAGCTAAGCAAAACCAACAATATTACTTCATAATATTTGCTAGTAACTAAGGGGCTTTGCATGGGTCTTCGAAGGGTAAAAACCAAGAATGCTCCCCCTCTTTCTAAAATACATGTTCTGAAGATATTTACTGTCTCCCCTTCGGAATACTTTAAGATACATTTTTTTATTCCCTTTCCTCTAAAATCCCTTGGAAAAGTGGCTCTTCCATACACACTGTGTAGAATGTCAATAAGGAAACACCTGTCCATATTAGGGACAGGTAGTTCCTTATATGGACACTTGTAAACATTTTTTTGTTTTTATTATTTAAATTAAACCAGAATAATTACCAGGTCGCTAATTTTAATAATGATAGTCAATAGTCCAAGGATAGTGGTCACATATTTTTGGAGACCTATGATTGTACATGGGGGGGGTGAAAAAAAATACATTTTCCTTAGGGTGTCCATATTGGGTACAGGTACCTTACATATAGTTGTCGTTCAGTCCGTCCATCCGTCTGTCCGCTTATAACAGAGCAAAAACAACCCAACCGAATTGTCTGAAATTTAAAATATATAATTGTTGCATATTTTTTTCGAGTCATTTCAAATTTTATGAAAATTGGGTGCACAGTTTAATAACAGGGACAATCAAAAGTATTCCTTTACATTACGGCCTGTAGGGAAAAATAGTTTCAAGTACATTTTATAATGGTGTCAAACTCTTCCGAACATAATAAAATTTATATGAATCTATGAAATATGTACTACGATATACATTCTTTAGAATCTGTGATGCAAAGAATACTTTTTATTAATTTACAGGGCTACACAACAATATTTTAATAGATAATGGTATAGGGGGGAAACATTGTTTAGGGGGGGGGGTTAATTATATTAAACTATTTCACATTTTATGTTGTTTTATACGTTTTTTGTTTCATATATTGCTAAGATTTACTATATGTTACTTCCTGCATAATATAAATCAGATAGTATGTATAGGGGCGCCCAGAGATTTCGGCAGCTAAACTGTATCCGAAGCACTGCATATTATTACACCAAGATCGGAGTATTTTTAAAACTTCTTTATAGTACGAATGTACCTCATTTGCTAAGTTTGACATGCAATTTCCGACTTGTTCTAATTACTCGATATAATTTGGCGCCAACAGTTTTTTTTTTTTTTTTTTGAAAAGTGATCTGTGTCATACAGGGACGCCAACTTATATGGGCCCGTGGGGCTTGAGCCCAGCCAATAATTTTGAATTCTAGCGTGCCCAATTTTCATTGTTCTATTCATTTTTCTCCCTAGAACAAAATTTATTTTGCCAATGACCGTGCGTTTTAATTCTCTGACTGGCACTAATAAATCCAAAATCGCTGAAATCTAAATGTTTAACTTTTTGATCTTTCAGTTTGATGTCATGTTCATGATATGAGGATATTAAAATAAATATTAGTGTTTTTATAAGAAAATAACGCATGAGAATATAATTTAAAAAAATTGCAACGATCTTAAAACATGATAGTTCGACTCAAAAATCTCACCTTTCACCAGCTGTCTTTTCTTCATAGAAAAAGAAATTGGTTGTACCATTTTACCAAAATATCTTTGAGCCCAGCCTACATTTTACAAAATTTGGCGCCATTGGTGACTATGGCGCCATTGGTCACTTATACTATGACATTCTTCAGAGATATCAACTACAAATATATATATTTTTTAGTTGTGGCGCTATTGAATATAAAAATAATTGCCGACCAATGCCCGTAATCAAAAGCTAAAGTTGGAATATTATTAACTTCCGAACAGCAAACAAAAGGTTCCTTCTTTGCTTTTACGTATTATTTTTGTATATGTTTTTTTATGATTGTTTTGTAAGTTTTATGAAATAATTTTTTTTTCACGTTTTTATTGATGGATGTTTGAATAAATGACTTCTGTTTATGTATTTCGTGCGATTTACTTATCTAAATTACGTATACATTTGATAAATTATAATTACTTACGTTATATGCTTACATTCAAGCTACGCGAGCCACGCATTATAAAACTGAGAACAGCAAATCTTGCTAACAGATGAAAAAGAACAGATAAGAGTAAACTGTGATCCAGAAGTCAGGTCAGCATTGTTTTATATTTTAATATGCAGACTGTAAATCGGTTCCTTTTAAATAATGACTAGCAAATTATGGTCTTTATTTTTCAATATGTTTAAAAAATTAAATAAGTCATAAATATAAAACACTGCAAAACAACACAAGTGGCAGAAATAATAATTTAACAGATAAAACTCCAAAATAATTTGCGTATTTGCGTGCATGTTATGTAAATTATATCCAAAGTATTTTATGCCGTTTTATTCCTAAGTCAATATTACTGATGCGACCTAGATTATAAATAGAACATCCGTATTTGTACTTTGATTAACAAAAATATTTTTAAATTATAAAGAATTTTTCAAGTGGTCTACATTATCTTTTCAAATAATCACACATTTTGATCAAAGAATGAAATTATTTTATATCTTGACCGACAATCGCCATTTCCAGTAATGTTATTTGTTTTCCCATTTCGTAAAGGATTCATTTACAAAGTTCAGCATTATTTCAAAAATAACTGGTCTGAGTCGAATTTTCTTTTTTCAAATAAATGGAATTTTTGTAGTATGATGAGTGTTCAGCCATTAAAGTCATGTTATGAGGTTAGTGAGTACTTTGTAAGTTTATGCGGTTATAATTTACTAGCTGCACCCGTCGAAACTCGACGGAAAAGAATATATATTAGGTATGATATATATCAATCTTATATAGACAGTAAAATACTGAGCGAAATAAACAATTGCCACCTTTTAAAATAGGGATAACATAGCTTTTCATGATGAAGATAGATAAATTTTAGAAAATAACAAAAAATAAGGAAAACAACTCTTAAATTATTATGTTGTACTTAACTTCTGCTACAAATCTTTTTTTAATGCGGTTTCTAAACCTTAAATATTATTTAAATGCCAAATTATTTAGGAAGTTAATATTATACCCCGGAAGACGATTTCAAAAATATTTGCATAGTTTATTTTTTCTCCGTTTAAATATCGCTTGATAACTGTACAATAATTATAATATCAATGAAACATTTTATAATAGAAACAGGGAGTTACTAAACTGCCTAACCAACCCACTACATATTTACATCACTTGCAATAAATTTAATTTATTTATTGGTTTGTATCCTCCATGAATTTGTAAAAATTAATTTTATTGTTATGGCAACGAAAAAAAAAAAAAGACGATACCTCTGTTATTAAAAAAAAAAAATTTTGTATTTGTTGCTGAAATGCAGAATTTTTTTAATTTTATTTTAAACAATAACTTAATACAATGAAATGATTTTAATTATTTTTTGATATTACATAAGATAGAAATATAATAATACCGGCATATCACAGATTTTATTCTTTTTTTTCTAATATGACATCATTTACACCTTTAGAAATACTCACCTTTTCTTAAATAAAAGCGTGATTTATGCAGTTATTTAAGAATTCTTTAGTTTCATAAAATATTCATTATAATTAAATAGAAATGGCGCAGCTTATAGAAATATTTTCATGTGTGCACACCACGGACCTTTAAATTAATAGAAGTTCACTTTATTTAGATGCAGGAATTAAACTCAGTGAATATGACATCATCACTGACACAGCTATAACAATGTATATTATATTCATGGAATAAATTTATCTGGTTTCTGTATGACGACATTTTCTCCATCGACAAAATTTCACTTTAGATATTTTATTAAAGTTTATCTTCTGTAATTTTACTTACATAATACTTAATAATATTACTCAGTAAATAATCTGTGTATTACAGGGAATAACTATGTGCAATCATTTTATTCTGATTAAATTTTACGAAAACCTTTATTTATTTTTCGAAATACGATTATACATTCCCCGATGAGATCAAGCTCCTGATTGGAGGAAAATAATGAAAGAAAATAAATTTTGAGAAAAGCTTAAGCTGTTGCCACTGTTTTGAAGAAATGTCATGAAAAAGCTTTTAAAATTAAAAATAAAATATAAAAATTGAAATAAATTAAAATTTAGCCAGAATGGACACATCTACACATAAACAGCTTTCATTTAAAAAAATAACTATCAAAATCGGGCCAGTAGAAAGCTCAGGGCAGATGACCAAAAAAAACAGCCAGGTGTTTTAAATATATAGATGGAACCGTTTAAATGGCTATTATCTTTTCTATTTCTCTAATATTTCAATTGACAATAAAGTACAATATTAGGGACGGTGCATATATAACTTTATCATTTCAGAGGGGAGGGAGGTTTGGCACACGACATAGTAACATATTGCTAGGGGGAGGGGAATTGTCTTTTATCGATATCATTTTTTATCTTATCAAATTTTTTCCTCTTTATTTGCTGCATGGTCGTTGGTTCTAAATAGTATGTAATCTTTTTTAGTCTGTTATCAATTTTTAGGAAAAAATAAAGTTATTAAAATCACTAAATTATTGAAAAATTATTACATTTTAAAATATAGAATATCCCAATGTTTGACATTCCCATACTTTTTTATATGTGCATACATATATAATCATAATCGAGAAAACATATGTTAAGTTTATTTGAAATGAAGCTTATGTTTACTATAAATAAAATAGAAAAAGAAAGAATGTTGTCCACTTGTTTTGTTGGTAAGAATTTCTATCTAAGTCCCAAACTTTCTCCGTTCGGGGCAAGTGCAACAAGACTTTAGTACTGTTGAATGCATTATATAACAAAAGGCTATTATAAAATACTTATAAATAGTACCAATTTCTTTTAAGTGTTATTTGATATAAAGTGATATTTTATTGACTTATCTTTATTTGAATCAGTAAAGCATGCAAAAAATAAATGTAACCAGTTTTGTATATCATTCCAAACAAAGGAAATAAGTTAAAAAAAAACATTTATAGCATTAGTATTATTATTATTTTTTTTTTTTTTTGGGGGGGGGGGGGGCTGAAGAGATGATAACATATGATATCAAAAAGGCGGAGGGGCCCAAAGTTACGAAAATGTTGATAGCATTATATTTGCACATTTTTCTAATATGTTTTTTTTTTGGAATTCGAAAAATAGTATGGCATAAGTGGCTTGTGCTTTCTTCTTTTGGTATCTTCATGTAACATTTTGTATTTCAGCATTCAGCTTACGTTACAGATACCCATGCTCAATAAGAATTTTTTAGTTGAATAGAACTTAATTATTGCTGATAAACCCAACGATTTTTGTAAAGTGTTTTATTTATAAGATATACAGATAAATTTACAGAGCGAGTCTAAATTGTTTTTAAAAAGAAAGTCGACAAACTGCACATCAACGTAGCAAATGAGGTGCGTTTGTACTACACTTTAAAAAAAATCTGTAAAGTTATCAAACTTTTTCTAGGAAATAAGGATTATTAGAACTTTTTATGTAATAGTAATAGCATAAGTTCATGTAACAGAATCAGCTGCATGACTTTTTCTATTACCGTTACATGAAATGTTTTAGGAATCCCAGTTTCCCAGAAAAAGTTTAATAGCTTTACAGATTTTTTTTACAGTGTATAAGGAAGTTCTTAAAATATTTAGATCTTAGTGTAATAGTATACAATACTTCGGATACAGTAGAGTATCTAAAACCTTTTGTGTATCCCTGTAATTACTATCCACTTTCTATTATACAGGAATTAATTTCTAGTTGACCTCAGCAACGCATATCAATTTCATAAACAGTAAAATAGCTTAATATAATTAAAACGCGAACCAAACACTGCTTCCTCTATATCATTATACAGAACTCTTTTGTGTAGCTCTGTTTACAATGGAACACTTTTGTGTAGCCCTATAAATTAATAAGAAATATTCATTGCACAACATATTTTACAGAATGTATATTTTAGTATGTACTTCATTGATGCAGATGATTTTATTACGTTCGAAAGAGTGTCATACCAATAAAATGCACTGTAAAATACTATTTCCATTAGCCGTGTTGTAACGGAATACTTTTGATTATTTCACTTTTTTAGAATAATTTAATTCTCCTTATTTTTCAGGATTTTTCATTCATTTTTAAACAGACAGAATATTTCTATTTTAAATAATAGTCCCCAATCTGGCAACAGTGATCTCGAGGCACGCCGCTTTAGAAGCACTACTTTAGAATTATCATTTTCAACAATCAAAAACTTTCTTTTCCGACTTCTAAATACTTTTGTTTTGAGAAACCTAACTTCTAACGATAAATTAGCGAATTCTAATTCGTGACACACTGGTTGAGAACCAATGCTATCACATTTAACAATTTGGTTTGTTTTCTTTTATTTTATAACGGGCGATAATCAACACAAGGGATATAGGACCGAAAGGGGTGAGATTCCTTCCGTGAGATTCTTTCTAAGGGAACCTAACCGGTATTTACGCAAGGGAATCCAAGATTCGAAGAAAACCATGGAAAACTCCGAACGGTTAGGCCGACGGCCGCGATTGGGTTCGAACGCAGTACCTGCCATCTACCAGTTGAGAGGTCATAATCTGATAGGACATTAACAGTTTGGAAGCAAAGAAAAGTGCTTTCTTTTCAGACTACAAATTGTAGTCATTATGCGAAGTATAACTTCTTGCTAGTAAATTAATAATTTTTTACTCGCAGCACATTGATTGAGAACCACTACTGCAAATTACTCAAAATGCAGTAAAATTGCCTTTTGAAAAAGCAGTAAAATTGCTTTAATATGAAACCTTAAAATCGGCATATTCTGGGAAACGTAACTTCTTGTTTGTGAATTAAAAAACTTAACTCGCGGCACATCGATTAAGAATGCAGTTTTATATAATCTAAGACAAAAAAAAAGTTCATTTCTTTTCCGGCATTTTTATTGCACGTCTTGAAAGATGCATATTTTTACAAGAAAATTAATAGACCTTTACTCGTCACACATTAGTTGAGAATTAATTCTTCAAAAGTATCAAAGTACAGTAAAATTGCTGTTTGAAAATGCAGTAAAATTGTTTTCATTTAAAACCTCAAAATCCCCATTTTTTGTGAAACATAACTTTTTGGGAGTAAATTAACAAACTTTAACTCACGGTACACCGATTGAGAATTGCTGTTTCATATAATCAAGGATAAAAAGAAAAAGTTCATTTTCTTTCTGCTGCACTCTTGAAAGATGCATATTCTTACAAGTAAATTAATGAGAACTACTGCTACAAAAGTATCAAAATGCAGTAAAATTCCCATTTTAAAAATGCTGTAAAATTGTTCTCAGTTGAGACCTCAAAATCGCCATTCTTTGCGAAACTGCGAAACCTAACTTCTTGCGGGTAAATTAACTAAGTTTAACTCGCGGCATATCGATGGTGATTTGCTGTTTTATATAATC
Source organism: Maratus speculifer (assembly GCA_964019185.1). Taxonomy (NCBI): domain Eukaryota; kingdom Metazoa; phylum Arthropoda; class Arachnida; order Araneae; family Salticidae; genus Maratus; species Maratus speculifer. Next base: position 110,238,166 of record OZ025303.1, on the reverse strand, counting down.
AAGGGTGAAAAATAAAAGTCCATTTCCTTTCCAGCAGTTCTACTGAATGCCTTGAAAGATGCACATTTTTATATCATATAAAACTGCATAAAATTCTTTTTCCTAATACATTAATATAAAAAGTTCATTTCCTTTCCGGCATTTCTACTTCTTGTCTTAAAAGATGCATATTCTTATGTCTTACAAAACTGCATAAAGTGCTTTTTTCCTAACGACTGGCATAACATCATATCGCGGAAATATCTATAAACCAAATCATATTAATATTCATCCGAATCAGTTTCGGATCTTTTTTAAAAGGCAAGGAAAACTCAGAAAAACAGGTTGGAACTAGATTTGACCTTTAAAAGCTATCAAAGAAGAAAAAAAGTTCCCGTTAAAGCTACGGTAGGTGAAATTTCACTCCATAATATATATTTCTAAATCGACAAATAAAAAAAGGAAAGTAAAAATTAATGCACTTCATTGTTTTAAAAGGATTTATTGCAATGTGAAAGAGAAATAATAAATCTCATTGATAACAAATAATATCACAATATTGCTGAAAAAAAGTTGACACATAAAGCTTTTCAATTCATTTTCTTTATTCTCTTATTTCGTGACAGGTGGTGTTTTTTCTTTTACATTTTTATTCTTGTGAACATCATTACTATTGATTTTTTTGGTGTATTCAATGTGAACAATTTTAAGATAAAAATAAATAAATACGTAAACTAAAAATTATGATTATAAATGTCAATTATAATCATAATTATGAAATAAAAAATAATTTATGCAATTATATATATATATGAGGAGCCCAGAAGCCAAGGGGTACAAGTGACAAAATGTCGATTTGGAGTAAATTGAGTTTAAAGATAATTGATGTTAAATTGGAACATCAATAACAATTCAGTACATTGAAATAGGGAACATCTGCTTGTTGCATTCTAATCTTTGAACTCTAATTTCAATAACTTTTAAAAAAATAGAGTACAATTTTCTTTAAATGTATAATTAATCAATATTGTTTGTTTTTCGAAAAAAGTGGTTTATCTCTATAACTCCCCAAATAATCAGAAAATGACTTCTATTTCTTTACATGAAAAGAAAAAAGCATATTTCCAGATACCCTGTGCACTTAACTCAATTTTTTCAATTTTGTCACTTATACCCCTTGGCTTCTGGGGTCCTCATATATATATACCTAAATACCCCATTTTCAATTTTATTTCTAATTCTGACAGCTCCTCTGTGTGATATGGTTTGGCATTAACAAAATTTTTACAATAATTGATGTTGATTTGTAGTATTATCTAATGGTTCTATATATATATATATATATATATATATATATATATATATGAGTATGTGTTGCATATACATGCTAAAGTACGGTGAAGTGTGGTGGTGTCTGGATATTATGCAATGGTCATAAAAAAAACTGAGGAGGAATGCATTTGCTAAATTGCATTAATATAATTTTACTGGATGTTTAATTGGCACATAAATATGAAAATTGTATAGTTATATTAATTAATAAAAAATCTCAACGGTAACAAATAACATCACAATATTGCTAAAAAAATTTGACACATAAAGCTTTTCCATTCCATTTCTTTATTCTCTTATTTAGCGGCAGGTGGTGTTTTTTTCTTTTACATTTTTATTCCTGTAATTATCAGTACTGTCGATTTGTTTCGGTGTTTTCAAGTGAAAAAATTTAAGACATACGTAAACTAGCTAACTACGTAAATACATACGTAAACTAGAAATTATTATTGTAAATGTCAATTATAATTATTATAATAATTATGAACAAAATAAATACATACAATTAGAATGTATATGTGTGTATGTGTGTGAGTATTATTCCTGTGAATATCATTACTGTTGTTTTATTTGCTGTTTTTTCAAAGTGAAAAATTTTATGCTGTTTTTTATTGCGAACATTTTCTGCATGAAATAAAATTTTATTGAATTTAATATTTTTTAAATGCTGAATCACAATTAAAGTTAATATATTTCTGTTTATTTAAATGACAAAAAATTAAAAATTCTTCAAATATTATTTAAATTATAACGATTTTAAATTACCCAAATTTTTAAAGAAATTTTTAATTTAAAAATTTAAGTTTTATCATGTGGTTTTTGTTTACAAATGATATGGCTAACCATAACAAAAAAGTCCAAGTTTTAACTCTTTTTTTTTAACTTAAATGCGTCTCGGATCCTTTTAAAGTTTTCATCATATATATTTTACCAATAAAAGAAGCATATTTACTCTAGAATTTAAATACATTATTTTGAGCATGCAAATAAATAAATAATTTCAACAAAGATAAAAATTATTCTCAAAAAAGTTCTTGTTACATCTTTGCACAAGAAGAAATCGACACAGTTTCTTATAGTTCTCATGAATTCATTTTAGATAATGCGATAATTGTCTAGAATTACATGACCTGCACTTTGATCCACGTTCAGTAAAAAATAAATTATTAATGCCTAAGGAATGCAGGCAAAAATTTATTATATAAACATTCAGTTGTATTTTTACCAAGTTCAGAGTTATGAAACAGAATCTTCAAACTAAAACTTAAGAAAATAAAAATAGACTCTCGAAGCAAGTTTCCCGTAACATGTAATTTAGAACTTATTCTGAAATTATACGGGAAAATTGTAACCAAGGTTAATAATTTGACCTGTAAATATTGACTTTAATCGACTAGTAAACATGAACTTGAATTAATTTTAAATAACTTTTTTTTTTTTAATTTGTATTTTGATTTTCTTTGTTGTCTTTTATAGTTTTTTTTTAAATCGAGATCTAAGGTACGTGTATTTTTCAGAAAATATATTGAAAAAGGAACTTCAAAGTTACAGGATGTATGTTTCAGTTTCAAAATTCGAACCAAAAAAAAAAAAAAAAAGAAAGAAAGAAAGAAACTGGACTATGTATTTAGATTAAGTATAATAGAAAAAAAAATCCTATAAAATTTAAACAATGAGCAGAAAACTCTAAGCAAACTGCACTAAAACTTGTTAAAACGAAATCTTCTGTAATGGAAAATTTTACATGGTCCAAACTGTCATATATTTATACAGCTAAAACGGAAACTTCATAGTAAAAAAGAAGAAAAAAAATCTGTTAAGTTTAAAGAAGATTTTTCCGGTCTCGAAGTATTCCAATTTCACAAGTTTTACTATTCTTTAAATAGCTGTATAATCTTAAAAGTTTTCGTAAATTTAATTTAGTACTAACCTTAAAAAGATACGAAATCATAACCAAGCGTTAAAATTTGCTTTGTGCTTATTATTTTATAATCAGTATATTTTATTAAAAATCTAAAGATAAATCAAGACAGTACTTTTCGTAAACAGTATACAATGAAACCGTCATATCATAAATTTTCTGTAATTTTCTGTAATGTAGTATCTTAAATGGAAAATTTTCATTTTTCTGACAGAAAGTATATCGTATAAAATACCTGTTATTGCGGAAAATTGTCTACAACGCAATTTACTTTTTGCTTTTTGAATTCGTTTTCATAAATATGTTTAAAAACTGTGTAATTCAGTATTGACCTTAAAAAGATACGAAATCTAACTAGTCTTAAAAATTTCACTTGTTAATATGATCTATATGATATGATATATATAAAGGAAAACACCACTTTACCCTAATAAAAATAAAAAAGTTAAACAAAGAGCAGAATTTTGTAAACAATATAAAATAAAGCCTGTTCATAAAATATCCTATGTATAACAGAATTTATTTGAAAACGGAAATTTTTCAGCTATTTTTTTTCTATTTTTTATTATTTATTTTATCAATATTGATCTTCAGAATGTCACCGTTTCTATGTACGAAACTAATCATTACACCGTTTTAGTCTTTAAGTGCAATTTGTTTTAACACACACATTTTTTAAAATAATTTATTTTTATGTAAGTGAATATAATTTTTTTATAAGTGAACATATAATTTTAATATGAACGTGATTTTAATCACGTTCATATTAAAAATGAGCTTGAATTTTTTTCAAAGTTATAGATTTGAATACAAGCCTTACTTTAAAAACAGAAAAAATAATAATTAGATAGAATATTAAAGTAAAAGCAACTGGAAAAATATAGATGCATTCAGCAAAAATATCTAAAAATTAAAATAATTTATTTATAAAATAATATATTTATTTATTATTTATTTTTTAATTGTGACCAAATACTGAATTTTCAAAACAATACATAAAAAAAATTAAACACCAATTTCCAATAAAATATAATTAAAGAAAAAGATTCAAAAATTCTAATTTAAGTTGACTTTTGTTAATGTTGGTAAAATTCAATTTTAATTTTAATCCTTCCGTTAACAAAAACTTGAATGCAAAATCTTAGAACGCGTTGATAAATTTTAATTAGTTTTACATAAATGACTTCCTTTTAAAAAATAAAATCTGAAAATAACCCTTTTTCAAGAAAGTTCGTTTCCAAAATGCTTATAATTATCGGTTTTTCGATACTTTAAATCTCAAATTATAGTAATAAAAAAAAATAAAGAAAATTAACCTTTTTACAAGAAAACTGATATCACAAAACACCCATAACTGTGGTTTTTGCGTTACTTTAAATCTTGAATTCTAACAATAGAAACAATAGAAAATTAGACTGCTTTTAAAAATCGTGACCAGAGTACGTTTTTTCGACAATGGCTACATTTGCTGTTAAATACAGATAAAAATTTTCATCCAATCTTAAACTGAGTTCTTGGGAGGTCTATTTAAATGATTTTTTATTTCATTTATCTACGGAATAGATTCAGCATTCGTGAACTTTTTGGAAGACAAAGTTGAATGTTGTTCATTAGAATATTTCGATTTTAATTTTAATTTAGTTTTAATGTAGTGGAGGCAAAGGTTCTGTTAAATGCCTTAAATTTATCTTGATCTGAGTGTTTATTAAACAGGAAGTTATCAAGGCAATCTAAATTGTAATCAAGGTTAAATTTAAAAATCTGATGAGATTAAACGATAATTATATTACGGATAAATGAATTTTTTAAAGAAAGATTATGCGATTGAAATGCATTATTGTTGAGCTAGAATTAAAAATTTATCATAATTTTAGACAATTTTGTGTTTATTTATATTTGTAACCTTTATCAGAAATTTAGATTGCATTATAATATCGTGACTGGTGTATTATTTCACCATCTGAATTTAAATATAAAATATAATTTCCTATTATAACTTAAATGGCATCTTTCAAATGTCTTCTATTTATATTTTATTTATACACAATCAGTTTTATAGCTGTAAGATGATTTGTGTTTAGACTATTTCTCTGTTTCATCATGAGTAGAAGTATGCCAAAAAAACTGCTGTAAATTATGCTAAACACTACCAGTTTATTACGAAAGACATTCGATGAGTGCATAATTTCGTTTAATGGACCTGTGAACTGGTCTTCACGATCATGTAATTCCACAATGAGTAGATTGTTTTCTATGGGGATATGTGAAGTGATTGGTCTACGGCAATAAATCACAGATGTTGGCTGTGTTATTTGCAATAAACGACCCCAGATTCTCGATAGAGTGGTTGAAAGTTGGACGTCCAGATAGCGGTACATTCAAGCCGACCGCGGCGCAACTATGTCTGAAATTCTTTTTAAATTCTAATGGCATAAAATTATTTGTTTAACAAAATAAGTATCATGACCATTAAAAATATATTTATGTGTTTTATTTCGCTTTAAATTTGTATCTCTCTAAAAAAAACATTCTTTGGAAATCGTTAAGTTTTAGTGAAGTGGCCATTAACAGTGCTATATCAAATATTGTAATGTTTGTTTTCTACAAAATATATTTAGAAAACATATACTAATTGCTTATCGAGTAACTTATAACTTAGCAAAAACTTAGAGCGTTAATAAATAGCAATACTATTTAGTTGGGAATTCCTTTATTCATTTCTTAATGATGAGCATCGAATAGATAAACAACAAATTTCGAATTTAATGAACATTTGTTTTTATTTTTAATGTTACTAATTGAAACGTTAAATAACACAATTATATTTCGAATAATGTACATAGAATGCACCATAAAAAGTCTGTAAAATTACTAATTTTTGTCCTAAGAAAATGGGATTCCTAGAACCCTTTATGCAACGATAACAGCAAAAATTCATGTACCAGAATAGGTTTCAGGAATTTATGTTGTTACCGATACATACAAAGTTCTATGAATCCAATTTTTTAGAAAAAGTTTAGCAATGTTACAGATTTTTTTTCAGTACATACATTAAAACATTGAATTAACAGCAATGAATACTATTATTACATCTTAATATTATTACAGGATTATCAAAACTTGCCTTATCCATAATTTGAAAAATCGAGTTTTTACTTTAAATCTATTTTATTGCTAAACCTTAACAGAAGAAAAAAGAAAAAAAAGCAGTACATTCTAAAAGAAAAATCCGTAATTCTACAGATGTAAAATTACGGAAATCTGTTCTTGTAGCTTTATAAAAGTATCTACTAAAATTGCAGTAGTCTTACTAAAATTTTAACGGTAACAAAGGCTGTAACAGTAGTAACAAAGACTGCAGTTACATAGAAATTTATGGACATCCCAGTTTCCTAATCAATTCTCAGTCATGTTACAGATTTTTTTATTTACAGAGAAAATCTGTATATGTTAGATGAATTTTTGTTGTTTCGTTACATAAAATGCTCTAGGAATCCTAGTTTCCTAGAAAAAATTTAATAACTTTACAGTTTTTTTACAGAGTACAAAATGAAAAAAAGGTTAAATTGTGTATTTCTGGTATTCTAAAATCTTGGTTCATGGTCCACAGGGATCAGTCAGAAGTTTTTCTGCGTTTTCCCAAATTTCTATAAATCTATTCCATTGCTGAACCGGCATAAAACCACTACAGTGTGAAAAAAAAAACTAATTAAATTGTGTACTTTTGGCATTGTAAAATTTTGGTTTACAATGAAAACCACGGGAAGCAGTCGGAAGATTTTCCTCGATTTTCCTAAATTTCTATAAATTTATTCCATTGCTGAATAAGCATAAAAAACACTACAATGTGAAAAAAAAATCATTAAATTTTGAATTTCTGGCTTTGTAAAATTTTGGTTTACAATGAAAACCAAAGAACGCAATCAGAAGTTTTTCCGCGATTTTCTTGAATTTGATTTTTTGGATAAAATGAATTTTAAAACTGACTTTTGTCCTCATATAGAAATATCTGACAAAACTGAGTAATTTTTAATAGGGAACAGATTTATCTACGACACATTTGCAAAGAAATTTGCGAACATTTACAAACGAAAGCTAGTAATAATAATTAATTCTGATAAAATATGAACCAAAACAGCAACAATAAAACAATGAGAAATACAACTACACCATTTTTGTACATATACCGACTGTAATTTTAGACTTCCTGATATATGCATGCATTAATGATTACTCATGCTAACACTGTAAAAAATTGTAAATTACGGTATTTTACCGTGAATTGTCCAGTAAATTTAAGGAACATGTCACTTTTTTCACATAAACGGTCAACTCCCGAAATTTTTTGTGTTTTACGGCCAAAAACCGTTAATGTAATGGCAAAGTCCATTGATATAGGAATAAATTCCGTTTTCTTACGGGCACTATCTGGAATCTTTGCTGCAGTAAATCTCTGTTGCGGCTTTTTTACAGAGTAAAGACGAACTTCGAATAGCTAAATTACATATTTTAAATTTAAATGATCATTTGGTTTTATTTTTAATGCTATAAATTCGAAAATTATGTAACACAATTATTTTTTTAAGAATGTGCATAAAATATACGTTAAAACATTAAATTGACAGTAATAAAAAAATGTTATTACGTTTCCGTATAAGGACATGACTTTCAAAACTCGTCATATCCAAAATTTTAAAAGTTGAGTTTTTACAATAAATTTTAGTATCTAATTTATTTGGTAACTGGCAAAAAAAAAAAAAAAAAAAAAGAACATTACAATGCGCAAAAAGTATAAAGACTACAATAATATTTTGTATATCTCGCCTTATAAAATCTGGGTTTACAATGAAAACCATAGGACGCAGTTAGAAGTTATTCCGTGATTTCCCAAAGTGTTATTTTTTGGATAAAGCGAATTTTGAAACGCACTTTTTCGTATAGAAATATCAAGCAAACTATCCTTTTAAAACTGAACCCTTACGAAAACGGCTTTTAGAATCCTATAGAAGCAATTTTGTAGAGTACTATAGAATTATGGGCCGTTTTTCCATAAGATAGTTTAAAAGTTATAGAAAAATATGTAGAAGTTCAGTAAAAATCTCTGTAGAGCCGAAATTTCTATTAAACTTCTATGAAATATTTTCTCTTTACTGATATTTCTATTAAATTGCTACAGGTATTTCTATATTTTTTAAGCTAGCTTATAGAAAAACGGGCCATAATGATATAGGATTCTATAAAACTTTTTCTAAGGAATTCTAAAACACATTTTCGAAAGGGAATACTTCCCGATTGGAAACAAAATTATATATGGCACATTTGCAAATAAATTTGCGAATATTTACGAACGAAAAGTAGTAATAATAATGAATTCTGATAAAATATGAATCAAAATAATCAAAATAACAATAATAAAACAAAGAGAATAATAATTACACCATTTCTGTATATATACAACTGTAATTGGAGACTTCCTGATATATGCTTGCTTTAATGAGCATTCATGCTTCATGGATGCTATTAAATAGTAATAAATATGTATATTGGTTATACGATGAAGGAGGTCTTTTTTTCGAAGAACTTTTTTATAAAGAGCTTTTATCTGGGCTTTTTTCCAGTGTTCCGGCTATAAATTGATAAATACTATGTACTGAATGCATTTAAGTAATTGGCTTCTGATATGAAATTGAATTTTGATGCGCTATATTAATTTGCCTATATAATATTTTTTTAATTAACCCAGAAAACTGATTCTGTTACACAGTGCATTAACCTGTTTCCGGATTGTGTTCACTTTTTTTTAAATGAATAATCAGGAAGAATGAATAATCCTGTTTTTGCTCCTAATGAAATTTAGAAGACAAAAACTGTTGTGTGTGTTTCATTGAAATTTTATGCATTATTAAACATATAAATCAAATCTAAGATATTTCCTGACATTAGCCCTTCCTTATATTTTTATTTTTACTCTTGTAGCTACCGATTTTAGTACGTGTAGCTAACAAGAGTAATAATTTTTATAACTAATCTTTAAAACCAATCTTATTCACACTACATACTTTTTAAATAAAAATAACGATAAAATTAAGTTTTTAGAACAAGCACGCAAACTTTATTAGGTCAAAAAAATGTTAACTGCAAGAAGGTACAGTTACAGTCAAAAAGATGCACAATAATACACAGTTAAATAAATGAAATATAAAAATACAAACTATTTTAAATATTAGAAATGCATTTTAAAGTAAAGAAACATTATTTTAAATTATTATGTTAGCAAAGAATTATTATAAAACATTTTAATTTGAAAAGATGAATATCATTTTAAAAGTTACTATTTGCGATGCGACACAGCTTACGATTCCAGTTATTTTTGCTGGACCAGTATCGCCACTGTCGGCATATAATGGCTCGACATTACTCCCCTCCCAGTAACTAAGTTACGATAACAGAAATCATGGTAGAGAATAATTAATTACATTTCAAAATAATAATGGAAATAATTTAGTGAAAATAATAATAATAATCGTTTATATCCACAAAAATCTATTTCTGTTTTCAGTGAGACATTAATTTTAAACTAGTATAGAATTGTTATTAATTTAAATGCAACAACTATAAATGCAACTTTATCCACCATTGGGGGAAGAAAAAGAAAAAAAAAAGTAATATTTATAAATTATGTCATAAATTGTTATAACTCAGAGTAACGTCTTGTAGTAAGTTTAGATAATCTCATATAAAAGAAAATTATCTGAAATCTATGAGATTATAAATATTAATGGTTACTAAAATTGAAGACTATTTACTCGACTTAAATACTATATGAAACCATGCTAATTTAAACATGTAATTCAATATTATAAATCATATCAAAAACTAAGCAAGAATAGGAGAAATATATCAAGAATAAAAATTGACAATCAATCTTTAAAGCGAACTGGCAAATTAACTTTTCTGCCACAACGTGTTGTTGAAGGCATTATTTGATCATCAGAAATGACTTGTGGAGTATGAGAGTGACTAGGCATGTTAGTATTCTCTGGAATTTCATCATGTGTCAACATATAGGCTGGCTTAAGCCGGTCAATTGAGATATTGACATTTTTGCCTTTTATTTTCAAAGTATAATATTTATCATATTTATGGACTATCAAAAAGGGTCCTTGGTAGGCCGGTTCTAGCGGTTTTTTTACTCGGTCTACCCTAATAAACACCTGGGAGCAAGATTTTAAATCCTTATGTACAAATATTGTTTTTTGTGTTGCCTGTTTTGTAGGCATAGGTTATAATTGCTCCATATAATTCTGTAGCTGAGTCACAAAAGTGCCAGAATCTGTACTGACTGTTGGTTTATCAAAAAATTCACCTGGCAGTCTAATATTTGTACCATAAACCATCTGTGCTACAGAATGATTCGTGTCACTTCTGATAACTGATCTTAGTCCTAAAAGCACTGTTGGTAAAATTTCAGTCCATTTCACATTGTTGTGTGCTTTAATAGCTGTTTTTAAAGTTCTGTGAAAGCGTTCAACTTTGCCCTGACACTGTGGATGGTATGGTGTTGATGTTCGAAGTTTTGCACCACAAACTTCTGCTAAGTTTTTGAGCAACTGAGACTTAAATTGTTTACGTTGATCTGTTATGATTGTTCCTGGCACACCGAATCTACAAATCCAATGTTCATAAAATGCTTTGCTCACTGTTTCAGCACTACTTTCAGGCAAAGGGACAACTTCTGTCCAACAAGAAAATCTATCGATGCAAGTTAAACAATAAATATGTCCATTAGATGGAGGCAAAGGTCCAATTAAATCAATATGCACAACATTAAATCTTTCATCAGGTTCTTGAAAAGTAGAAAATTTAGATTTGGTATGTCTATTTACCTTGGTCTTTTGACAATTAATACAGGTTTGAGCCCATTCTTTTACTTGCTTGTTGATTCCTGGCCAAATGAACCTGGCATCCATCTCTTTAACGGTAGATTTTATGCCTGGGTGTGACAAGCCATGGATTTGGTGAAAGCGTTCTCTCCTGAATTTGAGAGGAATATATGGGCGAATCTTCTTGTGGGAGGTATCACACCATAATGTTTTTCCAGATGCCAGAGTGTAAGGTTTGAAGTCCAAAGATGTGTCACTAGAACATAATTCTTTGAATTCTGCATCATTATTTTGCTCTTGAGCTAGTTCATCATAGTCGATAACACAGACTGTTTCTATTCTGGACAAGGTGTCAGCAACCACGTTATCTTTGCCAGTAATATGTTGGATGTTGGTAGAGAATTGAGAGATGTACTGGAGCTGGCGCAACTGTCTTGGAGAAGCCTTTTCATTTTTCTGTTTGAAAGCAAATATTAAAGGCTTATGATCTGTCCAAATTGTGAATTCGCGACCTTCCAAAAGGTATTTAAAATGTTTGATGGAAAGATAGATTCCCAATAACTCACGGTCATACGTTGTACTCTTTCTGAGTTTCGTTAAGTTTTTTCGAATAGAAACCAATTGGCTTCCACATGTTGTCTTCAAACTGTTCTAAAACTGAACCAATTGCCCAATCTGAAGCATCTGTGCATAGAGATAATGGGAGTCCAGGTTTTGGAAAACACAGAAGTGCAGCATTAGCTAGATCAGCTTTGCACTTTTCAAATTGCTGGATACTTTCATCTGTCCAAGGGACTTTTCTGCGATCCTTTTTCTTTGCACCTTTTAACATCTCATGAAGCAGTGCTTGGGTTTGTGCTGCTTCTTTCAGGTATCTGCGATAGAAATTAATCATACCAAGAAAGGTACGTAGATCGTGCAGGGTTTCTGGCAATTTATAATCTAGGATAACTTGGACTTTAGCTGGAAGGGGTGAGGAACCTTTCTCATTAATGAGGTATCCCAAAAATTCAATTTGGTTAACTCCCATTATTGATTTTGCAACATTAATGCGCAGGCCATACTTATTTAATCTCTCAAATACTATTTTTAGGTGCTCCTTATGTTCGGCTACTGAGCTCGAAGCAACTAGCACATCATCCAAATAGGGAAACAAAAAATCTAACCCCTGAAAAACTTGATTAATAAATCGCTGGAACGTGGCAGGAGCATTCCGGAGGCCAAAACTCATGACATTGAACTCAAACAATCCGAATGGGGTAATTATTGCAGTTTTGGGCTTGTCTTCTTCAGCTATTGGAATTTGATAATATGCTTTGATTAAATCAAGTTTAGAGAAAATAACTGTATCTTTTAATATGTTATGAAAATCTTCAATTCGGGGTATGGGGTATCTGTCTGGAATGGTTTTGTCGTTTAATCTTCTGTAATCCCCACAAGGTCTTAGGGTGCCATCTTTTTTATTAACCAAATGAAGGGGACTGGCCCATTGGGATTTTGAAGGTCGGATTATGTTATTGTCAAGCATGAATTGAAACTCCTGTTTGGCCAACGCAAGCTTTTCAGGATTTAGTTGTCGTGCCTTGGAATACACTGGTGGACCTGTTGTTTCAATGTAATGCTTAACTTCATGTTTAACTGATTTATTTAAAATATTAGGTTTCGTAATATCAGGATATAAATTTAATAAATCACTAAATTGGGATGTACGATCAAACGTAGTTATAAAACACTCATAAGAAATTGTTGAAATTTCACTTTTTACAGACAATTGTGTGATGCCATCAATTAATTTACGTTTATGTATGTCAATAAGCAAATGAAAATGATGCAGAAAATCAGCACCAATGATTCCTTTACTCACCTTAGCTACTATGAATGGCCATTGAAATGCACGTCGTAAACCAAGATCTAGTGTCAGTGTTTTTATACCATAAGTTGGTATTTCAGTACCATTGGCAGCATATAACACATATGAGCATGGTTGTTCTGCTTTTACGTTTGCTGGAACCAAGGACACATCAGCACCACTATCGACTAAGAAGCGCACACCAGTTTTTTTGTCATGAATAAATAGTCTGTAGTTGCGGCAATCTATGTTCTTTGCAGCAGGACTTGCCGCTGACTCTACTGCTGGGAGGAGTTTTCCGCTTGTTGCCAACTACAGGGTTGTTTACATTTCTCAGGAAGACATTTTTTTCCAAATCTGAAGTGGTAATAGCAAAGCTTACCATTAGGATCATAACGCTTGCGGGATTGACTTCTGTATCTGCCAGCACGGCGATGAGGAGTACGACTACGAGATCGTTGAACATGCAAACTTGCAATCTGCCGCTGCAAGCTGGAGATCTTATCCAAGAGGGCTGCATAGCTGGAAGTCTCTTTATCAACTTTGGCAAGTTCCATATTAGGGTTCAGTTCAGTGATTTTATCAGTCATTTTGGCCAATTTTTCTAAATCTTCATCACTGACAACAATTATGTTTTTCACTGAATCCGGGAGCTTTTCTAACCAGAGAGTTCTGAGCACTTTGTCTGAAACGTCCTTCGTATCGCCTAATGCTTGCATCTTACGTAAGAGTTGGCTGGGCTTCAAATCTCCTAATTCCAGTCCAGTGAGAAGTCGTTTGATGCGCAAATTTCCGCTTTCTTTAAAAGTGCTTAAAAGTCTGTCTTTCGCGGCTGCATACTTATTTGGAGTGTCATTTTGAATTATGTCCCATATATTCTCCATAAACTTCGGGTCCAACTGTGCGATCAAATAATTGAACTTAGTTTCGTCGCACGTAATTCCGGCTATCTTGAATTGCGCTTCAATTGTAACAAACCACATTTCAGGTTTTTCTGTCCAAAATGCGAAAATTTTGATGCTAACTTTGCTAGCTTCTGCTGATCCGGAGTTTTGGTCAGTAAGAGGCATTTTGAATAAGTTATGTTAACGAGGTTCACCAATTGTAGCTACCGATTTTAGTACGTGTAGCTAACAAGAGTAATAATTTTTATAACTAATCTTTAAAACCAATCTTATTCACACTACATACTTTTTAAATAAAAATAACGATAAAATTAAGTTTTTAGAACAAGCACGCAAACTTTATTAGGTCAAAAAAATGTTAACTGCAAGAAGGTACAGTTACAGTCAAAAAGATGCACAATAATACACAGTTAAATAAATGAAATATAAAAATACAAACTATTTTAAAAAAACTATTTTAAATATTAGAAATGCATTTTAAAGTAAAGAAACATTATTTTAAATTATTATGTTAGCAAAGAATTATTATAAAACATTTTAATTTGAAAAGATGAATATAATTTTAAAAGTTACTATTTGCGATGCGACACAGCTTACGATTCCAGTTATTTTTGTTGAACCAGTATCGCCACTATCGGCATATAATGGCTCGACATTACTCCCCTACCTTTAAAAAAGAAAGTATTGTATTTGTGAAAATATTCTGGATTTCGGGAAATTTACACGTTTTAGGCGTCAGAGATTCCGAAAAACATGTTTTCACAAAATATCTGTCTATTAGTCTGTCATTCAGACTAATTATTAGTCTGTTTTAGTTAATATTAGTCTGTCATTCAGATTCATGCCTGTATGTGACATAAATATTGTGAGCATTTTATCTCATGAATTTACGTTTTGGTGTAAATCGCACAACCGGTGGCGCTGTTGTGTGGCATAATTCCAGATTATTGCAACAGCTCTATCTCAGAAATTAATGCACGAATTTTTATCAAACTTCATATTCAGTTAGTCCCTGATATAAATTAGTATTCTTTAGTTTTTGGAGTAAGCACCTCAACAGGTGGAGCTGTTATGCGGCATTATTAATGATTATCGCAATAGCTCTATCTCAGGAATTAATGCACGAATTTTCATCAAACTTCAAATTGAATTAGTCCCTGATATAAATTAGTATATTTAAGTTTTTGAAGTAAATGTCTCAACAGATGGCGCTTCCGTCCAGTTTTTACGATTTTTACGATAATTTTAACTCAAATATTAGCACACGGATTTTCATCAAATTTCAGATTGAGTTAGAACTTGAAATAAGCTGTTTCATATTAGATAGTTGTATAAATTGTCTAACCGGTAAAGCTGCTATGTTTAATTTTTCTGGAAGTATTAACTTGCATGTGATAGAAGAATGATTTAACGGGATTAATCGGACTCCATACGCAGTGGTGTAGTCGTATAGAAAACAGAGGGTATACGCTCAAGACAGAAGGTATACCCTAGAGCATATATATTGTAGCTTTTTTGAGAAATAGAGCGTAAGGAATTCTTTAAAAATCCAGAAGATGTACGGTGTATACCCTCGTATACCTCCCTCTACAGCCCTGCTCGAGAGCGAGATTTTTACATTTTTTTTCATGTGTTAAATGGAATCTTGTCATTTGGTGGTTAAAATCTTTTAAAAGGTAAACTTCTATTGCAATAACAACATTGTTCTTTTTAATTATGACAGAACCTTAAGACGAAACGAAGTTTAAATCGAAACATTAGAAGAATTGATTACTATACTGAGAAACACGAACAAATGCGTTTTAAAAAAGGTTATCGTCTATTCCTGAAGTAACGAAGTAAATTCAGAACCTGATTAAGGTTGTGCAGGGTCCAAAGCCCAGCACCTTTTCTGAGGCCTCTCTCATCAAACTAATTGCTATATTTGGGGGTGGGCAGTAAGGTAGGGGGATATTATTAGATATTACGGCACAGTGGAAAAGTTAACCAAAATGTATTTTGGTTTTCGAGAAAATAAATGTGGAAACTGCAAATTCAAGACTTCTTTTTCTAAATCACTTTATTCAATTTTGGGACCCCAGCAACAGTGAGCCTAAGGCTACGGCCTAGTTGGCCTGCGCGGTGATCAGGTCCTGAGTATATTCATTTTTTGCTTTGACATCGTATTCCACACTACTGCTGATATGATACTCTGCTATTGGATGTTCTTGGTGACTGATTAAAATAGATTTTTTCATTTTGAATGTTCCTGGTAAATGCGCTGTTAAAATCTTCAACTTTTGTAGCATTGTCACCCCACTATTTTTATAGAAAGAGATTGCTTGATGATATTATGGAGCAATCTAATTGGTCAAATTAAAGTTATCATATAAAAGTGATGGATTGACTATGCAAAAAAGTTTCCGATTTCTTACAGTGTAGTTTAGAGCAGCATGTTACACGCACACACACACACACATATATATATAGATATATACCACGTTGCGAAAATTTTGAGATTAAAAAAATAATAAGCATTGCCATTTTTACATTTTTATTTTGCTTTTGTCGCTGTAACCACAAACATGAGGATTTTATTAATGTTTTTACGCGATTGTCCAGAAATACTTGCATCCCAAATGTTATACTG
This sequence comes from Maratus speculifer, assembly GCA_964019185.1. Classification (NCBI taxonomy): domain Eukaryota; kingdom Metazoa; phylum Arthropoda; class Arachnida; order Araneae; family Salticidae; genus Maratus; species Maratus speculifer. The sequence goes on along the minus strand of OZ025303.1, from coordinate 110,221,668 downwards.
TTTTCTTAAACAATACGATCACTACATGCTCATGTGAGGCATTTACAATTTTTTATTCAGAATGTTTATTATTATTATTATTATTTATTTAAAGTGAAGTAATGATCTCTCGCGAATTTTATTTGTAATGTAGGAGACTAGCACCATTTGTTACTCACATTTTCAACTTAATCCTTTATCGCCGAATTGTGAATTCTTGAAAATTTTACATTTTATAGCATTTTGCGTAAATTGTTAAAACTAAATTAAAAAAAATTACATAATAATTTAATAAATTTTTGAAAGTTTTTAGAAAAATTGAAGGATTAATTAAATTGGAATTTGCAGGTAGATTGTGCAATATTTATAACCCCACTCAAATATTTTATTTGAAATTGTTTCCTTAGTAATCTGTAGAATTATAAAATGTACAAATATGATATTCTTACAATATGAATATAGAAATATTTCCGGATTGTAAAATTCCCACCGTCCCTCCCTCAGCGCCCTCGAAAAGACACAAAGGCAAAAGAAATCATTCCTTTTAAAATATTTCGCTTTTGTGTAACTAATAATGCTTTTGGAATAATATAAAGTAATGTATCTGTAACTCATTCTATACAGAAATTACAACTAATCGACGTATTAAAAGAATTTTATATTAAGTAATTTTAAAGGTACTTATAAGTACTTTCGGTAGATAATGGGTTAAATCTTGCTTTGTTATGGTATCAAATAAAGTTTTGGCAATAGAAAAATTCATTTGAAACTCAGTTGAATGAAGAAAAAAATGAAATTTATTCTTTTTGATTATGGTGCAACTTTCTTGCGAGTGCCCTGTACTTTTTTTCTGATTTCAAATACCAATAATACAATAAATATTCGTTTAAACTTAATGCATTCACTTTACAAAAGTAAATATATAGATAAATGTTTGTTTTAAACTGTAATGGCTTACTTTATTATGAGTTTATCGTATAAAAAATATCCAGACATGATGGCTGTGGTGTGTTTCAAAATCATCATTTGAGAAAATAATATGTATATTTTAACACTCTATAAGAACAAAAAAGGTCAAATGTCATTAATTTTATAAGCATTTCATGTTAAGTTGATATTGTTTTATTGTTTAAAGGTATGCATGACTTCATTAGGGGCATGCAAAGTAATTGTATGAAAATATAAACAAATAAAAGTTTATGAACATTTGTTCTGTTGTACTGTATGAAAAAAGTACTTGTTCTCTTATATTCACTCTTCTTATAAAAAATAATAAATATTATGGTTCGTAAAATTAGTAAATAACATACATCAGTTTGTAAAACCAAAAGGATGAGTTTTGAAATTATTATACTTAATATTTTCATTCTCTTTCTTAGAAGGTTCAATCTGTTTTCATTTCATGAAACAGAAGCAGCTGAGATACGTACTTAGCGATGATAATCCTACATTCATGATAATGGCAGCTTATTCACCTACAATCTCATGAAAATTACACTAACACACAAATCTAGTGGAATCGTCAGACAGATTTATCTGACCACTGATATATATTTTTCATAATAATGATATTTAAGCCATATATTTTCAATTATTGATGAGCACAAGTAGGAATAATTCAGTTGTTTAATAGGATGATAAATGATTATTTTGCATCTTCTGGATATGATAGAAATGAATGTATGATGATAATGATGATCATGAAGAGCACGATCTACAAGCACGTTTTAATGTTTGTTTTTATGCATACTAGTTTCACTTTCATGTTGCATTAAGTTTTTTCATAATCAGGTTCGTTACAATTGAAAGTTACATATATATAAAAAAACTGTCGAACTTCCCTTTAATGAAATACCCTTTTAACGAAGTTATCTACATATGAAATTTTCTGCCGAAGCTGTATTCTGAACACCTTTAATAAGCTAATTAATCCCCATGTTACGAAAATACATTCTATATAGCGAAGTTTATTTTATTTTCGTACATGTATAATATTCAATCGAAGGGATTGCTGTTGCGATAGATGTTTAAATTTATTTCAGTAACAAATCACTGTACAAGAAAGAAATATTTATTTATTTAATCATTCCTATCCAAAAAAATTCTAAAAATCTTCGATATTATAAGAAGGGAATTTAAAATTCATGAAAATGTCGCAGATGAATAATTCGGATGCTTACAAAAGTGCGAAATTTTTATGATCAGTGTTTTTAGCAAATTTGTACAAAGTATTATTAGAAATTTTTTTAAAGTTAAGTATTTGGAATGCTGAGAAAAAAGAGAAAAAGTATATTACGTTTCAGTTTTTGGCCTCTGTTTATTTATTTATTTTTATTTTATTATATTTTTCAGTTATTATTTCAATCAAATTGTTTTACATGTCTATATTGCATGAAACAAAAGTTATTGTACAAATAAAAATACATTTTTCCAATATTTCCATTTTAAGTGTACATTTAATTTTGTTCATGTGTATTTGATTTTACATATTTCATGAATATATTTTTTTTTTTATTTAACGAATTGTCTTCATAATCTAGTATTTATATGCAACGACAAAACGTTGTTAAATAAAAAAATGTTCGGTTAAATGAAAGTTACGTTGTAATTAAATGTTGCTCGAAAATAACAAATATAAATTAGTGTAAATGTGTAGCTAGTCTTATAGTCGAAAACAAGGTTCAATACTGATGGCTAAGCATTTATGTGATGTTAAATTAAGTAAGAAAAACACATGGGATAATTTAAGAATTCCCAACTCATGAGCTTTAAAAGGCTACTTCAATCGAAAAGACCCCTTCACTAATACTAATCATACAGAAGACATTTTTTAAGATATCTTGAATGCATTTCAATAGTTTTAAACTAATTTTGATTTGCATTGGATAGCTGAAATCATTCTTTACAAAGACAGTTTTTTACTTTTTTGAATTTGTTTGCACATATTTTTTATAAGGGAACATTTATTTTCGGAACTGGTGCCGAAAGTGAAAGCATTCTCATAAAAAAACCTGCAATCAAAATCGAAAAAATGAGAAACTGCTTGCATATAGATCGATCTCAGCTATCCCTGGCAAAGAAAAAAATCGTTAAAATTATTCGAATGCAGCCGAAATATCTTTATAAAATTCTTCCTTAGGATTAGCATTAGTGAAGGGTTTTTTCACTTGACTAAGGTAACTTCTTAACTTATCTCTATTTTATACCAGTCTGAGTGCGGTATGCTGAAAGTTATATTTCTAGTAAAATATTTGACAGATTGTGTAAAGATATATTTATTTGGCCTATATCAGAATTACTTTCAGCAAAAAAGCCGCTTCATAAATTTGCAATTTCTCATTTCCAGAGAAATAAATTGCTCTTTCCTTTTGCAACAGCAAAAAGGTGCAAATACACCAGAAGCGTCAGATTTGGCGAAAATAATGATTTTTTTCTAAATCATGAAACAAACATAATAAACCCAGTTTAGTGAAATCCAAAGAAAGCAGTGAAGAAACGCAGAATGACCAAATTATGTGCAGTTTGCTGACCTGGAAAAAATTGCTGTTAAATATTTATTCAGTACGTCAAATCTCAGATAAAAGGGATTTCGGAAATATGAAAAAGGTTAAGAAAAAACCTTGGCCTGAAAGTTGACCAAACTTTTATCTCATATTTTGATAGAAAAAATCAAATTTGGCGGCCTATTTGAATAAAATCTTTTTTGTGAATAATATTTTCCATAATATAAAGGATGTTTTGCCGAGGATCTTAAGCTTACAAGGGGATTGTTTAACGTAAATTGTATTTTCGAATGTATTTGTGAATACAAATATGTGCATGGATATGAGCTAGCATGTGAATTTCAACACTTGAACTAAACAACCGATTTATGATCGCCATTGTATCAAACGAATATTGGCGAAATAGTGAGCTAGATTTACAGAACATTGAGACATTTGATTTGAAACACATAAAAAATACATCCTTAGATTTTTTAAAATAATTTTGGAAGGATATCAAAGTAATTTACACTCTTAAAACGAAAGAGCTGATTTGGCTTCTCATGAAAGAGCTGTAATTTTTTCGATCATAAACGAGTTGTTTTACAAACGATTAAATCTTCTTGATCTAAATTGATTATTTAAATAGCTCAATTTCATTTAAATTGGTTAAAACTCGAGTTATTTCAACTCTTTTTTGAGAAGCTGCCTTTCAACACTGAGATGAGTGGATTTCAGCTCAACTTGAGCTATTTTGTGGCTTACTTTTTAAGAGAGTAGTGAAAAAATTGAAATGTCTTTTTTACTGTATGAAAATATGATTTATCCATGAACGAAACATATTGGGTAGGTAGCTAAGTTCCCGCCGTTTTAAATATTTTTTTCTACCGGATTTTTTTTTTTTTTAACCAAGTTAATTTACAAAATAAGTTGATCAAAAAAAGTAGATTCCGGTAAAAATTTTTTTAAAAAAGGACAGGAACTTAATTACCTACCTAATGCAATAACCAATTCCAAAAAGCACATGATTCCGAAATGTATTCTCTATTTTTAGAAATAACGGAGACCAACATGTTTTTGAGCTTTGTAGAAGCATTTATGAAAGCCAAGTTAATTAGTTAACAGGTTAGAATAACAGTCTTCACTTATCAGCCAAACTACCCTACACTTCTTTTTGGAACATTCCAACGGATATTTATTCGAAAGGACTCGGTTTACCGATTTTGTATTCCCTATTTTCAGCCCTGATGACGAGTATGGTTGTAGTTGAAAGTACAAGGCTTTAGATATACATTTAAAAAAAGTATTTTAGGATTTAACAACGTATGAAACTCTTTTTAATAAATGTTTGATTGAATCAATTTTAGATTTATTCATGTAATATATAATAACCTAATCATGTCATTAAATACATTCACACATCAAATTAACACTTTTCTGGTTCCATTCCGGGTACAAATAATTTTAATTTAGAATAAGTCTTCACTTATCAGCCAAACTACCCTACACTTCATTTTGGAACATTCCAACGGATATTTATTCAAAAGGACTCGGTTCTCCGATTTTGTATTTCCTATTTTCAGCCCTGATGACGAGTATGATTGTACTTAAAAGTAACAGGTTTTAGATATACATTTTAAAAAAGTATTTTAGGATTTAACAATATATTAAACTCCTTTTAATAAATATTTAATTGAATTAATTTTAAATTTATTCATGTAATAATATAATAACCCAATCATGTCATTAAATACATTCGCACATCAAACTAACAATTTCCTGGTCCCATTCCAGACACAAATAATTTTAATTCCAAACGTGCAAACGGCACCAATAATATTTTAATAAAATTTTGCTTTTACAATCAGGGTCGCGAGTGGTCAGGGAAAAATAGAATAAAAAAGAGGAAAGTACCAGCATTTTCTTATAGGAAATACTTAAAATAATATAAACGGATTATAGATGTCGAATTTTTCTCTAACAAAATGCTGGTATTTAAAACCCTTTTTGATTGTTTTTTCTCGAACAACTAACCGCCCTAACAATAAGAGCTAAATCAATGAGTTCATAATTTCTAAAAACGCCGTTTGTAAATTCCAGTATCAGTAAATTATATCTCATTTTACGAACAAAATGTATCCGTGCCGGTAAGGGTTAAACCTCTTAAGAACTTAAGATGTTGACTGTATGAAGAATGTTCAAACATGTTCATTAAAGCTACTATATATAACAAAATAAGAATGTACTATATATGAATATTAAATTAACAGTTTTCTACATAGTCGAAGAATGACGATTTTCTCGATTTTTTTTTTGACCCATTAATCAGAATTAACATGCCAATTTTTATAAATTAAGATAACGACTAAAAAGGTTTTAAATATTCAACATCCTTATTCTACCATTGTCTTTGACGAACCAGTAATTTGTGTTATTTATGATTCAATGTGTGAGAAAGAAAAGAAAACCTTGTTTTAAGGTTATGGTTACAGGAAAAATTTGGTTGTTCGTCAGCATAATGCTATAAATGTAATGAATCATTTATGAAAATGCGTTTGATTTTAGAAAAACTATAGTTGCTGACCACCGGTTTTCTTTTAATTAAGGGGACACAGTATCTTAAAATTGATCAAAATATCGATTTCTTTTGTTAATGTTAACTGAAAGCTTCTTTAATTATGGATATTTTGAAACCTCAGTTTTACCTATACAACAATGATATCACGATATATTGCAAATTTTGTTAATAGATCCAGCGCAATTACCTATACAAATGAAACTGATTTTTCCCCTTGTTCATATTTTTATAACTTGCTTGTGCGATAAATAGTGAAGCTTTTTTGTTTATTTAAATGGAGCCTTGAATTTTTTCTAGTTGTTCTTCATAGTATATTTAGTATGTTTGTGTATGGATTAATAATCCAAGTTTCTTGTTATATTTTTAAAAAATATTTAAATTGTGAGTTGGATGAATTTCCTTCACTTTTTAAATATATACGAGAGGAAAAAAAAATCACATTAAATGTAAAATCCCAAACATCTAAAAACCCATGCACTGTTTTATGTAACATATTCTAATGAATGTAGAAAAAAATCGAAGCGAAAATATTCATATTTATAAAAATAGTAAAAATTTTTAAAAAGTTAAATTTTATTTAAATTTTAGTAAAATAAGCTGTTTTACAAGATTTATTTTATTTTATTTTATTTTTAGTATTAAAAATTGTGCCGCCACATATATTACAGTATTATTCAAAATTCAAAAAAAAAGTTTCAATGATATTGTGTCCCCCTAAGAAAACACACTTTGAGCCAGAAAATTACAATAAATGTGTCTGGCATTCAGTGAGCTACTCACTTGAAATCTACTTAATTTCATTAATTGAATAAATTTCTCGTTAAAAGTATATTTGTTTAATTTTAAAGAAGCCGGGGGTTGGCATGTATGAATAAGTTCTTTTGGAAGTAGAAACAAGTTGGAAATTGCACATCAAGCATAGTAAATGAGGGTTCAATTCTAGAAATCGAATCGATAACCATTGGCTTTGAAGGCCAATGCTCTTTCAGGTTGTCTCAGTGAGTTGTGTTGCCGGTTGTTGTTCCAGGTATCTCAAATGGCATATCATTGGGAGTTTAAGCCAAATAGGCAAAAAGATCAAAAAGAATATTTCAAAAGCACTGTAAAATTACAGAAATGCAGGAGGACTGTTAAAAGAACTTAGTCTTTCTCCATCATGCACAAAAAACATGTGCGTGACTTTGATAGTAGGAACAAGTCTTTGAATCTTGCTCCTGCTTCCAAAGTAGAAGCACGTGTTCGTTGTGCTTGATGAAGAAAGACTAAGTTCTTTTGAAAGTCCGCCCGCATTTCTGAAATTTTATGGTAGTTTTACGAAGTTCTTTTTGATTTTATAGTACCACACAACTTATTTCATTATGAAATGCAGTTAGTCGTGATTAGAAAACCGACCCGGGCATTTCTTAACTCTGTCAATTCGTATCTTTGCCTTTTGCCAGGGATAGGCAGGAATTTAATTTAACTTCTAATATCCCTGTTTAATGAATACCATCCCTGTTCGCCAGCAACAAAGTGTATTATAATTATAAACTTATCAATTCTTTTTTATGTATTTTCTTCAAAAGCATATTCTTTTACAACGAAAGACATGTACATTAAGAAAACAATTTCAAGTTAATGGTCTTGGAATTTCTATTAAAGCTTTGCGATAAATATCATCTTTGAAATAATAACCCATTCAGTTCAATATAGAAAGCATATCGAAACCCTTAATCATATTGCTAATATAATTTTTGAAAAAACTATCATATTTAACCAAATAGTTATGATGCATCATTGACAACAATTTCTTCTATTCATTGAACAATTGCAAAAAAGAAAAAAAAAAGATGTCAGTCCAAAAGGAATACTTAGCGATTGGTTTAGATTTAAGATAACGACTAAAACATGTTTTAATTATTTACCATCCTATTTTTCTCTATTGTTTTCGATCAAGTATATAATTTGTAATATTTATGATTCAGTGAATAAGAAAGTAGAGGAGGTCAGTCTTAAGATTACGGTTACAGAAAAAATTAATTTTCACCAAGTATTTTGTAATTGCTATGAAACTATCTCTGATTTTACATTAAGTTTCTTTTGTGAATATAGGGAGAAACAAATTTTGGGTGAAAATTGAGAAAAATTCGCCTTTTGTAACTATAACCTGCATTTGACACTATTTTGACATAAAAATTTTTTTTTGCTGATGAGATTTAAAGGCTGTCTATTCAGAAATCTGTATTATATTGAAAAAATGACCTAGTTTATTCAAGTTATAGTTTATATACAAAACATTAAACATATTTCTAAATTACTTTGTGAAATAATTATGATATTTAAATATATAGCTATGTTCCATAGTTGGCAATAAATTGATCTGTTTTCTAAACAAATACAAAACCAAAATATGTTTTCCCCCAGAAATTACAGTCGACAAGTATACCCTGTGAATTTTTTATATTTATATATTATTTTTATATTATATATTATTATAAGATAATGACTGAAACATTCATGTAATTAGTAATATTTGTGATTCAGTGAATAAGAAAGTAGAGGAGGTCATTCTTAAGATTACGGTTACAGGATAAACTAATTTTCACTAAGTATTTTGTAATTGCTATGAAACTATCTATGATTTTACATTAAGTTTTTTTCGTGAATAGAGAGAAACAGTTCTAAAGCGAAGATTGAAGGAAATTCACATTTTGTAACTATAACCTGCATTTGACACTGTTTTGACGTAAGAAAAATATTTTTGCCGCTAAGTAAAAATGCTGTATATTCCGAAATATTTATTAAATTGAAATAATAACCTAGTCTGTTCAAATTATAATCATGTGCAAAACATTAAACATATTTCTAAATTACTCTGTGAAATAATTATCATATTTAAATATATTGCTATGTTTCATAGTTGACAATAAATTGATACGTTTTCTAAACACAATTCAAAAACATGTTTTCCCCCGGAAATTACTGTCGATTAGAATACCCTGTAATTTTTTTAAAATGTTTAAAATAATGACTGAAAGATGTTTTAATTATTTACAATCCTTTTTTCACCATTGCTTTCGATTGAGTATATAATTTTTAACATTTATGATGCAGTGAATAACAAAGTAGAGGAGGTCATTCTTAAGATTACGGTTACAGGATAAACTAATTTTCACTAAGTATTTTGTAATTGCTATGAAACTATCTATGATTTTACATTAAGTTATTTTTGTGAATAGAGAGAAACAGTTCTAAAGCGAAGATTGAAGGAAATTCACATTTTGTAACTATAACCTGCATTTGATACTGTTTTGACGTAAGAAAAATATTTTTGCCGCTAAGTAAAAATGTTGTATATTCCGAAATATTTATTAAATTGAAATAATAACATAGTCTGTTCAAATTATAATCCATGTGCAAAACATTAAACATATTTCTAAATTACTCTATGAAATAATTATCATATTTAAATATATAGCTATGTTTCATAGTTGACAGTAAATTGATCAGCTTCTGAACAAACAGAAAACGAAAATACGTTTAATTTTTTTCCACAACTGTGCGTTATCGTGTTAAAAAATCTAAACGAAATTCCTAAATTTTAAGATGTTCGGTACACAAAATTTCATTTGAAACACAAACATTGAATTGAATTCTTTATTCAACTATTTTTTCTATTTTTAAAAATCAGGGAGCTTTCAAAAGTAAAGACTGAAAAAAAAAACACTTGCAATTAACACACTAAGTCACAAATGGCGCTGAAAATCCGATTTAAAATCTTGATGCAGTTATTAGTGGTACCCTCTATCAGAAAAAAAAAACGCATAAGATAAATTTTACAGATGCCTTTTAAATAACAAATTTGGGGTATCTTTTACATAGAACATATTATAAAATGTGAACATGTTATAAAATGTTGTTGTCCAATTGAATTACATGTTGTAATCAATATTTAAGGAATTACAGATACATATTTGTTACAACTATTTAATTAATATTAAAACTTAACACTTTTTCTATTGTTTGATGTCTTTTTACATATTTATATTTCCTTATGCAACTAACCTTAATTTATCTCGAAATTTTTCCTATATGTTTTGTGGTTCTCGTTCGTTTACACATACGTAAATATGCGCGTTTTATTTTTTTCGTACTTAGTAGAAAATTAAATAAACCATTCATTGGGATTCTCTCTCTAGTATCCTGTAGATAAAATTCCATTGGATATTATAATCCAATCAATCAAGTTATTAAATGCTTCGAAAGCTTTTATCACATCGTTAAAATTATGAGTGTCTAAATAAAAAATTATGCATGAAAAAAAAAAACTACTGTATTTAACCAAACAGCTATGCTGCATTATTAAAGATAAATATGTCCATTTTTAGGTGCGTTCGTAATTATGTAAATACGTATCACCTATTGTTGTCGCTCAGTCCGTCTGTCTGTCTGTCCGTCTGTCCGCATATAACAACGCAAAAACTACCCAACCGAATCGTTTGAAATTTAAAATACATAATTATAACATAATTTTGTCGAGTCATTTCAAATTTTATGAAAATCGGATGGATAGATCAATTACAGGGACATTCAAAAGGATTCCATTACATTACGGTCAATAGGGAAAAAAGTTTTAAATGCATTTTAATCGTTTGAAATTTAAAACATATAATTATTGCGTAATTTTGTCGAGTTATATCAAATTTTATGAAAATCGGATGCATAGATCAATTACAGGGGCAATCAAAAGTATTCAACTACATTACGGTCAATGGGGAAAAAGTTTCAAATGAATTTTATACGTTTGAAATTTAAAATACATAATTAGTACATAATTTTGTCGAGTTATTTCCAATTTTATGAAAATCGGATGCATAGATCAGTTACAGGGACAATCAAAAGTATTCCGTTACATTACGGTCAATGGGGAAAAATGTTTCAAATGCATTTTAATGGTGTTACACTCATTCGAACACAATAAAATCGTTATGCATCTGTGCAATACATATTATAATATACATTTTACATAATTTGTGGTGCAAAGAACATTTGTTATTGATTTACAAGGCCACACAACCGTATTCTATTACATAATGGTATAGGGAGAACATTGTTTGATGAGCGTTTTAATTGTAATTCTCTATTTACAATTTATGAGATTGATATATAAGAGTAATATTTTTAAAACTTCGTTATCGTACGAACGCACCTCATTTGCTACGCTTCACGTGCAATTTCCAACTTGTTTAATTTCGCTTGCAGAAAAAATGGACAGCTTTAACATTAACCCCTTGGAGACGAGCGACACGAAAAAGAAAAAAAAAATAAGAATCTTTGTTTATCTCCACCAGTAAAATTTTCCTGTGAAAATTGTCTTACGTAATGGGAGCATTTTCTCGGTTTAATAAAACAAAAATTTCTGTTTTTAAAAACTTGTGACAAAACATTAAAAATTTTGTAAAAGGCTCTGACCACGTAAAGGTTTAATATTAACCTTGTTTAACATATTAGTCTAATATTAAACAAGGATTTTATACACCCTTTATTTAGTTTAACTCTGTTTTTGTATGTAAAGATTGACTATTGTAATCGATTTTTTATCACTTCCTGCTATGCAAGAATTTTTAAAAATATATACATATGGCTCTAGTACTGTACTTTGTGTCAGGTGGAGATTAATCTGTGACCCCTGGTTTAATTTACGATTTTGAATTTCTCACACTGTCCAGTGCGGTAGGAAAGCAGCTAGCTTTGTCACCTCCTAGTACGGTATGGTACATCACCTAACGGCCTTTTACCGAAGTTCTGACACGAAATACGCAAACTAGACCAGGTGTCACAAAGTATCACCCATCTGACTGTACTAATCTATCTGGAGTAGCATAATAATTATGTTTATAATAATAGAAATTAGTGTTTTTGTATGTATACTAGGGGGGCTCCGCCCCCCTGCTCGCTACGCTCGCCAACCCCCGCGTAATCGCTTCGTGATTCCAAGTTGTAGGCTATCCCTGCTTGCTGCGCTCACCAATACCCCATGGAATCGCTTCGCGATACCTAATTGTCCATCACTGTTAAAAGTCTGCTGCATTTTGTTGCAACGCACTCCCCTGCTGGTATAGAAAACGGTTACTTGGCCTGAAATAGAGTTTTCTCATTGGTTGTAATAGAAATATTATATACAAGAGGTAGAATGCGTTGCAACAAAATGCAGCAGATTTTAACAGTATACACTCAATTTTGGAATTCATCCCTCTCCTCATTGATCGAAGCATAGACGGAGCTCTTTCCTGATTGGTCTATTCGACTCATGGAAGGTGTGGTCCACCCGGACGCTTAATTTCTGGAAACCTTACACATCAGCATCATTCCAGGAGTCATTCTTGGAGATTTGTGTAAGGCTAGTTTTTTTTTTTAACTAAGAAGGATGTTTTTTGTGAAAAAACACACATTTTTATGCACAGCTACAAGATTCGTCAGGATGCTATTTATACAGCATAAGTTAAGAACCCGCTTTTGGATATTTTTATTAAATTGTTTTGTTATTTAATTTTTATGCGATTTTTAACATTTTGCAGTCATATTTCGACATTTATAAAACACATCTAGTTTCAAACTTTTATCCAAATACAATAAAATCTGTGTGTAAATTTTCTGAAGGGGTTGTACGGAAATCTAAAATATTTTGTTAGGAAAACACCTGTACATTGAAGGCACGTAGAAGCCTATTTTTGGTATTGTTAATAAATTGTTTGCTACATATTTTTTATGCGATTATTAGTGTTTTTTTGCGGCCATTTTTTAGCATTGGTAAAATGTGTCCAGTGTCAAAATTTCCATCGAAATATATTAAAATTTGTGTGTGTTAGCAATTTCGGAGAGGTTGCTGTGCTCAGATCTAAAAGATTTATCAAGAAGGAACTTAAAGTCAGACACGTCGAAGCCTGTTTCTGAAATTTTCTTATTAAATTGTTTTGGTACTTAATTTTTATACAACTTTTAGCGGTTTTTTTTTTTTTTTCCGTGTACTGCGGCGATATTTTGACAATTATTAAAGATATTCTGCACCGATCTTTTATGAAAATATAATAATTTTTCCCTCTACTGACTGTGCATGTTTTTCTTCTACTATGTTTTTTGTTATATAATTTCTTTTACAATGGGAAGTACGAACATTAAATAAAAAAGTTCAAAGTTATTATTCATCGGGTTTCTTTTAATGTAATGACGAAATTAATTGTTTTGGGCTACTAATCCAATCAGTTAAAGTTTACTAAACACCTTTAATCATATCGTAATCCTTTAATCATACCGTATATTATTGACAACAAATACACTTATTATTGATACAGATGCTAATCGAATATTTTTTTCTTTCAAGAAATCTCAATCGATCAGATTAACCTTGCAATATTTATTACCAACTAAGATAACAATTGAAAATATTTTAAATATTTAATATCCCTGTTCCACTATTTTTTTTTTTTTTTTTTAATCAGAGAAGCAGTTTGTATCATAGCCGCCAACTTTTATGCATTTTTTCATACCACAAAAATTTTATTGTAAATATTGTCTTATTTAATCACCGAAATCTTATGAATAAACAAACGTAAAATCTCTGTACACTTTTAGTGGTAGCAAAAATGCATAAAAGTTGGCAGCTATGTTATATATACATGTTCCATAACAATATTTTTTGTTAATTCCTTTACATTTTTTTCAATGTATTAAAATTGCAAAAATTCCATAAAAATATCTTTCGTTAATTTATTTACACACTGTTAAAATATCTCTGTAAGATTAAGGACAGAGCCCAGCAGAAAGAATTCCAATCATGCCCGGGAAAAAAAATGTCTATTATTTTATACAACTCACAATTTACAGGATAAAATGAAAGTTATAACATAGTAACACTTTGCTTATTGTTCCTCAGCACTTAGTACATTAGATAATTATAACAGAATCGCATTTTTGATGGGTTGACCCTAGAACGCTGGGAAGTTTTGCGCAAGTTTTAGAACAATATTTGAAAAGAAAAAAAAAATATTTTAAAATACTTAGTTTAACCGTTAAACTCATTTTCATGTAATTTGAATTTCACTCATTTTAGGGAATTTTTTCTGGTTAGAATTGACAAATAATCGTCAATTAATAATTTTTTTTAGATTATCCACAAAAATTACAGAAAACAGTTTTACGTGAAAAACGTCAATTGTGTACATAAATAAAATTTTGGAACTTGTCATAATCTATGCTTTTGAATTAATTATATGCTAGGACATAAAAGCAAAAGGACCCACCAGTGGCTGATAGATTCTGCTCTCGAAGCTGTTAAACGAGAAGTGGAGAGTTTGAATCCAATCACGCCCGTCGGCCTAATCTTTCGCAATTTTCTGTGGTTTTCATCGAATCTTGAATTTCCTTGTGTAAAGATTCCCGTGAAGGGCACACTTCCTCTTAGAACCTATATAGTTCGTGTTAATAATTGGCCATCATAAACACCAACAAATATAATTGAAAAAAAATATATATATAACAAACTCCAAATATTTCATTAATTGCGCAGCCTTTTCACTTCTATAAATTTCTGTGATTTTAGTTCGTAGTTTTATTACATGTCTGTTAAATACATGTTTTATTTATATTATTTTATTTATTCATTGATGAAGTTTTAATTTCGTTACGGAATATTTGTAAGTAACAAATGCTGAAGTATCTGTATAATTTTAGCTATAAAAAATATTAACTTCTGTAAACGTGTTACATACGACACAGATAGATTTTTATAAAATCATGCTTAAAAAATATTGTAAAATTGAGATACAGTTTTCAAACAAATTACATTTTATTTTCTATTCACGATATAAAGATTGAAATATCACGAGGTCTAGAAGTCAATAAATTTTCATAAAACATAAATAACTGATCAATTCTTTGCCACAATCATAATGAAATCAACGTTTTTCGCGATCATTTTTTCGATTTATAATATAAACCTATACATCTATTCTAGACTATATGCTAAACGAATAACATTTTCTTCCGGAAATCTCGTCCGATCAGAATTACTCCGTCATTTTCATGTATGACGATAATGAATGAAAAATAGATCTTCTTAGGCCTGCATTGTTCATGTTGTCAAGCAACCATCATGAACATAATCAAACAATTCAGAAAAGAAAAAAAAAAAAGAAAAAACCTACAAAATATTTTATTATTTGCCGCTGCCCTTTCAATTCTGAAAATTTCTCTGATTTTAATGCATAGTTTGATCACGTCTGTTAAATACATGTTTTATTTATATTATTTTATTTATTTATTGATGACATTTTAATTTCGTTATGGAATATAAGTAAAAACAAATGCTGAACTATCTGCATAATTTTGACTGGAAACTGGTTAAACTTTCATAAATGGGTTACATATGATATAGATAAATTAAAAAAAAATCATGTTTTCCAAATTATTAAAAATATATAAAAATCAGTAAAGTAAAATACATTTTTGAAACAAATTACATTTTATTTTGCATAAAAATTGAAATATCGCATGGTCTAGAAATTAATAAAATTGCATAAAACATAAATTAACTGGTCAGTTCTTTGCCACAATCATAATTAAATCAGCTTTGCTCGCGATCAT
Organism: Maratus speculifer; assembly: GCA_964019185.1. Taxonomy (NCBI): domain Eukaryota; kingdom Metazoa; phylum Arthropoda; class Arachnida; order Araneae; family Salticidae; genus Maratus; species Maratus speculifer. The sequence continues at coordinate 110,206,008 of OZ025303.1, read as the reverse complement.
GTTTTCGCTTTATAATATAAACCTATACATCTATTCTTGACTATATACTAAACGAAGAACATTTTTTTCCGGAAATCTCGCCCGATCAGAATTACTCCATCATTTTCATGTATGAAGATAATGAATGAAAAATGTTTTAATTATGTAACATCCTTGTTCTACTATTGTCTTTGATCAAGCAAGCAATTTGTAACAATTTATGATTCAGTGTTTAAGAAAGTAGAGAAGGGTTTGTTTTAAGGTTACGGTTACAGGAAAAATTGGTTCTCAGCAGCACAATGCTGTAATTGTTATGAATCATTTTAGAAATTGCTTCTGGATTTTACAATAATCTCATGTAGTAGATAAGGGAAATCTATTAACTACAGTCTAACCTAACATTTCGTGACCATGACTTGATCTACAGTTTATTTCCTTAAATTTTGGTTGTAGGGGAATTTTCTTTATATAATATATACTTTTATTTGATGTGTTAACCGAAACTGAACCTATTTAACACCTTTCAATATAGCGTTAGTCTTAAAGTTGATGCGTTTTTAAATTTGTTTTTTCTAAATATATAACAATTCAACATATTGTAATATTGCATTAATTTTAATTGGTAAAAAGTGCAAACAAACAGTTTAAAAACAGCAAAAACAGTGTTTTTAAAGTGTCAATTTACACTTTTTAACAGTTAAAATATGAATTAAAGTATTTTTTTATATATTTAATTTTCTATTTTTTTCATTTCAGCACACATAAATCGAAGTATAAATGAAGTATCACTTTCTATCATTAACAATCTGTGAATTAGAACGATCTATGTATAAATATGTATGCTAAAAATGATTAGAGTAAATATAAAGACTTAAAAAAAACGTTTAATAAAGAGACCTACTAGATTCGTTGCACGTTGAAATTTTTAATATCAGTAGTGAAAAATTTATACTATGTATAATATATAAATATAATTTTATCATTGCTGATCTTAAAAATGTAACCGTTCATTCACAGAAATGGATACTTAGATTTCACAAAATTTTCTTCGTTTTTGACGAAACCGTTTCCTTCGAAAAGCTCCGAGCGAATATTTCGTCAAATTCAGAAAATCCACTTATTTCTTTGTTTGAGGATACAAATTTCGTCAAAAGTGAGCTAAAAATGCCATTTACCGAACAGTTTAAAAGCACCTATTTATTCATAGTAGAAAAAAAAATATTCCGGATGATTCAAACTGATGACCTACAGAATGGGAGTCTATTGCTTTAGGCCTCTTACCGGCATTGGAATATGAAGAAAAAAATCAGGGGCTGTATCCAAATACAGTAGTACGTGCAATATTGTGTATTCTACATAACACTAATCAATGGTTATATGGATACAGCCCCTCATCTTTTTGCATTATTTCGGAAACAACGGATTTTGAGCTTATTCTATCAACGATAATTTTCAGAATTATCAAATATGTTTCTAAGACTTTCGAAAAATTTATTCTATACATTTAGCAAACATGTTATGTAAATTATACTTTGATCGAATTCAGTGAAACGTTATTCAGAATACCGGCTCATTTTTCATACAATTTTTACTATTTTTTTATTCTGATTACAGGGTATTGTATATAATGTTGTTTGTCACATTTTTTAAACAGAACATTTTTTTAAAAAAATTCTACAAATTATAAGCAAAACACTTGGCAAAATTTGGGACATTTTTTATCTTAATATTTCTACGAATATACATGTTATCCTCATGAAAAAGAACACAGTTTATTACAATAAGCCACTTGATCATAATCTACAGTTTGAATACTTTTGCTTCATTAGTTTTGATAGAGTTATTCAAAAGATATTTTTTTTTCAATTTGTTAACAGTCTGAGTTTCGAGAAAAAATGTTCACGGAAATTTGTTATTTATACTATTATGTTTACACACTTAGAGTTTAAGTTTTATTCCTTGTGTATTTTTCTAGATATTTAACAAGGAGTCTAAAATCGCAAATGGCCGATCACCTTTAGCCATATTGTGTATTTTTATATGTAAGAGTAAATTTAAGTCTTAAAATTTTTATAGATGTAAAGTAAAAAAAGAACAACAGTAGTAATATATATATATATATATATATATATACATATATATTTAGTTTTATACAAAGGAAAAATTAAGGTTATTAACACAATATCTGAAATAATTTTTTTTTAAAGAATTCCGGTGTAAATTCACAATTTCTTAATTTTAAAAAGTAGGCGAAGTTGGCAACAGTATCATAGACCAGAAAAAATATTTTATGATACATTTTCTTATTTATTTTTAGATGTCTAATAAATAAACAAATCAAAATGTATTACACGACAAAATACTCCAACTTTTTATCGCTTAAACGTGTTATAAGGCTCATGAAAAAAACCTAACTGCTATAAATAAATAAATTTTTACTGTAAAACAAAATTATTTTGAATTTGTAACACAAACATTTGGTAGGTTGAAGGAAATAATTACACTTTAAAAAGTATTTCAACTTTATATTTATATTCTTGAAATGTCGTTAATGTATTTTGTAGTTTCAGTTATGTGTTAAACTTATTTGTTATTTTTGTGAAATTGTTTTGAACTTAATGGTATATAATAAATAAATCCGTTTTCAACCTATTTTAAAGTAGTTGGAATTCGTCGGAATAAATATAACTGTACTTTCAGTTGATAAATAACAGCCACACTTGAAATATTGCAATATGATTGCAACGTGCTCGGCATTCTGTACACAGAATTTCCCTTAAGATGTAACATCTCCTTGAATTTATGAAACTTTATCTGATGTTTAAGTGATAAATTAATCCAATTTTAACTTTTCCAACATAGATAAAACGTGTTAACCTATGATCTCTCTTTCTTTGTAATGCTGTGCTTTTACTTTCATTAAAATACTGAAGTTATCATAAATCACATAAGTAGTTCAGTAAAAAAAAAAAAAAAAAAAAAAAAAAAAAAAAAAAAAAATGCTTAATATCCCTAAGAAAAGCAATTAATAAATCTAGGAAACCTTTTATAAATATAAAAAATATTCTAAATATGTATGTGGTGGCCATAACGTGGATTGCATTTCATTTACTGCATTATTAGTTAGTAGCCATTTTTACATTCTTTTGTTGATTAGAAAAATAATTAATAACTCTAGGAAAACTTTTTGATCTAGAAAGATCTTTCTAAATGTGTATACAGTAGCACTAGCTTGGCTTGCATTTTGTTTATTGTGTTGTTATTTTGTAGCCATTTTACACTATTTTGTTTAAATCAACTATTTTTTGTTGAAAAAAATAATTGTAGGTTAATTTAAATGTACAAAGATAATTCTAAATGTCTAGTGCATGTAATGACCATAACAGGGTTCGCATTCTATTTATTGCATTATAAGTTGGTAGCCATTTTTTTACACGCTTTTATTCAATTTAGCTTGGGTTTTTTGTGAAAAATTAGTTAATTGTTCTAGGTAAACTTCTAGAACTGCAAACATAACTCTAAATATACATGTAGCGGCTATAATGTGGTTTTCAGCGCTATTCAATAAATTATTAGTTAGTAGCCCTTTTTATTCGCCTTTTTTCGCCTTGGTTTTTGTGGAAAAATAATTAAAACTGTAAGATAACTTTTCGAACTACAAAGTATATTCCAAATATGTATATGGTGACCAAAATGTAGTTTGCATTTCATTTACTGCATTATTAGTTAGTAACCTTTTTTACACTCTTTTGTAAACTCAGTTTGAGTTTTTGCGGTAAAAGTATAACATTCTAACTGTGTATGTTGTGGCCATAACATGACTTGCATTCTCTTTACTGCACGATTAGTTAGAATCCATTTTTACACGATTTTGTTTAACTAAACTTTTTTACCGCGTTTTTATTGTGTGTGTCTGTGTGAAAAAATTAATAACTTTAAGAAACTTAGAACTATAAAAATCATTCTAAATGTATATGTAGTGGTCATACAATAGCTTGCATTTTATTTACTGCATTATTACTTAATAGCCATTTTCACACACTTGTGTTTAATTCAACTTGGTTTTTCGTGGAAAAATAATTAATAACTTGAGGAAAACTTTTAGAATTACAAAGATCATTCCAAATGTGCACATAATGGCCATAACGTGTATTGCATTCTATTTACTGCATTAATAGTTTATAGCCATTTACACTGATTATTTACAACGTATTGAAGAGATTAAGCTCTTATTAAGAAAATTAAGTAGTCCAGCTGATTTCTATTTTCCGTTAAAGGCAAAAGTTTTTTTAAAGAATACTGTCAAAATTTGCGTTTTTAACCGAATTACAAGGGTTATTCATTCATAGGAAAAATGAAAGAACTTATGAGTTAAAAATAATTTCAGTAATAATGTCTTCAAGTAAGGTACCCTGGGGTAATAACGCCACTTTAAGGTTCTACCAATTTTCACGGCTCAGTTTTAGTTTGTATTTTTCAAACAAATATATGATTTGATACAGCAACTCATTGACTATCTATATAAAAAAAAAAGAATTTAACAGATATGTATTCATAAAATGTAATGGCGTGATTTCTTGACCAATGCTGTTTGGCGTTATTACCCACCTATATGGGTAATAACGCCATGCAAACAAAACTATGAAATAAGATGGAATAATTGCATGTAGATTGCCCAATTCTAAAAATACAAACTCTACAAACTTAGAAATTGACAAATTGCATTCTAAGCTTTTGAAAATGTCTAATTTTTTGTGAAAGTGTAAAAAAAATGAAGGTGTGGCGTGGGGAGGGGGGGGGATGAAGCAAAAGAATATCAGACCGTGAGATTCTTTTTGCTTAAAAAGGACCGCTTAAATAGAATTATTAGAAACAATGCACAGTTTTAACTGTGTTTATTTGAATCAGTATTTAGGATGTAGCTCGGCCACTGTAGGGAATCAACAGGGGTATTAATGCCAAGGATTGGCGTTATTACCCCGCTATAGTTATTGCGCTGTACATTTTTAATTACAAATTATCTCGAGAAGATATCCAAAATCTTCAACATCATTTTGAAAGTCCATGAAATGTACTACAAATTTATGTAATTAGCAAAGTATTTCCGGATAAAAAAATTGTCTTCACATCACAAAACGTTTCTCGCAAATTTTAGATCAAGCGTTAATTTTAGTTGCTTGTAAAAACAATAAGACCTAAAAATGAAACAAATTAACTTGAAGCTGTTTTTTGAGATTTATATGACTCAAAACCCTTCTGCGCAGAGCACAATGGTGTCATTTACCAGATTATTTCATAATTATGCAAAATATTAGCACTTGGCGTTATTACCCCGCCTGGCGTTATTACACCAGACCACCTTATTATGTTCAAAGGTGCGTTAGAAAATATGTCCGAAGGTCGCGCGTAGTTGGTATATTTAGTGGCACTATAGTTGTTTCTGAACACACATAATTTATTGTACATTTTGCATGTCAAGAAGTAGTCTGTCTTAATTTCATCAGACTCTTGTAATATTCCAATTTTACTGTCACCTAAAAAATGTATGCTATTTTTTTTTCAACTCATATTTACGAAAACATTTCAAACGCTAATTTAACATATTTTATAATGTATACTAAAATTGTAGTGTAATATATGCAGCACTCTAATTTATTTCTTTATGCGTCCAAATAAAACTAAAGTGAAATTATTTAACTGTTACAAGTACTTGATAAAATGCATTTATTATGTTTACGGCTTTAAATAAATTGCAAAAAAGGAATATGTAACAGCAATTCTTGAATAACAAATAAATCATATTTGAATATTAATAAACGTTAGAAACAAACGAGTTGAATTATCTGTATTTTTAATCTTGTAGTTTTGAGCTGAATTATCTGTTTGTAGTTTTTGTATTCATATTGTTTGATTCAAATAAAGTTATTCAAATACTTTACACAGCTCTTTATAAAAGTAATGATATTAAAATTTTTATCTGCAATTAACGAGAAAAAAACATATTATTGATTTACTTTATCCCTTACATTATTTTTTTAAATTCTGCAATACGTTAAAACCGTTATAAGTTTTCATTTTGCATCCATGTTAACTGTTTATTTATTTATTAAGTTTTAATTTTAGTCTTCAATTTTAGTTCACAGGTCATCAAAGCCTGAGAGCGTAGCTGCCCATCCGTTCTGTTTGTGTGTATGTTTGTATATTCGTGTATGCGTAACGTGATAACTCATGATAAAAATATCCGATCCACTTGAAATTTTGGATATAAGTATATTCTGATAAGGCGCTTCCCTGATTAGTTTTGGGAGTTCATTCGATAAGTATAAAGAGGGGGAACAGGGGCTAATGTCCCTCCCCTTAAGTTATATAAATGGCTTTTTCATGCAGAATTATCAGTTTTCGTTCAAAATTTAGGTATAGGATCATTCTGATGAGGCATCTCTGTGATTATCTTTAGGTGTTCATTGGATAAGTATAAAGAAGTGGAAAGGATGTCTAATTCCCCACCTTTAATTTTGATAAATGGGTTTTTCTTGCAGATTTGTCACATTTCATTCAAATTTTAGGTATGGGATCATTCTGATGAATTTCCTCTGTGATTATATCAAGTATATAATATATATATATATATATATATATAAGTATAAAGAGGGATAATAGGGGGTAACCCCACCTCCTAAATTTATGTTAATGGGTTTTTTACACAAAATTTATCGATTTATTTCAAATTTTGGATATAGGTTCATTCTGATAAGACGCTTCCCTGATTTGTTTTTAGAATTCATTGGATAAGTATATAGGGGGGGTAGGAACTATCCCTCTTAATTTAGATAAATTAAGAATGTAGAATTAATCGACTTGCTATATTTTTTTGATACAAATTCATAGTAATAAGACGCTTCTCTGGTTAGTTGTGGGTTCTTTTTTTAAGTATGAAAGTTGGTTGGGCAATTCCTCCCCCCCCCCCCCCGCCTTTAATTAGCTAAATTGAGTTTTATTCAGAATTATTCGATTTGCTTTAAATTTTGTAGGTAGGTTCTTAAATATGTAGCACCTATAGTCGTCATTCAGTCCGTCCGTCCGTCTGTTTGTCCGCATATAACAACGCAAAAAGGACCCAATTGAATTGTTTGAAATTTAAAATATATAATTGTTGCATAATTTTGTTCAGTCCTTTCTAATTGCTATGAAAATAGGATGTATTGCAAACAATTTAAATTTAAAAATATATTTACGTAAGTCCAGGGATTAAAAGAAAAGGGAAAATCACGGAGGAAAGTCATAAAATTTACTTTCAAAAACTTCTTATACCGCAGTTTAAAAAATACTAGGAGGCAAGGGTTATGCATTTCACTGCTTAACTGATCTAACTGATCTAACACACTTAATCAAACATGTAAATAGCTAGTAGATATTTAACAATAGCTGATTAGACCTTGAAATTTCGAAATCAAAGAGAAATGAATGGAAATTCGTTTACAGGGAAATTGTCATTTAAAAAACTTAAAAAGATAAGTAAAAAAAAAAGAATACAGTCCAGTTAAATTGATGGCATTGAGCTCACAGGCTACAAATACTAATTGTACATTAAAGCCTTATATTTTCAAGGGTTAATTCCGTTCTAAAAAAAAATTAAGAAGGGGAAACAGCTCTCCCCTTTCCTGTTTTTTTATACTTAATCATTGAACCTCCTATACTATCAAAGACATGCTTTATCATATAAAAAATCTATATCCAAAATTCAGAGCAAATGAGATAGTTCTTAATAAAAACCATTTAGCATTTATATAATTTAAAAAGAGTTATCGCCCTCTTTTATACTTAACCATTAAACTTCCAAAACTATTCAGAGATTTGAACGAAATCTGAAAATTCTGCTTGAAAAACCCATTTATATAAATTAAGGGGGGGGGGCATTAGAACCCCTGTTCCCCCTATCTATACTTATTCAATGAACACCTAATAACAGTCACGGAATCGCCTCATCAGAATGATCCTAATCTAAATTTTGAACGAAAACTTAATTCCGCATGAAAATCCCATTTATATCAACTAAGGGGAGGGGCATGAGCCCCTGTTCTCCCTCATATACATATCGAATGAACTCCAAAAACTAATCAGGAAAGCGCCTTGTCAGGATATACCTACATACAAAATTTCAAGTGGATCGGATATTTTTATCATGAGTTATCGCGTTACGCACGAACGAACATACAGAACGGACGGGCACATAAGCTCTCAGGCTATGCTAGCCTGTGAGCTAAAAAAGATCAGTTTTCCGAAATCTTTTAAAAACAAATAATTTATATATGTTTTTAGAGTTGTGGTGTCTCAACTGGGGCTGAAGAGCTTAGTTGTAAGAAGCAGAGCCCCTTTGTTTAATATATATATATATATATATATATATATATATATATATAAAAGGTACAGCTCTGTTCAGTGTTCATCCTCTACTACATCCCTCATTGATAAAGGAAGTCGATTTTTAAATTTTTGGATAAGTGGGGTTTTTAAACTCGCTCATTTGTTGATCGTTTAAAAAAAATGTGCATTATTTAGATATAAGAACAAAAAAATCTGGAAAACCCGCAAAAATTCAATCCGTATCGTGAAAACCTTTCCTTTAATTAGTACATTAATATTATTGAAATTTAATACAAACTGAAAATACTCGCATTGCAATTAATATGTTATCTAATACTTATTTCTTTCAATGACTTTTTAAAAGTTTCTATATATAATTGTCATTCACGTAATTTCTATTTTAACTTTAATTCCGTAAACAAATGTTCTTTTCTTTAGTGACTATTAATAAATCTTTGCATTAGAATCGTATGCATTTCATGTATGTTTTACAGCAGAGGCGGCAAAGTTGTTTGTTCTTGAGATTGAATTTTCCATTTTTAATATGATCGGATTCTACCCGTAAAACTATTAATATTTCACACAATGACATCAAGTTCCATAAAAAATGATATCAAATGAAATATAGAAGTGACATTTAAGCGAAATCAGATCGCAATATAAATATTTATCGACAAACGGAAAATAAATACATTGGTATATGTGATGAAAGATTCATTAATGTTAAATCTGTGTTTTTATATCTTCTATCGAATATTCTTTACACGTTCATGCATTGAAAAAGATAATAGCAAAGAGCTTTCAGTATCTAAATCTGAATGACTGATGCCGCTACTTTATTAATTTAGAACAGACTACTTTATTAATAGGCTACTTTATTAATTTAGAATTTTATTAATTTAATCCTTTCTCATTTTGTTTGAAAAAAATTGTATTTGAGTCCATTTTTGTCAATTAAGTCTTAGAAAAATAGAAAAAAAATTATTTATGTTCTGTCATAATGATACTCCCGAGTTACGTAACAAAAATTGCTTTAAAATATGATAATTTAAATTTTTATACATACTTTTAAGTGTTTACACTTCTCAATGATAAATATCCAACTGTTTAATAATTTTTATGATTATTAACATTTTTCGGACTTATTCATGGCAACCTTCTAAAAATAGGAAAAAAACGCCAATCGAGCACATTGCAAGCAATATCAACGAAAGATATTAATAATCTCCTCGTGATAACAAATCTGAAAAAAAAAACAGACGACACGACCTTTAAATGCATGTTGTCACTCCTAAGTAGCACATATTAGTAATCAAAAAACCAATAAAAATTGCCAAATTGTCAAAAAAAAAAAAAAAAAAAAGATCATGCGACTCTTTAGTTACGCTAGACATTTAATGGTTAAACAGTTGATTCGTATTAATATATTGATCTACAACAATACAGGTGTAACCATGTCTATAATTGACTTTGTGTTTTAAACCAATATTATTGTTATTATGCCGCAGACCGGGCCCATAGTTGCCGGTAAATATGGCTAGCGTAACGTGTTCTGTATCTGGCTGCGCGGCAGAAGCCGCTAGATCGAATCATATGGAAATTATTTGATTGTACCTTGGCTTTTGTAGCTGTATCACTATTTATTTTTTATCACATTTGTTACTGTATCGGCCTGCTGTAGATTACTTTAATTATGCTGCTCTGATTTGTTCGTACGGGTTTGAAAATGGAAGGGATTAAAAAGAAGAGACGGGAGGAGGGGGAATGTTTACACTTCTTCAGAACTCATACTAACCGCCTATAAGAACGACAACCACTACTCGAGTTTAATTTAGAACCTTGATCGGTTTACGAGATCTTCATCTGACTAGGCACCTAGAAGTATATATCTCTGAATTATACCTCCAAATGTATAATTCACAGGAAACTTGGATGACTTTGCACCCATGACGGATTTTACATGCACCAGGTTCCATTAACGTACATGGCGGGGTTTTAACTAGTGGTGAGCCCCAAACCCACAATCTTTTTCGACTTCGAGCACGATGCTCTGCCATCTGAGACACCGCTGTCCATGTATTCCGATTTGTCTTGTTGCCAACATTTGATGTTAACGTGCAGTTCATCATAGCCATTTGATTTTTGGTCACGTTTCTTACTTTGTTCTCACTAAAGTTTTCCTTTCACTTATTACTTTTGATAGCGTGCTCTCTTGTCATAGTTAAATACAAATTATGGTGATAATTGTCATATGACTTGGTTGCCGTGTTTCCTTCCGTATGTTTTAAACCAATATTGACTTTTGCCTGGAATATCCTGTCCCTGTGCTGGAAATGCCAAGAATGGAATTAAATAATTGTATTTTCAAATATGCAAGATAAAATTTGGGTTCTTTAAAACCGAGTTTGTCTTTTAGTTCTATAGTAAAACGGCAGAACACGAAACAACTAGTAATTATAATAACTGTGTACTATAGTATATGCACTAGTAACTCCATTAAAGTCCATTCGATTGAATTTTTTCAGAAAACATACTTTTTCATAATCGGGCTCTCTTGATTATAGACTTTTCCGCCATACTTTCCACCTTCTTGCAAGATCAAGCAACGTAAATATACATGTTAAAACTTGTAATCTTCTCGCAAAATTCCTTATAACAGTGCAAATTTTATCGAAATCCATTCAGCAGAACCTTTTTAAAAGACTAATCTTTCATAATCGGATTCATCTAATTAAAGAAATTTCCTCATAATTGTGTAAGTAAGACGCTTAGAACAAGGCATTACATACTAAAGCCTTCTCAGAAAAGTTATTTAACTCATAATGCATTTCCCATCAAAATCCATTCTGTAGAATTAAAATTATATGTAGCCCGGACAAAATTTCATTTGAATTTTCAATATATATGTATATACAGGGTGGTCATAAAAAAACTTTGCCGATGTATGGAGCTCTAGCGGCCAGTCCGTTCAACCGATAGAGGTGAAACTTTAGATATAGCTAATCAGAGGTATGAGCTCGAGATTCTGTGAACGGCAACAAAATGGCGCTCACGGTTACGGTTATAGTTAAAGAAAATCGAAAATTTCCAATGGCAACACCCATTTTTTTCATCCCAAAATGATCAGCGCATTCGAAGACCCTAAAGAGCATTGGAATGGTATGGTTATTGCAATAAACGGACGCGTTGTGTTCGCACAAAATCAGTTCTTCGAACGGCCCCAAAAAAAACACGACCAAGGCGCACGAAGAAAATTTAAATATGACAGAGACAAAATACCAATCATGGAACATCGTTTGCGAGATAGTCAGCGTAGAAAACGGATAAAAAGTAGGGTGGGGATGTTAATTCTTCTGCCGGATTTCGCAGATGCCAACAAAATGACTTTGTTCGGGGTGAGTTGGTAAAACTATTATCAAAATGAGATGAATGCTGCGAACACCTGGCTCGTTTACCGTTAAAACCATCGCCAAATACGTGGACTATGTTTTTCTGAAGCTCTTCGTGATTTAGTAATGAAATTTGAAGAAATTGGCTGCACCTATGATAGTCTGCGATCCGGACGACCAACTGTTCCTGTGGATACTGTTATGGAAGTGCATCACATAGTGACCAGAGGACGCATGCAAACTACAAAAGGTGCATCTCGTATATTTGTATACCAAAATCAATGGTCTTAAAGTTATTTCGCTCTGTAATCCGCATGTTTCTTTGCCAGTACCAGCGCGCCCAGATGTTGGAAGTGAGAGACCAACAACAACATATAGACGTTAATGAATTTCTTATCCAATATGATGGAGATAACGATCGACCTCTTCGTATATTGTGAACGGACGAGGCACATTTCACCTTAACTGGTTACGTCAATGGCCTCCGCGATCTCCCGACCTCATTCTATGGATTTCAGGTTCTGGGGATATATAAAATCTAGAGTGTACATGTACAATCCGCAAACTTTGCCGCATTTGAAAGATTCTATCAAACGTGAGATTGCAAACATGCCTCATGCGATGTAACGTTCGGCTGTTTTGTCCACAGTCGCCACCATGCAATGTGTAATTGCCTGTGATGGCATCCATGTGGAAAATGTGTAAACAAAATAAAAGTTTTCTCCGATCTGTGTTGTAATCAGAGATTAGTGTACTGACTCTGTGTCATATGCAAATTTATTCCTTGCGCCCTAATCGTGTTTTTTATAGGGGGGGGGGATTCGCAGAACAATTTGTTTGTGCGTGCATATCGTGTCCGTTTCTTGCTATACACGTACGGCTCTAACGCTCTTTAGGAATTTCGCATACGCTGAGCCTTTTGCGATGAAAAAAAATGGGTGTTGCCATTGGAAAATTTCGAGTTTCTATAACTATAACCGTAACCGTGAGCGCCATTTTGATGACAGAACATTTTTGTTCACAGAATCTCGAGCTCATATATCGGAATAGTTATATCTGAAATTTCACCTCGATTGGTTGAACGGACTGGCCACTAGAGCTCCATATAAAGGCAAAGTTTTTTTATGACCACCCTGTATATAAATAGTAGATGTAAACTCGTATCGTACTGATTTCTTAATGTTTCTGTAAACTACGACAAACTTTATTCAGTTTAATGGTGTGTTTAAAAATATGTTGTAGAGCATCCTCTAACCAATATAACTATTTAAAAGTTTTATATCTTAATAATATTCCCCATTTCATTTAATAAAGTATATCTTCGACTGATCTTTTATCAAATTCAAGTTTCAATTGCCTCTGAAATGCTCTTTGGTAATTTTGCTTCTAATAAACCAATAATATAAATGCCGTTTTTGGTAAATGACGCCATTTTTTTCTGCAAACAAATATAAACAAGCTTATTATTGTTAAGGTACACATCAAAAAACCTTATTCTGTTAAAAGTACATATACATATCAATATTTTTTTTAAATATTTCCCAATTGTGTTTTAACAAAATCTTTAATTGGATTATATTTTTTGACACGAACTACACTATTTTTCTTTGTTTCATTGATATAAAAACACTGAAATATATATTAAAAATTAATATACTATCAAGTAGTCGTATGATTCAACTTTCATTTTATCATTTTTATGAATGAAAACACTGAAAATCTGATCGTAATGTAAGTCACATGGCGACGTTTGTTGCGGTAGCTTACCATCAACTTTCTTCCGATTTATGTATTTTTCATAGGCTGCTTTTTATCCCAATCTTATCTTTATCTATTGTTTGATTGTTTTCCTATCTGTAAAGAAAATATTTGAAATGTATTTGACAGTAATTTTTATCTCAAACTTGATCTGTATCAAGTGAATAGTCTAAAATTAGGAAAACGAAAAGTTTGATATCTCAAATAAAAAAAAAAAAAAAGGCTTCCAAATGTTTTTTTCTTATGCTATATAATCTTTTGTAAATTCAATTTTTGCCGATTAAACATTTTTATGATTTTTGTACTTTCGTCGAAAATGTAGAACAATCATTATATAAAACTACGTTTTTTTTTTTTATTTATTTACTTTTTTTCGGCACAAAACAAATTCTGTTAGTAAAATTAGAAATTATCAACTGTCACCGGAATTTACCAACGATTTTTTTTAGAAATTAAGAATCCCCTAATTTAAACTTTCATTGTAACACCAAAATTTTATAAAAATATTATTGATGCCGTTTGCAAGTTTGGAATTAAAGTTAGGTATTTCGAACTGGGTACAGTGTGCCGGAAAGAGTTACAAAATTATGACATACTACTATAAAGTGAGATTTTATTTTCCAGGTTTTTTATTTCCGTGAGAGTTGTTAATTAGATAAAACTAATTTCATTTTTTAACAAAATTCCTTGAATAAAAAGGATATTCACAGGATAAACAATATTTTTTCAGTAGTTGGTAATGCGCATTTATTTTAATTAGTAAGTTATAATGTTACTCAAGATATATACAAAATCATAGATTTCCACGAATGGGTTGATATTCTTACGGTTTACCACACCACTTCTCCTATTAAAAGTGTTATATTTATGGAATTTATAGTTAATTTACAGGGACACACAAAATGACTATATTACATTATTGTTTAATGAAAGTGTTAGTCTAATCGTCGCATGCAACACCGCTGTCATGAGCAAGCATCAGTGGGAGTTGTGAAGGGTTGATAAAAATCATGTTTTCACAACATGGCGCGAAAGTATTACACTATCTCGGGGGGGTGGGTCTTGTTACCCTTTTCAATTTTGCACCCGTGTATCCCCCACTGTGGCTTGCGCACGACTAAGGTGTTGCATTAGACGATTAGACTCGGAGCGAACAGCATTAGTTTTTATTACACTAAAAGAGCAATTAATCAATCATTGTTTTCGAACTGAACAAGGGTGAAACCTCGTTAAATGGTTTTTGAGAGACTGACCCTACCGAATTGACAAAGGAAGGGGAACTTTTATCTACTCCATCTTCAGTCGTAAAGCTGTCAACTGATATTCCTCTCTTGAAGTTCAGATTCAGTGCACTAGAAGTGCAATTTATACATCAAAGCGCCGAAACGAAAGATCAAAGAAAGAGCAAGAAGTTAGTGCTATGTGCGTAGACCTTAACTCAATATCTCCAGCTACTGAGGAGACCGGCAAAATTTGACGCGTCCTCAGTATTTGGCAGTATTTGACGTGTATTTGGCAGTATAACATCTTTAATATAATTAAAGATGTTATACTGCTCTGAACAGAATGAAAGTAATTTGCATTACCGAGGTGCATTACAGCGAATTTTCCATAGAATATAATGCACGTTGCATTCATAGTTCACTTAGCTCATCCTCCTGATGTTTTTAGGGATTGAGCTAATAATTTCAAATATGTCTAATGTTGGCATATAATTCCAAAAATTTTACACGGAGGGGATTTAGTTTATGAAGATCCACGGTTTTTTAAAACGTATATTTAGAATTTTTATGACTTGTTTGAAAATTTACTGGGATGGGGATTATTGAGAGGGGATAATATAAGATTTTATGAAACATGTATGATGTAAAACCAGGGCTGCAAATCGTAGGGGAAAATGACCGACTCCGAATCCGAAAAACTACTCTCTTAAAATCTCAGCCACAAAATAACTCAAATTGAGCCGAAATCCACTCATCTCACGATTGAAAGTTAGCTTTTCGTAAAGAGTTGAAACAACTCGAGTGAACGAGTTGTTTTTAAGCAATTTAAAACAAGAAGAGTAATTTAAAAAGCATATTATTTTTTGCAATCTAACTCAAAATGAGTAAAAAGTCACTCATCTCGTGTTTTGAAAAGCAGCTTTTCAAAAAGAGTTGAAACAACTCGAGTAGCAAGTTGTTTATAAGCAATTTAAATCAAAATGTGTAGTTTAAAAAAACAATTTAATCAAGACGAGTTAACTGTTTGAAAAACAACTCATTCACGATCCAATAAATTACCGCTCTTTCCTGAGAAGCCAAATCCACTCTTTCGTTTTAAGAGTGTAATTACTGCGACTCCGAGATTCATACTATACTAGTGTTACTGTTGGTTGAAATAATGAAGGAACGCAAGAAAAATAAGGCGAAAATTTCACTATTTCGGTATTAATTCAGTTCTTAGAGTTTTGAGAGAAAAAGAGGAAAAAGTATTTTCTGTCTTACTATTTTTTCGATTTTCCGTGCCACAAACCCGAAAAATACACTATCGAAATCTAAAGGAGAAAACAAAACATAAATTTTACCGTAAATTCGGATCATAAATTCGGATAATAATAAAACATAAATTCGGATCCGCGAACTTGAAAATGGGAAATCTTTACAATTTTGATGTTTATTCGTGTCTTCCAGATCAGAAAAATATCGATGAAAAAAAAAATAAATGATGATGAAAATTTTACTAGTTTTTTAGAAGTAATTCGGGATCTACTTAAGTTTTTACTTAAACACCGTTTCCACCAACTGCCTACGCCGAGTAGTATACTGGAAATCTTTAACCTAGGTAGTCCTATGTAATCCAAAAGTAACAACAGTAATTCCTTTTATGGTTTTAAGGGGGTCAGGGACACATTTTAAAATAATTTTTATTTATTCAGTCAAAATTTTAATTTCTTTTGTAATGGTTAGTCGTATTATTTCTACACAAAGTCACATATAAAACGTCTCATAATGTTTAAAAAAATTTTTAATTTAAAATTTATTAAAAAAGTGGGGTAATTTAAAATAGTTATAACGCAAAATATTATTTGTAGAATTTCAATGTTTTTACATTTAAATAAATTGAAGTCTCTTAATTTTAATTTTGATTCAGCATTTATAAAAATATTATTTTCTTTTTAAATTTTAAATATCTAAAATAAAATTTTGGGGGAAAAAATTGTGTAACTCTTATTTCAAAAATCGTATTTCAAAAGTAAATATTTTTTTTTAAATTTTTCTGAATCAAAAGTAAAGTAAAACTATCAAAAAACATATTCCCCAAGTTTGAAGCTTTTATCTTTAGCAGTTCTTGAGTTATAACAATTTAAATCCAAGGAAATGTAAAAAAAAAAAAAAAAAAAAAAATCCATCATGAAAAAAATGCGTTTTTACAAGCCAGCATTTCCTGACAACCATTGCTTGAAAGCTAGATTTTGAAAACAAACCAAAGCGAAAAAAATAATATTTCCTTTTCTAATTAAGATAGAAACGTGATTTAAACGACTTTTTAAGCATAAAATAACGGATAAATTTTTAATGCGATAAATGTTTTAAATAAAATTTGAAGATTTTTGTGTTCAGGACCCCCTTAAAGTTACATATAATTGGTTTAATTTGACTTCAAACTGTCTAACAAAAAAAAAAAAAAAAAAAGAAAAAGAAAAAGAAAAAGAAAAAAAAAAAAAAGAAAATGTCGGAGTCGGTTCGATTTTCAGCAAATCCAACTCCGACTTCACAGCCCTGTGTAAAACTCCTGTTTGAAATTCACATCTGGTCTTATACGTCATCTTATACACCGAAATTTATGATAACTGCAATAATTTTAAAATGTATTGCTGAAATGTACTGGTTCAATAATAACTATATTTCGTAAAGATACTTTACAATTAAATTAAATATTACTATAAAATGTAAGGTAACCTCTAGCTTAAATAAATAAATAAATAAGTAAATAAACCTTAGAAATTTATTTAAAGGCAGAAATTAAGTTGTCTTCAACGGAGAAGCCCTTCAATAGTATTTACACTGTTCATTGCTCACAAGAATAAAGGCACATTGAATTAAATTATTTATTCAAAATATTTTTTTTAATTTAAAAGAAATCTGTGTGTTTTCAGTTATGTAAATTATATTTAAAAAATTTAAAATAAAATATAATTAAAACCGTATGAAAGTTTTTATTAATAACAAGTAAACCGGAAACAAATTATTAAGAAAATGTTTTTAAAGAAATTGAAAAGTTTTCATAACAATTAAATTTTCAATGTTTTCGACAAGAATTTCAATAATTCTAAAATCTTGATTTTACGTCTATAATAATAAATTATAAATACTTCCTTAACAATTACTTCCATGCAATTGCGTATATTTTAATATAATGTCAAATGTGATAACATAATAAAATTAAAAAAAAATTCTAGAGTTTTTTTTTACTTTTTTTGAACATGCATTGATGCCGAGATAGAAAAATTAAAAAAGAAAATATTTGTAGAGGTTATTTCTCTTTTTCATAATCTTCACTTGTTTAAAATTTATCTGCCAATAATCTACTTACCAAAGCCTATCCACCAACTTATTTGTAATTTTTGCTATTTAAAAAACATAAAAAAGATGATTGATTTATTGTGTCAAAATCTTACGCGGGAAGACAAGGCAGAGTGTTAAACTATTTATGATTTTCTGTCAACTCGAAAGATAGGATTATCATATTTGAATCTAAATTACTTCGTAGACACGACTTTGTCTGTAGTGATACAAACAACAATCAAAATATTACATGTCTACGTTGTACGCATCTCATGGTCGATTTGTTTTTTCTCTATATGCCTTACCAATACTGAATTAGTGCTTGAGCACTGAAAAAGTGATCGATAATAATATTTTTTAGTACAATTTGATATTATAATAAACTTAGCCTTTATTACAATAGCGTTGACAAAAATGGCATTGTTTTTAAAATCTTGATTTTACGTCCACAATAATAAATTGTAAATGTTTTCTTAGCGATGCTGATAATTTCGCATGAAATTGTGTATATTTTAATATAATAGCAAAAGTAATACCATAATAAAGTTTCAGAAAAAAAGCAAATTTTCCAAATTTAATTTAAAAAGAAAAGACAATCTTTTTGTATATATTATCATTATTATTTTTTTTTCATAATCTTCGCTCGTCTAAAATTTATCTTCGAATAATCTACCTACCAAGTCTATCAACCAACTTATTTGTAATTTTTATTGTTTAAAAAAATAAAAAAATAATAAATAAAAAAATTATGATTGATTTATTATGTCAAAATCTTACACAGGAAGACAAGGCAGAGTGTTATGCACTTTTTATTTTTATGATTTTCTGTCAACTCGAAAGATAGGATTATCATATTTGAATCTAAAATACCTCGTAGACACGACTTTGACTGTAGTGATACAAACAACAAGCAAAATATTACATGCTTACGTTGTACGCATCTCATGATCGATTTATTTTTTCTTTACATTCCAGGCACATGAATTAGTGCTTTTGCATTAAGAAAGTGAAAGATAATAATATTTTTTTTTTTTTTTTTTTTTTTTTTGTATAATTTACTATTATAATAAACTTAGCCTTTTTTGCGGGTAGTTATCAGCTAATATGTACCAGTATTGCTTGTATATGTTTTTTTAATGGGGGTTTTCTTATGTTTGTCGTTTTAACACTGTCCAACAAAGTTAAAAAGTGTTTATGCATTCAGTTTGTCTGTCCGTCTGTCCGCCTGTCCACGTTCTAACTCCCGTAAATATACTCGGATTTCCATGCAATTGATAACGCTTATTTAGGGTCCCCTAGACATGTTTGGTATTGCATATGAATTTTATAAGATTAACAGTTTATTTACAGGGGACCCAAAAGAATTCCATTACATTATGGTCTATGGATAAAAATAATGTTCAAAGTATTTTTAAAAAATTACTCTACTGCAAATGCATTGAAACTGACATGAATCACTGAATATCAGTGCGATTACGTTAGAACAGGACGTTCATAGCATTTGCAATTAATTTAGAGGGACACACAAAAGAAATCGTTTACTATACTGTCTTTCAGTAATAATTGCTCAAAATGCGTTTTCAAATTTGGCAGCGCTTTTTAATTTAACTGTTTTTTTTTAGGTGCTTCGTAATTATACAAATACGCAGCAGCTATAGTCGTTGTCAGATCCACCCGTCTGCGTGTCTGCTCATCTGTCTGCCCGCATATAATAGCACAAAAACTACCCATGCAAATTCTTTAAAATTTAAAATGGATAATATTTGCATAATTTTGCTCAGTCATTTCAAATTTTCGTAAAATCGAATATATAGTTCAAAAACAGGAACAGTCAAGAGTATTCCGTTACATTACAGCCGATGAGATAAAATAATTTTAAGTGCTTTTTTAGTAACGTTACCCCACCGAAACATAATGAAATTGATATGTGCTTATGAGCGGCACTAAAACATACACTTTCTTAGAATATGCCGCACAAAGAATATTTATTATTCAATTACAGGGCCTCACAAAAGAATTCCGTTAGATTATGGTAGAGGGGAGGAATATTATTTGCGGCATAATTTAATTATGGTAAACTATTTCACATATAATACTTATATGTGAACATTCGTGCTTATATGTGCCACATGTAGTGCTTCATAATCTATTTATAATGAAAGGTTTTTATTTCTTTTTCATATAAATTTTAGTCTTTCTGGTTTATAAATTTTCTTTCAAGGCTTATAAATTCTCTTTTTAGTCTTTCTGGCAGCCAATCTATTATCATTTTGTTTTTTAAGACTGGTTAATTTATTGCAGCGAAATTTTATATATGAAGACAACACAAATTGTTATATTGATTTTAATTTTATGATTTCCAGTAAACTTGAAAGATACGAGTATGACAGCTATATCTAGAGTGCATCTTAGATACGATTTTGTTTGTAGTGATGCAGAAAAAATTGGAAAGTGCTTCATAATTTATTTGCAACGCATTGTTTTTCTTTTTTGTTCATATAAAACTTAGTCTTTCTTGCCTATAAACACTATCTTCCAATCCTTAAAGATTTTAATCTTTAAGAATTTTTATTCTTTATTGATTTATTTACATGAAATCTTGTATATGAAGACAACACAAATTGTTATAGTACTTTTAGTTTCACGATTTCCAGTCAACAAGAAAGATACGAGTATCATTTCTAGAAAACATTTTAGATACGCCTTTGATTGTAGTGACACATACAGCAAACAAAGTATTACATTTCTACGTTGTACAAATGCTACAATATTTGGAAAATGTTTGAAAGCGCTTTGTAATCGGTGCATATTTTTTCTTTCTTGTTCATATAAATCTTAGTCTTTTTGTCGTATAAATATTATCTGTCAATCTATTATAATTTTATTCTATAAGGCTGATTGACTTATCACTACGATATTTTCATACAAAATCAAAACAAATTGTTATATTTTTTAAGGTATCTTTCATTACAAAAAGTAAAAGGCTACCTATTTAGTCTTTCAATTTCCAGTCAACTTGAAAGATACGAGTATCATATCTAGAATATATTCTAGATACACCTTTGATTGTAGTGACGTAGACAGAAAACAAAGTATAACATTTCTATATTATACGAATGTTAAAATATTTTGGAAATATTTGAAAGTACTTTATAATCTGTCTGTGTCGCCAGATTTTTCTTTCTTGTTCATTATAAATCTTAGTCTTTCTCGTGTGTAATATCTGCTAATCTATTATCATTTTATTCTTTAAGGCGGATTTATTACTATGAAAATGTGCATGTGAAGACAACACAAGTTGTTATACTGCTTTTAGTTTTACGATTTTTAGTCAACTTGAAAAATATCATACTTATAACAAGAATACATCTTAGATACGCCTTTGATTGAAGTGACACAGACAGGATTGGAAAGTTCTACATAATCTATTTGTAACGCATGATTTTTCTTTCTTGTTCATATAAATTTCTGGCTTTTGAATAATAGCAGCCAATCTATTATCCTTTTATTTTTTAAGGCTGGTTGATTTATTGCAGCAAAATTTTGTATATGAAGGCAACACAAATTGTTATATTGATTTTAATTTTACGATTTCCAATCAACTTGAAAGATTCGGGTATGACACCTATATCTAGAACACATCTTAGATACGCCTTTGTTTGCAGTGATGCAGAAAACATTGCAAAGTGCTTTATAATCTATTCGTAATGCAGTGTTTTTCTTTCTTGTTCATATAAAACTTAGTCTTTCTTGCCTATAAATAATATCTTCCAATCTTTAAACATCTTAATTTTTAAGGATTTTTATTCTTTATTGATTTACTTGTATGAAATTTTGCATATGAAGACAACACAAATTCTTGTAAATACTACTTTTAGTTTTAAGATTTCCAGTCAACTTGAAAGATACGAGTATCATATCTAGAATGCATTTTAGATACGCCTTTGATTGTAGTGACACAGACAGCAAACAAAGTATTACATTTCTATGTTGTACGAATCTCCTGGCCAATTTAGTTCTTTTCTTTGCATTTCATGCATATGAATTAGTTTTTCTTGCGACGAACTTTCTGAAACCTTAGTAAAATATCAGGGTCACTTTCACTAATCAGTTCTAATTATGATCTTGCTGAAAAACTAGGAAAAATTATCGAATTGATTGTAAGTTAATCTCTTGATAAGAAATAGGTACAAAGTCAGACTTTTTACCAATTATAAATTAACGCTTAATTGAATCGTAATGTATTATTGCTATATTAGTTTATACGATAAATGTATGTATCACAAATTGTAAAAAGACCGACTGGAGTTATATCGTGTTCCGGAAAGTAAAGAATTAAATATTAATAAATACAAATTTAATCATTATTAAATATACTTCTGTAACATTTCTTGGTAAATTATATATATAATAGTGCTAAGTGTACAAAATTTCCGGAGTGAACTCATCAAATCAGGATAATGTTTCATTAAAGTCAACCTTTTTATTTTAATTTTCAGAAATTTTTTTCAATAAAGATGCATAAGATTAACCTTTTTAGAAAGATTAACTGGCGAGCAAACAAATTAAAAGATTGGTTAAATCTAAATATGCACATTTTTCAATCTATTTTGCGTTAAAAATCGAATCACCCAGCAATCAGCGATTCAACCCTTTGTGGTTCATTAAAATATTGATCACAGATGCAATAATTATACTCAATGGCAATATAAAACATACCGAACAAAAAACATTTTTAAGGCTTTTTTCAACCATTTTACGATCACAAAGACAATGTTTAATTATAAAAGTTCCGATTCATTCCTTTGAGATTCATTAAGATATAAATAATTCATTTTAAACATAGCGATTCGAACGAACTCCATGCATTAAAACTTTCTTTAAAATCGCCTGCCGATTCAAAGCATCCGAATGTACATATTAAATGGAAAATTGTTAGAATTTTTATATTATGGCTGTTTTAATGTTTTGTTCACAGCAGTGAATGACTCCATTGTTACTTCTAAAAAATATATTCTTTCAAATTGCAACAAGAGTGAAATTTTATTGTTTAGATTTGATTTTTCAATCTTATAACACGCATTCAATTTCTCAGTGAATTAGTCGGTGACGATAACTGCTGCCATGATAGGAGCTCTGGTTCGAATCCTCGTGTAAGTCATGAATGTAATTATGAGTGTTCATTTTTAGTAATATAAATATGTGATGGGAAAAAATATAAATTGTTGTCGCTTATTGTTGTTCATGTGTATAATAAGGATCATTCCAGGGAAAAGACATAGTTTCTTAGTCTGCTCAATGTCCAATTTAACGTGTGTTCTTTTTTATTGTTAGCTAACAAATTTATTAGAAATTGAAATCTCGCAGTTTTTTATTTATTTGCAAAATGTCGAAAGTTTTAGACATTTTTATATGCAATGAGTGGAAACGAAAGGCCCATTACAAGAAGACGCTGAAGGAATAATTGCGACATCAAACAATCTCAATTTGTCATTTTCTTGTAAATTAAGTTTGAGTGGACAAGTTGCGCATCGCTCGTCAATCATACCAAATGAGATCGTACGTAGTGAGCGTTCGTAATATAACTAAGTTTTAAAAATATTCTGATCTTGGTGTAGTGGTAAAGAGTCCTTTGGATACAGTATAGTGGCCGAAATATTTTGTGTGTCTCCGTAAATACTATCTGCTTTTTATTATACAAGAAGTAACTTGTAGTAAACCTCAGCAACAAATATCAATTTCATAAAATTTAAAATGGTTCAATACTATTAAAACGCGTCCCAAACAATGTTTTATCGTATATCTTTATGCAATGAAATACTTTTGTGTGGCCCTGTAAATTAATAACAAATATTTTTTAAACCACACATTGTGCAGAATTTATTTTTCAATGTATACTTCTTAAATGTATACCATATCTATTATGTTCGAAAGAATATAACATCATTAAAATGCACTTGAAACTATTTTTCCAATTGACCGTAATGTAACGGAATGATTTTGATTGTCCCTGTAATTAAATTTTAAATCCGATTTTCATATAATTTGAAATTGCGCGGCAAAATTTTTCAGCAATTATATATTTTAAATTTCAAACGGTTCGGTTGGGTAGTATTTGCTCTATTATATGTCAACAGACGGATGGGCTGAACGACGACTATAAATGCTACAACTATAAGTGTATTTATATAATTACGAATGTATCTAAAAATGGGTTGTTTTTATAACTATTTTACCGCATCTGACCATTAGTCAGATAAGGTAAAATTTGTTACTTCATAATTCTGTTTATAATACAATGCTGTATCATTCTTTTAAAAATGAAATAACGTCATTCTGACGGGCTACCTTCTAGTACAGCGGTTTACAAATCTGGGGTACGCGTATCCCGTGGGTACGCGGCAAACCTATTGAGGGTACATGAAAATAATATCATTACAGTCAATGAAGGTAACTTTGACCTATTAGGGTAACTGTAATAACAAGCGAAAAAAAAATTAAATCTGCTACTTCACTTGAGTTAAGAGCACACACTAGTCACGCGGTAAAAGCCGAGCGCTAATGTAAAGTCTATGGGGGCGTTCTTTTCTAATATCTCGTTCAAATTTTAATATTTTTACATGATAGCTTAGGACGATCTACAACCGGCCTAGTTTTTACTTTTTCGATTTTGCTCATATATTTTTTATATTATGATAGTTTCAATTTCAGAACCGGTTTAAACCGGTTTTGAAAGTTAAAATATTTTTTTTTTTTTTAAATCTGAAACCAAAATTGAAAAAGTAAAAACTAGGCCGGTTGTGGATCGTCCTCAGCTAGCCTATGCAAGAAAAATCATGTAAAAATATTAAAATTTGAGCGAGCTATTTGAAAAGAACGCTCCCATAGACTTTACATTATCATCCGGATCTTTTTGAGTACTTTTTCTGTGACTATTGTGGGCTCTTAATGGTAAAGTGTTGGTCTCAAAACATAGATAGCAACACTAGTGTGAGTGACTAATGTGTGAACACTCATTGGAAATAATTCGCCAAGATTATACCATGGCAGAATGGATCAAAGTTTCGTAAAGGTGGCGCAAAGTTACCCTGATTGACTGTAATGACGGAAATCATAAAAATAATTTAGTCATTTAGATAAAGTCACAAAAATATTATAAATTACAAAGTAATTTGTATCGATTTACTATATAGTCGTGATAAGAATATTACTAATACAAAAAAGCATGTTTGCGTTAATGTTGAGTGTAGGGGGTTAAAGAGGGAGGACATGTTATGGAGAAATGGAGGATAAACTCCGAAACGAAATGACTAAGAAAACGGTACGTGTATTTAAAAAAAAAAAAAAAAAAAAAAAAAAAAAAGGTTAGGAAGCACGTCTCTTGTGAAATAAAAGACATCCGCCAGACCTAAAGATGGATCTTTTGTTTTAGCTTGATTATAAAATAATAATATACATTAAATTTGATAACATAAAATTTTGTAGTCAACGAAAATAGCATATTTGATCTCATCTTAATTAGAATTAATGCTTATGCTTAATGAATTCTTACGTAGTATTAGTGCATTTAATTATTTATTATGTAATAAATGTATGTATTATGGTTTAAAGATTTGAAACTTTTTAAAGAGCAACAAATATTAACAGGGTGGTGATTGGTCAAGGGAAAAAAAATTAAAAAATATGTTAAATACTAGTATTTTGTTAAAGAGGAATTCATCTTCTTTAATCCTTTTATATTATTTGAGGTATTTTTGATAATAAAATACTGGTAGTTATCTCTTTTTTTTACTGTGTCTTTCCCTGACTATTTACTGATTAATCAGAAAAAACATTCGTTACATATGTAGTATCGTAATTTATTATTATTTTTTTTAAAGCTTTCCATCACAGTTAATTATCACAGAAAATATTCTTTCCCTATTACGAAAATGAAAGTTTGATCTTTTCATGCTTCCATGCAAGCCGTCTATTGCCTTGTTATACTTTCAATAAGCATTTACTGCCTCAGCATTATCGTATTCCAATTTTGGCACATTATAACTGACGTTAGCGAGGCGTTATATTTAAATGACCATATATTCTAGAAGTAGATCATGCTGCAATATAAATATCGAAAAGAAAGATTTATAAATTTACATTTATTTCTTTACATTTTTTGCAGTAAAAATTTTAAAACAAATTCTAACTAATGTCGATTATGTGCGCATCTAATTATTTTTACAGGATTTATTACATGTCAAATCCTTAAAAAAATTCTGGGATTGATTTACAATAGAAACGAATGTAATCGGTATAAGTTAATGCCATACACGTGTAATGTTGTAAATTGTAGTATAATATATACGTAACATAAGATTCACCTTTCTGTGTTCGTTTGAATTAAAACAGAATAAAGGTATTGCTTCAAATCCTGCGAAAAAAGTTGCATCGTGGGAGGTTCATCCCTTTTAACACATGCCTTACATTGAAAAGTACAGCCTTTTATAAAAACTAGACTATAGAAAAGCAACTTAATACTTTGAACTGCAGGGAATTTGGCATAAAAAAGGCTATAGATTGAGTGTCACCCCTGCAAGTCTTTCTCCGGAAGAAGAAGATTTGAAACTAGACGTAACCTGAAAACTTTTGCTGTAAAAAAACCATTCACGAATATAAGTTATGCTGGGATTTCAAAACGGCGAGTCTTTTAAAGATTTTCTGGAAGTAACTTTCGAAGGTTTCCTGATGCTTAGTATGTTTTAAAAATAAAAATATATTTTTTAAATCAAAAATATTTCCATTTTCTTCTTACAGGCTATCAAAACTTGAGAACTAATATGTCCCCAGTTTCTATATGTACGTATGTACGTAACGTGATAAATCTTGATAAAAATATCCGATTTGTTTCAAATTTTGAATATAGGTTCACTTTGATGAGACTCTTAGGAGTTTTATTAGTTAAATATAAAGGAGGGAACGGGAGCTAATCACCCTCTTTAATTTGATAAATTAGTTTTTCATGCAGAAATACCCGATTTGTTTTAAAATTATGTTTATAGGTTCATTCTGATAAGGAGCTTTCTTGATTAATTTTAGGAAGACGTTGGTTAAGCATAAAGAAGGTATAGCGTACTAATCCATCCCTTTAATTTTTATAAATGGCTTTTTTCATGCAGAATTATTCGATTTGCTTTCGGTTTAGTATATCGAATTTGGTGTACCGGTTTATTCTGATAAGGTGCTTCCCTTATTTGATTTGGAGGTTGATAACTTAAATATAAAGGAGGGAAATTGGCCAGCTAATCTCACCCTTAATTTATTTTTCGATGTCATTATTATTTGGAAAATGAAGAATATAATATATAATTAGTGTGAACAATCAGGAGCTCAAAGGCATCAGTTTAACTGGGCAATTTTCTTTTTGATTTATGGCTTTGTTCATCTTAAAAACCTCTCTTTTCTGTGTCAATTCTCTGTCTGCCTCTCACAGAGCTCGTTTTTGGAGGTTAGATGCTTGAAATATTACATACCTATAGCTAAAGTTTACACACTTTATAATACTTGCTGGTTAGATGCGATACATATTTTCTTTGAATTTATAATATTCAAATATAATATATTTCCTTAATTATGTGTTTATGTAGACCTTCTTTAATTTTCAATATTCAAATATGTATCCTTAATTATATATATGTTGCAGCCAATACCCGAAATTGGCCAATTCTAGAACTGACCGGCCAATTCCCGAATTGGCCAGCAACGGTAAAAATGACTGGCCAATTCTAGAATTGGCCGGTCAATTCGCGAACTGGCCAGATGTAATTGGCCAATTCGCGAACTGGCCAGTAGTGATTGGCCAATTCTCGAAATAGAAATAAGTACTCGGCTTTATTCTTTCAAACATAGTTGAAAGTGTCTATGAATTCAAATAGTCTAGACGTCAGCCTGTCCGTGATCTATCTCGAGTAAAGTTTCCGGTTAACTTGTAATTGTCATCGTATTTGGTTCATCAATTAATTTCGATATTGAAAGGAAATTGTGTACTATTTTTGGTTAAGTTAGTTGGGTACACAAAAATATTTCGTTTCAATATAATCAATGGGAATCATTTTTACTGTACGTTTTAATGTTACATTATCTTAATTACAAAAAAATTGGTACCTATGCATCATAGTTCGGATGTTGGCCAAGGCTTCTCGGCCAGTTCGCGAATTGGCCGGCCAAA
This sequence comes from Maratus speculifer, assembly GCA_964019185.1. Taxonomy (NCBI): domain Eukaryota; kingdom Metazoa; phylum Arthropoda; class Arachnida; order Araneae; family Salticidae; genus Maratus; species Maratus speculifer. Next base: position 110,177,764 of record OZ025303.1, on the reverse strand, counting down.
ACCCGAAATACGCTATTTATTTCATGTATTTCGGGTTTTGGCCAGGAAGCTTGGCCAGTTCGGGTATTGGCCGGCCAGTTCTAGAATTGGCCAGGCTCCGGGTATTGGCCGCAACATATACAAGCAGATCTTCTTTAATTTTTTAAAACTTTGTTACATTGCCCTTTAAACTTGTCTCCCAACATTCATGATATAACGAGGGTCTAGTGCATATCAAATGAATATATATGAAGAAATGTGTATGAAGCAAAAAAATAGCAAATTAACTATTTTGATTTTAAATAAGGTACCCTGGGGTAATAACGCCACGTTAAGGTTCTACCAATTTTCACGGCTCAGTTTTAGATTGTATTTTTCAAACAAATATATGATTTGATACAGCAACTCATTGACTATCTATATAAAAAAAATAATTTTACAGATATGTATTCATAAAATGTAATGGCGTGATTTCTTGACCAATGCTATTTGGCGTTATTACCCACCTATATGGGTAATAACGCCATGCAAACAAAACTATGAAATAAGATGGAATAATGGCATGCAGATTGCCCAATTCTAAGAATACAAACTCTACAAACTTAGAAATTGACAAATTGCATTCTAAGCTATTGAAAATGTTCAATTTTTTGTGAAAGTGTAAGAAAAATAAAGGTGTGGTGTGTGTGGGGGGGGGAGGCAAAAGAATATCAGAACGTGAGCTTCTTTTTGCTTAAAAAGGACCGCTTAAATAGAATTATTAGAAACATTGCACAGTTTTAACTGTGTTTTTTTGAATCAGTATTTAGGATGCAACTCGGCCACTGTAAGGAATCAACCGGGGTATTAATGGCAAGGATTGGCGTTATTACCCCGTTATAGTTATTGCGCTGTACATTTTAAATTACAAATTATCTCGAGAAGATATCCAAAATCTCCAACAACATTTTGAAAGTCCTTGAAATGTACTACAAATTTATGTTATTAACAAAGTATTTCCGGATAAAAAAAAAATAGTCTTCACTTCACAAAATGTATCTCGCAAATTTTAGATCAAGCGTTAATTTTAGTTGCTTATAAAAACAATAAGACCTAAAAATGAAACAAATTAACTTGAAGCTGTTTTTTGAAATTTATATGACTCAAAACCCTTCTGCGCAGAGCACATGGGTGTCATTTACCAGATTGTTTCATAATTATGCAAGCACTTGGCGTTATTACCCCGCCTAGCATTATTACACCAGACCTCCTTACTTCAAATCTAAAAAAATAAAAAAAAAAACTCTTTTTTTCGGATTTTATATTGTTTACATATTATATGTTAGAGTTTTCAGATAAGATTAAACATAGATACGTCGTTTCAAATAACTCGTTTTAATGATAAGACTACAATCTAGTAAGAATAAACGATAAATCACAAGTTGAAAAAAAAATATAATATAAAAAATCAGAAGAAATGAAAATGTAAGATAGAGCGAAAATAACTCAAGATAAGATTTCTTTTGATAAGATTTTCAGTTTTTTTCATTCATAAATTTCCATTCATAAAAATGATTGAATTGCGTTATACATCTATGTAATTTAGAATTTTTGTTTGGATTTTCACTGTTAACAATAGAAGAAATCCCCCCGAGCTATTTTTCTGATAAAATATTATTGACGAGCAATAAGTGAAGAAGTTTAATAATTTTTTTTTTTCAGTTATATGCGCATGTGTGTTTATGGAATACAACATGCACAAAGGTATTGGATTTCCAGCAAGAATTTCTAAGAAAATATAATTTATAATTTCATTATTGCTTATTTAAATGCTGTTTATTTATCTGACCAAATATTACTATTCAATGTTCACTGCAATATTGACTAATAGTAAATGAAGACATGCTATAAAATTTTTTTCAATTGCATGAGCATGTGTGTTTATGAAATATAAGATGCCTAAAAGCTTCTTTTTTTTTTTTTTTTTTTTTTTTTTTTTTTTTTTTTTTTTTCAACAACGACTTCTATAAGAATAAAATTTAAAATTTCTTTAATACTTGTTTAAATGGCGTTTTTTATAACACACTAAAATTTAAAAAAAAAAGAAATATAGTTTTTTCAACATTTTTATATGCACCAAATATACCTGGTGATCCAAAAATTAGAACAAACTTTAACCATGAATAATTCGCAAACGAATAAAAATACAAAGATACGGTTTGCACGAAATGGATAAAAAAAAACTGGGTTTTGTGTATCAACGAAAAAAATAGTTCTGTTAGCCGCTGATATGGACAGCACCGTCTGCTTTACTGTCGTGGCAACAGCAATGGCTGCTGAGAGATGTCCATTTCTCTGACGTGACGCCAAAGAACCCGTAGCTTTAAAACCTTTTACAAACCAAATTCAGATCCAAGCATATTTTAAATTATTTTTTTGCACATTATGCTTTCTAATGCTTTAGTTAAGAGATATTAGTCATTAATACGATGGAAATTTTTTTATATATATAAATTTCAGATGTTCCCAATTGGGAGCACTGGTCAATTCCGGCGGTCATTTTACAGTGGCCATTGGTCATTTTTATGACTTTTTATACATTTCCCCATAAATGATAGAATTTTAACTTCTATTTCAAAACATCAAGTTATCTTATTCAAAAAATCTATTTCAAAAAATCATTTTTATGTCTGATCATTTTCCAGTGGTCATTGGTCATTTTTATGATTTTCTCTACATTTCCTCATTAACGTTAGGAATGTAAATTCTGTTTTAAAAAATCAAGTCATCTTTTTACTATTTCTGCTAATTTTTCCATATCGATTTTGATTAAATTTAATTTTTAATAAATTTTCAAACTTATGTTCCCAATTGGGAACATTGGCCTGTAAAAGGTTTAAAATTCTCCATCATTTTGTTCAATACAGAAGACGGTATTGGTCCTTTACTATCTCGCATGTCCTTCACGTAGCAATATAGAAAGTGATATCGATTGTTGCTTTGCATTCTGAGAGCACCATCTGTGGGTCTTTAACAGAACCATTTTTTTCATTACCACACAAAACCGGGTTACTTTTCCATCCGTTTTGTGCAAACCGTATCTTTTGTATCTAGATTCGTTTTCGAATTATTAATTTTTAAAATTCGTCTTGACTTTTGGATCACTAATATTTAAAATATAACAGAAACGGACTTTGTAGAAATATGAGTTATGAAAATAACATTTTATTTCATTAATGCTGAAGTAGATGTATAATAATGGCACACATTTTTAAAATTCTATCCATAATCGATTATGTGTCCCAAGTCTTTTTTTAAAATAATTTCAATATCAAATGCATGTTAATCAAAATTACATGCAATTAGATAACGAAATGTACTTAAGGAGGCTCAGGAGTTGAAAACTTTTCAAAAAATCGATTTTTTTATGATATAGTTTGATTATTCAATTAATTCTGAACTCAATGCAAAAAACCGCAAAACCGTTTTATCAAAACTTCATTTTTGGCGACTAACACCAAGATTTAAAAAAACTATTTAATGAAATGGCTTATTTTTTTTTTTTTTTTTTTTTTTTTTTTTTTTTTTTTTGCATATAACATTATTATCTATAGAATGAATTAATATATTTTAGATAGTTTAACATTTTGAATATTTTTAATGAAAAAAAGTTGTATTTCTTAGGGAAGTTTTAAATTTTCACATTTGAGAGATTTTTTAATAATTTTTTTTTTTTAAGTGATTGTTATATCCTTAATTCATTCAATATATAATAATGTTATACGCATGCAAAAAAAAAAAAAAAAAAAAAAAAAAAAAAGTTATTCCATCAAATAGTTTTTTTTTAAATCTCGGTGTTAGTCGTCAAAAATCAAGTTTTGAGAAATAGCGACTTAAAGTTTAAATTATATGGGTGCGGCTATCAATGTGTTGATACATAAATGCTTATAACATATAAATGCTTACAAAAAATGCAAATATTTTTATGCGTTTTCTTGCATTGAGTTCAAAATTAATTGAATAATCAAACTAGATCATAATAAATAGATTTTTTTGAAAAGTTTTCAACCCTGAGCCTCTTTAATAAATAAAATCTTTATTAAATATAGTTTTATGCAATTCTTATGAAAAAAATAACTCCACTTGTACAAGTCCTTAACTTATGCTTTGTCGAAATCTGCTTTTGTACGTCTTTGTCTATTTTTATTACAATCGATATAGTGCTTTTTAATCATAATTCTAATCAAGTAACGGTCATTAAAGTACATGAGTCAGCTGATTCATTAAGACTTCCGACATAAAAAGAGATGAACTAAAACACCGAAACCGTAACTGCCGAGAAATTCCGTCTCAAAAAAGAAGACCATGTTTATGTTGCCATCTTTACGGGACTAAAAACGTGATTAAGAATTTCACGTTCGGACCATTTATAGCGTAAACTCAATGGAGCGTGAATCAAAAATGGGACTATCTAAGGTTGTCTAATAGACTAGACCTTGATATCGCAAGAGATAAATGTTTTATGCTTTTTAGTCTCTTTTTCTTGGCAATTTACGACTTCGGTGCATATTCTTAATGAACACATATATCACCTGTTTAATTGGTGTTGTTGTCTTGACATTTTATGAAATTATACAGATGAGAAAAGGGTCGCTATATTAAAGATTACTAAAAAAAATGAGTTTAATTTTTACAAATGTAAAACTTTGGTTTTTTTTATCATATACGGAAAATATCATATACAGTCAACTCTCGTTAATTCAAAATCGGATAATTCGAATCTTCGCTTAATTCGAACTAAACATGAGGTCCGGAAATTTTCTATGACAGAATAACGTTAAAAATTTTCATTAATTCGTGTTTTTTTTTCTCTTGACTTCGTTTAATTCGAAATAACGAGAATTCTGGTTTTTCGTTTTTCTTTTCTTTCTCACGGATTTCAGATCATTTGAATAACTTTCTTTCTTTGATTTTTGCGAAAATTATTCCGAACGAGTATACATCTAATACAATGCATTTGATATCCACTTTCTTAGAGCCCCGTCTGTTCATCAGCGACGCTTTAAATTTATCTTCCATCGTACTTGTTTCTAATCTTTTAGTTAGTTTATGTATTCATACATTCTAATTTAATATTAAGTCATATTCTAATGATAATACACTAAATAAGTTTTAAAAACACCATAAAACATTAATTCCTTTGTAATAGTACCATATTAAGCATGTTTCCATAATTCGAACTTCGGATAATTCGAACATTTCTTGTGGTCCCGACGAGTTCGAATTAACGAGAGTCGAATGTATATATTTTATACAGTAAACTCTGTATAAAGAGGATTCGATCAGGATAAAGAAAATTTCCCGTAGTAGACAATATTCCGACTTAAAATTTTACTGCATGTGTATTCATTCGCAGGAACCTGAAAAATTTTCCGAGTTAGACAGATTTCCGTATTACACAGAGTCCGCCTTACAGTGGACTTGATATGTGCCGTGTAACGAATGGTGTTGACATTGAACTCTTGTAAGCTTCTAGGTAAAACTGTTTGAGTTGCCCTTTCATTTTATGTATTAAGTGTAATTTTAAGTTTAACGTAAAAAATAGTACCAAGCGTTAAAACCCTGATAAATATTTTGAAACACCTCGTATATATTTTTAGTAGTTCAACAAAATACTAATTATAGTATATAGTATACAATTTAAAAGTTTATTTTATGTATATTTAGATGAAACATATAATTAAGCGTATTATATTATTACAAATATTATGCATATTCCACTATTTAGTAAATCTACATTTTATCAAATAAATACAAAAAATTTTAACGTATTTATTTTTTTCCAGCTCATTTTGAAACATTATAAAATAAATTTAGCATCAAAATTGGAAATACAAAAATTTAAGCCCAAATGGCTTAAAGAAAGTCTCTTTTGTTATTATATAATTGTTCTAACAGATTTCATTTTTAAACAATGTATATAAGATTCGCTGTTTTTGCTGATTAATAATATGTAAGAAATCTAAGGAGTTTGAAACTGGACTTCACGAATTTCAGACCACTCTGAACAAGTGGGAAAATATTATAAACATTGTAGATTTCCTTATTTTTATAAATGTTGGTAAGTTTCTTTATAATTATTTATAAAAAATAATTTAATGCAAATAATCTAGCATTGAGACGATACTTAGCTATTACTGTTGGACATATTTTTTATAAGTTGTTTTGATAGTCTAAATTAACAGTTTCAATAAATGTAAGAAGTTACATGTATAGAATTCATTAGATTTATGAAATACAAATAAATAAATTTCCATAACAATATAAACGTTTCTTTATTTATCAAACAACCTAAAAATACAATAATTGTTTCAATACAAAGATTAGCATACATAAAAAAGAAATGTTCATACACAGGTAGATTTACTGTCAGCGAAAATATTTCTTGCTTACACATCTGAGCTGCTCATCTTCTTTTTCCATTTCTTTTTGTTCAACAATATTAGTCATTCGTCCGGCATAGCCGAATTTCTTTACGCCAAGTTTGTATTTGTATCTCTTGTTTGTTTTACAGCATAGAAAGAACGTAGATTTTAAAACAAATGATAAAATATTTCTTTACAGAAAAAAATGCGTGTAGGTGTTATTTTGGAAAAGAAAAAAAAATCATCCTTTTGTTATTTTAACTTTGTTCTAGAGCTGTGATGTGTTATGTAGAGACTTGTGACTCAACTTCGACCTTGTTTTGTGATTCAAGATCATTACAAAGTATCTCAAAAGTATTTATTGTAGTATTTATTTCATTTAATCCCAAAGCTTTCAAGCTTTCTATCTTTAAACTATATAAAAAAATCTGCTCATTTTATATCATAAAAATATCATCTAATTAATAAGGGTTTTTTTCTCTTTTTTTTCTTTTACAAAAAGCTACATTTTTTACAAAAGTTCTGCATTTTTAAAGGAAAATAACTGAATACAATCCTATTGGAAATAGAGATCTTCATAAGACCCATTTTCTGGAATTACCCGACCGATTTCGATGAAATTCGGAACATATAACATCAAGACATATGGCAGACCTTTCTGTTCTGTGACTGAAACTTTTTATTTCAGAGCAATGGCAATTTTTCAGAAATGTTTTTTTAGGACACTATTTATTTTTTTTAAACTGTCTACCACATATGATCTTATATTTATACTCTACCAGACAATATTTTATTTATCGAAATTGCTAGAGTATTTTAGGAGTTAATAGAATTAATGGAATTTAGGAGTTAATGGAATGGAGTTAATGAAATTATTAGCTGATACTTACAATTTTTCGAAGAGCTAAAAAACTTAGACTACTATCTTGAGCAAAATTCTTGTACGGTTTTATTAAACACAGGAATTAAAGTTTATGTAAACACTTGGATAAAATTTAGTTACATATAATAAATGAGAGTAAAATATTACAATAAAATTAATATTTGTGGACGTGGCGTCCGGTTCTCACTTTCCCTTAAGGGTGTATTTCGATTCAAACTGCCTATTTTCCGATTTATTTTTTAACTCATTATTGTTCTCAAATACACCAAACTTTCAAAATCTCTTATTTGGAAAGTTCACAAGGTGCCTTCAAGGTCAATTCTTTGATAAGTACACAAAACATTGCAAAAAAAGCAATCAAAAACGGCATTTCGAACCGATTTTTCCAGAGCGGGAGATTTGAGAAAGAAAAAAGGAGTCATACTGAGAAGATAATTGTTTATAACTCAAATTCTAATGAATTGGGCGTAAAAAAACCTCACTCGGCACCTCATACGTTCCTTCAAGAATCCTCTGAGCAAATTTCATGTTTCTACGTTTAAAAATGTGTCTGAAATTGTATCGGAAAATTTCGACCTGTTGAAGATGGAAAAAAGTTTTTTCGAATACACCCTTAAAGTGAAATACTCTAACGAACTGGTGAAAACAAATTTTATCCCAAAAACGGAAGTTTATTTATTTATTTATTTATTTATTTTTTACCGAATTTTAGACGACAGTTTTGCCTATAAAACTCAACTTTTTTTTATTACTGAGAACAAATGTAAATTACATATCTTTCTTTTCTATTTCTGACAAATATTAAAATTGCGTGAATTTTGGAAAACAGCTGGAAAAAATATTAATTTGAATTATAAAAGCTGTAGGTATTGATTACGTCCATTAATAACTGTATCATAATAATAATAACAATTTATATTCTACAACTACAACGTAAGAACTTATATTATAAATAAGTATTTTGCTTAAAAGACATCAGGCAAAAAGCTTATAAGCAAAATAGTTTTTTATAATATAAGTTCTTACCCTTTCCTTATAGAATATATATTATTATGATTATGACATGAAAAAAAAGTTTCTCGCGTATATGATTTTACATTCTGTTGAATTATTTAAAACAAGTTTTAGTCGAAAAAGAAGCGTTTTATCATCGTATCCCAGACGACTGTTTTGTTCATAAAACTCATTTTTTTTATAATGAATAAATTTAAATTACGTTTATTTTTATTTACTTATTTATTTTATTTTATTTTATTTTACTTATTTTGCTATTTTTGACAAATATTGAACTTATTAAAATTTCGTAGAAACTGCAAAACAGCTGGAAAACAATAGTTCCTATCAGATATGGTCTACAGAATTGTTGGAAAAAAGTTTTATTTGAAAAACAAATGTTTTTTCGCCATATTTCTAGACGACAGTTTTCGTCATAAAACTCACCTTTTTTATAATGAAAAATTTTTAGTATATTTATTGTTTTGCTATTTCTGACAAATATTGAACATATTAAAATTTCGTGTAGACTGGAAAACAACTAGAAAACAAAAGATCTTACCCAGCACGGAAATGAAGCTCTATTCAATTATGTCAGTATTTGTGTACTGATCTCCAGAAAACACTCCGGTAGTATTGGCTCATTCTGAACGCACCCAAAATCAGCGGTGTTCTCCGTTTGCTTGATGTAAGATTGGAAAATGACAGTGAGTTGAAGAATTGGAAGATTATATATATATAAAAATAACGAGAGAAAACTCAATGGCGTTCTTCCTCCCTTACCTCTTCGGATCTTGATTCATACTTAAAAATCTATATGTTTAAAAAAGGCTAAGCTGTTTTTTCAGTGTTCAACTTCAGGTTTCTATTGAATCGATTTTGATAAGTATTTTTTTTTTTTATAAATTCACTTTATTTATAGATTAATCCACACTCGTCTGTTTTTTTTTTGTTTGTTTGTTTGTTTGTTTTTTTGTTTTTAAATAAACCTATGATTATATTTCAGTTTTAATTTTAAAAGTTGTTTTATGAACTTTTTTCACATTGGTGGCAATCGGGTTACTTTCATTGTTGGAGAGAGAAGGGAAAATAATGGGAATTAGCCATAGAATAATGAGAATGAATAGAGATGAAGTATGATGATTGAAGACGACGCCAAAATGTAACCATAAAATGCACTATGTTCGGCTCAAATACAAACACATGCTTTCATGAAAAATATGAATAATATATAGTTTTTAATTTGTAACACAGTGAAATGCTGCTTTAGAATATTTAAGTATAAGCAGATCATTTTCATTTAGGGTGGAGGGGGATGCAAGGGTGATGTAAATAAATTCGGTCAATGTACCACGTACTTGTTTTGTTTGGGCCGAATGATCCCATTTAAATTTGAGCTATAACGGAATCATATTGCAAGCCGTTTTTACAACATATCGCATCTCCATCTATCTCTTACCTCTACATGGAATCACCATATCATTACGGATGCCATTTTCGTATGACAATTAAAAATAATTATTTTAAATTTTTTGAACAGAAAATGACGCCTTAATTTAGAATAATGTATTTTTACTCATAAGGCTATTACATTTCAGCATTTTTTTAGCTCACAGGCTATCATAGCCTGAGAGCTTATGTGCCCGCTAGTTCTGTCTATATTTACGTACGTTCGTTCGTGTATAATGCGATAACTCATGATAAAAATATCCGATCCACTTGAAATTTTGTATATAGGTATATTATGATGAGGCGCTTCTCTGATTAGTTTTTGGAGTTCATTCGAATGTATATGAGGGGGAACGGGAGGCTTATGCCTCTTTCCTTAACTGATATAATTGGGTTTTTCATGCAAAATGATCAGTTTTGTTCAAAATTTAGATATAGGATCATTCTGATGAGGCGCCTCCGTGATTAGTATTAGGTGTTCATTGAATAAGTATAAACATTGGGAAGGGGGATTCTAATGCCCCTCCCCTTAATTTATATAAATGGGTTATTCATGCAGAATTATCAGCTTTCGTTCAAAACTCTGAATAGTTTTAGAAGTTTAATGGTTAAGTATAAAAGAGGGGGATAAACCCTCTTAAATTATATAAATGGGTTTTCATTAAGAAATTTCCGATTTGCTCTGAATTTTGTATATAGATTTTTTATGTGATAAAGAATGTTTCTGATTAGTTTAGGGGGTTCAATGATTATGTATAAAAAGAAGAAATGGGGGTAGATGTTTCCCCTCTTTAATTTGTTTTTCGTGTGGGATTAACCCTTGAAAATATAAGGCTGTAATGAACAATTAGTATGCGTAGCCTGTGATCTCAATGCCATCAGTTTAACTGGGCAATATTCTTTTTTTATTTTCAATCAGCTGATAGTGAGATTGAGAAACTCATCATCTCATTGGACGTATTCAGTAGGTGAAAAAGGTGTCATAAGAAACATGAAGTGTTTATTACATTTAATATTGTAACAGACAAGCGTGACATTAAGTTTAAGATTATTCTTGTTAATAATGTATTGCGCGTTAAAACATTTTTTAACAGTGCATATAAATATGAAAGTATGCATATAAATTTTGCGTGGAGGAAAAAGATACGTTATTTTTACATTTCGTTGAAAGCCAAGTTATAGTTGTGTCATAGTGAAGCAATATTCGTTGACTTCTCATAATGCAATTCAAAGATCTAAGCCTAAATTAATAAATTCATTCCCTTAATTTCACATTACCAGCGATGCAAACTCTACGCCACAAATGGTTCATTTTCACTATCAAATTTTAACAATATTCTTTACCTTATTAAATCTCAGAATTTTTAAGAACTACATAAGGTGAGGAATACTATAAACATTTAATGATAGCAATAAGCCATTTGTCGCGCAGTGCCTGCATCAATGATATTACAGATGGCGTATAGGAATAAAGTTAATTTTTTCAATAATTGAAAAAGGTAAAATTAAACTTTAGTTTAAAATAATGTCTGTCTTAAGAATTAGGCTAGCGAATATAATAAAGATTAATTATTGTCTTTATAATTGTGATTAATTCAGTAAAATCAGTCGATCAATTCTTTAAAGAATTTTCAATAATCGAATTCAACGAGTTACGACTCGTAACTGGAATTTTGACCTTTTATTTATTTATTTTATTTATTTATTATTATTATTTTTTTTTTTTACATTTGCTCGTAATTATATAAATACGTAGCTCGTCGTTCTGTCCGTCCGACTGTCTACACATAACAGAGCAAAAACTATCCAACCAAATCATTTGAAATTTAAAATATATAATTTTAGTATAATTTTGCCAATTCTTTTAAAATTTTATGAAAATCTAATTCACAGCTCAGTTATAGGGAGAATCAAAAATTTTCCGTTTCATTACGACCAATAGGAAAGAATAGATTCATGTGCATCTTAATGGTGTTACACTCTTTCGAACATAGTAAATTGATATGAATCTATGAAATATATACTAAAATATACATTCTGTGCAATCTGCGATGCAAAGAATATTTATTATTATTTTACAGGATTACACAAAAGTATTCCATTAGATAGTGGTTTAGGGTAAACATTGTTTGGGGCGCGTTTTAATAATATTAAACTATTTCGCATTTTATGAAATTGATATACGTTGCTGAGTTTTACGACAAGTTACCTTTCGTATAATGGAAAGGAGATAGTATTTACAGGGATACACAAAAGATTTAGGATACTCTACTGTATTTGAAGTACTGCATACTATTATACCAAGATCTGAACATTTTTAAAATTTCCTTATAATTCGTATGCACCTCAATTGCTACGCTTGACATGCAATTTCTATCCTGTTATCATTGAAGACGCAAATTCACTCAATTTATTTTTCTTTTACTCAGTTACAATTCTTTTTAGCTTTAATATGTAAAGAAAATAAAACGCAGTGCCTCTATGTTTATCTGCAATTAACTTTCACAGTCCTTATAAAAATCGTCGTGTCCATTTTCAGACATTTTTTTTCAAGTAAAAACAAACCACATTCCTTTACATATCTTCATACACTATTTCAGATTTTTTTTACTTTAATTTTTGTCTGCCATTTATATTATGTACTAACGTCCAGTTTGGTATCTTGGTTTATATGCTGCTGTCTGGTAGCTTTTTGAACTTTAAAAACTGCATGTATAAGACTTAACTGGTTTTCCACATAATTTAGATTTTTTTGGCAACATGCACTTAATTGCACAGGTGAAGACATAACAGGTTGATGCACAGGCCAAATTTTTGCATAGGGTAAGATTGAAATGTTTCACAGAACATGCGTTTTTTATTTTATTTTTTATAATTTGCGTTATTACTGTTTATTTTTCTGTATAACCTCCTTCCTCACTCTTGATGTTGCCTGTAGGAAACGCAAAAGAACAACCATTAACTCTCTTAGCATCTTGCAAAAGGTTTTGCACGATGCAAAACCTGGTAATCGTGACGCCAGTACAATGTACTGTTTGTTAATGAGAAAATTTTCCGTTAATTCCAGAATTTTGCCGTTGTTTCTGGAATTTACGAAAATGTTTGCGTTAAAAAACAGTAAATTGTCTGGGCATCCCGATTATCAGTACGATTTCCGTAAAATCGTTCGGTTTTTTCTTTTTTTCAGTGTATGCAAAGGTATATTTCATTAACTTCTCATCATTTGAATCATTGAAGTATGAGAAAAATAAATGTGACCAGTTTTGTATATCATTTCGAACAAAATAAATAGGTTTTATAAATAAACAAAAAACATTACACTTTGATAACGATATTATTACCGGAGTAGAGAAGGGGGGGGGGGGTTGAGGGGTGATAACGTATGATATCGGAAATGGTGGAGGGGATTCAAAATTACCAAAAAAATGATAAAGTTATATATGCATAGCCCTTTGTTTTAGTAGCTGAAATTCTTGTTTATGAAACCATTCCAGAAATAAGTCAATAATTTCTCGTTACTGAAACGATTCGTTATCATTTCGTCACTTAGAAAACAAGAGCCTAGAAATTCTAGATTTTTTCGTCTATTAAGCTTTGTTATTAACCCTATTCGTATAGATGGGAAACCTATATTGCTAATTAAGGGATTCAGAAAATGGCTACCTATTCATTCTAGGTGAAGACGATATTTATTTGTTTTTCTTAGTGTACAGACCCTGGTATATCAAAACTAGAAAATTCTTTTGTACTAGTATTTTTTATTAGAAAATCTCACCATAATTACGATGAAATATTGTTCATTTGAGCTAGATTTATTTTTTTATTTAAAGATGGTTACATTTTAGCAGAAAAATAACGACGCACCGACGACCTGTACTTGCTATTTTAAGTATAAATATAATTTTTAGAATTGTTAGCAGACACTCTTAAAAAACATAATGACTACAAAAAATCTATTTGAGCTATCAATTTCCGTAAAATTGTTTTTCTTTATTTTGAAATAAAATATTTCGAAAATTCTGGTATGAATTCAATATTACAGAAACACAGTTACATGCTACTCAAAAATTAACTTTTCCATTTGTATTTAGTTTCAAAATATTATGCACAATTTTATGGCATATATAATGACAAACAACTTTTAAAATTTTGGGGGTTTTGAAACGTTCTCCATTACGCTTTAAATATTCAAGAAAATTGCTTTTTTTCTTCTTTATTTATGTGTAATAAATATATGCAATAATGCATATGGTGTGATCCTGTATAGCATTTAAAGAAAAAAAATTTTCAATTAAAAAATTGTGTTAAGATATTTTGTTTCCTTAAATGAAAAATTTTGTAAATTTCATTTGATATTTTCCTTCCTTCTTTACATACACATTTCCTTTAATTTTTGGTCACTAAACAGATTACTTATTATAAAATTTTAAAACATGCCTATTTTCCCCCCATCAAATGTTCAAAATTAATGTTATATTACATATTAATTTCTAACTTTGAACGCCATGTATTACGCTAATTGTTGTGTTTGAGCTGCTGACGCTTTGGTCAGGGCATCAAAGGAAATATAATGTTATGTTTATTTGAAAGTGGAGAAAGCACTTTTTATTTGCCTCTACCCACAATTAGGCCAAAGTGATCGTGATAATGATAGCACATCACGGAGAATGGGGGCCTGCAAACGACCCTAATTACTCTCTTCATTATTTCATTTAAAATAATAAAAATATTCTTTATCCAATGATGAAGAAAAATCAAGTATAAAGTTATAAAAATATAAAATTAAAAAGGTAAAAAGTTACCTGTTGAATCCTTGGCTTTTGATGACAAATAAATCCAGACAATAGGCACAAGAAATTAATATACGAACAATTTTCGAAGAAAAAAAAATATATTTTATTTCATGAAGAACTTGTTGCTTTTTTCATGAATAAATATTTCTTCACAAATTTATATTTTTGGTGACTCGTACATATTAATTTCTCACTTGATAAACAACCATTTCATAACATATGTTAATCACAACTATTGCTATCTCCAAGCAATAAAAATTCTTTTCATAACATATTCTAGATATCTCAACAACATGTAATTAAACAATTTTCTTCATGACATAAAAGGAGAATAAATTATTATTTCTTTTTGAAAAAGAACACCTCTCATAATATGAACTTTCAAAACAAAATACATCATACTTCATATTGTATAGATACATGCCAATATTTTCTTTATAACGCCCCGTAAATATTAAAAAAAATTATATATATATAATGGGCCAGATAACGACATGAAGGAACTTTATGTAAATAAATATTTGCGTCTCACGAAAAGAAAAGATTTTCACCTCTGCTTGTTTGTCAGAGGACTGGCATCACATAAAACAATAATTGAAGAAGATTCGAGCACCAATAATAGCTGCAGAAAGATTATTTTTTAACGATGAGGTGATGAAAGATGAAATAGGTATTAAGTGGACTCATGATGACATTCTACATCACTTATGATGCTTCCACAAGAACACCAACCAGAAGATCTATGGAGTGCGCGTATTTACGTTGAATAATTCCAAAAGAGAAGGCACATAAAACGAATACATTCAGGAATGCATTAAACCACTTCATTGCTCCTCGCAGCACAGAGGGACTTGGCTTAACAGAAATCAACATCACTTTCCTAGATGAATTTTGAGGGCAGCACTTTTTCTTTGCCGCACTTAAAAAAATCAGCATCGTAATAATCTCAACATAACAAAAAAAAAAACCGTTCCATCCTTCGTTAACGGGGGAGCACCTCTGCCCCGAACTTTCACTCATGCGACTGCATCCATCACAGCAGGTGTCTATCGGCGCAACTGACGCAGGTGGCCGCGAGCCCAGGGGAAAAGGAGAAAGGATTATTGTAAATGCAAAATACGCCAATTTGGCAGTTAGCAACAGAGGGGGTGAGGAAAAACTAAGCCAAATTACAATATACAGTATGAAAAGATATGTAACTAATAAGAATAAAATTGATAACCATCTTAAGAAGGAAGGCCAAAGCTGGTGGCCATGTACATAACGGCTTGAAATACGTCACCTGTGAAATTTAATTTGATAGGTTAGGGGTGTGTCCGAATAAACGGAAGTTCCACCCAAAAGAACTAGCGAGAAAGTTCTCGAACAAATTTAAAACCGGAAGGAATGATTTCAAACAGAATTTTACCGGCTTGGAACAATCGAAAGCTAAGCAAGAAAGAAAACAATACAGGCGACGAAATGAAAATAAGTGAAACCGAAATTAAATTTAAATTGAGAACATTAATAAAAAGGAAGGTGATATGAAATAAAATGGCTAATAAAATTGAATTAAATTAAATATATGGGGGGGGTATGGAGTAACCACCACATATTACCCAGGGTCCCCCAAAAGAAAATATTGGTGAGATGACAAAAATGACAATTTTTCATCGAGACAATATTTTCTAACACATGTACAAATATACTAAATAATTACACAAAATAAATATCAGAAATAGTTATAAAAATATACATAATTGTTGTACATGATATTTAAATAATAAAAAAAAAATAATTACTGTTATGATAGTAATCCTTATGAAAATATACCAACTGTAGTAAATGTTAACATGAAAGGTATATAAAGTTTCCTTCAGAGGTATCTATCATATAAAAAAAATTAAAGACTATGTGCAGACAAACAGTCCATAACTTTGAAGAGTCTCTTGTTAGGCTGTGCACAATGTATCACAATAGTAGAATGCTTTAGCATATGTCACAATATTTGATTACACAATAATATGTATATTTATATTCTCAGTTGTGCACAAAAATGAAATATACTATAACTGTATATGAATCATGTTATAATTATATATAACATATATGGTTTCAAATAACACATAATAAATTAAATGGATTTGTAAGTTGAAAATTGAACAACCATAAAAATATATATATAAATAGTGCAGAGAGATTAGTTATGCTCTCATAAACAAAAATTACCTATATCACCACATAGCCTTTTAAGCTTTCAATAAATCTTAAATGAATAAACTTTAGTATTATTCAATAACACATTTTTGCAGAAAATAAAATTAATTAAGTTGCAAAAAGAATGGTAATAAAAGCATGATATTATTTTCCAATAAAAATATCTTCAAAGTGAATATAATAATTTTCAAAGAGAGAATTTTTACACTCTCATAAAGGAATATTCTTAAACATTTTCAATATAAATTGACAATAATTGCATAAATACCTTTAATACTATACTTCATTCAAAATAAACATAAAACATAAGATGTTTAATATTCTGAAAAAAAAGGAAGAAACTTATATGAATATGTCAATCTTATATATGACTTGATAATGTCAACTTACAAAGAAAAATCAATTGTGTCAAAATTTCTATATAGAAGATATCTAGAACATATTTACTTGTAATTTTCAAACATTTTTTTTAAAAAAAAAAAAAATTAAGTAAGTGATCACTTTTGCATTTGTCATAAATCAAGAATTTGCTTTATATAAATATATATAATGACTCATTAAACATCTTTGGATAAATATATATATAATGCCTCAATCAACATCTTTGGATCCAAAGTATAAATACTCAAAAGTATACAAAAAAAAAATATTATATACTACTTATGGTGAGTCATTCACTTTCTATATTTCACCAAGAAGAGAAGAAATATTAGTATATATAAGTTTATCATGCACTTTCTTTTCTCTTTTTCTTTTTTAAAAGAGGTTAAATGTTAAAACATGCATGCATTGTAAAGAGCAGACACAATAGAGAAAATAATTTGATGAGTACTCATCTTTATGTTTACCTTATATCAACTACAATTTCACTTTTCTTATTAGAATGCACATTTGTCAAAAATAACTTTAAATAATGATATCATATTCTAACAAAGACAAATTCTTTCTCAATTTTTGCATCAACTATTGTAATTAAAGACTTTATAAAATTTAAAAGTATGGCATACATGAGATTATGTGTAAATATTGTAAAAATTATGACTTATAGATAAATACAGTAAATAATAAAACTATTGAAAATTCATACATACATCCCGAGGATGACCGTTGAGTTGTACCAGGGAGAAGAAGACTTACATAAAAATAAAAAAAAATAATAACAGCTGCCTGCAGCCTGGAGAAAAGAAAAAAAAAATTACATAGCGATTCTTCTTGCTGGACAATCAGTGCGGCTAGCTTCGACTGAATATATTACAAAGCAAAAGTCATCCTGTAAAAGGAAAAAGAGAGTTAGTCTATTTTTTATGTAGTTTATGATTGCGAGGACGAAGATCATAACTTCTATATTGAGTGGATTTGTTTTTAGCACCAGTATGAGTGCCATCAGGAGGAGCTTGTGACAGTACCGATTTACTGGAACATGAAGATGTTTGCTGGCATTTAGAAGAAGAAAGAATTTGAGGAGAAGTATTACAAGCTGCATCATGATTTGAAACTTGAATAGAAGAGTGCTGTCTCACAGGAGTGGAGGATGCATTATCAACAGCTGGTTGATCATGTGATGCACCTTTTGAAGAAACTGAAGGATGTTGCAGTGCTTCATTTCTCTTTTGAAGCTTCAAGATTCGATTAGTGTGAATCAACATAGGGGAAGCATGACTATTATTGGGATCTTGAATTTGAATGAGCACAGGAGAAATTATTTTCTTGACCACGTATGGGCCTTGTATCTTTTTGTTAAACACAGTAGGAAATTTTGCATAAACAATGTCATTAACATTGATGTTGGAAAACTTTAATTTTTCTCTGGATTTTTGGTACACCTTTTGTCTGGATGATTCGTTATTCTTGTAAGCTTGATAGTATATTTTTTCAATAACATCCATCAATTTATGAATTTCATATGCAGTGTTGAGAATTTTCCATGAAACTTGAGATTTATAATTGGAATAAATATCATTTATTTCTCTGCCAAAATGAAGAAGATTTGGGGAGAACTTTGTAGCTGGATGAGGTGTAGCGTTATATATGGATTGATGAATTTTTAGAGCAGTGGGTACATCACATCCTTGTGAAGCCATTGTGTTCACAGACGATTTTATTTGAGAATTGACACGTTCGCTTATATGAAGAATATAAGACCCAAAAAATTTTATGTAAATATTTATATATAATATGGCTCAAAACATAAATTATTATATGTATGACAAGAAGAATAATTTATCTTAGCATGAACAATAATTTTTACCAGTACCTCCGTTAAATAATGCATATATTAGTTATAAATTATAATAATGCAAGAAGAAATATATTGATAAATTATGTTGTATATATATCATGCACTGCTCCAGAAAAATATTATTTCAATACAAGATCAATATAAATATTGTATTTGATTACTGCACCATACCCAACAAAATATAATTATATAAAACATTAATCACTATATGAAGAAAAATAACTTGAAAAAAAATAATGAAGAATGTTCAAGCGTTGGTCACGGCTCCAAAAGGAATTAAGGTGTTGTGTTTGAGCTGCTGACGCTTTGGTCAGGGCATCAAAGGAAATATAATGTTATGTTTATTTGAAAGTGGAGAAAGCACTTTTTATTTGCCTCTACCCACAATTAGGCCAAAGTGATCGTGATAATGATAGCACATCACGGAGAATGGGGGCCTGCAAACGACCCTAATTACTCTCTTCATTATTTCATTTAAAATAATAAAAATATTCTTTATCCAATGATGAAGAAAAATCAAGTATAAAGTTATAAAAATATAAAATTAAAAAGGTAAAAAGTTACCTGTTGAATCCTTGGCTTTTGATGACAAATAAATCCAGACAATAGGCACAAGAAATTAATATACGAACAATTTTCGAAGAAAAAAAAATATATTTTATTTCATGAAGAACTTGTTGCTTTTTTCATGAATAAATATTTCTTCACAAATTTATATTTTTGGTGACTCGTACATATTAATTTCTCACTTGATAAACAACCATTTCATAACATATGTTAATCACAACTATTGCTATCTCCAAGCAATAAAAATTCTTTTCATAACATATTCTAGATATCTCAACAACATGTAATTAAACAATTTTCTTCATGACATAAAAGGAGAATAAATTATTATTTCTTTTTGAAAAAGAACACCTCTCATAATATGAACTTTCAAAACAAAATACATCATACTTCATATTGTATAGATACATGCCAATATTTTCTTTATAACGCCCCGTAAATATTAAAAAAAATTATATATATATAATGGGCCAGATAACGACATGAAGGAACTTTATGTAAATAAATATTTGCGTCTCACGAAAAGAAAAGATTTTCACCTCTGCTTGTTTGTCAGAGGACTGGCATCACATAAAACAATAATTGAAGAAGATTCGAGCACCAATAATAGCTGCAGAAAGATTATTTTTTAACGATGAGGTGATGAAAGATGAAATAGGTATTAAGTGGACTCATGATGACATTCTACATCACTTATGATGCTTCCACAAGAACACCAACCAGAAGATCTATGGAGTGCGCGTATTTACGTTGAATAATTCCAAAAGAGAAGGCACATAAAACGAATACATTCAGGAATGCATTAAACCACTTCATTGCTCCTCGCAGCACAGAGGGACTTGGCTTAACAGAAATCAACATCACTTTCCTAGATGAATTTTGAGGGCAGCACTTTTTCTTTGCCGCACTTAAAAAAATCAGCATCGTAATAATCTCAACATAACAAAAAAAAAAAACCGTTCCATCCTTCGTTAACGGGGGAGCACCTCTGCCCCGAACTTTCACTCATGCGACTGCATCCATCACAGCAGGTGTCTATCGGCGCAACTGACGCAGGTGGCCGCGAGCCCAGGGGAAAAGGAGAAAGGATTATTGTAAATGCAAAATACGCCAATTTGGCAGTTAGCAACAGAGGGGGTGAGGAAAAACTAAGCCAAATTACAATATACAGTATGAAAAGATATGTAACTAATAAGAATAAAATTGATAACCATCTTAAGAAGGAAGGCCAAAGCTGGTGGCCATGTACATAACGGCTTGAAATACGTCACCTGTGAAATTTAATTTGATAGGTTAGGGGTGTGTCCGAATAAACGGAAGTTCCACCCAAAAGAACTAGCGAGAAAGTTCTCGAACAAATTTAAAACCGGAAGGAATGATTTCAAACAGAATTTTACCGGCTTGGAACAATCGAAAGCTAAGCAAGAAAGAAAACAATACAGGCGACGAAATGAAAATAAGTGAAACCGAAATTAAATTTAAATTGAGAACATTAATAAAAAGGAAGGTGATATGAAATAAAATGGCTAATAAAATTGAATTAAATTAAATATATGGGGGGGGTATGGAGTAACCACCACACTAATTAACCTCAATAATCACCGCAAACAACGCTGTTTAAATCTGAGGAAAGTCTTAATTAAAAAAAAAAAATTAAATTATTCAAATTATAAACAAATACAAAAAATAACATAAAGAAACATTTTGTTGACATTGCATTTCTGCATACAGAATGTCATTTTAGATGTACGACAAGCAAGGTCATTCAGTGCGTTTCATTAGGCAATAATGCTTTTTGCAGACGATAACACCATTCTCTAATTATTCATAATTAAAACTTTATCAATCAAAGATGTCGCCAAAGTAACTTCAGGACATCTGAGTATTTATTTAGAAGGTACAAATGTTGATTCAAATTTATCTGAGAAGTGCATATCCTGGAAATCAAAATCATTCTTTGAATAACTCTATTTAATGTATGTGAGAAACATCTTTTCCTCATTCTTCCAAGGTTTATAAAATCGTCTCATGGTATTTAACCACTTCCCCGATTATCCCGATTTATCTCGGGTTCGTATGTCTTACAATTAATATTATCCCGAAAAAACTTGGATGTGGCATAATTTGTCGCTACAATTTGTTTTATCACATTTTTGCTCGGCTTTACTTAAAAAGAAGGAAAATATTCTTATATAATATAATAAATTTTATATAACTAAGTTATATATAATAATTGATTGGCAATTTTCCAAGTTTTGTGATATAAAATGCAATGATGTAATTTTAAAAAATGAGATTATTTTTTTCAGAAAAATTCCCAAGAGATGCGGTTAAAAGATACGTAAGACTTTGTAATAATTTAATTTTCAAAATTTTGGGGTAAAGGAGAGAAAAAAATTAAATTCCTTTTTTCCCTTCTTTTTTAATCGAGAAAGTAAAATTTCTGAGGAAAGGTTATTATTGAAATAAATATGTACTGTAGACTGAGTTTAATACAACTATTCTAATTGATAAATAAATCATAGAATTATTTTCCAATAGTATACTTGCCAGAATTCGAAACAAAGACTTCCTGCCTGTAGCTGCCAGTTCTTTGCAAAATTAGCTATGATCAGCAATGCTATATGAGAGAATTAGAGCCTGCCTCCCGATTCATCCGGTATATCTCATTTGACAAGTTATTCTCAACTTCAGCAAAAGATCAATGGCTCGAATTCTGTCACGCGCATTTTTGGCCCAGACGGAAATTTACATCTTATATGATTTATGAATCATGGTCATGAATATAGCAAAATTTACATTTCCTATATTTTTATATGGTTCCACAATTCTAGAATTTATAAGGTACCCTGGGGTAATAACGCCACGTTAAGGTTCTACAAATTTTCACGGCTTAGTTTTAGATTGTATTTTTCAAACAAATGTAGGATTTGATACAGCAACTCATTGACTATCTATGAAAAAAATAATTTAACAGATATGTATTCATAAAATGTAATGGCGTGATTTATTGACCAATGCTATTTGGCGTTATTACCCACCTATATGGGTAATAACGCCATGCAAACAAAACTATGAAATAAGATGGAATAATGGCATGTAGAATGCCCAATTCTAAAAATACAAACTCCACAAACTTAGAAATTGACAAATTGCATTCTAAGCTATTGAAATTGTTCATTTTTTGTGAAAGTGTAAGAAAAATAAAGGTGTGGTGTGTGTGGGGGGGGGGGAGGAAGCAAAAGAATATCAGACCGTGAGCTTCTTTTTGCTTAAAAAGGACCGCTTAAATAGAATTATTAGAAACATTGCACGGTTTTAGCTGTGTTTATTTGAATAAGTATTTAGGATGTAGTTCGGCCATTGTTGGGAATCAACAAGGGTATTAATGCCAAGGATTGGCGTTATTACCCCGGTATAGTTAATGCGCAGTACATTTTAAACTACAAATTATCTCGAGAAGATATCCGAAATCTTCTACAACATTTTGAAAGTACATGAAATGCACTACAAATTTATGTAATAAAGAAAGTATTTCCGGATAAAAAGGATAGTCTTCACATCACAAAACTTATCTCGCAAATTTTAGATCAAGTGTAAATTTTAGTTGTTTGTAGAAGCAATAAGACCTACAAATGGAACAAATGAACTTTTAGCTGTTTTTTGCGATTTATATGATTTAAAACCCTTCTGCGCAGAGCACATGGGTGTCATTTACCGGATTAGTTCATAATTATGCATAATATTAGCACTTGGCGTTATTACCCCGCCTGGCGTTATTACACCAGACCACCTTACATTAAAAAAATCCCACATATCTGACTTATACAACAATTATACAACAAGTTTCAATCTTTTTTGAACACTATACTCTCTGCATGCTTGTATCTGCGTGTTTTCTTAAATTTCTCGATCGACGTATAGGGAATAACCAGTAATTTAAAAAATTAACCTCTACCAGATGTTCCAGCTAGTGGAACAAATCTTTCTATTGTGATGCTATATAATCTTCCAAACTTTCTCTTTCTCACTCTATAATCGACGGAAACTACTCCCACGCAGGGTCTTCCGTGTTGCCATCCATAATTTGCTAAATACCACCTGGAAGTAGCGGTACTATAACATAGCCGTGTGTTCGGATTGGTTTGTAAACAGAACCACCTCTATCACTCAATCATTTCACTTAATAAAATAAAATAACCTCTAAACCGTGATCCGTGGATAAAAGATGATCGAGTAAAAGTTTCTGCGTAGGTGAAGCCGGAATGATTTTCAATGCTATATATTCTTTGAAGATTTGCGTGGTTGTTTTGATAACGAAAATTCATGGTGTCAGTTTCACATTATGCATGCCTTTATGATGCAGAAAAGCATAAGGTTAAGAATAGATATTTGATTTTTTTTTCAGATTCACTGCTCTTGAAAACTATAGAATAAGTAAAGAAAGCAAAGAACGATAATATTTAGTTGTGCAATAACATATAAATATATATAAATGTGTATCTATGTATGATAAAGCATAACATAGACTTAAAATTCAGCATATATAAATACGCTGTACTGAAATATAATGATTTAAAATGCATGTAAAACAATGCAAATTGACTTAATAAACTTAGATATGTTTATAGTTTCAGTAGAATAATACATTTAAACGACTGATTAATTGAAATACAGTCGGCTCTCGTTAATTCGAACTCGTCGGGACCACGAGAAATGTTCAAATTATCCGAAGTTCGAATTATGGAACGAATGAAATGAGAACATGCTTAATATGGTACTATTACAAAGGAATTAATGCTACAGTGTTTTTTAAATTTATTATGTCTGTTATCATCAGAATATGACTTAATATTACATTAGAATGTATAATTACATAAACTAATTAAGGGGTTAGAAATAAGCACAATGGAAGAAAAATTTGAAACGCCCCTGATGGACAAACGGGGCACTTAGAAAGTGGATATCAAATGCCTGGAATTATATGTATACTCGTTCGGAACAATTTTCACGGAAATCAAAGAAATATAGTAGTTCAAATGATCTGAAATCCGTGAAAAAAAAGGAAGAATGAAAAATCGGAACCCTTGTTAGTTCGAATTAAACGATGTCAAGAGGAAATGCGTTGGAATTAATGAAAACGTTTAACGTTATTTTGCCATTGAAAATTTCGGGACTTCGTGTTTAGTTCGAATTAAGCGAAAATTCGAATTATCCGATTTCGAATTAACGAGAGTCGACTGTATTTCCCAAAGCGTTCTAATTGAAATTTATATTTTCATGTCATTAAAAGATAAATAAATTGGTTAGAAATGTTTATAGTTTGTAGAATAAAAAAAAGTTAAACACTTATATAGCCTGTAGGTTTCACTATACTTTATAAAATAAAACTACTTTATTAAAATTAGTACAGGGTGTCTAACATATAAGACGCTGATTTCAAATTTAAATAGATCGATTGAATTATGCGGTAAACGGTTTTTTTATTAGGTAATCTGCAAAAATGTTACACATAAGTTTCGATTGGTGAACATTTACAAAATATCGTGTTTTAATTGCAAAGAATACTTGACTTGACATTTTTCTTGTTTTAGATTGCTTGCAAAAGAACGATTTTTAGCTATATAAAACAACGCAAATTGGCTTTATAAATTTTAAAATGTTGATACTAGTTTGTACTGGAAGAGGACCTTTAAAGAAATGGTTGCTGGAAATATTTCGCAGTGAACTGAAATATATATATTTTTTATGTATCTATTTTATGTATTCGGACGGGTAGTTCCATTGCACTTTTTAACGTACATGGCGACCCTAGCAGCAAACCAATATTGGTCCAACGTTGCGCCAATATTTCATTTATTGGAAATATTGCTAATAAAACGCCAATATTGATTATATATTGGCATTTCAATTAAAATATTTCCAATTAATTCGCAATATTGTGTAAAATTTCGCGTTTCATTGGAAATATTTCCAATGAATTCCCAATATTGTACAAATGTTGGCGTTACATTGAAAATATTTCCGATGAAAAACCGATTTTTTAACCGATGTTGGCGTTTTATTAGCAATATTTCCAATGAAACCCCAATATTGGCATAATATTGGCTGCAAATATTGTCTAAATAAAGGAAAAATGTAAACACCCCAATATTGGAGCAATATTTTATGCCAGTATTGCGCCAATGTGCCAATATTGCTCCAAGATGTAGCCAATATTGATCCAATATTGTTTGGCTACTGGGGGAGATATTTGTTTCGATGCCACGCTCGTCCAAATCCACAACTTAAACCTGGGAAGGTTCCCTAGTAAGCCATCTAAATCTCCTCAACCCCTTGATGCGTAGAAACCCTGTATTAAAATAACCATGTTTATTAAATGAAAATATGATATCAAACATTACACAATATCCTTACGAAATAAATACAGTGCATTGTGCTCTTAGTTTAAAACTACATAAAATAACGTAAATTGACATTATAAACTTAGAAATGTTTGTATTGGAGAAGACTTTTTAACTACTGGTAGCTAGAACTATCTCGTGCTGTGTTTTAAATGAAATTTATACGTTCATGTGATTAAATAATAGAATAAAGAATACTGCCCAGTTAAACTGATGGCATTGAGCTCACAGGCTACAAATACTAATTGTACATTAAAGCCTTATATTTTCAAGGGTTAATTCCGTTCGAAAAAAAATTAAGAAGGGGAAACAGCTCTCCCCTTTCCTCTTTTTTTATACTTAATCATTGAACCTCCTATACTATCAAAGACATGCTTTATCATATACAAAATCTATATCCAAAATTCAGAGCAAATAAAAACCCATTAGCATTTATATAATTTAAAAGGAGTTATCCCCCTCTTTTATAATTAACCTTTAAACTTCCAAAACTATTCAGAGATTTGAACGAAATCTGAAAATTCTGCTTGAAAAACCCATTTATATAAATTAAAGGGGGGGGGGGCTTTAGAACCTCTGTTCCCCCTATTTATACTTATTCAATGAAGCCCAATAACATTCACGGAATCGCCTCATCAGAATGATCCTAATCTAAATTTTGAACGAAAACTTAATTCTGCATGAAAATTTCATTTATATCAACTAAGGGAGGGGCGTGAGCCCCCCGTTCACCCTCTTATACATATCGAATGAACTCCAAAAACTAATCAGGGAAGCGCCTTGTCAGGATATACCTATATACAAAATTTCAAGTGGATCGGATATTTTTATCATGAGTTATCGCGTTACGCACGAACGAACATACAGAACGGACGGGCACATAAGCTCTCAGGCTATGCTAGCCTGTGAGCTAAAAATGTTAGAAATGTTTATAGCTTGTGGGCAAAGAGATCCTTTAAACTATTACATAACTGTGATGTTTCACTTTATAAAATACAAATGTTTATAATAGTTTGTACTGGAAAAGACTTTTAAACTACTGGTAGCTGGAACTATCCCGTGCTGTATTTTCTATGAAATTTATACGTTCATGTCATTAAAAAAATGATTAGAAATGTTTATAGTTAGTAGACGACGAGGGTCTTTAAAATAATATATAGCTGTGATATTTCACTTTATACAATAAAATCTACTTTATTAATTTTAACATATTTATGTTCATTACTTGAAAATAAGATTACAAACGTTAAAATATTTTTACGAAATAAATACGCTGTATTGAAACATATTGATTTAAAACTATATGAAACAACGCACACTGACTTTATAAACTTATTATACTAGTTTGTACTGGAAGAAGACCTTTAAACTGCTGGTTATTGGAAATATTTCGCAATGATTTCTAACTGAAATATATACTTTTATGTCATTTTGACCGGTTCTTTTGAAACGAAATACTTATCGTCCTCCGTTCATTGCCAGTTATACGATTGAATTTCGAAAAAAGAGTTGTAGAAAGAATCACTTTTTTTCTAGATATGATATTATTGACTTATGTTTGTTGTGCTGGTCCTGTGTGACCGACATCTTTGGTCATGGATACCTGAAAAAAAGAAAGGAACGCTTTAACACAACATTTACCATACAACTTCTTAGATCTATCAAAAGACCTGTTTAATTTAAAGATTTAACTATGATTCAACAGTATTCTTAATGTCGTATACTGTATTCTAGGAAGATAATATGTAACCACAAAAATATGTACAATTTATCGAGATACCCACGATTCTGAAAAGTGTTCTTTATATTTTTTAACCTGAAAAACCAATAAATTTCTGAGATTTATTGAGGTATTTATAAACAAGCTGCTACGAATTATCGGAAGTATTTTCAAATAGTTTTTATAGTGTATTAATAACTTTTTCAACCTCAAATGCGGACCTTTTGGATGATATCAACTCTAAACTAAATATTTTTGCGCCAAACAAAGATGTTTGACAGACGAGCATGGTAAATTAACAGCATTAATACTATAGAGCTGCTACAGGTGACTATTTTTTAATTCTCTCTCGCACAACCTTTTTAAATTATAAAAAAAATTCAGAAACGCATTGACATCACCTGCAAGTGAAATACATTAAATAATCTATTTTTAAAAAATTTTGGTGCCAATTGAATATAGAAATAGTCACATGTGGTAACCATGAAATTAATATTAAAATTAATATAAATATTATTTCGTTAATCATGCATATACTTTCAAGAATAAAACATTTCTCATACGAAAATGTCAATAGTGAATAATTAATAGCTACGGTTAAAGATATTGTGTTAGCGATGAGAATTTTCGGTTCCAAATGACTCCTTGCAACAACTAATTTTTATGGTATTTCTTGCCTGTATTGATGACACAATTCCTGAGATTTACTAAAGCAAGGAATACTATTAAAATTTAGAGGTGAAAATCAACCTTTTGGGAAGGACAATTTCTCATACGTAGGTTTAAGAAAATTTAAAATGCGTAAAAATAATTATTCGGAAACGTTTACGAAAATCGGAGGGGGCAAAGAAAACTCTGGTTTTTATAAATGCCCCTTCAAATGTCAAAAATATATTGGTTACTATGGTTTTTAAAGAACGCTTTTAGAATTCATGCTTAACTCGGACAAAATTATTTCATATTCTTGACTACATAATATTTCGTATATTACGAAACATTTACCTTTTACAGTTATTTTTTACCTCAAATTCTGAATCGTTGGGAGGTGTTAAGAAGCACAAACTGAACTGTGTTCAGGAGTTGAAATTTAACCCTCCCTCTTCTCGAACACAGTTCAATTTTGTGCTACTTAACCACTCGCAACGGTTCAGATTTTGAGCTCAAAATTTAAGTCTAAGTTTTTGCAAACATTTAATCAAATGTAAAAAATAATTGTTCGTTACTCCAAATTTTTAAGCGCCGTCTATCGGCTTTTTTTTTAAATTTAGCTTTCTAATTTATTTTCAAGAAAACACTGAAGAATTAATAGAAAGAAAATATAAAGAATTGTTTTAGTGAAAACCGCAAATCAATCGACCAATTTTTCCGGGTTTTTTTTTATGTTTATTTGAAATTTTGGACCCAAAACTTTAATGGTGTCTTCTCCTTCGAAAAACGTTTGGAGAATATTGGTTTCTTATTTAATATTGCTTGTCTTAATGTGTACTATCAGCCCCCCCCCCTTTTTTTTTTGAAAAACAATTTAGAATCACCCTGTATATATATTATTAATATCTTCACCAAATTTTCGTTAAAATAAAATTCGAAACTATAGAAATTGATCCATTAAAAACAAAGAAACAAAAAAAAAAAAAATAAATAAATTGTAGGATACTTTAAAAAATGGTTCAGTAAGTGATTAACTTTCGTTATACCTGTTAAATATACGGTATATTTCTTTCTGAATGTTAAATACTTTTGAAAAGTTTTAATTTTTATATGTTAGTGATTTAATACAACTTTTGAAAGAGAAACTGTTATTGTAATTATTTTTCATTTTTGGATACCATAAAGAACAAATATTAAACTCTGTGTAATGTTGACAGAAATATTTATGCGATGAATCAGTAATTTTTTTTTAAGAGAAAAGTTCTTTTATGAATACTATTAACCAAGGCAAAAGTATTTAAAAAATATTTTATCAAAAGAAAAAAAACTTGAATAAATGAATTTTACTTCGTTCAACATAGTTTTTAGTTTTAAAAGAGTGAGGAGCACGTCTACTCGACTTTCATAATACTGGTGTACGGATTAAAAAAATAAAATTAAAAAAATAGGAATGTTTTATAAATTTCTGAACAGAAGAATCGGGTGGATTCGAGCGCTGGATCTCCCCGTTTTAAAACCAAAGCTATTTCCTCTGCATCAGCAGTGCTTGATTAAATCGCAGTATTTATCACATTTCTTTAGTGATTTTAATTAAGGACTCGATCTCAAAATGGTTTCAGCATTCTTTAAAAATACCTAATCCACTTTTAATTCGTAAAAGCAATATTCTGCATATATTTACTTTCTTCTGTCTTACAAGAATAAAGTATTGAATTCGTAAAGATTTTCGACTTTGAATTTTGAGAGAGATCTACCTCAAGAACTAATTTAATTACAAGAAATTTAATTAAAAATCAACTTCAGTTAGATCTTGAAATCAATTCAAGATGGATAGGGTTTGTCTAATTTTTTCGATATGTGGCGCTATTATGCTGCAATTTTTACTTTTTCACTTCAAGAACGAAAGCAGGTTAATTTCACCACACTTCATATGTCTTAGATCTTAATGTAGTAGACGCTTATTATATGTTTTGATATAAATATCTCAACAGATGGAGTTGATGTACTGCATTTTTCAAGATTCTATGTAACAAGATACAAGAAAAAATATATAGATTTTTTAAGATTCTAAATAACACGAAATTCCATCAAACTTCATATTCTGTTATATCTTGACGTAAAAAGATACTTTTTTAGTTTGAGTGTATTACGCCCACTAGATGTCTCTGCTATGCCTTGTTTTTCAGGATTTTCGCAATAGCTAATTTTAAAATCTAATAGATTGTCATTTAATTTTAATTGAAGACGATTTAAAAATTTTATAATGGCCACAACGTACTAGATTTTATATATAATAGTGTATAATAGTTTTAGCAAGCAGCACATTGCATTTTCTTTTTACAGTTCTAAATTAAATATTCCGTGATACTAAACATTTCAATTTGTGTCTTTGAAAGATTCGTTTAAAATTTTAATATAATAGTTTTGATAATGATCATATCGGTCAACGATCTCATTGTTCTAGTTAAATGTTTTGACCGATAACGTCTGAAATACTGTCATATCTGACAAGAATTTCTTTTACCACCTGTTTTATTTTACGGCATAACTTTTCACATCAAAGCCTCTTTTTAATATCTATTTCTAGCTTATCTTATATATTTCGTTACCTCGTAACGTTGGCGTTTAAACAAAAGCGACTTTATTTCATTGAAAATATCAAATTTATTCAAATTGAATCCGGCATTCTTTCAGAAAAATTTCGCCAAATTTATTTTTTGGCCCATTTAAATGGCGGCATATGACGAGGTTTTACGCTTCGGAGCTAAAGCTCGTTTTATGTCTCTGAAGCTGTATGCAATATATGCTAAAAGTTGAAGCTTCCGTTTTGCTGTTCTTGCTGAAAATATAAATTTGCATTTTAATAGTTTTACTGGAATATAGATTTGCATTTGAATAATTTTGTTGAAAATATAGATTTGCATTTAAATAATTTTGGTGAAAATACAGATTTGCATTTAAAAAATTTTGCTAAAAACATAGGTTTGCATTTAAAAAATTTTGCTACAAAAAAGTTTTACATTGAAATCTTTTTTCTGAAAATATAGATTTGCATTTAAAAAATTTTGTTGAAAATAAAGATTTGCATTTAAAAAAATTTGGTGAAAATAGAGATTTACATTTAAATAATTTTGTTAAAAACACAGGTTTGCATTTAAAAAATTTTGCTACAAAAAGTTTTACATTTAAATCTGTTTTCTGAAAATATAGATTTGCATTTAAAAAATTTTGTTGAAAATAAAGATTTGCATTTAAATAATTTTGATGAAAATATAGATTTGCATTTAAATAACAAGTTTTTTTTAATGGTATTTTAAAATACCGTCGTTGTATAAAGGGATAATCTTAGATACTCGTTTGAGCTAAACCATCAGCAATGTAAATGATATGCTAATTAATTAAGAAACATACTTGCGAATAAAGTGCGGTTGCATTCAGTATGTTGATTTATTTCTGAATGGAATGTTGTTTAGGCAGATTCTGATGTTGGTGAGTCAAATAAGATAAAGTTTATCTCGTTTACACGTTCAGTCTTTAACATTTGTTTTTGTAAACTGTTGAATAAGTTTGAAACAATTTAACCCTTTATCTAACGCTTTATGAATTCATGAAAATTTTACATTCAAAGCATTTTACGTAAATTGTTTAAACTAAATTAAGAGATTTACATAATCATTTATTAAATTTTTGAAGGATTTTAGAAGGATTGAAGGATTTAGACGGATTAATTAAATTTGAATTTACAGGGATTTTGTGCAATATTTACAACCCCACTCTAATCTTTTACTTTAAATTGTTTTCTTAGTATTTTGCAGAATTATAAAATATATAAATATGATGTTCTTACAATATAAATATAGAAATATTTCTGCATTGAAAAATCAACATCCCCCTCCCTCAGCGCCAAGAAAGCTGAAAAGATACAAAGGCAAAAGAAATTATCCTTTTAAAAATATTTTTGTTTTGTATAACCAATAATGCTTTTGGAATAAAATAAAGCTGTAGCTCATTCTAAACAGTATTACAACTAATTGACGTATTAAAAGAATTTTATAATAAGTAATTTTTATGGTACTTATAAGTACCGTCGGTAGATAAAGGAATAATGAATTCAAAAATATAGTAATTCAAAAATTCTTTTATGGCTCAAATGGTCCATTTCAAGGGTATTAAAAATATGCAATTAACAATAACCAATTAATACTTTTCCGCTCATTATAACAATATATAGTGATGCTTTTCCCATTAAAAAGAAGAATGATTCTTTTGTATCTATAGCTGGATGTATCAAAAATATAGTAAAAAGAAAATACTTCTTTAAAAGAAAATTCTTCTTTATGTGATTTTTAAGGTTTTGCATTTGATTAAAGATCACTTAAATATGTGAAAAATATCTAATATAAAATGAATTAAGTCAGCAGAGTTTCAGCAGAGTCAATGACAATTGTTTAACAACGCTATAAAAATGTTCTAGCTAAGGCCTTTTTTAATGTATTGTTTTAGATGTAAATTTTGCCAAAGTTATCTCTGTACTTGTAATATTCACATGAAAATACTCTTGTTTTTTTAGAAAGAATTTTTTTTTTTTTTGCTCTGTCTTAGAATTATCAACAACAGGCATGTAGAGAAGGTATACGGGGATATATGCCGTGTACCTTCTGGATTTTTTAGAAGTTGAGTACACCCTTTGTTTCTCAACTAAACAATAACATATACTGTAGGCATGAACTTTTATGGCTCTAGAATATACTCTCTAATTTTTTTATGACTGCAATACTGGTCAACAATAGGTAAAAAAATCATCTCGAATTATGAAATCAATGTCTCGTGTAAAATATTTTTTATTTTAAACTATTTGGCAATATTATTATTTTGTCATTTCAAATATGGCATATTTTCTTTCGTTTGCTACTCATAATTCAAATAAATAAATTTATGTTATTCATTTGTCTTTATTAATATTCATGTGTAAATATATTTTTTGTGATGTAATTTTCTATATTTTTCTGCTTTTAACGCTTATTATTTAATTTTGATATTAAATTTTCCCCCTATTTTTCAAAATCCCATGTGAATATATATATATATATATATATATTAATATATATATATATAATTATAATAATAATAAGTAAATATATACATATATATATATATATATATATATATATATATATATATATATTTACTGAAAATATTAATATGTGCGCTGTTTTTAAAATTGGCAGCAATATAAAATAATAACATTTGTTAAAATGAAAAAAAAAATCATGAAATAATGAAAACGTGGATAAAAACTTAAATTAAACAGTCAAAAAATTGTAAAATTGATAAAATAAATGCATTCTGCACACCGCAAGTTTATAATATATACCTAGGAAAAACGATTAAATTTCTAAGTGTAAAACTTTGCTTCTATAAAACTTTTTTAATGGAAAGATTTTAAGAAAATTTTCGATTTTAAAATTATTTACTTTAACGTGTTTATAAAACATGCCTCTGTAATACAGTCGAACCTTGTTAACATGAACCTCAAGAGGAATCAAAATTTTGCTCATGTTAACAGTAATTTATGTTATCAGTATCAATTCTTTGTATTCGTTTTTATAGGAGACTGTGAAAAATATTCATGTTAGAAGTAATTCACGCTAAGCGTGTTCATGTTAATGAGATTTGAAAGTATTACCATTTTTTATATTTTTGCATGTAACCCTTTTGAATCTGCTGTACTGTTAATTGTACACGTGTTTTAATGGAATATTATTTTGTTTCAAGAAATATTTTTGCTACAATTTACTTATAGTAATATTAGAATATGTCTATACATTGGTAATGTTAATAACTATTGTAATTTGCTTAATTCTCTTTGCGCGTTTGCGATTCTTTTATTTTAAACATATATTTCCCTCTTTAAATTTAAAATAAAAATTACATTTCTAAAAAAAATCATATGTAATGAAGCACAAAAAGTATTAGAAAATTATAATATGTGTTAAATGCTGTTGTAATACGATATTTTCAACGCAAAGCAACGACATTCGTTATGTTTCAGACAATGAAGTATTTGTAAAAGACAAATTAATCTATTTGGATACCTTGTGTTAAGGATATTAGCGTAAAAGCAATTTTTTCTAAAAGCGGAAATAAAAAATCTGCCCTAAAAAGGTTCATGGAACGTTTTGGACAAATTTAACACTAAATAGATCTTAAAATAATTATTTGATTTAAAAAATATTTACTTAAACATGTTTAGCAAACATGTCTGTATAATGTTACCATTTTTCATATTTTGTATGTAGTAATTTTCTTAATATTACCAAGGAAATACTTCCGGTCACAAAAAAATTAATTTACGGAGACATCCATAACAGCGTTAATTATTTTTTTTCAATATAGCGATAATATGCTATTACTCTAATACCATGTTTAGTTAAAATTTCTTCTTCTACTTCCTTATTTAATAACTCCAGAAATGTCAATGTTACAGGTGAAAAAAGAACTGTAATTTACTCGGAAAATTAATTATCTAAATCATATCCAACTCACTAATGAATTACGAATAATTCAGATTCTTATCAACTGGGAACTCTTGCTTTGAATGCATTGCAATTTAGCATTGTAATCTACAGCTCTAAATTCATTTTAAATTGAAAGTTATGGTGGAAGATAAGTATTGTTAAATAAATTGAGTTTTTTTAATTTAGAGCAAATGTCTCTGAGGAACATTCATTTGACCACGTTAAAAATTATTTTACAAAAAGTAAATTACGATAATATTGCTTCGTTTTAAATTAAAAAAAAATATTTTTTTTGTTTGAAAAGTTTATTATATGTTATCGAGGAAATTGTAAAAAGGAAAGTAAATTCCATTTCAAATTCTGAATAAGCAAGCTACTGTTACTACACTGTGAAAAATTTTATTCTAGTTTGAACCAAAATTTAAGTGCTTAATAACTGCCACTGTAAGATGGTGAAATTTTAAACCAACATTGGGGCTCTTGTTGAAGCATAGTTCCAATAGTTGGAACGAAGTTGAAATAGGACGCTCCAAATGTTCATACGAGATTTCACCATCTTATGGTAACAGCTACTGAGCCTCAAAATTTGGTTCAAACTGGACCAAAATTTTAATAGTGTACACTTAAAAAAAAAAAAAAAAAAAAAAAAAAAAAAAAAAAAAAAAAAAAAAAAACGGACGATTTAACGGAAGTATTACTGGTAATCTAGACGCCAGTACTATTTACTGTTTTTTAACGGAAGAATTTCCGTAAATTCCGGGAAAAACTCGAAAAAAAACGGAATATTTACGGAAATTTTTCCACTAAAAAACAGTAAATAGTATTGGCGTCCAGATTACCAGTAATACTTCCGTTAAATCGTCCGTTTTTTTTTTTTTTTTTTTTTTTTTTTTTTTTTTTTTTTTTTCACAGTGTAGACTTGTGCTGTGCAGGTCAGATATTTTTCTTATTTGTATAAGATTTTGCGTTACACGAACTAACAAAAATCTACTTCCTATTCTTATTGAATCCAAGAATTGTGAGATATTCCTTATGTATATATCTTAAGTAACTCGCAATTTAGTGAAAAGTCATCTATCTTCAAATAAGGCATCTAATAACTCTTTCCAACAACAAGCTCTGTGAAATTATAATAACAAATGCATGTAAACGTTGAACTAAATAAACACGGGCACAGCCACATTACAAAACGTCCCCTTGTTTAGATTCATCAAATTTCTGTGTGCGACTAGATCTTATCTTTTGATGAGTGCGTTTTATGTCTAATTTGACCATCCTTCATAATGGAAGGATGCAAATTCGGAGGTTATGAGGCGTTTCGAAACACGTATATTTGCCATGATCATGAACAAATAGCATTAACTTGCATTGTTCCTTTATGTAATTCTAATTGCGATTGTTTGTATACGGTAATATGCCTCTTAAAGTTTATTATAGTAATTACGATTTAGATCTTATAGACACATATGAGAATATAAACTTTCATATTAGTGTGTCCGCATTAGGAATTACAAATGATCTATACAAATATGGCTCATGAACGAATTTCCAATAATTAACGTTGGATAATTTTATGGCTTTAGTCGTATCTGTCAAGATTTTCCGCTTTTTGTGGCACGAAAAATTTTTTATAGTAAATTTTACCATTTCAAATCGCCGTAATCTGTCGATTAAATAATTTATCTGCCTGTTAATTTTTTCAGGGCCAAAAAAATAGAAGATGTTGGCAGCTATGACTTCAGCAGGGCTGCCACAAGTGATTATTTTTATATTATGTTAGCACCATTAATTAAAGGAAATATATTTTGTAATATATTTATCATGCAAATGTTGTCAAAGCTAATTTAAAATATATTTCTTTTTAAAAAGTGGTGCGAAATAGAATTTAAAAGATGTTGCCTGTGGTAGACTTTCTTTAGTACAGGGCTACCACAGGCGACTATTTTTATATTATGTTCGCACCATTAATTAAAGGAAATATATTTTGTAATATATTTATCATACAAATGTTGTCAAAGCTAATTTAAAAGATATTTCTTTTTAAAAAGTGGTAGGAAATAGAATTTAAAAATAACCGCCCGTGGTAGATTTGCTTTAGTAGAGGGCTACCACAGGCGACTATTTTTATATTATGCTCGTACCATTAATTAAAAGAAATATATTTTGTAATATATTTATCATGGAAATGTTGTCAAAGCTAATTTTAAAGATTTCTTTTTAAAAAGTGGTGCGAAATAGAATTTAAAAGCA
Source organism: Maratus speculifer (assembly GCA_964019185.1). Classification (NCBI taxonomy): domain Eukaryota; kingdom Metazoa; phylum Arthropoda; class Arachnida; order Araneae; family Salticidae; genus Maratus; species Maratus speculifer. The sequence continues at coordinate 110,140,721 of OZ025303.1, read as the reverse complement.
GTCGCCCGTGGTAGACTTGCTTTAGTACAGGGCCACCACAGCCGACTATTTTTATATTATGTTCGCACCATTAATTAAAAGAAATATATTTTGTAATATATTTATCATGCAAATGTTGTCAAAGCTTATTTAAAAGATATTTCGTTTTAAAAAGTGGTACGAAATCGAATTAAAAAATAACCGCCCGTGGTAGATTTGCTTTAGTAGAGGGCTACCACAGGCGACAATTTTTATATTATGTTCGTACCATTAATTAAAAGAAATATATTTTTTAATATATTTATCATGGAAATGTTGTCAAAGCTAATTTTAAAGATTTCTTTTTAAAAAGTGGTTCGAAATAGAATTTAAAAATAGTCGCCTGTGGTAGACTTGCTTTAGTACAGGGCTATCACACGTCTGTCTCGCACCATTTTTTTTTTTTTTTTTTTTTTTTTTAAGAAAAAATTTTCACATACACTTTGGCAACATTAGAAAAGTTGACTACACAATTTCTTGTCTTAAAATAGTGATGCGAATAGAGTATAAAAACAACCACCTATGGCAACCTTTGAAGTACAAAATGGAATATATTGGTAATAACAGTTTTGTATTGTGATTTTCCTCTTAAAGGATTTATTAATTTTTTGAAAACAAAATTAAAAAATGATAGCCCTTCTTCTTTTCTGAATCCATTCAATTTCTTAAAGAGTTATAACAACCTTATATATATTATAAAGGACGTGTTTAAGCGTGAGTGTTAGAAATTAAAAAGATTCATAAATTATATATATATATGATCTGCAGAATCTGCTTTTTCTGTTAACCGTTTCAGCGCTGTGAATTCATGTACCCATTCCCTTCATTACCGTTTTCACTGAAATATAAGCATTTTTAAATTAATATAGTTTTATAGATATGTAGCTAATTTAAAAAAATAGAATAATGATATTACTGTTATGGATTATGTTAATATACGTAACAAATATTTCGGCATCATCTTGGAGAAATCCCTTTTAGTATTTAAATATATATCTAAAGAGAAAAAACAACATTACCATTTTCCCTTTTTTTTCGGAGCTAAGCTAAAATTTAAAAAATATTTGACGTTCTAGCTCACTTAATTAGAGTTACGCTCATTTGCGGTAAACCTTTCTTCGATATTTTATTCGGAGTAATTTATTATTATTATTATTATTATTATTATTATTTGTACAATTACATGAGAAAGTCACACTTTTAGAAGAGTGTAAAAAATCATTTGTCCCTTTTAATGGAATTTAAATATTTATTTATATTTTGAGCTGAAATATTAGACTGTTAAAAGGGACTGATCTATATACATTTGTAATCTGGAAAATCTGCTCTATTTTGTTTTAATCCACAATTTAAAAAATCGACTTTTTTAAGGTTTTTGACGTCCCAGTCACCTTAATATAATATAATACTCATTTGCGAAAAAAAATTATTTAGCATTTTTTTCCAAACAATTTATTGCTTATTCTAATTTGCATACATAAAAATAAAATTTTGATTAAAAAACCTCCAAAATTTAATCATGCTAAATATTTAAAATCATTTATCAGTTTAGATAATTAGATTTAGACACTTGCACCTTATCTTAAAAATCTTATTAACTTGGTTATTATACAATTTACAAACGGAAATCTATTAATTCTGGAATTACAAATCTCGGTGTAAAACTCTAGGAGAATTTCAAGGTGAAAACAGAACTACACGTGAAGAATAGCTAGCATGCCAAACATTAGTTCCTGAGATAGAGTTATTGCGATAGTCTTGAATAATGCTACATAGCAGAGCTAACTATCAAGAGATTTACAACACAGGGTAATCAGCACCATATTATATCAAAGATTTAAAGAATCTGAAGTTTTATGAAAATTCGTCTATTAGTTCTTAAGATATAGTTATTTCAGAAATTGTGAAAAAGGCAGCATAGCAGTGCCTTGTTTGAGCGATATACACCAAAAACTAATCGCTCTAATTTATATCAAGATCTAACTGAACCTAAAGTTTTGTGAAATTCCCTGCATAGTTCTTGAGATGTAACGCCCACAAATTTTTTGCCTCATACCGACTCACAGTGACAATGGCAGAGTGACAGACAGATTCACAGGCAGATATTTTGTAAAAACATGTTTTATGAGATCTTTGACCCCTATAATGTGTAAAATTATCAAAAGCCGAATTTCGAAAATTTTCACGAATCCAATATTTTATATGTAATCCAATCCAATATGTAAAGACAGAAAAAAGTAAAAATCGATTTTTTGAAGGTATTTGACGTCACCTTGATTTAAATAATACGCATTTGCGGAAAGATTTTTTTTAGCATTTTCTTCCGATCAATTTATTGTTTATTCTAATTTGCATACGTGAAAATAAAATTTAGATTTTTTTTTAATCTAACTTTAACCACCAATTATTTAAAATCATTTATCATTTTCGATAATTACATTTAGACAATTGCATCTTATCTTTAAAAATCTTATTAACTTGAATACGATTTACAAACCAAAATCCATTAATTCTGGAATTACGAATCTCGGTGTAAAACTCTGAGAGAATTTCAAGGTGAAAACAGAACTACACGTGGAGAATAGCTAACATGCCAAACAAATATCCTAAAAGACTTTCAAATCTTCCAGGATCACGTGACCTTGATGTGACACTTTAAATATGCTGGAGGTTAGTGGTCCATGAAATATGTTAGGGCGCATGCGTAGGAAACAAGCTTCTAGCTACTGGATACAGGACTGTGAAATGCATATTAAATAGCATACTACCGTTATGAATACAGTTTGAGACAGTGAGTATGAGATCATTAAAGAGAAAGCTGACAGAATATGAAACTTCACTTTTATGAGTGTGAGTGGGACGAAATAAGATGCAACAAATCTTCGGAGAACAAAGGGTTAAATCAGCATATAATTTGTTCATAAATGTTTAAGATATATTGTGAGATATATAGCGTCAAGTCCACTTTATCTCTGTATTCTTTATTCTATGATGAATTATTCAATCAAATAGAATGTTTAAATTATTAAGAATTGCACTTTTAAAAGACAAAGCAGTTGTATTTTACCCATCAAACTTGCGATTTCTATTGAACCTTTCATTTCTTATATATATATATATATATATACAATCGAGTCTCTCTATAACGAAACTCCATACATCGAATTTCTCTTTATAATGAATTTTTAGCGGGAACGGTCTCTTTTTTCCATGATTACATTAAAAACAGTCTCTATATAGCGAAATATCTATCACCATAAAACGAGTATTTCCATAAAATGTTCTTTTTTTATTCAGTTTTTAAAAAGCTTCAAAATCACATGGAATCAATTTTCCTTCACTCAATTTTCCATCCTGGTTTATCATTCAGTTCTGAGTTTATTATATAACTTCACTCCTTGTTCTTTAAGTCCAACGGATTCGTCCCCCCCCCCCTTTATCGCATACCTTTCAGCATCCTTCTAAAAACAGTGTCAATTGGATTGTTACACATATAAATACAGAATCAATGGGGGCAATTAAAGAAAAAACAATTTACAATTGCCTCAAAACGATCAGATTTTCTACACTGGAGGATAATGTAGATTCTGAAGACGAAGAAGACGTGACTTGAGCAGACTTTAAAAAAGAAATAAAAATTAATTAAGGAAAGCGGAGATGTCGAAGACAATGTTGCTCTCTCTGATTTTTTAAAAGTGGATGACAATCTCACTGTTGCACAGTATCCTAATACCTAATGATAGTGATATTTTAAGGAGAGTTAGGAACAATGGTGGTGAGTGTGGCAATGAGCATGAGAACGAAAATCTACAAGAAGAGAAAAAACCATCACGCACTGAAATGACGAGTTCTCTTGATCTTATTAGGAGAGGACTTCAAATGGGGGAAAATGTTCCCGATACAATTTTTCTTTTTTTTCTAAAATTTGAACTTTTTTTTCGAGACGGTAGCAATTTTGAAATCAAAAAAAGAAAAAATTACAGATTTCTTCGTCTAAAATTAATGCAAACAGAGTATTTTTATTTCATTTTCATTTGGCTTTCAAATAAATGTCTGTTCTCTTTTTTGGAACTGTTTAAATAATTAAGAAATAGAATATTAGGTTAATATTTATAGTGAAACATTTCAAATTGTCAATTAAACACATCAAAAATAATGTTTGTTCAAAATTGATATATTAAATAAGAATTTTAAAGTCATACTCCATACAACGAATTTCTCTCTATAACGAATTTTTTACTGGAACAATGGACTTCGTTATATAGAAACTCGACTGTATATGAAAGTTGTCTTAAAAAATCATAAGAATTTATATTTACTTTCATTATCATGCTTTATTTTTATTGATTATATCCTTATGATTTGTAACAATAATTGACTTTAATTCAAAATATTTTCGATATGAATCTGACACTTTGTTTTTGTTTAAACAGTTAGATAAAAGAAAAAAAAATTGAAATTTATTTAATTAAAAATAAAAACAGATTATTTCATAAAACATTAAATGTATATTTTGGCTATTAAAATACATCTGCTTTAATTTTCAAAAATGTCAAGAAATAGTATTGCGTTTTGGGGATTTTATGCTTGGGGAATTTTACGTTTTATAATTAGATTTAAATTGCATTTAAAAGCTTTACTATTTATTCTCCTAAACTCCAAGTTTGAGCATTTTTAACATTTTCACAATTTTTAATTAATTACATTTATACGCACTTATCACTTGGAAATATTTTATCCTTTTAATTTAAAATAAGCATAGATCTGCACAGTAGTATTTTTTAGAACTGTACCATATCATTAAATTTTGCGATTTACTGTTCATTTCTACATTAACCTTTGTTACATTAGCCAAGAAATTTTATCTATGCTATAGAGACAGCTCCATTCAGAAATTTATTTTTCCTCCTTTATATCAGTCTTCTTTAATATAAATTATAAGACCCTATTGGACCAACATTTGAAACTTTTTAATCAAATGTAGATAAAACCAAAGCCTACTGCAACTGATAGAATGATGTCTACTTTTTCCAGTTAATTTGCTTTGCGGTACTTCAAAATACACTTCTTTTATATCATATTAGGATTGAGTAAAACGCATTTCTTAAGAGACGCAGCATGGATTTAATTATTTAAAATACATATTAGTTAATATATACATTAATTTTGGAGATGTATTTAATTTTCACGGAAAAACTTTTAACAATATTAGTTTGCAAAACGGAAAGAATTAAAAAAGGTCGGTCTTTGGTGAAAAAAAGGACGATTATTGGTTCAATTCGATGAAATTTGAATTGAGTAATATTTACTGAGGTAGTAAGATAATTATTAATTTTATTTCATTATCTCTGCTGACATTTACATCGTTCTAAAAAAACTGATCGAGATTCATATTAATTATCTAAAATGGATGAGTTAAGAAAAAGCATGTTACACACAGATCGACATACTTATGATGTTTGTATTTGACCTATTATCCAAGATTAATTATATAAATATCAGTTTTTTAAGATCCAGAATTGTTCTTATGTGTGCTTTTGAAATTCAAGAAATTCCAGTCATTATGATTATTTTGAACGGTATCTTGGATTTATTCATTTGTGTAAAGGTCTCTTGTTTTAATGTGGATTTCTCCATTTGCTTAAGTGTGATTATTTATTTACTGCAAGAAACTGGAAAGCAATATTTTTATATGAAAATATACCGAAGAAAACCTATTTAATGATATCCAGTAAATTTTCTTTAATTTATTGATAAATTTTTAACTGTCGGGATTTACCTATAGTTATTTTTGTTTGAAAAAACTTTAATGATACACTGCAAAATCGTGAAACTCTTTTACAACACTAATTGAACCTAATAATTAACACTTTTAATTAAAATCAATTTTGATTGCATGCAAATGTGTTGCGAATGTGTTGTGCCAAAAAAAAGATTGTGCGAAAAGTATTGTTAAAAGTTACATAATTTTTACAGAAATGTAGTTATTGATATTTATTGGTAAAATTGGTCAACTCACTCAGTAATCCCCTGATATTATTTTTCCATAAAGCAAACTGTCTTTTATTTTCTTTTTAAAATTTTGTAATTTTAAAGGTACTATGTAGACAATGTTTTGGAAGTGTTTAATATGTGTTGTTTTTTAGTGTTTTAAATTGTGTGGTATTTACAATTTGTTGTTAATTTGATGACAAAGTAAGCGTTGTGCAACATAACACTGTTGTAAGAAAAAAATTTCAACAACAACATCATTTTTAGAACACATTACTAAATAGCAACACTTTTGAAACGTATTAAGAATGTAATGACAACACAAACAACGTTTTGTATAATGAAGATTTCCAATTTATAACACATAAATGTTTTGTAAATTTGGTGACAAAAAGTGCTCTAAAATGTGTTTATTTTTGGATATTGTGAGTTTGCAGTGTAGTTTTTCTTCAATGAGGATAATTTTGACAATTTTTATTTCTTTGAGATTTTTTTTTTAATACTATTCTTTTTTATTGACTAATATAAATTTAGCGGAATTTGAAACATCAATGTTATAGGATATTTTTAGGAAGAATTTTTCGTTTGTAGATTAAACCAACTATGATTTTTAAATGTCCGTTTCTGATCCGTATTAGGAATGTACGTATTAAGTATATTCAGTACGTAATTCATTTTGTGGCAAAAAACAAGCAATAATTTAAATTCTGATTCTGAAAAAAAAATGTAAAATTTTAAAAGTTACTTCATTGGAAAGAAAATTACAGATTAAATGCAGTTACAAAATATTTATTGAAGTTATATCTGTATATTGAAAAGAACAGTCTGTTTTTTTAGTCATCTGGCCTGAGCTTTCTACAGAACCGATTTTGATAATTATTTTGTTTAAATGAAAGGAATTTATTTGTAGCTGAAACCGCACTTGCTATTTTTTTTTTAAAGAATCCCATTTTTATATTTATATTTTATTTTTAATACTGTCATAACACTGTTGTAAGAAAAAATTTTCATCAACAACATCATTTTTAGAACACGTTACCAAATAGCAACACTTTTGAAACGTATTAAGAATGTAATGACAACACAAACAACGTTTTGTATAATGAAGATTTTCAATTTATAACACATAAATGTTTTGTAAATTGGGTGATAAAAAAGTGATTCTAAAATGTGTTTATTTTTGGATATTGTGAGTTTGCAGTGTAGTTTTTCTTCAATGAGGATAATTTTGACAATTTTTAATTTTTTGAGATTTTTTTTTAAATACTATTCTTTTTTATTGACTAATATAAATTTAGCGGAATTTGAAACATCAATGTTATATGATATTTTTAGGAAGAATTTTTCGTTTGTAGATTAAACCAACTATGATTTTTAAATGTCCGTTTCTGATCCGTATTAGGAATGTACGTATTAAGTATATTCAGTACGTAATTCATTTTGTGGCAAAAAACAAGCAATAATTTAAATTCTGATTCTGAAAAAAAAAATGTAAAATTTTAAAAGTTACTTCATTGGAAAGAAAATTACAGATTAAATGCAGTTACAAAATATTTATTGAAGTTATATCTGTATATTGAAAAGAACAGTCTGTTTTTTTAGTCATCTGGCCTGAGCTTTCTACAGAACCGATTTTGATAATTATTTTGTTTAAATGAAAGGAATTTATTTGTAGCTGAAACCGCACTTGCTATTTTTTTTAAAAGAATCCCATTTTTATATTTTTATTTTATTTTTAATACTGTCATAACACTGTTGTAAGAAAAAATTTTCATCAACAACATCATTTTTAGAACACGTTACCAAATAGCAACACTTTTGAAACGTATTAAGAATGTAATGACAACACAAACAACGTTTTGTATAATGAAGATTTTCAATTTATAACACATAAATGTTTTGTAAATTTGGTGATAAAAAAGTGATTCTAAAATGTGTTTATTTTTGGATATTGTGAGTTTGCAGTGTAGTTTTTCTTCAATGAGGATAATTTTGACAATTTTTAATTTTTTGAGATTTTTTTTTAAATACTATACTTTTTTATTGACTAATATAAATTTAGCGGAATTTGAAACATCAATGTTATATGATATTTTTAGGAAGAATTTTTTGTTTGTAGATTAAACCAACTATGACTTTTAAATGTCCGTTTCTGATCTACAGATTATTCATTTTGTGGAAAAAAACAAGCAGTAATTCAAATTCTGATTCTGAAAAAAAAAATGTAAATTTTAAAAGTTACTTCATTGGATAATGTGTTTCATTGGAAAGAAAATTATAGACTAAATGCAATTACAAAATATTTAATGAAATTATATCTATATGTTTAAAAGAACAATCTGTTATTTTGAACTGTCTGTTTATCTGAACACTAGTCATCCGGCCTTAACTTTCTAGAGAACCGATTTTGATAAAAAAAAAAAAAATTTTTAATGAAAGGACTTTATTTGTAGATGTGACCGCACTTGCTATTTTTTAAAACAATCCCATTTTTATACTTTAATTTTTATTTTAAAAGTTGTTTTATGAAATTACTGCACATTAGTGGCAACCGAGTTACTGTTATTGTTCAAGAGATAAGACGAAATAATAAGAAAACCAAAATCATTATGGATGCCATTATCGTATTATAATTCAAAATAACTATTTAAAAACTTTTTGAAGAGAATATGATGTCACGATTTAAAACAAAGCCTTTTTATTCATAAAACTGTTGCATTTTAGCATTGTTTTCATTCCGCTGATATTGAGATTGAGGCGTTCATCTCAAAGGGCTTCACTGGGCGAAGATGATGTCATAGTAAAAATGAAATGTGCATTTCATTTTATAGCACGATAAAATATTTTAACAAAATAGTGAGCATAAATATGAAAAGTATGCATGTATATTTTAGCACCGTGAAAAAATGTGTTTTTTAGATTATGTTGAAAAGGAAAATTATAATTATGTTAAGGGGCACAGATTTCGTAGATTTTTTATTATGTAACACTAAAGATCAAAGCCTCAATTAATAACTTAATTTAATTATCTTTGCGATTTGCATAGTACTGATGACGTACACGAATAACATTTAACTTTTATATAATTTGAAATATTAAAATTAAACTTTAGTTTAAAACAATTTTTGTTTTACGAATTAGACTAGCCAATATAATATTGACTAATTACTGAATCTAATTTTGTGACTATTACTCTCATTCAGTTGTTTAAAAAATTTCAGTCGTCGAATTCGATATGTTACAACTCCTAATACTTTTAAAAAATACATATAATCGTTTATATTTAAGGGAGATAAAAAAATTATCTATATTTCTTCTAAGTAAAAAGATCATTTTTAATGCACTGAAAAAAGAAACGAATTTTAATTAAATACTTGTAATAAGTAAATTCTTGAAAATTTAATAACTAGTTTCCATTCTGTTTGAATTTATTTATAGTGTAGATAATCGGCCGACATAAATACAACAACAACAACTGTTTGAATTTATCTATTGCGTTCCAAATTTAACGATATTTCCTACTTAACAAAGGTATTCAAAAAACCATTTTCTTCGAGCCTCGTCTACATACAATAATAATAAAAATAAAAACAGAACACTTTCTTTCCTGAAATGGCACAAATTCTTTTTAAAAGTCCGTATTTAACTGTTATAAGAACTGAATTTCTTATACTTTGAATATTTATAACTAATATTTAAAGTGAATAGCTTCCTAATTACTCTTACTTAATCTTGTGTTATTACAACAACATTTTCTTTTTTGAAAATGTAGAAATATTTTATATAAGAAATCGGCCGAAACTTCGATTTTGTTTTCTTTTTCGACTCAAAATCTGAGTTTGTCGCTGCTATTTAAATGTGGCATAAAATTTGGCGGTGCCGAATTTCAAGCGAAAATACCCGTATTCCGAAAATCTTGCTTCTTCCTTTTGAAATATTAGACAATTTTCGTTGATTTAATCTGTATCGAATCAAGAAAGATATTCTTTATTTATTGCTATTAACTTCAGTGTTTATAATTATCAGTCGTGTCTAACTGTAGACTACAGTGGAAACAATAAAGCATGCAATGAATATGTAGCTAAACTTTGAATACGCTTTTCATGTATTCATGAAAAGCAGCAGATTACACATTATTCGACATGGAAATAAAAAGCTTTGGGGAAAGACACAGAGCTAGTTTGGGTCAGAGGAATAATTATTAATAATTATGTAAAATTCAATTATCCTGCATAATTAATTAAAATTTATATATGTACAAATTACTTAAAAAAAATACCCATTTTCTCTTTCGTTTTCGGCCTAAAATAGGAAAATTGCAGATATTCGGTTTCTGTCTTAAAAACTTGTCTCTGTCGGCCTTTCGTTTTTATTAATATTTGTGTTTGTTCGTTTGTTTGCTTTTCTCATAACTCGTATAGAAGACCTTCTTATGATATAAGACTAATAAATGCTTCTATTTGAAAATAGGTCAATCATCCGTTTATTTATTTATTTTTTAAATTTATTCCTTATTTTACAATATTTTATAGTGGCAAAAAGCAGTTTTTGAGGTCAATATTTTGAAAAAGATTAACACATACAAAACTCATACTCTATAAAAAAGACTGCTAATAGTTAATTCTGAATCATTTTAGTTAAAAAAGTATTCAGTAAAAGGATTTTTATTCTGGTCAAAATATTGACTCCGGCTATTAAGTTATGAAGCTATGAAGCTATTTTCTCTAAAGGTAATGCTTTAAACAAGTATGAATTTTAAAAAACCCGTCCAATTTAACCCTATTTAAAACTGGCTAAGTGATGTAATAAAAAGCGATTAATTTAAAATCAAGGAACATTTATTTTGTTCATTAATTTTGGCTACGATTTTTCCGGGTTCAAATAAACTTTCCTTAATGCGAAAGAATTTTTTTTTACATTTTTAATGCTTGAAAGGCTACTAAATCATTTTAAAAAACTTATGATAACTGGTACAATGTTTGTATTTTTTCGAGGGAAAATTCTGGTGATAATGATTTCATCAAAGCATCAAAATTATTGATTTCAGAATATTTTGTTTACCGATAATGCTAAATTTTCAGCTTCTGTAAAACCTTTAATTTTATCAATACACTACAACAAAAAGAAATTTCGCAAATTTACGCAAACTGTACTGTGAAAATACGAAAATTATCTTTAGAGTGTTAAAATATAAAAAAACTCCAAATCATAAGCGTAAACAACAAAATAACTACAACATTAAAGAGTGGACTTTACAATGCAATTTATTATATAAACACTGAGCCAAGTTTAGATTTTTTTAATTGCTAAAACAGTGTACAATGGGTAGTGTGCAACAATGTACAATCCCACTTTACGCAGTTTTACCAATTTTAAAAATATTCTGAGCTTGGCTCAGTGTTCATAAAATAACTGCAATTTTAGCCTTATGATTATGGATCTTCTTAAGTAATTATGCATTAATCCGGAAATTATACTAGTAGTCAATAGAACTCTTATTACAATGAAAGTATCATAGCTGCTCAAGGGGAATCTTCACTCACTTGAAAACTCCCGCTCCGTAATGTTAAACCAATGGGCAGTTTTATTTCGAATTACTCATTTAAATTTGAATATTTTTAGACAATTTTTTTGCATAGGATACCTGAGCTCAAACTTTAGTATAAGTGAGCTCAAATTTTAATTTTTTACCTTTTCGATTTTGGTTGCCGATTTTTTTAAAAAAGGGTACTTTCAGTTTCAAAACTGGTTCCGAATGTGAAAGCACCTTTTTAAAAAAATGTGCAATCAAAATAAAAAAAGTAAAGAATAATCATACTAAAAATTGAGTTTAGCTATCCTATACAAAAAAAATCGATTAAAAGTATTCAAATTCAAACGAGTAATTCGAAATTAACCTGCTTATTAATTTCACAATACGGAGTGGAAACTTTCAAATGTGAAGATTCCCTTTGTTTTACTTGTTAGTGAATGGAGAACGATTTTTTTTAAATATAATATATAGGCCTGTGAACTGTACAAAGTTTAAATTTCATAATTAAAAAATAATAATTAGTTTGTATAAGTGGGGTTTGACATGATACAAAACAGCATTAAAAACTTTTTTGCAACAAGATATATTATTCTAAAACGAACTGTTTTGGAATTATCTATTCATGATCGCTTAAAAGGAACACATTGATTAAAGATGTTAAAGGTTTCTATGCCACTAAAGGTAAAATAACTAAAGGTAAATATGATTAAAGGTAAAATGACTCTAATGAAAAAAAATGCACCACAAAATAAAATCTGATGTGTATATAGATTGTGGGAAATGTCTGTCTTTTAGCGGAAATTATTTGTTTTAAATAGAAATAGCACATTTTCTTACAATAAACTCAAAATTTCATTTTTATTCTTATTAGTTGAATGTTAAAAACAAAAATGTTTTTTGCAGGATAGAAAAACAGAAAAGTCCTGTTCATTTGAGAAGAAACGGAAAATATCCAGATAAATTTTCGTAACCAATATTTTGGCCATTAAAGGGACACAGTACCTTTGAAACCATATATTTAATTTTGAATAATGTTATAATATATGTGGTGGCACACTATTAAAAATTAAGTAATTAAAAAAAATTGTAAAACAGCCTATTTTATTAAAATTTATATCTTTAAAACTTTAAGTATTTTTAAATCTATTACTAATCTATTTAAATCTATTACTTTTATAAATATGAATTCCTCGAATTCGATTTTTTTCCCGCATTCATTACAAATTTGTTCCTCCCTTTACACCCCTTACACTTTAAAAAATGTCAGATGTTTCTGAATCTATAAAAGTGTACTGTAATCAAAAACGAAAATATACAGCGACCTCTTCTAACTCACCTAAGGTTTCGAAAAACGTTTCTTTAACTTTAAAAATCCCAGAAAATTGTTTGTTTTCGAAATTTAAAGAAGAATTTATAAAAATTAATTTTTATCAGCTGCCCGTCCATTTCGGAAACGTTTCTAAGTAGCTATTACAGTACAATAATCACTTTTCTCAAATCAAAATATCACTTTTTCGGATGCTACCAATTCATACGAAAATATTTTGTTAGTTAGAGAGGACGTTTAATAGCCAACCATACAATATCAACAGTATTATCATTAATATGAAAATTGACATTATTTTGCTACAATTGCATGCACAAAATCAGTTATGCAGCTGAAAATGTTTAGTTGAGAATTGATAGAATCCGAAAAAGTGATAGTTTGATTTGAGAAAAGTGATTATTGTACTGTAAAAGCTACTTAGAAACGTTTCCGAAATGAACGGTCAGCTAATAAAAATTAATTTTGTATAAATTCTTCTTTAAATTTCGAAAACAACTAACTTTCTGGGATTTTTAAAGGTAAAGGGACTTTTTTCGAAACCTTAAATGAGTTACAAGATGTCACTGTATATTTTCGTTTTTGATTACAGTACATTTTTACATATTCAGGAACATCTGACATTTTTTACAGTGCAGGAATGGAATTTTAGAAAATTCTTTTTTTGCTCTCAGCTACATTATAAGAAGTATTTTGAAACAATTTTTATTATTTTATGTCGTTTTCTAAGTATTTCTCAGTCATTCGGTTATGAGCGAGTTATGAGACAGTCATCACACACTCTTTATGCACCACATACACATTGCTTTTTTCATAAACATATTCTCAGTATTCATAGTCAGGACGCATAAAAAGGACTCATATATGCTTACTCATAAACACATACGCAGGACTTACTCAGAACACATGTTTAGGACTCATACTCAGGACACATACTCAGGACACATACTCAGGACTCATATACACTTATTCATATACACATCTATAGATTATGCAGATTTTTTTAATGTTGCACTATTGCTTATATTTATTTTAAAAAATCGAAATTTTTCTTTTTAAAAGGGGGAAAATTTGCATCTTGAAAAGGGAAAAATGCAACAAAAATGAATAGACAGCAATTTTGCTTTCGTTTTTTCCAAGTTTTTTTATTTTTCAAAATTTACGTTTTGCGTTTTTTTTTTTTTTTTTCAAGATTTGTTTTCTTTAAGGTAATTGTTGTTTTTTTTTCCACTCTCCAATCAATAACTTTTCTGATAGCAAGTGTCACGCGATATAAAAAGCACAACATACCTTACGATTTCATCGCTGAAAAAAGTATTAATATTTAAAATCACTGATGACCTTATGTCGTGACCGCTATATAGTGTTGAAATGATGTTATTGAACGAGATCATGTAACGGAACTATTATTTAAAATGCTTCAAATTGTTACCTTCAGTATACTATGTGGCGCGGTGTTTTTCAAATAAGTCATTTGATGAATAGTTTATCGCGAAAGGTGAACACTTTGAAGGAAATGAAGTATTTTGAGATTTAAGAGCATCGTCATCATGTTTATTATTAAAGAGAATGTGTAGGCACTTTATATCCGCAGATATTGAATACAAAAGGGAAAATATCAAGCAAGAGTTAACCTTTTTGTAAATAATGATGATGTACTTGTGTTAGGGTCATGTAATTTTCTCGTGATAAGAGCCTCTAAATGTAATTTTCGTTACTATTACTTAACTGCTAGAAAAAATCAAAAATATGATTTAAAGTACTTACGATGTATTTTAGTTATTCAAACAGAGATATTATGGATTAAGAATCCCTTTCCGTATTTTATGAATATTAATCTTTAAAAAATCTGTTATCTGTGATGTGACGGTGAAGAGTGGGGGGATAGTTTACTTTCGTGTAATTATAACCTTGTTGCAAAGTTATTTGTATTTACTAAAGTTAATATAATTCCATCAGTGATTGTATTATCCAGTGTGGTGTATATATATGTATTTGAAATGTGTTAAAAATACGATAAAGTTCCATTAACGGTGAAGTTATAATAATTTAAACTTACAATATGTTTTTACGCAATTGGAAAATTTGTGCGTAAATTTGATATTATCGATGAATTTATATTTTGCATGTCGCGACCACTATATGATTTCCAATATTGAACGAGGTCCTATAGCGAAACAATTATTTAAAATGCTTCAAATTGTTATTTTTGCTATACGAAGCGGCGCGGTATTTTTCAAGTAAGTTATTTGATGAATAGTTTAGCGGGAAAAGTGAACACTTTGAAAGAAATGGGGTATTTTGAGATTTAAGACTATCATCGTCATGTTTATTATTAAAGAAAATGTGTAGGCACTTTATATCCGCAGATGTTGAATTCAAAAGGGAAAATATCAAGCGAGAGTTAACATACCCTTTTTTATAAATAATGATGCATTTGTGTTAGGGTTATGTAAAAGCAGGCTGCAGCTCACTGTAATTTTATCGTGTTAATAGCCTCTGAATATAATTTTCTTTACTATTACATAACTGTTAGAAAAAATTAAATATATGATTTAAAGTGTTGTATTTACTATATATTTTAGTTTTTCAAACTGTAATATTATGGATTAAGAATCTTTTTCCATGTTTGTTGAATGTTAACCTTTAAAAAATATGTTATCTGAAATGTGATGATGAAGTTTGGGGAATAGTTTACTTTCGTGTAATTATATACTTGTTTCAAAATATTTACATTTATTTAAATTACGATAATTTCAATCATTATGTTACCCAGTGTGTACATACATTTCCCTTTCCATGAGTTTGAGATTGATAAAAAAAAGAGATCAATCAAGTTTCATTGACAGTGAAATTATAATAATTAAAACTTACAATATTTTTTTACGCAATTGGAAAATTTGTACGTAAATTTGATACTATGATGGATTTATATTTTGTACGTCGTGACCACTATATGATGTTCAAATGATGTTATTGAACAAGATGCTATAACGAAACTATTATTTAAAATGCTTCAAATTGTAATCATTATTAAACGAAGTGGCGCAGCGTTTAACAAATAAGCCATTCGATGAATAGTTTATCGCTAAAGGTGAACACTTCGAAAGAAATGAGGTATTTTCAGATTTAAGAGTATAATCATCATGTTTATTATTAAATAGAATGTGTAGGCACTTTATATCCGCAGATATTGAATGCAAGCGAGAGTTAACATACTTTTTTATAAATTATAAATAATGATGTACTTGTGTTAGGGTCATGCAAAAGCAAGTTGCAGTTGACTGTAATTTTCTCGTGTTAAGAGCCTGTAAATGTAATTTTCTTTACTATTATATCTGTGGTTTCCAGGAATAAGCAAGTACTTCACATTTTTAAAAAAAACAGATAATTTGTGAAAGTATAACTTCAAAAGAGTGCTTTCATCTGCCATAGTACTGAAAAATAAAAATCGAATACTTCCCATCAAAAGGTGACTATAAATTTTAATTTAAAAATTAAAAAAAATTAATTGGTTCTCAATTAATAAAAAACATTTTTATATAACTATTTTAGCAAAAAAAGAGGTTCTTATATTCTAATTGAATGTAGTGAAAATTATTAAGTTTCAATCTATTTTATAAAAGTAATGATAAAAAGACATTTAAAAACTTTAAACGTTAATTAATCAACATATTAAAAATATGCCTTACCTGGTTATTGCCGGAAGCCACAGATATAACTGTAAGAAAGAAAGAAAAATATGATTTAAAGCTTTGAATTTACGATGTATTTTATAGACGGTGGTGGGGAGAGAGATAGTTTACTTTCGTGTAATTATACCCTTGTTACAAAGTTATTTGCATTTACTAAAATTAAAATCATTCCATCAAGGATTATGTTACCCAGTGTGTACATAAATATCATTGCATGTGTTTGAAATGTGTTAAATCAAGTTCCATTGATTGTTAAATTATAATAATTAAAATTTATTATATGTTTCATGTAATTGGAAAATTAGATATTATGGGTGGATATATGCCATGATATTTATTGTGATACATACTTTTTTTATTATCTTTTTTCTTTTTTTTAACATCGGTTTATATACGAGTTTCGATTTTCGACGATTTTTCACTGAAAAGTTGCATAGTCAGTTTTTACATGGAAATATACGGTAATTATGCATTTTTCTCATTAAAGACAGCGTCAATATAATTTTTTTTTCAATTTGTTCTGTAAAATAGTGTTAATAGATAAATCGCATTAAAAAACCCGCAAATTTAGCATATGATATGCGTTAATTGATAGTTTAAAATTATTTCATCCAGGATTAACTTTAGGAATTTAGAAGACATATCCTTTATTATCTTCCTTCTCCGATTCTTCTAAAAACACATTCTGTGTCTGTCAACAATATTTAAAGGATTAAATAACTTCCATAAAAATTATGACATATCCACTGTAAAGACACATTTCTGTCAAAATTTCTAGTTAAATTTTTTTATACTAGGGGGCTCCGCCCCCCTGCTCGCTACGCTCGCCAATCCCCCGCGTAATCTCTTTGCAAAACCGTCTGGAATCGCTTCGCGATTCCAAGTTGTAGGTTACCCCTGCTTGCTGCTCTCGCCAATACCCCATGGTATGAATAAGCAGTTGCAGACCTTTCAAATGATGTGTCACACGACTGGTATTGAAAAGAAATTAAAAATGTGCCTCCCCTGGGGGGCAGAGAGGGGGGTTGACACACAAGGCATCCATAATATAAATAAGCAGTTGCAGAGCTTTCAAATGATCTGTCACACAACTGGTGTTGTAAAGAAATTAAAAATGCCCCCCCCCTGGGGTGAGCAGAGTGTGGGGGTGACACACAAGAGATCCATAAAATGAATAAGCAGTTGCAGGCCTTTCAAATGATGTGTCACACAACTGGTGTTGTAAAGAAATTTAAAATGTGCGCCCCCTGGAGGGACAGAATGGTAGGTGACACGCAAGACATCCATAATATGAATAAGCAGTTGCAGGCCTTTCAAATGATATGTCACACGATTGGTTTTGTAAAGAAATTAAAAATGTAACCCGCTGCGGGGGCAGAGTGGGGGGTGACACACAAGACATCCATAATATAAATAATCAATTGCAGAGCTTTCAAATGATCTGTCACAGAACTGGTGTTGTAAAGAAATTAAAAATGCCACTCCCTGGTGTGAGCAGAGTGTGGGGGTGACACACAAGACATCCATAAAATGAATAAGAGTTGCAGACCTTTCAAATGATGTGTCACACAACTAGTGTTGTAAAAAAATTAAAAATGTGCCCCGCTGCGGGGGCAGAGTGGGGGGGGGGGGTGACACACAAGACATCCATAATATGAATAAGCAGTTGCAGACCTCTCAAATGATGTGTCACACGACTGGTGTTGTAAGGCAATTAAATATGTGCCCCCTGGGGAGGCAGAGTGGGGGGTGACACACAAGACATCCATAATATGAAGAAGCAGTTGCAGACCTCTCAAATGATGCGTCACACGACTGGTTTTGTAAAGAAATTAAAAATATGCTCCGCTGCGGGGGCAGAGTGGGGGGTGACACACAAGACATCCATAATAAGAATAAGCAGTTGCAGACCTTTCAAATGATGTGTCACACGACTGGTGTTGTAAAGAAATTAAAAATTCACGCCCCCTGGGGGGCAGAGTGGAGGGTTGACACACAAGACATCCATAATATGAATAAGCAGTTGCAACCTTTTCAAATGATGTGTCACACAACTGGTGTTGTAAAGAAATTAAAAATGTGCCCCCCTCTGGGGGAGCAGAGTGTGGGGGTGACACACAAGACAACCATAATATGAATAAGCAGTTGCAGACCTTTCAAATCATGTGGTACACGACTGGTGTTGTAAAGAAATTAAAAATGTGCCCCTCCTGCGGGGCAGAGTGGGGGGTGACACACAAGTCATCCATAATATGAATAAGCAATTGCAGACCTCTCAAATGATGTGTCACATGACTGGTGTCGTAATGAAATTAAAAATTTGGCGAAATATTGCAGTTATCGCCAAGTTGGCGTCACTTTTGACGACTAATTTTGATCGCCAAATTTGGCGATATATCGCCAAGTTGGCGACAAGTTTGGCGATTGTTGGTGATGGTAACCTTTCCCTCTTTATGGTAACCCATACGGCGATGCATACACGGGGCCCTTTCCTGATTGGTCTAATCAACTCATGGAAGGAGTGGACCACCCGGATTCGTTAGTTCCGGAAATCTTCCACATCAGCATCATTCCAGGAGTCATTCCTTTTAAGGCTAGTTTTTTTTTACTATAAAAGGACAATGTTCAATCATTTCATTACTCATTTTTTTATGATTATTGTTGGGCATTACATTTAGAGTTTAGTTTGCCTCGTCAGCAAAGCTCTGAATTTTTATTGTAACCTTTTCTACATCAATCATTAGTAAGGCCACTCGACTCGTTGTAAAACACCCGGATGATAATGTTAAGTCTGTGGTGGAGTTATTTTCAAATATCTCGCACAAATTTTAATGTTTTATATGTTTTTTTTTTCCTTTTTTTTTTTTTTTTTTTTTTTTTTTTTTTTTTTTTTTTTCATAGGATAGTTGAAGACGATCTACAACCGGGTTAGTTATTATTTTTTTCATTTTGCTTATATATTTTTAATATTATAATAGTTTCAATTTCAGAACCGGTTTCAACCAGTTCTTAAAGTTAAAGTAACTTTTAAAAGAAATTTGAAACCAAAATCGAAAAAGTACACTGTCAGAAAAATTCGTCAATATACACTAAGTTATCGTTATTTTTTCACAAATAACTTCTGTTCTCCCAGAAAACGTATTTGTTCTGTGAGTTCATTCCGAAAGTCGAAAAATGAGGAAACGATTCCGTTTTTATCTAGCACGCATGCGCATTGGGTCTGTTAGTAATAAATTCGAATTTATTTTTAAAATGAAAAACAAAAATATTCTATCGATTAAAATGTCTAATTTAGTTTTAAAAGACAAAAATGTTTTCGAATTTAAAAATAAATAACAATTACTTTCTTTATTCGTTTAAAAATTCTCACAGTCTGTTATTCAAAGTTGGATAAGTTGAATAAAGTTCAATATACTAAGTTATTTCTATGATAAATATTCGCATATAAAATATACTTTAAGTGAAGACATTTAAAAAATATTTTAATTAAAAAATAAAATGCAAAAAAAAAAAAAATTGATATTATTAAAAAAAATCTTATCGAATAAAAATAAAACATCCATGTTTTTTCTCTGACAATCCACGTTATATATTTAAAATTCACATTTTTATACTATATTAATACTAAACGTAAAGAAAAAAAAAAAACCAGCCACAGTTTCATTAAAGATGAAAACTTTCCGAGATTAACTGCAAAATTAAAAGCTTTTTAACGAAATACACCAAATCACACTCATTTAAAATCAACGCTTCTATTTTAAAGCAAAGTCTTCATGAGGAATCGTGGCGGTGTGGATTAGTGTTGGCCTTGTAATCCTGGGGTCCTCAGTTCGATCCCCACCTCTTCCGCGTTGATTTTTTTCCAAACTTTTTTCAAGTGACGGATATTTTTCCTCTTTTGACGGAGAAAAAAATAAAAGGAAAATCGTCAATGTACAGACAATGTCTGGCAGCAGTGCTGCCAGTACTTTTTCTGTGAAAAGACGGAAGTTTTTTTGAGAGTGTAAAAACTAGATTTTAAATCGATTGTAGATCGTTCTCAGCTATCCCATGCAAAAAAACATGAGAAAAAATTAAAATTTGAGCAAGATATTTAATAATAACGCCCTCATAGACTTAACATTATCATATTTTCAGCGGGTCTTTTTCAGCGATTTGAGTAGCGTCTTAATGAATCAAACCTGCAACACGTCCCTCAAACTGATTGTATAAAGAGTGAAATAATCTAAAAATAACAATACATTGTTAAACAATACTAGCAAACCCATCATTTAAGCAAAACTCTTGCTTTTCTCATTAGGCAGAAAATCAGCGTGAAAGAGCTTCAGCTTTCTATTTTGCTTTGATAACTATGCTCCAAATAGCATCTGATAGATCAAGTCACATCAAGAATAACAATCGAAAATCGAGAAAGTAAATGTAAATATGACGTGACACTAAGCGTTAATTGATAGATAACAATTAATTCTTAGTGAATGGCAACAGCTATCTTCGACATCGACAAGAAATTTCCTCTATTATCGTCCTTTTATATCCAGTGTTCTCGTGAGATTTTTTGACGATGCAGACTATGTCTCCACAGGTAAATCTCTTTCTGTAATCAGTGACATATTAAGTTTTGTAG
Source organism: Maratus speculifer (assembly GCA_964019185.1). Taxonomy (NCBI): domain Eukaryota; kingdom Metazoa; phylum Arthropoda; class Arachnida; order Araneae; family Salticidae; genus Maratus; species Maratus speculifer. The sequence continues at coordinate 110,119,536 of OZ025303.1, read as the reverse complement.
TATGACACATTAAAGACAGATTTTATCCAGATTTCTGCCAAAATTTGTAAATTACATCTTTTATAAAATAATGAGCTTTTTAAAATTTCTCGAAAAGGTTTTTTCTCAGCATGTTTATATTTTTATGCATCTCATTTAAAATATAGTTTACCTCTTGTGTTTGGCACTGAGCTTTAATTTTACTTTTCCTTAAAGAAGTCAATAGTTATTTATGAATAAAGCACATAATTATTCATAATTATTGTATAAGTAAATATAAAAAGTGAAAAGAAAAAATTACAGAGCTCCATTAGTCCGTTTTTTTTGAAAAACATAATTTCACACCGACTAATATGCTCGTGATAATAGCAGATGAGATTAACTCACAACCGAAATGAAAGACGTAAAATCCAAAAAGTAAATCAAATACAAATCTAACTGTATAGTATACGTTAATTTATAAATACCAATTAATTCTTAATAGCTTTGTAACTTAACTTTGTAACAATTATTTTCGACATCGACAGGAAATTTCCTCCATTATCGTCCTTTTACATCCACTATTTTCATGCGATTTTCTAAAATACAGAGTATGTCTCCACAGGTTAAATTTCTTTCAGTAAATTGCGACATATTAAGCTTTGTGACATATAATGCAGTAAAATAAGATTTCGCTCACATTTCTGTCAAAATTTTTAATTTGCGTTTTTTCTGTACATTAGTGAGATGTTAATATTTTTTCAAACATTTTGTTTTCAGAATGTTCGCTTTTTTACATATTATACTGATACACTCATGTCCAAAAATCAAAGATATGTGACCGGACACTTTCAGTTTTACGTATTTTGTCGAAGATATGCTGAAATTCATGATAAATTACTTCTGAACTTCAAAGATATAAAGAACATGTTTGACTTCATATTTTTCAGTGAAGTTTTAGTCGGGAGTATTGTTAGTGGACTAATAATAAATTTAATAATAAAATAATATTTGCAATTATCTGTGTAATAAAAAATTATCTGTGACTACATTCAATGACTATTTGGGTCCTGTTCAACATTTGTGTGCATTTTGGTGAGCATAGCGTTCATGAAAATGTTAACTTTTCTGTAAAAAGCTGATTTTTTTTTGTTGTTTATAGAATGTAGTGTTTTCAACAATATTTATCACACCTTTTTGGAAACCTGACAAAGAACAATAGAAACAGTTTATTGTATTTAAAACATAAATATACTGAATATTTGACGAGATGTGGGCATTTGTATGAAGTGCATTTTAAATAAGCATGCGTGGAAGTTTTTGAAAATATAGTAGAGTACCGATTATTCGGTCCGGTCGGGACCGAGACCGTTAAAAACTGTGTATGCTATAAACAAAAAACTTTTTTTTTTTTTTTCATAGACACGTTACCATCCTCACGAATATGAGTACTACTATTACACAAATTCTCACAAACGTTACCAAATAGTCCTTTAGCACAGTGAAAAACTGCTTTGAACATTTTCTGTCAAATGGATGGTCGCAAATGGTATTTTATTTTAAATTTAATATTATCCACCTAGTTGTCCTCCCCACTTGATCTTCACTGAGAAATAGAATGTCAAACATGTTCTTTACATTTTAAAAGTTCAAGAACAAATTGCCAAATATTGCAGAATGTATTCGACTAAACATATAAAATCAAAAGTATTGATCACTTAGCTTCATTTTTTTATATAATTTACTATCGGTTTGACACTGAACTTTGCTGTTTCTTAAATGATTCAGCATTTATATATGAATCAATACCATAATATGTCCTTTAAAGTGAATCTATAAATTGTAAAATGATCGAAATATAATATATTATTGTTAATCCCTTACGCTCAAAGACGTGCAAGCGTACGTCATGAAATCTTCTGTTTCAATGTTAGGACGTACGAGCGTACGTCCTCATTTTAAGTCCAGACTGCAATGCTCTAAGCATTTTTTCTTTTCTTTTTTTTTTTTTTTTTTTTTTTTTTTTTTTTTGTGGTTAATTTATTTTACATTTGGATTTGTACGGTATTTATAGCATATAAACATACATAGCTTAGTTTTTTTTTTTTTCATTTTCTACTTTTTCTAATTTATTGTAATGTAATTTGAAAAAATTACGAACCGATCACATATAATAGCTTTTGATTTTGAATGTATAATATAAATAACTCTTTATTTCATCTTCTCATATTACATGTAATTAAACAATTGGTATGCAATAAAATATAATTACATAACATTCTAATTTTAATACATCTGATATTTCACATGCTATTATTAAAACGAATCTCATGCTTAAAGGATTAAGCATAACTAGGAAACTTATCTTTTAAACAAAATTTTTGCTTTTCACATTAGATCCAATGTCAGTGCGAAAGATATTTATTTTCTTTTTTATTTCTCTCCAAATGGTAGGTTTGCTTGAGATATTATCTGATAAATCAATCCAAATCAGAAATAAAAATATCGTAATCGAGAAAGCAAACGAAAATACAGTAGACTCGCGACAGGGACTTCGGCAAACTGAACGTTAAATCGAATGGTTGTTATATCAAAAGTTGCTAATTTTGGATGATTACACTGCAATTCAAAAATATTTAATATTTAATATTAAAAATATTTTTGGTAATTTGTCTTGAATTATATTTTCAACTGCTCTTTGTAGATTAATCCATTATGAAGTTTCGGGAAATTTAGAGTCATCCACCTGTAACCGTCCATCTAATCTCTCTGTTATATTCCAAGTAATTTAATAAAATTGTTTCTAGATTCATGGACCTTTCTAGAGCGTGAATGAAAATTATAAGCAGAGGGGTACAGCCAATGTGGAATTCAGATACTTTTCTCCGGGAGGGATATATGTGGCTCCTGGGAGAAAATTGCACATTTCGCCCATAGAAAACACAAAATCTCAAATTTTCCAGGGGGGGTGCACTTTATTGTTTCAGAGTGATGCCCCCCCGGGCCAACCCCTGTAATCAACACTGGATAGAGCTGACCAACTTGTAAAAAGGTCAGAAAACGGAAAAGTTTTATAAGATGATTTTCTTTAGACATCTCGAAAACTTTGAATACACTGCGCAGTTTTTTCGTATTCTCGAAAAGTTCGCTAAATTAAGATTCGGATTAGTTGTAGATTGTTAAAACTAGCGAAGAAAAACACTGTAAATATTGAAAAATAGTCAGGACCTCTGACCTCAGATTTAAACAAATGACGCCGTAAACACAGATTTTAATCCTATTTCTGTCAGAATTTGTAATTTGCATTTTTTTATACTAAAATCAGGATCGTTTGCATTACTCGAAAATACATTTTTGGCATGTTCACGTTTTTCATATAACATTTAAAATTTAGTTTATCTCTTCCAATTGACATAGAACTATTATCTTACTGCTTTTTAAATGGACCAGACTTTATTTATGAACTAAGTCCTTAATCAGTCTTTTAAAATGAATCTATAAAGAATGAAATTATACAAAAATAACTATATACTGTTAAACAATGAAACCCATAATTTAAACAAAATTTACGCCTTTCTTATTAGACACAATGTCAGTATAAAAGAGCTTTTCTTTTCTATTTCTCACTGATTAGTATGTTACATCATCTCACAGATCAAGCCTTATCAGGCGACAAAGTTCAAACTTAAAATTTAAAATCTAAATCTAAATCTAACGTGACGCTACGCGTTAATTGATAAATGATAATTAATTCTCTGTAAATGGCAACAGTAAGGAAATTTCCTTCATTACCATCCTACAGCAACCTACAACTCCAACAAGGTACTCTGAACGCAAAGGCTGTATGTCCACAGGGTAAATTTATTTTGATAAAAATTGGCACATTCGTCGCAAAGACAACGTATTTTTGTAGCTTATAACAGTTCACCAAAACACTTATAGAAAGTGTCAAATAGCAAATAAGATCATGTAACTCATAAGTTACACAATGCATTCAAGGGTTAATGTGAATCTTTAAAGAGCGAAATAATCTAAAAATAATGCCATTGTTAAACAATACTGGGAAACAAATCATTTAAACAAAATCATTTCTTTTCTCATTAGACACATTATCATCATAAAAAAGATTTTTTTTTTCTATTTTTCACCGATTAGTATGTTCCAGATATCATCTGATAGATCAAGTCACATCAGGAATAACAAACTTAAAACCGAAACTGTAAATGCAAATCTAACGTGACGCTACGCGTTAATTGATAAATTATAATTAACTCTCTATGAATGGCAACAGTTATCTTCGACACGAAATTTCCTCCATTACCATGCAACTGCAACTTACAGCCCCAACAAGATAATCTGATGGCAAAGGCTATATGTCCACAGGGTAAATTTCTTTTTTCATAAAAACTGACACATTCATCTTAAAGACAACTTCTTTTCTACCCAAATAATGCCAAAAGCTGTTAATGATTTCATAAGGATTAGAGACAGCCATTAACCTACTTCAGGGACAAACCGAATACACTTTCGCCTAATTCAGGAATTAACGTGTCGCATAAGATTTCAGCATCTCGTTCATCTTGATTTCTCAAAACAAGGTGTGATAAAAGAAGCTACAAATTGCCGTTGTTAGTTTTCTTTGGCGATAAGGTATTTTGAGGACTGTTAAGAGAAGATGACTATATGTCGTGTTGTGTCTGAAGATGTAAGTTTGTTTCTATAAATAAGGCTTTTATCGTAGTGGTATATACAATGTGTTTTCGAATATATTAGCATTTGACAAGAATAGTGATATTTAGGAGTGCCTTGTTATCTTGGATTAAGGGCTTAAAAAGGATGTATATATTTTCGTATGTGGCAGATTGAGTTCATAATTGAATGAAATTGATAAAACCAGCTTCTGTTTTTAAAAGAAAATAAATCACACAGGCCTAAACAATTCTATTTTTCTGTCTTTGGGGATATTTATAAAGAAATTAAAATTGGAAAATTCGAGTTAAAAATCGAAAACACTCAATAATGCTTTAAACTTTAAAGAAAAAAAAAGCAACTTAAAGTAGTTCTGTGATAGTTGTAAATTAAAAAAAAGTGTTTTCTTAGAATAATACAACAAATAAATAGATATTTTAATTTATGAAAAAAAAACTATTTTAGTTTGTTTTTAAGGAGTATTGCATTTATATTGAGTGACTGCGAAAATTCGTACACTGTTTCACACATGTCAGAAACTAGCAATATTGACTGTGCTAACGGTTATATATATATATATATATATATATATATATATATATATATATATATATATATATATATATATCATTATACTATTAACGACAGTTATTGTGCGTGAACATAACGTTAAAAAGAGTATGTGCATCGTATTAATATATGTGCGATTCAAATTGAAAAATTAAAAGTTATATTATCGCAATGTTATGTATTTAAATATGTATTTAAAATAAGGAGTAAATGTTGGACATGCTACAAAAAACATTCAATAATTTAAAAAATATATATTTAATATTTCATTTAATATAAACTTCTTATTGTTATATGTAGTGAAAAACGATCAAATATAACGCATAATATGCACCATATAAGATGCATAAATATAGTGAAACTTAAAAGTGCCATAACATTATTAAAAATGCATTTTCTGCCATCATCGCCACTATACAATGCTTCGGACCGAATACACTATTTGAAATCTTTTGTGCGTTTTTGCAAATACTATACACTTCGCGTTATGCGTGAAATAACTTATATTAAGCCTCAATGATTTATATCAATTCAATTAGGAATGATATAGTTTAATGTAATTAATGTAATTGTTTTACCTAAATATATTTGTACGTGCAATATTGTGTAGGCACTAAACAATGGAATATGGATACAGCCCCTCATCTTTTTGCTTCATTTAGGGAATAAAGGATTTTGATTTCATTCTATCAACGATAATTTTCAGAATTTTTAAGCTATGTTTTTGAGATTTTCACAAAAGTTGCTCTATACATTTAACTAACATAATATGCCAATGAAATTTTAATAGCGTTCACGCATGCGTAGTAAAAAATTATTTAGTAAACCTGCTCATTTGCAATACAATTTTTATTAATTTTTAATTCTGATGACAGGGTATTGTGTACAATGATGTTTGTCATATTTTCAGAAAAGAACATTATTTTATATTAAGGACTCTGCAAATTATAAGCAAAAAACTTAGGACTGTTTTTATAAAAACCTTAATTTCTCTACGAGTATACATGCTATCCTTGTAAAAATAAACACAGTACATTACAATAAGCCAATTAATCATAATGTGCAGTTTGAAAGCTTTTGCTACATTAGTTTTGACAGAGTTATCCAAAAGATCTTCGTTCTTTTTCAATTTGTTGACGGTCCCCTGTTCGATTTCGAGGAAAACTCTTCGCGAAAGTATATGACGCGTACTATTTTCTTTACACACCTGGAGTTTCACCACATTTCAATTCATATTTCTTTCATTACTTACTTAATTACCAATTATGCTTAACTTTTGGACACCAGTGTAAATAATTCAATATATATACATATTGTTCATTGTTGAATCTCAAGTTCATACACATATAACTCTACTACTAATCGTCATATGTTTGATTTACCTGAGCCAATGATAACAATTATAAATATACCTAAAATTAGTTCTGAATGATTTTTTGATTTTCAGCGAAAATCTTTTGAAACTAACCTAATATCGGCACCGTGCATCATCAGACTTGTATGTGTTAATACATTTAAATGAAAATCTATCGAAACAAAGTCTTAGAATTGTGCGTCAAACCACTTTATATTTTTGAATGATATTCTGTCGATACGAACTAAGATGTCTCCATTATAATTATTTCCGATTTAATTCATGCCATTCAGAAAAAAAAAATTTTGGATACTGAACAAAATTCTTGTGGAAACCCAAAGTTTAAAGTGTACAATCAGTAATGACTTAATACGAGGCTTAATATGATTTAATGTGGAAAAAAAACACTTGTTCATAATTACTTGACATAACAAAAAGTGTGTGTATATGTGTACGGAGGAAGAGGGTACTTATGAGAATAATTTTGTAGATACTTAAATATGATTTCAGGCAAAACTTCTGCTACAATAATTCTGATTCAATTATTATTTGTTAAGAACGACTATTTACCTTGATTTTATCTAACAAAAACGAAGATTATTCACAGGCACTACAAAACTATTGGTTACTTTGAATTGTTAAGGAATTTGGTAAGTGTGATCATGGGTGCCAACCATGGGGCCAAAAAGCGGGATTCCTTTCATCCTATGAACAGGGCTGTAAACCTCTTATTTCTACTTCCCTAAAGTATCAGATACTATCACATGAGTTAGAGGTCTTCACGGGGCCAGGTCTGGCTCGAAGCCCGACACGAGGATCAGGCCGGGCCGGCAGAATTATACTAATTTTTTCAATGGGCTTGGCGGGCCGACAAACAAAATAAACGGGCCTGGCCGGCAAAAAAAATTGAAAAAGCCATACTTAACGGGCCGGGCCTATAAAAAAATGTATCAGGCATTTCAGCACGTTATAAGGATTTAAGCAAAAACGAGTAAAGCAAAGTATAAATGTGCGTCGCGAACCGATACTTGTTTGACAACATCAATGGAGAAACGTAAATTGTACAGTGTAGAAATCGGCATCGGACATTTTCTTTGTGTCTAACCCGGGCTTAATATTTTTTAGCAGACTTGTGCCGGGTCGAGACTAGGCTTGCATTGTTTTTCTACATATAGTCATGCCGGGCCGGGACTACACTTAATTGTTCTAACGTTCTGCCGGATAGACATCATGATTTTTAAAAGTATTAATAGCGATAAAGAGCTTATGTGAGCGTAATCTTTGGAAATATACTTCTTGGTGGTTCTTAAATTCACTTCTCAACAACGCGAAAGTATGACACATTTTCTGACTAATTTTTTACTGTAAAGGTATAAAAGTGACAAACCCGGCTATTGAAGAGATTCGGAATCGAATAAAGTTTTCCATTTTTTGGTAAATAAGATACTTGTATGTATACCTGTTAAGATATAAGAGATTATTGTCATATCTTTGCAGATTTTTCTCTCTCACCATGTTGTTGCTTCTGGAATTTCGGTTAAAAACGCTAATTTTGTCAGTATTTTCTTAAATTGCTTGTATCAAAAAATGGATGACGCCACTCGATTACATATATTCTGAATAAAAACACCTGCTAATGTTATGCGTTTACGAAAAGAAATGCATTCAGATATGTATCAAGAAGTAGCACCTTTGTATTTGAGAAAATCTTTAATAAAATGATATAGAAATATTTTCTTTTGTCTACTTTTTGTTATACAGCTTCAAAAGTTATTATCCTTTTAACAGTCTTTTTTTTTTCTTTTATTTTAAACCAAATTAATTTCTTAATGAATATTAATTTGAATGTTGAAAGACTAAGAATCTAAGTAATCCTTAATATTGCTATTGGGTATTTTCTGTAAAATATACTGTAAAATCATCCCATAAATACCGGGTGTCCCAAAAATGACTGATGGATTTTAAAATTCAATAACTTGCAAACGGTGACGGCTATTTAAAGAATTTTTGCAGGAGGGTTATGTATAGTGTCAGGAGTTTTTTACCGTAATTTTTTATTTTAGTTCGCATCTCAAACAATAGGGGGCGCTGACGGCGATTGAAGGCCAGGTCGACGCTTCACTCAGCACTGATCACCTGGCCTTCAATCGTCGTCAGCGCCACCTATTGCTTGAAATTCGAACCAAAATAAAAATTACGGTAAAAAAACTCCTGACATTATACATAACCCCCCTGCAAAAATTTTTTAAATAGCTGTCACCGTTTGCAAGTTTTTGAATTTTAAAATCCATCAGTCATTTTTGGGACACCCGGTATGTATGCAGTATTCTTTAAAAAAAATCTTAATTATTTGACAAAAATCTGATTTTTTTCGAAATAGTAGAAACTGTGTCGGAACAGATCGGGCTGGGCCTGTTTTCATTGATTTCGTACGAGCCGGCCGGGCTCGGACCGAACTTTTGAGTTTTACACAGGGCCAGACCGAAATGGACCAGACCATAATAACTTTCCTTTGGGCCAGGTTTTGTCCTGGAAAATGCGGCCTTTGCAGATATCTAACGTGAGTATTAGTCGTGCTTGTTCTGAATTACCCTCCATACCCATAATTACCTTAACTGAGCTTATCTTTAATTTGCAAACCTACTGCATTTTTTTAGAAATTACCTAAACCTAAAATAAACAGCCTTAACCCTTTCAAAGGCGAGTAACTGTGTTTTGGTAAGATTGAACCCGAAATTTTCGAAAAGTTTTGTTTTAAAATACTTAAATGCATTTTTATGTCTTTTTTCACTAAAGTTATAGGCGTAAAATTAAGTTCAAAAATTCTGATACGAACTTTGATGCTGGTATAAAAAAATATTTCGCCACCCTTCAAGGAGTTAAAAAAATGAAAAAGAGATTACACTTTCTATATCTATAAGCATTGAGATTATATAAATGCATATAATTCATATAGTGTTCGGAAATTATCGGAATAAAAATTTCTAAACATTTACTTCTGGATAAATCATGTCACTCGCTCAATAATAAATCAATGCATGACAACTAATCTTCAAACTGATGGTAATTATTATTTTTTCTTTTTTCCTGATTCAATTTGTTAATTATGTTCGCTTATGACGAAAGCAATCGATTAAATTATTAAATCAGCGTTATCATAAATCGATTAGCTGAAATCTAATTATTTGTTTGCGTAATAGATGAATTTAGGGTAACTTGCAAAGAGTCTAATTTTAGTTGGATAGAGGCCATCAAATAAAAAAGAACAATTGTCCATTTTGATATCACCTTATAGTAACCTTACGATGGCTTCACAACACGAGCTGTTTTTATAAACTATATTTTTTTCTACTATCTATTTTATATAAACCTTTCGGATCTAGCGTACAATTAATTGTACATGTCTTTTATTGGTGTATTATTTTGTTATAAGAAATGCTTTTACTACTACAGTAAAACCTCCATAACGGACACTCCCGAATAGCGGACGCCTCTATTTAACGGACAGTTTTCCAATCCCCACTCCCAAAACTTACATTTTTGTAAGTTAAACCTCTGAATAACGGACATTCCCAATAGCGGACAGTATTTTCAGAAATAAAGAATGAAAAAGAATTTTTTATCCAGAAGAAAAACAAAAAAGAGTAAAAATGCCTTTAAATGTCAGAGCAATGTGTCACAAACTTCGTCTTCACAGATAAATGTAGAGGGTGGGCGGAAAAATTTCCCCTTCCCCCCTACATTTAGTGTGAATTCAGGGTTGTCTGGGAGGGACATCTCCTGCATTGCAGTGTCTCCCCGGAAGATTTTAAGATTTTATACTTTTAATAGATAAAAAGTGCAATCCCTCATCCCCTCTCGGAATTCTATAGAGTCCAATAACGTCACTTTGAAAAGCAAATTATATGTAATTGGAAACAAAAGCAAACTTTTGTAGCAGATTTTTTCTTAAGAATGTAATAAACAGTAGATAATCGTGTGCACAATTTTATTTCGTTTTATTGTTTAAAAAATAATTTTAATTTCTGATTAATCATATAATATAGGTTTTAGGAATATAAAAGTCAATTAATGGAACATTAAGCATTTTCTTAGCGATTTTTGAATCTCTGAGGTTTTTCCAATAGCGGACATCTCTAAATAGCGGACAATTTCTGCGTTCCCGAGGTGTCCGTTTTTTAGAGGTTTTACTGTATTTACATGTAGTCATTTTAGTATATGCCTATGCATTTAATACGACTTCATTTATGTTTAGGCATTTAGTAATAATAATCATTATTGTTATTTGCTGAACTCTCTTTGCGCCATTTATGATTCTTTTATATTAAAAATATATTTCAATTTTTAACTTTAAAAGCAAAGTTACTTTCCTGAAAGAATCATGTGTAATAAAGCTCAAAAAGTATTGCAAAATTGTAACATCAGTTAAATCATATTGTAATAAAATATTTTCTAAACATTTCCAAAAAATCTTTCTTAGCCTATTGTCATATGAATTGAATAATACGCAAAACAGCAGCATTCGTTATCTTTTAGACAATAAAATATTCGTTAAACATTTATTAATCTCATTGCTAATGTTAATGATATTAACGTAAAAGTAATTTTTCCAAAAATTTGTGAAAAAAAAAAGTCCGGCTTGAAAGGGATAGTACGAAAGTCTTACAAATTTTAGTAAATGCTTTTTCCGTATCGATAAATTCCCTTTGAATAATCTGAGATTTCTGTCATCAAATAAAGCGTCTTAACACTAGAAAGCCGGGTCATTTTAATCAAATTTTATAGTAATACTTCTCACCAGAATTTTTATTCAAAATTACTTAATTGATTTATTTAACGTAAATTTACGTGATTTATATTTAAATTGTTCCAAGAAAGTTTTTTTGGCTAGAATTGAAATTTAATCATGTGGTTGGAATCGAATCGACTCCCGGGCGTTCTAATGTTATACATAGATCAAATAAAGTTATTATAAAATAGTAAAAATTAGGAAGACTGGGCTATTAAGATTTTATAACTTAATTTTAGTACACTAAATATAATGTTCAGATTTTATTTGAGAAATCTTAAAATAGATCAAATTAAAAAAGCATACTGTCTTTCTCTAAGGGCAGCAAATGAAATCCTCGTTCATCAATTTTCTAAAAATTAAAAATAGAAGACTGCTAATTAGTTCCATTAACTCTTTGCTCTCGAGAAGTGACTCTCTCTCACCACTATACTGTTAAAAAATCTGTAACCTTACAGATGTAAAATTGCCGAAATCTGTATGCGTATTAACATTTTATCTGTACACTGTAGAATAAAAGCTGTAAATCTACAAAAATAATTTTTGTAAAGTTACAGAAATCTGTAACTTTACAAAAGAATCTCCTAAAATTACTGTTATCTGTTATCTTACAAAATTTTTATCAATGACCTGGGTTGCAGTTACATAAAAAGGTACTACTAGGATATCCCGTCGACCAAAAATACATCGCCAAATTATAAGATTAAATGCCAATTATGGATGATCGTGAATGTCGCCTTCAGTGACATTAAATAAAATACACGTGTTTAAAACGCCATTAAGCAATTTTATTTTGACTTTTTATTTGTATTTTTTATGAATATTCCACTAATTATTTATTTTTTTTAGTTATTTAAAATAAAAATTATGTCAATATCTATAATTTGGCTATTAGTTTGGCGATTTGTATAATTTGGTGAAATTGGTCGGCGGGATAACAGAGAAGTACCCATAAAAAATTCGAGGAATCCCAGTTTCTTAAAAGATTCTTAGTAACCTTACAGATATTTTTAATTTTCGAGTAAATCTGTATCTGTTACATGAATTTTTGCTGTTGCCATTACATACTCTGAAGTGAATGCTGTGTTACTGGGATGGTCATCCCTGTCATCGCTGCTACCTTTACATATAAATTTCTAGGAATCCCAGTTACCTAGAAAACTTTGAATAACTTTACAGTTTTTTTTTTCTTTTTTAATAGGGTAGTGTTGTTAGGTATTAAATCGGGACGCCAAATGCTTTGATCACCACTAATAGCTTACAATTTATTTCGCTTCTTTTATCACAGATTATTCTGCCAATATGTAAGGCGAAGAAAATTAATTTAAAATACTGGTGTTCAGAACATTTGGAGCACCCATTTACGCAGGACATAGTCAGTGAAAACCACCTCTCGAGTGCAAAGGGCTAATTCATAATACTTTTCATAATACATTTTCTTAGATTTGCTCTTCATTTAATATTTTTTTATGTACTAAACATACGATCGGCAATATGTAGTTATATTTACATGCATTAAGGCACTTCTTCAGTCAAATGAAAAGACCCGTTCGCTAGTGCTAATCCAATGGAAGAAATTTATAAAGATATCTCGGTTGCATTTCAATATTTTTAAATGATTCTTTTTGCATTGGATAGCTGAGATTGATCTGAATGCAGGCCGTTTTTCACTTTTTTTGATTTCGTTTACAGATATTTTTTATGAGGGTGCTTTCTGTTTTCAAATCGGTTCCGAAAATAAAAACATCCTCTTAAAAAATATGTGTTAACAAAATCAAAAAAGTAAAAAAAAAAAACGGCCTGCATACAGATCAATCTTAGCTATCCAATGAAAAAAAATCTTTAAAAATATTAAAATGCAACCAAGATATCTTTATAAATTTCTTCCAAAGGATTAGCATTTGTGAACTTTTCATTTGAATGGAGTTGCCTCTTAAAGTAAAAGAAAAAACACACATTTCTCGAAGTTTATGTATCTATTTAAAAAAAAAAATATTTACTTAATCAGTTTTTAAAAAATTAAGGAAAAATTCCTAATTAATTTATTCGATAACAATATTTTTTTTAGGTTAGATCTCCATTTTTGTGATAATTTTTATCTTCTTATTTAAATAAACTTACTATAGAGATCACATTTATTTTAGTAAATATTATTAAAAATGGGAAGGCAACATATTTTTATTTTCTTCTATCTTTACAAGAAGAAAGTATTGGATTCGTGAAATTTCTCGAAATCTGGTTTTTGACAGATTTACAAGTTTTAGAGGCCAGATAACCCAAAAAACATGTTTTTTGCAAAATGTCTGTATGTGGCTCCGTCTCTCAGTATGTCTACATGCGGGCTAAAATTTGGTGGTTGCTCTATATCAAGAAATAAAACACGGAATTTCACAAAACTTTAGATTCTGTTAGACCTTGATATAAACTATATTTGATTAGTTTCTGGAGAAATTGCTCAACAAATGACACTGATATGCTGCATTATTTACAATTTCCACAGCAGCTATATCTCAAGAAATAGTGCATGGGTTTTCATAAAACTTTAGAGTTCGTCAATACTTGATACAACATGGTGTTCATTACGTTTTGGTGCAAATCGCTCAATAGATGGCACTGCCGTGGTGCATTATTCATGATTTTCTCAATAGCTCTATCTTCCGAACTAATTCACGAATTTTTCCAAAACTTCAAATTTAATTAGTCCCAGATATAGATTAGTGTTGTTCAATTTTTTGTGTATATCGTTCTATAGATGGTGCTGCAGTTTTCATGATTTTGCAATAAATGTATCTCAAGAACTAATGCATTGATTTTCATCAAACTTCAAACTCAATTAGTACCTGATAAAAAATTAATTCTGATTAGTTTTTAGTGTACAACACTGAACATCTAGTGGCGTTATGTAATTTTTTTAAACATTTCGCAATAGCTTTATCTCAAAAGCTACTGCACACATTTTCATCAAAACAACAGATTCAATTACAAGTTGACATAAATTGTTGCTGACTAGATTTTGGTTTAAACCACCTACCCGATGGCATTGCCATGCAGCATTTTTCAAGAACTATTAACATGCATAAGATAGAAAATTTTTTTGGGGATTGACACATCTGATTAATTTATTTTAGAATATCAATTTTGGAAATTTTCTTAGACTCGTGTGTATTCGATAGATAATTTATTTATGAAAAACACGGAAAAATCATTTCGAATCCAAATCAATTTCATAGTCGGGTCTGGAAATTTTATACTTTACATTTTAGAATGTATACGTCATTGTGTCACAAAAATTTCGTGCTTGTTCATCAGGGAACTTTAACCTCCTCAGTCCTGATGTCACCTGGTGGAGACGCTAAATAACGCCTTTTAAACTCATTTTAATTCTTTTAGAATTGTTAAAATGACTTCTAGATCTTTTTAATAAATGTGTGCATGTCATAAGCATACAGAGCAAAACATTTTTGGAGGTATCGTATAGTAATTTTAACCATTTATCAACCGACGGTACTTATAAATACCATCAAAACTACTTATTTAAAAATTCTTTTAATACATAAATTAATTGTAATACTGTTTAGAATGAGTTACAGATACTTTATTTTGCTCCAAAAGCATTATTGGTTACACAAAACAAAACTATTTTCGAAAGGATGATTTATTTTGCCTTTGTATCTTTTCAGCTTTCTTGGAGCTGAAGGAGGGGGGCTGAGGATTTTTGAAATTCGGAAAAACTTCTATATTTATATTGTAAGAACATCATGTTTGTACATTTTATAATTCTATAAAATACTAAGAAAACGATTTAAACTAAAAGATTTGAGTAGGGTTATAAATATTGCACAAAATCCCTGTAAATTCAAGTTTTATTAATCCTTCTAAATTCTTAAAGTCTTCTCAAATCCTTCAAATATTTATTAAATGATTATGTAAGCCTTTTAATTTAGTTTAAACACTTTACGTAAAATGATTTAGAATGTAAAATTTTCATGAATTCATAATGCCGTAGATAACGGGTTAAACAGGTTTTCGTGAACCCTCATAATATTTATCTTAAGACTAAGGAGTTTAAATACAGAAACAAAATGGCCGGTTAATTTCTACTTATCGTTACAATATATCATGAAATAACAAAAATGCAAACCAAGTTAGACGAGGTTGTCGCAGCCATTATTGATCACAGGAATGAAGTGGCAGATTGATGGGAAAAGTCATTTAAAAAATAAACAACAATGGAATCGAAACTTTAGAGATATTTACCTTCGCAAGACTACTAAAAGATGCAATGACTGAATTACTCAGTCGAATAGAAACTGGAATTCAATCTGACCAAGAGTTCTCAAGCATTATTTACAATACCGGAACTATAAGAAGCTGTTAAATGAATGTCAAAGCAGCTTAATGTAAATTCTCCTCAGGCTGAAAAATCTAAGTATCGAATTTTCTTTGCTTCATTCAATTCTAACACAATAGATAATTTATTTGTGGTCTCTGATACGTTTCCTGTTTTTTTTATGTAACAGAGTTGTGAATATTTTATGAAGGTTTAAGTTTCTATTTTAATTTTTTTATAATGTAGGTATTTGATATGGAACAACTTCAGTTGAATGTTTAAGTAATTTTATAACTTTTTCTCACCACAATCCAAAATAATATCGTTTTATGCATTTGCATCTTTATCAGGTCCCTTGATGCCTCTTCCCTTTTATATATATCTATGTCTATAATCCTCTTTGCTGTGCATATCTGATAATTTTCCATACCTATGTGTCTTTTCTATCATCATCTATTATATATAAGTTCATGAGTAGTTGCACTTTTCTATATATGTTAATATCTACAATATGCATCTCTATATAAACTCTCAAATGGAAATCTGAAAATAAATTCCCCCTGGCATCTTTTGATTGAGGTGCGTAATGAAAGTCAAACAATATAATGAGATAATAATAATAATAATAATAATAAAAAGACACAACTTTTTTTGTCAATATAAGTACCAAGCACGATGGGACATTTGTCATACCGCTTGAAAAGATGCAAAAAGTCCTCCAGGAAAACATCCGGGCTTTTCATTCAGATGGCAAACATTTCAGTGTATTTGGTAATTATATGGAAATATAAAAATATGTCTTATCTTTCATGTTTTGACTTTCATACAGAACTCTGACCATAGTCGACAGAAAAAATTTATTTTCAGACTCCCCCTCGTATATATATATATATATATATATATATATATATCTGTTTCGTCAATTTTATATAGCCTCCACACTGTTAAAAATATCTGTAAAAACACAGAAAAAAACACACTTTCTGTACATTTACACTAGTTCTCGATTAAATGCATTTGATTGAGTTTCTCAGTCACCAATTTACAGATATTTCCCTTATCTTATGTATAATTCTCTGTAGGGATTTTCATGTCATAATTTAAAAATATTTTCATCTTTGTTAAAAGTGATAATTCAAAATGCAAACATTTGAAATTCTTTTGCAATTGTATTAGACATATGAAAGAAGAAATTTCAGTTTAATTTTTTTTAAACTTAAAATAAATTAGAAAGGGAAAAATCATCTTCTCGGAGTTGGTGGGAATTTTTTTCAACAATCATAGTATTAATATCAGTAGATCAATGTATTATTATCAACATAATATATATTAGCACCATCCAATATATTAGTATCAATAGAATATCCGCCGCACCAGTGGCCGAGAAGGTTCGGACCTCTCAACTGGTAGACGGCAGGTGCTGGGTTCGAACCCAATCGCGGCTGTCGGCCTAACCGTTCGGAGTTTTCCGTGGTTTTCTTCGAACCTTGCGTAAATACGGATTAGGTTCCCTTAGAAAGACCCCCACGGAGGGCACTCCCCCTGGTCCTATATCCCATTAGCGTAGATAATCGGATGACAAAAATCAACCAACCAACCAATCAACCAATAGAATATCCCCCGCTGAATCATAAAAGTCATACTTTGTATTCAAGAGCAACAGCTTCTATAATTCAGTCAGTTAGATGTTCTCCCGCTGTCAAGAGGTCTCGCGTTCAAAACCCAGGACGACCAGGAAAAAAATTATGTAAAAATTAAATGACACAGCATTTCAAATTTACTCAAAAAATCCAAGTTCTTTGAGATTACTGAAGTTTCAGTGATTCACTACTTTCAACTAACTTTTCAACTTTGTTTGGAAAGTTCTAAAAAGAAATTTAATCAAAAGTGTGCAAAAGCTAAAATTTTCTTCATGAATTAAATAAAAGGCAAAATTTTCATCCAAAATTGCTGCGCCATTGTGGCATTTAGGAATTAAAATTAGATGGTCCAAAAATGAATCACCGATCTTGAAGGGGTTAAATAAGTTTGTATTATATGTATGCACCTGTAAGTAATTTTCGTATATTTATTTGTGCATTTTATATGAGTTATTGTTACGATTTGTTTAATTTTCGATAAGGTAATGTTTGATATTCACGTCCGCATATAAGTAAACAACTTAGAAACCACATAATGCATTCGAAAACCGGATTTCAGCACAAACTATAGCAGACAAACCAAAGTCAGAAATATTTTCAACTACTTTGAAAACTGTTAAAAACAAAACAAAACCCTCGAACCCAAAAGGCTGAATATCTTTCGAAACAGCAACTAACAACTAGTATTTTTTATTGTAAGCGTATAAAAATGCTGTGGATATATTTTTTTAATAAATGCATGCAAATGAATATAGGCAGTAAAATATTTTTACTTTAAAGGGCTATACCTCCCTGCGAGATGTTTTAAATTATACGTTACAGCTCTTCAACAGTCATTACCACAATTTTTCACGTTTCAAGGACATTGCGGCTTATTTGTCCAACCTTAGAAAATAAACCTTAATGCACATTTACAGAAACTAATACCATATTCCAACTATTTCGAATAACTAGAATATGTATGTTGTATTTTAACCTGCACTTATGCAGAAGTTACCTGAGAAAAGTTGTGCATAAATATATGCTGTTTATTACTGATAACAATCTCTTTCACTATCAAAAACTCACCACTTTAATTTTTTTTCTTTTTTTAAATAAGTGAACGAATTTTTTATTTGTATATCATTTTGAAGCTGCAGATAAATATCTCGTTCCAGGCTGGGAAATAGTTCAACTCAATAGCTATTTATTTGTGGTTTTATTCTTTCATATTTTAAAACCAGTTGTTTTTTCCTCTCTAAAGATTATTTATTACGTATAAAAAAATTCAAACCGCAGACTGTTTAGTGTTCATAATAGCTATACATACATTAGTGCTCTAACTTACAGATGCAAATAATGTCCAGAATAATAATAAAAAAATTCAAAAAAATGTAAGTCATTTATTTTAATGGGGTCCAAAAAACGAAAATCTTCAAATTTTCCTTAAAAAATTTTTTTGCATTAAAAATTTCTCTATTTTTTTAAATTATTTATTTTTTCTTTTTTTTTTTGGGGGGGGGGGGGTAAAATAATTAAATGGTGTTTCCAACTTAATTTGAGCAGAATTTTTTTTTTTCACATTGGTTTGTATTTAGAATTCATAATTATGAATTTTATGAATTTTTATTGTTTTCTGGCATTTAAAATAAAGACGTTAGTTGAGAAAATTTCAAAAACAAAACTGTATTTGAGCAAATTGCGAAAAAGCTCTGCCTACGTCCATTGGTTTGTATTGTAAACAAAGACTTTACAGCGCAATTGTAAAAATACGGAATAAAGCTAGTTTTTTTTTTTTTTTTTTTTCTCTCTTTTTAAATTGTTGTGCTCTATCGGTACATATTTACCAATAGAATATATTGATTTAAAAAAACGCAATTTTTTTAATTTTGGTTAAGTTGGATTCTGAATCTCATGTCTTTAATTGGAAAATCGTATTTTTAATGTCGGAAAACACTGAAGATTATACAAAAATTACCACAGAGAGAAAAGTTTAATCCCTAATTGTATGGTCTTTATTTTATTAACCCTTTACTGCACGATTTTTTTTATGAAAAAGTTATTTGAAATTCATATATCGGTCTAAAAATGGGGAAAATAGTAAAAAAAAAAAAGTTAGGTTTCAAATTTGATATTTATGGGTGCGCCATGTACACAATTAGGGTTTTAAAATATGGTATTGCCATATTTTGCAACTAAAAGAGCTTAAAATAATTAATTCTATCTGCTTAACCTTTCACCGGGCGCGCAAATTTTCATCACATGAGCAGGCGCGCACTGTAAATTGTACAACGGGAGGAAAACATTCAATGATTGCTGTTCTGTTTTAATTTTATAAATAATTTAGCATACAAATATCATATAAGTTTTCTCTGCCCACAATTTATGAAAGTATTCCGCAATACACTCAGATTTATTTTGTTATAACATATTAAAACAGGCATTAATTTTGTTTTAAAGTAAAAAAGTAAGAAAATGTTGCACTTTTTATAACAGCGGGTCCAGCGGAATGTTAACACTCAGAATTTTTTAATTATACTTTTAAGTATTCAGCAAAAATAATGCAATAAAATTTTGCCTTAATAGCTTGATCGAAACTTCTTTTGTTTCCGAAAAAAAAATTCTTTTTTTTTTTTTTTGTCTGCAACCATTTGAAATGGATAAAATAAATGTATTTTATTCGTCTTGTTCCTCTTCCGGGATAGTGATCATATAAGCCAAATTCATAACATGTAATAGACCAGGAGGTGGCAGCAAACAAACAATCACTTCATCGAGGTCAAGGATGAAATTCTAGGATTAGTTAAATCTCGATTCACATATTAAAACGTAATAGATCTGCAAAGTCATCTCTTGGTGAAAAACATCTGAAAACCCAATTTTAGCAGTTGACACATAGGTTTACAAGTAATGTTTTCCTATACCCGAAAGTATGAAAACAGGGAGGGCTGGGAACAGGAAAACAGAATGTTTAACCTATGAAGCGGCTAATAAAATTGAGTTTTGGGGGATTTCCCACCAGGATATGACTTGGCAGACCAACTGTGTTTCAATATGCGAATCGAGTTTTAACTAATTCTGTAATTTCATCCGTGAACTCGATGATGGTATTGGTGTGATCATCTTCCGGTCTATAGTGAAATTTATAATGTTTTTAGTTCTGTGCCAAGTATGGAACAAAGTAGAGTTAATAGCATTAATATTTTCATATTCCCTATAAATAATACCTTTAATGCTAAAATTTCCGTTTCTTTATATTGTTAAATGTAAGACACAAATATTTCATGTGAAGTTTGGAAAAAAAAAATCAACCCAAAGAACTATTTATTGGTGGTTCCATTCTTCTATATTTAAAAACCGGTTACGACTTTCTCTTTTTTAAGATGCTTCATGAGACTGAATTAATGAATGGTTTTTAATGATAGCTTGGGGGTGTTCTCACGGATAAAAATGGAAATAACGGAGAGACAAAACCAGGGAGACAAGTAAGTTAAAGTTATCCGCCTTTTTGTAAGGGATTGATGCTGAAGAATATATCACACGACTTGTAACAATATATCTCTTATATATGCGTTTGTATGTCAATATAAGGCCCCTATGCCTGCAAGTGGAGACACACGCGAGCTAATGCTATTCCTATAGGGAGGTTATTTTTTAATAACTCGTTTGCATTTCAACATCTTCTCGTTTTTTTTTTGTTTTTTTTTTTTTTTTTTTGAATAGTTGAATTCTGTCGCTACATCTCTCTTTTTTTACTTTTTCAATTTTGTTTGCAGATATTTTTTAGAAAGGCACTTTTATTTTCGAAACCGGTTTTGAAAGTGAAACAGTCTGAAAAATATCTGCAACCGAAAGTAAAAACAAGAGTGAGGTAGAGAGGGACCTCAGCTATCCAATGTAATTATTTTTTATGTTGAAATGCAAATGAGTGATTAGAAAAAAAATCTTCCCACAGGAATGGCATTAGCTCGCAAACGTTTTCACTTGCATGAACACGAAGGAACCTTTAAAGCAAAAGTCACAAGCTATTCACCGCGACCGCAGTTGTGTCCGCTTTTTTCTGTAAATTTATTTGTATAGATACATATTTTGAACTCATGAATAGAAAATAGTGATTTTTATTGAAACAAATTATTGGTTCGTTGTTGTTTCAGCTTTTTGTGATACTGTGTAAAAAGTATTTTGAAATACCTATTAGAAAGATAATGTATTAGATTATAATACTATGTATTATAAATGAATAACCCAATTTTACAGGGCTAGTAAAAGAAAACAAAAAAGTACAACCTGGTTTTTTTTATCGGAAATCAAAAATAGCAGTTGAAAGTGTAAATTCAACACAGTTTTAGTGTTATATATAAGTGTTTCCAGAAACACGCACGATATTGAGGTGGTACGGTAACTCATCCTACACTTTTCTGAGCATGAATTTTTTTGGGGGGACTTTATCAAAAATTATAAATTTATTCGATCTATACCAACTGCCACTGACGAACTTACAACATACATATCTCAAAGAGTAACAACGGTCATACTAAAAAAAATGTATGATGAGTAATCGTATGACCTCGATATGAGAGTTTCACACATTGAACACTATAGCTGTGTTGAATTTAAATTTTTAATTGTTTTTCATTTCTAATTAACAGCATCATTTTATTTTCATTTATTTTCTTTTAATAGTCCTGTAAAGCTGGGATATTCCTCTTTAACCACGTTGTGCATGCTTCAATTAGATTAAAGCTATGCCATTAGTTGTCAATTCTGCGTCGCTGTTAGAATTACCAATCGATATTTCTAAACGCTTTTATCTATCAATAGATACATGGAACACATAAATTGTAAATATTGATCTTTACTGAAAGGGAGAAACTTTTCCCTATCTGTACAGTTGTTTCTCGTGATGCAATATGATCAAAATATTGAAAGACAGCACAAAGCACAATTTATTAATTTCCAACATATGAATACAATAATTAACATAAAATACAATATATATATATATATATATATATAGATGTATTTATAAAAGTATATATATATTGTATTTTATGCTAATTATAAACAAAAAATAAAATTATGCATTAAGCATAAATAATATTACACTTTCCAACTTTATAATCTCAGAAATTTATAAAAAATTGGTTTTTTTTTCTTTCTGTGCTTACACACGTGTTCGGAAAGATAAGTGGAGTTACTAACGGTAGTTCCTTTTCTCACAAATAAATCTCACTCTTTGGCAAATTTTTTGGTGCAAACCGTATTCCAATATCATATACAGGATATTAAAAATTTGACATACAAATTAAGAGAGGTGATAGAAGGCAACCAAGAGGATGAAAAATTACCGTATAACAAAGAGATAACACATACATAATCTTAAAAACAGGATGTTCAGCCCTAATTCAATTTATGTTGACGACATTAGCTTTCAGAAAACTGAAGTATATCATAAGAAACCTTAATAAACACTCTAAACTTTGTTGTAAAGGGCATAATATTAAAAAAAATGTGGTAGAAAATGCCATTAAGCGAGCCAGCAGTATGAACTTTACACTCCACATTTTGGACTGCGATTGCCAGCTCATATGATGTTAACAATTACTTGAACACCCTGTTTTCCAAGGTCTTTTTGAGGTGTTACAACATTTCACACAAAATAAGGGATATATCGTTCTATTTTCATTGTAATGTTTTGATTTTGCTCAAAATTATTACCGTCAACGCAAGTTATGTTTATATCAAACACCTTGTATTTTTGACGAAATGCGTGGTTCGCAATCCCATGTTCGATAGTAATTTCTCATTAAGAGGATGGTGAGAATTTGTAGGCTTAATTTTGGAACACCCATTAAATATTTGTGTGAATGTGCACTGTAAAATTAAATAAATAAAAAATAAATAAATAAACTCTGTAAAGTTATTATAATTTTCTAGGAATCTGGTATTCCAGGAACTTTTTATGTAACGGCAAAAGAAAAAGAAATCGTGTAACAAATGTACGTTTGCACGGTAAAACAAAAAGTCTGTAATGTTACTAAGAATCTTTGGAACTGAAATGCCTAGAGTTTTTTATGTAACTGCAACCCACATTACAGACAAAACTTTAATAAGATTCCCTGAAATTTTGGTAGATTCGTTTGTAAAGCTACCGATTTCTGTAGTTTTACAAAAACTAATTTTGTAGATTTACATCTTTATTTGTTCAGTGCATAGGTAAAATTTAAATTTTCTGTAACTTTACATCCGTATAATTGTAGATTTTTTTTTTACAGTGTACATATGTGACACATTATATGTATGCATTTTTAATTGTAGGCTAGAATTAATATACAGATAAGAAAATAATCGAAAGCAGACAGTTATTTATACCCCGTATAATTCGCATTAAAGAACCGGTTAGGGCCTTATTTGTCTAAAAATTATTCATAAGTGTAAGTTAAGGAATGAGTTTTGGGAGGTTTTCGTGGCGTTTTCACGGGTGAAGTGGGAAAAAATTGTGAGACAAAGAGAGAAAGAACATAAATTAAAATCGGTATGCACTCCTTAAGTGAAGTGATATTAGACTGGAAAAAAATATCACACTCATAATATTCTTTTATGTTTGATTTTATACGACGAATGATAAATATTTTGAACAATAATTGGTGATAAAAATTTAAAAAAGTAGTATATATCATTTTTAATTTATAAAAATTACTACTTTTGAAAATATATCCTTAGATTTTATTTTATAAGTCATTAGAGATTAATACTTTGAATAAAAGTAAGAGAATATTAGTAAATATAAAGTAGCATTTTTTTTTCTTTTTACATAAAAAATAAACATAAGCAATATAAACTTAATAAACAGTATAAACTAAAGCACATTTAAAAGAAAATGGAAAGTCGTCAGTTACATATTGTTGGATTGATTTTTGATTTTGTTTAATTCATCCAATAATCTTATAATCGCCATGTGAAATTCAAAACCATGAGAAATGTCTGTGATTTTCCAGACCCCTATTATAATTTTCGCATCGTACCTAGTTACTATTTTATGAAAGTACTCTCTCTGTGGTCTCTTTGAGGTTTTTCCTGTGGTGAAGTTTTTCTGAATTTAAATATTTGTACGTAATTAAGTTAACTGTTCAACCATCTTTTCAAGCTTTGCCAAATTCATACAAATCTCCAGTATCATAATTATAACGGTTATCTGTTGTACACTATTATATTTAGATACCTGTGCTAGGTTGTGTAGTTACCGATGTAGGTTCGTTGTGAGACTCGTTCTGCCGACTAATAGTCCAAAAGAGTGAATGAAAATAGTTTATCAAAATGGAGTTAAAATGCCTCTACAATGTGGATTAAATTCATTCCTGTTAGATAAGTGCATTTTCAATACCGGAAAGGAAGGAAAAATAACTCCACTTGAGTTAAAGAAGGTAGATTTTTTTTAAGAAAAAAGACAACCACAAAGCAGAAATTATAAGTATAGAACGGCACTCTGTTGTTCAAAAATGGACAAAATGAAGTTAACATGTTTATACAAAAAAATGTCATTTTTTTTCTTTTGAGGAACTTTTTGTTTTTTACTCTAGCGATAAAAAATAATAAATAAAGACGGAATTTTTAAATGGAAATTCAGTGAACAGTGCTGTGCATCTTAACAGTCACGTGATGGGATTTTTTCTTATTTTAGTCTTACCCTACTTTTTGCCGAATTTCAAATTGAACTGAATAATGTTTTCGTTGTATTATCGCTGATCTTTCTTTTACAGCTTGTAATAAGCGGAAAAATCTTAAAATGATGACGAATAAATACATGATGAATATTTCTTAATGAGCAAACTGCTCGTTCTAATCGTGTTCTCGTATTAGCTGGGCTCGTATTGTTTTAGTTAGACTTTACATATACCGAAAGGGGTACTTTTCGTGTAATTGTGTATATAAAACATTGTAATGTTTCACAACCTTGAATGACATTAGGAAAGAAGGGAGAAAAAATGTCCGTGTTTGTACACTGATAATATTTTACACAAACATAATGCACTTGAAATATAGTCGACATAGCTGTCATTTCGTTGCATTAATTGCGAATCCTTTGATTTGAAAAACAATGTGAAGCACCTCATTATATTATCCGATCTATGTATGATCATAGATACAATAAAATCTTCGTTAATTGTTCTACATATTAAAAAATAATAATAAAATTTTATATTTTTAAAATATACATATTTTAAAAATCATTTCAAACTCACTTACATCGAGGTATCAGAAAATTAGAACCATTTAAAATTCTCTACAAAACATTTTGTAAGCATTGATTACATCATTCACTAAAATAGTGGATTTTAAGAAATAAACGTTTAACAAGTATCAACTTCTATTTATTTTCGATTTCCATTCCAATAGGTATCAGATAAATCGAACTTTTTAAAATTTCCTGCAAATTGCCGTATGTTGTATTTAAAAGCAGTTTTACAGATGACTGCATTCAAATGAATAAATTTCCTGTTTCTGTACAAACAGAGAGAACTCTAACTACAGATTTCAATTAAAAATGGTTTCATTAAAAAAACTAATAATAATAAAAAAAAAAATAAAAAAAAATCACAATGATAAATCGAAATTTTTAAAATTTCCTGCAAATTGCCATATGTTGTATTTAAAAGCAGTTTTACAGATGACTGCATTCAAATGAATAAATTTCCTGTTTCTGTACAAACAGAGAGAACTCTAACTACAGATTTCAATTAAAAATGGTTTCATTAAAAAAACTAATAATAATAATAAAAAAAAATCACAATGATAAATCGAAATTTTTAAAATTTCCTGCAAATTGCCATATGTTGTACTTAAAAGCAGTTTTACAGATGTCTGCATTCAAATGAATAAATTTCCTGTTTCTGTACAAACAGAGAGAACTATAACTACAGATTTCAATTAAAAATGGTTTCATTAAAAAAACTAATAATAATAAAAAAAAATAAAAAAAAATCACAATGATAAATCGAAATTTTTAAAATTTCCTGCAAATTGCCATATGTTGTACTTAAAAGCAGTTTTACAGATGCCTGCATTCAAATGAATAAATTTCCTGTTTCTGTACAAACAGAGAGAACTCTAACTAGAGATTTCAATTAAAAGTGGTTTCATTAAAAAACTAATAATAATAAAAATAAAATAAAAAAATCACAATGATAAATCGAATTTTTTAAAATTTCCTGCAAATTGCCGTATGTTGTATTTAAAAGCAGTTTTACAGATGACTGCATTCAAATGAATAAATTTCCTGTTTCTGTACAAACAGAGAGAACTCTAACTACAGATTTCAATTAAAAATGGTTTCATTAAAAAAACTAATAATAATAATAAAAAAAAAATCACAATGATAAATCGAAATTTTTAAAATTTCCTGCAAATTGCCATATGTTGTACTTAAAAGCAGTTTTACAGATGCCTGCATTCAAATGAATAAATTTCCTGTTTCTGTACAAACAGAGAGAACTCTAACTAGAGATTTCAATTAAAAATGGTTTCATTAAAAAACTAATAATAATAAAAATAAAATAAAAAAATCACAATGATAAATCGAATTTTTTTAAAATTTCCTGCAAATTGCCGTATGTTGTACTTAAAAGCAGTTTTACAGATGTCTGCATTCAAATGAATAAATTTCCTGTTTCTGTACAAACAGAGAGAATTCTAACTACAGATTTCAATTAAAAATGGTTTCATTAAAAAACTAATAATAATAAAAATAAAATAAAAAAATCACAATGATCGATTCGATTCAAACCCAGTTAAATCCAGTAAAGTACCAGATAAACTGCTTTTTTCTGAGAATTGAAACATGTAAAAAAACATTGCTTTATCAAAGTCCACATTTAACGAATGATTTTCATGTTTTCTTCAGCTTCATTATAGAAACAGTTTTCTTTGTGTGTACAGGTAAGGCATTAAATACAGGTTTCTTAGTTAAAAAAACATAATCTATTTAAAAAAGGGTATATTCTATTTTTAAAAAACTTAACCTTAAAAAAAGAAAAAAATCTGAATAATTTATGAATATTCAAAAGTCTACAAGAATTACCAAAGTATTAACTTCGAAACACCAGATATAAAAAAAAAGTTCTTAAACCATCATGTTAAAAATTATTCCTAATTTGTTATTCATGCTAATTTGTCATCTAATTTGATGGATGAAAAACATAATATATGATATCATGTTTCAGTGATAGTGGAAAATCAAGGTTAAATCATTTGAGCTTGTTATAATATGTAATTGTGGCAAATTACCGTAATTATGTTTTAAGCATTGCAATTAAATCGATAAAAACCACGATATAAAAATCTATTTTCGCATTACTATCATCTTCTTTTTGTATTTCATCAGTACATTAAGATAAGTAAATATTAAATAACGAGATAATAAATTTATAAATTACCAATAAAATTATAAGTCTTGTTACTGTTACTGTGTATTCTGTCACGATTTCACAATTTTCTCTAATGAGTATAGAGATATTATGCATATATTAACTTGTGTATCTTTAATTATATTAATTGATCCATTTTCGATTGCTTAAAATAAAATAAGAAAGGGCAGCTTTAAAATGCAAGGCTATGAAGCTTATTTAATTATTTTATTACTATCTGATCTGCGTGGTATTATCTGGGTCCGTGATACCGTGATGTATTAAAAAAAACTATAATACTGACAAAAATGAAAAAAATCGATTCTAAAAGGACAAAAACTCGAAAAATCGGTAAAAGTTACTTTGAAAATCTCACTGAAAATTGCATTAAAAATCGATAATGTTTAACATGCGAGTAAGTTGTAAAAATAGTTTTCATGCATAAAAAATTTGTAAAAAAGGAAAAAAAGTATATGGGTGCGTCTGGTGTGGGGTGCATATTTGGTGTGTCTTATACAAAGAGAAAAAATTTACCTCGAAAATTATTATAATATTTGGCATATGTTGGCGTGAATGTTTTAAATTCATAGTTACCTTATCAACTCAAGATATGTGACAAAATGTAAATTTTGATACGTGTTTTGTACATTAGAAAAATACGGTAATTTCAGAAGTTGTCATGTTAATATTTTATGTTTTTAATTACAAATTTGCAAAAGAAAATGTAAATTTTGAGGTACAACTTATACAAAGAAGCGAAAATACGGTAATATTTTGCATAAGTTGTTATAAAAAATTTCAATGCATAATTATGTAATTTTTTTTCTCTAGGACAAACTTTTAAAATTTCGAATAATTTAGATGGAATGTGATATTCTATTTTCGAATATTTCTGCTATGTTGCCACAAAATACATAGCAAGTTTAAAATAACTGCCATATTGCAATTCTTGATTAAAAAAATAATGAAGATGAGAAGTTTTCTTCCTTTTTCTTTTATTTAAAAATTCCTAGATTAAAATAAATTAGATAATTTAAAAGAGGAAAACAAATATAATTTATGTTTGTTTGCTTTTTTAATCGTTCTGGGGTTTAATTGAAAGAAGATGACTATTGCTAATATCTAACTCCATGCCAACTTTAATAAGGTTGTGCAAGCAATAAGATTAGCAAAACTAGTTAAGTAAGGTTATGTAAGCAATATTTTCTTGGATTATTTGATATTAATCTGATAGCAAAACTCTCGGTAATTCTTCGGTTTAAATAATTAAAGTTATAGTCGTTAATTATTTAACGCAATGCTAGCTCTAGTTTTTGAAAGTTAAATAAGATTGTGTAAACATTTTTTTCTTTTTTTATTTACTTTTAATTTTATAGTAAATAATTCGCATTAGTGAAAACTTTAACAAGAAATTACAACTTTAACAATTAAAATCAACAGATGATTTTTAAAACAATTGAGTCAAAAATTACGGCATCTTCACACAATATACCATACACTATATTGCCATTGATTATGGGACACTTGCGATTTTAGACATTTTACTAAATATCTAGAAAAATACATGAGGAATCATCTCAAAACTCTTAGTGTATAAATATAATAGTATAAGTCATACATCTCCGTGAAGATTTTTTCCTGAAACTCCAAAGGGGACCGTCAACAAATTAAAAAAGAATGAATATCTTTTGAATAACCCTGTCAAAACTAATGTAGCAAAAGCGCTCAAACTCCAGATTGTGATTGAATGCCTTATTGTAATAAGCCTTGTTCATTTTTATGCAAATAGCATGCATACTCGCAGAGTAATTAAGGTTTTTATAAAAATGATCCCAAATTTTTCCAAGTTTTTTCCTTATAATTTTCAGAGTTCTTAATATAAAATATTATTTTTTTCAGAAATTATGACAAACAACATTGCACACAGTACCCTGTAATCAGAATTAAAAAATAATGAAAATTGTATAAAAAATGAGTTGGTTTACTAAATAATTTTTTACTGCGCATGCGCCAACGATATCAAAATTTCATTTGCATATTATGTTAGCTAAATGTATAGAGCAACTTTTGTGAAAATCACAAAATCATAACTTGAAAATTCTGACAATAATCGTCAATTGAATAAGTCGAAAATCCGTTATTCTCAAAATGAAGCAAAAACAAGAGGGGTTGTATCCATATATTCATTGATTAGTGTCAATATAGAATACACAATATGGGATGTACTACTGCATTTGGATAAAATCCCTCATTTTTTTGCTTCATTTTGGAAACAACGGATTTTGTCCTTTTTCTATAGACGTTTACTTTCAGAATTTTCAAGCTATGATTTTGAGACTTTTACAAAAGTTGCTCTATACATTTAGGTAACATAATATGCAAATGAAATTTTGATATTTTTGACGCATGCGCAGTAAAAAATTATATAGTAAACCTACTCATTTTTCATACAATTTTTATTATTTTTTAATTCTGATTACAGGGTACTGTGTGCAATGTTGTTTGCCATATTTTCTGAAAAAAATATTATTTTATATTAAGAACTCTGAAAATTATAATGGAAAAACTTGGAAAAATTTGGGACCATTTTTATAAAAACCTTAATTACTCTGCGAGTGTGCATGCTATTTGCATAAAAATGAACACAGTGTATTAAAATAAGGCATTCAATCATAATCTAGCGTTTGAGCGCTTTTGCTACATTAGATTTGACAGGGTTATTCAAAAGATATTCATTCTTTTTTAAATTTGTTGACGGTCCCCTATGGAGTTTCGGTAAAAAATCTTCACGGAGACGTATGACGTATACTATTATATTTATACACTAAGAGTTTCGAGATGATTCCTCGTGTATTTTTCTAGATATTTAGTAAAATGTCTAAAATCGCAAGTGTCCCATAATCAATGGCAATATAGTGTATACAAAATAGCTATACTTGATATTTTGTAGGCTTCATATATCTTTGAACTTTTGTAGTATACTTTTCCAAACATTTCTAGTATACACAGCTATAACCAACCCTACGATGTATCGTTTTTTGATAAATTTTATTATTCTTTTAGCATTTTTAAAATAATATAATTAATAACACGTATATTTATTGTACGGAACCCTCTGAGAGCGAATAATAATTGCACTTAACCGTTTTATTTGTTCATGATTTGACAATAAATCCTTCGTAAAATTTATATTTAAAGAATTAAGAATAGTGCATTTTCAGTGACAAATTTTGTAAATTTTCAATTTAATAGTCTTCAATGCAGTTGTTTTATGACAAAAACTTTCTTATATAATAAAACCTTCTAAGAAATAATAGCAAAGAACTGGAAAAAAATGTTTCATTTTAGACAGGTTATACGATTAGTAGTTATTCCATACAATAATTCATATATTTATCGTACAGAACACTCTATGTGCGAATAATATTCATACTTGACCGTTTATTATTTGTTATTGATTTGGTGATAAATCCTTCGTTAAATTTACATTTAAAGAGTTCGGAATATAATGACGCCTTTTCATTTTCAGTAAAAAATTTGTAAATTTTCAATTTGATATTACTCTTTGCAATTGTTTTATGATAAAAAAAACTTTCTTATATAGTAAAACCTGCAAACACGTAATTGCAAGGAACAAGAAAAAACTGGCATTTTAGACAGATTCTACATTAGTAGTTGTCCCTTCTTTAATAATTTTTTTTTTTTTTTTTTTTTTTTTCATTTAAAGAAAGATTATGTTGTTCTTTTGATATGAAAACTTTTCCTACTTTTACGGTAAAAATAGTTAAATTATAGTTTTTAATATCTAAGAAACACTAGTTCTAATTTACGAAATTTGAATAAGATTATGGAAGCAATATTTTCTTTTTTGATTTGTTACTAATTTGATAATAAGTTCCAGGTTAATTTCACTATTAATTAATTAAGAATATACTTGCATATTTTCAGTAACACAATTCGTAAATTTTCAGTTAAAGTTTTTGGAAGGCAACTGAATTTTAAAAGAAAAAAAAATTTAATGAGGTTAAGACCAAATTGTCAAAACATAATTGCAAGACACTGGATGAAAATTCCGCTTTAGATAGCTTACAGCATTGTTGGTTGCACTCTCTTTCATAATTTTATCTTTCATTTTTTTTCATTTTTTTCTCTTTTCACCGTTATCATGATTAGTTTTCTTAAGATTCCGTTAGTTCCGTTTAGACTGGTTTTTACTATAACATTTAATGATTGTAAAACCGGAAAAATAAGGGAATTTTAGAAAAAAAAAAAAAAAAAAAACATTAGAACTTTAACTTAGGGAGATTCGTAAGTTTGAGAAAACCTGCAATGACGATAATGGTAGGGGGTGGATGTTGAAAAGCATGTGCGGGAAAAATGATCACTATGAGGGTGTGTTAGAAGCGGTGATGATGGAATCTTGCTCGATGGGTAGAAAAACGGTAAAAATGATTGTGGGAATTGTGTCCTTTGTGGTTTTCTCATTCTCTCCCCCCCCCCCCCCCACACACACACACACTTTTTTTTAATGTTAACATTTAACACATTTGTATTTTTAAACCTTTTATGCTTGCAATAACAGACACTTGATTTCAAATGTAAAAAGTAGTTTACTTATCGGAATATGTGTAGTAAATTAATAGCAATAAACTTAAATCATTGCTAAAAATCTGTTAAACTCACTTAATTGTGCGAGTTTAATCTTATATGTTTGGAATCTTACTATAAATAACATCAAAGATAAGCTTATGAACTTACGTTAGATTGACTTGATTTGAAAGATTTATTATTATTATTACTATTATTATTGCTGTTGTTGTTGTTGTTTTTGTTTCTTTCACTTTTGAATACATTAGATGGAATTTCGCTTCTTACTTCCCCTATTTTCTACCTTGCCTTAAACTTCAAGGTTGGTTGGTCCCGTTTTAGCCTTTAAAAAATAAATGAAAATGTATATGTAAAGTGTAGGCAACTAAACAAACTTTTCTATAATTGCAGTATAAATTACAAATAACATTAATTAGATAGTAAATCAAATTGTCCTATCATTCGATCATTTTGTAGAAAACAGTTATATAAACGATTACAAAAAGTTAACTTTATTCTGAGTATAAGATGGTCTATATTAAGGTTAGACACACTTAATAATATTGTCAATTTACTATTACCCTGTTATAAATCTGCAGCAAATTATCCAGCAATTCCATTGTCTTTAAAAGTAATAGTGGAATAATATAGTCAGCTGAATTTAGTAATACGTCAAAATATCTTGAAAAAAGGTCGAATTGTTGGACAATTTGAAGCATATTTTTAACAGTTTGGCTTTACACTGTAATTAATTTACCTTTTTTTTTTTTTTTTTTTTTTTTACATAAACATAATTGTATTTTAAGCTGTGTGTCAAATGAAGAAGTAGGAGGTTTATTATGAAAATAAATAAAGAAAAAATTAATTTACATTAGTTTTATAAACATTTTAATAAAGAAGAAAAAAAAACCTTTGTTACGCTTAAAAGAAAAAAAATCGAGTGATTGGATAGTTTTTTGCAAATTTATAATAATAGGGTAATAAGACTATTCAATCCTCATAACAACATATTGGTGCAAAATAGGTTGCTAATTTCAAATATGTTTTGATAGAATATGTTGCAATCTATTTTAAAATGATTTCAAAAAGAATTTCACACTGAAAGTTCTAAACATTAAATTTTCATAATCCCTGAAAGTCTTGCCTGAATGATCATTCTAGGGGAAAAAAACCAAAAAAATCAAATAAGGTATCAAAATATTGTGTTTGTCCGAAAACTTTAAAGTTTAGTACAAAGTTTCAAAATTTCAGTGTGCAAAAAATCCATTTTTTTTAATGTAAATTAAAAATAACAATAATCGTAATGATAAAAGTATTTTTGTGAATGATATGTTAACCCTTTACAAATTCATTGATCTTCTTTTTTCTTTTCAGATTTTCATATTTGAGAATCATGTGAATCGCCATTTGTAAGTAATTTTTGTTATTTTTTTACTAGATACTCGTGTATGTTATGTGATTCACAAACAAAGTTCGCCAAGCAGTTTAAATTTGTGTAGGAAATCAATGAATTCACTTACGAAAGAGATGTTTGGATGAAAATACTTCTAATGATTCAAAATCTGTTTTAAACCAAAAAAAAAAAAAAAAAAAAAAAAAAAAGATTATAAAATTATATTTAAAAGCTGCAAAAAACTTCGGCATGTCAAGAGAATCAATTAAAGATAATATATTTTGTACAATCATATGATGTTGTAGTGTAATATGATACTACAATATGATAATGTGGGCAACCTTTATAGTACAAACCTCGTCTACACGGTGATCAGTTTCATCTTAGACATTCAATTATGGAAGAAGTACATTAATAAAAATATCGTCAGGGCTAACTTATCTTGTGTTTATGATTTATTACAACTTTATTGTTCATAGATATATACTGACATCTATGAACAATAACGTAATTATTAGTATTATTATTATTATTTACTTTGCTTGTATAAAAACTACACATTTAAGAGCATTTGAAATACACTGCTACAAACATTGAAAAAAAAGCTCTCACTTATTGGTACGATTATTCTTTACATGTCATCTTAAATATTTTGATAACAAAAAATATCAGCTGGATTCTAATTACATTTTAAACACACCCTCTTTTCAATATTTAAAAAGTGCTCTTTCTCTCTCTCACTCGCTTTTTACATATATATTATTTGAATCTTAAATGTAAATTATTTTGTTAGAATTGTGATTTAAATTTTCTTAATAATTTTAAAGATTTTTTTAATCGTAATATAATTTTAAGTTATAGGCTAATCACTAACCAAATATATGCATAAGAATAAGTTTCATTTTATATTATTAAGAATGTGAAGATTGTTGTATTATAAGTTTAATTCATTTATTTAAATGCATATGGTAGTATTTGATAACTTATTAAAGCATAAATGTTCAATATAATTTTAAGTTATAGGCTAATCACTAACCAAATATATGCAAAAAACAAGTTTCATTTTACAGTATTAAGGATGTAAATATTGTTGTATTATAAGTTTGCTTCATTTATTTAAATGCATATTATAGTATTTGATAACTTATTTAAACATAAATGTTCATAATTATTAAATAAGTATTAACTGGATTGTATAATTATTAATCTATTTACTTGTAATTAAACTCTCATTTATTTCTAATTAATCATTTATTTAATTATTTGTAATATTATAAACGAATATACTTTTAGTTGCTTTAAATGTAAAGTGAAAATTACTGTCTGTTCAATAAAATACTTTTTGTAACTTAACATGTTTCAGCTGTAAATTCAGCCTATTCTTAAAGATTCTTTTAGCAGGTTTAGTTACACTGGGGTAAAAATTCCTTTTTTTACTTGATATTTTATTTTATTTTATATTTTATTATTATTATTTTATTATTTAAGCTTTTTTTTTTAAATACCCAAATTATGGAAAAGTAGAATTATTATTATTATTAATATTATTTTTAACTTTGTATTAATTTTTTTCTTTTTTTTCTGCCGATTTATGAAAAATATTTCAATACTTTAATAATAACTGAAGATTATACGCATTAATAACTTAGGTATGTTTTTTTAAGAACTAAATTTACATAAAAAAAATAATAATGAATGATATTGACATAAAATTCATGGAAGAAATTTTGAAATGCTATCTTAGTTATGTATTTTTCAAAGACATTAAATGTAATCATAATATTATTGAAATGCGTTAATAAAATATAATATTCAAATTATATTAACTTAAATCTGTGTGTATTACTTTAAAATATGCTATGCACATTAAAATTCTTACATTTCCTCTAACACAATTTATAAAATTTCATAACTTTTTTTATGCAGTTTGAAAGACGAAAGTTCCCCATCTACCCCCTTAATCTCTAATAATAAAAAATGTGTTCAAAATACAAAATTCCGGGAAAAGATACTCAAAATCTTCTTCAAATTATACGAAAGGATATTTTAAGGGCCTCGTTTTATAAACAAGTTTTATGCTTCACTTACTCTGAAAGGGTGGAGGGAGAGTTTAATTCACTAGAAAAAACTTGAAAAACACGTCGGGGGGATGTGTTTTCTAGAGCTTCTGAATTTAAAGTCTTCTGAATCTATCAAGATCTTCTATTGTGAGATAAGTTTTGGGATCTTTGATTCATGAAACGGAACATATAAGTAATATTTTGCTTTAAATTTAATTGTTATATAAGTTACTGTACAACAAATCTGATATAAGGTGACTGTAATTGATTTTTAATTTGATGTGTTTTCTAGACTTTAGAATTTAAAGTCTTCTGAATCTATCAAGATTTCTATTGTGAGATAAGTTTTGGGATCTTTGATTCATGAAACGGAAAATATAAGTAATATTTTGCTTTAAATTTAACTGTTATATAAGTTACTGTACAACAAATCTGATATAAGGTGACTGTAATAGATTTTTAATTTGATGTGTTTTCTAGACTTTTGAATTTAAAGTCTTCTGAATCTATCAAAATCTTCCAATGTGAGATAAGTTTTGAGATTTTTGATTCATGAAACAGAGTATACGTGTAATTTTTTTGCTTTAAATTTAATTGTTACGTAAGTTAATGTACAACAAATCTGATATAAGGTGACTGTAATTGATTTTTAATTTGATGTGTTTTCTAGACTTTTGAATTTAAAGTCTTCTGAATCTATCAAAATCTTCCAATGTGAGATAAGTTTTGCGATTTTCGATTCATGAAACAGAGTATACATGTATTTTGTTTTACTTTAAAACTAATTGCTATGTAAGTTAATGTATAAAAAATTTGATATATCGTATGAATCGTATCTGATGAATGGTATTTGATTTTTCAAAACTTCCACAAACTTTGTATACCAGATAAAGCATTTGAATATTTTTATTTACAGGAAGAAGATTTTAGAAAAATACGTGGACGAATGTAATTTCTAGAGTTTCTGGATTTAAAGACTTTCCGAATATGTTAAAAACTTCAATTATAATATATCATTTGAAATCTTTAATTTATGAAACAGCACACGTGTATTACTTCTTGCTTTAGGTTTAATTGTAATGTGAAAAACAGAATACGATATCTGATATAAAATTAGTGGTTTTCGAATTTCTTAATTTAAAAACGAGTGGATCTTTCATATTCTGGAACCCTGACATAAATGTTAAAAAGCTTTGCATCTGAGCTTAAAATAAAAATAATACAGTTACATATTAAAATAAAAATAATACAGTTACATAATTTAAATTCAATTCCAGTGCAAAAGATGGCCTGAAAGAGAGATAAGTTTATTGAACTTTCTTATTATATTGGTTAATTTTATATAATAAGTAAAGAAATTCAGAATTTGTTCATTGAGCTAGCAGAAGATTAGAAAAATAGCAAAGATTACCAAAACTGTCATTTTCTAGAATTCTGAGATCAATTTTTACATGTAGGCACCGATTTAACTGGGGAGGGGGGGGGGGGTAGGTACATATTTCTACTACCACGTGAGGTTAAGTTAAACCACTAATTTTAAAATGCTATTTTGACTTATTAAATCACAAAGGATTTGTAAATCACTTACATATGCCTTAAGAAATCTAGGACTTTGAAACTTTCGAATATGCCTGATTGGCTCTTTCGTGCATGGGAAACCGGTGCCTATACTTGTCCATATTCTTGCTTTAAATTAAATTCCGTTATTGACAGAATAGAAGGAAAGGAAATTTATTAGATTTCTTTATTATGTGGATTGGTTTGATATGATAGATAAAGTAATTTATATTTTATCAGCAGAAAACGTCGTTAATAGCGCTAGAAAATTGAAACATACGTCTTATTGTATGCTAGTTTCGGTAGCATTTAGCATACCATAATGATGTAAATTTGCTCAAATATATAAGAGTGTTGGAGATCCTAGTGAACAGTTTATTGAACAGTATAAAATTTCCTAATTCCAAGGTTTCCCATTGGAGAATAAACCTTTCACTTGAATCCACTTCTATCCTATATATTTGAACAAATTCCCGCCATTCTTTGCACATAGTACGCTAAATAGTACTGAAATTAGTATGCTATAAGAAATAGTGTTCTGGAGCTATCAACGTTGATTTTTTTCTATAGATATTATATTGTACCAAGCATAATCTTCATAATAATTTAAATCATGTTCATTTTGTTGGAAGAAGATTTTAAAAATTACATGGACGAGTACATTTTACAGAATTTCATAAGTTTAAGACTTATCTGCTGTTTTCTCTAATTCTTAAATACATTCTGGGCATTTTTATGCATGAATTTAAGATAAATAAAGCATGTAATAATAAAGATAAATAAGGCATGATAAAAGATAATAAAAGTAGAGAATAATAGAAGATAATAAAAGATGATAAGAGTAGAAGTAAGAGATGAAAGTAGAGATAATAAAAGATGATAAAAGATAATAAAAGGCAAGATAAATAAAGCAAGTTTTGTGCTAAATTTAGTTTGGATGGAAAAGACATGTATATCCAAGGAAATGTTTGATTTTGCATTTTTACACAAATTAATGAGACATAATCAGCAAAAACAATTGCAATTTCTTTTATTCGTCAAAAAGGTAAAAAAGTACATAAGCAAATATATTTTCATCAGTTTCTAAATTTAGATACTCGTGAATATGTCATACTTTTAATGCATAACTATAAAAAAAGAGCATGTGGCTTTATTTCTCCTCTTTAAATTTATATTCGATATAAAATAATGCATAAAAAGTGTAATGTCACATAGCAAGTGTAATGTAACTAAATGCAATGTAAACATTCTTATTACACAAATTTAAAAGAAATAATTTGGTAAATCAATTGATATCTTTAATATATTTGTATTTTTTTAAAATAATATAATAAATCCGCATCGCGAATGCAAAAAAAAAAAAAAAAAAAAAACTATATAGGGTCATTCTATGGTAACTTACGTTACAATTAGAACAATTTACTGCATTAGTTTTAATAATATAATGCTAAAAAATATTCAAATGTAAAATTAACATGATTTGTCAATGAAATATATCTAAGGATCAATTTGGATGGAAATTACATAAAAAATGATAATGAAAATTTTACTTTATATGATAACTAACATTCCTTTTTGAGTAATGGTCGTTACCATAGTAAATAAAACTACCAAAATTTATTAAATAACATTAAGATTTGGTAATTTTCATCTAAATTGGGCTTTGAATAAGTTTAATTAACACACCATGTCAAATTTATATTTTTGATAATTTTGTAGTGCGTGCTATACTACTAAAATTACTGATAATAGTTCTAAATGTAACGCAAGATACCATGGATTGACCCTATACCAATAATTGCAAATTACGAAAACCTATAAACCTTAATGTAGTGTAATTAAAATTTATCCTTACTAACAAGAATCCTTATTTTATGCAAGCTTTCTCTTGCATTCTTCTATAGTAATACTTTCCTGTTACAGATTATATGCAATTGTTATGTTACTTATTATTCATTACCCCCTCTTATTTGTTTTAGGGTCACGCTCACGGTTCATTCAAACAAATTACTTAGCTCTATTCCATAAATTAAGAGTACGCAAATCCTGTATAATCCCATTCACGAAGTTTAAAAACCCATTCTCCTTAGACATAGTGTACATTTTACTATACATGCAAGTTTGTTATGACAAGTTTTTCTTTTAATGAATCAAATATAATGTTCCTAGCCTGAATAATGCTCACTATGCCCAAGCTTAACCCGGTATTCAAGAGTAAATAAAGTTATGCCAAGTATCCATGTCTTCAGGATTAGTGCTTTAATGTAAAATAACGATTAAAGCATTTAAGTGACGTTAATTACTTTCACTTTCTATTGTTTTCATGCCCTGTTTAATAATAGGGCTCTTCTATTAATGTCAAGCTTGCTTTTATTTATTTAATTATATATATTTTTTATGGCAACATGTTTTCCGGGGTCAGTAATTTCTGATGGGAAAGATGAACATCCTTTTGTTTCTTTGAAAGAACAAAAATATATATTACGCTAATAAAGTTTACAAGAGGAGTCTAAATTATTTCGCTTGATACGTTTTCCGCAAATTAATGTTAATGCTGTTTCTTCAGAATTCAAAGCATCACATTAACACCTTAGAAGCTGCTTTAACTTAACAATTAATATAGTTACTCAACACACGAAAACAATGTATGTCCATCTGAATAAATTGATAGTTTCCATTGTTTAAAGTCATTTTTCAGAGTGTTAATGAAAGCATTAAAACTCCGAAAATGTAATATCAACAATTATCGATGAAAAATGTATGAAGCAAGTTCATTTTTAAACATTTCTTGCAAAAATTTATTACATTGAATAGATATACAGAGTGGACATAAATTAATATCCACATTTTAAAGGGCTTTACGTAATTACTGGGTGATACACAAACACTGCGACGTAATAAAAAAAAAAAGACAATTTAGTTTAAGGTTTTCTTCGCGTTTTTGAGCTAAACTATTATTTTATTTATATTCCTCGTGTTTTTTTTTTTTTTTTTTTTTTTTTTTTTTTTTTTTTTTTTTTTGCTTACCCCTTGAGAAAGTGCATGCATATCCAAGTTTGAATGTTATTTTACTTTTTCACCAATAAACACAAATTATATTCGTCACTTTATTTGGTCGGAGACAATTGATACAAATTCTGTGATAAAAAAAAGTTGAAGATTAATTTTAAATAAATAGTGGTGGCAGTTGTAAAAAACAATACGCATTCTGGGTCTATTAGGCCCGGCGCGCGTCTTCCTGGGTTGTTTCCGTTGATATTAATTCACTGTTTGGCGGGAAAAAGGGTGTGCAAAGCTCAATCCGGCTTTACTTTAACAACCCCATTCTTGAAGCGAACTTTGCTGTTTGAGGGATCTTGGAGTAAAAAACCTGTGCAATAAAGCACAAGTCCCTGAATTCATCGAAACGCGCTTTGGAAAAAACCCACGCCGAAATTAAGCCAGAAATATTCTGACGCGGCTATGTTAACGAATTTTGCAGAAGCGCTTGGTCCCTGCATCGCCACAGGAGGAAGCCAGTACGAATAATTTAGATTGTTTCTTGTATTGAATTGTCTTCTCTTTCGAATCGTGAATAAAACGGGTTGTTTTGTTCCTTCAGTTAAAAATTATGTTCTTTTATTTGCGTCACAATATTTATGTGTCACCCTGTAGAAGAAAACAAAAAAGGGGACAACCTTGTTGTTCATTGGAAATAAAATATAACAATTGAAAATTTAAATTCAATACAATTATAAGTGCCCCTCCACATACACGAGCGATATCCAGGAGGTACGATAACTCATCCAACAATATTTCAGTATGTGGAATGAAACTGAAGGCTGCAGATATACATATCCTACTAACAAGGAAGGCGTCCATACGGGCATACTCAGAAAATTCTGAAAAAATTACAGAATGTTCTGCTAATGTGGATATATATGTTTATAAAAAATTTCGGCGGAACCCTCATAGAATGTTTGTAAAAAAATAATGAACATTTTGTTTATTTAGCAATTTATCACCGGTTAGCGACGAAATAAAATTTCAAAAATACTTTTTTTGTCAAACACTTTTTAATGTAAAAATGCTTCATGTTGAACTATTTTTTAAAATATTTATTTAAATATTTTTTTTCGGCTTTAGTTTATTATAACTATAGTTTTTTGTCATAGATATATTTATAATGAAAATTAGCTATGAAATTTTATGAATTAAAACGAAAATGAAATTAATTAAAATTGTTTCAATCTCAAAATTAATTACAATTGAGAATGTTCATTCAATTTCGTTTGTATGGAAACAAAAACTTATCCGATCTTGAAATATATAACTGCAGCATTCTTCACCTAGTCTTTATTTTGTAATATCCTTAAATATATGAAAATATCTTTTATATATAAAATTATGTTTACAGTATTAAAATTAAATAACTGCTGCAAGAAACAATATATATATTCTCTTATTGTTTAAGTTCATCAAATAACAATTACACGACTTCTAAATTCTATTAACAAACAATTTGCATTTGCATGAAAATCGTTTGCTTTTGGCGAGGAAACATGAGTATCGCCAAATCGCGTGGCGCTTTCGTCTTTTTTACGCCAAATATTCGAAAGTATTTTATTTTTTTTACAAAGTTTCTATTGTTATCCCGCCGCTAAATTTGACTGATCATTTATTATATACATAAGTAGTTTATTTAGTAATTTTTTCAAAATATTCTGAGTATGCCTTGTATGGAGACCTTCCTACTAAGTGCAACTATGTCAGTTGATAGTGGAAAAATAAATTTCAGATCTTTGATGAAACCCCACAATAAAAAATCAAGCTGAGAGAAGTGAATTATCGTGCCGCCTCAACATCGTTTATGTTTCTGGTGGGGCTCACATTGAACACATGTGACTGTGTTTAATTTAAACGTTTTACTGTTATTTTTTATTTCCGAAGAACAATCTTGGTGTACTTCTTTGCAAATAACCTGTTTATTTAGCTGCACATACACCGTTTTTGGAGTGATGAGTAACTGGATGATAACTGTTATAAATACCTTTTGCACAGTGTTATTACAATTCATAAATTTCCGGCAGTGTAGAGGGTCGGGAAAAAGAAAAAGCATGCTACCACAATAAAAGTTATCTTATGATTTGATCCAAATAATTACTTCGTGAAATATATATATATATATATATACAGGGTGGTCATAAAAAAACTTTGCCGATATACGGAGCTCTAGCGCCCAGTCCGCTCAACCGATCGAAATGAAATTTCAGATATAGTTATTCAGAGGTATGAGCTCGAGATTCTGCGAACGAGAACAAAATGGCGCTCACGGTTACGGTTATAGTTACAGAAACTCGAACATTTCCAATGGCATCACCCATTGTTTTTCATCGTAAAATGTTCAGCGCATGCGAAAACCCTAAAGAGCGTTGGAACCGTACGTGTATCGCAAGAAACGGACATGTTATGCACGCACAAAAAACCATTCTGGGAATCCTCCCTCTCATAGAAAAAACTCGATTGGGGCGCAAGGAGGAAATTTGCATATGACACAGAGTCAGTACACTAATCTCTGATTACAATACAGATCGGAGAAACTAAAACTTTTATTTTGATTACACATTTTCCACATGGGTGCCATCACAGGCAATTACACGTGATGGCACCCAGTTTTTTGTGCGTGCATAACATGTCCGTTTCTTGCGATACACGTACGGTTCCAACGCTCTTTAGGATTTTCGCGTGCGCTGAGCATTTTGCGATGAAAAAAAATGGATGTTGCCATTGGAATTTTTCGAGTTTCTGTAATTATAACCGTAGCCGTGAGCGCCATTTTGCTGCCGTTCACAGAATCTCGAGCTCATACCTCTGAATAGCTCTATCTGAAATTTCACCTCGATCGGTTGAGCGGACTGGCCACTAGAGCTCCATACATCGGCAAAGTGTTTTTATGACCACCCTGTATATATAACCAGTTATCCTTTTAAGACCAGGAGAGTTTTGGTAGTAATTAAAAGTGTTGGTTTTTAATCCTAATTAGTAGGATCTTATTTGATTGAAATAAATATTTAGGAAAATTTCCGATGTAAGGTTAAGTTAATGAAAGATACACAGACATGTGTGGTGCATGCTCGGCTTTAACCCTTTAACGGGCAAAGCATTTTCATCGCTAAAATTGTTAAAATAAATGAATGACACCGGTAATTGCGAACAAATATGCTTGTAAATACGAAAACGTGTTTTTTTTTTTTTTTTTTTTTTTTTTTTTTTTTTTGCATACACAGCAAAATGAATTTTTCTAAATTAAAATTCCGGTGTCGATGTTGCATATCGCAATTAAAATTTTGTGGTTTCGTAGAGAAAC
Source organism: Maratus speculifer (assembly GCA_964019185.1). Lineage (NCBI taxonomy): Eukaryota > Metazoa > Arthropoda > Arachnida > Araneae > Salticidae > Maratus > Maratus speculifer. The sequence goes on along the minus strand of OZ025303.1, from coordinate 110,075,881 downwards.
CAATGAAGTTAAAGGATTAAATTACGGAAAAAGATTTTTTCCCCTTAGGATCAGCTACATAATCGCATAGGTCAGGATTTAAAGAAATGTAAAAGAATAAAACTGTTTTAATATTTGAATTATAGATATGGATTGTAATAAGAGTTCCAAAAATTATTTTAAAAATCAACTTTGCTTCATACATTTTCCACAAATAAATGTTTATGTTATACCTTCAGAATTTTAATGCTTTCATTAATACTATAGAAAATGATTATAAACAATAAAAATGACCGGTTTATTCAGATGGCTTAACAGGTTTTTCAGTTGTTGAGTAAATATTTTAAATGTTAATTCCCGTTTGTTCAATGAGAGAGTACATCTCATAAATTTCTTAGAGTAAGACAAAGGAAATAATGAATTAAAATCAATTGTTTTCATCTGATTTACTAGGCATAGTTAGTTTATGGAAGGTTTTATCTCAAATATTTTTGTTCAGTTATACAAAATGGGAATAATTAAACTATTGATTTATGTATCTTTCCGGGGTCAGTAATTTCCGATGGGAAAAAAGCATCCTTTAGTTATGTTGAAACTACGAAATTTTATCCTACACTACGTAGATTGACAAGAAGAGTCCAAATCAATTCGTTTGATAATTTTATGCGCAAAACAATGGTGATATGCTATTGCTTCAGAATTTAAATAATCACATTAACACCTTAGAAATTGCGTCAGTATAAAAATATATTAATATTTAATACAGTTATTTGATTTATATATAATATTTAATACTTGATAATTATGTAAGTCCATCTGAATAAATTTCCATTGTTTAATGTCTTTTTGTAAAGTATTCATGAAAGCATTAAAATTTTGAAGATGCAAGGTGAACATTTATCTGAGCAAAATGTATAAATCAAGTGGATTTTTAAACACCTTTTGCTTTCAGTTTATAATATTTATATGCACATGGCTTGTTTAGAGCCCGACTAAGGCTACAGAGAGCCCCGGGGCAAGCATCAGTTAAGGGGCCCAATTCCAGCTGTAGAACTTTTTAGTGATTAATGTGGGAGTGGCTAGTACTAAATGTCATGCATATTGTATGTCTGATTAGATTTTGTATCCGATACTGCTCACATCTGTATAATGGGTAATATGAAAAGAGCGTCATAAGTGTAAGAAAAAATAGTAGTAGGATAATAGCAGAAAAAATGATAGAATAATTGACACGAATATTGTTTTGCAAACTTTCATTTTGCTTATCTACGTACATTATAAGAAGTTTAAAAGCTAATGCCAAAAATTAGTCATAATAACTTGGCACATTACAACGCATGTAAATAAAGAATTTCTTTTGATACAGTAGAATGCTAAGTTGTTATAATGAAATTTTAATCATTAGTTTTCTAATGATACAGTTTGTTTCTTGCATGAGTGGAGGGGGTAATGGAAGCAAGGAGGGGGAAGAAAGACCACGTCCCCTTCCTAAATGTTTCAAAATATGAATTTTGGTCACTTTTGGATAATTTTAATCATTTAGCACCTTTTAATGGAAATCCTGATTATTTAAACGTCTTGAGCGTATACTTCATTTGTAAGCAATTTATTTATTTATTTATTTATTTAAAATTTTAATTTAAATCATGAAATTTAAGAAAAAGTCATTTTTTGTTGAAAAATTGTCGTGTTTTAAATAAATAAATTAAGTATATCTTCAAGATACATTAGTTTTGTATCATAATTATTTTAAAGGGCTTTTAAAGCGATAGTTTTGCTAGAGTCTTGCGCGCAATGGATACAAATCAAAAAGGGTTTTATTTTTTGTTTATCAAAATTAAATATAAAAAAGTAAAATAAAATTTAAATATAGAACATTAAAAAATACAGTATAAATAGAAGAAATATTAAGTTGTTTATACAAAAAATTTTATGTATTCATGTTTTATCGTGACTAAGAAAAATAATTAAATATTGCTGAATTGCACTCCAAGGTAAAAAGAAGGACTCCTGAGGTCCCTTAAAAATTTTTAAAAATTGCTATTCTTTCAAAAGTTTCTCTGTTCCATGTGTACAACATAACCTTCAAAGATCTCACTTCGGTGTTTAATCGTGAAGATTTCAATCAAGATTAACTTCCTCAGAGATTATTACATGTGTTACCTACTACGCAATGGGTGAAGTTCACGTTTTATTTCTTTGAAAATTTTGCTAGACAGCCGGCGTGGGAGGTCAGAGTTCTTCGCCGTGTACACCTTATCTGCAACTGAAATTCGGAAACCATAGGAATTTCAAGTTTCCTAAACAATCTCCTTTGATTTACACCTTACGTGAAGATAAACATCGCTTGTCACGACTTTAAAAGCTAGCTTACTATTCTGTACTTTGTCAACCTTATCTTTTAATCTCGAGACTATTTTTCTCAAGTCAGGACATGATAATTCTGAAACAGTATATATTCGGGCATATCTGCTAAACTATCTGTACTAGAACAGAACTGTAAAATACTATGATTTTCTACTCAGTTGAAAAATTTTCAAATTAATCATTGCGAAATAATATTTTTATTGCGAGTTTAACTGACCTGAACTTTGTAAAGAAGGCAAAAGATTTTCAGAGACCTCATTTTTGTTTAAGAATTCTGAAAATTGTAATTTATTTTTTGGAACTTCTGCATGCGTCTGACATATTCTGAGATAAAGCAGGCTCCTTTTATGGATTCGAAAATTTTTCGTTCATAACTGAAACAATTTTTTGCTGTCTTCTCAATTAATACTCTCATATGATAACAAATAAAATTTAAATAAAAAATTATTTATTTAATTAAAAATGAAAAAATAGATTTTTTAAATAACAATTACATAAGAAATTAATTTTAATCTATATTAATGTAATGAAAATATATCTTATAAAGTCCATTCTTACAACTCTGATAAAGCGAAAAATTTTTGAAGATCCGTTTTCCTTTCATAAAAAATAATATCAAGATTATTGTTTTTTCTTTTACTTCACTACTAGTATCTAACTATTTTGTGAAATGCTGTAAGAAGCGTTTCTTAAACAATAAACAATAAAACTTTTCTTTTTTTCATTCTCTATCCGCTAAAATGTAAATAATAAATCGTTTACTTTACGAAGAACTTTATTTAATACTATGAAATATTGTATTTGTTTAATAAACAGAAATTCTATGTTTTTAAAATTCTATCAAATACCAGGTTCGATTGTACACAATCGCTCACTACAAAAATTATACAACAAAAATAACAAAATATTTACAACGATCCTTTACACAATATGAATTTTGAAAATCTCACTGTTTTGCTTTAAAAAAGTGACGAAATAATACAATAAAACCTCTAAATAACGGACACCTAAGGAGCGCGGAAACTGTCCGCTATTCAGAAGTGTACGCTATTTGGAAAACTTCAGGGATTAAAAAATTTCTAAGAAGTGCTTAATGCTTTATTATTTGACTTTTATGTATCCTAAAACCTTATATATTTAATGGGAAATTATTTTTTTTAAAGCAATAAAATTGTGCATACTTTTATTCAGTCATCCTTACGAAAAAAATCTGTTACAAAAGTTTACTTTTGTTTGCGATTACATGTAATTTGTGTTTATAATGTGAAGCTTTAAACCTTCTGATTCATCATTATAGAATTCCGGGATGGCGGGAGGGGGTATTTCACTTTTTGATGACCAAAATCATAAAATTTCAAATCTGCAGGAGGACATTTCAATAATTCGGAGATGAGGGTATTTTCCCCAACCCACTCCTTTCATTTGTCTGTGATCACAAAATTTGTGATCCATTTCTCTGATAAATATAGAAGCTTTTCAATTTTTTTTCGTATTAAAAAATATTTTTAATTCTTTATCGCCAAAATTACTGTCTTCTATTTAGAATGTCCGTTATTCAGAGGTTAAAAATACAAAACTTTAGGTTTTAGGAGTGGGAATTGAAAAACTGTCCGTTAAATACAGATGTCCGCTATTCGGGAGTGTTCTTTATGGAGGTTTTCTGTGATAATATAGATGTTACAAATAAAAAATATATACATTTCGTTTAAAATTTCAGTCTGCGACTCTCGCGGCCAGTGTCTGAAAACATTTTTATTAATAATTATTATTCCATTCATACAAATACATTATTTTATCTTAAACGGGAGAGTTTATAATTATTTTAAAAGGATGTATTTGTATGAATGAAATAGCAATTAATAATAAAATATTCTCAGACGCTAGTCGCGGGAAATCAGGCCGAAAGTATAAGAAAATTATAATAATATATACATTTTTATGTAAAGTAGTAAGCTTCTTAAAGCTTTTCATATTGTTTATTTTGCGATTAAATCAAAGTGTAATGTTGCATTTTATATTATGATTTTATTTACTAAATTAATATATAATTAATAATATTAATACTAGCAAAAGCCATGCTTTGTTTGGATTCGCGAAGCATTATTTTATAAAACAGATATTTGAAAGTAAAAATATTTTTTAATATTATTTTTGCGTCTTTATTAAACAAAAACGTTATTTTATGTTTTGGCGCATTTTAATTTTTTTATTTATGAGGTAAGACTGGCATAATAAAATATTTTCGAAGAAAACATTTACAAAATATTTTTAAATTTTCAACTAAAAGCTCTTTTAAAGATGTTTTTAAAATTTCCAGTAACCACTGGTGTTTTTTAAAGTTGTTTAAAATATGCATGTTCCAATCTTTGTAATTAATATCAAATAATCTTTGAAAGCTATTTTAGAACAATATATTTGAAGAGAGCTTGAAGAAAGTTACTTCGTCGAAATCCTACTTTCTGGAAAAACATTTGAAATCTGCTCTCGTTGATACTATGAATTTTTAACTGTAATTTTTTTTTTCTTCTAATTTCTTCGTTTTTATACATGTTAGCGTATCAGAATTTTTTATGTTGTAGAATTTTTCGTAAGGAAAATTTCTATTGAATGCTTAATTTTGAAGGATTATCACTCTCGACAACGTTACGTACGTTTTTAAGCCAACTTGTATCTATATATCCTCAATATCTACAACTGCTTCATCTAATGTTAAACCTTGGGATTTATGAATTGTAACAGCAAAAGCTAACTGCAGAAGAAATTCTTTCCTTGAGCAATTTATGCTTCCATTTTTCCAGAATTTAATTATTTGGAGAATCAGTACGCACCAATTCATATAAGTTAAATTATTGTAGCATTCAAATTTATCCATGATTATTCGCGATACCTGGTCTGGTGGCTTGTGATTTTCTTTATTACACGCAACAAAGTCTAAAGTCCCGTTCACTAAACCTTTCTCGGTCCACAAATAAGAACATAAAATTACTTTAGATCCAAATGATAAAGTAAGAAATGGTTAAAGTCAATTTGTCGTTTCTGAATCGGCCAACTTTGCTTTAGTACATTTATAAAGAACTTGAATTGAGGCAACAACTTCACGCTTCAATTCTTTTAATTTTTCATTTACATAACAAATTTAACAATTAATTTTATTTGTTTACAATTCTTTTGTTGCCACTTTACAAAAAAAAAAAACATAATACAATTTTATTTTTAAATATTTAAGTGTCATCTGTGCAAACGATTTTGCTGAATAATGAAAACATTTTATTTATTAAATTAAACATAATTCTATCTAAAATTACTTATTCCATGATTTATATTTTTTTCTGAAAATATACGTGTGTCATTTTTTATTCATTTGCTAAAATGCGTCCGTATTGGAAATGCATGTAAAATAAATTAATTAAAATAATATTTTTTTTTTAATGTTTTACTGTAAAAAAAATATATTGTGCAAATCTAAAGATCATAATTTATTTTTGTGTTTAATTTGAAGTTAAAATATTGAATAGTTTTTTTGTAAAGCGTACGACAAAATGTAATTTGCGTGGACTAGTAGAGGATTCGCTTCGCTCATCCTAATAATAATATAATGATTAATAAAATGCAATAAAAATATTACTTAATTTTAAAATTATTTTTAAAATGGGATTTAATTACTTAATTAGTTTAAAATGATACTTTTATATACATTTTTTACCAGTTAATGATTGAATACGAAAGCATTTTCAATCAATAGTAACAAAGTATGATTCTGATCGGTACTATTATAACCATTAGAGTAAAAGGATTTTTTTTTTCATTTTGTAAGAACAGGATCATTTTTTATTTCACTTCACTACCAAAATTCAACAAAATAATCCTTTATATCCTGCAAGTAGTACTTCTTAAATAGAAAGCAACGAACACTTTTAACTTCTTCCTTTATCTGATCCTCCATACTTTCGATCAAATTTCTTTTATTTTCAACATTTTTTTTTTTTTCAGTCAGTCTCTTTCTAACGGTTAGGCCACCAAGTGAGGGATGTGCATATAAAAGGATTCAACAGCCACACATCACTGATTTTGTAAAATAACAAGGAGGAAGATTCCTCCAATAGGTCGCGTACCCTGAACTTCACTTGTTGGCAAATAAATTGTGTTCTCAATACAACCGATTGTAACTTAATTAATTTGATTACTTAATTAATTTAAAATGATATTTTTATGTATCTATATATATATATTTTAAAACTAATGTTTAAATATGAAAGCACTCTCAGTCTATAGTAACAAATTAAAGTTCTGGTGGGTGTAAAAATATAGTAAAATTATAGTAAATATATATCGTAATGTATAGAACATGATAATTTTTTATTTCACTTCACTACCAAAATTCAAAGAAATAATCCTTTATATCCTGCAAGTAGTACTTCTTAAACAGAAAGCAACGAGCACTTTTTGTTTCTTCCTTTATCCGATCCTCCATACTTCCGATCGAATTTCTTTCATTTTCAAGATTTTTTTTTTCAGTCAGTCTCTTTCTAACGGTTAGGCCACCAAGTGAGAGATGTGCATATAAAAGGATTCAACAGCCACACATCACTGATTTTGTAAAATAACAAAGAGGAAGATTCCTCCAATAGATTGCGTACCGTGAAGCTCACATGTTGGCGAATAAATTGTGTTCCAAATACAATTGATTGTAACTTAATTAATTTGATTACTTAATTAATTTAAAACTATATTTTCATGCATACATTTTTAAAAGCTTATGTTTAAATATGAAAGCACTCTCAGTCTATAGTAACAAATTAAAGTTCTGATTGGTGTAAAAATATAGTAAAATTATAGTATATATATATATATCGTAATGTATAGAACAGGATAATTTTTTATTTCACTTCATTACCAAAATTCAAAGAAATAATCCTTTATATCCTGCAAGTAGCACTTCTTAAACAGAAAGCAACGAACACTTTTTACTTCTTCCTTTATCTGATCCCCCATACTTCCCATCGAATTTCTTTCATTTTCAAGATTTTTTTTTTTCAGTCAGTCTCTTTCTAACGGTTAGGCCACCGAGTGAGAGATGTGCATATAAAAGGATTCAACAGCCACACATCACTGATTTTGTAAAATACAAAGTGCGAGATTCCTCCGATAGATCGCGTACCTTGAATTTCACTTGTTGGCGAATAAAATTGCGTTCCCCGTTCAACCGATTGTTATTTGATTAATTTCATCACTTAATTAATTTAAAATGATATTTTTATGTATATATTTTTTTAAAAGCTAATGTTTAAATAAGATCCTCCATACTTTTGATCAAATTTATTTCATTTTCAACCTTTTTTTTCAGTCTCTTTCTAACGGTTAGGCCACCAAGTGAGAGATGTGCATATAAAAGGATTCAACAGCCACACATCACTGATTTTGTAAAATAACAAAGAGGAAGATTCCTCCAATAGGTCGCGTACCCTGAACTTCACTTGTTGGCAAATAAATTGTGTTCTCAATACAACCGATTGTAACTTAATTAATTTGATTACTATTTAATTAATTTGATTGTAACTTAACTAATTTAAATTATATTTTTATGTATATATATATATATATATATATATATTAAAACTAATGTTTAAATACGAAAGCAATCTCAGTCTTTAGTAACAAATTAAAGTTCTGATGGGTGTAAAAATATAGTAAAATTATAGTAAATATACATATGTATCGTAATGTATAGAACATGATAATTTTTTATTTCACTTCACTACCAAAAGTCAAAGAAATAATCCTTTATATCCTGCAAGTAGCACTTCTTAAACAGAAAGCAACGAACACTTTTTACTTCTTCCTTTATCTGATCCTCCATACTTCCCATCGAATTTCTTTCATTTTCAAGATTTTTTTTTTTTTCAGTCAGTCTCTTTCTAACGGTTAGGCCACCGAGTGAGAGATGTGCATATAAAAGGATTCAACAGCCATACATCACTGATTTTGTAAAATACAAAGTGCGAGATTCCTCCTATAGATCGCGTACCTTGAACTTCACTTGTTGGCGAATAAAATTGCGTTCCCCGTTCAACCGATTGTTATTTGATTAATTTCATCACTTAATTAATTTAAAATGATATTTTTATGTATATATTTTTTTAAAAGCTAATGTTTAAATAAGATCCTCCATACTTTTGATCAAACTTATTTCATTTTCAACCTTTTTTTTTCAGTCAGTCTCTTTCTAACGGTTAGGCCACCAAGTGAGAGATGTGCATATAAAAGGATTCAACAGCTACACATCACTGATTTTGTAAAATAACAAGGAGGTAGATTCCTCCAATAGGTCGCGTACCCTGAACTTCACTTGTTGGCAAATAAATTGTGTTCTCAATACAACCGATTGTAACTTAATTAATTTGATTACTATTTAATTAATTTGATTGTAACTTAACTAATTTAAATTATATTTTTATGTATATATATATATATATATATTAAAACTAATGTTTAAATACGAAAGCACTCTCAGTCATTAGTAACAAATTAAAGTTCTGATGGGTGTAAAAATATAGTAAAATTATAGTAAATATACATATATATCGTAATGTATAGAACATGATAATTTTTTATTTCACTTCACTACCAAAATTCAAAGAAATAATCCTTTATATCCTGCAAGTAGTACTTCTTAAACTGAAAGCAACGAACACTTTTTACTTCTTCCTTTACCTGATCCTCCATACTTCCGATCGAATTTCTTTCATTTTCAAGATTTTTTTTTTTTTTCAGTCAGTCTCTTTCTAACGGTTAGGCCACCAAGTGAGAGATGTGCATATAAAAGGATTCAACAGCCACACATCACTGATTTTGTAAAATACAAAGTGCGAGATTCCTCCGATAGATCGCGTACCCTGAACTTCACTTATTGGCGAATAAAATTGTGTTTTCATTCAACCGATTGTTATTTAATTAATTTCATCACTTAATTAATTTAAAATGATATTTTTATGTATATATTTTTTAAAGGCTAATGTTTAAACAAGATCCTCCATACTTTTGATCAAATTTATTTCATTTTCAACCTTTTTTTTTCAATCAATCTGTTTCTAACTCTTTGGCCACCAAGTGAGAGATATGCATGCAGGGCCATAGCTATGGGGGGTGGCCGATCAGCCCCCCTCCCCTTCTAAAACATTTTAAGCTTCCCCTGGAAAATATTCCAAAATAACTAAATGAATTTATGTTCCAAAAATCGAAATGAAATTCTATTCAAAAATCTAATTTGTTTCGAGGATCTTTCACAGTTTTGCAAAAATACTAAATTGAAACTAAAATAAGTGTTTCAACACCTGCTAATCCTGTTTGCACATATGAAGCTAAGATGGTGTTTAATTTTGCATTAGTTATACACTCGAATTTTTCATCATCCTATTTCTTTCTTAGCATAAAATGAACTTATCACAACAATTTAATGAGAAACATAGGAACTACAGTGTGAATGTGCGCTATTTTATCTATCTGAAGCATACAGAGTTAAAGAGAGAAAATATAAGCCACCTATCTACATTTTCTTGACAGTATCCCCCCCCCCCCATTATTCCCTTCTAGCTACGGCACTGTGTGCATATAAAAGGATTCAACAGCCATACATGACTGATTTTATAAAATAACAAAGAGGAAGATTCCTCCAATAGGTCGCGTACCCTGAACTTCACTTGTTGGCGAATAAATTGTGTTCCCAATACAACCGATTGTTACCGTTAATGAACTTGTTAAAGTGAATTGAATTGTCATATAGGCAGTTGACAAAGGGGAGAGGAAATCAAACGAGTGATCGTATCGAATCTCAAATTACACAGAAATAAAGTATATCGATTGTATCTGTCTGTTTTTAATTTTCGTAAAATGATGATTACAGTTTTTTTGTTTCTTTTAGATTGTATCAAGTACAGAGAAGGTTGTCTAATAACCAGGTGCCAGCCTGGATATCATGATCATGATAGGTGAAATAAATTACATTTAAAAGTGTTAACAACATTGTTGTAACTCAGGATACTATTTTACAATAAAATAGCCTAGAGTTATAGGATAGTTTATAAATAGGTCTATTTATAAAGTGAAGCAATCTTATTTGTAATCGAAATTAAATCGGATCGGTTACGTAAGAGTATATCTCTCTATTTCAAAGAAATGAAATAATGGTTGAAAACAGGCCTATTCATTTTCAAAGCCGGTTATTTTACCATTAAAGTTAACTATAAATAGTAGTTTTAAAATGACTTTTTTATTTTTAATATATTTAACCTAAGAAATGTTTCAGAAAATATATGTTATATGAATTAATCTTTCATGGAATATTTTTTCCATTACTGCAAATATACATGTCCTTATAACATTATTTATAAGAAAAATACTTTTTAAATGGTCTCACTTTTACTTATAGTTAACATGGTATATAAAAAAATAGCGTAAACATGATTTCTATGAGCATGTATGAATGAGCAAGATAACATAACTGACAAGTCATGCCTATTTCAGAATGCGAAGTTCAGCGTTCGAATCAAGTCGTTTTCGTTGTTTTAGAAATTCGTAAATACCCCTTCCCCGTTTTCTTTTTTTTTTTTTTTTTTTTTTTTTTTTTTTTTCTACATATTTTCTATATAGGTGTTCGACAAATCAAGTGGAGTTTTAACAGAAATTTTAAAAGAATTAGAAGCATTTAAAAGCAAAAGTAAAAGAAAGAAAACTGAGTATTTTTAAAAAATAATTTTACGAAACACTTTCTTTACGGAGTAGTACAAACACAATTCTTGCACGTTTGTCATAATAGAAACCCAACTGCAATGGACAAGTTTTAAATAGATTTATATAATTAAAAAGATAGTTTTATTCCATATGAATACTGTAAAACTCCAATCATCAAAACTTAAGTAATCTGGATCCCGATACATTCGAATAGATATCAGGAAATAGAAGGCACATTTGTTGAAATTCAATGCATATACCTTTTAGAAATATAATTAATTTGAACCTTATTAATATATATATAACATTACATAAATTTAAACCAATATTAAGATTTTTTAAAATTAGAATATATCTTTGTACATATCTAATTGTCCATATTTAATAATTCTAAGTCGACATTTTACCAAATTCAGGCACACACTGTTTCTTTATTCTTAAATTCTAATAAAATCTTACTTTTATTTACTTTTTACTTATTTATTTTTTATAATTACTTTTATTCTAAATTTTTTTATCCTAAAATGTATTTATTTATTTTTTTTACTTTTATTTTTACTTCCATTCTAAAAATTATAGCTGGACCGTTAACTGAAAAGCAAATAGGTTAAATAATAATAAAGAATACTGCCCAGTTAAACTGATGGCATTGAGCTCACAGGCTACAAATACTAATTGTACATTAAAACCTTATATTTTTAAGGGTTAATTCCGTTCGAAAAAAAAATTAAGAAGGGGAAACAGCTCTCCCCTTTCCTCTTATTTTATACTTAATCATTGAACCTCCTATACTATCAAAGACATGCTTTATCTTATAAAAAATCTATGTCCAAAATTCAGAGCAAATGAGAAAATTCTTAATAAAAATCCATTTAGCATTTATATAATTTAAAAGGAGTTATCCCCCTCTTTTATACTTAACCATTAAACTTCCAAAACTATTCAGAGACTTGAACAAAATCTGAAAATTCTGCTTGAAAAACCCATTTATATAAATTAAGGGGGGGGGGGGGTATTAGAACCCCTGTTCCCCCTATTTATACTTATTCAATGAACACCTAGTAACAGTCACGGAATCGCCTCATCAGAATGATCCTAATCTAAATTTTGAACGAAAACTTAATTCTGCATGAAAATCCCATTTATATCAACTAAGGGGAGGGGCATGAGCCCCCCGTTCCCCCTCTTATACATATCGAATGAACTCCAAAAACTAATCAGGGAAGCGCCTTGTCAGGATATACCTACATACAAAATTTCAAGTGGATCGAATATTTTTATCATGAGTTATCGCGTTACGCACGAACGTACATACAAAACGGACGGGCACATAAGCTCTCAGGCTATGATAGCCCGTGAGCTAAAAAGGCAAATTTCTTATATTCATTAATTCTTCCACAGAGACAAAACATTGAACACTAAACTCAGCGAACAGCTTTAAATGTGTGAAATTGTGTACTGTATTTTTTTTAAATAATAATTTAATGTAAATTTAATCTCATTTCCAACACAAATTATGTCTTTTTATTTAACAAAAACCAATTTCAGGAAATTTTATGTCACTACAATTTACCTCTTTCTTTAATTATTGCTTTAATTATCCAGATTTCGATTAATTCGTATTGCATTCATAACACATTACAGCGGATTATTGAAGTTTCGCTACATCTTTATTTATTTATTTATTTATTACGTTTATTCTAATAGAATTCATTTAATAGCTTAAAGAAACTTCAGGCCTCCCACTTGGTCCGTTTTGTATACGACTTTTATATAAGAAAAAAAAAAGTCCTTTTTTTAGATTTTTCTAACCAATTTTGTAGAAATCTAAATGGAAGACAACTTTTGTTGCAAATGTTGCAAAAATCTTGCACGAAAAATTTTCTCCAGAAATAATTTAGATAATTTTTTTTTAATATATTGTAGCAGTTAAAAATATATTTTTTTTGATTAATCAATCTGTTTGAAACTATAAAACGTTTGTCCCGTTCCAACTTATCAAATGTACATAATCAGAATTAGCCAAACAATCTAAATTTATATTATAGCAAAAAATAATCAAATAGCTGAATAAATTTTCATTAATTTTCATATAAAATTAAGCGTAGTTTTTAGAGATATTTTGAAAACTAAGAAGGAAAGAGATATGTTTAAAGAAGAATACACAGAAAAAAGTAGTTAAAAATTTTAATTTCCTGGGGAGATATTTTGAATATAAAAATGCATCAAACGTCCATATATTTAAATTCAGAAAAATTCAGAAGTTTAGTTACAAGCAGCCTTAAGATGAAGTTTTCCTCTGTTCATTGATATTTTTACAAGTAAAAACTTTTTAAAATCTAGGATGCTTACGATTATCAAAAACCATAACATCTGAAGACTTAATATTACGAAGAAGAATTTGAAAGCTGAGTAATCAGCCCTTTAATTCGAACTTGTTGTGAACCTTGTGGTGTTGCTCTTTGTGCTTTAAATTGTACCTCAAAAAAGCAAATTTTTAAAATTTTAGTATTGTTTATGTATAAATGAAACCCATATTCAAACAATATTTCTATAGGTTTTTATTCAAGTTTACGTAAAATGTTATGTTAAAAACAATGTTTTCTTATGCAGAATTTAAAAACAATAATAAAATTTGCTTTTTAAGTAATTTCTCAAAAAGTATTAATTTTTAGCATATTTAAATAGTTTAAATAGTTAAATATATGAAGTAATAAGAACGGGATGAAGTTTATAATTAAAAAAAATTAAACTACATTTTTTTTAAATATTTTTTTTTTTTTTAAATCATGAAATAGGAAAAACTCACAATCCTATTCGGTTGAATTACCTCAGATCTCAAAGTTTTAATGTGTGTCAGTATATAAGTGTAAATTCATTATGCAATTTATGGATACAAGTGCAACTCGTAAAACATGTCTTTTTCGTTCTTTGTTTTCCTATACCTAACACGTGTCTCAGGTGGAACAAAGACCTCATACCCTATGTTTTTACATGCATTGACCTACCAAGGTCGAGAGATTTAAAGAATCATATTACCAGCTCTTAGCAAAACGGGACTAATGGGATACCCATAACGCTTGACATTTAATACAGGTTGCTTTTGTTCTTCGGACATCATTGCTTTTCTTCTGGAACTTGTATCTTCATTTAAATAGCAGAACTCAATGCTCAGTTTATTTTTTTAAATCGACGTGCTTCAAGTAATAGCTTGTAATAGCTTGTCATCGTCAAAAATGTAAAAAAGAAAAAAAAAAAAAGAAAAAAGTTCTAGAAAAATTATACTTGCATCACAGAATTCCAATACGTTTCTTTCAGTATACCTGAGCTGAATGCAAATACAGAGGGCGAGATTATAACTTTAGGAACAGTGTTCACGTCTTTAAAATTTGCTCTTTTTTTTTTTTTTTTTTTTTTTTTTTTTTTTACTTATGTGGGAGAAAATATTGCCAACGAGAAATTTATTTCATCTTGGCAATATTCTCCCTATATAATTATGTAATGAAATACTTTTGTGTTACCCTGTAAATCCATAACAAATATTTTTCGCACCACAGATTGCACAGAATGTATATTATAGTACATACTTCATAGATGCATATCAATTCTATTATGTTCGAAAGAGTGTAACACAATTAAAATGCACCTGAAACTTTTTTCTCCAATGAACTCAATGCATCGGAATTCTTTTGATTGTTCCTGTAATTGAACTATGCATCCGATTTTCATAAAATCTGAAATGACTAGGCAAAATTATGTAATAATTATGTATTTTGAATTTCAAATGCTTCGGTTGGGTAGTTTTTACGTTGTTATGTATGGACAGACGGAAGGATTGAACGACAACTATAAGTGTGAGGTATTTTTATAATTAAACGCACCTTAAAAGAGGGGAAGAGTTCACGAGGTATAGTCAATCAAACACTGTCTAATCTAGTTTCACCGGATTCTTTGACTGAGGATGGACAAGTTTTAAATCTTCCGAAACTGTAGGAATTTAACTGTATTATATTATTGTAAAAAATTATTTCATTATAAATTTAAATAATAAATTACATATACTGATTGACCGTAGTCATGCTTTATTCATCTACATGCAGTATAATGAGTTATTTTATGAATAATTATTTATTTACTGGTACAGTTTGCTATTATTAAAGAAACGGTTATTTTTTTTTTTTATCGTAGTAATATGAAATTTTGTGCATATATATATTTCACCGAAAGCATATAGAACACCTTCAATAAATTTTCCAATATTATTAATACTTAAAAATTTTTTTAATTTTAAATTAAATTTTAACATGCCCCCGTGTCTTAATTTTTGAGATATTTTCTTGCTTTTTCAATTTTTATCACTAAAAACTCTATCATAAACAAATTTATGGAAGACTTTTTTTATCTCTTGAATAGTTAATATTTTACAGATTTTTTTTCTAAATTCCATATCGATTTTCATCAAAACTTTGCCCTTTAATAAGTAAAAAATCAAATTGGACTATCTTAATGAAAACGAATTTTAAAAAGCTTACACAATGTCTTTCTAAACAGCATCAGGATACTTCCTTATCAATTTCATAAGTCTTGATCAAAAATTACGTCACAAGAAGCCTTTCAAAAATCTAAAATCGCTGAAAAATTATTTTTGAGAAAAACAGATTTAAAGCATATAAACACACTTATCTTTATTATTTACTTCTTAAAACCTTCATAAATGATATTTTTAAACGAAAAAAAAAAATTGATACTATTACACCACAGAAATAGACTTTTTGCGACGATTTTGCTCAAATAAAAGTTCACTGTCCTCTTAAATGTGATAATATAAGTGTAATAATTTCATTGACACAAAAGCAAAATAGGAATATTTCTTAAAGTAAAAGATGGTTACTGTTTAACCCCTTCATTGCAATTGCCTTGAACAGAATTTTTAATCTTCCCCACAGGTTTTTCAAGACAGAAATTTTTGCCTGATTTAATCGGGCTTAAGAGTACTCAACAGTGTTGACACTTTGAAGGGCTTTCGAGTTCACGTAAACTTTACGTCCAGTTTATAGTTGAATGTCTTTTTATTAATAATCCATTGGGAAAGGAAAGTCTAACTACACAGTGTCAGCAAAAAAATATCTAGATACTCATTGAAAAATGTGAAGATTGCGACAGATGGTCCATACTAATACATTCATCAGTAATGTTTCTTTTTTATTTCTCCAGTTGTTACAGTTGGCATTTAGAGTACATCATATTTTTTAAATACAGGGTGGGGCATAAAGATCTTCCTAATTTGCCGTTGTCACTGCGGCGGCGCTAGTGCAGAGGACATGTCCGAAGTACGCAGTTATATTTCCCTGGTTATGTTATTTTAGTGACTAATGAACATCATGTTTTCGTTGTTGAAACTTTAAGAATGTGGATTCCATCATTCAAACGCAACGACAACTTCGTAGGCACTTTGGAGTAAGCAAGCATTGAAAAGTACCCGACAGAAAAACAATAGCCTTATGGGTTACTAATTTTAGAGAAACGGGTTCGTGATTAAAACGAAAGTCGCCCGGTAGACCACGTCATGTTCGAACATCACGTCATATTCAGAGACTTATAGAGAACGAAGGAAAACATTTAGACGATATCATTTTTCGTACAACAAAGCCTCGAAATTAATTAATAGCAGAAATTGTTACAGTAATGTTGTAAAAATTAATAAATGGCATGCATTATTCTTTCCGAATTTAAACTTAAAATATTTGTTTTCAATGTTTATGTATTTTTATTGACCTCTTAAAATGGGGAGATCTTTATGCCCCATCCCGTATATCAAATCCTGTTGAAGTTTTTCTCAGTCTTTTTGAATCGATTTTTCATTTTGTTATACTGCCATGTGGTAAATAGGCCTTTTTAGGACATAGATAGTTTACTTAATGCTTGTAAATCTAAGGTTTTAAGACTTACAGAAACATTTTATTCTAATAAAGTCAAAACACAAGATTCTTCAAGAATTTTAAGCTTTTTACGTTGATTATGTGCACCAGAAGAGTATATTTTTGGAAAGAAAATATTTTTAAAAATTCCTCTTTTTATACTATTGCCAGAATTTAAAAAAATAATAATAAATGGAGAACTCATGTTAAGTGCCAGAGTCACCACTCAACGTAACCAACCCGTGATAGAAACTCTCACCCGCTTCTTCTATTTAAAACTAAAAAAAAAAAAAAAAAAAAAAAAAAAAAAAAAAAAAAAAAAAACTTTCGAACATAGAGATTATAGCTTAGGTGTCAAGATTTTTATTTATTTAATTATTTATTTTGTAAATGTGTATGTGCGTTTAATTAGCACTGTGGTATAAACAATAACATTTTATGATATAATAAAATTTAAATATTAATAATTACTTTGTGAAAGAAAAATGCATTAACCTGAAAAAAAAAATCATAAAAAATTTAGCATTAAATATAGCACATAAGAGTGTAATTAAATTACAAGTTTAAATTGCCTGATTAAATACAGAAAAATTTACAATAAAAGATAACTGGCTGGAATAATCAAAGATTCTGAGTCCTTTATGCGGCATGTATGCCTGGTCGCCTATTCTCAAGAGGTTAAAATATATCTTTCAGTATCATATTTTGTAACATCATTCAAAATGACTGATAATATTGCCATCTTAGAAACTGACCAAAGTTTTTATTTTATTCATCCTTTAATATTAACAGTTCCAAGTGAATCAAAGATATCAAATATTTTTCTCATCTAAAAATGTGGCTATTATCGCAGAATGCCATATCATTTTCACTCGTTTGAACAGTGAAAGGCTGCTAAAGTATTATTTATTACATTAAAAAGTTGAAAACGATATGAAAATGGAGAGTATTATGTTAGTTTAAAGATATTGAAAACCATGTCGGTTCCTTTGTTATTTAAAAAACTGGTTATTTTTTATTATTATTAACTTATATTTAAGTCTTTTGTATTTTTTATTCTTTAACAAAGCTATTTTTGTATAAGTAGTTGTCGATATTATTTGCAGGAAACCTATTATAAAAACAGTTTACAAATAACGTCATTGTATTGTTGTAGGTAAAACAAGATTTATTTCTTGATTAATTATTCACAACTTTTTGACCTGCAGATTTTCAAAGTGACAACAGAACATAATATTAATGATAACAATAATAATAATAATAATAATAATAATAATAATAATAATAATAATAAATAATAATATGGTATAATTAATATGGAATGAAATTGCATGTGTTAGTATATTAATTTCATTTCTTCACAGTTTTTTTTTTTTTTTTTTTTTTTTTACCGAAAATGTTTTTAAAAAGTTACTCAAAAATAAAAACAACAAAATCTTTTTATATATAAAAAATAATATTGTTAAACAGAATTATATGTTCTGGTATCAATTCGTCAATATTCAACTCGTCTATAAATAAAAGTATGTTGCACTTTTCATACAAAATAATTTGCTTAGTCATATTTAGAAAGCACAGTGAATCCGTCGAAGAGAAATATTAACTAACTTTCATTACAAAAGGTGAAAAGCTACCTATTGCAGCCGGAGGGAAGCACTTCCGGAAAATTTTGGTGTATTTTCAACGATCATTGACTTACAGATCCCAAAACCACCTTACGTCCACATTTTGACAGGCATATATAAATATGTATAGATATATATATATATACATATATAAATGATTTATGTCATGTGACAATTCCCGTATTTATTAACCTATTTAGGGAGATTAATTGTATGCATAGCGCATACCAATTTTTCAACCGAGTTCGTTGATCAGCTTCATCCAACATCTTATCTTATCTCTCTCTCATATTATCATTTGAAATTTTTAAAAATTTTTAAAAATGATGCGAATAAATTAAAAACTGGAAAATATTTTTTCTTGAGAATTTGATCTTAATACAGGGATTCCGAAGCATATTATTTTTTGTTTTTGTTATCTTCAAAGTGGCTGAGATATAGCAGTTTTAAGATGGCTAACATTTTTAAACAATTCGATTTCAGAGATGCAACTTTCGTATTTATAAGTTGATTTGCATGAGATTTATTGTAAGCATGGTACATACCAGTGTCTCGAGCGAGTTCGTTGGTCAGCTTCATCTGCAACCTTGATTCAAAATGGTGGCCATTTGCACCATGCATTGTCACGCAATGCTTAAAAATTATCATCCATTAGCTTCAAATTCTTGCCAAGTTTAGCGACACTTGAAAACCAAAATTAGCTATCTATAAACAATACCAATTTGACTATAGCTTACTAATTTAGTGCAGTTCTCATTCAAATTTTAGTTCTGACGAATATTCTCTTATCGGATTTGTTGCAATTTAAACCGTTAAAATTTAAATAAAATTTAGCTTCGAGTAAAACTTGCAAGGTTTTAAAACCAATAGATATGAAAGCTTCATGAAATATGAAGACCGAAAAGACTTTTTTAAGTGCGGTCGTAATTACAAAAATACGTATAACACCTATAATCGTCGTTCAGTTCATCGTCTGTTTGTCTGTCCGCATATAACAACACAAATACTAAACAACCGAATCGTTTGAAATTTAAAATTTACAATTTTTGCATTTCAAACATTATGAAAATTGGAGGCATAGTTTCATTACAGGGACAATCAAAAGTTTTCTGTTACATTTCGGCTAATGGGGAAAAAAAAGGCTTCAAGTGCCTTTTAATGATGCTACACTCTTTCGAACATAATAAAATTGATATGCATCTATGAAATAAATACTAAAACATACATTCTGTGCAATTTGTGGTGCAAGGAATATTTTTTATTAATTTACATGGCCTTACAAAAGTATTCCATTACATAATGATATGGATTGAAACATTGTTTGAGGCAAATTTTAATTATATTAAACTGCTTCACATTTTACGAAATTGATATATATTGCGAGGTTTACTATAAGTTACTTCTTGTATAATAGAAAGCAGATGGTATTTACAGGGACCCATAAGGTATTTCGGCTAACATATTGTATCCTAAATACTGTATACTCTTACAAAACGATCCGAATATTTTTAAAAATTCGTTATAGTATGAACGCATCTACTTTGCTAAGCTTGACGTGCAATTTTTGATTTGTTTTATTTAAATGTGGTTATAATCCCAACCATTTACCTTGGTGCATATTTTATCTTATTAAAAATTATTATTCGGTAGTTTGCAACTGCAAAACATTTCTCGATTGTATATAAGATCATCATTTATTTACATTGTTCTAATAAGAATTTTGATATTTCCATAACAGAATATTTTTTTATAATCTAATTATCTTTGTAAATATTGTTCAAAAACAGTTCTAATACCGATTTATTAAATAAGTTTTCATTGAAAAGTTTATCTAAAATTCATATTATAATATAGATTGTTTTGCACATCTTAGATATTAACGTAAATAATTATTCAGGTGAAGCACTTTTTTTTACTTTTTCGGGTCCAATTTTTTTTCAATAATTAGAAAAAAATACTATTACGTTAATAACATTAACATTTGCTATCCAAATAGTTTAATTAGAGTTTAAAGGATATTTTATTGTCTGAAACATAACAAATCTTTTTGTTTTGCGTATTATTCAATTCATATTCATATGACAATAGGCTAAGGAAGAGTTATGGGAGATATTTAGAAAATATCATGTTACAACAAGATTTCACTGATACTACAACTTTCTAATACTTTCTGCGCTTTATTGCACAAGATTCTTTCTAGAAAATAACTTTAATTTTATTTTTTAAGAGTTAAATGTGTGTTTAAAAATAGGAAACGAAAATGAGCAAAGAGAATTAAGCAAACATTTATTATTATTATTGTTACTTAATAACCTAAACGTTAATGAAATCATACGGTAAATGCATAGACACTTACTAACATTACTACATATAAACAGTAACAAAAGTATTTATTAAAACAAAATAATACTTTGTTAAAAGACATGTACTATTAATAGTATACTAAACCCGAAAGGGTTAAAATTCAGAATACAATGAATTAAGTCTTAATGCCAGGATACCTAAAAAAATTACCATAAGACAGGTTTCGCTAATAAGATATACTGTCTATTGTAACAGTATTGTAAACTTATGTTCAGGATCATGAAGTGTTTTCGTTTATAAAGAGTATATACAGGTTTCATTTTGGCAGGTTTTACTCTAGTCATATGTAATAAATCATGAAAAAAATAATAAATTAATTGCTATAGATATTAAAAGAAAAACCTGATTTACACTGAAAATTCTCAACACACAAATATAAACACATTTTAGGCCTCTTTTTATCATTAAATTTATAACACAATAAAGTGTTTTGAATTAGTAAATTTCAAGTACAAAACTTCTTGTGTGTTGCGAATGCGTTCTTAATACGTTGCAAAATGTTGCTATCTAGAACTGTGTTCTAAAAATAATATTATTAATTGTTTTAAAATAGTGTTGTAAATAATGTTGATGAAAATAATTTTTTTTTTTTCAATAGGGTTGTGTGCACAACACTTTGTCATCAAATTAACAACACATTGTAAATACCACACAAGTTAGAACACTATAAAACAACAGATTTAAAACACTTTCTACATGGCGGCTTTAAAATTACACAATTTTAAAAAGGAAATAAAAGACAGTTTGTTTTATGTAAACAAATTGCAGGAGATTACTGCGTAAATTGACTGATTTTATCAATAAATATCAATAACTGCTTTTCTGAAAAAATTATGTAGTTTTTAACAACACTTTTTGCACAATATTTTTCCTGACACATCCCATTCGCAACACATTCACAAGACAATCAAAAACGATTTTAGTTTGAAGTGTTAATTATTATGTTCAGTTAGAGTTATAAAAGTTTTTCACGAAATCGCAGTGTACTTCTGGTATCTTTTAGAACTACATTGTAAAAAAATTATTATAAAGTAACTAAAAGTTTTTTAGGAAACTGGGATTCTTAGAATTTTTTATGTAGCAGCAACAGTAAAAATTCATGTAACAGGTACAGATTTGCACTGAAAATAAAAAATAAAAATATGTAAAGTTACTAAGAATTTTTTAGGAAATTGGGATCCCTAGAATATAATATGTAATTGCAACTCAGATTACAAAGAAAATTTCAGTAAGATAACTATAATTTTACTAGCTTCGTTTGTAAAGTTACAGATTCTTTTAGCTTTACAAAAATTAGTTTTTTAGATACACATATTTTCTTGTACGATGTACAGATAAAATATTAGTAAGCATTACAGATTTCAACAATTTTACATTTGTAGGATTTCGGATTTTTTTACAGTATAGTTCACTGAAATAACCAAATCTTTATTACCAAAATAGCTTATATTAGTTACCTTAACACAATTTTTGCCTATTATAGCAATTACGTATTATATATATATATATACATTCCTTTATCAAATAGTACCATCACCTCGTTCTATGTATCCAAGCATTGGTCAAAACTACCCACAGGCTAGCAGCTTATCGTGGAAACTAAACACCTATATTATGTAGCGCTTAGTTCTTCAATTCCCTATCTCGTCATCTATGTGGTTCATTTTTAGTGGCATATATTCTACAGGAGTAAGATGTTTTGAGTTGGTTTGGTCAGATAGTAGACGTTTACTAGAGCAGGGCCGTTATTATAATTCTTTCCTTTCTTTCATATATATGACTTATCTGACGATTTTCATCGTATCAAGAAAATCTTCCGCTGTGAATTAGAACTTTGTTATTTTGTTAACATATTTAAGGATTTTTTTATGCTTATTTTCTCATTGAAGGTGTGTATTTAGGCGGTTCTCTTCGCCTTTTAAATATGAGAATAATAGAGAGATATTTGATTGTTATTTGACAGAGATAAAACGCATTTGTTAATACTATGTATTATAAGAATAGGTAACTATTACATAAGAATTTGCATATTTTTTTATGTGAATCGAATAAATTCTTTTATGTAATTTTTTAAGTAAACTTCTTTATGTAATGAATTATACTACGTTAGTAAAAGGCAATCTGAAAAGTAGTTTTAAAGTTTAATTCAAGAATTTAAAATGTGTAATGTATGAAAACTTATAAAAAAGTCACTTTTGATTGAACATGATAAAATTTTGTTGTACATATAATTTATTTAGTTTAAAAAAGACGTATAATTTTCAATTAACAATCATGTTATTATGTGATACATTTGAAAATATAAAATTAGAATATGTAAAATTTCGGCTAAACTAATGCATATGATTTATCTATTTTACCCGTCGCGTCGGAAGAAAATCCCCTGCTTTAAACAAGAACCTGGTAACTTTATTAAGATATTTAATACTTCTACTATGAGTTGGAGCATTTTCGTTCTAGTGTGTAATTTTTTTATTCTAATTTTCCCTTTTTTTAAAAATAATTTGCATACTTTTCCTATAAGAAGAAAATCTCACACCGGGAACAAGAACTTGATGATTTTAGTAACACATTTGGCAATCTTGTTACAAACAAGCGTATATTCGTCCCAGCAGTTTATTTTTATTCTATTTTTCCTCTTTTTAAAAAATAATCTTAGCCATTCTCTGTCTATTTTTCCCATATGAAGAACATGCTTTGCCAAGAACAGAAACTCGGGGATTTTAATTAACAGATTTAATACTTTGACTACGAATTGGTGCATGTTCGTCCCAGTAAATTTTTTTTATTCCATTTGTTCCCATTTTTGAATAATAATCTTTGCCATTCTCTGCATATTTTTCGCTTTCGAAAAAAATCACCCTTCGGGAAAAATTATTCGGTGGTTTTGTTAACACATTTAATACTTTGACAAAGAGTTGGTGTATATTCGTCCCAGGGGATTATTTTTTATTCCATTTGTTCCACTTTTTGAATAATAATCTTTGCCATTCGCTGCCTATTTTTCACATTCGAAAAAAATCGTCCGTCGGGAAAAAGAATTCGGGGGGGGGGGGGGGTTATTAACATGTTTAATACTTTGACTACGAATTGGTTCATATTTGTCCCAGTGGATTATTTTTTATTCCATTTGTTCCATTTTTAAATAATAATCTTTGCCATTCTCTGCCTATTTTTCTCATTCGGAAAAAATCGCCCGTCGGGAAAAAGAATTCGGGGGGTTTTATTAGCATATTTAATACTTTGACTACGAATTGGTTCATATTCGTCCCAATGCATTATTTTTAATTCCATTTGTACCACTTTTTTAATAATACTCTTTGCCATTCCTGCAAATTTTTTTTCTGTATATCCAAGTTGGAGTTTTTTTTAATTAAATTTTCACTTAAAATGTTCACTGTAAATCTCCATTACTTTTCAATTTTCATTCAAAATATAAAAAACAAAAATTAAAAAAAATGTATTTTTATGAAATTTTATAGATTTAATTTACATTTTGTTTCCTTATGGAAAATGCATTTAACAATGAATTACGCTATTTCTATTATAGGATAATTTAATCTAGGATCTTTCATTTATGGATGTTGTCCGACTGATTTTAAAATTAAGAAATTAAATTAATTTAATGTGATTAATTATTGCAAATATTCCTCATATGTATGACGTTTTACAGAAATAATAAATATGTCTATGAAATATTTAGAGGCCATATTTAACATTAATGGAAACTAGAGTCTTTAAAAAATACGTAAGTAGATGTCTGCTTAGTTGCGGGTATGACTTATTTTTTCAATATATTTCATAAGCTACAACTTTTTAGACATACTTGAATATAGTAAAAAGAAATATCGAAATAATCTTAACGGGCAGGACTCTATGCTATATTAAAATTTTCTTTTATCATTCAATAATAAAAACAAAGCTATTGTGGATATCACTAGGAAAAAAACAGAAAAAGATTAAGCTTTATTTAAAACTAATAGAATACTTTGTAACCTTGACGATTCAAAAGAAATGGAATACCATTATTAATATATTAGAACCAATTAGACCATTATTAAGGATAATTCTATTAATGTTACAATTTTTTGGATTAGTTTCAACTTGCAATCATCTTCATCCATTATCATTCACCTTTCAATTTAAAGCGTTGAAAGCTTTGCAAAAACCGAAAGTGTTATTATGAGTATCTATTGTAAGTGTTGCTATCTTTCAAAAGCTGACGCGCAATAACATTCGAATATATTTTACGGCATGTTTCTTATGCTTCTTTTATGAACAGTTAATTATCTAAACACAAAAGAACTTGCCAGGTGTTTCTTCTGTATGTAAAATACCGGATTCCGTGCAAGGTGTTATTTATGATTTTACATACAGTAATTGCAAGTATTACGAATCGCAATTATTAAAAAAGTAGATATGTATTTGTCTGTTTAATTTATTGAAGACTTCATTATTATTTTTTTTTTCAAATAATTCATAAATTAGAATTTTTGCTTGGATATTTTAAATGGAAAGAAGTAAGTAATAATTGATTAGTTTTATAAAATAAAATTTCTTGCATCAAAATGTGAAAAATGCTTTGATGTTTAAAGCATTATTAGTGAATTTTAAATAAATTTCTAATTTTTAACGTTTATAAATATTTTCTTTGAAACTAAAAAAAAAAAAAAAAAAAAAAAAACTATCTGAAATTTTGAATATAGGAGTGCGGTTTGTTGAACCCCTTAACTGGTTAATTCTTTTCCGTTCAATAAATTGAAAATAGCGGACTCACACCACTATTATTTAAATAAAATATTCGTAAAACTTGTCTAAACACTTCTGCCTTTCAATAGCATGAAAATTTTCTTAAAAATAATAGTGGTGTCAAAAAGCTTTAAATGATGCAATAAGCAAATTCGTCTTGACCGAACGGCGTTCGGGCAAGCTAGTTAAGAAGTTAACTCTTAAAAAATTAAAACTTTTAATATGTTACGTATTTTTAGTAAAATTATTTTTCTTCCAGTATTATAATGAACCAAAATATGTTATACGAAGGTATGATTTTGAGTAATATTTAAAACTAATAATAATCATAACATTTTTATTAAAAATATTTTGATAATGCTCGTTTTTTGTATATGTTCTTGAATACTAATATTCTTTGTGCAGTAAGAGAAATTGCAAGATGCTGAGTGCACCAGTAATATACAAATATTTTTCATTATTGATTTATATTAAATATATGTGGAGGCAGGTGAACAAGTTAATTTCATTACGCTCTATACTAAAGGCGGTCATATCAGAGAAGGACGATATCTTCAGCAGTATATGCAAGTATGGATATGCAGGAGCCCCTTAAATGTAACCTGTGCTGAAACTCCCAATTAAAAATTAATGGAGTATAAAATTAGCGGAAAACACTTTAATAAATCCATGATGTAATCGTGAGTAAAATTTGAAAAAACTATGAACCAACTCAAACTGACCTGTCGTCATCCCACCACGTCGAAAATAAGTCGTATCTACATCACTGTGAAATTATGATGTCCCATTTTATGATAGAACGCAGATGACTTTGAAAATGGACATGGTAACTTTTTTGAGCAATGTCCGGAAGATTTTTTAGAGTTATGTCGGTCATTTCAGAATCAGGATGTAACAGACAGTGTAGCTCGCATTTGGCGAAATTTTATTTAGAAATATTAAATTCAAACTAGAAATCTTTTAATAGAAATTTTATTTTATTTTAGTTATGTAATATTCACTATCTTATAAAGTAAAAATAACTCTTAAAATTTACTGCTGATGATTCGGAAAGCCTAAAACAAAAAAATCAACCAAATGTGGCAACACTGAAAACTGATAACAGAATAAAGATACCATCTTTCGCTGATGAAGACAGCTGTGACAATTTATCCGTCACATTGACTAGCCACGATACTGGGGCAGTTTTTCTAACTATTGATCGACATTATTTCACTGATAATTACAAACCTTTACGAGAGAATGACAAAGTACCATTTTCTTGCATTACAATTTGAGGAACGCAGATCTTTACGAGAGTGTTTCAGAGTACCATTTTATTGCATTACAATTTGAGAATCAGATATGTTTACAAAAAAGTATCAGAGTACCATTTCATTGCATTACAATTTAAAAATCACAGATCTTTACAAGAGATTGCCATAGTACATTTTTATTGCATTAAAATTTGAGGATCACTAATCTTTATGAGATGGTTTCAGAGTACCATCTTATTGCATTATAATTTGAAGATCACAGACCGATATGAGAGTGTGTCAGAGTATCATTTTGTTGCAATACAATTCTTCCCTCCCAAACAATGGGTGCATGGAAAATAAGAAATCTTTGGTGAGAATCACGCTTTAATAACATTAATTATATCCATATCCATTAACCTTTTGATTACGGGCCCGGATTGGCCACCATTTATATTTAATATTACAGCAATTTACAAAAAAAAATTGTGGTAAAAATATGGTACACTTCAGTTTTTTCAAAAAGTGGAATGAATGAAATAAAAAAGTAGTCACTGGGACACACTGTGTCCCAACGCTGTAATCAAAAGGTTAAACATATACCCGCAAACATCACTGACACATTTATTAACATATCATCTAAAAGGCATCATTAAAAATGGTGTTGAGAGGTGTTAAATTACACATTCATTGAAAACATGCATTTATAGAGATATCTCATACATCATCTTTTTAAATATGTTATTTCGATGTAGTTCATTTTCGTTTTACTTTTCGCTTTTAATAGATTAGGATCAAGGAAATATATAATCTCTTTGAATTGTCATTAGTGCTACAGAAAAAAAAACCGCGATAAATAATAGTTTCACGAACTTTGGCGCAATTTTGTTGAATACGTTTTTGGAAAAATACATACTTGCTTATGTAGATTACTTCAACATAAAGGAAGTTTCCCATATCAGTTGAATAGCATTCGTAAAGTAAGAGATTTCTTACGAGATATTGGTAGTATTTTACATAAATTAAGTTTTCGTTCAGAAATGAATTTTGGTAGTTGAGAAATGTATTTAAGTTTTGAATAGATTATGAAATCAGGATAATTAAAAGTGAAATTATTTTTCGTGGAATATAGGTTCTGAAAAATAAATTATAGGAAAGTAATTTATGAAGCATAATTACACTCTATTCGTCATAAGCTCAATGTAGTACTAATGTTTATAAATGGAGGCATGGATATAGGGTGTGCAAGCTGAAAACTTTGAAATTCTAAAAATATTTAGTTAGTTTTCATGACTTTTTACAAATTTATCAAAATGGGTTAGTCGAAAAAGAAGTCGATTAAACAAAGTTATTACATAATGCGGATGTTTTTCCTTCGAGTATGCTGACTGATTTACTATTTAATACGGGGTTCCATTACTTTCAGCTAAAATAGAAATAAAACAAACTCGGCTTACGTTATCGGTAAAAGTAACCGGTAAAAGTTGAAAGGATTTTTTTTTTTTTTTAACTAATGAAATACTGTTGTTCATCTAACCTAGTCAGTGAACTTCCCTGGGCTGTAGGAACCCAGTAAGAATTTGTCATTATGAAAAGTACATTATGAATTGATATATGCTTAAATTTTCATGAGGTACTTAAACACATTATTGCACAACATGTAGAGGTACATGAGTAAAGTATATATGTAAATGTTCAAACTGCATGCATGTGATTTTAAATATACATTTATGTATTTAAAAAAATGTAGGGAGCAAAATAAGTAACAAGTAACAACATATTGTATACCACGCGAAATAAATGAAATTTTCTATTTTTGTCTCTACGAAATTTAATTTTAATTTTTGCTTAATTATTTTGTTAATACTCTCCTTAGCAGATTCTTTCAGAAATTCATATCTCCAAAAATACAAATCCATACAAATAAAAACTAGTCGTTGGTGGCCACCATAATACTTACCCATCATGGATATGTATATGAAAATAAAACATGTGAAATTATTTATACAATGCATTGCAATTCATAAACAAAATTTAAATATTGTTAATATACATAGTAATGCTATATTAAAGAACTGCCGATGTACCAATTTCGACAAATTATATAAAACGCCAAACTACTCAAGTAGTACCGAACTGCGTAAAAGAAACTTCCTTATAACTCCAAAAATAATAATTCTATTAACTAACAATTAACTGCGTCGGATTAAGCGTCTCATTTCCGATTAAAATATACTTCTGAATTGAAATTTGAATGAAATACAGGGTCACGAAAAATCGAAGAATGTGGAAAACAAGATTACAAATATCTCGGCAACTAATAATCCGATTTACTTCGTTCTATATGCAAAATGTGTGTTATTTTATTGCCTTTTACGTCCATTCCTTAGAACAAAAAAATTAGAAAATTTTTATGTACTTTTCATCAGAACGAATTTTTCTAGAGTCCGAAAAAATTAGTTCCGGATAATCGAGGTCGCTGATATTAAATAGGGTTCGTCCCATTCTTACATACTAACTACATACAAAATTTCAAGTCTCTATCTCAATTTGTTCAAGAGATAGAGCGTTTACAGACAGACAGACAGACGGACGGCAAAAAATTTTTTCTAAAAATATGTTTTTCGGAATCTCCACTATCTAAAACGTGTAAATCCGTCAAAAAAAATTTCGATTTTCAAAACGATTGCAAGACTTACCCTATACTACGTATAATGGGTAAGTAAAAAAAGAAAAGAAAAGAAACATTGTAGAAAAAGTATTTAGTCCTGAGACGAAAGTAGAAATGTGGAGCTATATTTTAAAATTCAGATCCAATACATATTTCCCCGACACAAGGCAATTTTCGGTTTCCAATAAAGACAAAAACAGGAGTTTATTTGGATTAGTCTAAATTTCAATTCGAACTTATCTACGGGATGTGGGTTAGCTAAATAATGAGACTATGAACCATTTAAGAGCTTCTTTTTGAGAATAATATCCTTTTATAAATGTAACTTTATACTAATTAAAAACAAGAATCAGTGTAAAAGTAGTTGGTATTGAGATGTAAGTTTAAATGGAGAGCGATATTTTGAAATTCAGCTCCACCACATATCCTCCCCCCCCCCCTCCCACCCACCCCACCTCGATAGAAGGATATTTTTGGTCTTCCAACAGTAACAGAAACAGGGGGTAACCCTTCACTGCACGATTTTTTTGCGATTTTTTTGATAAAAAAATTATTTAAAATCATGAAATGGACTAATAATAGGAAAAATAGCAAAGAAAAACTAAATCTCAAATTTTCAGTTATAATTTGATACATTATGGCGTGTACCCTATATACACAATCAGGTTTTTAAATATTGTACTGCTATATTTCGAAATTAAATGGACTTAAATTAATTATTTTTATATCCTTAACATTCTGCAACTTGCTTTTTATTAATATTTTTAAATATTCAGTAAAAATAATAAAAGGAAGTTTTGCCTTAAGAGCTTAATCGAAAACTTTTTTTTTTTTTTTTTTGTTGCTGTTTTCAAAGGAGAAATTCTAGTTTTTGTCAAATGCAATCATCTGATATGAACAAAATAAGTGTTAGTCCATTCTTAGAACTGATCTTTATCAGTTACAATACAACCAGTGTTGAATTCAGACATTTTTCTCCGGGAGGGACTTCTGTGGCTCCGGGGAGGAATGTCCCCCCTCGGGCCACCCTTTGAATTCAACACTGGTTACAACTATCATATTGGCCAAATTCATGGCACATAATGAGAATTATAGCTATTTTAGGTATGTGCCATATGTGACACACGGTATAGTGAAGGGTTAATTTCGATTACTTCAATTTTCAACTTGGGCTTGCTTGTGAAATGTATGTTAGCTCAATAATAGGAATATGAACCATTAAGATTTTTCCGGGTACGGCAAATATTTTTCATGGGAAAAATTATTTTAGACAATATTATATTAGGGTAACATCCCCAGTAACTGGCAGGCACCAGTGATTGACACATCCTACAAAAATGTTCTAAAATAAGATTTATATCCAGTCTTTTAAAAATGCAAGCCCATATACCAGTTATATGCTCATTTACTTTACAGATTATAAATTTGATTTATGCTACTAAATGACAATAGTGCCTAGGAAAAAGAAACAGTTATGGCTTGTATCAAATTAGCCATTTTTGTTGCAAATGCTTCTTCTCTGGCTTAAGAAAGACATGCATTTCAATTCATTATTATCTGATTTATAGTATATTTTAAATTTTAATTGACAACAGTTTTGTTTAGTTGAAAAGGGTTACTTTAACTGTGTAAAAGTCTAAGTGCCAATTACTGGTGATTACAGCAACTTTTTATAAATATATTTTTATAAAAATGCTTTTTCAAATATTTTTGCTTTTAGTGGGCAAAATAGATGCACAGCTATGCACTCTTTGATCTAAAAATATTTGCAAGTAAATATTTTATTTCTTGGTAATGAAAATAGACGTAAGTTTAAAGACAAATCCTTAATGTGCCAATTACTGGGGATGTTACCCTATATGCTATACAGTTCATGTTGAGTCAGCTAAAAAAGTTTTCATGTTTGTCATGCCAATGATATTTTTTCGGTAGTTATAGCATTAACTAGTTCAAACTTTCAGTTACATTTTTCTTAACAATACTGAACAGTTAATACTATGTCATTGGCACTGCAGTTTTAAACAAATCGGAAATCGTACGTGAACGTAGGTAATTTGGTGCGTTCGTACTAGAACTAATTTTATAAACATTCAGACCTTGGTACAATACCTGTGCATGCAAAAAAAATGCATGAATACAAATTTTATATGGCAATATACATTAAATTTAGTTATACGGAAATAATATTAATAAATCTTAAATAGATCGCAATCACCACAGGAACGTAGAAGCATTGCGTATAATGGGATAGCACTGAATTTTTTACGTAAGATAAGATTTCATAGAATGAAGAGAACTTTTATTTGTATCTTTTTAAGTTTAGATTGAATTTTCACAAAATTTGAAATGGCTCGAAAAAATTCTGCAGCGATTATATATATTAAGCTAAAAGATTCATTCAGGCTGTTTTTGTGCTATTACATGCGGACAAAAGGAATGTAAGACTGACGGATCATACAAAGACTATGGTGCTGCATATTTATGTGACTATGAACAATCCTAAAAACATTAGTTAATTTGTATTATTCCTATTTTTAACTTCGACTTCTTTGCGAAATATAATGGATATATGAAACTTTTACCACTTTTTCTCGAACGGAAAAAATGGGAGTAATGATAACATTTAAAAGAATACTATATTTGAATCCAGATGCTTTATTCTATAGTTAATGTTGAGTCAGATAAAAAAAAGGTTTCATTTTTCGTGTCGACGATATTTTTGCGGTACTTATAGCATTAACTAGTTCAAATTTTCAGTTACATTTTTCTGAACAATATTGAACAGCTACTAACGTCGTTTGCATTGTAGTTTTTTAAAAAATGAGCAATTTTGAAAAACAGAATAAAACGCCATGAGGAAAAGATTCACTATTAAGGAAAATAGATATACGCTGAAATTACAACTTCGTGTGTTCTGCATTTTATATTAGGAATTTCTAGCTAGAACAAAAAATGGTATCTAAGTAATTATTTAATAGAAATGAGGAAAAAATAAACAACTTGTATCTGAAAAGTAAATCAGTGTCATATTTTATAATCCATGAAATTCTACCCTTTCGAATAAAATAGCTCGAGGTAATAAATATTTTATTTATTTGTTATTTCACATTACCAGGACTTTAACATCATTGCAAACAATACACCAGCCTTTATCGTTTTGTAAATGTTTTGTTGGATGGTGTTTTAAGTCACGATGTGTATTTAATGTATCTAAAGTAAACTTCCTGTTTTGTGTGGAGCACCACTTTCTCAAAGGAATAAAAATAGGTATTATACATATTATTTATAATGTAAAGGTTTTAAGGTTACAAAACCTTTATGCAAAATATATTCTTGTTTTTCTATTATATTGGAACTCTAGTTTGGATGTTTCAAATAGGAATTTTTTCCTCTTTTGGGTTAACGTCTATAAGGTATATTGTTTGAATTATGGAATAAATTGTTATTTTTATATTTAAGGACGTGAGTTTCAAAAATTGCCTTATCCAGAAAATCAAATTTTGGAAAATCTCGGAAAAACTCTGATTGCTTCCATTGATCTCCTTTGTAAAACAAGATTTTACGGTGTCATAAATACGGAAGAAAACAGTTTTTATGAGGATTGTTGGATGTTTTTCGATACAGATTTACCAAATATATTGATAGATAAATCGCGTTTTTGTTTTTTTAATTTTTTGAATAAAGCGAGTTTTGAAACTCGCATCCTCATTTCGTTTTGAAAATGATTAATCCAATAGCGTTATAAGTCACAACGTGTATTTAATGCACATAAAGTCTATTTCCTTCCAATTTTCTGTCAGCTGATAGAATCACTGAATTTGCAACTTTCAATTGATAAATATCAAACTTTAACATTTTCAAAAAAGAAAATCCATCATCAGAATAAATCGCACTAGCTTCCATCATGTATCTAATCTAAAATTGTTTGGATTATCAGTAGATGAGACTTTAAGCAGGTTCTTTCTTATTAATTACCTTAAACTCAAATTAGTAAAATTTTGTCATAACTACACAAAATTAACAACTAAATCTCAGGAAATTAAAAGCCATAAGCTAAAAATTTGGTATTAAAAAATATTTAATTTCTTATTGGTATTCGAAATTCATAGAAAACATTATCACCTACTCGGCAACTATTTGGCGGGGAATTTTTGCTAAAGCAGCACTTAATAAATTAGTTTTTATATGTATTGAAAAACTGCTGCTATATCACGTGGAAAATTCTCTGAAACATTTGAATCGCATATAACAGTAACTTGATTCAGTATTTGTTATTTCAACATGTGTTATTTCAATAATAATGAAATTGGAAAGGATGTAACTTGTAAGATTTTAAAAAGTGAAATGTGTTTTAAATCCTTTAATTTAACTTCAGTTCTGTGTTTTGGTTGAATTTTCGAAAACTTTTACTATTACCATTTCTGCCGCTCCAAACGTGAAATTTTGCATGGTTACGCAGATTTTATGAAAATGATATTTAAAGGTCATAATACATTTCCAGATATCGGGAATCCTAAAATACATTGACTGAGTTTTAGGTTACAACTATTAAAAAAATTCTAGAAGATGATGGAGTAAGATATCCAGTGATTTTTTTACTGCGATTTTCGATTTTACTTTAAAGTAACTGCGAGAGATAGTACTAAATCGGGGTCCAATTTTTGGCCTCTCTCTTCTCTCATTATTGATGTGAAAGGAGGTTAAATATGTGGAGTGGTCCCTAAGTACAAATATACATTAGTGAAGAGAAGCACTCCATACATTTGACTTTCTCTGTGGCATAGAAAAGTCAGACCTGGATTTAGCACCTGTTTCTTGCAGTTTCTATCGTATCAATTTTAAACTAAATTCGAGCTGTCATCATTTGCAAATTACGGAATTTTAAAATTCGTCAGTCCGTTTTAAGACACCTTTATCTCAACAGTAACAAATGTCCGGAGTCGTTATGGTTGCAATGAGAAATTAGACTGTACTCATCAAATATTTCACGGAATATGCGCACCACGCAACATAAACAGATAACTTTTTTAAACCATCAAAATATTCTTTTGCAGTCCTGAAGCAATTAAGCAGACTTGTTACCTTTCTAACTTGTTTTTATTTAGGTATTTTAAAGTAAGTTTTTTGCCTACTAATAAAGATCTGATTGTAGGAAAATGATTCTGTCAAGAAATTGTTCAATTTTCTACAGCCAAATTTATAAAATTCAGGTTTTTTAAAAATATAATTAAATTTTAAAATGCAGTTTATTTTGTATATTTGACCATTTTGAGCTAATTTTTAATTTAAAAGTTTTATAGAAATGGGCTGCATAATACTAAGTATCGAATTTATAATAAGCTAATTAGTTTGGGAGAAAAAAATAAAATGCACAAATACATATAAAATTACAGCAAAAACTGAATTTATTTTACATTTTTATGCGTTTAAAAAAATTACTTTATTGTAAATACGATACTTATTTTTATTAAATAGACCATGGGGAATAACCTCAAAAATTCAAATCAATTTAACAATATACATAAATATTTTATCACCTTAAACATGCCTATTCGTCGGAAAAACACAAACTGAGAAAAATCACTTTTAAGTGAAGTAGATTGTGGCATTTTACAGGACAGCAATGTAATAAAATCACTTTCAATTGTATTTATACTACTCGGATTGTTACAAATTTCATGAGAATGTATTAGGGATAATAAGGTATAATTTAATCAAAAAATTAGAAAATCGATATTTTCATCGTTTTTTCTCTGAATGAAGGGTACCAAGTTCACATAAGACGCCACACTACTGATTGAAAAAGACCAGGATGATACTACTATGTACGAAGAAGTCTACGGGGGCTTTCCTTTCAAACATCACGCTCAAATTTTAATATTTTGACGTGATTTGTTTTGCTTTGGATAGCTGAAGACGATCCACAACAGGACTAGTTTTTACTTTTTCGATTTTGGTTTCCGATTTAAAAAAAAATATATTTAACTTTCAAAACCAGTTTGAACCGGTTATGAAACTGAAACTATCCTAAAATAAAAAGAATATAACCAAAATCGAAAAAGTAAAAACTAGCCCGGTTGTGGATCGTCCTCAGCTATCCTATATTTAAAAAAAAAATCATATCCAAATATTAAAACTTGAGCGTGATATTTGCAAAGAAAGCTCCCATAGACTTTAGATTATCATCCGGGTCTTTTTCAATCAGTAGTGTGGGCTCTTAATTCAATCATTTTTCCAAACAGTATCAACTACAAAGCAAACAGAAATGAATCAACAGTACTCAGCGTATAAAACCATATGATCATATGATATGTAGAATGGAAGTGAGGTGAGGCTTGAAACAACATGAACTCATGTTGATGTGAGCGTATTAAATCTTCATCACTATCAATTATTACTATGTAATATAGATCCACTGGAAAATATTTATGAAACTGCCGCTAATTCTCAATTTTAATTAGAGTTTCTAACGTTATTTCAGTAATTTTTGCTATAAGTGCAGTACGGAAGAGCTTTGAATGTATCATCTTTTCTGGTAGGAATAATTCTATTTTTGATAGAAACATTAAATAGATCATGACAGGTATAATTTTACCTTACTTTATTAATAAGAAATATTTAATAAATGCCAAAACAAGCAATAATTTTCAGGGTCATTCCATGGTAACTTACGTTGCATTTAGAACTATTTTAAATAATTTTAATAATGTAACATACACAAAATAGTTATTCAAAACGTAAATTTGATATGATTTACTAATTGAACATATTCAAAGTCCAATTTAGATGAAAATTACCTAATTTTAATCTTATATCTTAAATTTTGGTAGTTTTATTTACTATTGTAACTGCTATTACTGAAAAAGGAATGTAAATTATCATAAAAAGTGTATTTTTCATTATTATTTAATTTTCTCCCAAATTAACCTTTAGATAGGTTTTATTGACAAATCATGTTAATTTTACAGGCGAATATTTTTTGTGTTATATTACTAAAATTAGTGCAATAAATTGATCTATATGTGACGTAAATTACCATGGAATGACCCTTCAACGAAATGTCAAAATACACGAGTCGACCTGCTTCCTTCACTTAGTTTAAAGAAAAATTCAGATATGTTAAGCTTGCACTTAAGAGCCTGTATCTAAAGCTAATTTCCAGCAAACCTCTACGCATGCTCAAAACGGAATTTTTTACTGTGAATTACTGCTTATTAATAAAAATAAATATCCCCAAACTTAATTTGACGTATCGCTCACTAGCAAGAAAAGTAACATAACTCTTTTCGTATTATTTCTCTAATACGAAAAATACGTATCTCTCAAATTAAGTGATCTGAGATGTCTTGCTATAGAACATCTCATCTCAGGGAAAATGCCACAAATGTAGTTTTTCAGAAAAACGCTAGATTCCGCTTCACGTCACAGTCACCACATGAGGCTGACAAACTGTGTGAAAGATAAATTTTTCCAATCCTTCCTATCGCTTCTATGTCTTGATAATTTCAAGCATGGAAAATTAGAAGTTGCAATACGAATCAAAAGGTTAGTCAGAAAAAGAAAGATTGATCATTAAAAACAGCTTTAAATAACACCAACCGATATTAGAAAGTAGTTCAGTTTTTTACTCTATACATGAATTATGCAATGCTAAAAGCATTCTACTTCGAGCTTTGAAAGGATCGACCTACGCTACTGGAAAGTATAATTTCATTGTTAAGGTCATTATCCTGTTTAAATTTGTTCTTATTACTTTTGTACATATGAAAATCCATTGTAGTCGATAGGTCAGTGTTTTACGTTACGCAGAGTTAACACTACGACGGCCGCGTTTTCAATATACCTAGAACGGCCGTGAACGGTCATTTTGACCGCTCTTTCGAAAAAACTAAAAAAAAATTAATTTTAACTAAAATAATATTAAAAACTCCTTTCCAGGAAACACGTTTAATGACAAACTACAAAAAAGACTTACATTTTAAAAATATTTTTCAAGAAAATAAAACATTTCACATTCTTTTACTCTTCCTAGGCAATCTTAATGATATAGAATCCTGAAATTAGATAATGTGAGTGTCATATTTTTTATAATTAGAAACATAATATATGTTTTCAAAAATTTTGTTCAAAGTCCGCAATTTTATTAATAGATTAGAAAAAATACTATACTGTAAAATGTAACATACCTCAGTTTATTTCACAAGCAAAGCAGACGGATATTGTCCTTTCTTCTGACATGCATGGCCCGCAAACGTGTTTCTGGCATCTTGAACACTGTTTGGAAGTTTTATTTCCTTTACAATTTTTTAGTATTTGACACTGCTTTCGTTTTCTGTTTTGAATTCCGGGAAGCATTTTGATTTGTTTGTCATCATACAACCTGTTTCGATCAATATAGTTTTTACGGAGTTCATCAGATAGTTTCAAAATATATTCCCGACGACTGATGTTTGAGTCAAGTGTTTCTTTGTATATCACCCATGAATTTATTGCAGCTAGATCAAGTATGTTAAAAAAAAACGTGCACTGACCATCGTCTGGAAGAAGATTTCGTAGAGTATTTTCGGGACATTTGATCCAAAACATCAACACCATACTTAGTAGAATTGTAGAATTGGATAACCTCCGGAGTCTTCTTTTCGTTGTCTGATACATTCAAATTTTTATGCAATGAACTTAGCAAAAGCACATTTTTGTTTTTTTTGCATTGGTATGATGTTAAAGTAATACCTTCATCTGAAATTATTTTGCTAGAATAGAGCTCATCTTTTGTTTTTTTGAAGTTATGTGGTACTTCTTTTTTTGCTCTGTTTATTGTTCCCACCAAACTTAGACCATTTCTCTTCAAATTCTTTGCCAGATTTAGTGTTGTAAAATAATTGTCAGTCGTAACATTTCTCCCACTGTTATACAAGGGTTCCATCAAACGATACACTGCGTGTTCTCCAACTGTTACATGACGTGGCCGCATTTCTTCTTTCCCTAAGTATGAAAACCCATTCAGAACAAACTTCGTTGATAAATCAACAGCTAACCAAAATTTTATCCCAAATTTGTCAGGCTTTTGCGGCATATATTGTATAAATTTGCACCTTGCTTTGGTTGGAAATAACTGCTCATCAACAGTGATGGTTTCACCAGGTTTGTAACACGATAAACAGTTTTCAATAAAATTGTTCCAAACTTCGGAAACAAGAGCGAATCTATCATTTTGCAACCGTTGTGACCTAGTTGATTTGACATCAAATCGCAAATATCGCATAATTTCTTTAAATCTTTTTCGTGACATAGTTTCGTTAAAATATCTGCTCCCCCATCTTTTAGACCACAAGGCATCGATTGAAAGTAATTTTGCATGCAAAGCACCCCGAATAGACAGTAATGAAATGAAGGCATTCGTTCATCTATTGAAAGCTTCCAATTATTATCTCCAGATCTCCGTACTGCTTCAATTTCTGTGCAATTTTGTATGTGTTTCAAAATTTTTTCAGTTAGAAAAAGGCGCCAAGCACTGCTTGCATTATCAAAGCTAATTTTTCTTTTTGCGTAAGATGAAGGGCCACCGCTTTCACGCAAAACATTATGCATTGGCTGTCTTCCGGACATATTTTGCGATATATTCTTCTATATGGTTCCATCTGCGGCTATTACTTCTGCAGAATTATTTTCATCACTATTAATTTGTTGATTCTTTCTTCTTCCACGATTATGCCCTTGAATAACTTCTTCATCTGTTTCATTATCAGAACTAGAGGATGAAATATTATGCGGATTTTCTATTTGATATAGTTTGAAATCAGAACTCGAATCAGATTCGATATCATTGCACTCAATATCACTTTCGATATCGTTTTCATCCTCATTTTCAGAAGCAGAATTTTCGGATGATAAATCTTGCATTGACTGCACAATTGCTTCCGCAGTCAGAAAGTTCTTCCCGACAGTTCTACGAGACATTTTTAGAATAAAAATAATTATTATTATTTAACTGAAAATATCTGTTCATATCGTTTTCAAACGGAAGTAACAAATCAAGTATTGCTTCACTAATAAAGCGATCACTTATTCAAACATTTATCTGGGTATCTCTGCCGTCGGAGCATGCGCGGAAGCAGCAGAGACAGGTGTCTTTCGAAGAAACAGGAATAAAGCAGCTTTTAAGCACCCTCCCCCCCCACATCTATACGTTCTTTGTATAAAAACTTCTTTTACTAGGTGAAAATAATGATTTTATTTGACAAGTGTTGAATTCAAGGGAAGAAAATAATGATTGCTCCGGGGGAGGGAACATTTCTCCGCGGAGATGTGAGATGTCCCCATGGAAGATTTGAGATTGTGTGCTTCAATGGTCAAAAAATGCCATTTAACCTCCCGCAATTCTATAATGCCCCCCTCGGAGTCACAAAAATCGTTCCCGGGGAAAAAATGTTTGAATTCAACACTGTATCTGGCACCAGTCATTTTGACCGTTTTTGGCCGTTCTAGGTATATAAGATTTTTTTTCGAAAACTAACAGCAATATTTCAATGAAATTTTTTTTGTATAATTCTAATGAATATTTAGGAAAAGTCAAAAATTATCGCAGCAATAGGTGAAAGCAAACCAGAGATATGCGAGATTAAAATGCGTTTACGTTAAAAATGATCGCCTTGGCCGTTCTAGTGTTAAAGCCCCCTTCCCTATTTCTGATGAGCTTTCAAAAAATCCTAATTCGAACCTGTCTAAAATTAATGTTTTGTTCAGCAATCATTGTTCAGCCAATGACGTATGATGCTTTGTAAAGAGTCCGAAATTAGTTATTCAAACATCATTTACCATGTGCATGGAAATTACGGAAGTAAACATTCTATACTTGATCCCATAACACACCTTTAAAAAAAATCTTTGAAAGCGATCTTTCAATAGAAGGAACAGGCATTCACGAAATAATTAGAACATTTGTCTAACCACACCCTTTGCTTTTTTTATATATCTCATGAGTCTACCAAAGATTCCCGTTAAGTATCAGCAAGAAAGAATGGACTGAAACATGTCCTGTTATCTCAAATCACTATTTTAGTGGTTTAGTGGCAAAGTTATAGAACTACCATTAATCATATTTTGCGGCATCAAAACAGGTTAAATCTGGTAAATTTTGCAGGAAAAAAAATGACCTCATCTTTCAATAAATATGTAAATGGTGAATAGGGTTTTTCTTTATTTTTTAGAAATTGTACAATTAACTTTAAAAATATATATGTCTGAAATGCAAGCTGTTTCCAAAAATTGCTGTATACTTTACTGTTTATTGCTGTTAATTTGAATAAAGTAATCTTCCCCAAGTAAGAATTAATGAACATTTAAATTGAATAAAAAGCAGAATTACACAAAACAGAGTAAAATTGATCATACAATCTTAAATAATTATTTTACCGATTTAGTAGCAAAGTTATAGAACAATCATTACTTTGTGTTATAAAAATAGGTAAAATCTGGTAAATTTTGAGTAGAAATTTTGCATTAAATGAAGTACACTTCTCTAAATGTGAATTAATAAACATTTAAACTAAATAATTGGGCAGAATTGCACAGAATAGAGTAAAATAGATCATACGTTACCTAAATAACTATTTTAACGATTTAGTGCCAAACTTATAGATTTATCATTAATTATAATTTGTGCTATAAAAATAAGTGGTAAATCTGGTAAATATTGCGTAGCAATTTTGAATTGAATGAAGTATACTTCTCCAAGTGTGAACTAATGAAGATTTAAATTAAATGACCAGAATTGTACAGTATAAAGTAAAATAGATCTTACTACCTTATGTAACTATTTTAACGATTTAATGTCAAAATTATAGAACTATCATTAACCATATTTTATGCTAGAAAAATAGGTTTAATCTGGTTAGTTTTGCAGTGAATGAGGCATACTTCCCAAGTGTGAATCAATGAGCATCTCAACTAAATAACTGAGTAGAATTGCATAGAATAGAATAAAATAGATCAAACTATCTTAAATAAATGTTTTAAGTATTTAGTGGCAAAGTTATACAACTATCATTAAATATAATTTGTGCTGAAAAAATACGTGGTGAATCTGATAAATTTTGCATAGAAATTTTGCATTTAATGAAGAATAATTCCCTAAGTGTGAATTAATATACATTTAACTTAAATAAATGAGCAGAATTTCACAGAATAGAGTATAGTAGATCATTCTACACTGTTAAAAATCTTGTCCTAGCTTGAATCAAATTTTGGTGCTAAATAGCTGTCACTGTAAAATGGGGAAATCTTGAACCATTATTTGGAGCTCCTATAGAAGCATAGTTCCAATAGCAGGAACGAGGTTGAAACAGGAAGCTCCAAATGTTGGTACGAAATTTCAAAATCTTATGGCGGCAGATACTGAGTACCAAAATTTGGTTCAAACTAGGGCAAAAATTTTAACTATGTACCTTAAATAACTATTTTAAAGATTTAATGGCAATGTTACTGAACTATCATTAATCATATTTTATGCTACAAAAATAGGTTAAATATGGTAAATTTTGCAATGAATGAGGCATACTTACCCAAGTGTGAATCTATAAACATTTCAACAAAATAATTGGGCAGAAATGCACAGAATACAGTAAGACAGATCTTTTTACCTTAAATAAATATTTTAAGGATTTGGTTGCAAAGTTGTAGAACTATCAATAATCATAATCTGTACTATAAAAATAGATGAAATCCGAAAAATTTTGCGTAAAGTTTTTACAACAAATAAAATATACTTATCATATTGTGAATTAATGAATATTTTAATTAAACAAATGGGCAGAATTGCACAAAAGAGAATAAAATAGATAGATATTTTTACTTTAAATAAATATTTTAGCAATTTAGTGATAAAGATATAAAACTATCATTAATCGTAGTTTGTCCTAGAAAATTATGTGAAATCAGGTAAATTTTAAAATAAAAATGTACCTTATCTTCTTCTAAATATATAATTGGTAATTAGTTTTCCATTTAATCATCTAATTTCCATATAGAGAGTGTTCTAAAAATTCCACAATGAAGAGAGTTTTAATTCATAACAGAAAATCTAAATAATTTCGCTTTATTTAAAATGTGTGCCTCCATTCGGGCCACTTTTTTTTTTGAAAAATAAGAAATTTTTATCAAATACATGTATTTTTAGTTAAAACAGGGAATAAAACTACGATATCATAAAAATATTTAATGAAATTATAATGAACTTTTCAAATTTGGGCAATATTTAGTCAAATTTTAGTAAAGAATTGCGCTTATGTAAAACTTCTATGACAAAATCTTTCAAATGTATTTCCCTATTTTTTCCCCCCACAATATATTAGTAAACCATTTACCGTAATTTCTTGCGTATAATCCGCGGATCAAACAATCATTTTTCGACCCAGAAATTTTATTAAATAAAATATAACTTTTTAGATCGCCGTAAATACTTGCCTTCAATTTCAAAATGAAATTTCTGGGTCGAAAAAGAATTGTTTGATCCGCGGATTATACGCAGGAAATTACGGTACCTGTGTTATGCAGCAAAAGATTTGCATAACCTCTCTATTTTACTAGCATATACTGAATTTTGTATACAAACACGATTTTTTTAATGTGTATTTATCAATAAAAATAGCTCTTAAATTAATATATATAAACTTATAAACTCATATTTTGCTTCATAATATACTTATTGATGAGCAGAATCTTGTCACAAAATTGTACTGTAATAGCTTAAAAACTTTTTAAGAAACAATGTTTCTCGTAAACTTAATCAAGAAAAACGCAATTTTCTAGAAACCGCAAATCAAAGCTTTAATACAACACAAAAAATTAAGTATAAAGCTTACAAATTTAAAAGAAACATATATGTAGGCGTTACTATACTTGTGTATATATTATATATGTTATATTTGTGCATTAAAATATATTGTTTGCCTTCCTGTGGCTCTTTAAACGATCATTTCTGGTTCATAAAGTTCATTTCCGGTTTATATTTTGGAGTATAACTTTGCATCCAATAATCACTGAATCAAAGATACTACATTTTTGGAATCCTAAATGTTTAAACTTCAATTAAAAAGAAAAAGAAAAAAATAAAAACGATATTT
Organism: Maratus speculifer; assembly: GCA_964019185.1. Taxonomy (NCBI): domain Eukaryota; kingdom Metazoa; phylum Arthropoda; class Arachnida; order Araneae; family Salticidae; genus Maratus; species Maratus speculifer. The sequence continues at coordinate 110,032,126 of OZ025303.1, read as the reverse complement.
TTTTTCAAAAATAGCGATTTGAGGGTAGACATATACATGATAGTGAGTGGTCAGAGAACAAAAAAAGGAAAAGCTACCGGTATTTTTTTTATTAGAAATACTTCAAATAATATAAAAGGATTAAAGAAGGCTCATTTTTCTTTATTAAAATAATGGCATTTCATATCTTTTTTGACTGTGCTTTTTTTTCCTGACCACTCGCCACTCTTCGGGTACCTTAACATCAAAATATCTGTTACAAAATTAAGCAAAGGTTTATTACTTAAATTCCCAGTATGAATTCGGAATATATGAATTAAAAAATCCATTAAATTGGGAGCACTGACGGCAGTCTAAATGCTACCATAGACATTAGAAGATTAATATATTATTATTAGTTTTAAAAGGAATACATGGGAAAGCGAAAGGCTTTTCGAAAAATCCATGTATACTTTGACTGTTAATTATTGTTAATTTTCTTGAATTATGTCTCAAAGCTTGAAATAATGAACATTTCAATTGAATAAATTGACACACAGAATTTAACGGAATGAACTAAAAGGCGTCTTCTTCCACTAAAAAAAAAAATCTGTAGGCAATTAGCCTAAAAATATATAGAAAATCTGTAAGCAATTAGCTTATTATGCAGATATTTATAAGAATATCTTACAAAATTCTGCAGATGTTTTTTAAGATAAAGCTAAATCTGCAAAATTTCTTCATATTTCTGTAAAATTTCTGTAAAAAGTGGAAATTTCTTCAGATTATCTCAAGATTATTTTTAGTGGGGTTTCATCCAAATCATTATTTTAGCGATTTAATGACAAAATTATAAAACTAAAATTATCCATATACTATCGGTTCAAAAGAGGACAATTGTGACAAATTTTGTTGGAAAATTTACCATATCTTTCTTTTAAAATATAATTTATAATCAGGTTATTCTTATTATTATTATTAATTTTTAAAGAAAATGATCGAAAACTGTAATGTGTTTTCAAAAACTAATACATAGTTTGATTGACTATTATAGTTAATTTACTTGAATCATACGTCCCAAAGCATGAATTAATGAACATTTCAAATGAGTAAATGGTCAGAATGCACAGAATTGTACAGAATGGGTTGAAACACGACTTCATATCTTAAATCATTATTTTAGTCGGTTAGTGGCAAAGATATAGAACTACCATTAATCACTTTTTGTGGCATCAATACAGGTCAAATCTGATACATTTTGGAGAAAGAAAATGACCTCATCTTTCTATAAATATATGTAATTGGTTAACTAGGATTTTTTTACACTAATAATTTTAAAATAAATAAATCAGATAAAGCAAAGTGTTTCCAAATATCGATGCATACTTTGACTTTTAGTTATTTTTAATTTATTTGATTTGTGTGCTCCAAAGTGTGAGTTAATGCAGTTGTCATATTCCGAAGCTTTTTTCCTGTATTTCATAAAAAAAAAACTTTAGAAGATTTATGCAAGGATTAACCCTTTCTGGGAAATTGTCTTTACAAAATTTTTTATGTTTTATCATCAAGAAATTCAAATAATTTTTATCTAATTTAATTACAGAAATGATGTGATTTTTTCTGTAAAAATTTCTAATGTCAAAATAAATTCTCTATAGCTGTAAATAAAACAAATTTATTTATATTAGGGAGGATACGTAATTTCACTAGTTGATTTTAACACAATTATTAAAAATTTTAAATAAATCATGTGAGTGGTAATTTTACAAATGGGTGAAAAATGTCTGGGCCATAATATGAAAGAGAGAATATTGACTAGAGTTACAATCAAGAGATCCCTAGTTCGAAGCCCATACATTTTTCACCCACTTGGAAAACTGCAACTCATATGATTTATTTTACCAATTAGAATGATTATGTTAAAATTAAACTAATATTAAAAGTAGTTATTTGAAATAAAATCTATTAAAAATTATAACTAATATTGCTTAAATTAATGCTGGTCAATGACATGAAGCAAATATAAACATAAAAAAAGCTTATTATATAAGGTGGTCTGGTGTAATAACGCCAGGCGGGGTAATAACGCCAAATGCTAATATTTTGCATAATTATGAAATAATCTGGTAAAGGATACCCATGTGCTCTGCGCAGAAGGGTTTTGAGTCATATAAATCGCAAAAAACAGCTTCAAGTTAATTTGTTTCATTTTTAGGTCTTATTGTTTTTACAAGCAACTAAATTAACACTTGATCTAAAATTTGCGAGATACGTTTTGTGATGTGAAGACTATTTTTTTTATCCGGAAACACTTTGTTAATTACATAAATTTGTAGCACATTTCATGGACTATTAAAATGTTGTTGAAGATTTTGGATATCTTCTCGAGATAATTTGTAATTTAAAATGTACAGAGCAATAACTATAATGAGGTATAACGCCAAGCCTTGGCATTAATACCCCTGTTTATTCCCTACAGTGGCTGAGCTACATCCTAAATACTGATTCAAATAAATACAGTTAAAACTGTGCAATGTTTCTAATAATTCTATTTAAGCGGTACTTTTTAAGCAAAAAAGAAGCTCACGGTCTCATATTCTTTTGCCTCATCCCCCCCCCCCCACACACACACACACCTTTATTTTTCTTACACTTTCGCAAAAAGTGGAACTTTTTCAATAGCTTAGAATGCAATTTGTCAATTTGTAAGTTTGTATTTTTTGAATTGGGCAATCTACATGCAATTATTCCATCTTATTTCATAGTTTTGTTTGCATGGCGTTATTACCTATATAGGTGGGTAATAACGCCAAGTAGCATTGGTCAAGAAATCACGCCGTTACATTTTATGAATACATATCTGTTAAATTATTTTTTTTCCATAGATAGTCAATGAGCTGCTGTATCAAATCATATATTTGTTTGAAAAATACCAACTAAAACTGAGCCGTGAAAATTGGTAGAACCTTAACGTGGCGTTATTACCCCAGGGTACCTTATTTCTACCAATATTTCATTAGATAAAATTGAATTCGCCTTATTCATTTCTGTACTTGGCAGTAAATAATACATATTTATTTAAATTAGGGAGGATACGTAATTTCACTAGTTAATTTTAACACAATTATTCAAATTTTTAAATAAATCATGCAAGTAGTAATTTGGATGAAAAATGTCTGGGCCAGAATTTGTAAAAGAGAGTATTGACTAGAGTTTCAGTCAAGAGATCCCTGGTTCGAAATCCGTACATTTTTCACCCACTTGGAAAATTGCAACTCATATGATTTATACAATTCAAATTGTAGATGTATTCACCCATATGCTGGGTTTGTTTGTGTCTCAAGTTGCGCCTCAAGATTTTGTTCTTATGAAGACTGTTACATCTTGTATAGCAGTGCAGCCTTACCAACATATGGGTGGGGAAAATGTCATTTGGAGCAGGTTTCGATCCCCGGTTTGGAGATTTTTTACCCTGTTGGTTTCTACGCTTAGTTAGCAAGTGAAAAATTGTGTATTAAATATTCTCATATTATTTATTTCACAATTTTAATGATTATGTTATAATTAATCGAATATTAAAAACAGTTAATTGAAAAAAAATCTATTAAAATTTATAACTGATTTGCTTAAATTAAAGCTGGTCAGTGACATGGAGCAAAATGCAAAAAAAAAAAAAAGTTTATTATATTCCTATCAATATTTGAATTAGATAAAATTGAATTCGCCGTATTCATTTCTGTACCTGGCAGTAAATAATACAGTTTTATTTAGATTAGGGAGGATACACTGAAACCACATGTTTCCTACATAATACTCATTGTTGCCAGAGCTTCTTCTCCCTTTGTAATATTTTTCGGTATATTTCAAAGAACAGCAATCAATCAAGTTTGTGTTAAAACCAGGTTAGTGGAGTAAATAAAACAAACAGTGGAGAAACGAACATATCGCTTCGCATCTATTGTTAAGTAAGGTCAAACTGAATCGGTTGAATTGGGGGTGTTTTCAGCTATGCTTCAATAGTTCAAATTTATATTATTTTTTTTTCTTCAATCATTCTATTTTTAGCATCTGTCTAATGAAGATATCTATACATATGTTTTACTGTAATTTATCAATATATGTATTTTCTAGGTTCTGTAACCAGGTGTTCGGGGAACATGAATTTGATTATTTTTTATGTATATATATGTATAATGGTCAATGAAATCAAAGAAACTTATAATCGAAAACGAGATAGAGGAAGAAAAGATCCGGTTTTAATATGCATTGAGAAAAAAATTAGTATGTATTTTGGTTCAGTAAGGTCTTCAATGCTTTGACATGTAGAAAAAAAAGGGTGTTTCAACTTCAGTTTTAGTCATTGTTATGTATTCATGGTTCGTAAAAGTGTACTGAAAACGTGCATTATCTATGTCTGGTCATGAATTATAAAAATATTTAGTTGCACATGTCGTGGATAACAAAATCTCTATGAAAAGTTTCTATTATCAATAAGTTATTTATGCTGCATTTTACTGAAACGGTTGTAATTCTAAACACACCTAAAAATTTATAAGGTTTTTAAAACATACTTGAAGTTACAAATAAGACTTGAACATTTTTAGGCAGATTTTGTAAGAAATACTAGTACTTATTTCATTCACTCTCCTATGTTAGAATTTCTGATTTTTTTTTTCAGATCTAAATCTATTTTAAACACTCAATCTTCTCATCCCTAAAATTTAAAACCATCCTAAGTTCCAAACTTTATCTGATTATCTATATACAGAGTATTCCAAAAATAACGAGTCATTTCTATGAAAATACTATTAATTTCTTCCACAGGTATTTGAAGATATTCTGTCCTTAAAAGAAAGAAAAACCATCATTTCCTGGAAACTGGGTGGTACAAAATATGGATAGGTGCGTCGGCTGAACCTTCGAAAATACGGGAAACAGCCACCAACAAGGGCCAATATTAGGTTACTTCTGAACGTGGACTCCTTTCAACTGCCTCACGAATGCTCTCGGCGCGACGGTTCTGTCAGATGTTGATAATTGTCCAATGTGTTTTTCATCCGCCACGCTACCGGTTCGTCTGAATTTATTCACAAGTAGCCTGCACTGTAAAAAAAATTCAAGTGGTTACTAAAAATTTTTTAGTAAATTTGTATTCCACAGAATTTTTTAGTAACCATCACAAACTTTTTTTTTGCAAGTGAAACAAGCATTTCTTTTGTAAACTGAACAACAGAATTTTTTGTATAACTAACTTAAAAATTTTTAGTATGAGCCACCAAGCAAATTTTAGTAATAGCTCCAAAATTATTTTTAATAACCATTACGTACGGCCGAAGGGCAAGAGCTTCCCTCGAGTTACATCCAGACTTCTGAAGCAAAAGATTTTCGGCAAAACCGCAAGCACCAAACATTGCTACCTGCTCCGACAGGATTTTAATAACCGAGTACATACACTACTTACATTCGGGGCGTATTTGGCCGTGGCCAGTATCGAACCCGGGACCTTTTAGCCTGGAGTCCGTTACTATAACCACTATGCTATCAAGGCCACACCAAGTGCGTTTTAGTAATAGCTATTAAAAATATAAAACTATTAACTCTATTCGTTGCTAACTTTTTTCTAGTAATTCTTAGATTTTCTTGTAACCGACTAAGATTACTACAAATTTTTTAGTAATTACAAGGATCACTAAAGTTTTTTTAGTAGATCGACCCTTTTTTTTTTACAGTGTGATATTAGCCCTTGTTGGAGGGTGTTTTCCGGTATTTTTGATGGTACGGTTGATACACATTTTCATATGTTTTATCACCAGTTTCCAGGAAACGATGGCTATTCTTTATTCTAAGGAGAGCATTTCATCAAAGATCTGTAGAAGAAATCATTCGTTTAATGTTTTCATAGAAATGATCTTTATTTTTGTAATACTCTGTATCTCATTTTTTTCAAAGACACGACGATCTCCTCTGCACAAATCTCTTCCAAACTAATGCAAAAAAAAATCAAAGATCAGAAAATCTCGGTAAGTTCGTCAACGGTCTAAATCGAATGAAGTGGAATTGGGGTGGTTTTTGCGAAAACCGAAAAAAGAAAAAACCATAACTTCTTAGTTATGATACATATCGGGTCAGTTTAAAGTTATTATTACTTCTGAGAAAAGAAAAAAAAATTATGTATATTTGATATCGTAAAAATGGGCGAAAATATAGGGTTTCAAAAAGGGAAAAAAGTATAATTTCGGCAATTCACAAGATATCCAATCCAGTTAAATCTGTTATAAACTTTCTTCTACAATTTTTATACTGGCACGTTTTTGATAGGACCGACACTTACAGCAAAATAATAATAAAAGTCCTTCCGGCAATGCCGGGAGGAAGAGGTAGCTTTCATATGCTTACATATTTATTTATTTGTTTTAAAGTAAGTTACATTGTTCAAAAATACTAAGCTCAAATTAGTGGAAATAATCTTTAAAATTAGTGATTTTATAAGATTGAATACTAGTTTTTGTCAAGACTGAATATTAATAGGAATTTTTAGAAATTAGTCATCTTTTATTCAACCTGGTTTTATTTTAAGCGATTTAGAGAGTCACCAAATTCCACGATATCATAAAGTGTATGTCATTTTAAAGCAACATAATGGATCGTTCAGATCAGGCCGTTTCAAAATGTCAGCCATAAGCAAAATTCAAAGTGCTATAACTCAATCATTTTTTAAGATATAGACAAAATAAAAAGTGTTCTGGAATCGTTGTTTTAAGTTTTAACACGTAAAAGAAAAATATTTTTCAACTTTTAATTTTTTCGCATTTAATTTTAAATTTTAAATTTTTTAAAAATTTTAAAATGGCCACCATTTTGAAACAAAATGGTGGATGATGCTGGCCAACGAACTCGGTCGAGATATTTGTACGTAATATGTACATACCAAATTTCATTGAAATCGGTTCATAAATACGCGTGTTATTACGTGACAAATATCAGATCGTTTCAAAATGTCAGCCATAAGAAAAATTCAAAGTTCTATAACTCAATCATTTTGTAAGATATAGACAAAATAAAAAGTGTTCTGGAATCGTTGTTTTAAGTTCTAACACGTAAAAGAAAAATATTTTTCAAATTTTGATTTTTTCGCATTTAATTTTAAATTTTAAAATTTTTTTAAAATTTAAAATGGCTACCATTTTGAAACAAAATGGCGGATGATGCTGGCCAACGAACTCGGTCGAGACATTTGTATGTACTATGTACATACCAAGTTTCATTGAAATCGGTTCATAAGTACGCGTGTTATTACGTGACAAAAATCAGATCGTTTCAAAATGTCAGCCATAAGAAAAATTCAAAGTGCTATAACTCAATCATTTTTTAAGATATAGACAAAATAAAAAGTGTTCTGGAATCTTTGTTTTAAGTTCTAACACGTCAAAGAAAAATATTTTTCAACTTTTAATTTTTTCGCATTTAATTTTAAATTTTAAATTTTTTAAAAATATTTAAATGGCCGCCATTTTGAAACAAAATGGCGGATGATGCTGACCAACGAACTCGGTCGAGATATTTGTATGTACTATGTAAATACCAAGTTTCATTCAAATCGGTTCATAAATACGTTAGTTATCGCATGACAAAAATCAGATATATATATATATATATATATGGTTATATATATATATATATATATATATGTCAACATTTGAACGGAGGGTGGTTTTGGGGTCTGGGGGTCATGATCGGTGAAAATATACCAAAATTTTCCGGAAGTGCTTTCCTCCGGACGGCTGCAATAGGTAGCTTTTTACTTTTTGTAATGAAAGCTACCTAATATTAAAATAATATATATATATAAACGCAAAAAAAGTGGGAGAGTTGAAAAAAGAAAAAACTTTTAACTTCATTGCCAATTCACTAGATATCAAATCCGCTTAAATTTATTATAAATCTGCTTACTATAAATTCTATACGAACAAATTTTTGATAAGACCAACTCTTACAAAAAAAAATAATAAAAAAATAATCGAAAGAAAAAATAGAGAGTGTTTGAAGAAGAAAAAAAATCACATCTCCGTTAATTCGCAACTAATGAAATAAAAAAAGAGTATCATTGGCATAATGAAAATTTTTGACAATCCTTATGAATGCTGTATATAGGGTTTCTTATTAATGTCGCACATGTCTCATAAAAAAGAATTTTAAAATGTAGTATGTGGTTCATTTCATGAAACAATCATCACACTGTAGAAATTTTTTGCATAAATCTTCTTAATATTATCTTTAAGTTTTTTAGTAACAAGTTTTTGATAAGGTGAACTAGGCTAATGGATGATAGTACTAAAAATATTATCAAGGGATAAAAAAATAGGGTTTGAAGAAAAAAAATATCGTATTAACATAATTCTGACAAAACCAATTCTTCCAGAATCCTCTGTATAATTGTCGTTTAGGGTGAAGTTTTAATTTTGTTTTTTAATATATTTTTCCCAAATAAAAACTGCTAAAACTTTGAAATGCTTTCGGTGATCGTAAAACGTGACACGAGATGTGTACGTGCAAGAAATCACGTACTTGATGTTGCAAAACTAGCGGGTTATGCAAAATTAAGAATAGAATTACAAGTAATACAATTGCACTGATTAAGAACTTTCTACTTTTGAAATTTTTTTAACTTGAATGCTTCACGAAGCATTTCTAGAAGTAATTCTTTCATAAATGAAACACGTTTTTAATCACCGTTGAAGGAATACTAACGAGTAAATAATTTATCATGATGATAACTAAAATAAAATAATGATAAACTCCTTTTAAATTTAACTGTTTTTACAACTTTCAAAAGTTGAAAAACTTCATGAATTTCGCTTTTAAGTTTGTTTGGTCGTTTCTCCATCTGTCCGTGCTCTAACTTGCATGAATATATTCAGTTTAATATGTAATTTCGACATGTTTTACATTATCCATATTTCAATAGATTTTTGTAAAAATAGTCTATAATAGTATCTATAATATAAAATTTACATTTTTAGCATTAAATTTAAAGCATATACACTGATTAATATGATTTCCTTTTCATTTGAAAAATATTAAGGATTTTCTTTTGAGAAAATCGAATGAACCCGAAACCAACTAGGAGAGCTCAAAATCTAACCGAAACATTAAATTTAAGCCCAATGCTCAACGAAAAAAATTAGCGCCAAACAGGTGCGAAACAAGTCGTAAGTCAGATTGGGTTCGTGTAAAATAGGATTACCTGAGCAGTAATATCCCAAATTCAGAATGGTCATTCATAGTGTCATAGTGATTCTGAGTTAATAATAATAATTAACAAAATAAACAAAATAATTTCCAATGCAAGCGTACTTCTACACTCTGAGTCAAAATAAATGAAAAAATTTCCTAATATCGTGTTAGATTTGTACAGTAATTTGCCAACATCGTTTTTTATTTTTTATTATTTCTTAATTATAGCATAATGTATTTAAATTCAGAATGCTCATTCATATTGTCATAATAAGTCTGACTTAATAAAAAAATTAAACAAAATAATTCCCAATGCAAACGTACTTCTAAGTTCTGAGTCAAAATAAATAAACAGATTTGCCAATATCAAGTTAGATTTCTACAGTAATTTGCTGATATCGTCTTTTACTATTTATTATTTCTTAATTCTAGTAAAATGTATTTAAATTCGGAATGGTCATCAATATTATTTTAGTAATTCTGAGTTAATAAAGATAATTAAACAAAATAATTCCCAACACAAAATGTGCTTCTACACTCTGCGACAAAATAAATAAATAAATTTACTAATATCGCATTAGATTTGTCCAGTAATTTGCTGATATTGTCTTTTACTATTTATTATTTCTTAAAGCCGGTATAATGTATTTAAACTTGTTTAAAATTGCATATTTACTGTCAACAGAATTCATACGAAAACATAGTGCATTGACTGAAGCTGTCAAGCTTTAACTTTCTCAAGCCTTATAACTGTTGAGCTTCAAGGTGATAAGGCATAACGGAAAACATATAGAACTTATGAAACGTAGAGAAAAAGAAAACAGATGCTGACAAACTCAAAACTTCAATACTTCTTAGAACTTCGATGATTTTTTTTTCTTTGTGAAAAAAGTCTACATTAACAGAAGTTTTACTATTATTATTACGAGGTGAAACCCGCCGAAAGAAAATATTTGTAAAAGAACTGTTTTATTTATTTATAATAAATCTATAAAATTAGTTACAGTAAAAATTATATCTTATATTAGTCAATCTAGTTCTCAAGCAAATATTATTTTAAACTAAAATTAACAAAATACTATAAAAGTTAATTATTCAAATTATTAATATTCACCGGATTTTATAACAGCCGCATTTTATTTATTTATTTAATTTTCCCTTTTGAGAGAAAAAGGAATGATTCTGTCGCCACAATTACAAAATTGGTACTAAAAATTATAAATAAATTAATAAAAAAAATGAGATACAGCTTTGAAACAAATTGCATTTAAAAGTAAATTTTTTTTCTCTATACGACGGTGTAAAAATTTAAAATGTACGATCTTTAGAAGTGTAACATTTGCTGTACCGAAAATTGCAGAACCGAAATTGCATGGAAAAGTGTTGTGCATTTTAATTTCTATTTTTTTTTTTTTTTTTTTTTTTTTTCCTTTTCAATTTTAAGAGAAAATGAAGTTGCCACAATGACAAAATTGCTACTAAAAACTATAAAAAAATTAATATCTCAAAAACAAATTGAGATACGGCTTTCAAACAAATTGCATTTAAAAAGTGCATTTTTTTCTCTATACGACGATGTAAAAATTTAAAATGTGCGATGTTTAGAAATGTAAAATTTGCAGTAGCGAAAATTGCATAACCGAAATTGCAGGGGAAAGTGTTGCCATTTATAAAATGACGTATGCGTTACGCACAGATACGTTTGGCCTTTATAATAGATTATATATTATTATTATTATTATTGGAAAAAATATGCTGTATTTTTATGAAAATGTGTATTTGGCTTCTGCTGGAAAAAAGTTTACAGTGTTGGCAAAAGTTAGATAGGTGTAGTTACGTTATAAAACTAAATCATTTCCATAAGTAACAATGATGACATATTGATGGTGACAGTACCTGCCCAGCTAATTTCTCTTTCGTTTCATTGTTTTGGATCTTTAAACGTCACACAATTTCATATTAATACCGTCAAATAGGAAAAAAAATGTTTTCTCAAACTCAAATTGCTTCAAAACTGCGTTTACATTTTTTTTCTTTCTTTTTTTTATGGTTTTAATAAATGTTCTTCCAAACACAATTTATTTAAAAATTGCGTTTTTTCATGGTTTAAAAAAATGTTCTCTCAAACACAATTTGTTTCAAAATTGCCGTTTACTGTCTGTTTTTATTTATTTATTTATTTTTTTTTTTTTTTTTGGGGGGGGGGGGGGTTCAAAAAATGTACCCTCAAACACAATTTATTTAAAAACTGCGGTTTATTTATGGTTTTAAAAAATGTTCTCCTAAACACAATCTGTTTGAAAACTGTGTTTAGTATTTTTGTTATCGTTTTTAAATTAATTTTTAAGCATTATCCCTCAAAAACTGTCTCAGTCACGAGCATTTACAAAAAAATATAAATAATTCAGTATTTGTTTCTGGCTAATAATCCATAACAAAATTTCTTCATAAATATATATAAATTAAACACAGTTTCACAAATGTATAATTGGACCACGTGTTTAAATCACTAAAATTATTAAAATAAAAAATACTGTTGTAAATAGAAACCTTTGGCGTTATCATTGGCTGTTCACTTCTGGCATGCAGCAAATACAAAAGTATCGATTTTAATAAATTTTGAAAATTTATTTGAATACACGATTAATATTTTCTGTTTAAAAAGGCTTTTGGTGTAAATACCAGGTAATCTAAAAAATAATATTAAATGCAAACAAATCTATTAGAGTTTGTAATACAATAAAAATTGTTTTCATTACTAACTCTGAAACACGTTCTTCAACCCTGAAAGCCTTGGTTGTAATCTCCTGTGGTATATTTAATGAATCAAATGTAACTATCTTCCTAATTTCATTAACGGCTGATACAATGCACTCATTTAATTGAAAATATATAATGATGCATAAAGGAAAGTTTTAACCTTTTTACTTAAGTCTATCTTTAGAAGAATTACAAGTGCTGGATTCGGGAAAATTTTCGAATTCCTGTTTACCCTTTTAGAGGTCAGAGAATCTGAAAAAAACTTTAAAAAATTTTTTTTGTCTGTGAGTCTCTTTCTGTTTCTGTATGTGACAGAAATTTTGTGGGCGGTATATCTCAAGAATTAATTAGCGAATTCAATAAAGCATTAGATACCTTCACCGATTGTTATTACCACCCCACAAGAATAGTTAAACCTACCAAATTAATATTTCCTAATTTTCTAACTTAGTACGGATACATCTCCATTTATTTTACTAATTAATACCCTTCAGATAATCAATGCATTTAATTTCTAATTAACCTACTGAATACTCTAATTTTCCTCCACCATTGATATCACCAATATACTTCCAATAAAACAAAAGGTAAAACAGTAATTCAATTTGACTACTATACAATATAGATTCCAATTTATACATTTAGATAACAACATACAATTTACATAATACTGCTGTTACGTTGAAATTGAATAGAAGTATTGATGTCAATCAAAAAATCCACATAAAGAAAAATTGTATAACATGTATATATAAATTTCTACAATTATCCTCACTAAAATATTTCCAAATTCAATACTGGTTCTCACACTTAAAACAACTCTAATATTTTGATCACAAGGTCTTTACTTTTATTTTGCCTCACTATGGCTCTCTTTTGAGCCTTTTTTTTTTCTATGTCCCTCTTTTGGGCCTTTTTTTTTCCTCACTACTATTGGCCAATTAAAATTTAATCAAATGTTATTATACACTCTGCAAACTTAAACTTGCAATATTGTTTAAGTTTTGCTTCATTTAAATATTACTTTAACAATAATTTAACTTTAAGTAAATTTAATTATTCCTTCCAACTACTATTAACACAATTAGTAAAAAAAAATTATAGACAGTCAATATTAGCTCAAGTTATTATGACCTTTCCTTAAAACAATAGCCAATATGGTTATTAACACTTTATAGGTAGGAAGTATTGATAAAACACATAAATAATATAGACAATTTACTTAAATTACTATTAATTATACAACAACAAATTTTGGTTCGAGATGTCAGTAGAAGGATATGATCAAAACACCTTACCTTATACTTTATTTGCTGGGGTACTTTTCTAATCACAGATAGTTCCACGATGTAGCGGTAATATGGCACAACAGTTTAGTTCTTTCTAATACTGATACGGCACAGGTACAACACTTTAGCACCCACTCGACGATACGGCACGACACTTTAACACACACTCAACGATCCGGCACGATACTTTAGCACATACTCGACGATACGGCACGACACTTTAGCACACATTCGACGATACGGCACGACACTTTAGCATACAATCAACGATCCGGCACGATACTTTAGCACACACTCGACGATATGGCACGACACTTTAGCACACATTCGACGATCCGGCATTAACAGACTGCAACACGGCTCGCTGGTCACTGGTTTCAGGCAATTCTATACCGACGCTGCCAACAATTTGTCGAACGTTTCTCTCAGTCCACACAACTTTGAAGAAAGTCCGTGGTAGATATAGCTGCCACCACCGATATTACTAGGTGATATCAGTCACCCACTGTGAGGATTGTGTAAATGAAGACTTACGCTATCAATTAACTGAATTATCAGTTTATTAAGAATGTATGTACACACTAAATACGCTATTTACAATTATATACAATTACAACTCGGATATAGATGATCCGGTTCAACATTAAATTATATACAGTAAAGGTTGGCTGTGTAATATTCCAATTACACTTTCCACCTCACACTCAATGCACGTTAGATTCAATTTATCGGAGATCAACCTTGAGTCTCCCAACACAAGTATACTCGGCCTGCACTTCTTAGCCCAGAGCACTAAACACTAGGACGTCTGTGTCCTTTGCTCACCAGAAAACGCACTGCTTACGCTCTACAACACAGAGCACACTCTATAAGGACCTCGGTCCTACACACACCTTCTTGGTACGAAACCAAGGAACGGACTCTTAATCTGAGCCAAGACTTGCTCTTCTCAACTCACTGGGTCACACGAATGTCAACCCCCTTTGGAGCTCATTCATTGGACACATACTTCATTCTTTTCTTGCTTAGTAACATGCTTCTAATCTGCTCATCATCCGCATACCTCACTGACAGATGGGCATGCCTCTCAGCAATCTTCTCTTTCTTTTATTCACCACCTGCACAGGATTATCTGTCAATTCCCCTTTCCACAAAGAAGGAATGTCACCTTGGAAATTTTGTACACAGCCATACAATACGAAATATTGAAATAGAGAAACAGCGGAAATTCCATTCCTTAGCAGAGGTGCTATCAGAACCTGACAGTAATATATATCTTTTTTTAACGATTCGAATAAAATGTTGCAACATAAATTAAAAAATTGAAATTATTCCTTACTTATATTAAAGAAGAATTTAAGAATATTTTCTTTACTAGATAGTACTTTCCTATAGCCATTTTTTAACATTTTTCATTTGAATTGAATTTTTCAAATAAGTGAAAAAATGAACAGGCCACAAATCGAATCTAATAAGGAAGGTTTCCAAATGGACATATTTCAAAAAATCTGAAAAAAAGATACAGAATATTTTTCTTGTGAGAATATATATATTTATTGAAAAAAATTCAGCTGAGATTCGATAGAGCGAACGTAAAAAATAATAAACATTTCTTATTTGGCAATTTTTCATCCGTTGACAATAAAATATAATTTAAAAAAATACTTTTTTAAGTCAAATACACTCTAAAAAATGTTTCAAGTTGAACTCGCTTAAATAAATTTAATTTAAATAACTTTAGTTTTGTCAGTTTTAGTTTGTTTTAACTATAATTTTGTCACATGTATGTTTATGTGTATTTACATTGAGATTTAACTACCAAAAATTACGATTTAAACTGAAATTCAAAATTTAAATGAACTAAAATTGTTTCAAGCTTAAAATTAAGTCCATTTAAGCATTGTCGGTTCTTTTTTTTTTTTTTTTTTTTTTTATTTTATTTTTTTTTTTTTTAACTATGGAAGCGATTTTTTAGATAATGCAAGTATAACTGCAGCATTCTTCCTCTGGCATTTATTTTTGAATAAGCTTAAATGCATGAAAATACTTTTTTTTAATAATATAAAAAATTTCCAGAGATAAATAATTACATTAACAAGCGAAAAGCTTGTTAGTTCTATTTATTAGTTATATCACTATTACTATTAATTAATTTTCAGATACATTAAAATCGTTTGCATTTGACAAGACAAAGTGCCACTCGCGTCACGCTTTTGTCTGTTCACACCAAATATCCAAAAGTATTTAATTTTTTACAGACTTTCTATTGTAATTCTGCAGCTCAATTTGACTGATTCATTTTTACATACATAAGTAAATTAATTAATCCTTTTTTTTTTTTTTCAAAACATTCTGTGTATACCAGTGCCAAGTAAAAACATCTTGCTTGTAGATGGTTGGACTTGAATTGACAATGCTTGATTTTTTTTCCCTTGAAAAAATTGTAAATTAAATATTATTAAGTAATATCTTGATAAAAATTTTCGAAATATTTCAACAAATTTATTATTTAACAAAATAAATTTTAATTTCTTTTCCAAGTCAAAAAGATTTTTGTCGTCTGATGGTCAAATCACATCTTTAATAGGGTTATTAAAATCATCCCAGATCAAAAAACAATACAAATCTGTCTTTAAAAAAGATTCTTTTATTTATCTTTAATTTCTTTTAAAGGTACTACTTATACTCTAATTGTAAGTGTGGCGATGTTTGTTTTAAAGTATTTTAGAATTACTATGAATCTCAAATTTGTACTACAGCTATATTTATGATCTAGAAAACTATGCAACAGTTTTTAAAATTACAAGTGAAAAAAAAATGAAAAATACATTTTGTATAGTGATAGTTCATCATTTAATATTCTCTAAAACAGACTTCTTCAGTATTTAGATAGCATAATAGAAAAACTTAAATCTATTTTTTTTACGTTGAACAATTTGAATATATGTATGTAATGATCTCTAAAATGACTTTCTGGCTATTAAAATAAACGTCTTTAATCAGACTACATGACGATATATGTTTCGTATTATGTAATTTTGCATAAAAATAAAATAGTTCTTTTCACTTCCGTTTCTCAAAATACTTCAAGAAAACACTTTACTTAATTTCACATTCTTTGCAATAGTTGCCTTTGTACAACGGTTATTTTCTCTGTGTTTTCTTAAAGATACCCGGACACTAATAACAGTCTTAAAGAAGTTTATTATCAGTTATAATAGAACGCTTTTGTGATAGCATATTGTTTTTTCTTGTTGTTTTATTTTGCTTGAATTATGTACCAGATATTCTCGGAAAAGAAATTAGTTTTATTGTTTGCTTAACTTGCTATCTTTTTTTGTTTACGGTTTTGTTTACTGACTTTCTATTGTAATTCTGCAGCTCAATTTGACTGATTCATTTTTACATACATAAGTAATTTGATTAATCCTTTTTTTTACATTCTGTGTATACCAATGCCAAGTAAAGACATCTTGCTTGTAGACGGTTGGACTTGAATTGCCAATGCTTGATTTTTTTTGCCTTGAAAAAATTGTACATTAAATATTATTAAGTAATATTTGGATAAAATTTTCCAAATATTTCAACAAATTTATTATTTAACAAAATAAATTTTAATTTCTTTTCCAAGTCAAAAAGATTTTTGTCGTCTGATGGTCAAATCACGTCTTTAATAGGGTTATTAAAATCATCCCAGATCAAAAAACAATACAAATCTGTCTTTAAAAAAGATACTTTTATTTATCTTTAATTTCTTTTAAAGGTACTACTTATACTCTAATTGTAAGTGTGGCGATTTTTGTTTTAAAGTACTTTAGAATTACTATGAATCTCAAATTTGTACAACAGCTATATTTATGATCTAGAAAACTATGCAACAGTTTCCAAAATTACAAGTGAAAAAAAATGAAAAATACATTTCGTATAGTGATAGATCATCATTTAATATTATCTAAAACAGACTTCTTCAGTATTTAGATAGCATAATAGAAAAACTTAAATCTATTTTTTTTACGTTGAACAATTTGAATATATGTATGCAATGATCTCTAAAATGACTTTCTGGCTATTAAAATAAACGTCTTTAATCAGTCTACATGGCGATATGTGTTTCGTATTATGTAATTTTGCATAAAAATAAAACAGTTGCTTTCCACTTCCGTTTCTCTAAATACTTCAAGAAAACACTTTACTTCATTTCACATTCTTTGCAATAGTTTCCTTTGTACAATGGTTATTTTCTCTGTGTTTTCTTAAAGATACCCGGACACTAATAACAGTCTTAAAGAAGTTTATTAGCAGTTATAATAGAACGCTTTTGTGATAGCATATTTTTTTTTTCTTGTTGTTTTATTTTGCTTGAATTATGTACGAGAAATTCTCGGAAAAGAAATTAGTTTTATTGTTTGCTTAACTTGCTATCTTTTTTTGTTTACAAAATTTTTTCAAAGTCTGGAATCGCAGTGCGTTGTATTCTTTTTTCGTCACACACATTTTTCTGCCAGAGTTATGTCGGAAATTTGGTAGTGTTGAATTAGCAATGTTTAATCTTTTTTAATTTGTCCCGATTCACCTGTTTTACATACTAAGATTTTTTTTTCTATCTGCACATTATCTTAGGTGCCTCTATATAAAAGTAGAGATATAGCGGATATAAAATGTGATTGGTTGAAATGATTTTGGACAAAAACGCTAATCATCTTTGTGTTAATTTAATTTTAAATGCTTTAAGTGATCAATTAAAAATAACACAAAAACCATATAGTTTATCATTTATTTGTTTTTGAAAAAGTTGCCGTCAGAGCAATCAAACACGTTAAACTATACGGTTTTTGTGTTATTTTTAATTGATCCCTTAAAGCATTTAAAATTAAATTGATATTTTAAAGTGATGTTTTATATTATATGTAACATCTCTGTGTTAGCAACGCCGCGTAGATTTCTTGACACGCGTCTAGAAAGTTACATACAAAGCTGGCAAAATAAAGAAAAAATCGAACAACTTGTATAATTTCGATTTTGTTGGCTCATGAAATCATTAATTTTTTAATTTTAATACAGTAAAACCTCTAAATAACGGACACCTCGGGAACGCTGAAACTGTCCGCTATTCGGAGGTGTCCGCTATTGGGAAAACCTCAGAGATTCAAAAATCACTAAGAAATACTTAAAATTCATTAATTGACTTTTATATTCCTAAAACCTACATTTTATGATTAATCAGAAATTAAAATTATTTTTTAAGCAATAAAACTGAAATAAAATTATGCACACCTTTATCTACTGTTTATTACATTCTTAAGAAAAAAATCAGCTACAAAAGTTTACTTTTGCTTGCAATTACATATAATTTGTTTTTCAATGTGACGTTATTGGACTCTATAGAATTTCGGGCGTGGAGGAGAAATTGCACTTTTTGTCTATTAAAAGCATAAAATCTTAAAAACTTCCAGGGGGACATTGCAATGTTGAAGAAGATGTCCCTTCCGGGCAACCTTTTCACACTAAATGTAGAGGGGGGGGGGGGGATTTTCCCTAGCTCATCCTCTACATTTATCTGTGACACAAAATTGGTGGCACATTGCTCTGATAAATTTAGAAGCATCCTTTTTACTCTTTTTTCTTTTTTTTTCTTTTTCTTTTTTTTTTTCTGGATAAAAAATTCTTTTTCATCCTTTATCGCCAAAAATAGTGTCCGCTATTCGGAATGTCCGTTATTCGGAGGTTAAACATACAAAAATGTAGGTTTTGGGAGTGGGGATTGGAAAACTGTCCGTTAAATAGAGGTGTCCGCTATTCGGGAGTGTCCGTTATGGAGGTTTTACTGTAATAATAATTCCGCGAGCCAAAGAAAATGAAGCATACCAGTTGTTCGATTTTTTTTCTTTTGTTTTCCCTGCTTTGGGTGTCATTTTCATGACACATGCCAAGGCTTTCTCCCGTATCCAGGTGGCGTTAGTGTTTCTGCCATTATCACGAAGCTGATGTTTGTTAACTTGTCTCACTCATCTAACGCTCTTAAATTACCTCACAAATTACCTCAACTGCAGGTTGTGATCAAAACCTCGTTTTATATCTTAAACAGTCATCATCAATCCAATAACCAGGATCCTGGCTGAAGTCCAATTATATTAATTAGCACTGTCCAATAAAGTTGAAAAGTGCTTATGCATTCGGTTTGTCTGTCCGTCTGTCCGTCTGGCTGTCTGTCCGCACTCTAACTCTCGTAAATATACTCGGATCGTCATGAAATTTTTGAATGTGAATGACGTTTACCCAAGCACGAATCCTATTGAAAATGAAATTTCTGCCATGATTAGTTTATTTACAGGGGCAGTCAAAAGTTTTCCATTACATTACGGTCTACGGGGAAAAATCGTTTCAAATGAATTTTAAAGATGTTACACCCTGTAAAACATCTTCAGATTTATATGCATCTACAGAGTGCACTAAAATATGCATTTTATAAAGTTTGCAGTGAAAAGAATAGTTATTATTCATTTACAGGGCTACACAAAAGAGTTCCAATAGAAAATAATAAAGCGGGGGATTGCTTGCGACATATTTTAATTATGGTAAACGATTTCATATTTAATTAAATTTATATACGTTGTTGAGGATTAATATGAGTTATTTCATGCATAATACACAGTGCATAGCATTTACAGGCACACGCAAAAGATTTCAAATAATATATTCTATCCGAAGTCCTGTATATTATGGAAGATGGCTGTTGGATGGATGAAATGCATTATGATATACGCTTTTAAGTTTCACTACATATATGTATATTATATGATTATTATAAATGCTAATTGTTACACTATTTAGATATACAGGGTTGCACAAAAGATCTTGGAAAGGTTAATGAATATGAGCGTGATTTACTTAGAGGGTTTTTTAAAATATGTTATGCCTTTTTACGATGAACTGCATTTAGTTTACTAAGAAATGTTTGTAGAATATAGATAAAATGACATATAGGGTTACGCAAAGAACTGGATACATTGTCGCCTTTGGATAATAATTTCTGGAAATGTGATTTAAGTAGTTTAAAGAGAATTTATTTTTAAACTAAACTTTAGCAAAATACTTTCGTGTATTAAAGGTACTGTGTATTTTACAGGGCTAAACAAAAGAATTCATGTATGTTTCCATCTATTTGCATAAATTGCTGAAAGGAAAATTTCAACCAGTCAGGCGTTTTCTTGCTAAACTAAATTTTATTATTACATAGTCTATATATTAACCTACAGATCAAATACAGGGCTTTTCAAAAGTATTGGAATACATATTTGAATATGGACAATAATACGTCATTTCCGTGGATAACGGAGTTTTGCAAAATATTTCAAGAAGTGTTGGAAAGTGCTTCATAAACTATGCTTGACGCATGGTTTTCTTACTTGTTGTGAATATCATTTGAGATTTCAATTTTGGCTTCTGTGTTTAGCCAGCAATTGAAGTAGAAGGTGAATATGAACGCATTCGAATTCATTCTGGCTTTCTAGACTATAGGTTTTCTATAGTTTGGACAATAACGTCTATCTGAGCATGCTGTCATATCGAATGAAATCCAGTTTACAAATTGAAAAATAATATTCGGAGCAGAAACAGCAATGATTGAATTTTATGTTTTTACCAGGGCTGAAACGGAGAAATGAAATCAGTTCTACTCTATCATTCATTATTATTTTTTTGTTATACAATCTTAAGAAAGTGCCGAAAATATATAAAATATACGGTGATTAAATTTATTCATTTATATGAAATTATACAAAATGAAATATAACTAAAATCGCGTAATTGGAAGAATTATAGGACAGTTACTAAACTCTCACAATTTAACAGAGATTACCAACACAGCCACACCGTAGATGCAGTTAGCTGTATTGAGAGTGTGTGTGATTTTAAACACGTTACATGAGGTTGATTCATTGATTATGCGTTGATTGAGGATAAACTACAGTGTTTTATTATTATTATTATTCTGTGAGGATGACTTTCTTTTTCTAACGATAGCGGCTCTTTTCAATTATGGGCAATAAATGACGTAATGGTGATTTTTAAGATTACATAACTTGAAAACGTGATTTGATAAACATTTTTCTTTAAATTTTCTGTTTCACCATTAAGAATACATTATAAGCAACTCATAAATTTATCTGTTTCGAAAATTGTTTAGACCAAAGATATTTTTGCAGCAATAATATCAAAGAATCCTGGATGAAAAACTCGATGATTCCGACTCAATCTTTATCAGTAAAAGTGAGTTTTTCTTTTTACACAATTATCTAAAGACTTTTGTTTGACTCCGAAGAAGGCATGTTGTACAAAATGGGATGATTGTGGCTCGTTTTTATTATGGGTGATAAATGACTTAAAAGGTTTTTTTTAATTTACGTAACTTGAAAACGTGACGTGATAAGCATTTTTGTTTAATTTTTTTGTTTCAATATTAAAAATACATTATAATCTATTCATTAATTTATCTGTTTTGAAAATCGTTCAGACTAAAGATATTTTCGCAGCAATAATTATTTGTTTTTTATTTCATATTTTAGTTTCTAACTGCTTCTTAAAATCTTTCTTAAGAACCCTGCATGAAAAAATCAATGATGCCGATTAACTTTTATGTCAGTAAATGTGAGTTTTTTCTTTTTACACAATCATTTGTTGCAGTATAAAGACTTTTCTTACACGCCGAAGAAGGCATTTTGTACAAAATGGTGACAAAAAAGTGCATTTGAGATGATTGGATAAGCGAGGTGAATAAGCATTAGGGTGGATCGCAGTTAAACAATCTCGATGGATTAAAATATAAGAGAGACCGCCTTTACTAAAGAGTTATGGAGAATTGGAAGATTGCTGTTTAGTAAATTGTTTAAACTGAACATTTTTTTTGGTTCTCTATTTAACGGTCAAGATCATAGTCTGGATCACTCTGCTCTAAGTGTGAACCGAGAATTAAGTTTGTTTCAATTTATAAATCAATTAACTTTGAGATAAAACAAGAAATTTAAATTGCAAGTTAGCTTTTAGGTATGTATTTACAGGTGCATTAAATGCACTTATTTAAGAATTTTTGACAAAATTTGGGATGAGGTATCATCAAAAACTACATTAAATCAGACATGTTTTCACTAAGTCATTGAATCAAAATTTCTAAAATACGTTTTTTTTTCTTTTAAATTTTTTTATTCCTTTCTCCATAGTTGTATAATGTAGCAAAAGATAGAGCAAAATCAGAGTTTCGAAATATTTCTGTGTTGCTGTTTGCTTTAGTATAATCTAAAACTTGTAATTTGAAAGCGGCGGTGTTTATTGTTCGGTTTCACTAGTTGCCTTGTATTATAGTTATTGTATTAAAGTTATTTTAAGGTGAGAAAAGTCTGTAATTAACTTTAGGTTATTTTATGGTATGGTAAACATAAAAGAATAAATAAAAATATTTATGTTAATTCTTTTTTGCTTTTCGTGGGTCAAAATTTTTATAGAATTCTTTTCAAATTTCTTCCTTTTCTGCCGCATGCAAAAAGGGAAAAAATATATTATTATCTCTTTTAAATCAGCAATTTTAGAAACATTCCAATTTTTCCCTAAACTTTGAAAATTCTGAAATTTGTGCTAGTAAGTCAAAAAATCAGCAAATAAATAAACTTAAAATCTTAAAAAAGGTAAACTTAAAATTACACTATGTGTAAATTACTTAAAAAGATGACAAAAAATATTTTTAAAAGGTGTTAAATTACTTTAATTCTTAGTACTTTCAACTGTAAGCAGAACCTGTAAAATCTTTATATTCTCTGACGATGGCTGCATTTACAGCT
The DNA here is from genome assembly GCA_964019185.1 of Maratus speculifer. Lineage (NCBI taxonomy): Eukaryota > Metazoa > Arthropoda > Arachnida > Araneae > Salticidae > Maratus > Maratus speculifer. The sequence continues at coordinate 110,009,055 of OZ025303.1, read as the reverse complement.
GAAAGTACTAAGGGTTAAAGTAATTTAACATCTTTTTTAAATATTTTTTGTCATCTTTATAAGAAACTTACACATAGTGTAATTTTAAGTCACTATATCAGTTGACTTTTCTGATTAGGATAGGATATTTTATTAGCACATGTGTATTATTTGATAATAGACCAACCACTAAACACAAGACATACTTTTTTATTGATTTTCAACTATTTAAAAAAAAAAGCAGATAACCTTTATGCATGAATAAATATGATATATTTATTCATGATTGATTATTTATCATGGTTTTATCTATTTTTAAACGACATGTAAAAAAAGGGGGCAAAAAGTTCAAAGTAATGAATTAGAATTAGATGAATTATTTAGTATATTTACAGTAATTTGTAAAAATATATTATCTCATTTTTTTCTTTTAAGTTTTGTTGACTGGGGCGTGGTTAAATTGATGAAATTCGCAGTGATGCACCACGGATTTTAAAGCTATAACTAGATGAATTTGTTGGGTTGGAGGAGGGGGAGATAGAAAGGCATTGAACGCGGCATTAATTGCGTAATTATAAACAGCAATTAAAATATAAACTGATGTAGATCCATATACATCTAATTTTTCCTCTATCTAGAATAGTGGTTCCCAACGTGGGGCGCACGCCCCACAAAGGGGCAATTTGGCTTTCGAGGGCGTCAATTTGAAAATTCTATGTAATTCGGTCATCCTCTTATGATTCTAAAAAAATAACTAAATACTTTTATTTTACTAACATGAAGCAACAAATAATTTTAAAAATCATTTTATAATACAAATTTTTCAGTTTGAAACTTAAAAAAAAATATATTTCAAATTGATTTTCGATAGAATAAAAAATCAAGCCACTATCGCCAGACTCTGGACGTTTGATCAACCAATTAAAACGCGTCTTATTAGAGTTTTTGATTTTAGGATCCTTCAGTGAATATCTTGTTCTGGCTGATAGTTAACGATAGAAAATTTTAGCCGTTCTAGAAAAGAATTACTATAATAATTCAGAGCGAACGTCCCTTCATTCTGGGCGTTTATGTTTTCTGATTATATGTTCGATGACTTCTTTGGCGGTTTTCTGTTCTTAAATGATTTAGATCCCGTTCTTGTTTTTATGTATAATTATTGTTTAAATAATTTAATCAGTGGCATTAGAAAAATTTAAAAAAGATATTTATCATTTCTCTTTTTAAATAACAATATAAATATAAAAGTTGTTTAAAATATGGTTTGCGATCTGTATAATAGCATTTTGCATCCGTTAATTATTTTATGAATGTTTTAACAGTGGCCTAATAGATTTACCATTTGTTTTCTTGCCAGCAGTCCTCTACGTTTTCATACTTTTGACTGCAGTAAAGCATATTATAAACTTAACGATCAATCACTAAATCGGAGTCTTCAGTGGTTTCACCAAGATATGATTTGGCAGACGAGTTGCATTTTAATATACGAATCGAGTTTTGCCTAATGCTGAATTTTCAACAATCAACTCTATGAGGTGATGGTCCGTGCAGCCGCTTCCTGGTCTATATTATTAGCGATTGCTTCCTGAATACATTTCTTTCGTTTATGTTCATTTTTTCATGACCTTTCTTTTAAATGCTTACGCTTTCTTTTCCATTCCATTTTTAAATGGCTTTTTTTAATTCTTTAAATGGAATAACAGCTCAATTTTTATATAATAAGAATTTTTTTTCAGAGAAAGGGGAGGGGGGTCATGAGAGTTTTAGATATGATTTGGTGGGGCTTGACCTGAAAAAGGTTGAGAAACACTGATGTAGAAGTTGAGGATATGGTCATTTTGATTTCTTGCATAAAAAAAAATAATAAATTTGTGTCTCTTAACCCATTTAATTTAAAGCCAATTTTTCGTAAACATGTGTTAAGTTTTACATGACTAAGTAGGGAGTCTTTTTAGGGGGGGGGGATTTTAGTCTTCTAGAAACTTCTACTGTTACATGCTTTACTAACATTAACCCTTATCCGACCGTAGCTTCTTATATATGATTCTATATTTATGTTCTATTTTTAGCAATATTTTAATGATTATTTTTTTAATATCTTTCTCTTGCACATGTTGTCAGTATATAACTAAAAATGTTTCATAAAAAAAGATAGTGCTAATCGAATAAAATTCGTAAAAGTGAAGAATTTCCAAATGTGCCGTGGAAAGTGTCTCAGAATAATAAATTTTACAGGTTTTAACACCTTTTATTTGTGGTAAAAATAACAATTCTAAAAAATAATATTCCTACCATCTACATTTAGCGGCTCGAGGCTGAAAGTTTTCTGCAAGGTGCCGTTCCTTTTCTGTGGCAATGTCGCCGTGTTTCTGCCACGGGATTCATGAATGTAGATATAGAAGTACGTAAATTATACTATATTTTATTTATATAAGATAACAGTTCACCTGTCTTTCAAATGGTTAGGGCGCTAACGACAAAAAGTGCCAGAATTGAATACCTGAAAAAGGACGAAATTTTTGCAGTTAGTCAGGTTTCACTTTAACCGTAGCAGGGGCAAGGTACTTTTATTCGCAAAATGTTCAAATGAGTGAATGATACCAGAATTTACAACAAATGTATATCAAAATAAGTAAAAGCTCTTGTTGACGTACTTAATAAAAAGAAATTTCTTATTCCATTCTGGTACCAATCTGTCATTTATGTTCAAATATAAACCGCCGTCCTTAAAAGGATTAAACGCTACTTACGTGTTAACGCCACGGCAGCAGATTTTGCACTAATGAACCAATGAAGCGCAATATTGTTGTTTGCAAGCGCACTAAAAAAAATGACGTCAAAAATGAACAAAAAAAGAAAAAACACTAAAAAATGGCGTAAAAAATGAGCAAACAACAATACAACAAGGAATCCAAAAGATAATTGCGTGCGCAGGCGAACAACAAGATTGCTCTTTATTAGCGTATTAATGCAACTTATGTTGCGGTGGCATCAATACGTAAATAGCGATTAAATTATCTGTTTATCCTACGTCTGTTTAGCGGTCGGCTTAGCCCATGCCTGCAAAAGGTGATAGTAGCAAGCACCCCAAACGAAATCAAACTTACAACTTCCTTCTTTCGTTGGACTTTTTTAATGTTTCAAACGTATTCTTGTCTACACAAATATGTAGTACTTTTCATTCAAATAGATTTTTTTATGAACTAATTAAATATTATTATTTAAAAATTTATTACTTCCCTTATACTGAGAAAATTTTTTCGAAAGCAATCTCTTGAATCTGATAACATAAAGATGCTTTCTTTTCTACTTTACATTGTACAATAGAAAATAATACTTTGTCATTTTCTTCTTTGTATGTCTGTTTGCCAATACGATCACGAACCATACATAATTAATACATTTACATAAGTGATTTCAAGTCTTTATTTGGATAGTCAAATGACCTTTTGAACTGTAAACTCACAATTATCGGTCTCTGTAATGGTTATTTCCCTTTCCTGTAAACGGGTAATTAACCTTTCGGTATTGGACAAACTTATTTTTAATATTATTTTTTTGTGATATATGTTGGAGCAAACATAAAAAGTAAAATGATGAAAAGATGGATAAAAAGTATCTTTTGTACTCATTGTCTTTTTCCTTGTTCTATTCCATTATGAATGTTTCTTAATTGAATGTTATTTTGAGAACTCATATTTCTACGAATATAATGCTTTCCCTCGTTTTCTTGTTTCTTAGAAAGGTCGTTGGTCTTTATCACTCACATTAAATCTGCGCTTATCTTTCTACAACCAAATATATATATACAGGGTGTTTCAGAATCCGACCAGGAAATTAAAAGGGGTGATATAACGCACCACAAGGGTGAAAACTTACCAAAGAACAGGAATTGGCAAGTAAATTTAAATGAGGCCTGAATACTTTTCAAAGATTTTATTGGGGGTCTAGAGAAAAAAATACATAAGCAATATAAATACTTGTTACTTTTAAATTTTTATTTTTACAAACACATGGGTATAATATAAAATAGAAAAGTCAGGTATTTGTTCTGAAAAATAATTACATACACAGGTATTCAGTCATCAACTCAATAAGCTGATGGTTTGAGCAGACGCCTCCAGGTCTATATGCTTTGAACTTGTGGATTAGTAAATAACAATTTTTTCAACTGAGTGAAAGTGCGTCTTATTTGAATGCTCGAACTCCAAAAAGTTAATTTTTAACTCTAATGGGTTTTTTTCCTGTTGAGTTATCTGGGAGACATCTCGCCAATAAATTTTATCAGACAGTCGGTTGAAATCAAGTGTTGGATAAAAAGTTGCTCAACAATTCGTGAATCTGATATCAGCTTGATTCTGAAAATTCAGTCATCAACTCAATAAGCTGATAGTTTGATTAACTGCCTCCCGGTTTAATTTATAGATTAGTGAATAGATTTTTTTTTTTTTTTTTTTTTTTTTTTTACTGAGTAAAAATGTGATTTTTTTTGGGGGGGGAGGGGGGGGGAAGGGGACTCGAACTCCAAAACATCAATTGTTAAACTCTAATGCTTTTTTTCTGTTGAATTATATGGGCGACATCCCGCCAATAAATTTTATCAGACAATCGGCTGAAATCAAGAGTTGGGTAAAAAGTTGGTAAATCTGATATCAGCTTAACTCTTGAAATTCAGTCGTCAATTCAATAACCTGATGGTTTGAGCAACTGCCTCTAGATCTATATGCTTTAAATTTATGGATTAGTAAATAGTAATTTTTTAAACTGAGTGAAAGTGTGTCTTATTTGGGTACTTGAACTCCAAAACGTTAATTTTTAACTCTAACTTTTTTTCCTGTTGAATTATCGAGGCGACATCCCGCCAATAAATTTTATCAGACAATCGGCTGAAATTAAGAGTTGGCTAAAAAGTTGCTCGAAAATTGATGAATATCAACTTATTTCTGGAAATTCAGTCGTTAACTCAATAAGCTGATGATTTGAGCATCCGCCTTCCAGTCTATATGTTTTGAATTTTTGGATTAGTAAATAGTAATTTTTTCAACTGATTGAAATTGTGTCTTATTTGGGTACTCGAACTCCAAAATGTTAATTTTTAAATATGATGAATTTTTTCTTTTGAATTGTCTGGGCGACATCCCGCCAATAAAATTTATCGGACAGTCGTTTGGTAATGTCATTTGATCTATTATTTGGAACAGACTCATAGATTAAATCGAAGTTGATGTGGAACTCATTTAAACTATGGATAAGTAATTACAATTTTAATACAGTTAAACTTCCATTTAATGAATCATCGGTAAATTTATACGTTTCGTTATAAAGAAAATTTACTAAGTAGATATAAACTCAAATTCATTAAAATTGTATTGTAAAATGCGCATGCATAACATGAAAAATAGACATAAAATAGAAATATTGGTAAAATGTATTTTAATTCGAGCAGTAACAATATTTTATTAAATGTAGACATGTGAGAAAAATTTAAATAGATTAATTTCTAAAAAAATATCATAATAAAAAGAAGTAAATTAAAACTGAAGCGTAGTGGACTTTTGCTGTTTTTTCTCAGTATTTCATATCCTTAACTCTAAAAAAATCACTAATATTACTATGTTTGGGAATTTTTTTATAAAAAGTAATTTTTTATAAATATTTTCTTTTTTTATGAATCATTGAAAAACTTATTTTTAACTGCGTTTTTAATTATGTAAATAAGTAGCACCGATAATCGCCGTTCAATCCAACCGTCTGTGTTTAACAATGCACAAAGTACCCTACCTAATCGTTTGCAATTTAAAATATATAATTATTACCTATTTTAGTCGAGTCATTTCAAATTTTATGTACATCGGATACATAGATCAATTACAAGGACAATCAAAATTATTCCATTACATTACGATCAATGGGAAAAAATAGTTTCAAGTGCATGTTAATGATGTTTTACGCTTTCGAACATAATTCAATTCATATGCATCTATTAAATATATGCTATAATATATTTTTTGTACGATCTGTAGTGCAAAGAATACTTTTTTTATTAATGTACAGGGCTGCACAAAAGTATTCTATTGCATAATGGTACAGGGGAAAACATTGTTTGGCGTGCGCTTTAATTGTATTAAACTATTTCGCATTTTATGAGATTGATGTACGTTGCTGAAGTTTACTGCAAGTTAATTCTAGATAACAGAAAGCATTTAGTATTTACAGGGACACATAAAAGATTTCGGATACTGTATTGTATCCGAAGTACTGCATACAGTCGACTCTCGTTAATTCGAAATCGGATAATTCGAATCTTCGCTTAATTCGAACTAAACATGAAGTCCCGAAATTTTCAATGGCAGAATAACGTTAAAAACTTTCACTAATTCGAACTCATTTTCTCTTGACTTCGTTTAATTCGAACTAACGAGAATTCCGATTTTTCATTTTTCTTTTCTTTCTGACGGATTTCACATAATTTGAATAACTTTCTTTCTTTGATTTTTGTGAAAATTGTTTCGAACGAGTATGCATATAATCCCATGCATTTGATATCCAATTTCTTAGTGCCCCGTCTGCCCATCAGTGTCACCTCAAATTTTTCTTCCATTGTACTTGTTTCTAATCATTTAATTAGTTTATGTATTTATACATTCTAATTCATTATTAAATCATATTCTAATGATAACAGAAGAAATATATTTAAAAAACACTATAACATTAATTCCTTTGTAATAGTACTATATTAAGCTTTTTTTTTTAATTTCATACTTTCCATAATTCAAACTTCGGATAATTCGAACATTTCTTGTGGTCCCGACGAGTTCGAATTAACGAGAGTCGACTGTATTTGAAAAACTTCGTTATAATACGAACGCACCTCATTTGTTACGTCTGACGTATAATTTCCGACTTGTTAATATTTTTATGAAAGTGAAATCCCCTTCTTATGGTATTGAAAGCTTTTAACAGTTCTTCATTTGAATGTAAATGCTAAATAAATAAATTCCTTTTTCATACAATCCCCTAAAATAAATTCAGTGTCTAAGTTTGAATACTGGATCGCATGAAAGTGGTATAAATTTTACTAATAATTAACAATAACACATTGCTCAGTGATGCACAAAATAGGAATTTTAATATACATTTGTACATATTAAAATAAAACAAAACTTTCAACGTTTCTCGCCGTCTTCTGCGGGCGTCTTCAGGAAAATATTATAATGGAAGGACTACGTTTGCACCATGTTCGAGAGATAATATTTCTACTAAATTAAAATCTAAACAGATTAATGACGCCCGCAGAAGACGGCGCGAAACGTTGAAAGTTTTATTTTATTTTAATATCTACAAATGTATATTAAAATTCCTGTTTTGTGCACCACTGAGCAATGTGTTATTATTAGTTAAATTTTATGGTGCAACTGTCCTATATATATTTATGGTATAAATTTTGTTATACGGAAGTGATTTTCTTAAAATGGAGATTAATTTATAAGTTAATCAAAGCCAAAGTTCAGCAGAAATTTCGTTAAGTAGAAAACTTCATTAAGTAGGGACTTTGTTAAGTGGAAGTTCTGCAGTATTTTAACTTTTAACTGATGTTAACCTAGTAGTTTCACAGACCACTGATTTTTTCAATTTTTGTTGTTTCATTTCTACTTTTCAGTTTAACTACAAACACTACCGAAATTTTGTTTCGTTGTGAATCATACTATCACCAGAAACTTTTAAATAGGTAAACGTTAATTATAACAGTCTCGTACAAAAGGTTTAGAACAAAAACACCATCCTATGAGTTAATGATGCCTTTTATTCACTTTTTGACCTTGCTGTCTCACAGACCGCTTCATACTAGTCATGTTACAATTTCTGCCACATCAGTTGAAGGTTAACACAATCCAACTGTTATGTAAAAAAAAAGCATGAATTGCAGAAAATATTTCAGATTGCAGAACTATCATTGTGTAAAAATGAAATAATCTAACAACTGCCTGGAAATTTCCAGAGATGCGTATGGAATTTCATTCTAAATATACTTTACAATGAACATTAACTTTAGCAATATGATAAAACTACGAGAAACAGCAAATTATTTTTAACCTATCTGGTCATCTAAATGAAAGTCTTCATCATTAAGATCATTCAGGTTTTAAATAATCAGGTTAAATCATAAAAACAGTAATTATGAATCGTATGATTTAGTTGCCTATCAATTTGATTACGTTAACTTATATTAAAAGTTGTAATTACTGCTTTACATTTATACTTCGGATTTATCTTCTATTTATAATTCTATTTCATGCAGTTTATTCAGCACAGTCGAACCTCATTAACAAGAATTCGCTTACGCAAATTACTTTTAATGCAAACTGTTTTCAGTTGTTTTGACAAGTTATATGGAATTTTACTATTATTATAGTCCTTTTAACACAACAGAATGGATCAGCCATTAAAACATTTTCTACTCATAGTACGAACGAAGCACGTTTTCTAAATTGTTCAATGTAATTATACTGAGTACTGTTTTTTCAATTCCAAAATTTTAAAAGAATGTTAATCTTAGAAGGGAAATGTCCCCATTTTTGATAAAGCCACAGATCAGCTAATGTAAAATTGACGAGGAATTGCTCTTTCTGACCACTCAAAAGATAAAATTCTACAGTAGGAATTGCATTGATGGAAGGAAAAAATGCACGTAATACTAAGGTATGTGATGCAAATATGGCCAATGCAGGCAATATGGACAACCCGCAATATATTTTTAATAGTTTCAAGAAAATCCAAAAGGTTATGCTTGAATCTATTACCTAATTATCCTAATAACTTAGAACCGAATAACTTTACCGTTTTGGCTGCAATCCTTGATCACATGCTTTGGAGGGCAGTTATTGTTGATTTCTTGTTAAGTTCGTTATCTTTTTATATTTTTTCTCTAATAAGTTTGTTATTTTTCTCATTTAAATACAATATTTTTATTTACTATTACTTACTATATTTTCATTTACCGTAAGTATCCGAAAAACTTTTCTTTAAATACTTTCATGAAACTGAAATCCCCCATCTTATCGTATCGAAAGCTTTTAACAGTTCTTCGTTTGAATGGAAATGGTTAAATAAATAAATAATTCCTTTTTCATACAATCCTCTAAAAGAAATTTAATTTCTAAGTTTGAATGCTGTATAAGCACGAAAGAGGTACAAATTTCGTTATACGAAAATCTTTTTCTTAGTATGGAGATTATTTTACACATTAATACTGTTCAAAGCCAAAATACAGCAGAAACTTTCGTTAAGGGGTCTAGGGAGTCTTACTTTTTACCTGGCGGTGCGATATACTAACCATGGAACTATAACAAGTCATGTTTAATTTTTTTTCTTAGTCCCTATAATGCAAAAATTCATAAAAATTTAATATAGACATTTCAATATTGTTTCTATTAAAACTATTTTTTATTAATATTTTATGTTGAAATTTTACTTTATTTTATTTATATTTAGTTTTGATCAAAAATTTAAAATTGCTTTTTGACTTGCTTCCACTGCAAGACTGTAGCAAAACTATTGTTTCAAAAACTCCAAAAATATTGACAATGATGTAAAACTAATGTATCTTGAATGTATACTTCATTTGTAAGCAATTTATTCATTTTAAATTTAAATTTAAATTTAAAAATTTTGAAAAAAGAATCGCTAATTTTAAATAAATAAATAAATAAAGTGCTTAGAAATGAAGTACACGTTCAAAATACATTAGTTTAATATGATCATCAATATTTTTGGAGTTCTCTTGAACCAATAGTTTTGCTACAGCCTTGCGTGCAGTGGATATAAATCAAAAAACAATTTAATTTTTTTTTATCAAAATTAATCATGAAAAATCTAGTAAAATTTCAATATAAAATATTTAAAAAAAAATATTTTAAATAGAACAGATTTTAAGTTCTCTACCTTAAAAATTTACGCATTTATTTTTTTTAAAGATTGGGAAAAAAACATTAAATCTGACATATTGCTAAATTGCATTGCCAGGCTAAATGTAAAACTCCTGACACCCCTCAAGTAGAAAACTTCATTAAAGAGGGACTTCGATAAATAGATGTTCAACTGTAATTTAACACAATCCAACTGTTTTGTTAAAACACCATGAATTGTAGAAACTTCTGCAAAACTATCATTATGTAAAAGAGAAATAGTCTACTACTGGTTGGAAATTTCCAGAAATGCATGTGAAATGTCGTTGTAAATATACTCCGCGATTTTTTACGATACTTTACAACGAGCATTAACCTTAACAGTATGATAAAACTATGAGAAACAACAAATTATTTTTACATATCTGGTCATCTAAATGAAAGTATTGATCATTAAGATCATTCAGGTTTTAAGCAATCAGGTTAAATCATAAAAACAGTAATTATGAATCGTACATTTTAGTTGCCTATCAATTTTATTGCGTTAGATGCTATTGAAAATTGTGATTATTATTTTGTATTTATATTTGGGATTTATCTTCTATTTATAATTCCATTTCTTGCAGTTTATTTGAATGTTATGTATGTACCTTAACATTGCTCTAAAAACTCAACCATGTCAGTTGTTGATACAATTGTTGAAAAGTGTTCTTTATTTTTAGAAACTGCGGAAAATCATATATATGCCATTTTCACCATTCGCTTATATTTCTGAGTTTTATTTTTATTTTTCAAACTTAATAATTTCTTTTAAAAATGGAGACAGGTGTTAAAAGTAAATGTTTAATGTACATGGGAAAAAAATGGTTGTGAACTTTGCCCTACGATATAATATGTAAATGCTATTTAAAGATGGTTTGTAAGGCAAATTGTCAAGTCCGTTACCATACAAAAATACTGAAAATACTCAGCTTTAAATTTATTAAATTTCCTAAAATCAACTTACTTTGAAGTGACATATGTCTCTAAATTTCAAAACATGATAATTATCAATAATACTTAAATTAAATTGAAATGAGAAGCAGTTTTAGCCACAAGATTTTGATCACATAGAAATTATACAAGAACTTTTTCTAATAATTACAGTATATATTCATGTAAATTATTAAATCGAACATTTGTTTTTTAGTTGAATAAAAAATAAAAATAGAATAGTAAAAAAATTATAATCATTAAAAAACCGTGCAGTAACAGACTTAACATTTGGTAACGGACTTAACACTATGCTGAAAATGGCCGATATGCATCAGATTGTAATGGAAGTTTCCGGCCACACTGATATCGTCTGCGCAAACAGTTTGCGTTGACACATGTTTGATCACATTTTATCAAATCAGTGTTGCCATATCGGGGATTTTGTCCCCATTTTGGAGAATTTTCAACCTTCAGGGGAATCTTTTGGAAACAAGTAGGTCTTGGGGAAATGATATTTGGGGACTATCAACATTTTACGGGAAAAACATGTAGAATTTTTTTTTCACCATTTCACCTAAAGTTTACTTTTATTTATCTGATAACACACATCTCTTTTGAATTCGATTTTGATTTGGAAAACGAAAATGAAACTCAGAAATCAGAGATATCAATCATTATTCTCGTGGTCATGCTTGTCGCTTACAATGTTACTATTTACATGCATCATGGGTTCATCGCGACCTGCTTTGGACTATCCCCCACCTGAATTCAGATAATATTCCTAGCAATCACAGGCAGACACACAAACGCATATAAACATTTATTTTATCAACATAGATAATAAACAGAAATAAAAACAATTTTTATAAAAATCATTGAAAGACAGTAAACGGTGAATATCACAAAATGGCAGATTTTGATCATCTGAGATAGTTAAAGTGTCCATTGATTTTTTTTTGGGGGGGGGGAGCGAGGTTTGGTAAATGGGGAATTTTTTCAAAAAAATGCCTGATTTGGGGAAAATTTAAGCTAGTTAAACATTTTTTATAGTGGAAAATTCAAAGTTGAAATTTTATTTTTTTGAGTAGAATTTATGTTGGGGACTTTTTTGGAAAAAAGTACTGATTTTAGAGAAAATTTTAGAAATTTTGGGGAAATTGACTTTTGATTATCTGGCAACTCTGTGTGAAATGATTTTTCACATTTGAAAGAAAGGGATTTGCTTTATAACACTGGGTTTTGAAATTTCTAAAAATATGTCATTGTCATTAAGTAAAAGATACCCGAAATAGAACTATTACTCTACCAGGTTAGTACCATCATATACTTCCATTTTGTTGCAAAATGTCAGCTACAGAATGTCACCGAATCATGCGTAAATCTTTCAGTACTACTGTTGTATCATATGACATTGTGAAAGTTTGTCGGAATGGTGATTATATATACTAATATTATAGTATAATCATATACATTATAATTATTATGTAATGGAGGTATTGCGAGGAACATTAATTAGAACCTTATTTTTTAAATTTAAGAAAGCATTTTTGAAGACAAAGTCTGAAACTGATTTTCGGACACTTTCTTAAGAAGTTTTTATATTTATCCGTTTTCTTAAGATGCAACTCGAGTCACTCAAAAAAAAACCAGATGATAATGTTAAGTCTAAGAAGGTGTTATTTTCCAATATCGCACTCAAATTAAAAAAAAAAAATTACATGATTTTTTTGCATGAGATAATTGAGGAAGTTCTTCAATTGGGCTAGTTTTTAACCTCTTCGATTTCGGTTACATATTTTTTTTTTATATTATGATAGTTTCAATTTCAGAACCGGTTCCAACCGGCTCCGAAATTTAAAGTAATCTTTTAAGAAAAATCGGAAACCAAAATCGAAAAAGTAAAAACCAGCCCGGTGTTAGATGGTCCTTTGTTATCCTATGCAAAAAAAAAAAAAAAAAAAAAAAAAAAAAAAAAATCATGTAAAAATATTAAAATTTGAGTGAAATATTTGGAATTAACGCGGCCCTCCATAAACTTAACGTTATCATCCGACTCTTTTTGAGTGACTAGTGCGGCCTCTTAAATTAAAATATCGATTTTTTACATGCTATCAATTTTCAGGTAAACATTTTAGTGTTCAAAAAGCGTGTCTTATGGACACATAGAGTACATTAATAACATTAAAATTAAAATGAATTTGTTCCTCTTACACGCATAAATTACATTACACGACTGAAAACGCCGAATTGCAAATTTGTATTATCCTTAAACAATAATAAAAAATCATGCATCCAGTATAGCTTATATAACACTCCCCAGCATATTTAGAATAATGTAACAAAACTTCACAGTCTAATATGATGAAATATGATCTATAAATTAACCATTATAAAATCACATAACAAATTTGAAAACCCAATTTTTGCTATTACAATTAATACTCGAGAAAATATCAGGTGTGTTTTGTTTAGACCTGTATATCATCTATGGATTTGGGTGTATATTACACAGTATGCATCAAGTTAGTTCATTCAAACGACCAGCACATTTGAAAATTTCCGGCCAGCAACTTCCGTGAATAAATGGAAATGTATTTGAGAAATTTTGTGCAGCCCTGTACATGATTTATAGAATCAATCCACTATGTAATATTTTTAAAAAACAATTCAATTTGAAAACGCATACCGTAACCGAAAACACAATTATTGTTCATAGGCTTTTATAATTCAATGTCTTCGTTCACCAAATTCTTTTGTGTGTCCCTGTAAATGAATGATGTAGCACACCCTATTCCGCAGTAAGCGCCGTTTAGTTCATCTCAATAAAATATATAAATTTCAGCATATTTTACCATTTGAAAGGCAAGCAATTGCGTTTGTGTAATTCTGAACTCCCAACGGAAATTTGCAAAAAAATTATTTCAAAATAAGTAAAAGCAATTTTAAGGCTTTATTCACTAAACTTAGAATAGTAAAACTTAATAAAAATTTTCCAGGGCAAATCTTCATTATCGTAGGTTTTATGTAATCAGTGCCTGATTTAGGGCAGGGCCTTCGGGGCACAGGCCCAGGGCCCCCAATTTTCAGGGGCCCCCAAATGCTTCTGAAGGATTTTCAACTATTGCCCCAAATCAATACAACTGCTTACAAAATCTAGTGGAATTTTACATTTAATTCTATATTCTACTGTGTTCATATTTTATTTTTACAACATTGTATATTTTGGTTGAAACATCTGCATTTAATCACTTTATTAAAGTAAGCATTTTCTTTTATCTTTAACACTTTAAAAATATATTGTATTTTTAATTCTTATTTAGTCATGTTTCTGTTCTTGTCAGATTATTTGAGGTTGGTGAGTGCAGTTCATTGGCGGTAGAGTCCCATAATATTTTAAATAACACAGACCTACAAAAAAAAAATTTTTTTTTTGGTGCCTGAGATTTTACAACTGATTTTGGATATTTTTGGGACGCTGATTCCAAATATGCAATCAGTTTTTCTCTATCAGCTCTACTTTTTTAGATATGCAAAGCAAACTAAAGATATTTTAGAACTAAAGTGACCTTGAACATTTAAACTGACCTTATGATACATAGCCTTGTAACGACGCTCAAGGCGATTAGAAGGACGTTGAAATACCACAAGATCTTAAAAAAAAACAAATGTGCAAGCAAAACTGAGGATCTGCGCATGCTTATGATTTCGCGCCGCTCATCCATAAAGCCAAATTTAAAAGCCTCCAAGAGATAAGGTCAGTTTCAGAGTTCGCTCCATGGAAACAAAACTGGCTTTCTTTGACTTTCTAAAGTTTTTGAACTTCCATGATATTTGTGTTTAAGGTAGAACTCGTATCAATTTAACGTAAAACTTATAGTGTTGTAGATTGTTGTGTTTGGGTTGTAGAATGGAATTTAAATGAGTTCAAGTAGAAAAAGTTGTATAAATCATCCAGATAAGTTTTGCTACATATGCGGAGAATAAAAGTTGAAAGAACACAGAAAATATGTTACTGACTTTGTAAAAAGAGCTTATCTTGGATACTTTGGGGTTAGACTTGGTGATCAGGATAAAATCTGCGCACCGCAACAGGTCTGTAAAACTTGTACAGAACATTTATGACAGTGAGCTGACGGAAAAGAATAAGTCTCAAATTCGGCTTATCAACGGTTTGGAGAGAACTCCAAAACCATTTCTATGACTATTGTTTCTACCTAGCACTAGAACACTATTTGAATTAATAGAAACAATTGTAATAAGAAAACTTATCCTGATTTAGGGTCTTCAAGACTCCCGCTTCCTCACTCAGAGGAACTACCGATCCCAACGTTTCATCAGCTACCAGAGCTTAGTAAGGATGAATATTGTCCTTCTGATCATCTTTTAGATAGCTGTGAAGGTAACAGTGATTATGAGGAGACGTCATCAATGCCTAAATTTTTCAACCAGGTTGATTTAAATGATTTCAAAAGAGGTTTCAATTTTTTAAAAGAAGCTTCTGAATTACTGGTTGGTTTCAAGATTAAAAGACAAATATTTATTAGAAGAAAGAGCCAAACTTACATTTTATCACACAAAATAAAATTGTCTGCTACCCTTCTTCTCTTAAAAAAACAATCTTGTATTTTGTCATGAATTTAGAGGACTGTTAGAAAAATTGGCTCTTTCTAAATATTTTCCAGTTGATTGTCCTTGGACAGCAAAGAAGTTACACAAAATACTATTGTTTTTGTATTTTTGGGATAGCAGGGATAAAACACACCACTAGATTAGAAAAGAGAGGCCTAAGAAAGAAAACATGGATGTTGGAGAAAGGAATGTCATTAATAACACTTTAGTTGGGCGAAAGAAAATCATACTTTCGACACTGCATATCAAGCTCTGTCCTATGAAGCAGTTTGTGTAAATTATCCATAAGAACGGGTTATGATTTGCATATATAAGGTAAAAACACCCGAATTGAGTTATGAAAATATTAAAGCAGGAATATTTAACGGACAACAAATAAGACAACTGATTAAGGATCCTGCTTTCGTAAATTCAACAAATGAAGCTGAATAAAAAGCCTGGACTTTTGTGACAGTTCACAAAAACATTCCGGGCAAATGCAAAGGAGAAATCTATGTAGAACTGGTAAATGAAAAGCATAATAGTTTTAAATCTCTTGGGTGTACTAGAAGCATTAAAGTACACTATTTACATTGCCACTAAGAGCATTTTCTTGAAAATAAACAAGGCACAAGTGATAAACAGCCTGAAAAATTTCACCACAATATTAAGACTATGGAGGACCGATACCAAAAAAGATGAGATATGCAAAGGGTTTCAGATTACAGTTTGAGTTTAAAAAGACATTTTTCTAAAATATATTCCAGAATGTCACGGAAAAGAAGCTTCCGAAGCATTCAATGAGTATCAGTTTCATCAGTGACGTTTTTCTCTATTTTTGTGAGTAAAAATATTTGTATAATATAATTAAAAAATTATTATTTGAATGTGTGATATCATAATAATAAAAACTAGCATTTGTGTATTATAAAAAATAAAAATTCTGTATTTATTTTATTTTTACATACATTTTTTAATACATGGATTTACCTTAAAATAATGAAACATATATTTCACAAAAAGTTGTTTATCTTAAAAAACTGAGCTGATAGAGAAAAACTAAGGTCATATTTGAATTCAGGACATCAAATTCATATAGAATCAGCTAAAAATACCCCGGCACCAAAACAGCTGTTGACCAGTGTAATTTTAGTTTGGTATGGTGGAAAATTTATGGTTAGTTGATGCATACTTTATCATTCCAGATATATAAACTTTCATAGGAAGAGATAATTATCACTACATAATTTATTATTAGTCTACTTATTTATATTTCGTGATTGTGAAATAGTTATATAAAAGGTAAATAAAAGTTTATCATATTTAATTTTTTAATTGGTATTTAAAAATGAATCAATCGTGAAGTCAATCGTGGCTATTTTAGTAAATAACTTATTATTATTATTATTATTATTTGAGGGGGGGGTGAGGAGTGGGGAGCTCAATCTTTTTGTAAGCAACTTTCCAAGGGGGCCCCCTGTAAACATCTGTGCCCAGGGCCCCCAAATTTGTAAATCGGTCCCTGTATGTAATATATCCCACCGCCCCACAAGGGGTAAAAGTACTGTAGTACTATTTTTATACACCAAAAACGATTGTTTCCGATAGACCGTTATGTATCGGAATTGTTTTGAGTGTCGCTGTAAATGAACTATGTGTGTCTTACACTTCATATTCAATATCGAACATGTTATAGTGAGGCACAATAACATTTATCAATTTCATGACTATTGAACTATATTTACGAGCCTTAGAATACGAAAAAGCAGACAGACGCACAGACAAACCAATTCATAAACACTTTTCAACTATATTATAACATCTTTAAAACATCATTTTGGTTTAAGAAACTGATTAATAGGTTGCAAAAAGTATTTGGAAACGTTTCCAAAAATAAGTGGCAGCTATAAAAACTTTCGACAATGTATAGATTCGTGAGGCTTCTTGAATAAAGAATGCATTTAGGAAAATAGTGGGTTACTTTTAAGAGGTTGTTTTACATTTTCGTACTTAGTTATTTAGTTTCATAGTTTAAAAACCTTTTTAGTGTGTACTAAGATTTAAAAAAAAAACGCATTTCGGAAAATAGTGGGTAACTCATAAGATGTTATTTTACATTTTCGTACTGCGTTATTATAGTTTCGTAGTTTAAGAAACTTTTTACTGTGTATTTGAATTTCATACATCTTCCTCTTCCTTTAACTACAATTCAAATTTGTATTTTATTTGTGTGGGGAGAGGAGGGATTAGGGTTCGATTAATCTCTAAAACTATGGGAAGCATTATGTCATTTCGGGGCCCTCTTTCATTTGAGAAGAGTCTTCTAAATTCAACATACCCAGAAACTCCCCCAATGATTCAATAATATTCAATTTTTTATAAATATTATATTATTATACTTCCTTGATCTTGATCGGTAGGTTAATAATATTGCTTGATAAATTGATGATTTTAGTTAATTGGACAAACTGGGGAATTGTAATCATGTGATTGAAACTGGTCTGTTACATGAAAAATTAATTTGTTATGAACGGTATTTTAACTAAAAGCTTTTAAAATGTATAATATATATACACTGAGAAAAAAAAAATATCATCAACTAGAATGAATAGTTACGCACTTTCTGAATACCTAAACTAGAATTACATATTGCCGAACCATACGAATAGGTTAAACAACTAAGCTGAATAAACAAAATGACCTAGCATTTCTAGTCTCTTGTTTTCTAAGTAACGAGGCGATATTGAATAATTTCATTTACAAAAAATTATAGCTTGATTTCGGGAATGGTTTCATAAACTAGAATTATTGTTACTAAATCAAACCTCTTGCGTTCTCATCAATTTGGAGGAATATGTAAATAAGTTTGACGATGAGAATACGGAAAAACGCTCTTGAATTCTAGTAAGAGACTCTAGAACTCGTTAACATACAAAGCTAGAATTTATAAGGATTGACATGGAACTATTTTTTCTAGAGCTACAATTTAGATTCTATATGCCGAAACTATATCTTTTTCTCAGTGTAGGAGTTAATAGTTTGAAAAGAAATTAAATAGAATTTTAAAATAAAATTAATATAATATAAAATTTTGGCCTTCATATTTTTACAATTTTTGGGCCTCTTCCAAATTTTTCAAGGGAGGCTTGTGCTTCTTGTGCCTTTTCGGCAATCAGGGCCTATTTAGTGTAAAAGGTCAACTTGTAAAACACAACGTGTCTAAAGCGTACAGAAATATGGATTTGGGTTTTATCAAAAATGTCCTTCATAATAAACTTAAGATGGAATTTCATACTTTAAGCAACATATTTCCATTTTTATCCATAAAAAATATTCCTTAATTTACTTAAACGTAGGTTCGGCATAAATTCATATCCGACTTCACAGCGTTTAAAAGAAGAAACTAAACTAAAAACAAATAGGTTAATAACATAAAGGTAGCAAAGGTCAAACTCAAGAGGAAGTTCTGGGTGTAAACACTGGGTGATAATTGAAGTTAACTGTGAAAGGTCAAACGCATTGTAGCTAGGCCATGAAAAAACCGCTCTTCTGTTTCTATAATTTGGAATGTAACTTCGTTCCCACACTTTGTTTGTAGGTGTATAATGTTTGTTTATGATTATTTGTAATGTTTTGCGGAAAAAAATTCTCTTTATTTAGGATCTGGATGATCTTAATGATCAAGACTATAATTTAGATGACTAGATAGGTAAAGATAATTTTTTGTTCTCGCAAATTTAGCATGTCGTTTAAGGTTAATGGGCATTGTAAAGTATCGCAAAAATCTTAAATTGTACGTACAAAAAAGTTTTTCTTGCATATGTGAAATTCCTCAGGAAGTAGTTGAATAATTTCCGTTCTACATAATAGTAGTACTAATATCTACAGTTCAAGAAGTTCATGGAATTAATGCTTTTTTAGAGGCAATTAAACTTAATTTAGTGAAATAAGTATAGATCATCAATTCATTGTTGGTAAGATAAAAATCAACTCTAAAATCACCAACATTAGCATCATAGGTGATTTTGATTTATTTGCCTAAAAATGGTTGTTGTGGGGAAATATTATAATTTTTTTTAGTTTTCTTATCCCAAATATACATTATAAATCTTCAAACTTCTAGACAAAATAAAGCTTAAATAAAATGATACTTTTAAAGGCCGTATATCCTTCGTTTATAGCCCCACCAGCAGCTGAGTGGTTCTGCTCTCGAAGCTGGTAGACAAGAGGTGCTGGGTTTGAACTCAATCACGCCCGTCGGCTTAATCGTTTGAAGTTTTCAATTGTTTTCTTCGAACCTTGGACTTCCTTGCATAAATACGGATTAGGTTCCCTTAGAAAGACCTCCACGGAGGTCATCTACTCTACTTTAGTCCTGTATTCGTTGTGTTGATAATCGGCTTCTATAAACAGAACCTTCGTCTATATATTAAAGTACATCCAGTCGGTATAAATAGACAAGT
This sequence comes from Maratus speculifer, assembly GCA_964019185.1. NCBI lineage: Eukaryota > Metazoa > Arthropoda > Arachnida > Araneae > Salticidae > Maratus > Maratus speculifer. The sequence goes on along the minus strand of OZ025303.1, from coordinate 109,989,125 downwards.
TAAATTATTCTGCTGTGATACCGAAGCTTGCTTTTTCTCTTGTTCAGGTATTTGCTGTTATAACCTTTGCATTCGTTTGACAAATAATTAAAAGAAAAATACATGAATAAATAACTGTCAATTTAAAATACAAAAGCCCTTGATTACTAAAAAGTGAGGCTATTTTTTGCAAAATTTGATTGCAAAATTTTTTAAGACAACTATTTATAGTAATACTTTTATGATCCATGCAAGAAAACGAGCTATAATTTCTGATTGAATCATTATTTTATTCTCGGGGAACAAAGAAAGAAAAATATACATTTAACATGGAAAAAAATCAAGAATGACTCCAGTCGTCTTTTTGAACACTGTTTTACCTGTCCAGTAAAAGAATTTTTTTTATAAATTTCTGTCTTACTAGAATCAATTAGCCTTCTCGGGTCTGGTACACTATTAATAATACATGTCTTTTAATGGAGTATTATTTTGTTTTAAAAAGTCCTTTTGCTATTATTTACATGTAGTGATTTTAGTATATGTCTATTTATTTACTAAATGACTTCATTTATTTTTAGGCATTTGGTAATAATAATAATTATTATTATTTACTTAATTCTCTTTTCTCCATTTGTGATTCTTGTATTTTAAACATATATTTAACTCTGTAAATTTAAAATAAAAGTTATTTTTCTGAAAGAATCATGTGAAATAGAGCGCAAAAAAGTATTACAAAGTTGTAATATAAATTAAATTTTATTGAAATACAATATTTTGTAAACATCTCCAAAAACTCTTCCTTAGCGTGTTTTCATAGGAATATTAATCGAATAGTACGCAAAAGAACAACATACGTTATCTTTCAGACAATGGAATATTCATTGAACCTTCATTAATCAATTTGGATAACTAGTGCTAATGTACGTATAAAAACATTTCATATTTATTTACTTAGAACAGGTGTCACAAATAAAAATTAAAAAGTTGACATGTTTCGGTTCATTCATAAGAACCGTATTCATAACACATAAAATCAGTAGAAAACTAAATGACACTGGATATAAATATAATTATATTTATATCCAGTATTAGAATTATACTTATATCCAGTGTCATTTAGTTTTCTACTGATTTTATGTGTTATGAATCCGTTTCTTATGAATGAACTGAAACATGTCAACTTTTTAATTTTTATTTGTGACACCTGTTCTAAGTAAATAAATATGAAATGTTTTTATACGTAAATTAAAAAGGTGAAGTGATTTTGTTTTAGTTTTAGTTTTGAAAAAATGAAAGCTAACAACAGTTTTAACATAGTGCTAATGTTATTAACGTAAAAGTATTTTTTTTTCCTAAAAATTTAAGAAAATAATCGGACAAGAAAGGATTAAATTCGAATGCTTCGCCTCCCGTTAGGAGACTGGAGACCTTGCCTCTGATCTACTAATGTTTGATTATATCAGTAAACTATTTCACATTCATACTCTGACACACTTCTTTGATGATTTACCCTGTAGGAACCGGTTGCAAAATAGTTTTAAAATTGTTTAGAAGATGAATTAACTACCTAATCTATCGATCGATTTTTACAAACATTTCTGCAGTACTTGCTGCAGTGGTCTGTAACATATTCCCTACATGGAAGTTAAGTTGAAACTACCGGTTAGGAATTATCATGTTTATCCTCTCAAACACACATAACATGATTACAATGCTTTTCTTTTATTGGACCTTCCCAGAGCGACGCCCGCGGAATCCATGACGCCCTTTCAAATGTTTCCTGGAATGGATTTTTTAAAATAAAAATCTTAATGGGTGTGTTCGTTTTATAATCAGTAATATTTCCATTTTTATTATTTATTTATAGACGGGAATAAGTTTTTTAGTTTCTTCCCCTACAGAAATGTTTGAGATACTTTTCTCTACCCCTCCCCCTTGCAGAATACAGTAATTCTTATTTTACCGTGAATTATGTTTTTCTACATGGAGTTTCTGAATCAAAGAGGCATGTTAGGAACTACTACTAGTTTTGTGTGCATCTTAAAAGATATGTGTGTATCGTTGCTGCTACTAGAGTGAGATGTTATTGCCTATTTTCAGTCATGTAAATAATGTCATTTTTCACTGTTTGCAAAAAACCTTAAATGTGCCCCTGAGATGTTGGACAGGTTGTCCTTACAGTATATGTTTTATAAAATAAATATGCAGCTAGATCTTTGGATATCTTTATTGCTTTTATAAGAAATAATAATGCTTGTTGTTTCTTTCTCTATACACCGGGAGGCGGCAGTACAGACAATCACCTCATCGAGTTTACGGCTTAAAACCTAGGATTCATTAAATCTCGATTTGCATATTAAAACGCAATCGGTCTGCCAAGTCATATCTTGGAAGAAAACATCTATAAATCCGATTTTAGCGGTTGACTCGTAGGTTTACCAATAAATTTTCCTGCTTCCAATCTTCCATGCTTTCATGGGTGCAGGAAAGCACAATGGTAAACCTACGAGTCAATCATTAAAATTGGGTTTTTAGGTGTTTTCCACCAAGATATGACTTGGCAGACCGGTTGCGTTTTAAACTGCGAATAGAGATTAATCTAATCCTATATTTTCTTCCGAAAACTCGATAAGATGATTGTCTTTGATGCCGATTCCAAACTGTTTGAGACAGATTACAATCTCAGAAAACTGCAATTCTTAATTTGCAATGACTCATTTTTTTCCTGCTTGCAGATTCTGAATCATAGTGTCCTTTTAGCTACTACTACTAATTTGAGTGCATCTTAAAAGATATGCGTGTATCGATACCGCTACTACAGTGAGATATTATTGCGTGTTCTGAGTCATATGAATGGTAGTTTTCTTCACTATTTGCCAAAAATTTAGGTGCGCAATCACTTATTGGAAGATTGCGTAGGTCTTCGTGCATTATATGTTCAAAAAAATAAGTAGATAATCTGCACATTTCTTTGCTATTTTTATAGCCGAGAATAAGATTTTTAATTTTTCTCCTCTACAGAAATTGTTTGAGATTGAGTTTCTTTCACAGAAAAGTGTATTTACTATGATTTATGTTATTTCTGCATGCAGTTTCTGAATCTTGGTGGCCTTTTAGCTATTATTACAAGATTCGTGTGCATCTTATAAGACATGTGCATATCGATACAACTATTACAGAGGGATATCACTGCATATTTTGAGTCTTATGAATAGTAGTGCTCATCACTGTTTGCCCAAAATTTATATGGGCAACTTTTTACTGAAAGACTGGGCAGGTCTGTCGTACATTATATGTTCGAAAAGTAAATGGTGTAGATAGATCAGTACATGTAACATACTATTTTTATAGCCCAGAATAATATTTATGGTTTTTCTACTGTACAAAAATGTTTGAGATAATACTCCTTCTCAGAAAATTGTATTTGGTCTGATTTATGTTTCTTCTGCTTACAGTTCGGAATCATAGTGACCTTTTAGCTACTATTACGTGATTTGTATATTGTATTCATCTTATACAAGATAAAGTAAAAAGACTAAAACCCAACTACGACAAAAAACTACGCTGAAAAAGTATAAAAGTACCCCATGAATACAGGTAAAGTCACAAGCAAATGCTAGTAATATATAGATATATTCAAAATGTACAAGTAAAGCGCTTTTGAATGATACCAAACACGGCATATTTATCTTAACTTTATTTTTTGACGTATGACGCTTCCAGTATTTGGTAGTAGTGACGCACATATCCGTCGATGGCAGCAAATGGGTAATGGACCGATTAGTGGATGAGGTCGTTAGTGTAATGTGTAAATGTGTAATGTAGATTGAAGGTTTCATGTATTAAGATGACCTAGGAAGATTTCTTAATCTATCTAATACTGGTGATATAAAAATACTGGTGAAGCTCTTTCAAGTAATACCAAACACATTACATATATTTTTATTTTATACTTTTTGTCCGCTAGAGGGCATAATAGTAAATTTGGTGACAAACTTTATAGCTCACAACCAACAGAATATCAAGATCAAGACCCTTCTAATGGCACTGCAGTGGTCTTATTCTGATTACTAAGTACCAAAGAAATTAAGAACGAAAAGATGTGAATTATATGCAATTAGCCCATAAATGCAAGTAAAGTCACAAGCAAATGCTAGTAATATATATATATTCGAAATGTACAAGTGAAGCGCTTTAAAATGATACCAAACACGGCATATCTAGCTTAACTTTATTTTTTTACTCTGTATATTTTGTCCGCTAGAGGGCGCCACATTGAATTTGGTGAAAATCTATATAGCCTATAACCAGCGGACAATTAAGACGCTTCTAATGATATGTCATTTGTCGAATTCTGATTAGTGGTTTAGAAGTTACGAGGGAACAGATGAACATACATACATACATACATACATACATACATACATACATACATACATAGCCTGTCAAAATCATAACCCTCCTTTGGCTTTGCCGTAGTCGGGTAAAAATATGTGTGTATCGATACAGCTATTACAGGAAGATATTATGGCATGTGTTTGAGTCTTGGGAATAGTAACTCTCTTCATTGTTTGCTCAAAATTTAGGTGGTAAAACTTGTAACTGAATAATTAACCAAGTCTGCAATACATTATATGAGTGATCCTCAAGTAAGCCAAAATAAGAATTATGAGGGTGTGACTGTGAGGAAATGATAAATTTTAACTTTTTTTAACCATTTTATGAATTGAGATAAGGCTTAGTGAGCTTTAACTATATCTAAATACTTATATATCAATATTAATTAACATTTTTTAACATTTTCCTGTATTTAATAGAGGCTGATGAGGGAGGGATTAGGAAGGCTTAGGACCTCATCACTCCCACATCAACCTTATTGAATACAGGTAATTAAAAAAAATAAGTATTTCTTATTTATATATATTATAGTGAGAGCTTGCCGTTTCATATTTTCGGCATCCAATGGAATTTACGGCAAAAGGATAGAAAACATGGTTTATTAATATCATTCTAATTTCTTTTCTTTCCGAGATTCACTGATGGTTGATTACTGTAGCTGCGATCTTATAGGGAGAAGTAATCAGATTGCATATGCTTTATCGTTGAAAGTAAAAATAAATTAAAAAAACGAAGAATCGTGTACTTAAAAAAAATCTTCGTGTTAGAAACAGAAAGGAAAATGAAATATGACTTCATGTTGCTGATAAGGGATCTCCCTTGAATATGTCATTACTGAAAAAGCATATTGATGAATTCGAAAGCGATCTAATTGTTGTGATAAAACCCTAATTAAATGAATTGAAAACTTATGGACGTGGTATAGATTTGTTGAAAGCAGCTTCCGATGTAGTAACCATTAATGAAATGCACGATTTCGTGATGAACATTTAATGATATAGTTGTAGAATGAGTTGCTTATCGGCAGTTGATGCATTCTTTTATGATCGTGTTTGTTTGCTATAAAAACAATACATGCGAACATTCTGTATTTTGCATTGTGAAAATTCTGATTAATATTGTTAAAACTGAAATATTTCGGGGGAAATATTTTTATATGAATTACACTTCTAGACGGTGTCTGGAGTACTTGATTGAAACTATTAAAAATATTTTTTCCCAATTAGCAACGAAATCGTGAATTCTGCAGGAAAAGAAAAAAGTCTTAATGAATATTTTATGCCAGATCGTATTTGCATATATCTAATGTATTATTGGCTTTAATTTTCAATTACTTTAAAAGGAGCACACTATGAGAATTACAGTATATATTTATCACACAAGAAATTAAAAACTTCTTTTTGAGAAAAATAAGAAAATTTCCTAAATATTTTAATCTTTATGAAGAACTTTTTAAAATACCGTAATCTTTGTTCTGAGAATTACGATTTATGTTATTAAAATTACAGTATATTTTTTAATTTTCCAAGGAAAATGCATTTATATATTTACAATTCTGGCATATTTGAAGTACTGGTTTAAAATTGCTAACAATATTTTTCATCAATTAACGGCAAAATCGCGAATTCCACCGGTAAAAAAAGGAATCGCGATTAATATTTTTTGAAATATGGTATTTGTAAATACTTAGTTCATTCTTGCTTTTAAATTCTAATTATTGTTTATTTTTATCATCTTTAAATCATTCTTATGATTTATTTTCATTCGGAAAGAATGTATTAATAAGTAAGAATGTAGTCATTAAGTATTAATTTTTTTTAACTGTTTTTTTTTTTTTTTTTTTTCATTCCGCAAGAAGTTTTTTTTTTTTTTTTTTTTTTAAGATTTTTTTCATTCGCGAAAAATTGCGTATCAAAAATTAATTTGCTTAAGACTGTTTTTTTTTTCTTGAAACAGTAAAAGGTTCATTTCAACCATTTCATTTTTATATCTTTAAAAGTTTTTCATTCAGTAAGAAGCTTCCTTTCCAAGTTTTAATTTTTCATTCTTTATGAAATTTTTCGTTCAGGAAGAAGTTTCATTTCAAACTTTTCATTTTTGTTTCTTTAAGAGTTTTTCATTCCGCAAGAAGTTTCCTTTCAAAGTTTACATTTTTCTTTCCTTCACAGTTTTTCCTTCAGCGAGAAATTTCATTTCAAAGCTTTCATTTTTCTTTCTTCAAAGGTTTTTTATTCAGAAAGAAGTATTCTAGATGTTTCAGTTTTTTTCTTCGAGAGTTTTTCATTCAGGAAAAAGTTTATTTTGAAACTTTTCACTTTTCTTTCTTTGAGAGTTTTCCATTCAGCAAGAAATTTCATTTTAAACTTATCATTTTTTTTCTTTATGAAAGTTTTTCATTCAGCAAGAAATTTCATTTTAAACGTTTCATTGATCTTTCTTTTAATTATTTTTATGCCACTTTTAAAAAAGAACTATTCTTCTTAAAATTACTCTTATTTATTAAATAAAATGTTACTGAGAAGTAATAATTCTGTATATTGATAAAATATTGGTTTGTATAAATTGAAACATGATATACCAATAGTTGCTTGATATTATAAAAGGATAAAAATATGACTTGGAAGATTTCCTTAGTTGCAGATTTTTTTACATGCCACAGTAACTGAGACAAATATTTTTTCTCAAAGAGATATTATGAACATAAGAAAAAAATAAAATACATGAATGTGACAGATGCTTTCTATTAACAATTTTTAAAAATATTCTCGATTCTACAGCGTCATAAGAGTGAATAGCAAAAAATACCAAAATTGCAATCCGCGCAATAAAATTCCCATTAAATATTATATAATGCAATTTATTTTGATAAAAGAAGTAGGGAGGATTGTACTTTGTGCTTATATATAACTAAATAAATAAACAATTTCTTCAAAACAATTCCTCCAAATTATCATTCCTTCTGTCTCACATTGTGCAAGATTTTATACACTCCCAAAAGTACACAAACAAGGCATTCCATTCAGACCGATTGTTTCTAACATCGGTACCGCTTCCTATAAATTAGCAAAATATCTTACCTCTATTTTCTCCCCTCTACTCTCTAACAATATTCATACCTGCAGGAAATCTTATGAGTTTGTCAATAAACTTCGTAATTTCAACAGCGCACAAAACATTAAAATGGTTTCTTTTGATGTTAAATCCTTATTTACCAATGTTCCAGTTCAAGGTGCTCTAAAGTGTCTTGAATCGCGTTTGCGGGACAAATTACACAAAGTTCGAAATTGATGAACTGATTCACCTTACTAGCATTTGTCTCTCGCAAAACACATTTTTTTTCAATGGTAACTTTTATCGAATGACTGATGGTTTATCCATGGGCTCCCCCCTCAGTCCAATCATTAGCGAATTTTATATGCATTATTTCGAATTAAAACTATTCAAAAAACTTACTTTTCTATTTTATATCCGCTACGTTGATGACTGTTTTGCGTTGCTGGACTCTGATATACTTGATCTTACTAATATTCTTACAGTTATGAACTCAATAGATGATCATATTCAATTTACCTACGAATTTGAAAATAACAATCAATTATCTTTCCTGGATGTTTTGGTTTCCCGCGAAAATAACTTTTTTCACACAACTGTCTATCGTAAACCATTCGCTGTATCTTTGCCACCCCCCCCATCGCCTTTCATTTCACCCCCCTAATCAGAAATTAGCTGCCTTTAACACTTATGTACACCGGGCCTTAAATATTTGCTCCTCCCATAGTTTACTTAAAGCACAATTAAACCATATCAAATCCATTGCCCTTGATCGGGGTTTCCAGATCGAAATCGTTGATTCCATTCATAATAAATTAAAAAAACGTACTCCTTCTAACTTCAACTCAGACCGCAATGTTAACTTAATTATTCTTCCATATTTTCCAAAAATCAGTCGTCAAATTTCTAAAATTTTTTCAAAATTCGACTTTAAAATAACCTTTACTCCTTTCAATAAAATACAATTCTCAAATCTCAAAGATCCAATAGATGATTAATCACATTGGGGTATTTATAAGATTTCTTGTGAATGCGATAAAATGTACATCGGTCAGATGAAGCGTGCCTTGAAAAAACGTGTGGGAGAACACAGTGTTAACGTTAAAAATTGTGAAATAAAACGTTCCTCTATCGCCAACCATTGCTGGTCCAATAGTCACAATTTTAAATTTTCCAAAGCCTCAATAATACAATATTGTTCATCTGTTTATGATTTAGACTTTTGGGAAGCTTTTCATACATGGAAAAACTCTAGTAATTTGGTTAATGACATGTCCAGTACTCCAAGATTTTCTGATGTCTGATTTCCATTCCTGTAATATCACCCCCCCTCCCCCCTCCTTTTCTCCTTGATCTGGACTCGTCTAGTGGGAAGTGACATATGATTGGTCTCCTTCTGAATGCGCATGCCAGTTTACTTTTACTGTTCTTTGCGACGTTTCATGGTCAGTTCGCCTTAGCGGCGAGCTCAGATTCTCGGTTTATTTTATTTTATTTAACGATGTGACTTTCTTTTACGTTTTACACTTTTTAGCACTGATGATGGGACTTTAGAAGTCCCCAAATGGCTGTATGCTTTTAACATCCTTTATTTTATAATATTTATGCTCTTTAACGTTGTTTATTTATTTAGTTATAATTTATTTTGATGCATTCTAATAAAAAATATCCTTAAAAGTATTTTCAAGAGGCATTACATTTCTAATAACATAAATAAAGTAATTAAAAAACTTAGAGTTTCAGATTGTCATTTTCCTGACATGTCACGCTGTAATGTATGCAAAGTAAAAGGATATACTTTACACTGTATAAATATTTTTTTCCAGTTTTTTAAATTTCTAATTAATATCTATACCTTATAAAACATATATATGAGGAAAGTAATAAATTCTATATTTTATCAAAAAAAAAAAAAAAAAAAAAAAAAAAAAAAATCATAATTAACTTTTTTAGTCCTGAGACAAATATTACTACGGACCACAAGAACTAATTTAAAATTACCATACAACTACAACATATCATTCTATACAGTGATACTTATGATATGCTCGCATTTATTAAAAAAGTCTAAAAATAGTTTTAACAATTCTAAAAGCAAATAAATGGATTTAAAAGGTGTTATTTAGTGTCTCCTGCAGGGGACATCAGGACTGAGGAGGTTAAATATGTAGAATTAATGTCATTTTCCTGGCATTCTCGTTTTAGTTTTTTATCAAGTATAAATATAGCGCTGCAGAATAATTATTTTTATTTTTGAGGTAGTTCAAGTCAGAAATAGTAAAGTCGCAAGATCTTTCAGGCATTTCTTTGAAAATAACGCGATTAATGTCTTTATAAAAGACTTTTATTATATCACTTTCCTACATTACATAAATTAACAAATAAAACTGAATATAACATGAAATGTTAGCTACTATATTGAAAACATGTTCTTTTAAGCAAAATGAAAATATTAGATCTAAAAATGAAAAAAGAATGTAAAAAATGTTTTAGAATGAAATTGTCATTATCTTGGCATGCATATGCCAAGAAATGACATATAATTACATAAAAATTAAATTATTATTTAATTTCTAAAAAATTTAGCAATTTTACATGGAAAATCCTTTTTTTCTATTAGAAAATAAATTTACTTTTTGAAACTTTGAATTATTTTCAATATCTCAGATGTCCGAAATCCGACATTTTCTAATATTCAACCATAAGCAATCAAAGTGTTTATTTTCCTTTTAAAATTCTTAGTAAACACGTGCAATTAGCGGAGTCACCATCTTATGCCTTATGCTATTCTAAAACGATTTTTCAAACACACAGTAAAACAAGAAAGATATAACATACATCATGAAACACTTTTCAATCATTTCATTCTTTTCACAAAAAATCAGGCTTCTGATTAATCAGTCCCGTTTTGCTAAAGAGCTAAATATCTATCTGGATCTTTGCCTTAGTCTACAAAAGTTCCAGCTACAAATGGCCGTTGGGCGATCTCGATTTTCAGTAATAGCATTATTTGAATTTAATTTTAAAATGCAAATTATCCTTGCGTTTGATAACATAGATGAACATTAAAAACAATTACGATACAAATGCATCTGCCACATGTATGGCATCGATTGCGACAAGCCAAACAAAGGTATTATTATAGTACTAAAGGAACTCAACATTTCCTGTTTTATTTTTCTTGCATTACATTACTTGGATCAAGCCTCTAAAAATACACCGGAAGGGAAATTAATTTTTGGCTTATGCACCACTTCACTTGCAGCAGACATGGATAATTAGATTCCCTTATTTCTGCTCTTAAATAAAATATAAAAAAATTTCCCTTGTATCTGATAACATAGGGTTTTATTCCGTTGTCTCCTGGACTAACTAACTTACTAACACTTTAACTTTATTCTTATAGCAGCCACAAAGATAGAATCAAATATGCTTTTGTGATGTTTAAATAATGCTTATGCGGTAATGTACCTAGCTCACACTGTGCTGTATTACTCAACATGTTTCATAAACTATTTAAATTGGACCTTAACCTAAGGATATCTTAACCTTATGCCTTTTACAACCATAAAGATAGAATCAAACATATTTTGGCGATTTCCAAATTTTATACAATATTACGCTTAAACAGTGATATCTGTAACTTACATTCAGTTGTATTACACAACATATTGCATCAACTGTTAAAATATGAAGATCTTGCCCCACGTTAAGTTTTATGAATGCATTTCAGCATCTGGTACCAGTTACAAATACTTTAATCATAGTTTCAAATCTATAGACCAACTAACCTTTGTGTGGCCTATTTAACAGCGGTGGTATTGTATATCACGACTGCACGGTTAAACTATTAGTCGAGGTGGGGTGTAAGTCATTTAAAGGTGGAAATGATTGTTACAGAGTCTAAGCTCTTTTAAGGGGTCATAGGTGATCTGGTAATTTGAGCTTTAGTTCTAAAAATGACTTAATGGCTTAAAGCATCATTCAGACAATAGACCACCTGAGAATAATTTTTCCTTTACTAATTCTTCAACAGTGCGTATGTTACTAAAATGATATAACTTTTGAGGAGCTTCTATATTAATTTATTTAAAATATTTAGATGAAACTTAAATACAAAATTGATTATTTTGTTTAATTACCAAAATCCAACCTGTTTTTATAGTTTTAAACAAATTCAAAAAAGATGTTTTGTTTTCAGGCATTGTGTAATGCGTATATATGTTATGCCCACGAGTTTCTCAACAACTGCTAAACGTATCTTGATTTTTTTTTTTTTTAGACTAATAATTTTTGTATGTCAACAAACATTTTAAGCAATGTTTTAATCAGTTGTTTCTTAATGTTTAAAATTGTTTCCTATGTTTAACATATTATGGATCACCTTCCCCCGCACAAAAAAGAGAACGGGAGATTTAAATTACGAAATTACCCCCCAAAAATAAAAGTACTATTGAAATTGTGTATTTTTATAATTTGTGTTTAAAAGAAGAACTATGGGGCCATGTGCATATTGAAATGATAATTTTTAAATATAAATTGTTTCGGTAATATCTTAATAACACTTAAAAATAAGTGCAATGTCTATACTACAACTCTACTTTAGTGATTACGCTTTTATAAATACAAGGCAGAACCCGCCGAGTTTCGACGAAAGAAAATCTTTAAGAAAGAACTGTTTCATTGATTCATAATAAATTTACAAAATTAGTTACAATAAAAAATACCTCTTATATTGGTCAGTCTAGTTCTCAAACAAATATTATTTTAAGCTAAAATTAACAAAATACTACAAAATTCAATTATCCAAATTATTAAACATAATAAAACTGAAATTAACCGGATTTTATAACAGACGATAATTTTAAAATAATATACGCATTTTAATTTCTTTTTTTTTTTTCTTTCTATTTTCAGAGAAAATGGAGTGGCTCTGATGCCACAATCACAAAATTGCTACTAAAAACTATTTAAAAAAATTATATCTTATAAATAAATAGAGATACAGCATTGAAACAAATTGCATTTAAAAGTACATTTTTTTCTCTATACGACGATGCAAAAATTAAAAATGTACGATGGTTATAATTGTAAAATTTGCTGTACCGAAAATTGCAAAATCGAAATTGCTGAGGAAAGTGTTGCCATTCGCAAAATGACGTATGCGTTACGCACAGATACGTTTGGCCTTTATAATATAGACAAAATATAAGTGATATGTATGTTAACAAATCGGCTGATTATGTATACGTACAGAGTGGTTCAGAAATATATGTCATGAATGTAAAGACAGGTAAAAGGAACCTAATAAGAAAATCTCATATAGAAATGTGGATGTGGAAATGCGGCAATGTGGCAGTAGAGAGTGCTTATGAGTTCAGAGGATGAAAGCACTTCACTGACGTGAATCGTCATTTCCCGCAAAGATGTCAAGCAAAATTACACCAATACGGAGCCATACGTCCATTATACCATACATCCATTGATTAGTGTCAATACAGAATGCACAATATTGCGCGCACTTCTTTATTTGAATACAGCAACTCATATTTTTGCTTCATTTCGAAAACAGCGGATTTTGAACTTATTCTATCGATGATAATTTTCAGAATTTTCAAGCTATGTTTTTTAGACTTTCACAAAAGTTGTATACATTTAGCTAACACAATATATAAATGAAATTTTGATAGCGTTTACACATGTGCGGCGAAAAATTATTTTGTAAACCTGTGTATATTTCATGCAATTTTTATTATTTTTTAATTCTGATTACAGGGTATTGTGTACAATGTTGTTTGTCACATTTTCTTACAAAAAAAAATTTATATTAAGAATTCTGCAAATTATAAGCAAAAACTTTGGCAAAATTTGGGACTGTTTTTATGAAAACCTTAATTTTCCTACAAGTATACACATTGTCCTCATTAAAATAAGCGCAGTTTATTACATAAGCCACTTAATCATAATCTATAGCTTGAACGAATTGCTACATTAGTTTTGCCAGAGTTATCCGAAAGATCTTGGTTCTTTTTCAATTTTTTCACGGTCGCCTCTAAGGTTTCGGGGGAAAAAATCCTCGCGGAAATATATGACCTGAACTATTTTGTTTACATATCTGAAGTTTCAGGAGAAGTCTTCATGTATTTTTTTAGATATTCAACAAAACGTCTAAAATAGCAAGTGGTTAGTCACCTTTGATCATATAGTGCGTTACACATTTTACTGAAACATTTGTGTTGGTAATATTCAAAACTTATTAAGGGTCTTTTCGAAAAAAATGTTTTTCCACCCTCTACGGCTCAAAATTGTTTAATACATTTTCAGATTTATTTCCAAAAGTAAAAGCATGAACCTTGCTGAAGTGATTTTTGAAAAGATGTATAAGACGCCGTGTGATTCCATTTTTCACTCAATTCATTACAATTGGATTTATAAACAATTATTTTCTCAGCATGACCCCTTTTTTCGTTCCCAGATCTCCCGTTTCGGAAAATTCCGTTCAAAGCGCCAAATTTGACAGCATTTTTTGTATTATTTTCTGCCTTTATCACAAAAATTGACAGACACGGCATCTTATATAGTTTCTAAATAAAAGAATTCGCCAGTTTGATGCGTTTGAGAGCAAAAATTAATCTAAAAATAAATCATAAAATAAACAGTTTGGATTGGAATACACCCTTAAACGAACTGAAATGGTCATATTGGCAAGAAATAATACATTAACAGAACTGACATAATCATTCCATAGTATTTTAAAAATCGAATAGTGAATTTCAATTCGGATGCAGTGTCCAAATTATGCTAGTTCAAAATAAGTTACTTCTCTGAAACGATTCATACAAATTTTATGAAAGCTTCTTTTTAGGCTACTTGAAAGTTGTAGAATGCATTTATAGTGTCACACTTGGGTATTGCTATTAAAAAAAAAAAAAAAAAAAAAAAAAAAAAAAAAAAACAGAAATTGTTGCTTGTTCTCATATATAGATGAACCCTTAAGCAAGTTTTATATACATCATTTAACAGTAATTTTTTTTCTACAATATGTCGCAGAATTAGTCGTATGGGGGAAGTACTTTTTTTCACGATTTTACTCCACTCTATATATATTCATCTCGTTTGCGACTTTAAATGCCCACAACAGATTAAGAAACACTTTTTACAAAAAAAAAGAAAGCAATAGTCGTTAACAAATAATTTTCCATAATCTTGCTTGAATTAAGATTTTACATATTTATTTATATTGATGAAATAGGTATTTATATTTTTAATTGAGATGTATAACATACAGAAGTAAAACAGTATTTTACTCTCCTCCATTGCTGAATAAAAGCTCAACAATGGTTTATTTCCATAATCTGGATGCTTTATCATATATAATACGATGTTTATCGATGGACTGAAAGAAAAAGGCAATCTTCTTGCTTATAAATGTTTCTCAGAAGCTTGGAACAAGCATCATTAATAGCTGAACATCCACATCGCCATAATTTGGCCACCTATATATAGTTTACATCCGCAGGTCGCTTTCGTGGTCACGATTAGTGAAAACTAATGATTAATTTTAGAAAAATACGACATTAGAGTTTAAAAAACTTTCACTAAATGCCCTGTTTCATGATTTATCTTTCCTTCTATTGAATGTAACTTATAACTAACCTTATTTCATCCATCCTGTAAACGTTATCATTACTATTTACGTGTATATTTAATAAGTTAAATAGGACACTATAACTGAAACAGCACTAATGCTTGAGACTTATCATTTAGTTGTGGTAAAAAACACGTGACCTTTTTTCTGTTGTTGTTCATTTAGTAAAAGAAATGATTAGGTGGGTGTGTTTAGAAACAATTTTTGCAACATGATTTTGAAAATTTATTTTTAAATATATTGTTTTCAAATAAAAATAACAAGAAAAAGGCTTAATTCGTAATTGAAAATAGGGGGAAAATGAATAAAGTAGCCAATGAGGACAAAATAATCATATGAGTTTTTTCTGCCTTTAGTACCCACAGCCACGCACAAATTGGACGAAATATTCGTCATAGATGCTATTAATATTGCCTGTTATTTTGAAACCGTAGGCTACATTTTTCTAGTTCTGAGCTCATTTTATTGTTTTTTTATGTTTGTTATTTTAGGTAAGTGGTACAATTTATTTGATTATCGTTAAATAATATGTAGTGTTAGATTTATTTGCTCTTATGATGTTTGTTCAATGTAAATTAACCTTTTAAATGATGACCTTCTAAAAATGATATAAAAACACGGACAATAATAAGAAAAAATCGATCCAAAATAAAGTTTTTTAAATCCATTTAATGGGACAGAAATGGGCAGCAATCAAATCATTCCCTTCCAAAGAAAAAAAATGCTGCTTTATAGCAATGCAATTTATAGTGCTAATACTAATGTTTGATATACCATTTATCAAGAACAAAAAATCGTAGTGTGTTTAATTAGCAATCATGGGTGGCAAATGGTGGTAAGGCAAAAAATGAATTCCTTAAAAAATTCCCCATTCAAATTAAACATAGACGCATCCTTTTTAAACAAATTTATTCGTGCTTCATATCACAGTAAACAATCACGATTTTACGGACAAATTTAACTTTGTACCAACGTAATATACTACTATAATAAACAAAATATAATATTAAAAGAATATAAATTCACCTATAAAACACTTGTAACTCCATCAAATGACAGGATTCTGTTCAGGGGCACTCGTAAAAAATGTAGAATTTTTTCTTCTTAAGTCAAAATAATATCATTATGCATCAAAGTGTGCATCAATATAGGATTTTACAACATTTGCGTTGCAGATTAACTTTTTAAAGAGCAGGAAACTAACCAGTACGAAAATTAAACGGACGCGAAAAAAAAAAAAAAAAAATTCACACAGTCGAACGGATGAATATCGTACGTATTCAAGCCTGAGCGTCGCTTCTCAAGGAATTGTGGGTAATCGAATGTTTTTTTGCAACGTAAATAATGTATTAAGCAACAAATGATAGAATAAAATATTGTGGTTTTAGAGAAACTGTTGCTTTAAACAGATTAAAGGTTTTTTTAGAATAAGAAATAAAGAATGCGTAGATTAAAGATATGAAATTAAAATAAATAAATATGTAAAGTAATATTAAAAGACAAGGGGAAATGAAGATATTTTAAGAATTAGGAAATAATTAATGTCGAAAAGTTTTTATTGCAACATATATATGCAAACCTCTATTCCAATAAAAAAATCGTTTAAGAGAATTATAATGAGCAACAATAAACAAGTAAAAGATAATTTTTAAATTTATTTAAAAGACAGTACTGTTAAAATTTTCTGTAAAAACACAGCAAAATGATGAAACTCTGTGTAATATACACTAGTTCTCAGTCAAAATGCACTCGATTGAACTTCTCGATTATCATTTTGCATAAATTTCCTTTATCTTTTATCTAATTTCCTGCATGGAATCTTACATCTTATCCTTTAAAGATATTTTTTTCTTAAATTTTGAAATTCAAAATACACACATTTAAAATTCTTTTGCGATTTTATTTGAAATATAAAAAAATAAAATTTATTTTAAAGATTTTTTAAAACTCAGAATAATCCTTCTCTTTAGATTTAGCGGGGCTTTTTTTCAACTGAATCATAAAATACACACTTTACACTCAAAAACAACAGGCCCTATAGCTCAGCCAGTAAGGTGTTATTTTAAATTATTCACAGTTAAAAATCTGTGCATATATTTTTGAATGTTGGATTGTTAAGGGTTTAATTAAAAATACAATTTATTACCATGTAAATCCATAATAAAAAAACAGTGTTTCTTTACAGTCTATTGTTATTTTTTATAATGTCAAATGAATGAAAAACAGGATACACAATTTGAAAGAAAACTTCTTTTAAATAATAACAAGAAGGAAAAAAATATAAATCAACTATACACTGCAAAAGGAAAAAAAAAAACGATCGTTTTTCGTTTTATGGAGATTGTACTAGTAATTGAATAATTGGAATTCAAGTACAATTCGCTGTTTTATAACGGAAAGTTTCCATAATACCAGAAAATTTTCCGTTCTTTCCTGGAATTTATGGGAATTTTTCCGTTAAAAACAGTGCATTATTCTTGCGCTCCGATTACCAATACAATTCTTACCGTAAAAAACGTCCGTTTTTTTTTTCTTAGTTTTTACAGTGTTGATTATGAAATGCATTCAAAAATATTTAGAATAATGGAATGATGGAAGTATAATATCTGCACATCTTCGTAAACATACAATTGAACCAATTGAAAACGTATAATATATTTGAAAACTCAATTTATGCAATTCTCATCTATATTCGAACAGTTATCCGAATTATTTGACCAGCCCAATATATGAGATATAGATTTACATACGGAAAAAATTCAGAAAATTTTCTATTTTATAGGAAAGTTTTTTAAAATTTACGGAACTTTTTCGGTTAAAAAATAGTACATTGTACGGGCGTCCCGATTACGAATAGAATCCAAGTAAAATCATCCGTTTTTTTTTTTTTTTTTTTTTTTTTACAGTAAGGAAAATGCACCAGTAGTGGGCCACTTAAGGACATTTATCTAATTATTATTAAAGTATTAGTGAATTTTAAAAAAATATATTTTTTTAACCTAGTCCTTACCTTTATGTATAAGAATAAACATTCAAATTTTTAAAATATATTCTATAGAAAAAATGAAAAATAAATACATTCCTCTATGCTCCAGTAGTGGGCCATAGTAACTTTCTGATGCTCCAGTGGGGCCCCTTTAGAAGTGGGCCACTCCATTCTTGAGTTTAATACATATTGTACAGAAGTTATAATTTTTTTTCATTTCTACACTTCAATATACACAATAATGAAATCATACTTAGAAGTTTTGATGATTACGTAAAATAATTTTAGCTTCTCTTTAGTTTTTTCGTATAGTATGTAAAAACACCCTTTCAGCTCAAGACTATGAGAATACCGAAGTTGTCCCGTTGCCTGATAACAGATAAGGGTTCCAGGCAATAAGCAATTAGTTTGTTATCTGACAGGGGTGACTAGAAAACTTTTTTTTCAACTTTGAAAACTGGTGACCCACTATTGGTACATGGCCTACTACTGGTACACTTATCCTATACTATAGTTAAAAATTTCTCTTCAGAAATTTCTGCTAATAAGGAGCAATTCCTTAAAAATCCCGTACGTGAGTATTTTATGCAGTCGAGGTATAGATTTCATACACACTGAGAAACAAGCAAAAAATTAGTTAAATTCTAAAATGCACAATAAAATTAAAAATGCCCTTCCAACAACCTCACTATAAAATTTCTTTTTGTGAAATTACAGATAATCTACGGTTAATCCGTTATCTTAAGTCTTATGTGAAATTACAGAGATTAGAAAAACCGAGATTCTATTAAATAACAAAGGAGTTAGTTATTCGATAAATTTACATTAGACTCTTTAAATTAACATCGTTAAAATACACAAGACTCTGTAAATAAATTTTTTTTTTATATCATAATAATTTAATTTAGTTTTCAAAATTAAAGAATCACTCATATTTTAGTGACCACAAAGATTTTTAATTTTTCGATTAAATATGAATTGGTGTATCATTTAATTTCTACACAATTTATACCTAGCCGCCGTTTGAGCCCGAGACCTTTTAGTGGGGGGAGGGTCACCTTATTGACTGAACTATAGAATGCTGTTGCTATTGGGAACAAAATATGTCTTATATCATAATTATGTGACAGTCGATAAAAATCCCCACTATCTCGAAGCAAAGGATTTTTCTTTTTCTGAATTATTTTTAGTTTAGAAAAAACAATTTTAAACTAAATTTTCTTTTTTAATATGCCTAATAAAATTGCAAAAGAATTTTAAAAGTGTATAGTTTTGGATTACAAGTTTTTATACAGATAAAAATATTTTAAAATAAAGACATAGAAAATCTTACAAAGAATTAGATGTAAGATAAGAAGAATATCCGTAAAATGGTAACCGAAAAGCTCAAAATCAAATGCATTTAATCGAGGACTAGTGTAAATTTATAGAGTTCCACTTTTATTTTCTCTCTTTTTGCGGAAATTTTCAGCAGTGCAGGTTATAGTGCTGTAACTGATTTCTTTTGTGTGACCCTGTAAATGAACGATAAATGCTGTGAATGCCCTTCTCTATTGCAATCCTCTTGCAGTGTAAGTTAGTGACTTATATAATTTTCAAAACTTTTAAAATAGATAACGTCAATAAAATACATCGCAATTGATTATAATGTAAGAGAATTCTTTTGAATGCCACCGTAAATGAACTATCACTTAATATTCAATACCGAACATGGCATGGTAAACATCATTAAAATATATCAATTGCTTTAAACTTCAGGTATATTTATGCGAGTTAAATAGTGAACAGACGGACAAACGGACAAACAAATTTAATTCATAAACAATTTTCAACTTTGTTAAAAAGCAGATAGTGAGAAATTATTTTTAAAATTGAAATAAATGAAGTATTAAAAATAAACAAATTAACAGCTTTATTTAAGAAAAGTGTTTTGTTTTTTTTTTTCAATTTTTTTTTGAAATTCTATTTTGTTTATTGAATTCTGAATTCTATATACTGAATTTTATTTCTATTAAATAAGTTATTCTTAACGCTTGTTCTTCTTGTGACAAGTTATTCTTCGAAGTAGAATAACTTGTTTGAATAATATAAATACAGAAAAATAATTTTAAATCCAAATCGACATAAATCAATATCCTACGGCATTAATGATTAACTTAAATGGTTAAAAAAAGACTAAACTCTCGCTTGAAAATGCTACCGATTGTAATAAATACGTGAAGTCTGTCAGCTGCAATTAAAATCCCATTCTTTGATCAACACACAACACAGGTTTTATAAGAGTGATTGATGAATTGAACTGAATTGATTGAAATTCCACTCACGTTCTTTTGGAAAAATGGGTGAAGAATTATAAACTTCCTGATATGAATGTATGATATTTGGTTCAAGCTATAAAATTTATTTAATAAACTACACGATTTTCTACTCAATGCAAAAAAAGTTTCAATACCTATTGATACATTTGCTGTTTGTGATTTACGAGGTCAGTATAATTTTTCGAACTCAATCAATCATAATAATGCAGCATAAAACCAGTTGTGCTGTTTGAGGGAATAGTTATTGAGTTTTATAGCTTAAAAAATAGGATATGGCAGTGCGGGTTTTTCTGCGCAATTAACCGTTTAAAAGTCATATTTATCAGCCTCTAAATAAAAATCAGCCTTTTTAATCAGCCAATCATAAATATCAGCCTTTTTTACAAATAAAAATTTTTATTTCAAAAGAGCACTGAGTTTTTATGGGTTTTATTATGATGGTGGAATAACGTATTTGAAGCAATGTCGGTATGTATATTTATATATGAATATATAGTTTTTTTTAACACTTTTCTAAAATTCTATTTTAGGTAAACAGTTGAAACATTCTAAATGTGTGTAACTAACTTGTTACTTTAAAAATATCCAATCTCAGTGAAATTTGTCTTTAAATAATGAAAAATATGTTCTTAAAAATTTTAGGATTTTCGAAGTTTTTTTGTGAAATATTTTTATTTTCTATTTCTTTTAAGTCGAAATGAAAGTGGCTACTTATTGTTCTCATATAATAATGTTTTATGATGTCACAACATATTTTAAGGTAATATATATTCAACAGTTTTCTAGAAAAGTGTACTGAACAGATATATTGCTAAAAAAAATGTATAAAAAGTTAATTAGTCCTTAAAAACTAATTTATGCATGAAATTATTTTTTTTATTTATATATGGGCTATAATGTGTACATTTACTGTATTTTTAAAAAAATTCTATCTCTTTTTTTTTTTTAATAAAATACTTGATGTTAAATGTTTCGCAAAAACTGCTTCATTTTACTTATCGAGATATACCATGCGCGCTTAAGGGTGATGGTTACTCAGCTTCCGCAACAGTTTATCGTCATTTATCTCAAATTTTCAGGACTTAATATGGTACCATAAACTCGGTATATTGTAGGATAGGGCGTCGTTATATACTTGATTGTTTTTGTATAGAATTTCTATGGATTCTCTGACAATGGATACATAATAATTGGATGTTAGGAATGTGATTTTTGTATGCTGAAAATAAATCCTGACAATTTGAGAAAAATGACGTACTAAAATTTATGGTACAGTAGTTAAATATTTCTTTACCGGTTTTCATCTCAAACACTATTAATTCGGTCTTCAGGCCACGCAATTAAAAAGTGAAAAGTGGCGAATATACACAGAGTAGAATAATAAAGTAAATGGACTGCAATTAATAATAATATATATCTTCTCTCATTATGTTTAATCCAAAAAACTACTTCTACTTTCAACTGTAATAATTATTGGCTCGTTCATTTTCAAAACGAAATGATTTATTTGTGTAAATGAAAATAAATTCTCTGGTGATGAGCCTGATTAAGGCTTGAAAGTACTAAGATGTTTTAAATAAAATTAGATATTAACAGCTTTATTTGATTGTTTTAATCACCTTTTTAAGTAAACTTGAACATTTTAAAGTTTATGTTAAAAACAAGGTAAAAAGTGCATTCCGTCATATGTATTTATTTTATACTTATTCATGTTTCTGTTTACACGATTTTTCACCTGAGTTACATAATAAAAGTTGTTCAAAAAAGAAAAAAAATTAAATTATATACTTAATTTAAAGTATATACACTGCACAATAACAAATATTCAAAGATAGAATACTTTTAATAACACTTTTAATAATTTGCAGAATTACCTTAGTACAGAAAGTAAGCTCCCTTCAGCAGACAGCAAACTCTAATAACTTTAACGAATACTTAGAAATGGAAATTTTGTGAAATAAATAGGTAAAATAAGAAGGTTGAGAGGATATATTTGGAATTTATAAATATACTAGGATTTATACAGTTTTCAAAATATATAGAGAAGACTTACTGTCGGTACTTTGCGGTAATAATTACTAACCTTAAAAAGATAGTAAAAAAAAAACGCCAGTTGATTACATTGCAAGAAGTATCAGCAAAAGATGTTATAATGATATGATAACAAATGATGCAGTGACCTCATTAAAGCAATTCAGAACAAAATAAACATCACGAACTTAAATGCCCAAGAAAATAACAATTAACAGTTCATCAAAAAACTAATAATATGTATATATATATATATAATACATATTTAATTTCTGCGTTGCACTACGCATTCAAGGGATAATGCGAAAAGTGGTTTATCTTGTCTTTTCCGTTAATATCAGATTGGCTGTCCATCATTTAAAGGAAAACCTCTGTAAATATATACCGGGTGTCCCAAAAATGACTGATGGATTTTAAAATTCAATAACTTGCAAACGGTGACAGCTATTTAAAAAATTTTTGCAGGAGAGTTATGTATAATGTCAGGAGTTTTTTTACCGTAATTTTTCATTTTAGTTCGCATCTCAAACAATAGGTGGCGCTGACGGCGATTGAAGGCCAGGTCGGCGCTTCACTCAGCACTGATCACCTGGCCTTCAATCGCTGTCAGCGCCACCTATTGTTTGAGATGCGAACTAAAATAAAAAATTACGGTAAAAAAACTCCTGACATTATGCATAACCCTCCTGCAAAAAATTTTTAAATAGCTGTCACCGTTTGCAAGTTATTGAATTTTAAAATCCATCAGTCATTTTTGGGACACCCGGTATATACACACTGGTGAGCAAAAATTAAGCACAAGATGATTTTTTGAATGCATCGTCGTTTGTCGATTTTCCACATCGATCAAAATCATACTATTACCACAAAATCTTCAAGATGTAAAAATATATGACAAGTGATCAAAATCCTTAAACCAATCCGTTCTATCGCCGTGTTCGGATTTTAATTTATTTGCTTCGTACTTAATTTTTGCACACTACACTGGTGTCCAAAAGTTAAGCATAATTGGTAGTTAAGTAATTATTTTTAAGTAATGAAAGAAATATGAATCGGAATGTGCTGAAACTCCAAGTGTGTAAACAAAATAGTACGCGTCACATATTTTCGCGAAGAGTTTTCCCCGAAATCGAACAGGGGACCGTCAACAAATTGAAAAAGAACGAAGATCTTTTGGATAACCCTGTCAAAACTAATGTAGCAAAAGCGTTCAAACTCCACATTATGATTAATTGGCTTATTGTAATGTACTGTGTTAATTTTTACAAGGATAGCATGTATACTCGTAGAGAAATTAAGGTTTTTATAAAAAAAGTCCTAAATTTTTCCAAGTTTTTTGCTTATAATTTGCAGAGTTCTTATTATAAAATAATGTTCTTTTCTGAAAATATGACAAACATCATTGTACACAATACCCTGTCATCAGAATTTAAAAATAATAAAAATTGTATGAAAAATGAGTATGTTTAGTAAATAATTTTTCATTGCGCATGCGTCAACGATATCAAAATGTCATTTGCATATTGTGTTAGCTAAATGTATAGAGCAACTTCTGTAAAAGTTTCAAAAACATAGCTTGAAAATTCTGAAAATGGGAGCCTATAGAATCAACTCAAAATTCGTTATTTCTAAAGGAAGCAAAAAAATCAGGGGTTTTACCTAAATATAGCTGTACGTGCAATATTGTGTAGGCACTAAACAATAGAATATGGATACAGCCCCTCATCTTTTTGCTTCATTTAGGGAATAAAGGATTTTGAGTTGATTCTATAGGCTCCCATTTTCAGAATTTTCAAGCTATGCTTTTGAAACTTTTACAGAAGTTGCTCTATACATTTAGCTAACACAATATGCAAATGACATTTTGATATCGTTGACGCATGCGCAATGAAAAATCATTTACTAAACATACTCATTTTTCCTACAATTTTTATTATTTTTAAATTCTGATGACAGGGTATTGTGTACAATGATGTTTGTCATATTTTCAGAAAAGAACATTATTTTATAATAAGAACTCTGCAAATTATAAGCAAAAAACTTGGAAAAATTTAGGACTGTTTTTATAAAAACCTTAATTTCTCTACGAGTATACATGCTATCCTTGTAAAAATTAACACAGTACATTACAATAAGCCACTTAATCATAATGTGGAGTTTGAACGCTTTTGCTACATTAGTTTTGACAGGGTTATCCAAAAGATCTTCGTTCTTTTTCAATTTGTTGACGGTCCCCTGTTTGATTTCGTGGAAAACTCTTCGCGAAAATATGTGACGCGTACTATTTTGTTTACACACCTGGAGTTTCAGCACATTCCGATTCATATTTCTTTCATTACTTAAAAATAATTACTTAATTACCAATTATGCTTAACTTTTGGACACCAGTGTAGTATATATATATACATATTCAGTATATATATATACGTATGCCTAAAATGACCACGTTCCTTTCCAATAAAAATTGATCGCTCGAGAGATAGTCTCTTAATGGAGGTAGTGTTTAAATCTAGATTTTAATTGTTTGAAGAAAGTAACAATTAATGTTACTAAAATTTCTTTTTCACATTAAGAAAAAATATAAAAATGTTTAAGCGTTCTTATGATGACTGAATGCATTTTCGTTGCTAAATACTGGACATTTCCCTCTTTTTTCTGGAATTGCTGTCAAGACGTACTATTAACTGAAGGAAGTGTGAGTAACTTGAAAGGAATTCGCAACTCCGTTATAGAGGGTCTCTAGATTTTTCTAATGTGAACATGATGTGGTTACTCTAGGTCTTGTCTATATTTCTTCGCTCTTTTAACTACAACTTTCACAAACACGATATGAAAATTGAAGTCTTGTAAATTAATGTAAATATTCCAAAAAGAAAACTTTAGTTGGGAGTTACATTTTTTTAAGGAAAAGCGGCGATCATCATTTAAGAAAATCAGATTATGTAAGTTATTTTATTTTCATTTTAATCTTTGCTATATTTATTGAAGCTTCTCTTGACAAAACCCCATCTATAAAGTTTTGAATAAAAAGTTTTATGAGTTCTGCTGTAAAAATGAACTCCTACACTGTAAAAAAAGTACGCCAGTACTATTTACTGTTTTTTAACGGAATATTTCCGTAAATTCCGGGAAAAACTCAAAAGAACGGAATATTTTGCAGAAATTTTTCCGTTAAAAAACAGTAAATAGTACTGGCGTCCAGATTACCAGTAATACTTCCGTAAAATCGTCCGTTTTTTTTTTTTTTTTTTTTTTTTTTTTTTTTTTTTTTTTTTTTTTTTTACAGTGTATTTACGTGATGGCCTTGCCGGGTACGTCACAAACTTAATAAAGACAAAAGAGAGAAACCGACGAACGAACTAAAAGTTACTTACAATTTTTGTTCACTACGCGAAAAGGCAA
This sequence comes from Maratus speculifer, assembly GCA_964019185.1. Lineage (NCBI taxonomy): Eukaryota > Metazoa > Arthropoda > Arachnida > Araneae > Salticidae > Maratus > Maratus speculifer. The sequence continues at coordinate 109,963,312 of OZ025303.1, read as the reverse complement.
TGAAAATCGTCTATTTCAAAATTCATATAACTATTAAATAATGTAAAATCGGACCTTATTTAAACATTTCGTACTTTAAATATGGCATTTCAAGTAAATTCAGCTAAAATAAATTGAATTTAACATTTTTTAATTGTTATTATTATTGCTAAAAAGTGCAAAAATCAGCATTTTAGTGAAACTTCAAACCATTTGCGGCAGGATATGAAATTGTCCAAAAAATAAAATTGTGTGAACTGAGTGCTATCAGTGGCAACGACTCATTTTTGAAAATCGAAAAAAGTTTTTTTCATTCCACCCTAATATGCTTATATATATATACTGTGATTTCACTTACTTTTCTTTTTCCATTATTTTTTTTATTATTATTTATAACTCCTTTTTTTTAAAAAAAAATCTAATAATTTAATGATGAAAATAATTTTGCGATTCTGTTAAAAATACGTAAATTAAAATTTAAAATTACTTTTAAAGAAAACACCATTAAAAACTATGTGTACAACAAAATGTCTACAACAAAAGCACACAAATAACAATACATTTTTAATATAATATCCTCAAATATCAACATGATGTGAACTCTAACCTTCTTTGACAGAAGCATATTATTTTTAACCTACTTTGTAAACGGCGAAGAGGTTATGCTAATTTATTGCTAATGAAAAAAGTGGTTCTTTAATCCAACTATTTATATTTGAAAAGAAAGCTTAGACATGGCTAATATAGAGTATATAAATATAGCAAAATGTACCTGTTCTTTTATCTTAAATTTGTTTGCATGTCATAAAGTTTTGCTTTTTAGGTGCGTTTGTAATTATGTAAATACGTATACAGCTCATATTCAAAATATTAGAATAATTACCCTTTTTTTAGAAATTGAAAATATCGTTTGGTAATTTAATGTCTTTTAATGAAAATATGCAAATGATAATTTTATTAAGAACTTATTGTTGATTAAACTTACTTGTTATCTTAAATTTAATAACATTTTTGAAAAGATTAATTGCAAAAAAAAATATTTTGAAAAGTCAAAATATTAGAATATCTATTCAAGTAATTCAAAATATTAGAATATTTCACATTAATTCTCCTTTAATTATTACCAATTCTTAACTGGTGGAATCATTGATTAAATTCAGACTATTTTATTTAAAATCAGTATTCTTTTTTGCAGTTTGTTTCTTTTTCGTCTTAAAATGGGCCGTGTGAGTGATATTCCTGAATCTACTAAACTTCGTATGGTTGATTTGTATCGGCACGGTAAAAATCAATGTTTTATAGCGAATTATTTACATTGTTCGCAATCGAGCGTTAGTAAAATACTAACACAATATTCAAAAATTGGAAAATTTCAAAATAATCGCCGAAATGGTGGCCGAAAACCAAAAACATCTGCTAGAGATGGCAGGAAACTGAAGCGTATAGTTAAGAAAAACCGTTTTAAAAGTGTGCGATTCTTGCACCGAAAATGGAAAGAAGAAGGAGTTGAAGTTTCTACATCGACAACATTAAGACGTCTCCATAAATTTAAATTTGAATCTCGTGTACCGAAAACAAAACCTCTCATGACTGCAAGACAAAAGCGTATAAGATTGAATTGGTGTAAATCAAGACGTTTATGGAGCAATGAAGATTGGAAAAATATATTATTTAGTGATGAAAGTATGTTTTGTGTTTCATATGGTAATCAAGGTATTCGAGTTTGGAGAAGGAAGCAAGAAGCATTAGATAAAGAATGCCTTAAACGTTCCGTAAAATTTGCTACTAGTGTCATGATTTGGGGTTGTATGAGTGCAGAAGGACCTGGAAAGTTATGAATCGTCTACGAAAAGGTTAACTCTCTGATTTATCAAGAAATTTTAGAATATTACATGATTCCATCATCAGAAGATTTATTTGAAGATGATTTCATCTTTCAACAAGATTTAGCGTCCCCGCATACCTCGGTGTCAACTAAGAATTGGTTCCGCCAACGCAACATTAAGGTACTTCCTTGGCCACCAAATTCACCAGATCTTAATCCCATCGAAAACTTATGGTGTATAATGAAGAAAAAACTTCAAGAAAATCCTCCTTCAAGTAAAACTGAGTTAGTGGCACGTATAAAGTCTATTTGGGCTAATATTGATAGAAATGTTTGCAAACACCTTGTATATAGTATGCAAGATCGATCGTACGCTGTTATGAAAGCTAAAGGGGATGCTACAAAATATTTACTACCATTTACTTCATATTCATAAGGTAATATTGTTGCGTAAAATAAAATATTCTAATATTTTGAACCAATCTAAATTTTATTCTAATATTCTGGTGTGTTTAAGGAAGCTGTATACCTAATTTATTGTGCTGTATTTTATATTTTATAAATGTTAAAATCTTATCTAAACATTCCAGATTTAATTTATAAGAAATTTAATTGCATTTACTTAGTATAAAAAATAAATAAATGACAAATAATTTTTTCTTATTACTTTTTCTCAATTATTCTAATATTTTGAATATGAGCTGTAGTAGCACTTTTTACGCCCGTCTGTCCGCATATTTCAGAGCAAAAACTACTCAACCGAATCACTTGAAATTTAAAGTGTATAATTGTTGCATAATTTTATCGAGTCATTACAATTTTTATGAAAATAAAATGCATAGTTTAATTACAGGAACAATTAAAAGTTCCGTTACATTACGATCAATGGAAAAAATAGTTTCAAGTGCATTTTAACGGTGTTACACTCTTTCAAACATAATAAAATTTATATGCATCTGTGAAGTATATACTAAAATATACATTTAATACAATCTGTGATGCAAAGAATATTTATTATTAATTAACAGGGCTATACAAAAGTATTCCATTACATAATGGTATAGGTGGAAACACCGTTTGAGGCGCATTTTAATATCAAACTATTTCATATTTTTTTTTTAATTGATACACTTTGTTGAGGTTTACTACAAGTTACATACTGTATAATAGAAAGCAGATTGTGTTTACACGGACGCACAAAAGATTTCGGATAGTATACGGTATCCATAGTACTATATACTATAACACCAAGATCTGAATATTTTTAAAACTTCCTTATAGTAAGCTCGCACCCCATTTGCTACGATTGACGTTCAATTTACAGCTGGTTTATATAATATGTAAGTTGACACTATTATTATTAATTTACCAATTAAAACTAAAGAACGATAGAGGAGGTGTTATGGAGCCGCTTCACTGGAACTGTCCTATCGTGAAACCCCATGTTAACCTATGGAAAAACTTCGAAGTGCGAATGCTCATTACCTAATATAGTTATTAAAATACAGTTTTCATCATCAGAAAATGCCAAAGATGCGCGTTTTAAAAAATTGCCTCTTTATATTAAACTAGATGACCCGCCCGGCGTTGCACGGTTCCGAGATAATAATATTAAAGGAACATGAAATTTGTGATTTTATATCTAACTCGAAATATGTGAAATTACGTTGTGTGAAATACACGGCCACTGACTGTGTGAAAAATTAGTTTAAAAAATGAACAAATAATATTTAGTGGTAAAAAAGTTCAAAAGGACTGCATTTGGAAACGGGAGAGGAACTACTCAAGTAATAATTAGAATTTTGAAAATCACAATGTCAGATACATCAGGAGAGACTTTGGGATACTTTCAAGAAAGTTTTGAGCCTCGTAAGTGCCGTAGAAGTTGCTAGAAATCGCACAAAAACATACATGCACACATTCAGTGCGTTTATTTATTTTATTAGTGTAGGTTAATGTGTATATTCAAAATAATTCCTTTACTGCTAATTCATAAGTTTTATGGTTTTTGACTTTTTTTTACATGCAATTTAAAAATAGATAAGACCATGATGCGTACAAAAAGCTGTAATATTCACAAAATTGACAAAAACCGATGCTAAACGCACAAAAAATCGTTAAAAACCACATCGAAAATCGTACTGAAAATCACAATGAAAAAAATCATTGAAATTGAAAAATCATACCAGACAAAATTTAGTTAATTAGGATTTGAAACAATTTTATTTTTAAGATTCTCTGATACTTGTTTCTTTATTATTATAGATTTCTGTGAATACCCTAATTAATACTTTATTGCTCATTCGTTAATTTTATTTTATTTTTTTTGCTTATCTTACATGCAATTCAAGAATAGATAAGATCATGATGCATACAAAAACTATAATTTTGACAAAAATGACGAAAAGTCGATGCTAAACGCACAAGAAATAAAAAAATTGCTAAAAACCACATCGAAAATCGCATTAAAAATCACTGAAATTGAAAATCATAGCAGACAAAATTTAGTTCATTAGGCTGAAAGTTTGAATCAATTTTGTTTTTATCATTGTCAAATAATAGCCGCAAAATGCGAAAAAACACTAAAAACCGCATTAAAAAAATTCGCTAAAAATTCAAAAATCACCGCACGAATTCTAAATAAACTTTATTGAAAAGAGAAATAAAATTACTATGTTGAGTGAAAAGAATAAAATCGTATTCCTTTCACTAATATGGAAAAATCGCCTCGAAACATTAAAAGAGCGCTAAAAATCGCCTAAAAAATTAAATAAAAAAATTCTAATCAAAAACTCAAAAATCGGGCTTCGAGGTGCAAAAATACATGTATAGAGGTACCTTCTTCTTCAAATTTTGTAACTCTACATGCAGCGGTCTCTTCAGAACAGCACTGACAAACACACATACTTGTCTCTTTATTATTATAGGTATTTTCAAAATCCCTATAATCTTCGATTTTTTCAGAAGATACAACTTTAACATCTTCCTTAAGGCTGCTGGTCAGTGCTGGTTTTCCGAATTCCACTTTGTAATGTTAAGTCTAACACGAATATGAACCAATCTGGGCGTTCGATGCATTTTTATCTTCGGAACGTTTAATTATTTTTAACTTTTTTTTTTTCGTGTTCTCTTTTTAAAGAATGTCCTTTTTAGGTGCGTTCGTAATTATATAATACGTAGCACTTATAGTGGTCGTTCAGTCCGTCCGTCTGTCCGTCCGTCTGTCTGTCCGCCTGTCTGTCTGTCCGCATATAACAACGCAAAAACTACCCAACCGAATCGTTTGAAATTTAAAATACATAATTATTACATAATTTTGTCGAGTCATTTCAAATTTTATGAAACTCGGATGTATAGATCAATTATTACAGGGGCAATCAAAAGTATTCCATTACATTGCGGTCAACGGGGAAAAAAGTTTCAAATCCATTTTAATCGTTTGAAATTTAAAATACGCAATTATTACATAATTCTGTCGAGTTATTTCATTTTTTTAATAATCGTGTGCATAGATCAATTACAGGGGCAATCAAAAGTATTCAATTACATTATGGTCAATGGGGAAAAAGTTTCAAATATATTCTATACGTTTGAAGTTTAAAATACATAATTATTACATAATTTTGTCGAGTTATTTCAAATTTTATGAAAATCGGATGCATAGATCAATTACAGGGACAATCAAAAGTATTCCCTTACATTACGGTCAACGGGAAAAAATGCTTCAAATGCATTATAATCGTGTTACACTCATGCGAACTCAATAAAATTTATATGCATCTATAAAGTACATATTATAATATACATCTTACATAATTTGTGGTGCAAAGAGCATTTGTTATTGATTTACAAGGCCACACAAAAGTATTCCATTACATAATGGTATAGGGAGAACATTGTTTGATGAGCGTTTTAATTGTAATTCACTATTTACAATTTTATGATTTTGATATATGAAAGTAATATTTTTAAAACTTCGTTATCGTACGAACGCACCTAATTTGCTACGCTTCACGTGCAATTTCCAACTTGTTTTCTTAGTTCTCAAAACATTTCTAAAACCTCTGTTTAATTTAATATTTTGTGTTTCAAAAACTGACAATATGGGAATAAAATTCTAACACATCATGTAAAATTTAAATTGCGCTTGAAAATATATAATATTTAATACGTGATTTATCACATGCTAACTAAGCATAGAACCGCCAGAATTTTTATAACAAACTTTTGAAATTATCTACTACTTTAATTAAATCAATTTTATAAATGTCATCCATTTATTTTTGCAGTTTAAATTTTAAAAGATAACCTTAATTTCAATGCATGTAGTCTAAATATTGTAGCTTAGAGATAAAGCATTTCGGGACGCTTAATTCGAACCCAGATGCTGGAACTTAAAATTTTCATGCAAAGATGGATTTAATTAAAAGAAATTTCACATTTTTTGCGTATTAAAAGGACTTATATATTTTTTTTTATTACTGAAATTCATAATACTTTTTGTAATTCAATCCTCTTGCTGTTTTAAAATCTATTGAGATTTATTAATGATTCAGCAATTTAAATTTCATTTAAACATTTTTTTACGTTTTTAGAAATTTAAAATTTTAGTTATATCCTCGCTATTTTTTCTTTCAATTTTGGGTTTTCAAAAAAAAAAATAGAATTTTGGATTTTATTCAAATAATTGGATTTGAACAATTTAAAATTTAATTAAAATAAATAACTTCTTTTTATAATTATTTTAAAATGTAATTTATTTTTGCTACCAATTTTGTAAGAATTTAATAAATTATAGATTAACATTTTAGATTTATTAATTAAAGGATAAGTTATTTTGAAAGAAACATTAAACGAAACCCTCTTTGCGATATGCGATCCCACTTACCCACTTATTTATCATAATAACAGAGTTTAAAAATAGCCTACTGAAAAATCTTACAGATGACAATGTTTCTTAATACATTATGTTCAAATAACAACAAGCATCTAACATATTATGAACTTTAACCTTGTTTGACAGAAACATATTATTTTTAACTTGCTTTTTAGGCGTTGGTACGGTTATGCTAATTTATTGCTGAAGCAAAAAAGTGGTTCTTTTTATCTAACTAAGAGTATTTGGAAAGAAAGTTTAGATAGAATTTATATAATGTATATAAATATAGCAAAGAGAACACATTCATTTATCTTAATTTTAAGAATTTTGTTTTTTCTGTATGCATAAACAACGGCGTGTGCGTTGTCATATTTTGATTTTTTTTTAAATAAAAATAAAAAGTAGGGAATGTTTTGTAATTTTATGAAAATGCATGAGTTAAAATAATCTATTTGAAAATATGGGACAAGCGGTATAATTTGTAATTTTATAAAAATGCATAAGTTAAAATAATGCATTCCAAAATATGAGACAAGCGATATAATTTTAAATGAAGCGTACTACATTTAAGTAATTATAATAATGATGCATTCATACAATTACCTCTTAGGTAATGAATTAATCTCAATAAAATTTACTTGTATCCAGTTTTATGTGTGTTCGTAACTATGTAAATACGTAGCACCTATAGTTGTGGTTCAGTCTGTCCGTCCGCAGATAACAACGCAAAAACTACTCAACCGAATCGTTTGAAATTTAAAATATATAATTATTACATAATTTTGTCGAGTCATTTCAAATTCAATGAAAATCGGATGTATTGATCAATTACAGGGGCAATCAAAAGTATTTCATTACATTACGGTCAATGGGGAGAAAAGTTTCAAATGCATTTTAATCGTTTAAAATTTAAAATATATAATTATTACATAATTTTGTAACTTCATTTCAAATTTTATGAAAATCGGATGCATAGATCAATTACAGAGACAATCAAAAGTATTCCGTTGCATTACGGTCAATGAGGAAAAAAGTTTCAAATGATTTTTCATCGTTTGAAATTTAAAATATGTAATTATTACATAATTTTGTCGATTCATTTCAAATTTTGTGAAAATCGGATGAATAGATCAATTACAGAGACAATCAAAAGTATTCCGTTGCATTACGGTCAATGAGGAAAAAAGTTTCAAATACATTTTAATGGTGTTAAACTCATTCGAACATAATAAAATTTATATGCATCTATAAAATACATATTATAATATACATTTTGCATAATCTGTGGTGAAAAGAACATTTGTTATTGATTTACAAGACCGCACAAAAGTATTCCATTACATAATGATATAGGGATAACATTGTTTGGTGCATATTTTAATTGTAATTAATAATTTACAATTTTATGAGATTGGTATATGAGAGTGATATTTTTAAAGCTTCATTATCGTACGAACGCACCGCATTTGCTACGTTTCACGTGCAATTTCCAACTTGTTCCTTTTTTGTTGCGTTCGTATTTATGTAAATACCGGTCACCTGTAATCGTCGTTCAGTCCTTCCGTCTGTCCGCATATAACAAAGCAAAAACTTCTCAACCGAATCATTTGAAATTTAATATATATAAGTATTACATAAATCAATCGAATCATTTTAAATTTTATGAAAATCGGATGCATAGTTCAATTACAAGGATAATCAAAAGTATTCCGTTACATTAGGGTAAATTAAAAAATAGTTTTAAGTGCATTTTAATGATGCTACACTCTTTCAAACAAAATACAATTCATTTGCATTTATGAAGTATGTACTAAAATATACATTCTGTAGAATCTGCGGTCCAAAGAATATTTTGTAATTAATATACAGGGCCACACAATGGTATTCTGTTTCATAATGATATAGGGTGAAACTTTCTTTGGGGTACGTTTTAATTATATTAAACTATTTCACATTTTATGAAATTCATATTGATAATTGAGCATTTAGTATATGCAGGGACACACAAACGATTTCGAATACTTATTTACCGAGGTACTGTATATTTTAAAAGCTTCGTTATAGTACGAACGTACCTCATTTGCTACGTCTAACGAGCAAGTTTCGACTTGTTATTATAAACCTAAAATAAAAAGCACTCACCAAGTTTGGGCTATAATTTTCAAATTGTGGCCAACTTGGAAGTTTCTCCTCATTTTTGCATATTTATTTTATGTTTCTGTAAATATTACTTTGCATTATTATTGTAACTAAGAATTGTTTATGTTGTTAATTCATTTATTATTAGATTTAAAAGTTGCATATCTGAAAAATATTTTAGAGAATCGTCAAAAGTTGATAATTAAATAACAATTATTTTGTTTTCTACTCCATCGAACGTAACTAATTTTTGAAGCGACGATATATAATGCAATCAAATTGAAAACAATGACGAAATTTTGATTTTATCAGTAATGGTGGCACGTTTGTGCTATATGTTATATATGATGAATACCTCTTGTTTACAAACAAATTTATGGGAAATTTATCTTCCTAAATAACATATTTTAGTCATACAGTTTTATAAAGTAAAGTTGGTAAAGAACAAAGGTTTTTTGCTTTAAGTTTCGGAGTTGGTGGCAAAAATGACTGACTTCGATTGTCTCAGGAAATTTTAACGTTTTCGATTCCTATTCCGACTCCGACTTCTACTGCTAATATACTGTATTCTCGTTGACATTTGACCAACATTAGTAACTTGGCTAGTTAAAAATAAAAAACATTTGCCAAGTAAAAAAGTACTAGTGAAATAGATTCGCCGTGTAGCATATAAATATATATACATATCCTTAATACTTTAATGTACCTATTTTTTTCAATACGTTCTAAAATAATCAAAATTTTTATAACTGCGACAACGATTGTTATTAATCTAATTTCAACTATTCACTACAAATATATTAAAAATATGTACGTATAAAAAATATGTATCAATGAATATGTATGAAAACGGAAAAAAAAGCAAAAATTGAGCACTAGCAATTCGGCGAATCGTTCGGCGTTTTACATTCCAAATGAAGAATTTAGTTGCAATTTGACGCAGAGACAACCCTGCTACTATATTAATGTTGATAATTGTTCAAATTATGAGGGGATACAAGAAAAATAACGCGAAAATTTCACTATTTCGGCTATTTACGTCGGTTATTTCACCAATTACGTTATATATTAATGCCTTCCGTTTTACTAAATTTTTAATATCACGTTCCACAAACCCCAAAAAATCCAACTGTCGAAATCTGAGGAATCACTATCTAGGATTCATGGACTTGATAAATGGAAATCGTTACAATTTTGATGTTAATTCATGTTTTCCAGAGCAGAAAAAAAAATTCAATGGAAAGGGAAAAAAATGAAGATAAAAATTTTACGAAGTTCGGAAACAATTGAGAATCTACTAGACATTTAATTTAAAACAGTTTTCATATACAATGTACACCGGGTAGTTAAAGGGGAACTTCGAACTTGGTTAGTCCGATACAATCCAAAAATACCAATAATAATTTCTTTAGAAGTACATATAATTGCTTTAATTTCACTTGAAACTGTCTAACATTAAAAAAAAAAAGAAAAAAAGAAAGAAAAAAAAGAAAGAAAGGAAAAAAAACGGAGTCAAAATCACAGTCGGTTTTTTTTTTTTTTTTTTTTTTTTTTTTTTTGAGCAACAACGACTTTGATACCTTTACTCAAAAATAGTCCCGACTCCGACTCCGCAGCTCTCTATTTTTCGTTTTAAATAAATAAAAGCAACATATAATGGGCCTAAATATTTTATTTGGTCTTGCAAACTAATTACAGTAACAAAAGCATAACATCATCAGTGCAGAATAAAATAGTGAAAAAAGAAAATTGTTTTTCCTTTTTGTGTTTTGGTGCTTTAAGCGTTGTTTTTTGCACATTTATAACGTACTGCGCCAAGTAATTTTTCATTAGTATTTTTCATTGTTTTATCAAGTAATTTAATTACTTTTGTTAATGATATACACATAAACTGTAATACCCCTTCTTTTTATTAGGGGCGTTCCTAATTATGTAAATACATAGCACCTATAGACGTCGCTTAGTCCAGCCGTCTGTCCGCATGTAGCAACGCAAAAACTACCCAACCGAGTCGTTTGAAATATAAACTACATAATTATTACATAATTTTGTCGAGTCACTTCAAATTTTATGAAAATCGGACGTATAGTTCAATTATAGAGACAATCAAAAGTATTCCGTTGCATCTAGGTCACTAGGAAGAAATATTTTCAAGTTGCATTTTAATGATGTTACATTCTTTCGAACATCAAAATATACATTTGCATCTATGAACTATTCACTAAAATATACATTCTATACAATCTGTGGTGCAAAGAATTTTGTTTATTAATTTACAGGGCTGCACAAAAATATTTTATTATACAGTGGTATAGAGGGAAACATTGCTTGAGGTGCGCTTTAATCATATTAAACTATTTCACATTTTATGAAATTGATACACGTTGCTGAGAATCGCTTCAAGTTAATTCCTGTATAATAGAAAACATATAATATTTACAGGGACACACAAAATATTTCGAATACTGTACTGTATCCGAAGTACTATATATATTAAAAACTTTGATTACTCATTTGTTACGTTTGACGTGTAATTTCCAACTTGTTTAAATATAATATTAGATTGTGGTTTTGATTAACATTTATCTTCCAACTTTTTTTTAATGCAGTCTGAATATTTTAACTATAAATAATCACTTGTTTAAAGTGATCATCTATAACAAATATTTAAATTTTCTATTTAGAATAAATTAAGTTTATTTTATTTAAACATGTAATTTTAGAAGATAGAGCGGCTACTGTTTGAATTTCCCATTTTTATAGCATCAGTCACTAAAAAACTGAAATACAAAGGGTTATTTCATAAAAGCGGCTATAACCACTTACTTATCAAAAATATAATACTTCTTTATTCAAAGTCAAAACACATTAATTCTTTTCATTTTCAAACACGTTTTTAACTTTTATCCAAAAAAGCAGATTATTACAGATTTACAATTAATCTGATATATCGATTGTTTTTCATTAAATTAAAACTACAATTAATCGTGAAATTTAAAAAATCCTTTAAAATCATTTTAAAAACGAGTCAAATGTTGCAAGGACAAAACTTTCTTCAATCTTATGCATTTAATGCTTCCTGAAAAATGCAGCATAGCAGCGACACCGTGATTTAAACCTAAATCTAGTCAGCAACAACCTATGTCAACTTATAACTGAATCTGAAGTATGTTTAAAATCCGTGCATTAGTTTCTGAGATTCAACTGTTGCGGAAATCGTAAAAAAAAATCTATATAACAGTACATTTTGTTGGGCGATGTGCCAATAAAACTAATAGATGCCAATTTTTATCAATAACTAACTAAATCTGAAGTTTCATGAAAATCCGTGCATTAGTTTTTGAGATAGAGCTGTAGCAAAATCATAAAAAAACTGCCTAACAGCGCTACACGTTGGGTGATGTATACCAAAAACTAATCAGGATCATTTTTTTTTAAATTGGGTATTAACTGAATCTGAAATTTTATAAAAATCCGTGCATTACTTCTTGAGGTACATTTATTGCAAAATCGTGAAAAAATGCAGCATAGCAGCGCCATCTTACTAATACTTGCTTACCAACCTGAGGTAGTCAGTGTATAAAATAGCGATACTCATACCGTATTTACTCGTGTATAACGCGCAGAATTTTTTTCAAAAAATTTGGGCAAAATTCCTTGGTGCGCGTTATACACGGAATAATTTTTTACTGCAGGATGTAATCACACGATATACATATGGATCATGAAATGTATTCGAAGAAGCCATAATCACTCGGAAAATGTTACTTAATTTGAAGTATTACTGCATCTTTATTCCACACCTTACAGTTTTTTAAACTACAGAGCAAGTAACATTATTTAAACGCTAATTAGCAATCCTCACTTCCAGCATTCAGTCCCTATACGAAGTCTAAAAATGTATTTTCGCCTTGTTTTCTGTCTGATGTAGTGTTTGTTTCGGCTTTCTTTGCTGAAATTCATTTAGTTATACTATATTCATTTGCATATCAAATTTACGGTGTGCACGAGTAAATACGGTAAATATTATTAATAATTAAACAAGAAAACATAAAATGTAGACATGAAAACATCAATTCATGAATAACGTTCAAAGTCTCCAAAATTACTAAACACTAGCTAGGCTTTGTTCGCCTAATCGTTAAAACATGTCTCGTGATAGTTGTATGTCTGGTTTCCATGAGAAGTATTAGGAATAATTTAAAAATTTCCAAAAAAAACGCATTTTTAGAATGTTTTTTGCTCATGCATCCCCTTTTGATAAGTGGCATCGACATAAAATGTAACCTATGTTTGAATCCGGTCGAACACCATCATTTTGATACCATTACTGTTGAAACTGGTTCGGTTCTTCCAAAGATTATTAAAAAGATTATTTATTACAAAGCCCCTACAATATACAAAATTTACTTCTTTATAACATAGAATAGACCAGCGGAATCCGCGTCCGAATATGCCTGATTTTTCAAATAAGCCAAAATGAAATTTGTGAGCCTATTTCCATTTGAAGAAATTGTATTACTATACATAGTTTCAAAATCACAAATCAAGTCACATTTTGAGGTCTAAACGCCATTCTTATATTGCATTAGGCGTGCACGAGATTTAAATTAATATGAAAATCTATAATGAATTAAAAATAAATCGCAATTTACAGCCTTTTCTGGAAATTTTTCAATTATTGCATTTAGCATTTGAAATTTCGCATTTTTTAGAAATCGCGTCTTAAATATAATTAATTACGATTGTTTAAGTTCAAACGTTAAAAGTATAGTTTTAGAAAATGGAGTAGATGTTGTTTAATGTTCTGAAATGTATAATGCATTTCACCACCTAAATAACTCTCAAAATATTTTTTATTTATTTATTTTCATCATTAATCATTCATTGTTCTTGCAGCATGTATTGTTATTTAACTTTCATTTACTATAAATATCATTCTGATTTATTCAAATTTATAAATGTATTCCACTGATTTTTTCATATCATACACGCTTTCAACATTAATTCTAATAAAGCAGACGATTTTTAATTTACAATCATCATATCAGTCGTTTATAATTAAAGAGAATGACGGATAATTGAACATTAAAAAGTAAGTAAAGTACAGATATTTTGGATATTGTTTTAAATATAATTTATTTTTCCGAAAATTTAAAATCTTTCTTATAGAATAATAATAGTTAACATAAAAATTACAATATTTTAAAATTTCAGCTATAAAAACAGATTAAAATATACTTAAATTCAACTAATCTTATAAGGAATTCGTAACTCTGTTATAGAGGGTCTCGAGATTTTTTTTTATAATGTGAACGTGGTGTGGTTCCTCAAGGTCTCGTCTATGTTCCTTCGCTTTTTTAACTACAACTTTTACAAGTACGACATGAAAACTGAAGTCTCTTTAATTAATGAAAATATTCCAAAAAAGAAAATTCTAGTAGGAAGTTGTATTTTTTTAAAGGAAAGCGGCTATCATCATTTAAGAAAATCATATTATGTGAGTTATTTTATTTTATTTTAATCTTCGCTAAATTTATATAAGTTTTTCTTGCTAAAACCCCATCTTGAAAGTTTTGAATAAAAAGTCTTGTGAGTTTTGCTGTAAAAATGAACTCCTATTTAAGTGATGGCCTTGCCGGGTACGCCCCATTGTAAAAGTTGAAATTACTAATATATGATTAATTGTGATTGCTTTTTATTATAACTAAAAAAAGAATTTTTTTAGAAAATAGAACAGATGCTGTTTGAACTTCTGAAAAGCATATTGCAGTTCAATACCTAAATAAATCATAAAACAATTTTAACATTTTTTATTTCAACAACAGCTATTCGCTGAATAATTGAATCACAAAAGGTGAAATCATAAAATCATCTATTGTTACCTACGCTTCATTTATTATAAACAAGAATCCTATTTATTCAAAGCTATAAAAGCAATAAACATTAATTCTTTTCACTTCAGACACGCTTTCAACTTTTATCCAGCAGCGCAGACATATATTTGGATATTGTTTTAAATATAATTTATTTTTCCGAAAATTTAAAATATTTTTAATAGAATAATAATAGTTAACATTAAAATTACAATATTTTAATATTTCAGCTATAAAAATAGATTAAATTACTTAAATTCAGCTATTATGAAATTTGAAATTATGATTAGTATATGATTAATTGCGATTTCGCTTCATTATAACTAAAACAAGTATTTTTAGAAAGTAGAACAGGTGCTGTTTGAACTTCTGAAAAGCGCATTGCAGTTCAACATCTAAATAAATCATAAAACAATTTTAACATTTCTTTCTTCCAACACCTATTCACTGAATAATTTAATCACAAAAGGTGAAATCATAAAATCATCTATTGTTACCTATGCTTCATTTATCACAAACATGATTCCCATTTATTCAAAGCTATAAAAGCAATATACATTCATTCTTTTCACTTCAGACTCGCTTTCAACTTTTATCTAGCAGCGCAGACGATTATGTATAAACAATTAATCAGTCTTAGTGACCTCTAAATCTTAACATAGATGATAGTGTAGAAATAGCATATCGTCACGTTTACGCATAGGCACATTGTGTGGAATTCTCCGAATTGGGAGTTTAGTGCAACTGATATTTACAGGGTGTCCAGCTAATAAAAACCTGATTTCGAAATTAAAATTTTAAAAAACAAAGAACGATAGAATTATGCGGTAAACATCTTTGTTCATAAGGTAAGCTGTAAAAATATTATACTGGAGTTATTAAAAATATTTTTGATTAAATGAAATTCGTAGTATAATTAGAAAATGTTTTTGTATTGTTGTGAAGAATTAATTACGTTTCATTTTATATGAAAATAAAAAGTTTTATGTATTAGGCATAGACAGCCAACTAAGGGCCAAATATAATAAATTTAGAATTAAGTGCCTTTAATAATCACATATAATTAATTAATAATTATGTATATTTAATGAATGCATATAATTAATGAATTATTATGCATTTTTAAATACGTATAATTAATTATTAATTATGTATATTTTATAAATACATATAATTAATTAATAATTATGCATTTTTTCTTAATACGTATAAATAATTAATAATTATGTACAGTTATGAATGTATCAATTATTTAAAATAAAAGGACGTTTTTGTTTCGGCCGAAAATAGGTGAATCACCGAAATTCGATTTCGGCCTTAAAAACTTGTTTCAATCGATCCTTACTTTTTTATATTAAAAAAATATCAATGCACAATTATACTACTTAAAACATCAATTAAGATTTCAAAATATCATAAAACTCTCCAAAACAACAATGAACGTGAATATTGCGGAAAGATTGTGCTCTGATTGCAAAGAATGCTTCACTTGACGTTTTTTTCTTGTTTTCGGTTGCTTGCAGAGAATGCGTTTTACGGCATACAGTGCCAAATTTAAACGATTTTTGATACTAATGTTTTGGAATTTCTGAAATTCCAAAAATTTAGTTTCAAAAATCGTTAAAATATTGCATTATACGCCGAAAAACGCGTTCACTGCAGCAAACTAAAACAAGAAAAATGTCAAGGGAAGCATTCTTTGCAATCAGAACACAATATTTTCAAAATATTCACGTTCACCGTTGTTTTTGAGAAATTTAAT
This sequence comes from Maratus speculifer, assembly GCA_964019185.1. Lineage (NCBI taxonomy): Eukaryota > Metazoa > Arthropoda > Arachnida > Araneae > Salticidae > Maratus > Maratus speculifer. The sequence continues at coordinate 109,946,852 of OZ025303.1, read as the reverse complement.
TTTGAAATCGGGGTCTTATTTGGTGGACACCCTATATATGTCTTTTCCATAAGTTCTATGATTTAAACCATAAAAACTTAACATATCTTTAAGTTTTGTGATATTTTTAAATCTTAATTGATGTTTTAAGTAGGATAATAGTGCATTAATATATTTTATATACATAAAAAATTAAGATCTATTTAGATCTAAACAAGTTTTTAAAGCCGAAACCGAATTTAGGTAATTCACCTATTTTCGGTCGAAACGAAAACGTCCAATTTTTTTAAATTATTTATACATACATAACTATACATAATTATTAATTAATTATGCGTATTAAGAAAAAAAATAAAAATTATTAATTAATTATATGTATTTATTAAATATACATAATTATTTATTAATTATATATGTTTATTAAAGGTACATGATTATTAATTTATTATGTATGTGCCCTAAGCAGTGTTGCAGTCATAAAAAAAACATAGAGTATACGGTATAGTCTCTGGGTATACGCTGACGTCATGAATGTTCATAGATTGGGTATACACGCCAATATTTTGTTTGAAAAATAGAGGGTATACGGAGCTTCTTTAAAAAAAATCCAGAAGGTATACGGCGTATACCCCGTGTAACCTCCATTACTTCCCTGGGCTTAAGTTTTCTTTCTGTGCCTTACATGCATTTATATATATATATATATATATATATATATATAATAAAACATAATTAATTCATCACAACGATACAGAAAGATTTTCTAATTAGACTACGAATTTCATTTAACCAAAAAATAATATAGTTTTAGGTCTTCACTCCTCGATTTATCTTTTGCAATGATTTCTGTAAATGTCAGTTTTATACTACGACTTTCCTAAAGAGTATTATTCGGTCCACTTCTGCAGTTTCAAATTAAAAATTTTCCATAGCTTCCAATGAGCACATGAAAAAGTTCAGTCATATATGCAATTCTTGCTTTATAATTTGCACTCACGTCTTGAATCAGTCACGATTGATAATTATAAACAATGACAATGATTTTCATTTCAATAAATAGTCTCATATGAGACGATTTCACTCAAATCGATAAGAAATGTCGAAATTTTCTGAAGGAGAAGGAAGAAACGAGATTTTTAAAATACTGATAGTTTCGGTAATGCCGAATTTTCTGCAGTATTTTTGCCGAAGAAGAATTTTCGGATAAAATCAGTTTTTGAGCCGAAAACGAGAACGAAACAGAATTTTCAGTCGATATCTAATAAAAACTAACTTAGTTGTTTGCCGAAGTACTTGTTTTTAGTGTCGCCACCTAGTAGCTGTAGAATTAAACTATTACATTCTCTCATATACAGATATTTTATATACGGTAAAATGATATCTATGAAAGATAGATAAATCAAATGAGAATATTGCTATAATTATCCTTTTTTGAAAGACAGTAAATGAATTTTATTAAGATTTCTATTACTTCAAATATTTGTTTATTTTGTATCCAACATAACATACAGTATGCATCTATAATTATTCCCAAATTCTGGATTTTAAATTTTAAATATAGTCTAAACTGAGAATCAATGCATCCGAATAAGTACTCGTATGCCAGTTCTCAAAAAAACTTCTCCGCTCATGTGCGATTTTTTTTTTTTTTTTTTAACTTTTGAGTATTTTTAAACACAAAAGCAAGGTACTTGTAGAAATTATTATTCAAGTGATTTGTAACCGAACAGTTTTTTTTTCTTAATGAATGAGGAAATTTTAAGTACTTATTTGTTTTTCAAAATTAAAATGGCATTTTTTTCCTTAACTTTTTAGACATTGCTGTACGCTGAAATTTCTGATATGAAAAATTTTTCAATTTCAAAGTTTTTGAATAAAGACGCCTGATAAATTCATGCTGTTATGAGCAAAAATGAATTTTAAAATGTGTCAAGAAGTAGGAAGCTTGGATTTTAGAACATCTTAAATCTTGTTTTCTCCTATGTTATTGTTACGTATTTTACTTCAGAACGCTTAGTATTCTTGCAAGATAGTGTTTTATTTATTTATTTTTTTTTTATATATATATATATATTTAAGTATTTGACATTTATTTATTTATTTATTCTGAAAATCGTGCATTTTCGAAGTACAGAGAAAAGATTTTAAGTGTTCAAGTGTATAGATTTTATACATGAAAAAAATAAATGTTATTTTTAACGAAAGAAATTGCCGTAATTTTTTTGCTTCATTAGTGGCTCCATCTAGTAGATCGTTTCTATAAAAGTTGTGCTTTGTACTTTTTTGGAATTTCCGTGAAATGAGCGTTAGGTTTTGCCACTGAATTTATTTACATGGGTATCATCAATAACCACTTTTTTTCCATGTAATAAGGCCCTTTTTATTTGCGTATTTTTTTTTCTTTTTTAAATTTATTTCCATCAAGTACTGCACTAGATTTGCTATGAGCGATTGGATTGCGGAGCATAAAATCTGAATCTTTAAAATAAATTTCGTGATAATTAGCAATTTCTGTGAACTGAGAATTCTATATCTGAAAATAAATCTTAAATGAAAGAAAAACATTATGCAATCTACAATATAATTTTTTTTGTAAATTCGAAGATTTTGTTATCGAAAAACTTTATAATTTTTTTTTTCCTTTTCATTACAGCCAACAATTTTTTTTTAAGTGCGATCTGAATGCACGCACACCACACACGCAAATATATATATATATAATATATAATATATAATATATATACATATATTAAATAGAAATAGACGTTTAGTTCGAAAAAATTCACAAATGATAATTTGTATTGATTTTTAATTGCTATATATATATATAAGTTTAATATGCATAGAAATAATTTAAATAGATACATATAAATATTTTAGAAAATTAGTTTGAAAAAATTACTGTAATCTTCTCAGAGATTTAAAAAATTTCATTCTAAGGGATTTTTAATTAATCGAATTTCAAATTATATATTATTTTCAAAATATCATGATGATTTATATTACATAATATTCTTTACTAAAAAATTTAGAAATTCCATTTGATTTCTTAAATATATTAATATTATGTTATAAAAAAATTGAAAAACGAAAATTTCCAGTGCACATAAATAGAAAAGTGAGAAGTGTTACTTCATAAAAATGTAAGATGGGAAGATAAAAGAAGAATTTTGAATAAAATAATAAACATACTTTGTTTTTATCTTAGTATGTATTGGTGTGGGAAAATGAGATAAGCGAAAAATTTAAGATGATGATTCGAAATAAAATTATGTTTATTTTTTAACAACTTTCTTAAATTATTGTACTTACTAGCAGCCTTCGCCCGCTACGCTGGTCAGTTTTTCTAAAGAAACTTAGAATCAAACTAAATTTTTACATCATATTAACTTTTTGTGCGTTGATTAATTCGAAATCCAGAGTTTCTTTTACATATATAGATTGAAAATTTCAGGTTTTTGCGCCGAAGATATCGCCAATTAGGAAAATGTGAAGTATCTCACGAACTACTGGATTTAAAAGAATTTGCTTAGTACCATTCGATTCAGCATGAAAAAACACACTAAAATATATTATCAGTTGAAAAATAACTGCAAAAGCCGATTTTTAAGGAATTTTTTTAAAGTTCGTTCTTTTTTTTACCCCCCTTAAGGGTGGAATTTTCGAAAATCCCTTCTTAGCGGCACTCGTCGTTATAGGAAGTATTTTTACCCCAATTTTCAAGATTTTTGGTTCGGTAGAATTTTTTGTGCTGTGATTAATACGAAATCTAGACTTTCGTTTATATACAGGGTGATTCAGCTCGTCGGTGACAAACTTTAAGGATCGATAGAGCACACCTAGACGAACATTTTTGAATAGGGAATGTAGGGTCCCTGACGCGATGGTAAGGCGCTAGGCGCTTTCGAAAATTTGGGTGCCAAAATTCGAAACGTCATAAAAACTAGGGAAATGGTTAGATTTTCTTGCTTGTTGCGTCGAAATGATTCTGTTTGTTTAGACTTTCTTCAGTACCAATTTGATAAGCGTATCTCTTAAAACATGGATAGGGGGCGCTGCAGACTTTGGAGAGCTAGACAACAACTTTAAGCCCGTTATTTTGATAATTTAACACATGCTCGCCAAAGTTTATACTCTAACTTAAAGTTTGAACCGAAAAGTAGAGCCCTGCAAAAAGCGTGTAGAGCCGGAATAAAATGTCAAAGTACAGGGTGGTCGAAACTCGAAGGCTCCTAAGAGATAAACAAACAGATTTCTTGACTTATGGCATGCATTTTCATGATTCTGTTTGCTGGGGCTCTCTGAAACTCAGTTGAACGGTACAAAAAGAAACATCGATAGGGGCGCTTTGGGCAAAAAACATAATTCGTTGACATTTCGGACGCTAACTGGAAACGGGGCGCTACGATCAGTTAGTAATAATGAAAACACATTTTCTACCTCTGCTCAACACTTCTGAATAAATTTAGACCAAAAACATCAATGATACTGGAAATTTATTTACAAAAAATAACACTACAGAAGATGCTCGAAATTTCGACCTTGGGCCATGATGCAGGCTTCGCACCTCCGTCGCATTGAGGAGTGTGTGTTTCCAACAATGCCAGGAGTATCTCTGATCTGCCCTGCAGCTGCCACAATGCGCGCCACAAGTTCTTCAGCACTGCTGACAGGTGTATGGTATACCTCGGCCTTCAGGTAACCCCAAAGGAAGAAATCCAAGCAGGTGAGGTCTGGTGATCGGGCAGGCCAGTGAACTGGACCCCCACGCCCGATCCACCGCTGGCCATACCTTGCGTTTAGATGGAGACGCACGTCGTTCGTGTAATGGGCCGGAGCTCCATCGTGCTGGAACCACATCTGGCGACGCGAACCTTCGGGTACGTGCGCCTCCTCCAGAAGCTGCGGCAGCACTTGATCCAGGAAAATCAGGTAATTTCCACCTGTCAGCCGTTCAGGTAACAAATAAGGGCCAATGAGGCAATCCCCCAGAATGCCGGCCCACACATTTACTGAGAAACGCTCCTGGGCTGCTCGGCTTCTGGTTTCATGTGGATTTTCATCACACCACACATGACTGTTGTGGGCGTTCCACATTCCCTCCCGGCTGAAGGTGGACTCGTCCGTAAACAAAATGCTGTTTACAAAACGGGGATCCCTGGATCTCATCGCCAAGTACCATCTTGAGAATTCCACTCGAGGGCCAAAATCCTGCTCTCTGAGCAACTGCACCCGCTGGATGTGGTAGGGGTGCAGATTCCGGGAACGTAAGATGCGCCACGCAGTTGCTTGCGAAATGCCAACATGTCTGGCGATATCTCTCGTGCTAAGACCTGGGTTGTCCTCAACCAGGTTAAGCACAGCCTCTTCGTTGTCGGGGGTGCTCACTGATCGCTCCCGTTCAGGCCTGCCTCCGTCGAAAGATCCCGTTGTGGACAACCTCTGGTGTACTCGAGCGAAGAAGGCATGGCAGGGGATTTGCCTGTTGGGGTAACGCTCGGCGTACAGCCGCTGAGCGGATCGTCCATTACAACCAGCAGCGCCATACGCCAAATGCATGTCAGCCAATTCAGAGTTTGTGTACCGTTCCATCCTACTACCGATCTGCAGACAAGTAACCCGAAGCTTAAGTAGGTCCGTACGTTCAAAAGACGTGTCTGCGCATACAACTGCGTCATCTCGCGTTGTCGTCTACGCATTACGTATCTTTTGCATATCGACATGGTACGATATCTTTTGCATAAATCAGCAAAAAGCACCTTATGTAAATTTTATTGCGCGCATTGTGCATGATTGAAACCAGCTATGTTTGTTAAAAAAAACAAACAAACTGCAGTTTTAATAGCTTCTTATGATAAGTAAATTACTCTCTTGTTTTGTTTCTAACTGATCGTAGCGCCCCGTTTCCAGTTAGCGTCCGAAATGTCAACGAATTATGTTTTTTGCCCAAAGCGCCCCCTATCGATGTTTCTTTTTGTATTGTTCAACTGAGTTTCAGAGAGCCCCAGCAAACAGAATCATGAAAATGCATGCCATAAGTCAAGAAATCTGTTTGTTTATCTCTTAGGAGCCTTCGAGTTTCGACCACCCTGTACTTTGACATTTTATTCCGGCTCTTACGCTTTTTGCAGGGCTCTACTTTTGGGTTCAAACTTTAAGTTAGAGTATAAACTTTGGCGAGCATGTGTTAAATTATCAAAATAACGGGCTTAAAGTTGTTGTCTAGCTCTCCAAAGTCTGCAGCGCCCCCTATCCATGTTTTAAGAGATACGCTTATCAAATTGGTACTGAAGAAAGTCTAAACAAACAGAATCATTTCGACGCAACAAGCAAGAAAATCTAACCATTTCCCTAGTTTTTATGACGTTTCGAATTTCGGCACCCAAATTTTCGAAAGCGCCTAGCGCCTTACCATCGCGTCAGGGACCCTACATTCCCTATTCAAAAATGTTCGTCTAGGTGTGCTCTATCGATCCTTAAAGTTTGTCACCGACGAGCTGAATCACCCTGTATATAGATAAGGATTGAAATTTTCAAGTTTTTGCGTCGAAGACATCGCCAAATTAGGAAAATGTGAAGTATCTCACGAACTTCTAGATTTAAAAGAATTTCCTTAGTACCATTCGATTCAGCATAAAAAAATACACTAAAATATATTATCAGTTGAAAAATAACTACAAAAGCCGATTTTTAAGGAATTTTTTTAAAGTTCGTACTTTTTTTACCCCCCTTAAAGGTGGAATTTTCGAAAATCCCTTCTTAGCGGTACTCGTCGCTATAGGAAGTATTTTTAACCCCAATTTTCAAGATTTTTGGTTCGGAAGAATTTTCTGTGCTGTGATTAATACGAAATCCAGACTTTCTTTTATATATATAGATTATAATGTTATAAACCAACCGCCGTCGGCGACCAGTTTTTTCTTCCTTGAGTGTATACTAAGCATTAAATCACATTGCTTTTATTCATAATTTATTTTAATTGCTTTTTTTTTTCCAAATTAGAAGATTTTGCTAGAGAAATAGACACTGATACCACATTGGCACAACTGCAACAAAATGGCAATTACATGTGTCTCATATAGTAACCCGGCTATTGTTATTTATTTATTAATAAACTGTTTGTTTGCTTTTATTTTCTTTTTTAAAACGATATAAACTGTTGTGTCCTATAATTATTAACTAAACTTTTTTTTTTATTATTTCCCCTTTAAAATAATAGAAATTAGTTTAAAAATATGTATATATAACTGGTATCTGAAAAATGAATTTTCGCAAATTGGTATCAGAAAAATAATGCGCCAATGTGGTGCATGTATGACACCTCTGCTGATAAATCAAGAACTCAGTATTTTTATGCTATCCCGACGCAGATGATAAATCGCCAAATATTGTACCCGTGGCATTTTTTTCGTATTTCATTAATTACTTAAAATACAATAATATAATCTTTTCAGTCATTTCATGTTCCATACATAACTTTAATTTAAAACTGGAAACTTTAAAATTCATGACTTTTATTTATTTTTTTTAAGTAAAAAGAACAGAAAAAAAAATAAAAATAATGATATTTTGAAGCTTTATAATTGCAGCGAAGGAATAAAATATGAATAAATCCAATTTAACACAGCATAAATCTTACCAAAAGACTTTTGCATAGTAACCCGTAATATGTGTTTTATTTTGATGTTGCCATTAAACAATTAACAAATAATCGTGATTTTTGTGCCACATACGTTAGCGTAATATATATATATATATATATATATAATACCATTAAAAGTAGACTATATATATATATATACATGTATAATTTTATTAAATCATAGTCTTATAAGTTTTCTCTAATAAATACATTAATATTTGTTTAAAACAACATTCGAATTGCTAACAATAGATGACATATATATTGCTATATCTATGTCATTTATATGTGCAACAATATAAATGACAAAAAGTGAATACATTTTAGTCTCCTAAGTCCTTTATCAATTTGAGGCATCAAAATAGATGAAAAAAAAAAATAAAAAAAAAAAAAAAAAGGACAGGGAATTTATTTTTAATTATACATCCAGTGAAGCGATTTTTCAGTGCTTCTTTCAGTCTAGTTTATGTCCGTTCTATTTTTCAAACAAAACTATTTTGAGTGAGTTGATAAAACCGAATTTCGTTTCAACGGTTAAAAAAAAATAATAATAATAATAACAAAATTGTAATCTAACAAATTACAATGATTATTTGGAAAATGGTATTTCTAAAGACTAAAATTTTAAAGATTCATAAATAAATTATGTATTTAAATTAATAAACATCATTTTTATGATGATCATAACGAGTCATATATTACGTACGCCTTGCATTAAACTTTAATATTCCTAGACCAATGATAAAAAAGAGTAGTTTATAGATATACAAATTTTACTGTTTAAAATGTGCATAGAGTTAATCAGTCTGACTTCTGAGCACTTCATATTTCGTACGTCATGGATTAAACATAAATATTCCTGGACCCGTCCTAAATAAATTTTAGATGAAATTACAGTTTTACAATTTTCGGGACTGAAAATTTTTAAACTTCTAGACATCGCAGATTTAAAATCTTTCACCGTTGCATGGGGGGGGGGGGGGGAATGCACTTGTAAATGAAACTTGTTTGAAATCTTTATCACAATTTGTTTTCAAATTTTAATTATTTTAATTTTTTAGTTTTTATTACTTTTTTGTCATCTTGGTAACAGAAGTATTCCAATTTTGGACATTAAACATAGACTAATCAGAAAACGAATAAAATGAAATAAGTTGCGGAATTCAACAAATAAAATCATTCAGATATACTTCAGATTTCCCAGTTCTCTACCGAGGACAGCAACTATTTTCCAAATAGTTAAAAATAAATTACAAATTAAATCAATTGAAATTGTGAAATTTTGTGGGTGGAGAGGCAGGGCCGTAGCTAAGGGGGTGCTATGGGCGGCTCAGCCCAACCTAAAATATTTTGAGCCCCCCCCCCCCCCTAGAAAAAGTTCCAAAGTCACTAAATAGTCCGAAAATTTAAATGAAATTCTGTTAAAAAATCTAATTTAGTTTTGAGACCCGTTCACAGTTTTTCAGAGTTACTAAATTGTATCTAAAATGAATGTTTCAATACTCCCTCATCCTATTGGTACATATGAAGCTAACAGGATGTTTAATTTTGCACCAGTTATACATTCAAAATTTTCACCATCATATACTTTTCTTAGCATAAAATGAAGTTATTACAGCAGTTTAATGAGAAACATAGTACCTGCAATGTGAATATATACTAATTTATCTTTCTGCATTAGAGAGAGAACAAAAAAAAATGAGCCCCCCCTACATTCGCTTGAGCCCCTCCTTTATTCCCCTGAGCCCCCCCTATCGTACACTTCTAGCTACAGCCCTGTGGAGAGGTCGGAGTATTGGGTGGCTCGCGCCACATGTAAATTGGCGCCACTGTTAATGCATTTACTATATAACGTATAGATATATTTAATAAAATAAAACATAATAATTATGTATTAATATATTATTATATTAAAATATTTTATATTTATTATTTATTACATAATAAATTTATTATTATAATATTTTTAATATCAATATTATGCAATATAATTAACACACATTAGTTTTTAATTGAATATAATATATTAATTTAGTATTAATAACTAATTATAATAAAAATATTATTAATAATTTTAGGCAATTTTTTAATCGTCCACTAATAATTATTATTGTGACCATGTAAAAATCGCCATAAAAAACTATTTAATTAGACTTTTGTATCACGAGCGCATGCACTTGTGCTTCGTTTTAAATATAGCAACCCTAAATAACTAGCGCCAATTTTACAGCAAATTGGTAGGAGAAAAATCTCCATAGGGAGCAGAGCAACTCCGAGACGTTAGTCCCGGAATGCACGCCGCAAGATGGGACATTTCATGTATGACCCACTGATTATGCACACCGGCGTGAACGTGTTAAAGTAACTCAAAAATGTCACAATCCTTAGCGTAAACCGAAAATCCAGTTTAAAACATAACATAAACAAGGGTGTAAGTCGTAAAAATAACAGAGGACATATGCTCTAAGCAGAGGCAAGGCTTCACTTGATCTTACGCGAGATACTTGATTACACTTGATAACGAGTGACGGAAAATCGAATTCTTTCGATGGAAGATCGGCCGTGGCAGAGGGTATACGCTCAGAGGGCATACCCTAGAATGTGTATACTATAGTTTTCTTGAGAAACAGAGGGTATACCGTGTTCCTTTAAAAAAACTAGAAGGTATACGCGTATATCCCCGTATAGCCTCCACTACATACCTGAACATAAATTCAACTACTAAGAATGTATTTGTTAAAAATACAAAACATTGATCAACATTGACTAACAAACATTAAATTTGAAGAGGCTAAAATCATAGTTCCATGCAATAACCCAATTGAAGGTAAATTTAGAGAATCTGTTGAAATCATTGCACGCGAATATAAACCTTCTAATGATAATTTATCCTATAATATACCAAAAATATGGCATGGCATCATAAAATCCTAAAATTGCATCTGTTTGCAATATTTTAATTTTTCCTCACGCGTAGATGGCAACATATTTAAACTTTTGATTCATTTTGATTTTATTTTATTAGAAATATTATCTCCCGATCAAGAAACAAACTTTTAGTGATTTCAATATCATATTTTCCTGAAGACGGCTCGAAACGTTGATATTTTATTTTATTTTATTTGTACACTTTCTTATTAAAGTTCTTTTTTTTTGTGCACCATTGAACAATGTTTTGTATTTTTAACAAATACATTCTTAGTAGTTAAATTTTATGGTGCAATTGTCCAGTATAAGTTTAACATAAATTCTTTTCAGTTGCTGATTAAGTCAGTAACCTTATGCTCATTTCCGAATTTGGTATTTGAATCAATCTTATTTATCGAATCTCAGAAGGAAGCTTTCGTTTCTAGGCTTTTAAACATTTCAGCACCATATTTATCTTGAAGATAACTGCAGAAGCAGTTCGAAACATCGATATTGTACTTTATCATTGATTTTATTTGTCAAAGTTCATATAAACGTTTTTATTTATGTATGCTTTTTGAGTAAGTATATGCATTTTTAACGTATAGAAATAATTTTAAAACGTACTTCTCCATTAAATTGAAAATTATTAGTACAGAGTGTATCTAATATATAATGCCAATTTCTTTGGCTTTTTTTTCCATACACAAAATATTTATTTATTTATCTATTTTTAATACAACTTAAAAATCTCAGTTATATCAAATTATTTATACATGCTATAAGTCAGGCATGTCAAACATGTGGCCCAGGGGCCACAATCGGCCCACCGACAATTTATTTATGGCCCGCCAAGAATTACGACATTTTCCCTATGCTTGATTTAATTCATGATTAATGCAGAAAATACACTTTGTATAGACACACTTTCATTATTCGTGGCTGCAATGTTACCATTTTGACATTTTTTTTTTTCAAAATGTGTACAATTAACACTGAATAGTAATATACGCTTCATATTATTAGCACAATCAGAATAATCTATATTAATTTACTTGATTCTGAAAAGCCGAATAAAGTTTCACTTTTAAAAAATACATTTACAATGCAAATAATTGTGCTCCTACAACGATTGGCTTTTATAAAATGAAGCAATCACAAAATTAAAAGAAGAAAAATAAAGATCAATCCAATAAAATATTGCATTTTTGTACTATAATGATTTTACTTATTAAATATTTTATTATTTAAATTTTTATAGTGACTTATTTAAAATATTCCAGTTTTTCATTTTAATTTATATATATATATTTATTTTACAAGATTGTATTATAATTTGTATGTTTATGTTTTTTGTAATCGGTGTTAAAAAAAATAAAATGAAATTCATTAACATTTTTTTTTAATTTGGCCCGCGATTCTGTATACAATGCGAAATTCGGCCCGCGATGGTCAACGAGTTTAACATGCCTGCTATAAGTGATCCATTAAAATAAATAAAATGTCAAAAAATACCTTTTAATTTTACATGTTTCGTGTGCTCTGACGGCAACTTTTTCAAAAACAAAAAATTGTAAAAGAATTTTTTTTTCCCTCGCTATAATCTTTTTTTTTTTTTTTTTTTTAAGTTTCCATCAGAGCATACGAAACATGTAAAATTAAGAGGTATTTTTTGCCATTTTATTTTATTTAAATGAATCACTTATAGCATATATAAATACAATCGACTCTCGTTAATTCGAAATCGGATAATTCGAAACTTCGCTTAATTCGAACTAAACATGAAGTCCAGAAATTTTCAATGACAGAATAACGTTAGAAATTTTCATTAATGTGGACTCAAGTGATGCTTTAAATTTTTCTTCCAACGTGCTTGTTTCTAATCTTTTAATTAGTTTATGTATTTATCCATTCTAATTTAATATTAAGTCATATTCTAATGATAACAGACGAAATAAGTTTAAAAAACACTGTAACATTAATTCCTTTGTAATAGTACCATATTAAGTATGTTTTCCATAATTCGAACTTTGGATAATTCGAACATTTCTCGTGGTCCCGACGAGTTCGAATTAGAGAGAGTCGACTGTAATTTGATATTTTAAAGTGATGTTTTACATTATATCTCAGTTATATTCAAATTGTGTTTTGTTTATTTACAGGAAAAAATAAGAATGTTTGTTTGCACGCTGAGACAAGATTCAACAAGATAAATTCATAAGGTACGTTTTATTTTATTAAGATATGATTTTATTGTTTCTTTTTTTAACTAACTATATATATATATATATATATATATATATATATATATATATATTAAATATTTTAGGTATTTCTAGGTTATCCCGTCGACCAATTTCGCCAAATTATACAAATCGCCAAACTAATAGCCAAATTATACATGTTGACATAATTTTTATTTTAAATAACGAAAAAACAAATAATTAGTAGAATATTAATAAAAATATTAATAAAAAGTCGAAATAAAAATCACTTAATGACATTTTAAACACGTGAGTCGCATTTTAAACACGTTAATCGCATTTAATGTCATTGAATGTGACATTCACGATCATCCATTACTGGCATGTAATCTTATAGTTTGGCGATAAATTTTTGGTCGACGGGATAACCTAGAAGTACCTTATTTTATAAGGAAGATGTACAATATATAGCCATAAATCACCAAACACTTTCAATTTTTTGACATTTTGTTGAATATTTTAAAGATGTATAAGTCCTTCAAGATTATGAAGAATATGTTCGACTTCCTATTTATCAACGGTATTTTGATGAGATTGACATTTAGGAGGGGGGGGGGGGAGAAAAAAAATCAAAGAAAAATAACAATATTTGCGATCAATCTATAAAATAAAATCCAGAAATATATATCGCTATAGCTTATGAATATTTGGAAATTATACAATATGAGTATTCGTGTATGAATAGAACGTATATTCCTAGAGTTATATAAAAAAATTCTTGCATTCGTTTTATTTATATCATGCACGGTATTCTGCTCAGCTTACATCAGTTTCAGAAAATTTGGCAAAATGTATTAAAAATAATATAGTGCAGTTGGAATGTAAATATGTTAAGCATTTGATCAAACGAGCAGTTTTATGGAATATTTTTTATCTGCAGATGCGTACATGATAACAGTTTTTAATAGATTTTTTTATTTTAGAATTTAATAATAGTTAATTTTACAAAGCAAGTCTTTTTTTTTTTAATGTAAAGTTACTTTCACTTTCAAAACCGGTTCCTGATGAAAAAGTGTCATCGTAAAAATCTACGTTGAAAATTAAAAAACTAAAAAAAAAAAAAAACTAAAAAAAAAAAAAAAAAAAAAAAAAAAAAAAAAAAAAAAAAAACATATTTTTTAATCAATTTTAGCTATATAATTAAATTATAAAATAATAATAATAAAAGAGAAACTAAAAATAAAAAAGCTATGCAAACGTAAAGGAAATATCGGACAAGAACCTTCCCATAGGTTTAGTATTAACTCGTTATATGATAGTGCGTTCTCCTGACTGGAATGGAGCCTTAAGGGTTAATTGAAATATTCGGCGAAGGAGATATATACTGAAATGAAAATAGAACTCTGACTTCTTACCGTTTTGTGTCATAAAAATGTTTTCAAATTGTCACTATTACAGTTTTTACATGGTCCATATTGTAATTTTAAAAATAGTGCACTTAATTAAATATTAAACTAAAGAATTTTTTTATGCATTTATTCATTGATATCAAAGTAAATTACATTGTACAAGTAATGCTGTGATACTTCAATATCTACTGATTTCTTTAAGTATTTCTTCGATAGCCTTATTAATTCTTTTCAAAGGAAGTTGTCTTTCATGATTTCCCTCATCCGTTCTATCACCGATATTTAAGCGAAGATCTCTCACCTGATTGAGAAGCTGAACCTTTGGAATATCATCTAGATTATCGCCCGTTGCAGTATCTATAAACCTAAATAATTCATCTGCATCCAGTGGACCTTGAGATCCAACATCACGCAATGCTTCCCTGGCTGCAAGAGTCCGTCTCAGAAATCCTGAATTAAGTTGCCCCGGGTTTAAGTTTCTTTCGAGAGCTGTTAAAAAATTATGTTAAATGATGAGTGGAATATAAATAATATAATATTGACATGCAATAATTTGAAACAGGCCTACAATATAAAAGCTAATGATAAGTGGAATATAAATAATATAATATTGACATGCAATAATTTGAAACAGGACTACAATATAAAAGCTAATGATAAGTGGAATATAAATAATATAATATTGACATGCAATAATTTGAAACAGGACTACATTATAAAAGCTAATGATAAGTGGAATATAAATAATATAATACTGACATGCAATAATTTGAAACAGGACTACAATATAAAAGCTAATGATAAGTGGAATATAAATAATATAATATTGACATGCAATAATTTGAAACAGGACTACAATATAAAAGCTAATGATAAGTGGAATATAAATAATTTAATATTGACATGCAATGATTTAAAACAGGACTACATTATAAAGCTAATGATAAGTGGAATATAAATAATATAATGTTGACATGCAATAATTTGAAACAGGACTACAATATAAAAGCTAATGTTGCTTATTTAAGAGAAGTTGACATAAAAGTGAGGGCAAATATAACATTATCAACTTTTTACAAATTATAGACCCCCCTCTTTCGATATGCACGTTACCATCCCTCAACCCCCCCCCCCGGTGGTAATGATATCGTGATATCATTATCAAAGGGTACATTTTCTTGATTTTAAAGAGTTTATTTCTTTTGTTTTGAGTTATATACAAAATTGGTTACATTTATTTTTCCGCATACTTTATTGATTCAAATGAAGAGAAGTCCATAAAATATCGCTTTATATCAAATAACACTTAAAAGAAATAGTTACTACTTAAAAGTATTTTATTATAACATTTTGTTACATAATGCATGCAACAGCAGCAAAGTTTTGTTGGGTTTGTACCATACGCATGAAGTGTGAGGTGTGGGGTGTAGATAGAAATTCTTATCCACAAAACAAGTGAACAACATTTTTCCTCTTTCTCTTCTTACTTAAAATTATTTGTAAACATAAGCTTCGTTTCACATATGCTTCACATGTGGATTTTCGAACCATACTTATATATGCATACACGTAGAACATATGAAGAACAGAAATGTCAAACGTTGGGATATTCCATGATGTAGAATTAAATAATTTTATAATTAGTTAGTGATTTTAATAATAACTTTGTATTTTCGTAAAAATAGATGACAGACTCATAGGACATAACATATCATTTTGAATCGGTTGGTTTTTGACGTCCGATTATCTACGCTAGTGGGATATAGGACCAGGGGGAGTGCCCTCCGTGGGGGTCTTTCTAAGGGAACCTAACCCGTATTTACGCATGTTTCGAAGAAAACCACGGAAAACTTCGAACGGTTAGGCCGACAGCCGCGATTGGGTTCGAACCCAGCACCTGCCGTCTACCAGTTGAGAGGTCCAAACCTCTCGGCCACTGGTGGGGCTATCATTTTGAATCAAAAACCATGTTGCAAATGGAAAATTTTGATTGGATCAAAAATGATATCGTTATCAAAAGGCAACCACCCTCCCCCTTCCCCTAGAGATATCTTATGGTATCATGTGTCAGACCCCGCCCTCAACCCCTAAAATGATAACGTTATATAAGTACAGCCTCTAAGATCTTCATATTAAAATCAATCATAAGATTTGATGTAATATCTGCTAATTAAAGTCAAAAGTTTTCATAGATTTAGAATTAATAAAAGGAGAACACGAATGTCTCTTAATAAAAAAATGAAAAAAAAAATGAAAAAAAAAGGATGAAAAACTCTTGGGTTTAAAAAGTGAATTTGCATATGAAAAAAAACACTGTATCTGTGTCACAACAACGTACAGTTGACTCTCGTTAATTCGAAATCGGATAATTCGAATTTTCGCTTAATTCGAACTAAACATGAAGTCTCGAAATTTTCAATGGTAGAATAACGTTAAAAATTTTCATTAATTCGAACTCATTTTCTCTTGACTTTGTTTAGTTCGAACTAACGAAAATTCCGATTTTTCATTTTTCTTTTCTTTCTCGCGAATTTCAGATCGTTTGAATCACTTTCTTTCTTTGATTTTTGTGAAAATTGTTCCGAACGAGCATACATATAATAAAATGCATTTGATATCCACTTTCTTAGAGCCCCGTCTGTCCATCAGTGACGCTTTAAATTTTTCCTCCATCGTGCTTGTTTCCAATATTTTAATTAGTTTATGTACTTATACATTCTAATTTAATATTAAATCATATTCTAATGACAAACAGACGAAATAAGTTTAAAAAACACTATAACATTAATTCCTTTATAATAATACCATATTAAGTATATGTTTTCCTTAATTCGAACATTTCTTGTGGTCCTGACGAGTTCGAATTAACGAGAGTCGACTGTATACTAATTGTGCTCCAAATCATTTAAATACAAATGTTTTATCTCTATTGATCATAACTTTATTTTGAACTAGCAGTTTTCACCCACTTCGCTTGTCGGTTTCTTTGAAAGAATCTTGAATCAAACGATGCATCTAGAATGGGATCAATATTTTGTATTGAAACAATAATAGTTATTAAATAATAGTTATCGGAGGGCTCTGAAAAAAAAACCCGAATTAAAATGATAAAAACTCTAGGATTAAAAAAAAAATTAAATTACTTCTGCCCGGAGAAGGGGGCAAATTAGGAAGAGGAAAGAAAAGTCTATAATCTGAAAGAGCGGTCTGGGAGCGGTCAGATGATACATCACATGACGGATAAAAAAATATTTAAAAATTTTCGACCCCATTTTTACCCCCCCCCCCCTTAGGGGCTGAAATTTAAAAACTGCTGAAACATGTGCTTAATTATTTTTTTAATCGATTATTTTCTGTAATTTCAATCTCCTACCTAAGCAGAAGAGATTTTTCTAATATTCTGAAATTTTTGAGTCCTCTTCAACCCCATTAGGGAAAGAGATTTGTAAAATTGCTGAAATACATGTTTAATTATTTTTTTAGTAGATTTATTTTCTTTAGTTTCACGCTCTTGTCTATAACGGCTTCTGAGATATACTGAGATGTTCTGTAATTTTCACCCCCCCCCCCATTTAACCCCCTAGGATTGGAATTATAAAAAATCCCGTCTTAATGCGCGTTTACATCATAAGAAGCACATTTTCTCTGGATTTCCATGCTTCTAGACTCAGTAGTTTGGGCTGTGCATTGTTTATCAGTCAGTGAGAACAAACTATTATATATATATATATAGATTTAGTTCGTTACTAGCAGGGGTGACCGAGCTCAGCTCGGTCAAAATTAACTTTGTGTTCAACTCGATATAGTAGTATTAGTGTAAAACATGTTATTAATAATAGTATTATTTACAAAAACAACCAATAAGAAAACTATGTTTGTATGCACATGTTCATAAATTTTACTTTATTTTAAAATTTACAACGAAAGGACATCAATCCAAATCACTTTTTTAGCTCAACTCTGATTAGTTTAACTATGCATCTAGAAGACTATTAAGAATGTATAAGAAATTTCTTCACATTCTGAAAGACAAAATTTTTTGCCAGATGTAACCAAATTTGGACACATTCTTTCATTTGGCGCCAAATATGTGTTTTGGTTTCGTAACTTTAATAGTTGATTTTTCGGCCAAATTTCGCCAGTATTTTGTCAAATATCGCCAACTTATTGGCTTTTGCCATAGTCTCGTGATCCTGACCCTTATTACCCAAATGATCCACTAATCACATGTGATCAAACATGTGACTTAGCTCAATGGTCTTCAGGTAATCAAAAACAGTAGAGTATAAAATGAATCAAAATCGTTTAAGCCATTCTTAAGTAAAATTAGCTTGACAGCATTCAGCAATGAAGCGATATGACCCACTAATATAATTTTGTTTAATATGCAACTCAGCTCAATAGTCTTCTCGTGACAAAAGATGTTCCGTTGCAAAATTTAGGTAAAATTAACTGAGTCGTTGTTATATATAATTAGAATGACCCAAACCCATTAAGACCTAAAACGACCCGCTAATTGAATTGTTACGTGCATGTGTCCTATCTCAATGGTTTTCTTTTGCCCGAAAACGATATAATAGAAAATATACTCAAAATGGTGAGAACAATTTTCTAGATAAAATTAGCATGACCGACAAATGACCCTTATATCGAAATCTCTCAAAAATGTGACTTAGTTCATTAATTCTTGCATGCTGAAAAACGTTAAATACAAAATTTAGATAGAATCGATTGAGCCAATTTTTAGATATAAATAGTTTGACCTTGACCCATTATGACCCAAAATGACTCATTAATCGAGTTTTCTCAAACATCTGACCTAACCCAATGATTTTCTTGTGTCCGAAAACGATAGAATATAAAATTTAGTCAAATTTGCGCAAGACATTGTCTAGATAAAATTAGAATAACCCAAATGTGACCCACTGATCGAAATTTCTCGGACATGTGACATAGCCCAATGATTTTCTCGTGCCATAAATATGCTGTATACAAAATTTCGTTAAAATCGATTCACCCGTTTTTTAGATATAGCTTGACCATGACCCATCCTGACCCACAAATGACCCTTATAATCGAAATCTCTCGAACATGTGACTTAGCCCATTAGTTTTCTCGTGTATAAATATTGTTACACTCAAAATTTCGTTAAACTCGAACCTGCCGTTCTTTAAATATAAATAACTTGACTCAGACCCTTTATGACCCAAAATGACCCATTAATCGAAATTTCTAGATCAAGTGACCTAGCCCAATGATTTTCTCGTGCCAAAAAATATTGTATACAAAATTTCGTTAAAACTGATCCACATGTTCTTTAGATATAGCTTGACATGACACGTAATGACCCATCATGACCCATAAATGACTCTTATAATCGAAATCTCTCAAACATGTGAGATAGCCCATTAATTTTCTCGTGTCAAAAAACTATTACAGGCAAAATTTCATTAAATTTGATACTGTCATACTTTAAATATAAAAAGCTTGACCCAGATCTTTTATGACCCAAAATGACCCATTAATCGAAATTTCTCGAACTGAGACCTAACCCAATAGTTTTCTCGTGCCAAAAAAATGTTGTATACAAAATTTCGTTAAAATCGATCCACCTGTTCTTTAGCTATATTTTGACCATGACCCATTATGACCCATCATGACCCACAAATGACTCTTTTAATCGAAATCTCTCGATCGTGTGACTTAGCCCATTAGCTTTCTCGTGTCAAAAAACTAATACAGGCAAAATTTCGATGAAATTGATTCTGCGGTTCTTTAAATATAAATAGCTTGACCCAGACCCTTAATGACCCAGAATGACCCATTAAAATTTTTTTTCGAACATGTAACCTAGGCCAATGTTTTTCTCATGCCCGAAAACCATAGAATGCAATTTTTAGTCAAAATTGCGTGAGAAAATCTCTAGATAAAAATAGCATGACCCACAATGACCCCAAAAATGACCCACTAACCGAATTTTCTCGAACATGTTACCTAACCCAATGGTCTTCTTGTAATCCAAAACGATAAAATAGAAAACTTGGTCGAAATCGTTAGAGCCGTTTTTAAAATAAAAATGGCTTGACCCACAATGACCCACTAATCAAAATTTTTCGAACATGTGACCCAGCTCAATTGTTTTCTCGGTCCAAAAAACGATTAAATACAAAATTTCCTTAAAATCGATCCAGTCGTTCTCTAGATATAAATAGCTTGATCCTGACCCATTATGACCCAAAATGACCCAATAATCGAATTTTCTCGAACATGTGACCTAGCCCAATAGTCTTCTCGTGCCCAAAAATGGTAAAATCCAAATTTTTGCGAAAATCGTTAGAGCCGTTTTTGAGATAAAATTTACCCCCCCCCCCCCCCACACACACACACACAATTTTTGCTCGCATTATAGTATAAGACTAGCAGGGGTGACCGAGCTCAGCTCGGTCAAAATTAACTTTGTGTTTAACTCGATATAGTATATTCCTTATATCATTCACTCTGTATTATTACTGTAAAACATGTTATTAATAATAGTATTATTTACAAAAACAATCAATAAGAAAACTATGTTTGTATGCACATGTTCATAAATTTTACTTTATTTTAAAATTTACAACGAAAGGACATCAATCCAAATCACTTTTTTAGCTCGACTTTAACTATGCATCTCGAAGACAATTAAGAATGTATAAAAAATTTCTTCACATTCTGAAAGACAATATTTTTTGCCAGATATAACCAAATTTGGACACATTCTTTCATTTGGCGCTAAATATGTGTTTTGGTTTCCTAACCTTAATAGTCGATTTTTCGGCCAAATTTCGCCAGTATTTTGTCAAATATCGCCGACTTATTGGCTTTTGCCATAGTCTCGTGATCCTGACCCTTATTACCCAATTGATCCACTAATCACATGTGATCAAACATGTGACTTAGCTCAATGGTCTTCAGGTAATCAAAAACAGTAGAGCATAAAATGAATCAAAATCGTTTAAGATATTTCTTAAGTAAAATTAGCTTGACAGCATTCAGCAATGAAGCGATATGACCCAATAATGTAATTTTGTTTAATATGCAACTCAGCTCAATAGTCTTCTCGTGACAAAAGACGTTCCGTTGATAAATTTAGGTAAAATTGACTGAATCGTTGTTACATATAATCAGAATGACCCGAACCCATTAAGACATAAAACGACCCATTAATTGAATTGTTACGTGCATGTGTCCTAACTCAATGGTTTCTTTTTCCCGAAAACATATAATAGAAAATATACTCAAAATGGTGAGAACAATTTTCTAGATAAAATTAGCATGACCCACAAATGACCCTTATACCAAAATCTCTCGAAAATGTGACTTAGTTCATTAATTTCTGCGTGCCGAAAAATGTTAAATACAAAATTTAGATAAAATCGATTGAGCTTATTTTTAGGTATAAATAGTTTGACCTTGACCCATTATGAGCCAAAATGACTCATTAATCGAGTTTTCTCAAACATCTGACCTAACCCAATGATTTTCTTGTGTCCGAAAACGATAGAATATAAAATTTAGTCAAATTTGCGCGAGCTATTGTCTAGATAAAAATAGAATAACCCAAAATTGACCCACTGATCGAAATGTCTCGAACATGTGACATAGCCCAATGATTTTCTCGTGCCAAAAATATGCTGTATACAAAATTTCGTTAAAATCGATATTCACCCGTTCTTTAGATATAGCTTGACCATGACCCATCATGACCCACGAATGACCTTTATAATCGAAATCTCTCGAACATGTGACTTAGCCCATTAGTTTTCTCGTGTATAAATATTGTTACACTCAAAATTTTGTTAAACTCGATCCTGCCGTTCTTTAAATATAAATAACTTGACCCAGACCCTTTATGACCAAAAATGACCCATTAATCAAAATTTCTCGATCATGTGACCCAGCCCAAAAATTTTCTCGTGCCAAAAAATGTTGTATACAAAATTTCGCTAAAACTGATCCACATGTTCTTTAGATATAGCTTGACATGACCCGTTATGACCCATCATGACCCATAAATGACTCTTATAATCGAAATCTCTCAAACATGTGAGGTAGCCCATAAATTTTCTCGTGTCATAAAACTTACATACAAAATTCCATTAAATTTGATACTGTCGTACTTTATATATAAATAGATTGACCCAGATCTTTTATGACCCAAAATGACCCAGTAATCGAAATTTTCGAACTGAGACCTAGCCCAATAGTTTTCTCGTGCCAAAAAAATATTGTATACAAAATTTCGTTAAAGTCGATCCACCTGTTCTTTAGATATAGCTTGACCATGACCCATTATGACCCATCATGACCCACATATGAATCTTATAATCGAAATCTCTCGATCGTGTGACTTAACCCATTAGCTTTCTCGTGTCAAAAACTATTACAGGCAAAATTTCGATGAAATTGATTCTGCAGTTCTTTAAATATAAATAGCTTGACCCAGACCCTTAATGACCCAATATGACCAATTAAAAATTTTTTTTCGAACATTTAACCTAGCCCATTGTTTTTCTCGTGCCCGAAAACCGTAGAACGCAATTTTTAGTCAAAATTGCGTGAGAAAATCTCTAGATAAAAATAGCATGACCCACAATGACCCCAAAAATGACCCACTAACCGAATTTTCTCGAACATGTTACCTAACCCAATGGTCTTCTTGTAATCCAAAACGATAAAATAAAAAATTTGGTCGAAATCGTTAGAGCCGTTTTTTAGATAAAAATGGCTTGACCCACAATGACCCAAAAATGACCCACTAATCAAAATTTTTCGAACATGTGACCCAGCTCAATTGTTTTCTCGTGCCAAAAAACGATTGGATACAAAATTTCCTTAAAATCGACCCAGCCGTTCTCTAGATATAAATAGCTTGATCCTGACCCATTATGACCCAAAATGACCCAATAATCGAATTTTCTCGAACATGTGACCTAGCCTAATGGTCTTCTCGTGCCCGAAAATGGTAAAATCCAAATTTTTGCGAAAATCGTTAGAGCCGTTTTTGAGATAAAATTTACCCACACACAATTTTTGCTCGCATTATAGTATAAGATACTGTTAAAAATATAAGGAATAAGTTGCACAGTAATGTTTAACACCTGCAAATTAAAAATTTTCTGTTTTATCATTTGAGTTATGATTTAATGCCGCATATATTATGACAATGTATTTAAGGTAAATGCCCCAGTAGTGGGCCACTTAAGGATATTTATCTAATTATTATTAAAGCATCAGTGAATTTAAAAAATATATATATATTTTTTTTTAGCCTAGTCCTTACCTTTATGTATAAGAATAAACATACAAATTTTTAAAATATATTCTCCAGAAAAAATGAAGAATTAAAAATGTTACCTTCCTCTATGCTCCAGTATTGGGCATAGTAACTTCCTGATGCTCCAGTAGCCCCCCCCCCCCCCCCCACCTAGAAGTGAGCCACTCCATTCTTGAGTTTAATACATACTGTACAGAAATTATAATTTTTTTTATATTTCTACACTTAAATATACACAATAATGAAATCATATTTAGAAGTTTTGATGATTACGTAAAATAATTTTAGCTTCTCTTTAGTTTTTTCGTATAGTCTCTAAAAACACCATTCCAGCTCAAAAACTATGAGAATACTGCAGTTGTCCCTTTGCCTGACAGATAAGAGTTCCAGCGAATCAGAAATTAGTTTGTTATCTGACAGGGGTGATTAGAAAACTTGTTTTTTTAACTTTGAAAACTGGTGGCCCACTATTGGTACGTGGCCCACTACTGGTACACTTACCCTATATTCATTTCGCATTATATATTCTTGTAAGTCTAGGTGGTAAGTGTTTATTGAATTATGTTTTATTGCCATTTGAACGATAAATGAATGGCGATGGCTCTGTTATTTACGAGCGGTTGTTCTTCTCCTACATCATATCAAATAGATGTTTAGCAATTCGGTAGATGTTTAATAGATGATCTAAATAGATGTTTAGCTGTTTTAGCATTTCAAAGATATTAAAATTTTTTTAATTATAATATGAACTTCATATGAAATCATTATTTACTTTATTACTTCCGAATATTGCGCAGGTTTTAAAATATCAAGTTTATATGACAGTAATGTTTAACTGATTATTCTGTTAGCCTAACTACCTTTAGTCATACGTTTAACCCTTTAAATTTTTTCCTTGGTATTTTGTAGATTTAAGAAATGCACAAATATGATAGTCTTACACTGGTGTCCAAAAGTTAAGCATAATTGGTAATTAAGTAATTATTTTTAAGTAATGAAAGAAATATGAATCGGAATGTGCTGAAACTCCAGGTGTGTAAACAAAATAGTACGCGTCACATATTTTCGCGAAGAGTTTTCCCCGAAATCGAACAGGGGACCGTCAACAAATTGAAAAAGAACAAAGATCTTTTGGATAACCCTGTCAAAACTAATGTAGCAAAAGCGTTCAAACTGCACATTTTGATTAATTGGCTTATTGTAATGTACTGTGTTAATTTTTACAAGGATAGCATGTACACTCGTAGAGAAATTAAGGTTTTTATAAAAACAGTCCTAAATTTTTCCAAGTTTTTTGCTTATAATTTGCAGAGTTCTTATTATAAAATAATGTTATTTTCTGAAAATATGACAAACATCATTGTACACAACACCTTGTCATCAGAATTTAAAAAAAATAAAAATTGTATGAAAAATGAGTATGTTTAGTAAATAATTTTTCATTGCGCATGCGTCAACGATATCAAAATGTCATTTGCATATTGTGTTAGCTGAATGTATAGAGCAACTTCTGTAAAAGTTTCAAAAACATAGCTTGAAAATTCTGAAAATGGGAGCCTATAGAATCAACTCAAAATCCTTTATTCCCTAAATGAAGCAAAAAGATGAGGGGCTGTATCCATATTCCATTGTTTAGTGCCTACACAATATTGCACGTGCAACTATATTTAGGTAAAACCCCTGATTTTTTTTGCTTCCATTAGGAATAATGAATTTTGAGTTGATTCTAAAGGCTCCCATTTTCAGAATTTTCAAGCTATGTTTTTGAAACTTTTACAGAAGTTGCTCTATACATTTAGCTAACACAATATGCAAATGACATTTTGATATCGTTGACGCATGCGCAATGAAAAATTATTTACTAAACATACTCATTTTTCATACAATTTTTATTATTTTTAAATTCTGATGACAGGGTATAGTGTACAAGGATTTTTGTCATATTTTCAGAAAAGAACATTATTTTATAATAAGAACTCTGCAAATTATAAGCAAAAAACTTGGAAAAATTTAGGACTGTTTTTATAAAAACCTTAATTTCTCTACGAGTATACATGCTATCCTTGTAAAAATTAACACAGTACATTACAATAAGCCAATTAATCATAATGTGCAGTTTGAACGCTTTTGCTACATTAGTTTTGACAGGGTTATCCAAAAGATCTTCGTTCTTTTTCAATTTGTTGACGGTCCCCTGTTCGATTTCGGGGAAAACTCTTCGCGAAAATATGTGACGCGTACTATTTTGTTTACACACCTGGAATTTCAGCACATTCCGATTCATATTTCTTTCATTACTTAAAAATAATTACTTTATTACCAATTATGCTTAACTTTTGGACACCAGTGTACAATATAAATGTAAAGATATTTCCGAATTAAAAAAATTCACCCACACAGTATCGATTTTAAGGTGTGGCCCGGGGGAATCCCCCCCCCCTTGGAGCAATGAAACGTCCCTCTGCAGAAAATTTGAGATTTTGTGCTTTCAGTGGTACTTTCATACAACCCCCCCCCCCCCCAAAAAAAAAAAAAAAAAAAAAAAAAATTATAATGTTTTACCCCGGGGCCACACAAGTCCCTTCCGGAGAAAACTGTCTGTTTTCAACAGACAGAAGCTGAAAAAGATGCAAAGGCAAAAGAAATCCTTCTTACATATTGATGTTTTATGTAAGTAACCAATAATGCTTTTGGAACAAGATAAAGTAATAGATCTATAACTTATTCTGAACTGTATTACAACTAATCGATGTATTAAATAAATTTTATAATACGTTATTATAAAGGTACTGTCAGTAAATGTTATAATTACTGTTAGTAAATGAAGATTAAATGACTGCATGAACATATAATGTTTTCCCAAAATAAATTATTGCAAGATATGCATTTCTTGAAAAAAAATTTTTTTTTTTATTCTTAAAAAAAAAAAAAAAAAAAAAAAAAAAAAAAAAAAATCATGGTATGAGCAGACATATTGATGTGCAGTTTATATTAATAATAATATAATAGCTTGGAATTATTGCAGTAGCTGATTTGGAGTGAAAACAATTACCTCTCTCCAAATGATTCTGTATTCGGGTTTTTATGACTTTATTTGCGTCCTTTTCAGAAGTCGTAATCTCTTCAATTCTTTTTTTTACAGCCTTAAGTTGATCATGCGCACCCTGGGGATTATCAGTGTATTTTCCAATGACGTCCATAATACGCCGTCCTTTTACTCTTCCATCAATTTTTTGTTTGAGTAAATCTTTCAAGGCCTCCTCATTCAGTGGGTATTCCGTGTACCCTGTCAATTCCGCATGTGTTCCTATTTCTGCTATTGCACAGGCCGAAATTGGTTCAAAAGGTCTTTCCACTTCATCAGGCAATGAGTAAGGAACAATTGTTCCAGGAGGTTCTGGAATAATTTTAAAGACATCAAAAAATTATAAATATATATAGGACAGTTGCACCATAAAATTTAACTAATAATAACACATTGCTCAGTGGTGCACAAAACAGGAATTTTAATATACATTAGTACATATTAAAATAAAATAAAACTTTCAACGTTTCGCGCCGTCTTCTGCGGGCGTCTTCAGGAAAATATGATAATGGAAGGACTACGTTTGCATCTTGTTCGAGAGATAATATTTCTACTAAATTAAAAACTAAATGAATTAAAATTTTAAAAAATGTTGCCAATTACACGTGAGTAAAAATTAAAATATTGCAATTAAATAAAAATTTTAAGGTTTTATGATGTTATGCCATATTTTTGGTATACTGTAGGATAAATTATCATTACATGGTTTATTTTCTCGTGCTATGATTTCGATGGATTCTGTTATTTTATCTTGAACTGGGTTATTGCATGGAACTATGATTTTGGCTTCCTCAAAATTAATATGGCAACCCTTGTTCGCCAAGAAGAAGCGAGCAAGGGCAGTATTCTGTTTATATTGTTCTTTAATTTTAATTAAAAGTTTCCGCGTTGACATGCCGATGTAGACTTTTTTAAGATTAATAAATAAAGTGATGGGGATTTCATAAATACCAATTTTTTTTTTTTTTTTTTTTTTTTTTTTTTTTTTAATCTATTGGAATTTTGTCGATTTTATTAATCAAAAAATTAGTTATAGAAAAAAAAATCCAATATACATTTGCTTTAAAACAATGGAACATAAAACTTTTAAATCACTAAAGGGGCTGCGCATATATAACGTTTATCAACTTTTTAGAAATTTTGTTCCTCTATCCCTTTCCGATATCATACGTTATCATCCCTTGAACCCCCCCTCCCCCCTCAGGTAAAGATATCGTTATCAAAGTGTGAAAATTTTTTTGAGTTTTAGAATTTATTTCTTTTGTTTGGAATTATAAACGAAACTAGTTGCATTTATTTTTCGCATAGTTTATTGTTTCAAATGAAGAAAAATCGATAAAATGTCCCTTTTATTAAATAATACTTAAAAGAAATAGTTACTATTTAAAAGCATTTTATAGAAGCCTTTTTCTTACATAGTGCATTCAACAGTAATAAAGTCATGTTGCACTTGTCCCGAACGAAAAAAAGTCTCAGGGGCAGACTGAAATTCTTATAAACAAAATTCCACAAAATAAGTGGACAGCATTCTTCCTTTTTCATTTATTTCAAACAAGTTGGAAATTGCACGTGAACGTAGCAAATGAGGTGCGTTCGTACGATAACGAAGTTCTAAAAATATTCAGATCTTGCTGATATAGTAGAGCGTACTCCGGATACAGTATAGTAGTCGAAATCTTTACGTTTCTGTAAATATGCAGGAAGTAATTTTTATAACACCTCAGCAACGTATATCTTATTCATAAAATGTGAAATAGTTGAATATAATTAAAACATGTACCAAACCATGTTTCCCCGTATAGCATTATATAGTGGAATACTTTTGTGTGGCCCTGTAATTTAATAATAAAAATTCTTTGCATCACAGATTGTACAGAATGCATATTTTAGTATATATTTCATAGATTCATGCCAGTTCTATTATGTTCGAATGAGTGTGACATCATTAAAATGCATTTGAAACTTTTTCTCCATTGGCCGTAATGTAATGGAATCCCTTTGATTGTCCCTGTAATTGATCTATGCATCCGATTTTCATAACATTTGAAATGACTCGATAAAATTACGCAATAATTATCTGTTTTAAATTTCAAACGATTAAAATGCATTTAAAACTTTTTTCCCAATTGACCGTAATGTAACGGAATCCTTTTGAATGTCCCTGTAATTGATCTATCCATCCGATTTTCATAAAATTTGAAATGACTCGACAAAATTATCTTATAATTATGTATTTTAAATTTCAAACGATTCGGTTGGGTAGTTTTTGCGTTGTTATATGCGGACAGACGGACAGACAGACAGACGGACAGACAGACGGACAGACGGACGGACTGAGCGACAACAATAGATGCTACGTATTTACATAATTACGAACGCACCTAAAAACACAATTTTCATTCCGTATATACTTCACACTTGGTTTCTCGCACTGTGATTATAAGCATACAAACATGAGGACGAATAGGAAGATCAAACATTGGGATATTCCATATTTTAGAATTATATAATTTTGTAATGATTTAGCAATTCTAATAATAAATTTGATTTTTCATAAAAATAGATAACCTAATATAAAAATAAATATATATAACATGCTTTAAATAAAAGACCATGTTACAAATGAATAAAGAAAATTTTGATTGGATCAAAAAATGATATCGATATCAAAAGATAAATCCTACCTCACCCTAAATATATCTTACGATATCATGTGACAACACCACTTCCCCTTGAACACAATACAAAAATTGAAATTTTGCGGCTTTATTTTAATTTTCTCTATTCTAAATTCCGAAAAAATTCTCTAGATTCTAAATACGCGAAACTTATAGACTTTGCAAAAAATCATTCCTAGAATGTGCTAAGTAAGATTCTCATTTAACCTTCCATCAACACCTAGAGCATAATTATAATATACATAGTTATATATTCAATGACCGGTGCGGTTTCTAATTACTAATTCTGTTTAGAGTTTTCTGGTTTTAATCCTTTATAATTCTCATTGCAGTTCAATCAAATTAGAAAAGTTAGTCATAATAAATGCTGTTGGAGTAATTTTTTTCTTCTTTTTTATAAAAACCCATAGTTTCTGAGATATTTTCAAATATCTAAAAAAGAGGGGGGAGGGGGCTTATTTTTGCCCGGTTCACTTCCCATTCATGAAGACTTTTTATCCAGTCATTAGCAACCATCAATGAACAAATGATCCAAATTTCATCTCTGTAGCATTTATTATGGAAAACTATCCTAATATGATGAAAATGGTCAAGGTTCCGGCTCCGTAAATGACGGGTAACCGAGGTTCCACTGCATATGCATGTCATTTGTAGAGAATTTTACGCTTTTTAGTTTACGCTGGAGTATTTTTTTTTAATAAAGAACCATAATGTTTGAGATATTTTCATAAACCTAAACAAGTTGGAAATTGCACGTGAACGTGCTGTAGCAAATGATATGATAACGAAGTTTTAAAAATATTCAGATATTGCTGATATAATAGAGCGTACTCCGGATACAGTACAGTAGTCGAAATCTTTACGTTTCTGTAAATATACAGGAAGTAATTTTTATTACACCTCAGCAACGTATATCTTATTTATAAAATGTGAAATAGTTGAATATAATTAAAACACGTACCAAACCATGTTTCCCCGTATAGCATTATATAGTGGAATACCTTTGTGTGGCCCTGTAATTTAATAATAAAAATTCTTTGCATCACAGATTGTACGGAATGCATATTTTAGTATATATTTCATAGATTCATGCCAATTCTATTATGTTCGAATGAGTGTAACATCATTAAAATGCATTTGAAACTTTTTCCCCATTGACCGTAATGTAACGGAATCATTCTGATTGTCCCTGTAATTGATCTATGCATCCGATTTTCATAGCATTTGAAATGACTCGACTAAATTACGCAATAATTATATGTTTTAAATTTCAAACGATTAAAATGCATTTAATTCATAGCATTTGAAATGACTCGACTAAATTACGCAATAATTATATGTTTTAAATTTCAAACGATTAAAATGCATTTAAAACTTTTTTCCCTATTGACCGTAATGTAACGGAATCCTTTTGAATGTCCCTGTAATTGATCTGTCCATCCGATTTTCATAAAATTTGAAATGACTCGGCAAAATTACGTTATAATTATGTATTTTAAATTTCAAACGATTCGGTTGGATAGTTTTTGCGTTGTTATATGCGGACAGACGGACAGACAGACGGACGGACGGACTGAGCGACAACAATAGGTGCTACGTATTTACATAATTACGAACGCACCTAAAAAAAGAGGGGGGCATATTTTTGACTCCCCCCCCCCCTCCCCCGCTCATTTCCTATCGATGGGAGCTTTTTACCTAATCATCAGTAGTTATCAAGGAACAACTGTGCCATTTTTCATCTCTGTAGCATTCATTATGATAAACTGTCCTAAAACAGGCTTATTTGATTGGACTAATGATCCATCACCTGTAGAACACCCAACTTCATACCCAAATTACACTGCATGACACTAGAATTCTGGCATAAATATTTTGCGTTTATTATGTATGGAAAAATATTTTTTTCTCACTTTGAAATAAATTTGTACTTAAATTCCAGTGTCATTCGTAATAATGGATTTTAAAGCAATTATTTGAATATAATGCATGAAGTTTTTCTGCACATTTAGAATCATTTTCTTTTGCAGTATTCTCTCTTTTCAAAATGAAACAAGTTGGAAATTGCACGTGAAGCGTAGCAAATTAGGTGCGTTCGTACGATAACGAAGTTTTAAAATTATTATTTTCACATCAATCTCATAAAATTGTAAATAGTGAATTACAATTAAAACGCTCATCAAACAATGTTCTCCCTATATACCATTATGTAATGGAATACTTTTGTGTGGCCTTGTAAATCAATAACAAATGTTCTTTGCACCACAAATTATGTAAGATGTATATTATAATATGTATAGTTGCTTATAAATTTTATTAAGTTCGCATGAGTGTAACACGATTAAAATGCATTTGAAACATTTTTTTCCATTGACCGTAATGTAATGTAATATTTTTGATTGTCCCTGTAATTGACCTATGCATCCGATTTTCATAAAATTTGAAATAACTCGAAAAAATTATGTAATAATTATATATTTTAAATTTCAAACGTATAGAATATATTTGAAACTTTTTTTACATTGACCATAATGTAATTGAATACTTTTGATTGCCCCTGTAATTGATCCATGCACACGATTATAAAAAAATTGAAATAATTCGACAGAATTATGTAATAATTGCGTATTTTAAATTTCAAACGATTAAAATGCATTTGAAACTTTTTTCCACATTGACCGTTGTAATGGAATACTTTTGATTGCCCCTGTAATTGATCTATGCACACGATTATCAAAAATTTTGAAATAACTCGACAGAATTATGTAATAATTGCGTATTTTAAATTTCAAACGATTAAAATGCATTTGAAACTTTTTTCTCCATTGACCGTAATGTAACGGAATCCTTTTGATTGTCCCTGTAATTGATCTATCCATCCGATTTTCATAAAATTTGAAATGACTCGACAAAATTATGTAATAATTATGTATTTTAAATTTCAAACGATTCGGTTGGGTAGTTTTTGCGTTGTTATATGCGAACAGACAGACGGACAGACGGACGGACTGAACGACCACTAATAGGTGCTACGTATTATATAATTACGAACGCACCTAAAAATATGCACTGTTAATAAAAAAAAAAAAAAAAAAAAAAAAGTTAAATTTATTGCAAAAACTGCTGGCAACATTACTTCCAGCAATTTTTGGCGTATAAATTGCAGTAAAATTAGATATACAGTCGACTCTCATTAATTCGAAATCGGATAATTCGAATCTTCGCTTAATTCGAACTAAACATGAAGGCTCGAAATTTTCAATGGCAGAATAACGTTGAACTTTTTCATTAATTCGAACTCATTTTCTCTTGACATCGTTTGATTCGAACTAACGAGAATTCCGATTTTTCATTCTTCCTTTCTTTCTTACGAATTTCAGATCATTTTAATAACTTTCTTTCTTTGATTTTTGTGGAAATCGTTCCGAACGAGTATACATATAATACCATGCATTTTATATCGACATTCTAAGCGCACCGTCTGTCCATCAGTGACGTTTCAAAATTTTCCTTCATTGTGCTTGTTTCTAATCTTTTAATTAGTTTATACTAACTGTATTTATACATTCTAATTTAATAGTAAGTCATATTCTGATGACAACAGACATGATAAATTATAAAAAAAACTCTATTACATTAATTCTTTTGTAATAGTACCATATTAAGCATGTTTTTTATAATTCGAACTTCGGATAAATCGAACATTTCTTGTGGTCCCGACGAGTTCGAATTAACGAGAGTCGACTGTAATAAAGAAAATTACATCTAATTTTAACGCAATTTATACAGCAAAACCTGCTGCCAACAACAATCATATCTTCTTGCTGTCAGCAGTTTTTGCCATAAATTAAAATTTTTTTTTTCACAATGTACTAATAAATAGGAGTTTCTCATCTTCTGCGTTTTTCTCTCTATGCTATATAGGCCCTTTTTATGGCTAGAGAAGACGTGCTTCTTCGACGTGCGTCGCGACGCACGTACGAAGCTATGAAAATTTGGGTGGAGGTAATCAATGTCATGGCCAAATACACCGGTGATTTAGAATTTTAATTTTTGCTTACACAGAAAAAAAAAAAAAAAAAAAAAAAAAAAAAAAATCAGTTGAATTTGCGGCAAAAACTGCAGGCAGCAATGTTGCCAGTAGTTTTTGACATAAAAATTGCAATAAAATTTGATGTAATAAAAAAAATACATCTAAATTTACTGCAATTTTTACGGCAAAAGCCTCTGGCAACACTTCTGCCAGCAGTTTTTGCCGCAAATTTAACGGATTTTTTTTTTTTTTTTTTTTTTTTTTTTTTTTTTTTTTTTTTTTTTTTACAGTGTGCAGTAATCAACTGGAAAAAATATCGCAGCTAACCCTTTGAAAAAAAAATTATAAAAGATCATGTAGTTTTATTTCATATAAATTCTTAAGTCTATAGAAATTGTCAGTAATTTCAAGAAAAACTTTCGCATTTGGATCAATAAAATCAGTTTAATACAAAACATAATGTACTCAAACTACGGGAGATAACAAATAAACAAAACTGCGTAAGAAAATGACAGCAGCAGCGCAGAAAAATCATTACCTCGAAATAAATTTAACCACGTGCCTATTATTTTTAAATTGTCAATATGTTTCTTGAAAACATGAACTTATTCTGAAAAGCGTATAATATATATAGACTTCACTATTAGACCTGTAAGCAGCAGCACAGGCAATCACCTCATCGAGTTCACAGATTAAAATCTTGGATTAGTTAAATCTCGATTCCCATATTAAAACGCCATAGGTCTGCAAAGTGATATCTTGATGGAAAACACCTAAAAATCCGATTTTAACAATTGACTCGTAGGTTTACAATTGTCCTTTTCTGCAACCAAAGGCAAGAAAGCATTGAGGTTTAGGAGCAAGAAAACATAATGCCAAACCCATGTGTCAACCGCTAAAATCGGGTTTTTAACTCACAGGCTATCATAGCCTGAGAGCTTATGTGCCCATCCATTCTGTATGTACGTGCGTTCGTGCGTAACGCGATAACTCATGATAAAAATATCCGATCCACTTGAAATTTTGTATGATCCTGACAAAGCGCTTCCCTGATTAGTTTTTGGAGTTCATTCGATATGTATAAGAGGGGGAACGGGGGGCTCATGCCCCTCCCCTTAATTGATATGAATGGGATTTTCATGCAGAATTAAGTTTTCGCTCAAAATTTAGATTAGGACCATTCTGATGAGGCGATTCCGTGACTCTTATTAAGTGTTCATTGAATAAGTCTAAATAGGGAGAACAGGGGTTCTAATGCCCCCCTTAATTTATATAAATGGGTTTTTCAAGCAGAATTTTCAGATTTCGTTCAAATCTCTGAATAGTTTTGGAAGTTTAATGGTTAAGTATAAAAGAGGGGGATAAACCCTTTTAAATTATATAAATGCTAAATGGGTTTTTATTAAGAATTATCTCATTTGCTCTGAATTTTGGATATAGATTTTTTATATGATAAAGCATGTCTTTGATAGTATAGGAGGTTCAATGATTAAGTATAAAAAAAGAGGAAAGGGGAGAGCTGTTTCCCCTTCTTAATTTTTTTCGAACGGAATTAACCCTTGAAAATATAAGGCTTTAATGTACAATTAGTATTTGCAGCCTGTGAGCTCAATGCCATCGGTTTAACTGGACAGTATTCTTTATTAGATGTTTTCCAGCAAGATATCACTTTGCAGACCAACTAAATTCTAATATGCGAATCGAGATTTAACAGCTCTTAGATAAAATGTGTAACATGAACTTTAAAATGTTCAGGCTTACTTGAAAGGCGATTAAATAATCAACTAAAGAAAATATTGTCTGAGGAAGAACCTGTTTAAAGATTTGAAAGTACTAAGATGTTTTTTAATAAAATTAATTTTTAACATCTATAGTTGATTATTTAATCGCCTTTTAAATAAGCCTGAACATTTTAAAGTTCATGTTGCACATTTTATGTTAAAAGCAAGGCGAAAATTTCATTTCGTCATATATTTTATATTTATTTACAGCTCTTAGATTTTCATCCGTGATCTCGATGAGGTGATTGTGTGTGCTAAATGTGTGTGATCGTTTCCCGGTCCTTTTTTAATCATCTCTTACAGTGGCGTAGCTAAAGGGGGGGGGGGGGGCAAGGGGGGCGCCCGCCCCGGGCGCCGAGGCCTAGGGGCGCCAAATTGAGAGAAATTGTTATATATCTATATTGGGGTGGGGGCGCAAAATTTCTTGTTGGCTTCGGGCGCCAAAAAACAAAGCTACGCTACTGATCTCTTAAATTATAAAGAATAATCACTCGGCTTAGAATGTTTATTTCTTTACCATGTGTTTATTCATTAACATAAATTCTGAAAATGAAAAGGGACAAATTAACAAACAAAAATTTAGTCTAACAATTTGAATCCCGATTTGTTAGTGGTAACAACTATCATTGTTTACTCATAATAATGAGCTAAAATCGTCAATTAAAAAAAAAAAAAAAAAAACTGATTTTTTCAAGTAAAGCACTATTGTTTCAAAAACAACACGATTTCGGCATAAATAATTAAAAGGTCATAGGTCCATATAAATCTACAGGATTTTAAATCGACTTGAATTTGCACTAAATACATAATAATAATAATAATTATTATTATTATTATAACAATAATATTCACTGTAAAAAAACGGACGATTTTACAGTAAATTGGACTGGTAATCGGGACGCCAGTACAATTTGTTGTTAGGGTGTATTTCGATTTAAACTGCATATTTTCCGATTTATTTTTAAATTCATTTTTGCTCTCACATATGCATCAAACTCGCAAATTGTCTTAGTTAGAAAATACACAAGATGCCGTGACGGTCGATTCTTTGACAAAAGCAGAAAAAATTGCAAAAAAAGCAATCAAAAACGGCATTTTGAACAGATTTTTCCGAAGCGGGAGATCTGGGAACGAAAAAAAGTGTCATACTGAGACGATAATTGTTCATAAATCAAATTGTAAGGAATGGAGCGTAAAATGACATCACAGGCACCTTGTACGCCTCTTAAAAATCCCCTCAGCAAGTTTCATGTTTTTACTTTTTAAAATGCGTCTGAAATTGTATCGGAAAATTTCGAAGGTGGAAAAGCGTTTTTTCGAATACACCCTTAAGGGAAAAACTCCTTTAAATTCCAGGAAAAAACAGGAAACTTTTTCGAAATTTACGGATATTTTTCCGTTTAAAAACAGTGAATTGTACTGGCGTTTCGATTACCAGCACAATTTACTGTAAAATCGTCCTTTTTCTTCTTAACAGTGTTGATAATTTATTTTTAATTACACCTTTTATTTTACATTTTATTATCACTAATAATGAGCATTAGAATATGTTTACACTTACGAATCGGAAAAGGAATAATATTGTTGGCTCCTTGGTCACTATTGGGAGACTCTGAATAAACAGCTTCAGGTGCTATGTTTAGATCCATGTTTTCAATGTACCTAAAATTAGAAAAGTTTACTTTATTAAATAATAAGAGGTAGCAAATATTCCAAAATAATTTGTTTTTCAAGAGTAACAAAGGCCCAAAAGCAGAATTTTTTTCTGCAGTCTTCAATACAAGTAAAATCAGTCTGCAGACTATTCTCTCGCATTACGAACTCAAACCTCCCAAATATTTGTGATAAACAAAAAAGGAAAAGTATACTTTTACAAAAAAAAATTGCCTTTGTTCTCAGAATTTTTAACACCTCATACATTGTCCGAAACAAAGGGGGGGGAGGGGGGTCCCCTTTAACAAAATTTGCGGGTTTTTCATGATCTTTTGACGAGATGTCATTCTTTGTGATCATTTGACGAAATTTTTTTTTCGTGCTTTTTTGACAAAATTTGACGTTTTTTCCGATCTTTTGACGAACAGGGCTGTTTTTTTCGCAATCTTTTGAATAAATTTGCCGTTTTTTTGCGATCTTTTGAATAAATTTGCCGATTTATCGCGATCTTTTGTCTAAAGCTGTCATTCTTTCGCGATATTTTGAAAAAAACTGCCATTTTTTTCGCGATCTCTTTAAGAAATTTACCTTTTTTCGTGATTTCTTAACGAAAACTGCCGTTTTTTCGCGATCTTTTAATGAAATCTGCCGTTTTTCGCGATTTTTTTAAAGAAATTTGTTGTTGTTTCTTGATATTTTCACGAAAACTGCAGTTTTCTGACGATCTTTTCACGAAAACTGCTGTTTTTTGCGATCCTTTGAAGAAATTTGCCGTTTTTCTCGATTTTTAGAAGAAATTTGCCGTTTTTTTGTGATTTTTTGACGAAATTTACCGTTTTTTCTTGATCTTTGAATGAAATTCGCGTGTTTTTTGCGATATATGACGAAATGGATTTCTTTTCGAAGAGTATTTGTCAAAATTCGCGATACATTTTATGTCCGAATTTTTGGATTTAGGACAGAAATTTTTTAATTTTTGCTAAATTTTCAACAGTTGAAAAATAGTCTGCAGCCCTTTCCAAGAGTCTGCGACGTGCGTCGCAGCGTTGCGCCGATTCTGCTCCCAGGCAAAGGAATTTTTTATTTGAAAAATTGTGTTTAAGTGGGAGATATTGCGCTGTGTTAATCTTTTCAGAGTTTTGATCCAACTTCGTTTACTTTGTTATTTAGAGATAACGTAATTTCCTACGATTTTCACGCATTCTAAAAATGTTTGCTAATACGCATCGCAGTTTATTAAGGGGACGGTGGACGATAAAATATTTTTTATTATCATTTTCATCATAGCAATATGAAATTTCGTGCATACATACATTTTACCAAAAGCATATAGAACGCCTTCAAAAAAATTTCCAATCTCGTTAAAATTTTTAAATAAAAAAAAAATTAAATTTTTAAACGAAATTTTAAAATGCTTCTCGGGTTTTAATTTTTTAGATATTTTACTGCTTTTGCATTTTTATCACTTAAGACTCCCTTATATACAAATTTGTTAACAAAGTTTTTTAATCTCTTGAATAGCTAATATTTTACAGATTTTTTTTCTTAATTCCATATCGATTTTCATCAAAATTTTGCTTTTTAATAAGTAAAAAATCAAATTTGACTTTTTTAATGAAGACGAATTTTAAAAAGTTTAGAAAGACGAAGTTTAGAAAGAAATATTCTTTCTAAACAATATCAGGATACTTCCTTATCAATTTCATCAATATCAAAAATCACGTCGCAAGAAACATTTCAAAAATTTAAAAAAAAAAAACGCTGAAAAATTAGTTTTGAGAAAAACAATTTTAAAATACATAAATAAACGTACCTTTATTATTTATTTCTTAAAACCTTCATAAATGATACTTTAATAAGAAAAATCTGTTTTGGTACCACAGAAATAGACCTTTTTCGCGACGATTTTGCTCAAGTAAAGGTCCATTGTCCCCTTAACGAGATGATCTAACAAGAAGAGCCTTCATTGTTAAAAATCTGCAACTTTTGCTGCACAGTCTCTCCACTGCTTTTATAGAAAACGATTACTTGACGATATTACGGAGCATTATTATTGGTCATAAAAAGACAGATTCTATAAAAGCGGTGGAACGATTATTCAGCAAAAGTTGCAGATTTTTAACAGTGATCTATAGACGGAGTGTTAAGTTGCCGTGAACTAGGAAGCCTTCAGTATTGCTCAACTGTTGAACGGTGTTCAGCTTATGTAAGGGGAAATTTCATAATGGAATTTATTGGTAGTAGTAAACATAGTAGTAAAGTAAAAAAGTAGGTAGTAAAGTGTAGGGAGAGATTCACGGTTAATCTTGCTGTGCTGATATAACTTTTGACAATTTGAAACTGGCTCCCTATTTCACAGATGCCGCAAAAACTCTCACAAATTTCCAAATTAAAAACAAGTTGGAAATTTCACATCAAGCATGACAAAGAAGTCCGTTCGTACTGTAAAAAAGTTTTTAAAATATTCAGATCTTGATGTAATAGTATACAGATTTCGGATGCAGTACACTCTTAAAACTGTGCCTCTTATATAAGAGGCAAATTCGGATTTTTTTGCCTCTGAATATTAAGAGGCACATGGTGCCCTTGAAATTAAGAGACACACTGTTAAAACTGTGCCTCTGATATAAGAGGTACATTTTTAATTTTTGTGTCTCTGAATATTTAGAGGCACATGGTGCCCTTGAAATTAAAAGGCACAATCTTTAAACAGTGCCTCTGATATAAGAGGTACATTTTTAATTTTTGTGCCTCTGACCGGAAGCACACATTGCTTTTGAAATTAAGAGGCACACCATGTGCCTTTGAAAGTCTATTTTGTGCCTCTTAGTAAAAGTGGCACTTTCTTTTAAGAGTATCCGAAATCTTTTGTGTACCCCTGTAAATACTATCTACTTTCTATTACTCAAAAAGTAACTTGTATTAAACCTCAGCAACATATATCAATTTTATAAAATGTGAAATAATTTAATTGTATTAAAACGCGTCTGAAACAGTGTTTCCTTATTATATCATTATGCATTGGAATAATTTTGTGTAGCCCTGCAAATTAATAACAAATATTCTTTGCACCACGGATTGTACAGAATGTATATTTTAGTATATAGTTCATAGATTCAAATCAATTTTATTATGTTCGGAAGAGTGCAACACCATTAAAATGCACCTGAAACTATTTTACCCATTGGCCGTAATGTAACGGAATACTTTTGCTTGTCCCTGTAATTATACTATGCCTCCGATTTTCATGAAATTTGAAATAACTCGACAAAATTATGCATCAATTATTTCTTTTAAATTTCAAAAGATTTGGTTGGGTAGTTTTTGCTCTGTTATATGCGGACAGACAGAAGATGGGCGGAATATAGGTCAGAGCTGTAGCTATTTGCATATTTTAGTGCACTTCGTAAATGCATGTAAATTTTAATGTGTTTGATAGGGTGTAACATCTTTAAAATTCCTTTAAAACGATTTTCCCCCATAGGCCGTAATGTATTGGAAAACTTTTGACTCTCCCTGTAAATAAACTAATCATGGCAGATACTTCATTTTCAATAGGGTTTGTGCTAGTAAAAAAAACGAGCCTCTGGATCCACTCCTGGCCCTTAAACTATATTTTCTGCTTCCTGGCTAGTTTGATTGCCAGATTATAAAATATGCAAAGTATATGTACATTTAAAATAAATAAAATTTTGAAATTTCATTAACTACATTAAACAACTTAAAATCAGCTGTGTGTAAAAGTTTTGATGTAATTATATTTTGGTAAGTTTAATTAAAAAATTAAATTTGATTATCT
The DNA here is from genome assembly GCA_964019185.1 of Maratus speculifer. NCBI lineage: Eukaryota > Metazoa > Arthropoda > Arachnida > Araneae > Salticidae > Maratus > Maratus speculifer. The sequence goes on along the minus strand of OZ025303.1, from coordinate 109,906,369 downwards.
AACTTTACAGTTTAATCAGAATACTTTATATGCAATAAGCATTACTGAAATTGCAATGTCTACATGGAATATCTATTACTGGAAAATAAATAATTAGTTATCCCAGCAATGGACACCTTCTTCTTAAAACCTTAAAAATAAATGAAATTTTGTAAATGATCATCTATTCTGATTATATAATACGCTAACGTGGCGATTCCGGGTTTCACTCATCTTCGAAAAAAGTAATTTATGGCTTTCCGAGTTAGGCCTAAGTAATCAGATGCCATAAGTATGCCGATTATTCAACGTTTGGAAATATACACATTATCTTCACTGTATCACATGTGTTTTTCTTCTTTTTCTCCAAAATATTCAAAATGTATCCTATTATAATGTTTTAAACTCTAAACTAAAAAATAACGGATAACAAGTTATTTTTAACAGCCGATAACCAGATATAAAATAAACCAACACTGTTTTGGCGCTATCTATTGACAATTGATATAAATAAAAGAACTATTTATTATTATTCGATGATATTATTCGATATCTATTTTTAAAACTTCGGTTATATAACTCTCGAATTTGCTCAGTATAAATAAAATGAATATTATAGTTTAAATTTAGTTTTATTAATTTTTAAGAGATTAGCATTTATCCGCTTATTTATAAAAATTTGTTTGCATTAAAAGTAAAACAAGTTGTAAATTGTACGTGAAGAGTAGCAAATGATGTGCGTTCATACGATAACGAAGTTTTAAAAATATCACTCTCATATATCAATCTCATAAAATTGTAAATAGTTCATTACAATTAAAATGCGCAACAAACAATGTTCTCTATATTCTCATTATGTAATGGAATACTCTTATGTGACCTTGTAAATCAATAATAAAAGTTCTTTGCACAACATATTATGCAAAATCTATATTATAATACGTATTTTATGATGCATATCAATATTATTATGTTTGAATGAGTGTAATATTATTAAAATGCATTTGAAACTTTTTTTTTCCATTGACTGTAATGTAACGGAGTACTTTTGATTGTCCCTGTATTTGATCTATGCATCCTATTTTTGAAAAAATGGAAATGACTTAACTAAATGATGTAATAAGTATCTAATTTAAATTTCAAACGATTAAAATGCATTTGCAACATTTTTCCCCATTGACCGTAATGTAACGGAATACTTTTGATCGTCCCTGTAATTGATCTATCCATCCGATTCTCATAAAATTTGAAATGACTCGACAAAATTATGTAATAATTATATATTTTAAATTTCAAAAGATTCGGTTGGGTAGTTTTTGCGTTGTTATATGCGGACAGACAAACAGGCAGGCGGACAGACAGACGGACAGACAGACAGACAGACGGACGGACTGAACGAACACTATAGGTGCTACGTATTTACATAATTACGAACGCACCTAAAAACGAGCCTCTGAATCCACTCCTGACCCTTAAACTATATTTTCTGCTTCCTGGCTAGTTTGATTGCCAAATTATAAAGTATGCAAAGTATATGTACATTTAAAATAAATAAAATTATGAAATTTCAATAACTATACATAAAACAACTTAAAATCAGCTGTGTGTAAAAGTTTTGATTTAACTATATTTTGGTAAGTTTAATTAAAAAATTAAATTTGATTATTTAACTTTACAGTTTAATCAGAATACTTTATATACTATAAGCATTACTGAAATTGCAATGTCTACATGGAATATCTATTACAGGAAAATAAATAATTAGTTATCCCAACAATGGATACCTTCTTCTTAAAACCTTAAAAATAAATGAAATTTTGTAAATGATCATCTATTCTGATTATATAATACGCTAACGTATGGCGATTCCGATATTGAGAAACACCGAAAATACTGGCGATAAATATATATCAATAAATATAAAAACTTTGTTAAATCACCATAAAAAGAAAAATTAAACAGGACGCGTTTCGAGCTGCAAAATTACCGCTCGTCATCAGCTGATCCAAACACGTGTCACAACGGACAGAGTGGAAATAACAGAACAGTGGAAATAACTGTTATTTCCACTCTGTCCGTTGTGACACGTGTTTGGATCAGCTGATGACGAGCGGTAATTTTGCAGCTCGAAACGCGTCCTGTTTAATTTTTCTTTTTATGGTGATTTAACAAAGTTTTTATATTTATTGATATATGGCGATTCCGAGTTTCACTCATCTTCCAGAAAAGTAATTTATGGTTTCCAAGTTAGGCCTAAGTAATACCATAAGTATGCCGACTATTCAACATTTGAAATATACACATTATCTTCAATGTATCACATCTGTTTTACTTCTTTTTCTCCAAAATATTCAAAATCTATCCAATTATAATGTTTTAAACTCTAAATTAAAAAAAAAAAAAAAAAAAAAAAAAAAAAAACGGATAACATGTTATTTTTAACAGCCGATAACCAGATATAAAATAAACCAATACTGTTTTGGCGCTATCTATTAACAATCGATATAAATAAAAGAACTTTTTATTATCATTCGATGATATTATTCGATATCTATTTCTAAAACTTCGGTTATATAACTCTAGAATTTGCTCAATATAAATAAAATGAATATTATAATGTAAATTTAGTTTTATTAATTTTTAAGAGATTAGCATTTATCCGCTTATTTATAAAAATTTGTTTGCATTAAAAGTAAAACAAGTTGTAAATTGCACGTGAAGAGTAGCAAATGAGGTGCGTTCATACGATAACGAAGTTTTAAAAATATCACTCTCATATATCAATCTCATAAAATTTTAAATAGTTAATTGCAATTAAAATACACATCAAACAATGTTCTCCCGATATTATTATTTAATGGATACTTTTGTGGGGACTTGTAAATCAATAACAAATGTTCTTTGCAAACTGCATTTGAAACATTTTCCCCCATTCATCGTAATGTAACGGAATACTTTTGATTGCTCCTGTAATTGAACTATGGATTCAATTTTGATAAAATTTAAAATAACATGACAAAATTATGTAATAATTATGTATTTTAAATTTTGAACGATTATAATGCATTTGAAACTTTTCCCTCCATTGATCGTAATGTAATGGAATATTTTTTATTGTCCCTGTAATTGATCTATGAATCCAATTTTCATAAAATTTGAAATGACTCGACAAAATTATGTAATAATTATATATTTTAAATTTCAAACGTTTCGGTTGGGTAGTGTTTGCGTTGTTATATGCGGACGGACGGACGGATGGACTGAACGACAACTATAGGTGCTACGTATTTACATAATTACGAAAGCACCTAAAAAGTTTTACGTCTTTTTCTTCCCCAGATGCAATTGAATTATGCGATTGCATGTGTATGACTGAAAATTATTGTTTCACATTCTCTTATTAAATTACAATTTTATTTTAACTGCAAAGTTATGTTCGAATACTGAAGCGTTAAAAATTGAAATTTTATCTGCATTGATATAATTAATTTAGGGTAACATCCCCAGTAATTGGCATGCACCAGTGATTGGCACATCCTACAAACATGTCCTAAAATAAGATTTATATCCAGTCTTTTAAAAATGCAAGACCATATACCAGTTATATGCTCATTTACGTTAAAGATTATAACTTTGATTTATGCTACTAGATGACAATAGCGCCTAGGAAAGAGAAACAGTTATGTCTTGTATGAAATTAGCTATTTTTGTTGCAAATGCTTCTTCTTTGGTTTAAGGAAGGCATGCTTTTCAATTCATTATTATATGATTTATAATATATTTTAAATTTTAATTGACAACAGTTTTGTTTAGCTAAAAATGTTACTTTAATTGTGTAAAAGTATTTTCGACACAAATATTTAGATTTCTGAATTAATGATAGATGCCTATTAATGGTGCTTCAATTTTGCTATTTCCAAGTAGTTGGCACCTATTCCAATTACAAGGAATTCGCAAGGAATTTGAGATTAAACCACTTATTTTGGAAGTACTTTTAAAGTTATAGACTAATTTTGTTTATCATTTGTTTTTATTTGAAAATATGAAATATTATCAGTAATTGGAATCCATTAAAGCTTCATATAACAATTACTGGGGACAGCATGACCATTATTGGGTATTAATATAAGTATATTGCATTGTTTTAAAGTGTTCACATTTCAGAATAATATGCTGATTTCTTCCTCTCAAAAACCTGAAATATGGCATCTTCATCTACAGTAAATTCATTTAAAGCGATTAAACCCAATGCAAAACGTAAAGTTTTTATTTATTTTATTTATTTTTTTTTTTTTTCAATATAAACTTGTGCCAATTACTGGATCACAAGGTGTCATACATTGGTGTTCTAGGTGCCAATTACTGGTGAATTCAGCAACTTTTTATAAATATATTTTTATAAAAATACTTTTTAAAATTTTTTTGCTTTTAGTGGGCGAAATAGATGCACAGATATGCATTCTTTGATTTAAAAATATTTCCAAGTAAATATCTTATTTCTTTGTAATGAAAATAGAAGTAAGTTTAAAGACAAATTCTTAAAGTGCCAATTACTGAGGATGTTACCCTATGCAGTACATGGTGTTAAATATATCTTATATTTTAATTACAGTTTGTAAATAGCTTAAGTGTTATTTATCACGCAATTAAATTTCAAATGGACGTAAGCTATTCTCCTTAAGAATTGATAAAATTGAATTAAAGTTTTATGAAAGAAATAATAAAAATAATAATTTTGATTTTATTTATACCCAATGAAATTTGGAAGTTATATAGGTAGAGCTTCGGTTATATAATTTTTAAATTTCGCTCAGTATAAATAAAACGAATATTAAAATTTAAAATTAGTTGTATTAATTTTGAAGAGTCTTATATTTATCCACTTAATTGTTTTAAATTTTACTTGCATTGTAAGTTAAAAAGTTTTTGTTTTTTCTTTTTCAGGTGTAATTTAAGCATGAGAGTGCATTTGTATGACTGGAAATTATTTTTTCACAACCTCTCATTAAATTATAATTTTACTTTCACTCCAAAATTATTTCGAACGTTACTACGCTAAAAATCAAAATTTTATCTGCATTGATATAATTAATATATGCAACACATGATGTTATATATTCCTTATATTTCAATTACATTTTTTAAAAAATGGAAAATGTACTCACAACGCAATCAAAATCAATTTCAAGTTGACGTAAGCTAATCTCTCTATTGAACTATTTCATAAATTGAAGAACGATTAAAAAAATTATCCTCTCTCTTTCTATTTGTAGAACGTATTTGTCATTTTTAAAACTTATTTTTCTACAATACAAATGCTTGAATAATAAAAGCTTCATTTGTATGAAGTCTTATCTAAATTAAACGCAAATCAACATTCCGTCATTTTTAGGTGCGTTCGTAATTAAGTAAATACGTAGCACCTATTGTTGTCGCTCAGTCCGTCCGTCTGTCCGTCCGTCTGTCCGTCCGCATATAACAACGCAAAAACTACCCAACCGAATCGTTTGAAATTTAAAATACATAATTATAACATAATTTTGTCGAGTCATTTCAAATTTTATGAAAATCGGGTGGATAGATCAATTACAGGGACAATCAAAATGATTCCGTTACATTACGGTCAATGGGGAAAAAAGTTTCAAATGCATTTTAATCGTTTGAATTTTAAAACATATAATTATTGCGTAATTTTGTCGAATCATTTCAAATGTTATGAAAATCGGATGCATAGATCAATTACAGGGACAATCAAAAGGATTCCGTTACATTACGGACAATTGGGGAAAAAAATTTCAAATGCATTTTAATCGTTTGAAGTTTAAAACATATAATTATTACTTAATTTTATCGAGTCATTTCAAATGTTATGAAAGTCGGATGCATAGGTCATTTACAGGGACAATCAAAGGTGTTCCATTACATTACGGTCAATGGGAAAAAAGTTTCAAATGCATTTTTATGATGTTACACTCATTCGAACATAATAGAATGGGCATGAATCTATGAAGTATATACTAAATAATGCTTTCTGTACAATCTGTGATGCAAAGAATTTTTATTATTAAATTATTGGGCTACACAAAAGTATTCCACTACATAATGCTCCACGGGGAAACATTGTTTGATACGTGTTTTAATTATATTCAACTATTTCGCATTTTATGAATAAGATATACGATTCTGAGGTGTAATAAAAATTACTTTCTGTATATTTACAGAAACACAAAAAAAAATTTCGACTACTATACTGTATCCGAAGTACGCTCTACTATATCAGCAAGATTTGAATATTTTTAAAACTTCGTTGTCGTACGAACGCACCTCATTTGCTACGTTCACGTGCAATTTCCAACTTGTTTATGAGTGTTATATACTAGTAAATACATAAAATAAGTTTTCTTTTTCTACCAGGGTTGATATTGCTAGTTCATCCACTTATATGTAAAAAGTCCAGGACGTAATATGTAAAAGAAATTAAACGAAATGGACAAAATGAAAATTCCCTGATTTTCCGTATGTTAGACATAATTAAATTATTGCTATGATGTAATAAAATTTTCTTCCTGCATTATTTATTAATAATAAAATAATATTTCAATTAATCATATAATCGAAATAGATTTACTGCATATTAATCATAATCTAATAAATCCAGAAAGAAAATGTTACTTACATGTTGATACAATCAATTTTAGACAATGAAAGATATTTGCATAACAAGAAATATATGTATGTCTCATTATAAGAGAAGTTATAGGAATTTCTAAATCTTTCAGAAATCATCATGTAGCCAAAAGGTTTCTAAATTCTTATGGCGGTGTAATGTGTCAACTTCCTAAAGAAATTCGATGGAGCAGTTATATTAAATGCTTAGAGATGCATATGGAAAACCAAGATGATTTTTTGAAAATTATTTATGAACATGAAAAAGTAGATACAAACATAAAGAATGTGGTTAAGAATATTAATTTATGTAAAGAAGTGAAGCAACTAATCAGTTTACAGAAATCCACTAGTAGTTCACTGGTTGGTTGGTTGGTTGATTTTTGACGTCCGATTATCTGCGCTAGGGATATAGGACCGGGGGGAGTGCCCTTCGTGGGGGTCTTTCTAAGGGAACCTAACCCGTATTTACGCAAGGTTCGAAGAAAACCACGAAAACTCCGAACGGTTAGGCCGACAGCCGCGATTGGGTTCGAACCCAGCACCTGCCGTCTACCAGTTGAGAGGTCCGAACCTCTCGGCCACTGGTGGGGCAGTAGTTCACTGGACTACAGAGAGATTCCTCTATTATTACAGATAAAACAAATGAATTTTTGACGTTTCTGAAATTTAAAGAGCTTAATTTATAATAAATGTTTTCAGAAAAGTTTTGATGATTGTATCTCCAGCTCACATTTTATCATACAAGATGCATCCAAAATCCATAAGTGTTGAGGACATACTAATGACTAAAAAGATACAGCAAAGAAATGGGTGAACGACACTGGTAAAAAAAGTTGCCACTGATTGTGAAAATTTCTATTAAGACATCTCCATTTCCTGATACATATTTTTCTGATTCAATCCATAATTAATCTATTGCCATCAGAATGGTGGGGATCATTGAATGATTTAGAAAATATTTCAAATTTTATAAGTAATTTTTTTTTTCATTGCATTGTTTCATCAGCAAGCATTGAACATATTTTACCAATTTCATCTTGATTCAAAATAAACTTAGAAATAAACTTGGATTACAAATTGCAATAAAATGCTAATTGCTTATAAAATTTTAAATTCTGAAGGACAAATAACTTTCCCCTGATACTGAAAGCGTTTGACAACTATTAAACATTTACAACCTATGTAACTTGAATAACAAAATTTCATAGTAAGCATTTCTATTAATTTCCTGGTTATGTTATATTTAATATTTTAACTAAAAGAAAAATTTTATCATTGTATTTGTAGACAGATTGTCATGTGGATAGAGTGGCATGTGACACTATTAACGGCCATTTATTTAACCACAATTCTGATTCAACATTAGTGCTTTTATCCGCATTGGAATTAATGATGAAAATTTTGAGGGTGATTCTGAAAGTGGAGAATAAAAGAAAATTGTGAAACAAAGAAGTTTGCAAATGCTTTTAAGCTGTTCTCAAATCGAAAAAAGGCAACTTTTAAGACTTATATTTTAATTAATTTTTTTTGCGAAATGCTTGAAATTGGCAAGCGTTGTTGTTCAGAAAATATGTAATTGAACATTTTTTTTTCTATTTTTTTGCAAATGCAATAGAACTTTCAGAAAATATCAATGTGGGTGTTTTGAAACGAATTTCCACGCGAAAAAAAAAAATAACTACTCAAGAAAGGTAAAAAATGTCTTTGTCACGTGATCAAAATCATTTAGTACTCAACAGCTAATTTATTTTTCAAAACATTGAAAATACAGTTCACTTCCAAATCGCTTCCATAGTCAAGCATTCCAATTTTATACCTTTCAATTAAAAAATGAATTTGTAAATGCGCCAAAATTGTATTAGCGCGTTTTCCGCTTGCTAGCAGTCGAGAGATCTGTGCCTTAAAATACGCAAAACAGTTGAATACTCTTTTTTTCGTTGGTAAATACTGCTGGTAATGAAGAACTAAAATTTATAAGTATGATAAATGAACATTTGAAAACTTTATACTAAAAAATTGAAATTTGCAAAACAATACCTTTTCATTGTTGCTTCAAGTAAAATTCTTTCAATTTTTTTTATACTTTTTGCTGAATGTACACAGTGTGCATAAAAAATACAAATCAATAATTCTACAAATCATTTAACGGTTCAGTAATTAACTGATAATTTTAATTAATTAATTCGTTTTTCTTTTTTTGTCAGATTAACATGATTTATACGCTTCAGGTCATTTAAGGGGCATCATCTTTAAAACTTTGCTATTTTTATATACTTCAAAACAATTAATTAAAAATAATTTAAAAACTCCAAATAAGGGACACCTCTATTTAAGGGATAAAAGTTCTGGTCCCACAGGTGTCCCTTATTTGGAGATTTCACTGTATTAACAAATCTAACAGGCTTTTGTAATGAAAAATTTCAAGTTCACCCCAGAAAATTTTTAAAACTAATTTTTGCTTGATTTTATTCACACAGTACTTATTCTTATAATACTACCTTTGACAATAAAGTTCAGTGAATTAATTCAGAACTACTGATCTGACAACACTGGGGAAACAAAACTCTGCACCAGCATAGAGGCAAGTGTTGACCATCTTCCCCCACCGTTGTTCAGTTGAGCGTCGTTTATGTTCTGTGTAAGACGTGCTTTACCAAGTGCTTCTTCAGTTTGTTGGTTCTTAACTGATAACAGGTCAATGAACAAATAAAATATCAGTTTAAAATTTGGTTTTAAGCTTTGCAAGACACCGAAAGAAATTCATGAGGGATGGTACAAATTGAACACCTACCATACTCGCCAGATCTCAATCATCCAGACTTCTTCCTATTTTCACGACTCAAACTCTGTTTGAAAGAGATTTGACCATATTGCTGACATCCAACGAAACGTGTCGAAGCTTTTGAATTTCATCCCAAAAGAAGACATCTTGCGAATTTCCTAGGACATGTACAGCAGACCTCAGCGGTGCATAGTTATAGAACATGACTATTTTAAAGGATCGTATGGTAACTTTTCTTAATATTTCATCTACATTAATGCTACAGGACTATTCACCGAACTTTATTGTCGAAGGTAGTATACAAAAATAACTATTCCATCTTTCTGGAGAGAATTTATAGTTTCTTAACGATCGTTTTACAAATGATGCATAAATGCGTCAGCGGCCTGCCTAATGTTTAAAAATATAAATATATTTATAAATAAGCACAAACACAAAGTTTAACACCTTGGGGACGAGCGACACGTATACGTGCCACTAATAGGCTTAAGAAACCGTGTTTATAACCACCAGTAAAATTATACCGTAAAATTTGCCTTATGTAATCGGAGAATTTTCTCGATTTAATAACCCACAAATTTCTGTCTTTTAAAACTGGTGGCGAAACATTAAAAATTTCGTAAAAGGCTCCCGTCGCGAAGGGGTTAATGTTAACCCTTTCGGGTCTGGTGTACTATTAATAGTACATGTCTTTTAATGGAGCATTATTTTGTTTTAAGAAATACTTTTGTTGCTGTTTGCATCTAGTAATGTTAGCATGTGTCTATGGATTTACTATGCATTGACTTCATTCATGTTTAAGGCATTAAGTAATAATAATAATTATTACTATTTGCTTAATTCTCTTTGCGCTGTTTGCGATTCTTTTATTTTAAATGTATAATTCATTTTTTGAATGTAAAGTAAAAGCTACCATCCTGAAAGAATCATTTATGGTAAAGTTCAGAAAGCATAAAGAAGTTTTAAATAAAAATTAAATAAAATAAAAAGCAATAAAATTTAAATCTTGTTGCAATACAATATTTTCTAAGTATCTTCAAAAATTCTTTCTTAGTTTATTGTCACATGAATATTAATTGAATACATTGTAAAAAAACAACATTCATTAAGATTCAGACAATAAAACATATGTTAAACACTAATAAATGCATTTTGTTAGCTAGTATTGATGTTATTAACGTATAAAAGTAATTTTTTCTAAAAACTAAAAAAAAATTCGGGCCCGAAAAGGTTAAATAATCCAAACTCTGAAGCATAGTCAACGCTGTGAAATCTGCTGATGTCGCGTGATAATCCGCAATTCTTTATTATCTGCACTATATGTTGGAATGTAAACAATGAAAATTGTCATTAACAGTTAAACATAATAAAGTTATTTCTTTTTCTTTTTTCAGTTATCGATTTTTTCATGAATAAATAAATAAGTATAATTGAATATAAATATTTAAATTTACTAGAGTAACAAAATTTTATCTGCAAGAAGTAATAAGGGTTCATAGACTACAAAATAAATAAATAAATAAATAAATAAATAATAACAACAAACAAAACCTGAAACTACCATTGTGTTATATCAGTGTTTGAAATAATGAAAAATCAGTAAAGTGTGTATTCTATGTAAATAAAATTTTCTATAATCTTGGTTATTAAACATATCATACCAGTGTTGACTTTATGATTTTATTTTTTATTATAATTTTTGTGTAGTTTTTCCTAATTTATAGTCAAACATTATAAAATAAAATGTAAACAAAAAGTGATCTATAATCCGCCAAAATGTATAATCCCCAAAACTCTTCAGTAAGTAAGAGTGCGGATTTGACTGTAATATCTATCCTCAAATAAATTAAAAGACCTTGTTCAAAGGTATAACTAAATTTGGAAATGAGAGTAAATCTAAAGTTTAATATTAATAAACTCACACTCTAAAAAAGATGGTACTCACAAAATTGGCACATGCTGTCATGCGGTTATAAAAAATCGGAGCATAATAATAAAAAGTATAATATAACGTGTACAGCTATATATATATATTAATTTTCTTTTTATAACACTCGCTTGCTCTCAAAATCTGATGCAATAAATATAAACATAAAGGTTCTATATATTTTTTCTTTTCATTTAAACACAGAATAGGGTAGGCTTTGTCTGTGTTGGTTCGTATCACTTTTAGGAACTACAGCTATTAAGAATGCATACCATATCCACTAGGTTCTTATTAATATAGTGCAAACGTTGGTTAAAACTAACAATCAAGCATTAGTAATTATCATTTACTGGCAACTTATTATATTTTATATATACATGGTCATGAGTCGGCAGCGATCTAAGCGAGGAATATCATTTGGGGCGGGGGAATAACTGACCCATCTGCAGCCCTCCTTTAATATTTCGGAGTGCATCATTCATCATACGACAGAGTTAAGATGTAACAATAATTCTGAAAAGCTGAAATAATTTATGTATTGATTATAATATAAACATTAACAATTTAAAAAAAATCTTTAAGCACAGGCGGCTATAAAGTTTGGGAGCATAATAATGAAAAGTATAATTTGATGTGTACAGCTATACATATATATATATTGTAATTTTCTTTTAATAACTCCCGCTTGCTCTCAAAATCTGATGCAATAAATATAAACATAAAGGTTCTATAATATTTTTTCTTTTCATTTAAATATAAATACGGCAGGCTTTGTCTGTGTTGGTTCGTATCCCCTTTAGGAACTACAGCTATTAACGAATGTATACCATATCCACTAGATTTTTATTAAAATAGTGTAAATGTTTGTTAAAAATAACAATCATGCATTAATAATTAGTATTTACTGATAGCTTATTATATTTTATGGACATGAGACGGCAGCAATTTAAGCGAGAGCATATGCCATTTGGGGTGGGAGAGTAACAGACCCATGTCCAGGCCTCCTTTAATATTTCGAAGTGTTATTCAGCACATGTCAGAATTAAAATATAAAAATAATTCTCAAAAGCTGAAAAAATTTACATATTGATTACTATACAAACATTAACAATTAAAAATAGAAAAACTTTAAGCACAGAAATTACTAATCATCAATCTTATAAAAAATTTTAGTCAGTGTCAACCGCTGCTCTAAAGAAAAGAAAGATTTATTTTTAACCCTTTCGGGTTTTTTTTTTTTCAGTTTTTAGAAAAAAAAAATTACTTTTACGTTAATACCATTAACACTAGCTATTCAAATTAATTAATTAGTGTTTAACGAATATTTCACTGTCTGAAAGATAGTGAATGTTGTTGTTTTGCATACTATTCAATTCATATTCAGATGACAACATTTTAAGGAAGAGTTTTTGGAGATGTTTAGATTACATCATATTACAGTAAGATTTAAATTATATGAAAACTTTCTAATACTTTTTGCACTTTATTACGCGTGATTCTTTCAAGAAAGTAACTTTTAATTTAAATTTAAAGCGTGAAATATACGATTGGAATAAAAGAATCGCAAACGGCGCAAAGAGAATTAAGCAAATAACAATAATAATTATTATTATTACAAAATACCTAAACATAAATGAAGTCATATAATAAATACATAGACATATACTAACATTACTACATGTAAATAGTAGCAAAAGTATTTGCTAAAACAAAATACAGTAGAACCCCGTAAATTCGGACCCCGTTAATCCGGATCTCCGGATAATCCGGATTGATTTGGTAATTTTTTTTTCAAGTTTGAGAAGCGATTGGCTAATTTCCATAACATTAATTTGTTTCATCATCATATTCTGAATTTAAAAAAAAAAACTTTTTCTGAAATCTTTTCGGAAGAATTAAGCAAAGTAAACATTTTTACTGTCTGTAATTATCCAATAAGTTTAATATAAAGGTGATTTCTGTAAGTATGTTTTATTTTATTCCATTTTTTTTCTTATTCTCCGGATAATCCGGATTGGGTCTGGTTCCAGTTAATCCGAATTATCGGGGTTCTATTGTAATACTCCATAAAAAGACATTTATTATTAATAGTGCATCAGACCCGAAAGGGTTAATCTTCAACCTATCACAGACAGCTTGCATTTGTAAATCATTAACTTCTAGGAAAAAAACTAATTAATCAAAATCATTTTTATTAATCATCATTTTAATCCTCCTCATGATAAATTTTCTTAAGTTATATTTTACAAACAGCAAATAAATAATCTATAAACATTACATTTTACTTAAGTGTGATTTAGTTTCTTATTATTTTCAATATATTTATAAGTTGACAGTTGAAAGTAGAAATTGGGAAAAGTTTTTAAAAATGTGTTTTAAAAGTGTTTTTTAAGCATTCGGTCCGACCGATCGGTCACCAGAGTTGCTGACACAATATATACTTTATATTCATCCAAACCTTTAAATCATCTATAAATATCATTTATGTTAGAAATAGTAGCATTAAATGTTTCAATTAACATAAAAAAAAAAAAAACATTTACCTTTTGCGGTTTAAAGAGAAGTCCGCACGATCTTTCGATATCCGAAGAGAAGAAATAATTTACATCCAGCAGGCACTGAAGTCGGAAGGGAAAGTGAGGGGAGAGTAAAAAGTGCCGTTCTCTCCGTGCACGCGATTTTTCAACTCCAATTTCAAGATGATGATGCAATCGGAGGGAAAATGGTCACGCCTTCTGCATCTCTCTCTGAATTTTTAGGCTGCGGTCAAACAGCACTACTTGCAGTTACACTAAAAGAGCAATAAATCTATCTTTATTTCCGAACGGAGCAAAGGTTGCTAGTTTTGAAACCTTAAAATGATTTTTGGGGTAAGAATCGTATAGAATTTACAAAGGAAGGGAAAGTTTATCTCCCCCATCTTCAGTCGTAAAGCTGTCAACTGATTTCGAGTCAATGGCGAATCTAAGGGGGGGGCGATGGGGCGATCGCCACCCCCCTTGAGCCCAATAAAGGATCTGCAAAATGGCATTAGATGCACCCACGGAAGAGTATTCAGATCTAAATTCGAGACGGGCGCGACCCGACTCGGGTCGAGCCAACTTTAATACTGGGACTGAGTCAGGTCTTCACACTTTCAGAACCGCGGTGGATCGGGTCTTATTATTTTTTCTGCGAAGCTGGACCGAGCAACACTGTTTTTTTCAGGTCGGGTGTGGTGTGGATTTCCTTCTTCCTCTAGGACACTAAAGATGAGACGGGCTCAACCCGAGCCCAAAAGACTGAGCCCAGGCCCAACACGGACTATCTATATTTATGTGTCGAAAATATTTAAAAAAAAAATTTCCGCTTAAATTTGGGTATTTATTCCTTTTCAAGTCATTATGCTATTTCGATCAAAATGATGGGGAATTGAAATCGTGTTTATTTATTTTAGTATTTCATTGTTGTTTCAAGCTTCAAATGAAAATTTGTGATAATTACAGATTTATGTCTACAGAATTTCCGGCGACGATCTAATGGCGCCAATCAAAACAAACGCAACAATGAATTTGCTTTTAGTTGACTTTTCGTTTTAGAAGAATGTATATTAATTTATTTATTCATTAAAATATCTAGATATTTATTACATAAGGAGTTTTATGTAATAATGTTATGTAGTTTATCAATGGCGGGTCTAAGGGGGGGGGAGCGATCGCCCCCCCCCTTGAGCCCAATTAAGGGTCTGCAAAATTACATTAGATGCCTGCACGAAAATGAGGATAGGGCTAAATCTCGAGACCGGAACGACTCTGGACGGGTCGCGCCAAATTTATTTTACTAGATTGGGACTGGGTCAGGTTTTCACACCTTCAGAACGGGGTCGGATCGGGTCTTACTTTTTTCTGCAGAGCTGGATCTAGCTACAGATTTTTTTTATTTTTTTTTTTCCTTTCAGATCAGACCTGGCGTGGACTTATTTTTTTTAGAGGTATACACGGACTAAAATTTCTAAGCCCAGGCTCCGTCCGGTATGAAAGCTAAACGCTTAGTCTCAGAGATCAGTTTCGGGGGGCGATTGCGCCCCCCATGTATAATAATGTGTTTGCGAAGCGACATTATGCATCCCCGTAGAAAATGAACTGGAGACCGAATTCGTGTCCGTCGAGGCCTATCTCGGGCCGCAGCTTTTTAAATTCATGAGACTCGGGCTG
The DNA here is from genome assembly GCA_964019185.1 of Maratus speculifer. NCBI lineage: Eukaryota > Metazoa > Arthropoda > Arachnida > Araneae > Salticidae > Maratus > Maratus speculifer. The sequence continues at coordinate 109,890,819 of OZ025303.1, read as the reverse complement.
GTCAGGTCTTCTCAAGGGCAGATCTGGAGAGTCCTCAAGGGGGGCGGGCGATTTTAGAAATATGGAGATTCGAATTTAATGCGTGGGTCGGGGCTAATTTTTTCACTGCGGGTCATGTTGCTTCTATTTTTATCCGCGGGTCGGGTCTTAGTCTGGTTGACTTCTATTTTTTTGCTGTGGGTCGGGTTTGGGTCCGGTTGACTTCTTTTTTTTGCTGCTGGTCGGGTTAACTCTACTTTTTTGTTGGGTGTCGGGTTAGAGTCGGTTGACTTCTATATTCTGCTGTTGGTTGGGTTAACTTCTATATTTTTACTGTGGGTTGCGTTAGGGTCCGGTTGACTGCTTTTTGCTGCGTGTCGGGGTTAACTTCTAATTTTTTGCTGCGGGTCGGAATTCCGTCCGGTTGATTACTATATTTTGCTGCTAATCGGGTTGGCTTTATCCTTTTTGCTGCAGGTCAGGTACTTCTACTTTTTAGCTGAACAATGTGTTGGGTTTCATTCAGATTGACATGTACAACTTTCGGATTTGGGTCAGTTTCAGATTGGTTTTTCACTCTTGGATTTGGGTAGACCTGATTTTTCAAAAAAAAAAAAAAAAAGTTTAAATATTTTTGAAGTTAAAAGCTATACACAGTAAAAGCTCCATAACGGACATGCTCAGATAATTATTTAGGAATACTTTTAAATCTACAGAATTATGTAAAAATACTCAATTGGTAAAAGGCTGCTTTTTCCTTTATATTAAAAAATCAGCTATGATTTAGTAAAGAATGCTTTGAAACTTATTAAAGAACAAGCAGAGTGCAAGTAAGATGCCAGCCCAACTTGGGCTCGGAGGGAAGAATTTAGAAGAGTGCACGAGTTGTAGTCGGGCTAATAATAGTTATCATACAGGCTGGGTTAAATGTCTGCATCTGCACGGGCCGGAATTTCCGGGCCGGCCCGTAGGGACTTCGCACGGTCCGTTGTAAAATTCAAAAGTTCAGCCCGAGTCCGCCCGGCCCGTTATGGCCCGACACAATTTCTATTATTTTTAAAAAAATCAGATTTGTATTATATAATGAAGATTTCTATAAAGAATACTGCATACATATCTATAGAATGATTTTACAGTATATTTTACAAGAAATACACGGCAGCAATATTAATAATTACTTAGATTCTTATATTTTCAATATTCATTTAAAGATTCGTCAAAAAATTAATAAGGTTTAGAATAAAAGAAAAAAAAAGAAAGTTAAAAGCATCAAAACTTTTGAAATTGTATAATAAAAGTAGATTTATGAAAATAGTTCTATATCATTTTATTAAATATTCTAAATCAAAATCCATTCTCATATCCAGAGGAGCTCCTTTCTGATACATTTCTGAATTCTTTTTTTTTTTTTTTTTTTTTGGCCCGTTCGTATGACCTATTCAATTTTTTTGCCTGCTCAGCCTGTTTATTTTGTTTGTTGGTCCCCCGGCCGATTGAAAAAAATATTCCAATTCTATTGGCCCGTTGGAAAATTCGGAACCATTCCGCCGGCTCGGCCAGGATCGGGCCCGTACATACATCTAGGCTAAGTCGGCCACGGGCCGAAAATTTAGCTTTTGTTTCAAGCTGAGCCCCGACCAGGGAAATTTTGGTGAGTGCGAATCAGAGATAAATTCGGGAATTATTCCACAGCCTGGACCCACATGAGCCAGAAACGTGTTCGGTCATCAAGAGCAAAAGCCCTATAATGAAATTATATAGTAGAAAAAAATTGCATAATACTTATAAAAAATGTTCGAAAAGTAATTATCATTTTAAAATTATTTTTTACATAAAAATGACTGTTAAACGAAAATTTAAATTTAATATTATCAAAAGAACAACTATTATAAAATAAAAATGTACTTTACACATAAAAGGATTCTCATATTTTTGTCTCTGTTTTATTAAGAAAATATTATGGACATGTTAATGAAGTCTGTTTCATGAATAAATGCCAAGTTACCCAAAGACCCAAGTCGGACCCAAGTTAGGCTCCGACTCATTTACATGTAATGCATGTCTTTTTGGGAAATCTTTATTAGCCCAGGGGGGGGGGCGATCTCCCCATCGCCCCCCCCCCTTAGATCCGCAATTGGGTCTTCTTACTTTTAGAGCGGGCCGTGTTCTTATCTTTATTTTTCTGCAGATTTGGGTAGGTCCAGATTTTTTTTTCTTCTATGTCGAGTCAGACCTGGAGTCAATCTTCCAAGATGTTTGGGAAGAGATGAGACGGGTTCAGACCGAGTCCATGCCCGATACGAGCTCGGGATCTATTTTTATTCTAGTATTCGGGTTCGGAATCATTTTTTCTGAAAATTGAAAACTGAATTTATCGACAAATAGAAAGTGTTAAATGAACTCACCCCCCCCCCCCCTTCCTTAAAAATTACTTATTCCTTTTCAAATTTGTATTGCCATTTTGAGTAGAATAAAGGGGAAGCAGAAAGCGTGTTTTTTCTATTTTAGTATTCGAATGTTATTTTAAAAGCAAATTATTAGTCATATCTTCAGATTTATTTTTGCCATTGCGACGACGCTCCGGTGCCAACGAAAGAGCGGGAATAATGAATTTATCTTTGTTCAATATTTGTTTGTGGCAGAGGGTTTTTTGCCATTGTATCGTTTATTTCTTTAATTATTATTATTTAGGCATCTAACGGGAAGAGAATATTTTCTGCCGATTTTAGTTTGCGAATATTTTAGATTTATATTGTACAGGACGTACACTAGTCGTAATCGCTCTTCATATAATTTTAGTGATCATTATTTCTTTGTGAACTCTACTTAGGCTGAAGTCGTACACTGCAATTTATGAAGCCCCTTTCAGTCGTAAGTAAATATAATTTCCATGTTATTCCTATAGAAAGAAATTGAGCAGTGTCTCCTCTATTCCTGTAAAAGTATCGAAACTTCAACAATTTTAATTTAAGGGTTTTTTTTCTAGGTAACGCCCATCCCGAAAGATTTTTATGAGGAATGAAATAATTATAGTAAAAATGTGCACTTTTAATAGAAAACTGATAAATGTTGTTCAATTCCACAGATAATCACATTAACTTCTACAAGTTACATGCATTTATTCATAGAACAAACTTCATTAACATGTTTTATGAAAAGAGACCAAATCTGAGAATTTTTTTTATGTAGAAAATACATTTTCATTTTATACTAAACTTTTTTTTTTTTTTTTTTGATAATATTAAATTTAAAATTTTGTTTAACAGGTATTTTTATGTAAAAGCTAGTTTAAAAATTACAATTATTTCTTGAATATATTTTTAAAAATACTATGCAATTTTTCTTCTACTGTATATTTTCGGTACCGAGCTCGGGCTCTGATAGCGAAAAAGATTTCGGGTTCGGGTGTTCTCGGATTTAAAATCATCTGGATAGGGCAGGAAAGGACTAAAGAGAATCCGAATTCATCTCTAGTCTACACCAATGGCGGATCTATTGCTCCACTCCCTTTGAGTCAGATAAAAGATATGTTTTATGAGAGAACGACATTAGATGCCAGCGCGGAAAAGTTGTTGGTCCTAAACTCGAGACCGGCGAGACCCGACTCGGGTCGCGCCAAGTTTAACCCATTTTAGGCCAAGCACAGAAATTTTATAAAATGTAGCATTATTTTTATTGAAATATGCTTAAATTACATACATTAAGACACAAAAAAAGATTCGTGCATGAAAAATAATATTTTATATAAGAAATAATATTTTATATAATAATATAAAATATTATTTCTTATAATGAATAATATGAATATGAATAATATTTTTATGACTTTTGTTTTATTCTTATTTCATATACAGAATTTGCAACTTTAATCTATTTTAAAAACATATAATTCATTTCAATTGGAATAATAATATATTTTTAAAAAGTCGAATTTGTCATAGGCGTTTCAAATTAAAACTCTAGCGTATTTAGAAAATTTTTTAAGAGAAAGTGTTTACTCCAATTGAATTACTAATATTTTATGGATGTCTTCAAAAGCCTTAAAAAATAGAAGAAAAATAAAATTCTTGAAAAAAATGTGTCAAAGTGTTAAAAAAAAATATTTATCGAAATGTTTCGTATACGAACCTTTGGCCGAAAATGGGTTAATATATTATACTGGGAATGGCTCAGGTCTTCACACTTTCAAAACCGGGTCGGGTTGGGTCTTTTTTTTTTTGCAGAGCTGGATTGAGCCATACTGTTTTTTCCAGGTCGCGTCTGGCGTAGACTTTCTTCCTACTAGAGGTATGCACGGGCCAAAATTTCCAAGCCCAGGCTCCGACCGGTATAAAGGCTAAACGCTGGATCTGCGATTGACACAGCCCGTATGCTATAGTGGTTCTAAGGGGGGGGGAGGGAGGGCGAAGTACCCCCCTTCGGCTAATAAAGAGTTTACAAAATGACATTATGCATCCTCACGAGAAATAACTTGGGGCGAAGCTCGAACCCATCACGGCCTGGCACGGGTCGCGCCAGTGTAAGTCCACCAGACTTGAACTGCGTAAGATTTTCTCTCATTTTGAATCGGGTTGTGCCCTGATCTTGCTTTTTTGGAGATTCGGGGGCGAACAGTCTTCTTTTTCTTCCAGACCAAGCCTAGTCTCGATTTCATTTTTCCTAGAAGTTTGCATTGAACAAAATTTCCAGGTCGTTGCTCGGCCCGGACATCAAATTTTGAGAAATGATCGCGGAGAAAACACGAATTTCTTCAAAGGATCACGAAACAGACGCCTATTTCCTCCGAAAATTGCGAAAAAGAATGAAAATTTTATCAAAGAACTCACCCCAATTAATTCGGGTCAACCCGAACTCATCTCGCAAAAGTAAAATCCAAATCCTAAACTTCCCCAAATTAGAACTGTATGTCAAACTGCCTCAAATGCGCTAAGAACAGCTAAAAAAGTAAAAGTCAACCCGACCAACAACAAAATGTAGTAGTTGACCGGATCCAAACCCGACCTAAAAGCAAAAAATCAGTAATTAACTTGAACCGCAACAAAGAGTAGTAGTCAACCGGACACAAACACGACCCAAGTAGAAATTAACCCGACCAGGAGAAAAAAAATGGAAGCCAACCGGATCCAAACTCGACCCACAGCAAAAAAATAGAATAAACACGACCCGCATTAAAAAAATGAGCTCCGACCTAGGCATTAGACTGGAGTTTCCAAATTTCTAAAATCGCCCCCCCCCCTCTTGAGGACTCTTCAGATCCGCCCTTGTTTCGAGTTCGATTTTTCTCTTGAAGTTCAGTTTCAGTGCAATGAAAGAGCAATTTATACATCAAAGCACCGACACGAAAGATCAAAAATAGTGAAGCCTGACCACAAGAAGTTAGTGCTATGTGCCCGGTCCTTTACTCCTTTCCTCCAACTCATTTGCGACGAAGTGATTTTCATCGCCATTACAACCCTAAGCTGGGTTGCCAGATTTGGCCTCTTACGTTCGCACCAGAAATCCTGTATGGTTTTATTTTGTTTACTTAACCTTTTCCGTCACGGGCGAATTCTGTTAGTAAAATGAGAAATTATCGATTGTCACCGGAATTTACAAAGACTTTTTTAGAAATTAAGCGTTCCATAATTTTAGCTTACATTAAAGTAAAAGCAAAATTTTGTTAAAATAATATTGGTACCGTTTACAAGTTTGGATTTAAAATTAAGTATCCCGAACTGGGCACAGTATGCCGAAAAGGGTTAATGACAGACATTTCGTAATAACCTAATGTAAAAAAAAAATCTTTCAGAATTTCTGGTGTCAAATCGATGTTTTAAATTGAAAGTAGAGGCCAAACTAACAACTCAGTTTTTAGGTGCGTTCGTAATTATGTGAATGCGAAGCACCTATAGTGGTCGTTCTATCCGTCCGTCTGTCCGCCCGCATATAACAACGTAAAAACTATCCAACGGAATGCTTTGAAATTTTAAATATGTAATTATTGCAAAATTTTGTTGAGTCATTTCAAATTTTATGAAAATCTGATGTGTAGTTTTATTACTGGGACGGTCAAAATTTTTCCGTTACATTACGGACAATCGGAAAAAGTGTTTCAAGTGCATTTTAATGGTGTTGCAGCCTTTTAAACAGAATGAAAATGATATGCATTTACTGAAGTGTACTAAAATTTACATTCTGTTACAACCTGCGATGCAAAAAATGTTTATTATTTATTTACAGAGCCACAAGAAAGAATTCCTTTACATAATGGTATAGTTTGAAACTTTGTTTTCGGCATATGTTAATTATATTAAATTGTTTCACGCATGCAGTATAAACAAATACGTGGCACCTATTGTCGTCGTTCAATCAGTTCTTTAGTCCGTCATCTGTCCGCAGAGCAAAAACTACCCAACCGAATCATTTGAAATTTAAAATATATTCTTGCATAACTTTGTCGAGTTATTTAAAATTTTATGAAAATCAGAATATAGATTAATTACAGGGACAATCAAAAGCATTGGGCTACATTATGGTCAATGGGGAAAATAGTTTCAAGTGAATTAAAATGATGCTATACTCTTTCAAACATAATATAATTGATATGCATCTATAAAGTATATACTAAAATTCATTTTGTACAATCTGTGGTGCAAAGAATATTTGTTATTATTCACAGGGCAACACAAAAGTACTACATTACGTAATGATATAGGGGGAGCACTATCTGGAGCGTGTTTTAATACTATTAAACTATTTCACATTTTATGAAACAGATATACGTTGCTGAGGTTTACTACAAGTTACTTCCTGTATGATAGAAAGCAGATAGTATTTACAGGGACTCACAAAAAATTTCGGTCACTAAACGGTATCCGATGTACTGATTACTATTACTACAAGATCTGAATACTTTTAAAATTTTGTTATAGTACGAATGCACCTTATTTGCTTCGTTTGACGTGTAATTTCTAACTTGTTTTTTTCCTTTTACACTAAATTAATAGACAAAACGAAAGACTGCACTCTTTATTGATAAGTCAATTTTTTGCTCCTTTTTTTGACAAAACTAAATAGACAAACCTGTGGAGATGTGTCATTTGTTAAGGAACGGTTCCAAAGGAACGATTCCGGCAGTGGAACTGAAGGAACGATTCCAGTCTGCAAAAAAATAGGTCCTTTTCGGAACGATTCCGAAAAGGAACAAGTTCGCTGAATCGTTCATTTTTGGAACGATTCCGAAAAAGAACAAATCCGCGGAATCGGTCCTTTTTGGAACGATTCTCAAAAGGAGCAAATCCTCGGAATCGGTCCGAAAGCCACCGACTCCGAAAAGGAGCGATTCGAAGGACTCGTTGTGCAATGAAACGACTCCAAAAAGGACCGCATCCTCGGAATCGGGCATATTTAAAACAATTCCGATAAAGGAACGAGTTGGCGGAATCGGTCCTTTTTGGAACGATTCCGAAAAGGAACAAATCCGCGGAATCGGTCCAAAATGCATTGATTCCGAAAAGGAACAAATCCGCGGAATCGGTCCAAAATGCATTGATTCCGAAAAGGACCGATTCCTCGGAATCGGTCCTTTTTGGATAGTCATTTCATTTCGGAACGAGTCGAGGAATCGGTCCTTTTCGGAGTCGTTTCATTTCGGAACGAGTTGGCGGAATCAATCCTTTTTGGGACGATTCCAAAAAGGAACAAATCCGTGCAATCGGTCCTTTTTGGAACGATTCCCAAAAGGAACGAATCTCGGAGTCGGTCCGAAATGCACAGACTCCGAAAATGTCCGATTCCCCGGACTCGTTCCGAAATAAAAAGACTCCGAAAAGGACCCGATTCCTCGACTCGTTCCGAAATGAAATGACTCTCCTAAAAGGACGGATTCCTCGGACTCGTTGTAAAATGAAACGAATCCGAAAAGGAACGAGTCGGCGAAATAGGTCCTTTTTTGGAACGATTCCAAAAAAAAACAAGTCCGTAAAATCGGTCCTTTTTGGAACGACCCCCAAAAGAAACGAATTCTGGTAATCGGCCCGAAATGCGCCGATTCCAAAAAGGACCGATTCGTTGGACTCGTTCCGAAATGAAACGATTCCGAAAAGTGCCGCATCCTGGGAATCGGTTCAAAATGCTCAGACTCCGAAAAAGACCGATTCCTCGGAGTCGGTTCGAAATGGGCTTATTCCGAAAAAATCGGTTCTTGTTCTTGTAGATTGGCTAGTTTTAATAAATAAAAATACGCAATTTAATTTAAATGCTTTAAGTGATAAATTAAAATAACATAAAAAGATCTTTTATCTGGAATCTTTTTATATTATTTTAATTTATCACTTAAAGCATTTAAATAAAATTGATATTTTAAAGTGATGTTTATATTATATGTACGCTATTTTATTTTTAAATAACATATTTTGATTTTATTAAAGCAGAGTGTATTGCCCAACCACCCTTCCAAAGTGTATAAAAAATGATGTTGTGGGAGGGGGAGGGCTTTTAATAAAGTATAACTTCGCATTATATCCTATTAAATTTCACGTTTAGAAGAATAGAAGTATATTATTTTACTTCAATTCAGATATTGCTTGTTATAAATTATTTACTGTCATCTGTGACTTAAATTTACTAAATGACTTTTTTGTGCTAAATTAATGTAAAAGAAATAATTAAAAAATATAAACCGAAAAAAATCGTAGACCCTGATGTCAAATATCAGATCAGTAATGAAATTTCCTACATAAAATAATAACATAAATAAAGTGTCATTTGATGATGTTTTGGAGGGCAAAGCAATGATTTTGTTGAAAATCTAATAGACCGCCGCAACAAGCCTGATGACCAAAGTCAAAGCTACAGTAAAATTTCATGGAAAAACTATAGCGATAAATAAAATGTGAACCGAATGTAAATTTTCAAGCAGAATTATGCTTAATGTCAAAAAATCATAAAGTCAGGGAATACTTGTATTATGGCGATTATAAATATCTATGCAAAATAGCACACACAGATCAATAAAATGATCTTAATCTCAAAAGCAAAATCACCTGTTTAAAATATTAAAAAATTAAGACGAACGGTAAGAAATGGTATGAAAAAAGATGGATACGTAAGAAAATAAATTTTTAATAAATATTAGAGATTGCATCTCGCTCCATGACCTTTCATCCCTGCCTCCTGATTTATTCCGTTTTTCTTAACCCTCCAAGCGTCTTGCAAATGGATAAAATTGTAATGTTGTTTTCTCTGCATTTTGTTTTAAATGCTAATAAAATAGGATTCTTTCAATATTACATAAAAAATCTTATTTAGGAATATAAATGTAATCTTTGAGAGTCTTAATCATTCTTCAATGATTTGAAAATTCATTAAATTTATAGAATTATAATATCTTAAACATTGCTTATATTGCAGTGAAACCTGGAGCTTAGTGTACGGAATTTTACGGGACAAACGCTTAGAGGTTTAAAATGGTTCTCGGGCGTGTTTTTACCCCTAGGAATCCTTTTTTTTTCAATCTATCCTTTTTTATCAGATTCATTCCGTTTTCTCTCATATTCTTTCCTTTCTTTCTTGGATTCGTTCCTTTTTTATCGAATTCGTTCCTTTTTTCGGATTTGTTCCATTTTTCGGATTCGTTCCTTTTTTACGGAACGATTCCAATAGGAACGACTCTGAATAACTCGTTTATTTTGGTGAACGATTCTGGCTGGAAAGATTCTTTAAAAGGAACGATGCTGCCCATCTCTACAAACCAGTGATTTTTCTCTTATTTTAATAAATTATTATTTTATTTTAATGCCATGATACGTATTTTTTTTTTCTTATTTCCTTTTTTAGCTCACAGGCTATCAAAGCCTAAGAACTACAGAGGTGTGAAAATTATTAGAATAATTGTGATTTTTTTCAGTTTTTCTTAATTAATTTTGTGTATATTGCAATGCTTCATGAAAAGAAGTTTTATTTGTTGATTTAGTCATTTTAGTTCTTTAGAATAGCTTTGAGGATATAATTTTGTTAAGTGTTGCCATTTCTTAAAAAGAAAAATATTTGATCCAAAGTAATAAAATTGTTTATATTGCATATTTAAATTTAATTTATTTAAATTAATTTAATTTATTTAAATTTGTTTGATTAACAAACAAATTTAAAATAAAATTTAAAAATCATTAGCTTGTGTGCTAGTATTTTCTTTCTTTTCTGAAGTTGGAATTAGTATTATTTTATTCTTAAAATAAATCTTTTTGCTGTTTTGCTTAGTTTATACTAACTGGTGGCTTATTTTCGACTGTCAAAAGATTATTGTGTGATCAACGATATAGCAATTGATATCTCACCAAAAAACTAGATGTGGTATAGTGTCTCATCTAATTAAATAACTATACATAGCACGAAAACGCTAAAAAAGGAAAACTTTTGCAAGCATGTGTATTTAGAATAAAAAGGTGTTTGGTTTCTAAATGTGAATATGAAAATTCTAGAGTAGGAAAATGCGGAAAGAAAAGTAAATTTACTGCAAGAACAGAAAAGAAATTAATTCGGATTGCTAAAGGCTAGCAGAAGAGCAGCTAATCATGAACTAAAAATCTCTGTAAGTGTATGGAATAAATATATGTGATTCTTTTTTTCACAGACAACTTATCTCAGTTGGACTCAGTACGTCAGTACTCACTATTCTCGAAAAAAGACGAAAATCAAATTTAGTATGGCAAAGAAGGGACTTGTTTGGGAAAAAGTTGTTCAAAATAATTCAGAAATGGCTGGAACAAGAAGAAAAATGCTACTTTTCCCTTAATTAATCAGTTGAATTTAATTCGTTCATTTCTGTTCTTAAAATCATGTTTTTCGCATACTGACTAAAAATACAGAACTGTTTACAAATTTAATTAAATTTTTTTAGAAGAATATTTATCTACAAATTACATATCTTAAGGAATTTTTTCTCTTTTAGGTATGCTTTTTCTGATAAATTATTGTTTATGATATCAGAAGAAAGCAGTCAATATGTCAGGAGAACTACCGGTGAAGAATTTTCCATAATTTGCTTAGCACAAACGGTTAAACATCCTATTAAAGTAATGGTTTGGAGCGTGAAGGTACTAGACGTTTATACATTGTAGAAGACATAATGGACCAGTATCAGTATAAAAAAGTGCTTGAACAAAGGGTAATTCTACAATTAGAAGACAGGTTTCCAAAATGAAGACTTCATATTCATGCATGATGAAGCTCCTTCCCATAAAGTTTATTCTGTGACTAAATTTTTGAATGAAAAAATATAAAACCCGTCAATGACTTGGAAACGGTCCAGATATGAATCTCATGAAGAATATTTGGGTCATTGTAAAGAAAAAATTAAAGAAATGTATCAGTACAAACAGGAATGATCTAACAGAAAGATTCATCGGAATTTGGCACCATAACATCGAAATATAAATTAATGCCAAAAACTCATAGAAAATTAGCCATAACGTTTCGAATCCTTATTAAAAGACAAAGAAATGCACACTAAATATTAAATGTATCATTATCTATAAATAATTGTGTTATTTCTGTAATATAACAAGATTTTATTGTAAATTTCACAATTATTCTAATAATTTTCACACTTCAAATGTGCCCGACGGCTCTGTATGTATGTATGTACGTAACACGATAAGTCTTGGTAGAAATATCCGACGTTCTTCATTTTTTTTAGGTTCAGTCTGATGAGGCCCCTGATTAGTTTTGGGGACTTATTGGTTAAGTATAAAGGAAAGAAACTGGAGGGCCGAGGTAATCCTCTCTTAATTTAGATAAATGGGTTTTTTCATGCAGGATTATTCAATTTGCTTCAAATTTGAAATACCGGTTTATTCCGATATGGCGCTTTCTTGATTACGTTTGCAGGTTAATTGGTTAAATATAAAAGAGGGAAAGGGGTGGGAAGTCTCCGCCCTTAATTTAGATAAATGGATTTTCTAGCAGAATTATTAAATTTGCTTCAATTTTTTTTTCTCCGAATCCATTCTGATAAGAAACTTTCATGATTAGATTTGGAGGTTCATTAGTTAAGTATAAAAGAGGAAATGGGGGGGCTAATACCCCCCCCCTTAATTTAGCGAAAGGACTTTTTCATTCAGAATTATCTGATTTGAATTAGAATTGGATTAGAATTGGAAGTTCATTGGTTAAGTATAAAGGGGAAACGGGGGGGGGGGTAATCCCCCTTAATTTATTTTTTGAGGAATATTATTCTTTGAAGTATGAGTAGAACATTCAGTTAGAGTGAATAACATGTGAGCTCAATGCCATCAGTTCATTTGGGCACTATTCTTTTAATCTAATACTAGCAAACCCCGCGGATTTTCTCGAGTAATAGCTGAAATATGCCAAGTGATATTTGTATGTCTGATTTTTATTAGATATAGTAATATATTTAGGAATAATTCAAAAATTAACATTTGAGCCACAGTTTCACTAAACTGTATCACTGCATTGCATTAGACAGAAACGAGATGAGATATGTGGAAAGAACTAAAGCTAATTCTAAATAAACGATAATTTAGAAAATATTTTGAAACATTTATGCTGAATCCATACCTTTATTCGATATTTATTTGAAGTTTTGAATTTTTTAGAAACCATGTTCTTAGTACGCATTTACGTCTTAAAGTTAATCATTGTAACGAATCATTGTGGATTGTCACCATTCATTTGCCAACATTAATTTTGAAATCAATTGAATATTTTCCATTATTCCATAGAAACGTAATTTTAAAATATTTCAAAGACTTTTTTGGAAAATTTAATGTTTCTTCTAACCCCAGGTAGTAATGGCAGTGTCATAAAATATAGCATGCGTAAGATCAGAGATTGTCACCATTGATTCGCAACTATTACTTTTATAATCGGTTTGTTATACCATGAGATTGCATAGAAATCATAATTTAGCAATATTTTAGAAAGTCTTTCGCTTTTTTCCATCGTTTCACAAATTTCGTATTTATTTTTGACTGTTCTTGGAAGACAGTTATAAGTTATTATCATGTCATATTTAAATTTTCTAGCCTCTTTAGTATCAAAACAGTCGCAATTTAGAATATTTTTTTGCTTTTGCAATCCTCTGGTAATAGTGGAACGCACATAAAATTTAGCTTATGTTTAAACAGGTTCTATCATCATCAATTTGCAACCATTAATTTTTTTAAAATCAGTTTGGTATTTCATAAGATTCATAAAAATCACACTTTCGAACGTTTTTAGAATGCTTTTCGTTCACTTCATCCTTTTAAATTTGGAATTCTCTTTCACCTGTTCTTCGGAAGCATTTGCATCTTTTAAGTAATTATCATGCCAAATTTCAAAATGTTAAATACCTCAATCATACAAAAAAAAAAAAAAAAAAAAAAAAAAAAAAAAAAAAAAAAAAAAAAACGCACACACTTTGACAACAACATAGAATATAGCCTATATTGTAGCAGGGACTGTCGCCATCAATTTGCAACCATTACTTCTGAAATCAGTTTGATATTTCCTGAACATAATAATCGTAATTTAGAAATTTTTAGAACGCTTTTCACGCATTTTCATACCTTTTAAATTTCGAATTTTATTCTGAACTGTTCTTGAAGAGCATTTAGTTCTTATAAGTAATTACCATGCCAAATTTTAAGTTACTTTCTGAAAATACTAACAAATGGGCTTTAGAACATTTTAGAAAACTTTTCGCGAATATTCATCCTTTTTAAATTTCGACTTTCATTTTCATACCATTACTTTTCAACTCGGCTCAGTATTTCCTAAAATTTCGTAAAAATCGCAATTTCAAACTTTTTTTTTTTTTTTTTTTTTTTTTTTTTTTTTTTTTGTACTTTTGCAACCATGAGGTGGTAGTGACACAGATATAAGATATAGCCCATGATGGAACAAAAACTGCTACCATCATTTTGACATTATTATTTTCTAAATCGGTTCGTTACTTCCTGAGATTGTTTAAAAATCGCAATTTCGAACATTTTTAGAACGCTTTTCGTGCATTTTTCATCGCTTTTAAATTTAGTATTTTTTAGAAAATGTTAATATTAACATGAACTCAGAATAGAGCCTATGTAAGAGCAAAAGGCTATGACCATGACTTTGACACCATTATTTTTTAAATTGGTTTGATACTTTCTGAAATTGCATAGAAATCGCCATTTAGAACGATTTTTAGAATGCTCTTATGCGCATTTTCATCCCTTTTAAATTTTGTATTTTTTTAGGAAATGTTCTAAAAATGATTTATGTCTTATAAGTTATTAACATGCCAATTGTTTTGTTTCTAGACCCTTCATTAATTCAAATCTCGTATTTTAAAAAAGTTTTTGGCTCCTGCACCCCTTTGTGATAGTGACACCGATATAACATACAGACTAATGTTGAAGCAAGGACTGTCATCACCATTTTGAGATCAGTATTTTTTAAATAGGTTCGTTACTTCTCGAGAATACTTAAAAATCACAATTTTGAACACTTATAGAATAATTTTTGTGCAATTTTCATTCTTTTTAAATTTTGTATAATTTAGAAAGCGTTCTTAGAGACAATTTATATCTTATAAGTAATTAACATGTTAAATTTCATGTTTAGGCACTGCAGTAACACAAAAAGTCGCATTCTTAGAACATTTTTTGATCCTTTTTGGGTTAATGGCATCGACATAAGATATAGCCATAATATATATGTATAGCCGACATAATATATATGTTTGATTCAAAGCGGCCATCAATTCGGTATTGCTACTTTTGAAATCGGTACAGTAATTCCGGGGGAAATAACTCCCTATAAATAAACAAATTTCACTTCTTTATAATATAGGTATAGATATTATTTTCCTGAATGAAAAGAAAGGAATAATTTTCTTCAAATGTAGTTTTGTTACAGAGATTTTTTTCTTTAAAAAAATATAATGTAGTTTGGACAGTTATTTTATTGCTACCTTTATGATTTTTTAATTTAACTTAAATTTTATCTTAGTTTTGTTTTTCAATACACATAAATGACGTAGTTGGAAAGAAATTTTAAAGCGATTTCATATTCGGGATCTAAAACAAAATTTGGTAACATATACCATATCAAAAATTCAATTATATTTAATGATAATCTGTCAAGAGAAAGTCTATAAACGCATAATGAAATTGTTTTAAACCATAAATTCATCTTAACGCTCTAGTTCAGTATTGTGCAAAAAATACAGTTATTGATTTTTTCCAAAGAAATCTCAATGATACAATGGTGATATAATAAGTTTTATTGCATATATAATGCAAATTCCGAACAGAGGTCGAAGTTTCCGAATCTCAGTAACAATTTCAGGTGTCTGAGTCTTAAAAAAGAAAATAAATTTTAACTGGTGTTATCAATCAAACTGTTATATAAACTTCTTTAAAACACCAGAAAATATATTAAAAAGTGCAAGGCCTTTCGGACGAACTAAGTCTTTCTTCGTCAGGCGCAAAAAGATGTCCAACTACTATGTATACTGTATTGTATCCGAAGTACTTTATATTTTTAAAAATTCGTTATAACACGAACACAGCTCATTTGTTACCTCTGACGTACAATATCTGACTTGTTCAATTCTATGATGACGCGACTCTATAGAACGTCAAAAATAATTTTGGCCAGCTAAAATCGGTAAATCACCCAAAGTGCACTGCACTCTGACAATGAGAAAGGTAAAACAATTTCTAATTGTTGAAAGAAACAGATTTTATCATCTGAATTAAATACATTTTGAATTTGAGAGAAGAATTTTATAGTGGCTGGAAAACAAACTGATATTCGGTATTTTATAAAGATGGTTTTTACGAGTAGGCCTATAGTGCTCGTTTTTATTTTATATTCGTGTGCATATTTTCTACGTTTACATTATTGAGGATTTTTTTTTTTTCTTATATTGAAATTGTTTAAAGAGTAACAAGTCAGAAATATTACGTCAAGCGTAGCAAATGAGGTGCATTCGTGCTATAACGATGTTTTAAAAATATTCAGATCTTGATGTAATAGTGCAGTACTTCGAAAACAGTATAGTAACCGAAATCTTTTGCGTGCCCTGTAAATACTATCTGTTTTCTGTTATATAGGAAGTAATTTGTAGTAAACTTCAGCAACGTACATCAGTTTTCTAAATTGTGAAATAGTTTATTATAATTAAAACACGCTCCAAAAAATGTTCCCGCCTATATTATTATGTAATGAAATACTTTTATGTGGTTCTGTAAATGAACAACAAATATTTTTTTGCACAAAAGGTTGAACAGAAGATATGCTGTAGTATATACTTAAAATATGCATATCAATTTCTAATTCTCAAATTTGTCTAATGTCTAATCTCGGTTACTTACCCGAACCCGAACCGACCCGCGATTCAAGTCGGGTCGGGTTGACATCAATTTTGTTGCGAGTCGGGTTGTTTCATTCTTTCGAGTTTGGTTTTGATCCTACTTTTTGGTCTCAGATTGTCCCGCTTAAGAGAGTCCAAAATATTTTTCCCGTTAAAATTCAGTATAAACTGGAGATCAAACTTTCACAAAAACAAAATGCGTGCCTGTCTGTTTGTCTAGTCTTAGAATTCGTTTCTGGAAATTAATGTATACGCATTTTTACTTACCCATCATACGTAGTATAGGGTAAGTCTTGCAATCGTTTTGAAAATCGAAAAAAAATTTTTGACGGATTTACACGTTTTAGATAGTGGAGATTCCGAAAAACATATTTTTAGAAAAAATTTTTTGCCGTCCGTCTGTCTGTCTGTCTGTCCGTCTGTCTGTCTGTCTGTCTGTCAGTCTGTCTGTCTGTAAACGCTCTATCTCTCGAACAAATTGAGATAGAGACTTGAAATTTTGTATGTAGTTAGTATGTAAGAATGGGACGAACCCTATTTAATATCAGCAACCTCGATTATCCGGAACTATTTTTTTCGGACTCTCGAAAACTTCGTTCTGATGAAAGGTATATAAAATTTTTCGAATTTTTTTGTTCTAAGGAATGGACGTAAAAGGCAATAAAATAACACACATTTTGCATATAGAACGAAGTCGATCGGATTATTAGTTGTCGAGATATTTGTAATCTTGTTTTTCACATTCTTCGATTTTTCATGACCCTGTATTTCATTCAAATTTCAATTCAGAAGTATATTTTAATTGGAAATGAGACGCTTAATCCGACGCAGTTGATTGTTAGTTAATAGAATTATTATTTTTGGAGTTATAAGGATGTTTCTTTTACGCAGTTTGGTACAACTTGAGTAGTTTGGCGTTTTATATAATTTGTCGAAATTGGTACATCGGCAGTTCTTTAATATAGCATTACTATGTATATTAACAATATATAAATTTTGTTTATGAATTGCAATGCATTGTATAAATAGTTTTCACATGTTTTATTTTCATATACATATCCATGATGGATAGGTATTACGGTGGCCCCCAACGACTAGTTTCATAATGTATACGACAAGAATTATAATGAATGTTCCTTCCCTGTTGAAACATTTCTTTAAATAGACCCAATTCTAATTCTTGATACTTTCTTAATCTATATATTATTTAAAATACAATTTAGAGTCTGGCATCCGGTCGGGTCATCTGTGAAGGGCAAAATTAGCACCATAAGGCCTGTGAATGTGAGAAAGTGGCAATTAAAATATTGGCTATCACCGATCATCTTATGGTCACTTTCCTACAAGGAGAGAGTAAAATTTTTTTACATTTCACCATATTATGCTATTTTTCTGTTTGCAATATGTTTATACAGTGAAACCTCCAAATAAGGGACATTCCGAATAAGGGACACCTCTATTTAAGGGACAAAACTTCTGGTCCCAGTCCCTTGATATAGGACGTGTAATGTATTTACCTCTGAATAAGGGACACTCGATTTAAGGGACACTTAAAAATGAGATTAAGAGACTTGTTTTTGCATTTTATGTAATGAAGTAGTCTGTGGCGAAAATTAAAATACAGATTTTTGTGAACTCATTAAACAGATAGACAGTCATGTTGATGCAGAGTAAATACGATACAGTTAAAGACAATTTATTTACCCACAATTCTAATTCGACACCAGTGGATTTATCCGTATTGAAAGCATTGCTGAAAATTGTGCGGATTATTTTGAAAGTGGAGAATAAAAGAAAAATGTGAAACAAAAACAAAACAGATGCTTTTAGGCTGTTCTCAAATCCAAAAAAGCAACTTTTAAGCCATAAGTTTTAATTTATTTTTATTTGGAAATGTCTGGAACTAGGAAGTGTTGCTGTTCAGAAAATATGTAATCGACCAGTTTTTTTTTTCTTTCTCTCTTTCTTTCTTTCTTTTCTTTCTTTTTTTTTTTTTTTTTTTTTTGCAAATGTGATATTTTTCAGAATGGACGTTTTGAACCGAATTTCCACGCGAAAGAATAGCTACTCAAGAAAGGGTAAAAAACGTCTTTGTCACGTGATCAAAATCGTTTATAACTCAATAGATAATTTACTTAACAAAAAATTGAAAATACTGTTCAATTCCAAATTGCTTCCATAGTCAAACGTTCCAATTTTAAATTGTGTCAAAACATTTTCCACTTGTTGAGCAGAGCATTCGATATTTGTTGCCTTAAATACGCAAAACAATTGAATACTTTTTTTGTGTGTAAATATTGCTGATAATAAAGAACTAAAATTTAGGAGTATGGTAAATGAACACTTGAAAAGTTTGTTCTGAAAAATTAAAATTTGCAAAACAACTTGGCTTATTACTTCAAATAAAATTCTTTCAAATTTTTTATACTTTTTGCATGTACACAAATTGCAAAAAACAAATCAATAATTCTACAAATCCTTTAATGATTTAGTAATTAATTGAAAATTTTAATTATTTTTCTTTTCTTATTTTTGTCTGATTAACGCAATTTATACATTTAGGGTACATTTAAATTTCCCCTTTAATGCTTTGTTATATTTATATCCTTCTCAATGATTAATTAAAAATAATATAAAAAACCCCTAATAAGGGACACCTCTATTTAAGGGACAAAAGTTCCGGTCCCATAGGCGTTCCTTATTTGGAGGTTTCACTGTATTAGCATATTTACTTATGTTATTCAATTTTAGATTAATACTATAAAAAATTGTAACAATTTATTGTTTTTTGTATTTTTTAAATAAAAAGTGGCCACTTTTAAAAACTGGTACTATTGGCCATGGCCACTTGTCAATGATGAGAAATTCCCAGTTTTGTCCTTTACTTACCAGCACCCAACTGGAACCGGAATCGGGTTGGTTATGATTTTTTTATGCAGGATCCAAATCAGGTTGACTTACACTTTTTATTTATTTATTTATCTAATTATTTTGGATGAAGTTGAACTTTTTTTTTCGGCTTTGGTTTTGATTATAGAGGATTGGAGTGGGATTGGCAGTAATTTTATAAGAATATCCAAAATATTTTTGCTGGTTAAAAATCTATGTATACAATGACATCTCCCTGATGGCTTTTATTTCGAAAAGGCAGACGCCTATATTTTTAGCGGACGCTTTTTCAATTTCTAAATTTATACATTTGAATGAATATGCCTCTGAAGAGTTAGAGGTCTGCACGGGCTGGAATTTCCAGGCCCGGGCCCGGCCCGTAGGAAAATTTTTTCGGCCCGACCCGGCCCGTTGTAAAACTCAAACGTTCGGCCCGGGCCCGTTTAAATTTTTATATTTTAGACCCGGCCCGGCCCGTACAAAAATCAGTGAAAACAGGCCCAGCCCGTTTTGGCCCTTTACAATTTCTACGATTTCTAAAAAATTCAGATTTTTTTTTCATATAATTAAGATTTCTTTAAAGAATACTGCATACATATCTATGGAATGATTTTACAGTATAATTTACAGGAAATACACATTAGCAACATTAGTGATTACTAAGATTCTTAGGCTTTCAACAATCAAATAAAGATTCATCAAAAAATTAATATGGCTCAGAATAAAATAAAAAAGAAAGAAAGTTAAAAACATCGTAACTTTTGAAGGCGTTTAATAAAAGAAGTTTTATAAAAATACTTCTATATGATTTTATTAAAGATTTTAAATCCAAATTCATTCGTTAACTCAAATATGCGCCTTTCTGATACATTTCTAAATTTATTTTTTTCTCAGAAACGCACAGCAGGTATCTTTATTCAGAAACTATATAATCAAGTGGCATTACCTATTTTTTTATACAAGCAATTTAAGAATACTGAAAGGAAATAAATTATTGTTATAGTTAGCATTTTCAATTGAATTTCCGGAAGTGATACCATGGGAAGGGAGAAAAACCTGCAACCATTTGAGAAACTATTGTATCTGAACAAATTTATGCAAGTATTTTATTCATCAAAAATGAAAAATGCTATTCAATTCCAAATGCCTTCAATAGTCATGCTTATCACTTTTATATTTTTACAAATAAAAATTAATCTGAAAATGTGTCAAACTTTCGCGTTATCAAGAAATTAATTTAAAAACTATCAAACTTTCGCGTTATTGAGAAATTAATTTAAAAACCATCAAGAAGTATACATCCAAAGATTAACCTAACATAAGTTCTTGATCGCTGTTAATAATTTTACAAATCATGTTGTCTGTCCTACAGATCTTGAAAACAATTAAGTCTTGTTCCGGTCCGGCAAGTCTATATATGTAGAAAAATAATGCAAGCTTGATCTCGGCCCGGTATGAGTCTGCTAAAAAGTATTAAAACGGGTTACACGCAATTTAACTGTCCGATACCGATCTCACACTGTACAAGTTACATTTTTATATTGATGCTGTCAAACTAGTATGGCTCGTGACGCACATTTATATTTATTCTCGTTAAAACCATTTGCGTTGAAAATAGATCATATTTTATCGTTTCTGCCGAAATCTTCAGAACGGGCCGGCAGGCCCGAAAATTTTTTTATCGGCCCGGCCCGTATGGCCCCTTCAATTTTTTTGCCGGCCCGGCCCGTTTATTTTGTTTGTCGGCCCGACCCACCCCGTTGAGAAAACTATTCTGATTCTGCCGGCCCGGGCCCGTGCAGACCTGTATGAAGAGTGGACACCTCTAAATTTACACACGTGTAACCTGTGTATTCTACATAAAATATTAAAAATAGATACACGTGTTTTATTGCATCAGAAACGAAATGTTGATACCATTTTTCATATTGCGAAAGAAGAAAAAAGTGTTCTTAAAGAAAGAATAATCTATGATCATATATCTTACATACATTTCATTTATCATGCAGTAAATTGAACGTGTAGTCTTAGATATTCAAATGTGTATTTGTTTTCATGTGAAACATAGTTTTGCTTAAACTTTCTATGAAACTCTTAACAATATGGGTGATAAAAAAAAAAACTATATATAGGTCCCAACGAATTTTTCTAGTGTTTACCTGACATACACAAAGAAAATTAGATTCTTTGAAAGTCGGAAAATAAAATTTGGGGTACCCCGATCCGATGTTTGACTCTATTCAACAATCCCAAAGTACTCGGAGGTTTTTCTGTATTTGGATAGTAAGGAATATATAGATTTGCTCATTCTTCTATCTAAAACACAAAAATAGTATTTGATATACGAGCGGGAGTCAGAAAATAAGTTTTCCCTGGCGACTGTGGACAGACTTGTGTTTGAAAGACAAAATATGTAATGGAATATTAAAGATAGGATGTAACTTTATCTTTCTACATACGTTCTAAGGGAGTTAAGATATTTTTCATACCCTTTTATAAGATTCAAAAGACAATCCTATTAAAAAACAATATTCTGCATCATTCTGTCCAAGGTAGATATGGAGAGAAAATGAATTTTGAATTTGGGGTCAAAACTGGAAGAGTACGCGGTTGACCGCAATGAATAGGTACGTGGAGTATCGGGTCAGAAATCTAGGTACTTCTAGGTTATCCAGTCGACTAAAAAATTATCGCCAAACTATACGATTAAATGCCAATAATGGATGATCGTAAATGTCACATTCAATAACATTAAATGCGATTCACGTGTTTAAAATGTCATTAAGTGATTTTTATTTCGGCTTTCTATTAATATTTTTATTAATATTCTACTAATTATTTGTTTTTTCGTTATTTAAAATAAAAAATATCTCAACATGTATCATTTGGCTATTAGTTTGGCGATTTGTATAATTTGGCGAAATTGGTCGACGGGATAACCTAGAAATACCGAAATCCATAACCGCCATGTGGAAGTTATGGGCCGATGTGATTTCGAAACAAATGGTGCAGCCAATTCAGTGAGAGGCATCAACAAGTGTTGGACAAATCGAGACCTGAACGAATGGGTACGACCACTACAGCTTTGGAAGCAATACTGTTTCCGCACAAGCCTTTCAACGCTTCTTCCGTATGCAGAGCCGTATTTTTTTTTCTGGAGGGTGTTTTGAAGAGGTATGAGAAATGTCTTAACTCACTTGGAACTTGTGGAAAAAAATAAAGTTACGTCTTATCTTTAATGTTTCATTATATTTTTCGTCTTTCATACAAACGTCTGTTCACATTCGCCAGGGGAAACTTAGTTTCGGACTTCCCCTCGTACAATTGTAGATTATCTTTCATATAGTAGCATTCAAACATGTTTGCCTTTCTTTACATTGTGATTTCGTGTCATGTTGGAAGTAAAATATCCCGGGTTCGTATTGGGTTGCCGGAAATTATTTCTGTGCGTTCGAGTCGAATTGAGGTTTCCAAAAATTACTTTTGATGGTTCGAGTGGTGTTGCGAGTTGACTTAAAATTAAATTTGTGATTACGGATCAGGTACAATCCGACCCGTGCAGGATTCTACTTTTGGATTCAGGGCATGGCCTATCTCAATACATTGGTAATTTACGAACCGTGACTGCTTTAACAGCCTCATGCAGAAGTATTCATTCACTAATGTTAATCCTATGGATGCAATTTCTTAAGCTATCTCGTTTAAACTTCAATATTTTTAAACGATTTTTTTTCTTTTTTGGAGGTGGGGAGGGGGGGGGAGAGATTGGCTAGCTGTAAAAAGACAGTTTTTTTAACTTTTTCGATTTTCTTTTCAAGTTTTCGTATGAGAATACTTTAATTTTTGAAGCCGGCTTGACTCCGAAAATAAAAGTATTCTATTAAAATAAAATCTCTAAACAAAATCGAAATAGAAAAAAAAGGTATTTGTGCAGATCTATCTCAGTTAATCTAGCCAAATATATAAGCATTGTTTTAAAATATTGAAATACAAAAGAGCTATAAAAAATTCCATGGGATTAATACTAGTAGCAAAGGGGTCTTTTCATGTGAGCTAAGTAGCCTTTCGAGAGAATTCTAGAATCGCGAAGAACGAAAGCTCGTTTTCCCGCGTCAAATGACTTCCAGAAAGAGCAACGACGCGGAAGTACCTCAGAAGAAAGATAGGAGAAACTGAGAAACTTACATAAAGATCGACATCGGCTGCGATTCAAGGTCAATATAGCCAACACCGACGTTCCTTGGTGTTGGGATGGACCTTGAAAAATGCCACAGCAATTGCTAGGGGTAATTGACTGAGTTCGCAGTCAAGGTAACGCAAGCATAACCTCTTTACGGCAAAGACTCGATTAAAAATCTGCACGGTCTGGAATTTCCAATCCCGGATCGTACAGAAATCAGTAAAAACAGGCCCGAAGCATTTTCTATAAAAAGATTCAAAATTTTCTTAACGTATAATTAAAATCCCATTAAAAAGTACCGAATAATGGATAATTTTACAGCATACTGTGGACTCTCTCTATTCCGAACACTCATGGGACCGACCATAAATGCTCAGATTATGGAGGTGTTCAGTATAGAGGGGAGAATCGAAAATGCATTACTACTGCTACTATGCATTGAATTTTCAATCGGTATAAAATATTTAGCATGGTTAGTTATATCATCGTGCAATGCCAAACTAAACTTTTGTTCTGTACCATCTCATTTTTTTAATAATTTTTCTCTTACAAAACATACATTTCAATACACCTCTTGAAAACATAATCAGTACATCACTTAGACGAAAAATTTTAGTCTGTTTTTGCATTGTATGTGCTCATGCAATGTATATGTTATCTGGCTATTTAAGAAGTGAAAAAGCTTTGAGGTGATGTTCAAACACACAGTTCAACAAGTCTTGAATGAGTCTCTTAGTCATATTGCTTGAATGTAATCATCGTTCGTCTTATTTCGTCAGTCTCTTCTGGATCTGCTTCTCCTTCACTTTCCTCTTCCTCTTCAATAATGTTGTTCTGAAAACCATGAGGATTTCATCGATTTCGAGATAAGCTCCAAGTTCTGTTTCAGTATGAAGCTTCTGATGAATCCCAAGTCACTCACAGCTGTTACTTCTTTGTTCTTTTTTTTTTTTCTTTTTTGCCCATTTTCACATAGGAATCGAACTTTATACAAGCATCTTTAGATGGTATTGGAGGTTGTTTCATTTTATGCCGTTGATATCCAATAGACAGCATCTATGACGATGACCTTCTTCTGCCAAATTTGCTGCCTCGATCACCAGGGACAATTTGTTCAGAAAATGGATTTTGTAATAAGTTTTAATGGTCTTGATTACTCTTTGATCAAATGGTTGGATTATAGAAGTACAGTTTGGTAACAGCAATTTCAAGGTTATGTTGCTCAGCTGCATGTTTGTAAGAGATCTGGTATTGATAAAAACAACATTTTTTCCCTTCCTTTCTTTCTTCATTATCTCGTTAATTCCCTTAAACCAATATGAGGAAATTGTGAATATCATCTACACTTTCCGATTTGGTTTATAGTGTATAGGCAATGATGCGATCTTCACATTTTTTAAACGTTTTCCGATCACAAGGGATTTGAACTTCTCATGTATAAAACTGGTACAGAGCATAATGGAAAATCTTTCTTATGAGATATTCCCCATTATGCAATTTTTGCTTGAGTTTTGTTTGGAATAGCTGTAAAAAAACAGGTCGATTTCGTTAGCATTGAAAGTGCTTTCTGTATCGAAATCCTTCGTTATGTTCAGACATTTTATTTTCTATTCTTCCACAGTGTCAATATTTACATCTGCAGCTTCACCATTGATTATTTTGAATTCGATGTTATGTTAAATTTTGAAATTAGTCATGAATTCTTTCGATGCCTTTAATTCTGAAATTTTCTGTTTTTCTGAAAAATCCGAAGTAGGAGTCCAGTGACAGGATGATTCTTTGTTCTCATTTGACAAAAAGTCTTCCGAACATTAATGTTTATGTTCTCGTTTCCCGTTCTCTATTTAAAAATTCTATACTTATTTGAGTTCGTTAAACCTTTTTATTCTTCTGCAACAAGTTTAGCTGAATTTCCATGATGTGGGAATTTCCTGAATTCTGATTCCAAACACATGTTCAGTTTACAAAGAGGTGAGTTAAAAATGGGGATCGAAAGTAGCGTTCATAATAGCGGAATATTCAGATGAGAGGGTGTTCAGAATACAGAGAGTTTATCTTATGTTAAGTCTAAGGAGTTTCGTCGGAACCACCGAAATGCGTTCATAATACCAGGGTGTTCAGATTATAGAGTGTTCTGATAGAGAGAGGCCACTGTATTTTAAAATAACGATGTGTTCGCGACAGAAAATACACAATTGCAAAACTAATGATTATTTAGATTTTTCGAAGTTTCAACATTCAAATAAGGGTTCATTAAAAAAAAAATATGCTGTTGAGAATAAAACAAGAAAAAGGAGGGTTGAAAGAATCATACCCTTTGATACTGTATATAAATAAAAGTAGGCTTGTGAATTTTTTTTTTTTTTTTTTTTTTTTTTTTGTCATTTATTATGGCTATCTCGTGTCCGAAGGAGCTACCTTCTGACACATTACTGAATTAATTTCTTTTCAGAAAACAAAAGATAGGCAGGCGTTCTTATTCAGAAACTATATAGTCAAATAGCGTTATTCATTTTTTGATAAAGACAGTATATTTTTGAGAAAAATGTAGTCAAAGTTAACGTTTTGATTCGAATTTCCAGAAGCGACAGCACGGGAAAGGAAAAGAACTTTTCAGCCACAAATTAAGAATCTCTTATATCTTGACAAATAATTTATTTATCAAAAAGGGAAAACTGCATTTGATTTCAAATCCCTTCAGTAGTCAGGTTTATGAATTATCAGGCCTTTAGAATTAAAAATCAGTCAGAAAATGCGTCAAAGTTTCGCGTTGTTGAGCAACGAATTTACAAACATCTTAAGGTATATTTATATAGATTATGTTAAGATAAGACTGTCTATTATTGCTATTAATATTTTTAGAAAACATATTGCCTCCCTCATCCTGAGAGCAATTAAGTCCAATTCTGGCCCAGTTCGACTATGTAGAAAAAAAATGCAAACTTTATCTCGGTCCGGTACGAGTCTGGTGAAAAAGAAATCCGGGTCAGACACCATGTAATTGTCCAATGCCAATTTATTATACGTTCCGGTCCGTTTAAAAGTTTACCTTCATTTCGCTGGACCGGACTAAGCTACGGACTTCGGGCAAAGACCGTGCCCGTACAGACGATTTTGATTGCTAAAATGTTGAAACGGTTGAAAGATATCGGAATTTACGAACAAATTTATTTGAAACAAAG
Organism: Maratus speculifer; assembly: GCA_964019185.1. Classification (NCBI taxonomy): domain Eukaryota; kingdom Metazoa; phylum Arthropoda; class Arachnida; order Araneae; family Salticidae; genus Maratus; species Maratus speculifer. The sequence goes on along the minus strand of OZ025303.1, from coordinate 109,864,247 downwards.
AAAAATCTATATTTCACATATACATAATAAACAAAAAAATTATACCAAAATTCTGGTGCCAATGTGGCATTATGGAATCAAAATTAAGTGGTTTCATAAACATAACACCACTTTGAAAGGGTTAAAATGAATTTTAATATATTTAGTAAAATGTTATATGGGACTGCTTATGTAGACACGGGATTTTTTATGAATTTTGCAGAACGTTTGTTAAAAATTGCTACTAATAAAAGATATATGAAATAAATAGATAATAAAAAATAAATTAGATTTATAAAAATGTATAATAAAAGATGTATAATAAAATATAAAATAAATAATAATAATAGATAAATAAAAGGTGTATAAAATTAAAGATATAAAGAATATTGTTTATCTTAACTGTTTCGTTACATTTTGCTCTTAAAATTATAAGTATATTGTTCTGTTACTAATTTTTCTGTAAAAACTGCACTGTTATTGGGCTGATATATATGAGGAATAACAACGCCATGAAGAGAAGAAATCGCAAAACTTAAACAACTAAAAATTCTATATTACAGCATGCGTGTAAGTAAAGGGTAGTAATACTATATCAATATGTATAATTTTATGTACCAAGAGTAAACGCATTTTTTTCTGTTTCTTTTTTTTCAAAAAAGAAAACGATAAATGTATTTCATTTAAAAACTTGAAGTTTAATTTGGAGTAATTGTCAGTGCCCCAAAACTTTTGCAGGAATTTTTCAAAAATCTCTCTAAAATTGACTTGGATAAATATACCTGTCTGTAACAATTTTGTTTAACCATTTATATACCGCATAATGAATTCATGAAAATTTTACATTCTATAGCATTTTACATAAATTGTTTAAACTAAATTAAAAGATTTACATAATCATTTAATAAATTTTGAAGGATTTTAAAAGGATTGAAATTTAGAAGGATTACTTAAATTTTAATTTACTGGGATTTTGTGCGATATTTATAACCCCACTCAAATCTTTTATTTTAAATTGTTTTCTTAGTATTTTGTAGAATTATAAAATGTACAAATAGTATGTTCTTACAATACAATTATAGAAATATTTCCGAAAGGAAAAATCTCCATCCCCGTCCCTCAGCGCCAAGAGAACTGAAAAGATGCAAAGGCAAAAGAAATCATCCTTTTAAAAATATTTTTGCTTTGTGTAACCAATAATGCTTTTGGAACAAAATAAAGCAACGTATCTGTAACTCATTCTAAACAGTATTACAACTAACTGACGTATTAAAAGAATTTTATTATAAGTTATTCCAATGGTACTTATAAGTACCGTCGGTAGATAAAGGGTTAAATGAAAAGTTTTGAGAATTTAAAGGGGAAAAAAAATTGGAAGAGGTGAGGTCACGGATCTAATTTATATGATCGATAATGTATCGCCAGTAAGCATTCAACAGAGAAGAATATATATTTTTTATATAAAAGTAAATATTTAAAACTATCTTAAATTTGGCCGTATGCTGGAAATGTGGACGCCTAAATTAGCATGTATTTTTTTTTTTTTTTTTTTTTTTTTTTTTTTTTTGGGGGGGGGGGGTAGAAGGGTGTTAAGGGTGATTTTTTTTTTTATTAATGTGCAACGAATTCTGCAGAATTAAAAAATAATAATAATAATTTTTGAGATTTGAATCTGTATATACTGGAGTTAAGCAAAAGCGGACGTGAAAATTTAGGAGGCAGCGAGATTATTATATGAGTGACTAGCAGCACTGTAAAAAATATCCGTTAATATACACAAACTTTTCCCTCAAAATTACGGAATAGTTTCCTTTTTCCGAAAAAAACAGAAGAATTTCCGTATTTGACATTTTGGAGTCACTAATCCCGTTAAATAACGGAAGTTTTCTCTTATTTTTGTCAATTTTCCGAAAACAGTAGAGTTTAGTGGTGCCATCTACCAGCAAAATTAAAAACCTTATACTGAGTTGATTTTTTTAAACAATTTGCTGGACTATTTCTCAATTTCATTCTGTTTTAATAATAAAAAGCTAACGTATTTTTTAAATATTAAGAAAATAATAATAAAAAAATAAAAAAAAAGTTATTAATTCTTTTTAAGTTTGAAATAGCTGAAAGGGAAAGTTATTTTAAAATCACAATCGTGATTTTAAAATAATTTTTAATGTATTTTTATCACACACACACACACACATATATATATATATATATATATATATATTAAGTGCGTTGGATATTTTGAAAAAAGTGGAAAAAAATTCTTTTAATTTTAATATATATATTTTTTAATTTATTCAAATTAAGAAGTTCGCACATAAAATTAAAAATATATCGAAATATATTACCGAAATTCTTATAATTTTGGCGATTACGTAAGTTATAAAAAATCAATAACTGAAATTTATTTTATAACCCATTGTAATCTTTATTGCGTTTACCTTTGATCGTCATAAAATAATTTGTTAAAATGCACGTTTTTTTTCTTTTAGTATGTTAGTATTTTTTAAAATAAATAAATAAATAAATATCAATAATATTACAACAGAATTTTAAAACTTTTCCAAAAAAAGAAGGAAACAAAACTCTTAATAAATTCTTTCATGCATGTAATATTTTAAAGACTAATTTTTATACATATAAGCTAAATATTCGAAATTATGGAAAGAAAATCGAAACTATGGAAAGAAATTATGGAAATTAAGAAAGGTAATTTTGGGGATTACATATGTTATAAAAAATCAATAACTGATTTTTTTCCCTATAACCCATTGTAATTATCTTTATTGAGTTTACCTTCGATCGTCATAAAATAATTTGTTAAAATGCACGTTTTTTTCTTTCTTTTTGCATGTTAGTATTTTTTTAAATAAATAAATAAATATCAATAATATTACAATAGAATTTTAAAACTTAGGAAACAAAACTCTTAATAAATTCTTTCATGCATGTAATATTTTAAAAACTAATTTCTATATATATAAAGCCAAAATTAATAAGCTAAATATTCCAAATTATACAAAGAAAATCTGTAAAACATTTAGAATTATCCATTCAATAAAAAAATATTATCTCTACAAAAAAAAAAAAAAAAAAAAAAAAAAAAAAAAAACCTGCGTTTAAAATCTTATCTTTACTTTACGAAATGTATCCGAAATAACTAAAGATATTTGAAAGTGTCGTTTGAATAGTTCTGGTGTAATGGTATTACACTGCAAGCTACGACACAAGAGGCCCCGGGTTCGAACCCCATGGAAGGTATGTAACACTTCTTCACTGTTGTTTAAATTAATTGTATATAATGTGTCCCTGATATTAACGTGTCTTTGAAAAGTAAAGAATAAAAAGCACAAAGATGTTAATTAATCCTTGAAAAATTCTTTTAACTTTTCAAACGAAAATTTTTACATAAGAAAAAAAAAAACGGAAATATTTTGTGAAAAAACGGAACTATTTCTGGAATTTACGGAAATTTTTTTCCCTTAAAAAACGGAAGTAGTACTGGCGTCTAGATTACCAGTACTATTTCCGTTTTTTAACGGGAAAATTTTTTACAGTGAGGCTATGCCCGCTGCGCTGGTCAATATTTCAAAATCAATCGTGGATGAAACGAACTGGTGAATTTAAATTCGTATTTTAAATAATTTGGACCTCCAGCAGCACCTTGCTCATTGCTGAAAACGATTTAGACACCATTGTGATATTAAATTACCTTAAATGTTGCGCAAAACCCAGCTATTTAGAAGTAACTATTTTAGTTTACTATTAATAGTGCACATTTGGAAGCGAAATGAGACCATTACGGCAACAGGATTTAAAATTTTCCCTTATCTGAAGAAATATTAATTATTACAGTCGTTACCATGGTACAACTTCTGAAAAATTTCTTCACAACTTTTCATTATGTGAAGCCAGGAACCCAAAGCTACTCCCACCTAAAAAGTTTATATATATATATATATATTAAATTTTGTCCGCGCGATAAAAGGCACAATTATGCAAGAATCATCTTCAAACTCGTCAAGTACAATGAGATGGTTAATATTTCAGTGGGAATTGCAAATGAGCAAAATCGGCCCAAGGGGGTGGTAATTGGGAAGGGTTCAAAAATTTGAATACCATCTTAACATGGCTTTCACAAAACCAGCTCTTACAAAACAATAGCAGGGAAAAAAATAAACAATTTTCGTTACAGCAAGTTGCCAACGATAAAAAAGAAACACACATTAAAATTCTCACTACAACAATTACTTTATTATTGCAAAATTTCCTCCTGAAAAATGAAAACAAAATTATTTGCTCTTTCGTATTTAAGTATTTCCTCTTCAGTTATTTAATATAAAATTATATAAATTTGTATAACTTGGCGAATGATTTGGCGAAATTGGTTGACGTGATAATCAAGTAGTAGCCAATTTACACTTTTCATATTTCACAAAAGATTCCTACACAGACATCATATACGCAATAGGTTTATCACGATTATCTTGCAACTACAATGTGGCAAAATCCTCGTTTTAGAATACCAAAGAAATTTATGTATATTTTATTATTTTCTATCATTTTAAACAGCAATTAACAATAAATAAAAGGTAACTGTAGAACAAAATAAAAAATATTATTTTAAAAAAGATAAAAATGAAAGTAAATAAACAACTTATCATCAGATAAACAACTATAGCTGGGTTACCATATGAGGCAAATAATGCCATTTTGGCGCCAGTGAGATACCTCGATGAGTATATGACCAAATCCGTGACGAAATTTCCATTTGGAAAAAACTTTAATCGGTATTTATACTTCATTTTCCCTACTTATGTATAAGAAAAAACTTTGACACAGATGTCATGTATGCACCACATTGGCGCAATTTTTTTCTGGCGCCAATTTGGAGAACTTGGTTTTTAATTACCAATTTCATAAATATTTTTAAATAATTTTGTATTATTTGAAAAAAAAAATTAATTAATAGCTATAGAACAAAATGATTTATATTATTTTAAAAAATAAAATGAAAGTTAATAAATAGTTTATTAATAAATAAACAACCATAGTCGGTTTACCATGTGTGGCATAAAATCGCCATTTTGTTGCAATCGTGCGAATGTGGTGCGTATATGACATCTGCGCCAAAACTTCAAAAAGTTGCAATTAAATTATTTTACAGTTTGGATGAGGAAGACATTTATACTAAAATTTAAACATTATATGCATTTTTTTTTTTTTTTTTTTTTTTTTTTTGCTATAACTGCTATTTATATATTTACAATTAAACATAAAAAAAATATCCTAAAAATGCTCTCACACATTTAAAAGAGAGTGACAGAATTTAGTAATTGTGAACATCGCTCCAGCTTATGCCTTCTTGGTATAAAATCGCATTGTTTGATCACAAAAGTAAATTCAAACACCCAAATAAACAAATAACATACAATTAACAGATAAAACCATTTTTAAAAGTAATTCTGCTATTTTGTCCTGTAAGACACATAATGGTAGAATTAGATTTTAAAAATATTTTTTTAAAAAATAGAAAAATGTTATTTACGTTTTATCTAATAAAATATTTAAAATACATTTTTGTTAGCCTGCGCGAAAGAGAATAGCGAAAGTTTGATTGAAGAAATATTGTAGAGGAAATGGTCAATTAAAAAAAGACTTGTAAATTTTATTCAGCGGGAATTTTTCATTTCAAAATGTTGAATTTATCTATAGTAATAACGCATAATTGCATAAATTTACTTTGAATTGCAAAATTTTTCCTTCAGTACTACTTGGTTATACCGTCGACCAATTTCGCCAAATTATACAAATCGCCAAACTATTAGCCAGATTATATAGATTAGCATAAAATTTTCATTTAAATAACGAAAAACAAATTAGCAGAACATAGATAAAAGTAGAAATAAAATGTCGAATTAAAAATCACTTGATGGCATAATTAGTATTTATATTATACTTAATGTCAAGTGAATGTGACATTTTCGATCATCCATTATTGACATTTAATCTTGGAATTTGCGGGTAGATTTTCAATCGATGAATCTTTCCTTCTTCAGTTTTTAAATTTTAAAACTGAAATTTTTCCTGTAAATGAAATTGACGAAATGGCGCAAGAAAAATTAAATTAACAATGAAAACATTTGCAAAAAGAAATAAAAGAATTATACTCATATCTATATAATTTACGACTGAATATTAAAATATACTCTAAAAATTATCTTCACTTAAAAAAAAAAAAAAAAAAGAAAAAAAAAAAAAATTATTGCGACCATTAAGAACTTAAGTCAGGCATTAAGGCCCCAGTCCTCGCTCGAGGAAAAGCTCGCGAGCTAATGCTATTCCTATGGGGAAGCATTTTTTAACCGACTTCAAAGAGGAGGTTATGATTTCGACCTGTATGTATTTGTTGTTCACGCATAACTTTTGCAAATATGAACCGATTTTGATAATTCTTTTTTTGTTTGAAAGCGTATGAGACCCATGTGGTCCCATTCGAATTTCATAAAAATCTGATAATTAGAACTTTTAAAAAAATAAAAACTTTAAATTTCAAATTCATTTTGAAGCAATCGACCAATTAGAAGTTTTCATTTTGCATGCTTTTATGTTACACTTACATAGACACACGATCTTTTCACTGTTAAAAGTTTGAAGTTTTTGCTGCATCGTCACTTCACCGCTTTTATGGAATATCTCTATTTTGACCAATGAGAATTCACCATAATACAATAACGTAATCATTTTCTATAAAAGCGATGGATTGACAATAAAGTAAAAGTTTCAAATTTTTAATAGTGTTCAAAGTGCAAAATCCTAACTGGACGAGGGCCAGGATTCACATAAATTTTGCGCTGTTTGCTAAACGAGATTTATTAACAAGAAAATTTATTTAAAACATTGAAAAATTTGCTAAAATTCAGGCTTCTGATTCGTTAATCTGGTTTCGCTAACAGCGCAAATTCTACCTGGATTCCGGACAAGTTCTCTTATGCAAGAAACCGGAAATATAACATCTAGGGGATATAGTGTGGAAATCGGCTATCTCAGGGCGTCTTCAAGAGCAACTTACAAAAGTAACCAATGTTACCGACAGATTGTAGGGCAGTACGAAAGCAAATTGTGGCATCAATGAAAACTATTCTGTTGAATTGTAGTTGACGTCACACTTCGTTTTGATTTTCATTTCGTACTTGTCTACAATCGGTAAGTGGTCGGTAAGTAACCGGTAAGTTGTGCTGAACACACTCTCTGTAACACTTAAAAAAAAGCGCTAAAATGTTCTATTCTTTAAATGCGCAACAATGCTAATGAAATTTAAAGATAGAAGCGACATCTGCAGGACATTTTCTAAAAATGTAAGAATTATTGCTAGTCTAGATAATGTAACACGAAAATGCCGCAGATGTCGCTGTGATCGACACTTTTGAATTCAGTAGCATCGTTTCACATTTAAAGAATACAAATTTTTAGCAGTAAGGACCAATGAGAATTCTCCATAATACAGCGAAGTAATAGGAAACGATTACTTCGCTCTATTATGGAGCATTCTCATTGGTCAAAACAAAGAAATTCTATAAAAGCGATGGAGTAACGATGCAGCAAAAGGGTAAAATGGAGGATATTCCGAATCTGCGTTCGAGGCTGTAAAAAGTCACGTGGTACCGGTAATTTACCCAAAGAACTTCTAACTGATAAGCAGGTAGGTTGCTATGTTTTCCGCATGAACTGTTTCATTGGCTGGTGGGTATTTACATTGCGTTTAACGAAGTTTTCTCTTCTTTACGCTAGATGTTTTTACCTTGACCACGTGATCATAACGTAGATGGAATATCCTCCATTTTTTACAGTGTCGATAGCAGATTTTCACTCCATGTATTCCAGACTCTCTCCTTCGAACAATGAAAAGTTCTCAAAAATGAAAGCTTATGATTGGTCAATCTTGTTTTGCTTAGCAGCGAATAATCCTTCTGGATCCTAACTACTGTTGCAGAGATGCTAGATTTTTTCCAAACTACGAAATCTTAGCTGGAACAATTCTCGTATACAAAAAGTGAAAGATCCACATCGATCCAGACATGAGAATTCAATATCGAAAAGCTGAAAATTCATCTCTAAAGAGCCTTACACGTTAAAGCAAGAGTGTCTGTGTATCAGGGTGCTTGTTATGCCGGATTCACAAAGTGATTAAAGTACATTGCTATGTGCTAGATTTACATTTTGACAAATATAAATGACGAAAAATTTTGATAAGGTTACCATTAAAGTTAAGATAGTTAACTTCTTTTACCCATAAAACAAACTCGTTCAGGCGACTACCGCCAAGTTCTGGAATAAAAATTCTTAAATTTTCTGTACTTTGGAAAACCGCGTTTATCAAAGAACATTCTTAAATTCAAATATTGCTACTTTTATATAGACGCATGTTGAATCATGGTGTGATTTTCATAATATCTACCTTTTTAGTTTTTATGACTGAAAAGGATATTTTAATACATACGAACATTTAGAATTACTTTGCTATGCATTGAACCATAGAAGCAACTTGACGCGCTCTGATTGTGTACGCGTACTTTAAACTGTAAAAAATCTGACCCTTTTGCTGCATTGTCACTACCTCGCTTTTATAGAATATCTCACTTTTGATCCATGAGAATGCTCCATAATAGGCTGAAATAATCGTTTTCCATAAAAGCGGTGGAGTGAGTTTCAAATTTTTAACAATTTAGTTGGGACAAAAGCGTCCGTGAAAAAAGTATTTGGGCATCGAATGCTGTCACTCTCTTATAGATGCAGCCAAGTACAGGTTACGATTTTCGGATCCCTCGTCGAATCATAACCGCTCATTTCCGATGCCTTTACTGCATTTATAGGAATTAGATTGTTGTTGTTCATCTATTGAATCATAGAGCGATTTTTGTTAAAATCTTTCTTTTTGCTTTTTCTGACTGAAGGGGAGTACTTTTGACTACACTAGAAAAGCATTTTACTATTCATTGATACATGGAGTCATTTTGCTGTTTACTCATATATGGAAGCGCTTTGCCGCGCGCTTATGTGTAAGGACACTTTACTTGAGGCATTGTCACTTTTCGATAACCACTTCCGATGTCCGTACGATTAGATGTTGACTTTAAGATTTCATGAATGCGGTAGCTTTTCGTCGTACCAGATCTGAAGAAGTTACCACATCCAGAAAACCTAAAGATTCACAACGATACTAACCGATATTGTAAGTGTCTTTTGAAAAGTTGACAATCAAACAGTGACAAGTAAAGCAAATACATCAGAACTCAGCAAAGTGCGTTCATTAGTAATGCATTGCAAAAAGCCATCATATGTCAGTACACATAATTATGTATTGCCATTATATGTCAGTACACATAATTATGTATTACGGTATAAATAACGCGTAACTTTTTTTCCAACCACCTTCGTCCTTCCAAGCCCAAGCTCGCACTCTGATTGGTTGTTGCTCTCGGCACTGTTTTCACGTAACTTGGCGATGATCATACTTGGCGTAGCGATAGATGCTTCCGTCGAGTTTGATTTCCTTCGGAGCCGAGTACAAAATAAAAATTTGTGTTTAAAAACTTTTAAAGAGTACAGCTTTCAGTAAGACACGTTCCATCCAATCCAATGCTGCAAGAGAAAAATTACTTTGTACTCGGTTCGGAAGGAAATCAAACTCCTCGACGGAAGCATCTATCGCTACGCCAAGTTACATGAAAACAGTGCCGAGAGCAACAACCAATCAGAGTGCGAGCTTGGGCTTGGAACGACGAAGGTGGTTGGAAAAAAATTACGCATAAATAACTAAAAAGTAGGAAATAAATTTAACTTTTTCAAAAAAATGTATAACCGACTCCAAAAAAGCTCTAAAAAGAATTAAATAATTCTATAAAATTCTCTAATGACAAATCGTTATCCAATAACCACACATTGACTATCATGTACCGGTATAAAACGGTTAAAGTTAATATATGGAATTTAATATCCACCAAACATAGATTTTCCAGAGAATATTTTTTACAAGAGATTAATTTACATTTTTTTAATTTAATTTTTGAATATATACATATAAAAAGTAAGGAATTACTCTTTGAAGTTGGTGCCAAACTATCTTAAGTATAGTAAGAATTGTGGATATATTATGTCTAGTACCATAAATAAAATGGGGAAATCGTTATCGATTATGACTGTTTGGCACCAACTTCAAAAAGTAATTCCTTACTTTTTATATGTATATATTCAAAAATTAAATAAAAAATATGTAAATTAATCTCTTGTAAAAAATATTCTCTGGAAAATCTATGTTTGGTGGATATTAAATTCCATATAATAACTTTAACCGTTTTATACCGGTACATGATAGTCAATGTGTGGTTATTGGATAACGATTTGTCATTAGAGAATTTTATAGAATTATTTAATTCTTTTTAGAGCTTTTTTGGAGTCGGTTATACATTTTTTTGAAAAAGTTAAATTTATCTAATAACTCTTTCGCATTTTGACATTCTTGAATAATTTTTTTTGCATTAGATAGTTGAGGTGCATGCCGATTGCGCACCTTTTTTACTTTTTCGATTTTGGTTGCAGATATATATTTTAAAAAGCACTTTCAGTTTCGAAACCGGTTTTAAAAGTGAAACTAACTTTGTAAAAAATATCTACAACCAAAATCGAAAAAGTAAAAAAGGTGCGCTATCGGCATGCACCCCAGCTATCCAATGCAAAAAAAATTATTCAAAAATGTCAAAATGCGAAAGAGTTATTAGAAAAATGCTTCCCCATAGGAATAGCATTAGCTCGCGAGCTTTTCCTCGAGCGAGGACTGGGGCCTTAAGTCAGTAGTGCATTTTCGGCTTAAAAACATTTTCTTTGGCGACAAAAGCAAGATGAAAATGGTATAGAAACGAATAGTAACTCACAACTTACAGTGTCTTTTACAATCAGATCTGCTTTTTTCTGCTGTAAGTTATATTATACGGAAATTCGATAAAAAAGAGAAAGAAAATAATAAAAAGGGAAATAACTATCATTCAAAATTCATTTAATCAATTTCTGAAATTTATGTTTTTATTCTAACACCAGGGATAAGTCGCCGAAAGTTGAACCATTGTTATATTTCGCGTTAATTTATTTTTTAAGCATTACAAATATTTTTTTCATTTTCAAGATAAATATATTTTTATAATATTACGCCTCATTTAAGCGGTCTTTCTTTATTATTATTAATATTATCAGTAGTTAATTTCTGCTATTATTTGCAAGATATTTGTAATATTTCTAATAAATATAGCCATTTTAATTCTTTTAGCAATTATAATTTTCGCCAAAAACAGCTACTGGCAACCCTTTTGTCAAAAATAACCGAAAAATACGAAAACAACAAATCCGCGAAGCAAATTACGGAGCGCAGAGTGGAGTTGAGTGGACGTCGCCTGCTAGAGAGATTAGGCGTCCGTTCGTGACAGGCGATCGGGCCAATCGAAGCGAACGGTTCGATGCCGGAATGACGTGTGCAGTCTCGCGATTGGCCGAGAAAGTTGTTCTTTCGCATTTCTGAAATAAAAAGTTACGAGTCGTAAAATGTAAATGACAAAAAAATGTTATTGTGGGGATCTCCATAAGAGATAAACATATACCATCGCGGGTTTTTCTGTAGACCTTTTTAATGTGTACAATAATTAGTACATTATTTTGATAAATCTTGTAGGGTTCAGCCTGCGTTTGCAATGTATAAGTGGAAAAAATGAAATTATTTACGACATCACATTAAAAACCTCAAAAATAACAGTATTTCTCCACTATTTAATGGATGTTATTTTACATATAAACCTTCCTCTTGAATCACTCTATCTATTAAAAAAAACCACATCAAAATCCGTTGCGTAGTTTTAAAAATTTAAGCGTACATAGGGATATAGGGACAGAAAAAGCGTGTGATTAAAAACCTCAAAAATAACAGTATTTCTCCACTATTTAATGGATGTTATTATACATATAAACCTTCCTCTTGAATCACTCTATCTATTAAAAAAAACCGCATCAAAATCCGTTGCGTAGTTTTAAAGATTTAAGCGTACATAGGGATATAGGGACAGAAAAAGCGTGTGATTAAAAACCTCAAAAATAACAGTATTTCTCCACTATTTAATGGATGTTATTATACATATAAACCTTCCTCTTGAATCACTCTATCTATTAAAAAAATCGCATCAAAATCCGTTGCGTAGTTTTAAAGATTTAAGTGTACATAGGGATATAGGGACAGAAAAAGCGACTTTGTTTTATACTATGTAGTGATAGTGATTATTTAATATCACCAAAGAGCATTAAATAGATTAGGATTATTTTCTTACATAAAAACTAGAGGGTTCTGCCTGTTGAGGCTGATGCGATTGGCGAAAAAATTGAAAATGACGACAAATAGCCATTTTAGATATTTATCCTATTTCTTAAGAAGGCGAAAAACTTGAATTTTAAATAATTTATAAACATATATTTATTTAATAAATATTGCATGTCTAGCGTACTAAAAATATATACCATGTTTAGAAAAATATTTTTACGTTTATATATTTTAGACATATTTCTAAAACATGTAACTATACATAAAGATATACCTGTATAAATGCATAATATATACACCTATAAATAAACATTACATACTTATATATACTTTTATAATTTTATATATTTCATATATCTATTGTACATGTCAAATTAAAACAAAAGCTGTAAAATTTTCCGAAAAAAAAATGAATAAAGTCCATTTCAGTAGTAAAAAAGCAACTCCAAAGACTCGGGATCGCAACCACATCAATTCATTTAATGTAAAAAAAAATAGCTCCCCCCCCCCCCAAAAAAAAAGAGAATAGGATATGGAATTCTTACATGCTAACTGATAACTTCCGTTCATGCTTCACAGCCTCTAAAAACATTGTAAAGTACCCTGTTTAAAAAATATTACCAAGTTACGGAAGATTGAATAATGTTATCACTACAAAGAAAGCTATTTTTTGTCATCGGGTTGCCGTGCTTTTCCGTTGGAATGAAGCATTTTTCGATAACCATGGTCTCATTTACTTAGTCATAACAAATGACGACTGTTTTCGGGATTGATAAGTCAGATCAATTAAACATTTGAAAATCAGTTTGAAGAAAATTTTTAAGTTAAAAACGTCGCTGTCTTTCTTCCTTTTATTACGATGCTATGAATTACTTATAGACTGGGAGGCGGTTGCACAAACCATTCCCACATTACATTGTCATTAGAAATTGCAGGATTAATTAAAACTCAATTCCTATATTAAAATGCAACTGGTCTGCCAAGTCATTCTAGATGGTAAATATTTATAAACCCCATTTCAGTGGTATATTGATTACATTGGCTTTTGGTTTTTACTGCTCCCAGTCATTCTAGCAGTTATGTTTTTAAGTGCAGGAAAACATAATAAAAAACCCAACGTCGAATTAATCAAATTGAATGCTAATGATTATTTATTTATTTTTATTTGTTAGCAGCAAACATTAGTGAATTGACGATTTTTTGGGGGAACGGAAAAGAAGGGGAAAGTATAAAAAGGAAGACTAGGGATGTGGCTAATTTGGATAATTATTTATTTCTGCGACAAATATTGCATTTTTTTTTCTTCAGGAATTTTTAAGATTTGAATTTCTATGATGGAGAGAGGCAGAGGATGCATCATAATTCATATTATCGCCCGACATGTGGCTCTGCTATGCTGCATTTTTCACGATTTCCGCAACAGCTCTATCTCAAAAGCTGATGTATAAATTTTCATCGAACTTCAGATTCAGTTAGGCCTTAAGACTCCTGTTTCTGCCCCCGAAATCTCTCACGAGCTAATGATATTCCTATGGGGAGACATTTATCTAATAACTCTTTCGCATTTTGACATTTTTAAATGTTTTTTTTTTTTTTTTTTTTCAGTATTGGTTATCTGAGGTTCCTCTCAAGATTGTTCCTTGATTACTTTTTTTAATTTTCGTCGCAAATATTTTTTACAAAGTTAGTTTCACTTTCAAAAGCGGTTCAGAAAGTGAAAGTAATCAAGGTGCAATCTTGAGAAAGACCTCAGCTATCCAATTCAAAAGAAAAAAAAATTAAAAATGTCAAAATGCAAAAGAGTTATTAGAAAGATGCCTCCCCAAAGGAATAGCATTAACTCATGAGTGTCTACGCAGGCAGGGACAAGAGCCTTAATACAAGTGGTAGCCGATAACGTTTACGTATCAATCACTCAATAGATGATTCTTCATTGTTGTTGATGTTCTACAGTTTGAATGCTTTTGCTACATTAGTTTTTACAGGGATATCCAAAAGATATTTGTTCTTTTTCAATTTGTTAACGGATGATAACTCCTAATGATGTTTAAGGATAAAATCTTACGGAAATATAGTACGGACATACAGTATTCTGTTAACGCACCTGGAGTTTCAAGATAATTACTCAAGTATTTTTCTTGTTTTTAACAAAACGTCAAAAATCACGATGTTTAACAAAATGGTCATCACTGACCATATGGTGTAATGATGGAATTTTACAATCTATAAAATATATAAAATTGTATAACAATAACTTATCCCAATTTCATATACTGTTTTTTTAATAAAAGTACGCAAAATAACGTAGTACATTTTAATTTAAGATGACAGTGCTGCTTTTTTAGCTCACAGGCTATCATAGCCTGAGAGCTTATGTGCCCGCCCGTTCTGTATGTTCGTTCGTATGTGCGTAACGCGATAACTCATGATAAAAATATCCGATCCTCTTAAAATTTTGTATGTAGGTATATCCTGACAAGGCGCTTCCCTGATTAGTTTTTGAAGTTCATTCGATATGTATAAGAGGCGGAACGGGGGGCTCATGCCCCCCGTTAGTTGATATAAATGGGATTTTCATGCAGAATTAAGTTTTCAAAATTTAGATTAGGATCATTCTGATGAGGCGATTCCGTGACTGTTATTAGGTGTTCATTGAATAAGTATAAATAGGGGGAACAGGGGTTCTAATCCCCCCCCGTTAGTTGATATAAATGGGATTTTCATGCAGAATTAAGTTTTCGTTCAAAATTTAGATTAGGATCATTCTGATGAGGCGATTCCGTGACTGTTATTAGGTGTTCATTAAATAAGTATAAATAGGGGGAACAGGGGTTCTAATCCCCCCCCCGTTAGTTGATATAAATGGGATTTTCATGCAGAATTAAGTTTTCGTTCAAAATTTAGATTAGGATCATTCTGATGAGGCGATTCCGTGGCTGTTATTAGGTGTTCATTGAATAAGTATAAATAGGGGGAACAGGGGTTCTAATGCCCCCCCCGTTAGTTGATATAAATGGGATTTTCATGCAGAATTAAGTTTTCGTTCAAAATTTAGATTAGGATCGTTCTGATGAGGCGATTCCGTGACTGCTATTAGGTGTTCATTGAATAAGTATAAATAGGGGCAACAGGGGTTCTAATGCCTCCCCCCCCCTCTTAATTTATATAAATAGGTTTTTCAAGCAGAATTTTCAGATTTCGTTCAAATCTCTGAATAGTTTTGGAAGTTTAATGGTTAAGTATAAAAGAAGGGGATAACTCCTTTTAAATTATATAAATGCTAAATGGGTTTTTATTAAGAATTATCTAATTTGCTCTGAATTTTGGATATAGATTTTTTATATGATAAAGCATGTCTTTGATAGTATAGGAGGTTCAATGATTAAGTATAAAAAAAGAGGAAATGGGAGAGCTGTTTCCCCTTCTTAATTTTTTTTTCGAACGGAATTAACCCTTGAAAATATAAGGCTTTAATGTACAATTAGTATTTGTAGCCTGTGAGCTCAATGCCATCAGTTTAACTGGGCAGTATTCTTTATTCTTAATAATATTTATAAAGTAAAAGAATTGTCTAAAATTCGTATAAGATGATCTCTTAATTAGTGATTTGGTAAAATGTGATTTATTGGGATAAGAATAATTAATTGCATGATTGATGACGTCATTTCTTGGCCTCGGAATATTGAGCTACATTTTAATGCAAGGATATTTTTCTCTGTCCTTGAATCAAATATATAAACTCTAAATAAATTCTATTTTTTACTGTGTTTTCATTAGATGCATATATATGTTCTAAAAATTTTCAGCATATTAAACTGGATATATTTTTTAAATTAATTTACTGATATCTATTTTTTCTTTGTCCTACATGACGTATTTTTATAAAGCAAGGAATATTTTAATAACCAATAATTTATTTATTTTCATAATCAGTTTTATTTATACAAAAGTATACAAAATACTAACATATTACATTTCAATTTAAATGTTTGCTTTTCTCTTAATGATATTTGTAATGAAAATAATTAAATTGTCTAAAATCTTTATAAAATGACTTATTAATTAGAATTCTATTGAAATGTGTTTTATTGGCCTGTGAATAATTAATTGTGCGACTGATGATGTGATTTATTGGCCTCGAAATATTGACCTCAAAATTTAAGGCAAGAATATTTTTAGCAACTTTTGAATCAAATATGAACTCTAAATAAATTGTAATATTTTTTTTACGCTGTTTTCATTACATGAATATCCACACTTCAGAACTTCTCAGAACATAAAATAAGATAATATACTGTGTAACTAGTTATTGTAAAGCTGCAGACATCTGTTTGCTTACTGCACTAGGGGAAAATATGGTTCTGGTATCTAAAATCTAAATTGTGACTCTAAAAAAATAGTTCCATGTCATCCTTATAAGTTCTAGTTCCCTTTGCTAGAAAGTTCTAGAATCTGCTGCTAGAATTCAAGAGCATTTTTATATATTATTGTTGTCAAACTTTTTTGAAAATCTCTGCAAAGTGAGCACGAAAAGTTAATTTTAGTAATTATAATTCTAGTTTATGAAACCATTCTCGAAATCAAGCGATCATTTCTTGCTGCTGAAATGATTCAATATAGTTTCGTCATCTAGAAATAAGAGACAAGAAATTCTAGGTCATTTCGCCTATTCAGCTTAGTTGTTGACTCTATTAGCATAGTTCGGACATCTACGTCTCTAGATTAGGGATTCAGAAAGTGAATAAATATTCATTCTAGGTGAAGCAAGCATATATTTTTTGGCTATAGTTACATAAAAAGTTCTAGGCATACCAATTTCCCAAAAAACTCTTACCGTACAATTTTTTTTTTTCAGTATAAATATGAATTTTCTAAAGCGCTTTTGTTGTTATTGCACTTAGAGTTTTAGACATTCCAGTATCCTAAAAAATTCTTAGTATAAATATATATATATATTTAAGTGGGAGTTTTACACATATAATAATTTAAAAACAAGAAACTCATTCTAATTTAACATCCAATTTTATTTACATAGATGTATACAAAATAGCATTTGTATTTCAGTATTAGAAAGCAATGTTGCGTTTTCTTATTCATATTTATAAGGAAAATAATTTAAATTTTTAAAATTCGTATAAGATGATTGCACAAGAGAAGGAGGGAAAATTAAATCAAAATTTACATATTTATATTGCAGAAATATGGTGGTCAATGTGGGTTTATATGGGTGTCAAAATTTTTTACTTTTATTTTCTGTTCAGTTTTCTAGAAAATTTTTAGTAACTGAACAAAGTGTACATGATGTAGTTTTATACAGTATAAAATAATTTAATAACAAATGATTTAATCCAGTTTCACCTCCAGTTTTATTTATATAAAATAACATATTGTAATTTAATTTTAGAAAACAATCTTCTTTTCTTCTTAATAATATTTGCAAGGAAAATAATTTAAATGTCTAAAATTCATATAAAATGATTGCACAAGCGGAGGGAATCCACTTCTTTGTGTCAAAATTTTCCATTTTTATTTTTTACTCAGTTTTCAAGAAAATTCTTAGTAACCGTATAGATTTTATTTATTTATTTTTATTATTATTATTATTTATTTATTTTTACAGTGTACATAATGTAATGTTACACAGGATAAAATAATTTAAGTAATTTATTCCAGTTTCCAGTCCAGTTTTATTTACATAAAAGTATACAAAATAGTACATTGCATTTCAGTATTAGAAAGCAGCATTACTTTGTTCTGATTAATATTTATAAGGAAAATAATATAATATAATAATATCTAAAATTCATATAAGATGACTTTTTAAGGGGGGGGGGAGGAAATACACTTCTTTGTGTCAAATTTTTTCAGTTTTATTTTCTGCTCAATTTTCTAGAAAATTCTTAGTAATCGTGCAGATTTTTTTTTTTTTTGTCAGTGCAAATGATGTAGTTTTGCGCAGTATATAATATTTTAATAAGAAGTAATTCATTCCAATTTCACCTCCAGTTTCATTTACATAAAAGCATACCAAATATCATATTGCATTTCAGTATTACAAAGCAATTTTTTTTTTCAGTATTATTTTTTTTTAAAGTGATAGAAAATAATTTAAAATATATATAGGGGGAACTGGGGTACATTGATACATGGGGCACATTGATACACCCCCTCTACCGCTCACAGGGTCATTACAGGAAGTTTCACAACAGCTCCAAAAGATGATGCTAGTGTATTCAACTACATACAGAAAATCTTGGAATGATTCAGTAGTTTGGTGAAATGGGACGGGTGATTTATTGTTTTTGTTGTTCAAAAGTAAATATGAGTTGTACAATTGAAATGCTATTATACAACTGTTCCAGTATTTTCAACCAAAATGAATACTCTCCCTGGTAAGTACAGCTACTCTTTATCAGTTCTTCATTATTTATTGTTAGATATATTGTGAAGTGTTGGATTTGAGACTCATTTTATTCAAAATCGCTGTATGGGGCACATTGATACAGTCTATGACGGGGCACATTGATACAGCCTAAATCCTTTAATAGTTCATATTTTCATTATCTTTTATTATTTTTTTTTTACCATACACTCCTTAATCCAACCTTTTTTTTCACGAAAAATTTCTAATATTAGTTTTTATTGAAGTGAAATGGCTCTAATTTCTTTATATTAGAACATTTTATAGTATTTTTGAAAGCAGAAGACGTAGGAACGTACCCAGCATCTAGTGCTTGTAGAACTAATATAAAAGAAAAGGACGCCATTCTGGCAAATCTCGAATTTATATCGATTCTCCAGAGAAAAAAGTATTTTCGACATGCGAAATGTTAAGTAAGAGAAACAAACTGCAGAACAGAAAATGATACTTATATTATAAACAGAATTTTTAATATAATTATCCTTTATTTTCTGTTTATGAACCTATTTATAAACAGAAAAACTGGTAATTTTTCATCTTTCATAAGAAAGAAGATAATGCTGGGGTTGAAGTGCTAGATATGACAAAGTTACCACAGCCAACAATCAGACAAGAAACAGCCACAACATCAGGTCATAATATATTTAATTTTGATTGCTTTAATATTGCTTAAAAATAAATTGTGGGTGATTTGAATTTTTATAAATAAATATAAAAGGGTTTTCTAATTCATTTTCTATGAAAAATATGCATTGGTATTATTTTGTCTTCATTTTTCTCAAACGTATCAATCTGCCCCGGGGATGGGGCACATTGATACAAATGACTTTTTTTGATTTTTTTAAAATTACATGCAAAAATACTATATAAAACAATGATTGTACATTTTTATAACATACTACACAAGTTTTGCTGTCACCTCATGGAAAAAAAACTTGAATTTTCTACTTTCTTGACACCAAAAAAAATCTTAGAAAAAAACTGTATCAATGTACCCCAGTTCCCCCTAAATAATGATATTTGAAACGAAGTTTTTGCCAAATTGGAGTCAGAAAAAAATCGCAACAATGTAGTGCGTATATGACATTTGTGCCACTTTGTATAATTAATATAATATTTATATGTGAAAAGCTTTAAAAAGTTCAACATTTTCGTTTTCATTTTCGGCCAAAAATACGAATATTACCGAAATTCGGTTTCGGCCTTAAAAATCTCTTTAGGTCGATCCTAAATAATAATAATCCTAAAAATTACATGATTTTTAGTTCAAACAAGAAAATAATTTAATTGATGATCTCCTAACACTTTCTCAACTAATTTTTTTTCATATATACATTGTCAAAAAGTGAATGTGGTTTTTGCTCATTAACATATAAATGTTATAATTATATAATCAGTGGCGCGAACCTAATATGTCACCATGGGGCGCGAGTCTATCCAAAAATTTGATCTCACCGCTCACTCAATTTCGGTTGATTTAATGCATAATTTATTTTTTTTATTCGCTGAAATTAAAGTTGGTTTTATTAACGTTCTCAAAATAATTTTGTTCGAAAAATAGCAGGGACATTAATTAGACTTATAGGAGCACTAAAAACCCCTTCAGTAGATGTACAGTTAAATTTCTCTCAAAAACATATTTCCTGCATATTTTGCCATTTGTGTTGATATCTTGAATTGATAAATCACTTATATGACTAAAATGTATGCTTTTCTTTATATATATATATTTTTTAACTTTCAATAGTTAACAATTCCAATGTTATTTAATATAAACATTAACATAGTCATAAGGAAGAACTTATAAGAATGTAATTTAATAAAATATTTATTAAATTATAATAGTTTAAAAATTTGCTTAGAAAAAACATAACTTATTTTCGAATCATCATCTTTAATCATTTCCTCCTCCCATTTCACTCTCTACACACATGAAAATATTATATGTGTGTATTATTTTACTCAAAAGTTTTTAAGCCCATCTAATATTTTTGAAAAGTTGGCACTACACCACATTTTAATTTTAGTATTTTTTGGTGTTTCACAATTATAATGGATTGTGATAAGGGATTGTTCGTAATAAAAGGGCTGAAACGAAATAAAATTTATGTAAGGGATGCTGTCTCGAAAGGATTAATAATGTGTTTCAGCAGATCCTTCATTTCCTTACGCGCAAATATCTTTCAGGGACTGTCTCTTCATTTTTATTGAGATCTGCTGCATCTTTTCCTAATTTTGATTCTGCTTGTTTGGAAACTTTTCCTCTTAATTTTTTAGTTGATTTGGTCTTTTTAATGGTTTCTATTGTATCATCTGCAGACATTACATATGACAGACTGCTTAATTCTTCTAAACTTTCAATGGACATTGTCTCAGAGCTTCCTCCCATACTTTCCACTGACATTGGTTCAATGATTGATTGACTTTCCACTGACATTGGTTCAATGGTTGATTGACTTTCCACTGACATTTGTTCTGTATGCTGACTGTTGCACTCATCTAATTCTTCCACCGACATCAATTCAGGACTTAATTCGGCGCTATTTTCAGGTGAATTTAGCTTTAAATGCTTATTGAATCCAGAAGAAATACGCGTAATGTTGTTTTCCTGACTAGTAGAACTTTCATCACTGATCATAGATTTCCTCTTCCGATTGCCTTTTTCTGATTGTTCCACAGACATTCCGTGTTTGCCTTTTTGAGATACTTCAAGAACTTTCGGTTTTGTTGATTCTTTTCTATTTCCATCGCTAGTCTTACACGATATCATATCGTAATACTGCTTTAAAGTGCTTTGAATTTTGCAATTATTTGAATTTGGTAATTGTGCCTTATTTTCTTTATCTTCTTCTTCTTCTTCTTCTGCAGATTTCTCCATTCGTTTTGCTTTTTTAATAAGTCTATCTTCCAGTTCTTTTCGATGTATCATGCGTATTTCTATATCTAAATGTGTCTTATTTTCTTTATCTTGCTCTTCCTCTACAGATTTCTTCAACTTTCTTATTTTTTTAATAAGTTTGTCATCCAGTTCTTTTTGTTGTTTCATATGTATCATGTGAATTTCTATATTGTCATAAACCCATAATATTTGCTTTTTGACTCCATCAATGTTGTCGGAATATTTTCTAATAATGGGCAATATTTTTTTGCTATGACTGTTCAGAACTTCGTCAGTAAGAAAAATCTGGAGTTCTTCAGGTTTCAAAGGGCCCGTGGAGGCTTCAATAGTTTTCTGCGCATAAATACTCAGCTTATGGTTGCTATCTAAATGAAAAGAAAAGAACATTAAAATATTTGCAATACATATACAGTTAACGTCTGAATTAAAAAAACTATAAAAAATGAATAAAATTAACTAATACTGACTTGAATACATTTAAAAATTAAAATTTTTATTTAAAAAAAATACTAATAAACATTTAAAAATACAAAAAAAAATAAACGTTTTGCCAAGCTTCTCGCAAGGCATATCAGTACAAATTCCATTGCATAACAAACAATGGAACAAATCAAGAACAGTTACAGTTAGTTTATTTTAGAAATATATAATATTCATTAGGGATAGAACATTCTTGATTTGTTCCACTGTTTGTTATGCAATGAATATTTGTACTGATGATGTCTTTGCGAGTAGCTTGGCGAAACATTTACTTTTTGTATTTTTAAATGTTTACTTCACTGTTAAAAATCTTGTCCTAGTTTGAACCAAATTTTGGTGCTTAACAGCTGCCACTGTTAGATGGTGAAATCTTGAACCAATATTTGGAGCTCCTGTTGAAGCACAGTTCCAATAGTTGGAATGAGATTAAATTAGGAAGCTCCAAATGTTGGTACAAGATTTCACCATCTTATACACTGTAAAAAAAAGGGTCGATCTACTAAAAAAATTTTAGTGATCCTTGTAATTACTAAAAAATTTTTAGTAATCTTAGTCGGTTACAAAAAAATCTGTAAGAATTACTAGAAAAAAGTTAGCAACGAATAGAGTTAATAGTTTTATATTTTTAATAGCTCTTACTAAAACTCAGTTGGTGTGGCCTTGATAGCATAATGGTTATAGTAACGGACTCCAGGCTAAAAGGTCCCGGGTTCGAAACTTGCCACCGTCAAATACGCCCCGAATGTTTGTAGTGTCTCGTTAATAAAGGGATTATGAAAATCCTATCGGAGCGGGTAGGAATGTTTGGTGCTGCCATCTATTGCGGTTTTGCCGAAAATCTTCCGCTTCAGAAGTCTGGATGCAGCTCGAAGGAAGCTCCTGCCTTTCGGGCGCACGTAATGGTTATTAAAAATAATTTTGGAGCTATTACTAAAATTTGCTTGGTGGCTCATACTAAAAATTTTTAAGTTAGTTATACAAAAAATTCTTTTGTTCAGTTTACAAAAGAAATGCTTGTTTCACTTGCAAAAAAAAGTTTGTAATGGTTACTAAAAAATTCTGAGGAATACAAATTTACTAAGAAATTTTTAGTAACCTCTTGAATTTTTTTTTTACAGTGTATATGGTGGCAGGTATTGAGCAACAAAATTTGGTTCATACTAGAGCAAAATTTTTAACAGTGTAGTATTTTTATTTGTTGTATATAAATGTTAACTTTTTTAATATATTAAAGTGTGACTTAGTTTATTTTATTCAATCTTTTAATAATATAAAATACATTTGATATTAAACGCTTCATACATCAGGGATGAGATTTTCGATTTTTTTGCATACACCTCAAATTAACTTAAGTATAATCTTAGTTACCTAAATATAATACACCTAAATCTAATTACACACCTATAAATCTAAGTATAATATTAGAAAAAATATTATTTCATTAAATCACAGTATTTTTGTGCTTTAACAGAACAGCATTTTCTCTAAGATTACACTAGTAAACAAAAACTCGGAAATTTCATCCCTGATACATGCAATTGAATGTAAACAAATGCAAATAAATAAGTTACAAAAAACCATACAAAAAAGATTATAAGTTAAAATATCATAATAATATCATGAAAATAAGGACACATAAAACGGTAGAAAAAAGTTTGGCATCGGTATATAGTAAAAATTCCTCTGATAACAGTTTAAAATTATTTTTTTTGGTATATTCTTGCAGATTTCATTTTTTAAATCATTTTTCTTCCTTTCATTTTTCACTATTTATCGTACAATTCGTTTCTTTACATATACTTGTCAATCTTAAATTACAATCTTCTTACACTTTTGTGAAAATCGCAAAATCTTTCATTGTCCGAAAGCCTTTTCTTTTTATAATTTTTTTATAGTTTTTTACGTGTAATAGTTTTATAGATTTTGTAAGTATTTTATATGTAAAGCATAACTGAGTATTCTTTTATAAAAAAAAATCATCGCATTTTTTCTTTATTTATTTTCGTTTCAAATGTATGTTTTGACAAAAAACATATGTTTTAAACATAAATAAAAACAAAAAATATCCCCACAGTATTGGTATATGTAACTGGATGATACAATGAAATAATTTTTGAATTTAGTGTTGTGATCAGAAACACATCAAATAATCTATACTAGATTCTGCTAGTTCTATTCGTCATAGACGAATACCTCGTGTTCGAATATTTTTAAAGGTGATAAAAGGTTACTCGGTTTATTTTTTAATGATTTTCATGCGTATATTAGTTATTATATATGAAAAAATTACTCTTTGGGGGGTCTGTGCAAATGCAACATTATCATTTTAGGAAGGAGGGGGAGGGACTATCATATAATATCGTAAGATATCTCTACGGGGAGGGGGGTGGTGTCTTTGATATTGATATCACTTTTAATCCAATCAAATTTTTCTCTTTTCATTTATAACATGGTCGAGTACAAAATAGCATGTTACCTTTGTTTAGCTTAATGTCTAGTTTTATGAAAATACAAGGTAGGGCATAAAGATCTCCCCATTTTAAGAGGTCAATAAAAATATATAACACATTAAAAACAAATATTTTATGTTTACATTTGGGAAAAAAAATGTGTGCCATTTATTAATTTTTACAATCTGTAACAATTTTGCTATTAATTTCAAGGTTTTTCTCCACGAAAAATGATATCGTAATATGCAGCAGCATGTGACTTCTTCCTGCGGGGTTATCTGAAGGCTAAAGTTTACACACATAAACCCAAGTCCTAAACACTCGACGAACTGAAGGATGCTATTCAATTTGAAATTGCAGCAATTCTTCCAGCACTGGTGAAAAAGGTTAGGCTGAATTTCCGGAAGAAAACACAAGAGTATAGAGATAGAAGGAAAACATTTAGATGATATCATTTTTCGTTCAACGAAACCTCGAAATTAATAGCAAAAATTATTACAGATTGTAAAAATTGATAAATGGCATACATTATTATTTCCGAATATAAACATAAAATATCTGTTTTTAATGTTCGATATATTTTTATTATATATATTAGATGCAGTGTCGTTCTCCTCGAAATTTCAAATTTTGCATTACAATTTATTATCATTAGGGAAAAATAACAAGACAGTTAAGTTTACATGAAAGAGAAAAATACTTTTTTCTATGAACCAGACATAGAAATTTACATTAATTTGTATTTTCAGTACCCCCTAATCGCCGAGCAAAATTGCAAAAATGTAATGTTGTTTTCTCATTCATTTATTTTAAATATTAATAAAAGTGGATTTTCTAACATGGTATAATTTGTTTGTTACGTGTATGCTTATAAACCTTGAAAGTATCAATCACAACTTAATTTCTTAAAGCTGGATTATATTTGTGGAATTATATTAATTTACATAAAGGTTCAATTGCAGTGAAATCTGCAGCCTTTTGAACGGATATATCCGGTTGCGGCAGTGGGAAGGTTAAGGGCACAAAATTCATTTTGGGACCCGCTGAAAATTTGGACCCCTATACCCTTGTGGTAATTTGGCGGTGATAAACTCTTTTATTTTTTTCTATCTGTAAAAAAAAAAATATTTGGATTTATATAAAATTTCAATTTCCGGTTGTCATCGGATTTATACGTTTTAAGAAGCCCTGAATACGAATCGACTGCTTTTAGAAAATGTCTGCCGGTGACTTGATCTAAAAATTTAATACCAGTAAATAAATGCTAATCTTAATTTGTCTTCCCTGCATTGTTAAACTTTTTTTTTTTTTTTCTTTTTTTGTTAAATTACAAAGAATCTACGGGTAATCCATTATCTTAAATCTTATGCAAAATAACAGAGATTAGAAAAACCGAGATTCTGCTCAATAACAGAGAAGTTATTCTGTAAATTTACAATGGGCTCTGTAGATTAACATCGTTAAAAATACCCATGATTCTGTAAATTTATTTTAATCATAATAATTTAATATAGTTTTCAAAATTAGTGATTACTCATTCTGTAGTAACCTCAAAGAATTTTAAATTTTCGAGTAAATTTGAATAGGATATCAAATATTTTTTACCAAATTTGTACCAACACTGTTAAAAATTTGAAACTTTTACTTCATCGTCACTCCATCGCTTTTATAGATAACGATTAACCTCAGGTAATGGACCATTCTCATTGGTCCATATAGAGATATTCTACAAAAGCAATGGAGTGACGATGCAGCAAAAGTTTCAAACTTTTAAAAGTGTAGTAGTTCTGGGTTTGAACCTGAGACCTCTTGACGGTGGAAAGGCACCATACTAACTGAATTATAGAAGAGCTTGATACTGAGAACAAAGTATGACTTTTGTCATAATTATGTGATTGTCGATAAAAATCCCCACTAAATCCGAGAAGATGATTTTTTTTCTGGATTACTCTAAGTTAAAAAATATATTTAAACTAAATTTTCTTCTTTAATATGTCTAATAAAATTACAAAATAATTTTAAAAATGTGTATTTTGAATTAAAATTTTTAACAGAAATAAAAAAATTTAAAAATAAAGACATGGAAATCTCTACAAGGAATTAGATATAAGATAAGGGAAATATCTGTAAAATGATGACCGAGAAACTCAATCAAATACATTTAACCGAGAACTAGTGTAAATTTACAGAAGAGTCTCACTTTTATTTTCTGCGTTTTTGCAGAAATTTTCAGCAGTGTCCGAAATGTAGAATGTTTGAATTGTGCTACCCCGATGGTGCGTCCCCGATGATGTCGTATTTTCAAGATTAAACTGTATATATATATACATAAAGAGTTCTATAGTTAATTATAAGAATTTACTAATTAATTAAAATGAAAGTATTTCAAACAGTACCTCTACATGCATTTTGTTTTTCTATCTTATCAACTCTTTCTGTCAATTCTTTAACCTGCTTCTCTAGAAAGCTAATACGATCATCCTTTTCCATTTTATCCATGTTTTCTATCCTGAAACACAATGGAAATTTTAAATATTTTGAAAACTTTATGGACAAGCATGTTTTATATAGATGTTATGTTTTCCGAACTAATAATTACAACAACTAATAATTACAACTAACAACTAACTAATTACAACTAATAATTACAGTTATTTTAAAACTGTTTTTAAATTAATCTTACAATTTTTTGTAGTTTTTACTGAATAACAGATGCAAACACCCGTATCATTAAAGCATTAAAGTTAAACACATATACAGGATGATTCAAACAAACGCTGACAGAATGATATGACAAATCAAGCATACAACAAGGATAAAAAATCACGTTAGGAACACAGGATCTCAAGCTACTTACTGAATCACAAATACAGGGTGTTTTATTCTAACTACACCCGATTTTACTGTAATAATTTCAAGGAAAACAAAGACATTGTAATGAAAATACTACGATATGTACCTTATTTTGTGTGAAATGTGATAATGTTATGAAAAGATCTGGAAAAGCATACTGCTCAAGCAATCGATAATACTGTATAAACGGATTATCACACAGTTCAAAATGTGGTGTCAAGTACACATTGCTGGAGCGCATAATGCAAACTTACAGCATTTTTGTTTGGGTTATCACATTTAAAAAAAGGGTGAGAATGTCTGTTAAATGTTTTATTATAATATACTTCAGTTTTCTGAAACTTATTACTGTCAACCCAAATTGAGTTAGGATAAAACACCCTGCATTTGTGACTCAATGAGTGGTTTGCGGCCCTATGTTTCTATGTGATTTTTTATCCTCATCGTATGACCTATTTGTCATATCATTTTGTCAAAGTTTTTTTTTTTTAATATTTCTGTATATACTAATGTGTATAGTGTACATTCAGTATATACAAGATTAGCATAAATGTATGACAATTTTTTTAAATGTATATTTTCAAAACAATTACACTTATTATAATAAGTGATAAGGTTACTGGGCTATGTTTTTTCTAAAATGACTCTCAAGATTCTGGCAATTCAGCTAACAAATTCTATTGTGCACTTGAATTAAAATATGAACTTTTGTAAATGTGTACAGTTATGTTTGTTTTAGATGACAGAAATTTTAAAAATTAGATTTTAGTGTCTAAAAATGAAAATATATAATCGATATGGCCAAAAGTGACCGGCCACTTGCAATTTTGGCGATTTGTTAAATATCTAGAAAAATACATGAGGAATTATCCTGAAACTCTAAATGTGTAAACATAATAGTACAGGTCATATATTTCGGTGAAGATTTTTCCCGAAAGGATAGGAGACCATTAACAAATTGAAAAAAAAAAAAAACAAATTTCTTTTGGATAATCCTGTCAAAAATAACGTAGCAAAAGCGTTCAAACTGTAGATTATGATTGAGTCGCTTATTGTAATAAAATGCGTTCATTTTTACTTTTTCGAATATGCATGCGGATAGCATGTATATTCGAAGAGAAATTAAGGTTTTTATAAAAACAGTCCTAAATTTGTTCTAATTCTTTGCTTATAATTCTAGAGTTTTTAATGTAAAATTATCTTCTTTTCCAAAAATATGACAAGCAACATTGTACAGAATACTCTGTAATCAGAATTAAAAAATAATAAAAAATGTATAAAAAAATGAAGGTTTACTAAGTAATTCTTCTTTACGCATGCGTAAATTCTATCAAAATTTCATTCGCAGATTGTGTTAGCTAAATGTATAGAGCAATTTTTATAAAAGTCTGAAAAACATAGTTTGAAAATTCTGAAAGCGATCGTTGGTAGACAAACCTTAAAATCCTTTATTACCAAAATGACGCAAAAAGATAAGGGGTTGTATCCATTGATTAGTGTTAATGTAGAATACACAATATGGCACTTTAACTACATTTTGATACAACCTCTCGTTTCTTTGCTTCATTTTGAGAACAGCGGATTTTGAGCTTATTCTACCGTCGATCACAGAATTTTCAAGCTATGTTTTTGAGACTTTTACAAAAGCTACCCTATATATTCAGCTAACACAATACCCAAATTAAATTTTGATAGCATTTACCCATGAGCAATGAAAAATTATCTAGTAAACCTGCTCATTTTTCATACAATTTTTTTAAATATTTCGAATTCTGATTACCGGCTATTGTGTACAACATAATATTGTTTGTCATATTTTTGAAAAAGAACATTATTTTATACTTAATAACTCTTCAAATTATAAGCAAAAAATTTGGGACTGTTTTTATAAAAACCTTAATTTTTCTACGACTATACATGCTATCCGCTTAAAAATGAGCACATTTATTACAATAAGCGATTTAATCATAATCTACAGTTTGAAAGCTTTTGCTACATTAGTTTCGACAGGGTTATCCGAAAGATATTAATTCTTTTTCAATTTGTTGATGGTCTCCTACAAAGTTTCAGGGAAGAAATCTTCACAAAAATGTATGATCTGATGTATTATATTTACACACTTAGAGTTTCAGGATAATTTATCATGTATTTTTTTAGATATTTAACAGACTGTCTATTATCACAAGTGCCCGGTCACCTTTAACCATATAGTGTATATGTACGACTTAATCTTTCTTTTTTCATGGATCTAGATGCCCCATAAAAATGGGTCAACTGGAATAAAAGTATAAATAACTTTTAAAAAAATTAAACCAGACAGATTCTGTAAATTATATATCAACTAAAGAGCGTTATAAGGAAAACCTTTTTTGTCAAGGTGCCTAAAAGTAATACCAAATGTGCAATTATTAGATTTATATACACAAAAAACATAAGAATAAGTAAAACACATATACAGCGTGTCCAGCAAATAACATACTGATTTCAAAATTAAATTTCTCAAAAACGAAGATCTAGAAAATAATGCGGTAAGCGGTTTGTTTATTAGGTAAGTTGTAAAAATCTTATATAGAAGTTTCGAACTGTGAATATTTTAAAAAGTTTGTGTTCTAATTAAAACAATGCCTGATTTGACATTTTTCTTGTTTTAGTTTTTTTTTTTTTTTTTTTTTTTTTTTTTTTTTTTTGCAGAGAACAAAATTTTTGGCGTACAGTGCCATATTTTAACGATTTTTGGAAAAAAAAAAGTTTTGAAATTTCAAAAATTAAGTTCGAAAAATCGTTAAATATGGCACTGTACACTGAAAAACTCATTCTCTACAAACAATCTAAAACATGAAAAATGTCAACTCCAGTATTCTTTGCAATCAGAACACAATCTTTTCAAAATATTCACTGCTCGAAACTTTTGTATAACATTTTTACAGCTTACCTAATAAACAAACCGTTTATCGCATAATTCTACCGATCTTCGTTTTTGAGAAATTTAATTTTGAAATCAGGGTGTTATTTGCTGGACACCCTGTATATTAGGGTGGTTCAAAATTTTTTATTTTCAGATAAAGACCAAGACACCCCTTACTTTTTTTACATTTAGCCATAGAATCTTACTCCTAAAATCGCAGCTGTTTGCACCTACAGGAAGATGGTGCTCAAAGACCCTTCATTTTCGCACTTTTTGGTAATTTTACACAATTTTAAACTTTTGGAATAATGAGAATATATGTTTAAAAAGCATAATTTTTAAACAAAGGCTGATCTTTTTTTATGCTTTCATAATATTTAGTACATAATATTAAGTTTAGTTGAAGTATTTGGCAACAGTTTTTTTACTTAATGCATCTGGCAACACTGCAATATTTCTGACACAAAAAGCCACAATTGTGTAAGCAGTGGATGTTCTACAATGTTCTGCAAGCTAGAAATTGAAGTTCAGTGATAAATTTAAAACAAATTAGAGGTTAGTAAAATTCTATTTTTATATTATAATTTATCTTTATCATGTCAGTTTTGTTTTCATTTTGCAAGTTTTGGTTTTGAGCTTATGTATTTTTGTTGTTTATTTCTATGTAAAAAAATATGTTCCTATTTAATAAAAATGTTTTCTTTGTAATATAAGTTAACTTTTTCTTTACTTTGATGCTACTAATATCTTTTTAAAGTAACTTTTATCTAATACATTAGTTCTTATTTTTTATTTTAGAAAGAAAATCTGTTCTCAAAAGTTAAATGACATGGCATCAATATCAACACGCCACAACACTGAAATTTTTCTGATTGGTCCCATGATTTTAGAACCATTGTCCACCACACTAAAACAATTGCCAACTGTAAAACAAGCCCTACAGCGTTTTCATTTTCATTTGAGAGAAAATAAGTCAATACAAAATGCCAGTCATATGACAATTGAAGAAGTGAGAGATGTGTGGCTTAAAGCTAACATTCCTACAATGCTTGGGACACATGCTATAGAAAAACTTGAGAAAACTCATGGAAAATGGCTCTTAATAAAGAAAAATAAAAAACGTTCCTCAGCAGCTCAACTAGAAAGGGAACAAATGTTTAAGAATGAATTGGACACTCTTTTTGATATTGCCCATGCTGATGCTTTGAATCTAATAAAAATAAAAGAAGGTTGGGATTTTCTTATTGATCAACGAAATAGACGCAAAATGTATTTGGGAAATGAAGATAGAGAATTTATAAAAAAGCAAGAGAGAATTCTTAAAAGAAAAAAACAGGAAGAACGACGAAAAGAAAAAGTCACAGGTGTGGATATGGACAGTTCATCAACAATTGTTTATTCAATGATAGATTCAGAAAACTCAGAATCGACTTCCCAATCAGATGTTGATGATGATGAATT
Organism: Maratus speculifer; assembly: GCA_964019185.1. NCBI lineage: Eukaryota > Metazoa > Arthropoda > Arachnida > Araneae > Salticidae > Maratus > Maratus speculifer. The sequence goes on along the minus strand of OZ025303.1, from coordinate 109,832,447 downwards.
TTTTTCCCAGCGTAAAGGAAAATCTTATTCACAATCCTGAAAAGAAACAAGATTTGCCTAGAACACAACTGTTCACATCTCATGTTACTAGTGCTTTCGATCATAACAAGACTTCTGATCGCGAAGCTCTGCGTTTGATTGTTCCAGTTGTATCAGCTCTGGGGCATGATCCTAGTGCACTTCCTCTTTCAAGGAGCACCATACAACGATCAAGAAAGAGAGCTAGAAAAGAATATGTTGAATCAGCAATTCGTGATTTTAAACCCGATTGTTCTCTAGTGCTCCATTGGGATGGCAAACTTTTACCTGAGTGTCTTGGATTGGGAAAGGTTGATCGGTTGCCAGTGCTTGTTTCGGGAGCTGGTATTGAAAAGCTTCTTGGTGTTCCAAAGTTGAGTGGTGGAGGAACAGCAGAAAATATAGCGAATTCTATTAGTAAATTATTACAAAAGTGGGGTGTATAGAAAAACATTCAAGGTTTATGCTTTGATACTACGAGTGTAAACACTGGTTGTGTAAAAGGAGCATGTATTCGTTTGGAAAAACAAATTGGTCGTGAACTATTGTGGTTAGCCTGCAGACACCATGTCATGGAATTAATTTTGGCAAAAGTTTTCAACTTGTGCCTTGGACCATCCGGTTCCCCAGAAATCCCACTTTTCAACAGATTTAAGAATGTTTGGCAAGGAATTGAACACACAAATTTTCGGGGGATAGAATTTAAAGAATGCACTAAAGATTTTAAAGATTCAACTATTTCTTGTCTTTTATCTGTAGATAAATCTATGATCATTAGAGATGATTATAAAGAGATGATTGAATTGACACTAGCTATTTTGGGAAATCCACCTGAGAAAATCCATTGGAGAGCACCAGGTGCTATTCATCATGCTCGGTGGATGGCTAAAATCCTGTCGCTTTCAAAATCTTTCTCTTCCGAGATCAACCAGAAGTTTTCCGCCTAACTAAGAGGGAAGAAATTCAGCTCCAACGGTTTGTGCAGTTCAGTGCTCTTCTCTATAGCAAAGCATGGATAAAAGCTCCTCTTGCAGCTGAAGCTCCTGCAGTAGTCTTGCAGTTATGGAAAGATCTGAGGAAATATGAGAATATTGATTCTGAGATTGGACTAGGAGCAAGGAAAGTCCTAGAAAATCACATGTGGTACCTATCAGACGAATTGGTTGGTCTTGCCCTATTTTCGGACACAGTATCAACACAAGAGAAAGCAAAAATTGTTGCAGGGATGAACAATCCGAAATGGTTGGCAAGCAAACATATTGAAAGATAGTGCAAGTCTTGGAGATTTTGCAACAAAAAGAACTGTTGAGCTTTTTTCTCGTTTGAACATAAGTGATTCTTTTCTTAAACTTCCACCAGAAGAATGGAAGGATAATATCAATTATTAAAATGGCAGAAACTATGTAAAAGAACTAAGAGTGGTAAATGATACTGCTGAGAGAGGTGTTCAGCTCATTCAAGAATTCAACAAGCTTTTAACAAATGATGAGGATGATAAACAGTTTCTTTTGCAAGTCGTTGAAGCAAATAGAAAGACTATCGCTACTGAGACAACAAAAAAATCAATTGTGAATATTGTTTCAAAAATGTAAATATAAAAAAATGACAATGTTAACTATTTTTCTAGCTCTTACCGATATTGTAAATATATAAATAAAAGATATATTTAAAAAAATTAGCTTTTACTTCAACTTTTGTCGAATTCTACGATAAATGCCTAAATGTCTCTAAAAGTCAAAAATTAGCAGTTCATTGAGCACCGTCTTTTATTTGGAGTAGGAGATTGAAACTTTGCCTGAATAATAGTATGGACAGATGTAAAAAAATGAGGGGGTGTCTTGGTCTGTATGAGAAAGTTTATTTTTTTCCATAGGCTTGTGAACCACCCTACTGTATATACTAATGTATATAGTGTTACATTCAGTATATTCAAGATTAGCATGAATGTATGCCAAACTTTTTAAAATGTATATTTTCAAAACAATTACACATATTATAATAAGTATTAAGGTAACGTGGTACAACTGGCCCATAGTTTTACAGTGTGACTCTGGAGATTCTGGCAATTTAGCTTCCAAAAGTTAATGTTCACTTGAATTAAAGTCTATAACTTTGTGAAATTTTCCAGTTAGATTCATTCTAGCAGACAGAAATTTTCAAAAAATACATTTTAATGTTAAAAAAAAAAAAAAAAAAAAAAAAACAGGCAGATTATGTGAGTTATATACCAACTAAAGAGCGTTGTAAAGGAAACCTTAACTGTCAATGTGTCGAAAAATAGCACCAAATGGGAAATTATTAGATTTATTTATACAAAAAACAGAAGAATAAGTAAGTACATGTGTACTTAAGTATAGGTAACAAATATAAAAGTCACAAGGGTATTTTAAGGAGGGGGGGAGTATGGTATTGAAGTATCTCATTCTCATTTTTATTTACAATTATATCATTTATATTATATTATTATATATCATTTATATTATATTACTAGCAGCCTTCGCCCACTACGCTGGTCGGTTTTTTTTTTTAAAGAAACTTTGAATCAAACGAAATTTTTATATCATTGTAATTTTTAGTTTTAGATCGTATTTTAGACTATCTTTCATCAGTGAGAAGTCAGTCATCTAAACGGAAAGTTCAAAATTAACCTCCAATAAATGACGTAGCGCTCAACATGTTAAATGTTTTAATCACATAAAAATTCATTCAGTGGAACCTTTAAAATAACCTTTAGTAATTGGGTTCATCTGATTTTAAACATGTTCATAAGTATTCAATTAAACAACGTAGAATGCTATTTTTCATTTGTTACAAAATTTCTGAAAAATTATCCAACTAACATTGTAAGTTCCATTAAAATATATCTAGTAGAAATTAAGTTATAAGCGCCCGGAATGAAATATCACTTTGCGTTTTCTATAAATTGAGATAATTAAATGAAGCTTACATAATCATGTTAACCTGATTATAGAGCTCTTTCAAAATTGAAGGTTCAATAGATTTTTTTTTTTTTTTTGTACGATGATTAATACGAAATCCAGACTTTCTTTTATATATATAGATTGAAAAGTTCAGCTTTTTGCGCCGAAGACATCGCCAAATTAGGAAAATGTGAAGTATCTCACGAGCTACTGCATTTAAAAGAATTTGCTTAATACCATTAGATTCAGCATGAAAAAATATACTAAAATATGTTATCCGTTGTAAAACAACTACAAAAGCCGATTTTTAGGAATTTTTTAAAAGTTCGTTCTTTTTTTTTACCCCTCTTAGGGGTGGAATTTTCGAAAATCTCTTCTTAGTGGCACTCGGTGTTATAAGAAGTATTTTTACCCCAATTTTCAAGATTTTTGGTTCGGTAGATTTTTTTGGTGCTGTGATTAATACGAAATCCAGACTTAATTTTATATATATAGATTATATATCACTTATATTATATTATTATCATTTTTATTTTTTTCTCAATGAAAGTTTGATAAGTCCAATATGTCTGTAGAGAATGTTACCATGTTTTTATATGGAACACAACTATTTTTTATTGGTTTCGAAAATTGCTGCCAACTCTACGACAAATTACAGTAAATGAAAGTTACTGGTACATTGATTAAATATATATATGTATATGTATAGACATATGTTAATAATGTATATAAAATTTGCTTAGGGGGCATCTACTAATCAAAACTAGTCAAACCTTGTTTTTTTCAATAGCAACACACAATTTTCAGAAGATATTTTAAATTTTCGGTTCAAACTATGCCTTAAAGTGAAATTTCTAGTCATTTGGATAATAACTTTTTAAATTATAAATAATCAAAATTTAGAGCTTCTAATATTAAATTACGTTTTCACATTTTTATTAATATCTCCTGAAATTATTATCCTAATTCGATAGATTTTGTGTATTTATAATATTAAAAAATTATAAATACATGGAATTTATAGCTTTAAAAATTTTATAATAGGAATTATGAAATTAATATTTGAAAAAAAAAAATAGAATTTGCAACCTGCAATTTTTTGATAGTATATATTTATTATGCCCTGTTTTATGCGAATTCTTAATTTCAAAGTTTTCTTACAAGTTAGATTTTGAATTATGGTTAAAAAACTTCAAAATGTTGGTTTAAGGGGCTGCAAAAACATAATTTGCAATATACACATACATTACTAATTTTATTTATTTATTTATTTAATGCCTAAGTGGGGCAGAATCACCAAACCTCAAAGGTCAAATGTAGACTCTATTTGCCCCATCTGGAGTGTGTTCTCCGACACACGGGGATTTTTTAACAGTTAGCAAAAATATAAATAAATAAATAAATGTAATTTAGCAAATTACAACACTATTTGGAAAATTATATTTTCAAAGACTAAAATTTTAGAATAATTAAGAAATTTTATATTTAAAAAAATAATAATTATTATTATAATAAACATAATTTTTATGATGGTCAAAACGTCATTTACGTAATAAACAGAGTCCTAAATTACGTACACCATGGATTAAAAATTAACATTCCTATACCAATCATATACAAATTTTAAATGAATTTTTAGTTTTACCATTTACCGTACTGTAAATTTTTTAACTTCTAAACATCAACATTTTTAATTTTTACACCGTCGTAAAAAAAATGTAATTTTAAATGTAATTTATTTGAAAGGTCTCAATTTGTTTTAAGTTATTAATTTTTTAGATGGTTTTTTTTATTTGGGGGGGGGGGGGGCATTTTGGCAACAGAAGTATTTCATTTCTGAACATGAAACATGAAACAATCAGAAAACGAATAAAAATATAATAAGTTGCGGAATTTAACCAATAAAAAGATTCAGATATACTTCCGACTTTCCAATTTTCTACCTAGGACAATAAATATTTTCCAAATAGTTAAAAATAACAAAAAAATATATGTACAAAACAAGCTGTTTACATTTTTTTCAGCTAAAAAAAAAAAAAAAAAAAAAAAAAAAACTCTTTAAAAAAGCTTTAACACATTATCGTTTCACCACACAGTTCATATAATCAGAATGACTTTCAAAATTACATCTTATCAAAATTTCTGCATTTTAAAAATACCAATTTCTGATCAAAATAATAATAATAATAATAATATGCCATTTTTCAATTTATGGTTTCTCTTTCTTTTAAAAGAATACTTCTATTTCTTTCTTACACATTTGTAATACAAGAGTCGAAATAATGTAAAATGCTTCTTTAATAAAATACGGCTATTTGATTTTATTAGTAGAAAATGAAATCAAATATACGCATAATTAATTATTTTTACATTTTTAACAGTATTATAATTTTTGCTCTTTTTTTTCACAATGCATTATTTACATTATTTCAGATTGCAATAAGCATAATATTAGTACATTTTCGTAAATATGTATAAGTATTACTTTGGCTTAAACATATATCACCAAAAGTTGAACTAATAATAATAATAGCACATTTTACTTGTCATTTACTCTTATTAGTATCTCATTTATTTGGAAAAATTTCGAAAAGCATCTTTCTTAACCATGATTTAACAATTTTTTAAATAAAAACTTTCTATTTAACCTTTCATATTTTGAAGCCGCTCAAAATTTGTGTTATAGACTATCTTCTATTTTTTTCGGATGCTGATAAAATATGCCATTGAATGTTGATAAAATGAATAAATACGTGTACTTGGAAAAGCATTAATTTTAATATCTTTTTCACTTTTTTAATCTCTTACTAATTTGTAAAGCATATTTAATTTTTTTTTTTTAATATACCTATTTCAAAACTCAACTTTATAAAGCAAGAAATTAGATTAAATTAAATTTTAAAAATACCAAGTTGCAATGCCATGTTGCAATAAATCCTTCATTAATATAATAACTAAAATGTATAAATAAGACAAGTTTTTTAATTTTTTCTTTGCTACTTTCTTTATTTGAAATGGATAAGTTTTATTTCATTTATTATCTTAAACTTTTTTTTTCTCTTTCGCATTAATTTTTCAACATGATATCTGTTTTGTTATTGTTAACTGTTTAAAGTTCCTAATTAAAATAGGAAAATATTTTTTATATATTTTTAACATTTGTTTTTTAATTATTTAATTTTATTTGTAGAAAATAAAAATCAAGTAAACACATATTTAATTATCAGTATTATACAGCATTATATTTTATAATTAACAGTATTATATTTTCATTTTTTTTCAGTGTTTTATTTACATTACTTCTGATTGAAATACGCATACATGTTGCTGCATTTTCATATATATATATATATATATATATATATATATATATATATATATATTATTGTGACTGAAGTATATACCACCAAAAAATTCAAAAGTAATTATATTAATAACATATTTTACTTATCGTCTACTGTTATAAGTACCACATTTATATTTAACAATTTCAAATAATATCTTCTATAACATAAAGTTTATTTAATTATTTTACTTTTGTTAAATGTTATTTACTTTTTTTATATATAAACCACTAAAAGTAAATAAATATAATGGTATGTAACGAGTATACTCGTTATTTATTTATTTATCTTAAATATCTGTTGAGATTTTTAAGAAGATTTGCTTTATTTTTTTCGTGTGATGTACGTCATTGAAAAAGGTAGCAAATACTGCTGAAAAATTCTGCTGTACAGTTTGAATTTAAAAAGTGCTCCAAATTCTGAACACTGCCGGTCAAATATGTTTTAATAAAGATATTACTAAAATACATTTCTTGTTCCTTCTTATTATTAAATTATTGTTGTTGTTAAATTGTAGTAATGGTGGAAAAATAGATGTTTCGCTGAAGTTTAATTCACTTTTTAAGTATGTCGTTAGTAGTGGTGTAGTCGTAACTAAACCAGAGGATATACACTCAAGAAAGACAGTATGCTTTAGAGCAGAGGTTCTCAAACTTTATTGTTAAGCGATCCTCCTTTAAGTAAAAAAAAGTTCGCCACCCACCTAATATACTGGTGTGTATACCCGTATGGAAATTGTTGTATAACCTCTACAGACTATAATATAGTTCGAAAAACGCAAATTTTTAATTCCGATGTGTTTAAGTGGAATAATAATTAATGCAACAGTACATAAACTAGAAAGATAATTAAAAATACATTACTATCAAAACATAACTATATAATAAGTGCGTTTTCTGGCACTGTTTTTTACCGATGAAAGCAGCTATATCAGGGTTAAAATGTGTTAATTTCAACCTTAATTCACTTTCAACACACAATTTTTTCAATATTTGTTTTTCAAAAACAGTCAAGTACAAAATGTATGTTCACACGAGTATGTTGTGTTGAACTGAACGCCATCAGGGAATTCAAAGCTCATTTAGATGCTTCTGGATATTCTGCTCATATATTTCTTCATATGGAAATTAAGGAATTTCCTTTAAAATATTATTTGAGTGAAATTTTTGTATTTTTTTAACAGATTACATACAAAATATATATTTGTGACAAATCTGGATTGTTTCCGCAACCCACTAAAACGGCCACCGAGACCTACCTGTGGGTCTCGACCCATAGTTTGGGAACCGCTGCTCTAAAGTGTTTATATTATAGCTTTCTTGAGAAACATGTGATATATTAAACATGTGTTCTATTTAAAAAAAAAAAAAAAAAAAAAAAAAAAAAAAAAAAATCCAGAGTCTTATACGGCGTATACCCCCTTATATCCTCCACTACACCCCTGGAGATAGAAAAAGAAAATGAAAAACACTGCTTTAACGGTTTTCTGTTTTTCACACTTCCACGCTAGATCAGAGCTGATAAAAATTATATACTTACGTCATAACAGTAAAAGTTTCAGTTTCAGATTTTAATCTTTTGTTATCCAAAGACTTTAACTGCTTCAAGCTGGACATCTGAGTTTTGAGAGTTACTCCTAATCGTGTTTACACTCTCCACAACTTATTAATACAATTCAATCAACGACAATTCATAAATACATTAATTGTTCAAGCAATCGTTTTCGCCATTTACACAAATTATTATAAATTTCAGTAAACAGTATCTCTGAATTCAAACGAAAGTATTGGAGACAGCGAATTTGGCACTAGAAAGAGCCGTTATGAAGTTGGAAATGAACTGAAAGCTTTGATGGGAGGGTTCAAGGTTTTCCGCCCGCGTAAGTAATACGTAAGCGAAGAAGCTGGTTTATGATTGGAGGATGAAACTTTCGCCACAGTTATGTATCATAACAAATAAATAAATAAATAAATAAAATAAAAGCGACATGCATACCTTCACAGATGCAATTTGAATTAAAATAAACAGGAATTGTTGCGAAGCAAGGAAGGTAAATAAAAGAGACGAGTGTGAAGGAATGAATTTTTCTGACGAGAGGCATTTTCAGCGTTTTTGAACGTATAACGGACAGATCCAGTTATTCGGGGGGGGGGGGGGTAATTGTGCCTGTATCTAGATTGAAGAAATGATCTTTTTCTGAATCCCTTAACTAGAAATATAAATTTAAGAGCTATGCGAATGGAATAATCAGCTAAGCTGAATAGACAAAATTATCTACACTGTAAAAAAAAGGGTCGATCTACTAAAAAAATTTTAGTAATATTTGTAATTACTAAGAAATTTTTAGTAATCTTACTTGGTTACAAGTAATCTGTAAGAATTACTAGAAAAAAACTAGCAATGAATAGAGTTAATAGTTTTACATTTTTAATAGCTATTACTAAAACTCACTTGGTGTGGACGTGATAGCTTAGTGGTCATAGCACCAAACTCCAGGCTGAAAGTACCTGGGTTCGATGCGGGCCGCCGCCAAATATGCACCGAATGTAAATAAAGGGATTATGAAAGTCCTGTCGTAGCAGTTACCATGGGTAATGATCTCTGAATTTTCCCTCCCCTTTAGAAACATGTCAAAATAGAGTAGGTAGCAATGTTTGGTGCTGCCATCTATTGCAGCTTTACCGAAAATCTTCCGTTTCAGAAGTCTGTCTTTTTACCCACTGGATGCAGCTCGAAGGAAGCTCCTGCCCTTCGGGCACACGTAATGGTTACTAAAAATAATTTTTGAGCTATTACTAAAATTTGCTTAGTGGCTCATACTAAAAAGTTTTAAGTTAGTTATACAAAAAATTCTTTTGTTCAGTTTAAAAAAGAAATGTTTGTTTCACTTGCAAAAAAAAAAAGTTTGTAATGGTTAGTAAAAAATTCTGTGGAATACAAATTTACTAAGAAATTTTTAGTAACCTCTTGAATTTTTTTTTACAGTGCAGAATTGCTAGTCTCTTATTTTCTACGTGAAGAAACGACAACGATAATGAATCAGTTCAGTAGCGAAAAATTATTGCTTGGTTTCTGGAATGGTTTCTTAACCTCCTCAGTCCTGAGACAAATTTTAAGACGGACTACAAAGAAAAAAAAAGTTTAAAATTTCTATACAACATCTCCAAAAAAGTATCATTCTATGTATAGATGCTTATGATATGCAAGTATTTATCAAAAAAGTCAAAAAGTTATTTTAACATCTCTAAAAGCATTTAAATGAATTTAAAGGGTGCTATTTAGTGTCTCCTTTAGGCGACATCAGGACTGAGAAGGTTAAACTAGAATTGTAGCTACTAAAACTAATCTCATGTGTTCGCATATAGTTGCCGAGATTTTTAAATAAATTTGACCGGAAGTTTCTTTGAAACCGCTTTTGAATTCTAGCAGGAGACTCTAGAACTCTCTAGCAAAGGGAACTAGAATTTATAAGGATGACATGGAATTATTTTTAGGCGCGTTCGTAGTTATGTAAGTACGTAGCACCTTTAATCGTCGTTCAGTCCATCCGTCCATCTGTATGCATATACAGGGCCGTAGCTAAGGAGGCGCGATGGGCGGCTCAGCCCTCTCCCCCCTAAAATAGTTTGAGTTCCCTCTGGAAAATATTCCAATGTCACTCAATGAATTTGTGTTCCGAAAATTCAAATGAAATTCTGTTCAATAAACTAATTTAGTTTTAAGACCCTTTCAGAGTTTTGCAAAATTACTAAATTGTATTTAAAATAAGTGTTTCAACACCTCCCTCATCCTATTTGTACATATGAAACAAGTATGATTTTTAATTTTGTACCAGCTATATACACTCAAAAATTCATCATCATATAGTTTTCTTAGCACAAAATAAAGTTTATACAACAGTTTAATAATAAACATAGTACCTACAATGTGAGTATGCACTAATTTATCTTTCTGCGTCAGAGAGAGACAAAAACTTTGAGCCCCCCTAAATTCTGTTTAGCCCCTCCTCCCTACTATTCACTTCTAGCTACGGCCTTGTGCTTATAGCAGAGCAAAAACTACACAACTAAATCTTTTGAAATTTAAAATAGATAATTTTTGCATAATGTTGATGAGTCATTTGAAATTTTACGAAAAATTAGATGTATAGTTTAAATTAAAGGGACAATAAAAGATATTCAGTTACATTACGCCCAATGGGAAAAAATAGTTTCAGGTGCATTTTAATGATGTTACACTTTTTCGAACATAACAAAATTTACATGCACCTATAAAATATATTCTGAAAAATACATTCTGTACTAACTGCAGTGCGAAGGATATTTGTTATTAATTTACAGGGCCACAGAAAAGTATTCCATTTCATAATAGTATAGGAGGGGATACTTCCCCGGCTTGTTTCTAGAGCCACAATTCAGATTCCACAATCGTATTCTTTTCTCAGTGTGTGGGTTTGTTATGCATTCGTGTTTTTCGAATTTGGCTTCCGAAAATTAAAATCTTTACCTTTTGTTCTTTGTATGTTCTTCTTGGAGAATCTTTCAGTCTTTTTTATCGTACAAGATGTTTTTTAAGTACATTGTTACTTTTATTTTAAGTGTTAAAATCTTATTTGCAGTTCGCCTGCTTCACTTTTAGTTTAACACTTAAAAAAAATTCTAAAATCCGCACAACCTTTGGGCTCAAGCTGTTTAGATTTGATGGAGTCTACTGTATTAAAATGTTAAGCAAAGATAAAAGTTTAACATTTAAAAGATTAAAAATTTCGAAAATTTTAAAAATTTAAGAGTTTTGAGACGCCATTACGCTTTCACTTTTCTTGTTTTATAAAGAAGTAACTGTTTAATCTTAATCAGAAGAAACTGTAAACCCAATGGTTTAAATTGTGTACTTGTTAAAATGTCTTCAAAGTTTAGTCATATATGAGTTGCTTGTTTTTTAATATGCACTTCCATCTTAAATCAGCCATGACTGAGAATAAACGGTGAAGTTCATAGGGATAAACATACAGTTCAATTAATGAGAAATGCTGTAAATTTTTGAAATAAGATTTCTGGAATATAGATAGTTTCAGGCCCGTAGCTAAGGGGGCGCTATGGGCGGCTCAGCCCCCCCTAAAATATTTTGAGCCCCCCCCCCCCCCCCCTGGAAACAATTCCAAGGTCACTAAATAAATTTCTGTTCCAAAAATTCAAATGAAATTTCGTTCAAAATTTAATTTATTTCTGAGATCCTTTCACAGTTTTGCAGAAATACTAAACTGTACCTAAAATAAGTGTTTAAATAATTCCTCATCTTATTTGTACACATGAAACCAACATGATGTTCAATTTTGCTCCAAGTTATACACTCAAAATTTTCACCATCCTGTACTTTTCTTAGCATGAAATGAAATTATTATTACAGTTTAATTAAACATAGTACAGTGAAACCTCTAAATAAGGGACACTCCGAATAAGGGACACCTCTATTTATGGGACAAAACTTCAGGTCCCAGTCCCTTGGTATAGGACATGTAATGTACTTACTTCTGAATAAGGGACACTCGATTTAAGGGACAGTTGAAAATGAGATCAAAGGGACTGGTTTTTGCATTTCAGTTAATGAAATGTGTCTGTGATGAAAATGAAAATACAGATTTTTGTGAATTTATCAAACAGACAGACAGTCATGAGGATACAGCGGCATACGACACAATTGACGATTATTTATTTACCCACAATTTTGATTTGACATCAGTGCGTTTTTCCCCATTGAAAGTAATGTTGGAAATTATCAGGATGGTTCTGAAAGTGGAGAATAAAAGTAAAGTACGAAACATAGAACTTAATAAATGCCATTTGGCTGTTCTCAAATCCAAAAGGGCAACTTTTATGACATAAGTTTTCATTTATTTTTATTCGGAAATGCACGAAACTAGCAGGCGTTGTTGTTCAGAAATATGCAATCGAACTGTTTTTTTTTTTTTTCATTTTTTGAGGGCATATGCAATAGACTTTACAGAAAATATTGTCAAAGTGGGCGTTTTGAACTGAATTTCTACACGAAAGAAGAATAACTACTCAGGAAGGGTGATAAACGTATTTGTCACATGACCAAAATCGCTTATAACTCAATAGGTAATTTATTTACCAAAAAAGTGAAAACTCAGTTCGATTACATATCGCTTCCACAGTCAGGCATTCCAGTTTTATACCTTTCCGTTAAAAAATGAATTTGTAAATATGTCAAAACGTTTCCCACTAGCTGAGCACAGCAGTTGAATACTTTTTTTGTAAATGCTCCTGATAATGAAGAACTAAAATTTATGAGTATAGTAAATGAACACTTGAAAGATTTGTAGTGAAAAATTGAAATTTGCAAAACAATTATTTTTGATTACTTCGAGATAATTTTTTTAAATGCTTTAATCCTTTAGCATCTACAGAATTTGTATACAAAGTAAAAATCAATAATTCTAAAAAAAAAATACATGATTTAGTAATCAATTAAAAATTTTAATTTTTTAATTCCCTAAATTCCTTTTATTTCACTAATGTAATTCATACATTTTGGGTACATTTAAACTTCACCTTTAATGATTTGTTATTTTTATATCCTTCTGAACGATTAATCAAAAATAACAATCAAAACTCTGAATAAGGGACACCTCTATTTAAGGGACAAAAGTTAGTGTCCCACACTTGTCCCTTATTCAGAGGTTACACTGTATCTACAATGTAAATATGAACTAATTTATCTTTCTGCGTCAGAGAGAGAGAAAAAAATTATGAGCCCCCCCCTACATTCTCTTGAGCCCCCCCCCCCCTACTGTTAACTTCTAGCTACGGCCCTGGATAGTTTCAGTCTAGATAGTTTCGAATTTTAGGCAACATTTTTACCGAAAACGAATTTTCGTCGAAACTCTGATACTGGGCCAAAAAAGAAAGTGAATGTTCGGTGGATCTCTACTAGTAACATGCAGCAAAGAAAAAAAAATTTCATTGTAAAAAAAAAAAAAAAAAAAAAAAAAAAAAAAAAAAACCGTTAAATTTACGGCAAAAACATCTGGCAGCAATGTTGCCAGCAGTTTTTGAAGTAAAAATTGCAATAAAATAAGATGTAATAAAAAAATTACATCTAATTTTACTGAAATTTTTCTTTTTTTTTAACTGTGTTATATATGAAAGAATAGTCGTGGGGAAAAAAAAGCATACACTCCCTACCAATTCCTCAACAAATTATTGTAGAAGAAAGTTTCTGGTACGAAACGATAAAGTCTACCTTAAAATGATGGATACAAAATTTGCTTAGGAAGTCATCTACTTGTTAAAACCAATCCAAACTTTTTTCTCCCAACAGCAGTAAACAATTTTGATAGCACACTGTAAAAAAAAAAAAAAAAAAAAAAAAAAAAAAAAAAAATCTGTTAAAAAACGGAAGTGGTACTGGTAATCTAGACGCCAGAACTATTTCCGTGTTTTAAAGGAAAAAATTTTTCGTCATTTCCAAAAATATTCCGTTTTTTCACAAAAGTTTTCCGTTTTTTTTTTTTTTTTTTTTTTTTTTTTAATATATATATTTATATTTAAAATTTTTGTTTCAAAGACGGGAGAAAAAATATATTCACACTTCTGCGCAACGAGAAACACTAACCTTACCGAATTTCAATACATCGATTTTATTCAAACAGTAATGAAACGACATTTACCTCAGGCAGGAATCGAACCAAGCTATTTCCCTCTTCAAGACCAAATTCATATACATTTGACCAGGGGGACGCAGGAAGCGATGCCTAATATTGTTACTTATTTCAAATACTTTTTATGAAGTAAGGCGCTAAGATGTTGAAAACAGAACTAACTTTGTAGCTATAGTTTTCTTTAATTGAATATGCAATTCTAAAGTTTTCATATTTTTCAATGTTTAGCTCTTTATTTTCATGCTTTATACAAGAAAATTTTTAGTCTTTAAAGAATATTACATGCATATAAAAATGTATTATAAATTATAATTGCTTCTATTTAGTTCTATTTAGTTCGATTTTTATAATTCTATTGTAATATTATTTTCTATCTATTCATTTGTTTGTCCAAGAATACAAAAATTTTTCTGCACACTCATCGTTTCATATTATTAGTGTGATGGTCAAGTATAAACTCAAATAAAGAATTATTACATGGTATTAAAATAAATCTCCTTTATTCCTTATTAATTCTATTAATCTCTATTCCTTATAATCCTTTATTCGACATTAAATAATTTGAAAATTAAATATAGATTTTTTCCTATTAAAACACATTTTAGATATCTTTAAAAAAATAATAATAGTAATAACAAGTCAAACATTATTTTAAAATCACATTGAAAATTAAATTGTAATACTTTTTTTTAACTGTTTCAAACACACAAAAGGAATGAATAAGATTTAATTTATTAAAAATCGTAAGAATTAAAAACTCTTTTATAGCTTTTTATTTGAAAAAAAGGGGGGGGGGGGGGAAAAGAAAAAAAAATAGAAAAAAGAAAGTATAAATACTATAGTAAGTAGGTTAAATATTCATAGAGGGCGCCACCTAACATTAATTAATCGCCTCCTAACATTTGGAAAATAATTGGATATACAGTCGAATCTCTCTATAACGAAACTCCATACATCGAATTTCTCTATACATCGGATTTTTTAGTAGGAACGGTCCCCTTTTTCCATGATTACATTAAAAACAGTCTCTATATAGCGAAATATCTAACTCCATATAACGAATTTTTTCATAAAATGTTCTTTATTTATTCAGTTTTAAAAAAGCTTCAAAATCACATGGAATCAATTTTCTATCACTTATTCCTGATTTTTCATTCAATACTGAGTTTTTTTATATTACTTCTCCCCTTGAATCTCCTTAATATTAAAGTCGAGCAAATTCATTCTCCCTCCCCCCTCACCACCACCACACACCTTTCAACAAGCAACTCTTCTCTTTCTTCTCAAAGCAACTCTTTTAAACTTCATTAAGCTTTCAAATAAATGTCTGTTTCTCTTTTTTGAAACAGTTTAAATAATTAAGAAATAGAATATTAAGTAAATATTTAGAGTTAAGAATTTTAAATTCTTAATTAAACATATCAAAAAATAATATTTATTCAAAATTTACACATTAAATAAGAATTTAAACGTCATTCTCTATACAACGAATTTCTCTATATAACGAATTTTTTACTGGAACAATGAATTTCGTTATATAGAGACTCGACTGTATTTTCATCATAGTAAATCATCATAGTATAGCTAAATTGAGGTTTCGTTGGATTTGATTCCACTGTATACAACAATTAATTACTTTGCTTTTCAAATATTGCAATTAGGGGCTATGCAAATATAACGTTATCAACTTTTCGATAATTTTGGATTCTTGTCCCTCCCCCCCTCCTTTCAATATCATACGTTATCATCAGTCAACCCCCCCCCCCCTCTGGTAAGAATATCTTTATCAACGTGGAATTTTTTGTTTTTTTTTTTTGTTTTAAGTAACAAAAGTGGTTAAATTTATTTTGCTCATATTTTATAGATTCAAATGAAGAGAAGTCAATAAAAAATCACTTTATTCAAATATAATAATAAAAAAATAGTTACCATATAAAAGTATTTTATAATAGCTTTTTGTTACATAATGCATTCAACAGTAATAAAGTCTTATTGAACTTCCCCCCTCCCCCCGAATGAGGAAAAGTAGAAAGAGGGGAGTCAATAGAATTTTTTATCAACAAACAATGAGAACAACATTCTTTCTTTTATTTATTAGTAAACACAAGTTTAATTTCAAATATACTTTACATATGGTCTCTTGAACAGTGATTATATATGCATACTCGTATGAAGATGAATAGAAATGTCAAATATAGGGGTATACCATATTTTAGAACTTAATAACAATTTAGGGATTTTAATAATAACTTCGTATTTTCATAAAAATAGATAACAGTCTAAAAAAAGCAATATACAGTCGGCTCTCGTTAATTCGAAATCGTCGGGACCACAAGAAATGTTCGAATTATCCGAAGTTCGAATTACGGAAAATATGAAATGGAAACATGCTTAATATGGTACTATTACAAAGGAATTAATGTTATAGTGTTTTTTTTTTATGTATTTCGTCTGTTATCATTAGAACATAACTTAATATTAAATTAGATTGTATAAATGCATAAAGTAATTAAAAGATTAGAAACAAGCACAATGGAAGAAAAATTTAAAGCGTCACTGATAGACAGACGGGGCACTAAGCAAGTGGATATCAAATGCATTGGATTATATGTATGCTTGTTCGGAATAATTTTCAGAGAAATCAAAGTAAGAAAGTTATTCAAATGATCTGAAATCCGTGAGAAAGAAGAGAAAAGTGAAAAATCGGAATTCTTGTCGTTCGAATTAAACGAAGTCAAGAGCAAGTGAGTTCGAATTAATGAAATTTTTAAACGTTATTCTGCCATTGAAAATTTCGGGACTTCATATTTAGTTCGAATTAAGCGAAGGTTCGAATTATCCGATTTCGAATTAACGAGAGTCGACTGTACTATTTTGAACAAAAGACCATGTTACAAATAAAAAGAGACAATTTTGATTGGGACAAAAATCAAATCAAAAAACAACCAAGTATCAAAAGACAACCCCCTTCCTTCCAACGATGTCTTACGATATCATGTGCCAAACCCCCCTCGTCCCTAATATGATACCGTTATATATGCACAGCCCCTTACTTCTGGACACCATTTTGCGGAATAATTGCTGTTTTGTAAGCAATAACAAAACTATTCCGTAAAATTTAGGTGCATAAAGTCAATAACGGAAATTGTACTGTGTTTTAAGAAAAATGAAACAATACCGTAAAATTTAACGGAATAATTTCTGTATATTAACGGATATTTTTTACAGTGCATAAATGGAGCAATCGATTAGAATTAAAAACAAATTTTCATGCAAATTTTCATTTTTTGAGTAAATAATCATTTTAAAACGAGTATATTTTATGGACTGTATCTAAACTCAAGTTAAGTACGCAATTGTTGACCGAGTGAGCCCTCTTCTTAATCAAGGCATCTTAGGCGCAACTCAAGTACTAATAATTGAAGGTTCTGCGATTACAGAATAGCATAAAAAATTTCAAAATATCTAGTCACATCTATCGTAGTCTTAAGCCATCATTTTGCCGTTTTTTTAAACAAAATTTCAAAAACTATTTGAAAAAAAAATTCAAATTTTGAATTTCTATAATGTAGAACATAATAAATATAAATCTATCAAAAAATCATAGGTTGCAATTCATATTTTTTTTTTTTTTAATATTGATCTCGTAATTCACATTATAAAATTATAAAATTGCAAATTCTGCGAATTTATGTTTGGCTAGTTTAGTATTATTGTTACATAAAAAAAAATATTACATTAGGTGTATAATTTCAGGAGATATTAATAAAAATATGAAAATGTAATTTAACATTAGAAACACTAAATTTTGAATGTTTATAATTCAAAAACTTATGCTTCACTTAACTTGAAATTTTGTGTCTAGGCATAGTTTGCACCGCAAATTTGAAACATCTTATTAAAATTGGATACTGCCATTGATAGAAATGAAATTTAGGTTCGTTTTTATATGTAGATGGCCCTTTAAGGGCCCTGTCCTCGCTGGAGGAAACGCTCGCGAGCTAATGCTATTCCTATGGGGAAGCATTTTTCTAATAACTCTTTCGCATTTTGATATTTTTGAATAATTTTTTTTTGCATTGGATAGCTGAGGTGCAGGCCGACAGCGCACCTTTTTTACTTTTTCGATTTTGGTTTCAGATATTTTTTACAAAGTTAGTTTCACTTTCAAAACCGGTTTCTATCCAATGCAAAAAAAAAAAAAAATTATTCAAAAATGTTAAAATGCGAAAGAGTTATTAGAAAAATGCTTCCCCATAGGAATAGCATTAGCTCGCGAGCGTTTCCTCGAGCGAAGACAGGGGCCTTAAGGAAATTTTGTATACATCATTTAAAACTAAATTTTATTTCCAAACGTTCGGTACCAGTAACGTTCTTTGAAGAACATTTGTAAGAGTTGTAGAGGGTGTTCGCTTTTTTTTTTCTTTTTCACGGCTGACCTTTAGGGTAGTCACAAGATATATGGGAAAAATTTATTTTAATGTTATCTTCGGGGTAATCCACTAAAAGTTGCCAATTAATTAAAAAATGAGATTGGCAAAATTAGGCTCAATTGCATAACATTAACCCGTGCCTCATGGGGGTTAAATTCTTGAAAGATTGTAAATTTTATCAAAAAGTTGTAGTTTATTTTTCATTTTAAGTGAAAACTATTTGTCTAAGAAACCCGGTTTTTGTTTTATTTCATAGAAAATGTTGTTGTCTTGAATGTTTACGTTCATCAAAACTTATACTTAATGACATTTAGTATTTTTCAGGTCAGCTCGAGAAGCATATTCTCAAATTTTACATATTTAAAAATAAGTGAAAAATTACAAGGGAATAAATTTTATTACTCTTGATATGTATGTAATAATAAAAAACTTGCCTTAATCCTAAGTTAATTAATTCCAAATTCTTTAACCCCCTGACTGCCCAGCCAAAGGGTATTATTGTAATGTTGTTTTCTCTGTAATTTATTAAAAATATAAAAAAAAAAGATGTTTTTTCCAACCTGATGCAAAATACGTTATTAGTATCGGTGTATAATCTTTGATAGCATCATTCCTAACTTAATTTTTCAGAACTGGGTTTTATTTGTGGAATTATACTAATTTAAATATTGCTTATGTTGCAGTGAAACCTGCAGCTTAGTGTGTGAAAAAATCAGCAGGCGGCAGTCAGGAGGTTATATTGAACTTTTTCCTTTCTTTTTATATCTTAACATAGTATTTTTAATTCGATATCTTTAATCAACCCTTTCTTATTTTATTCTAAAAAAACATTAATCTTTCAAAACAATTTTTACTTAAAAAATCCCATTAATTAGATTCATTTTGTATCTGGTACCTAACATATAATTATTTCTTTTCTCAAATTTTTCGATTTCCCCTTCAGTGGTTTTGTTAAAATGCATTCCCAGTTGACTTATTTGCGGCCATGAAAGAGTGTTTCTGTTTGTTTCAGCGAGTTGAATTTCGTTGCTTAAATTCTCAAAATTCAATTGGTAAATTAGGAGTTTGTCGTGAAATCCCTTTTTTCTAAACTTAAAACTTATATAAAGGATTACGTTGGCTTTGGAATCAGTTTTTAGTTAGTTTTGTTCTGTCTTCATCTTTTAATTGTTACTGGGTGCATGACGTTTAATGGGTGAATCTTTACTGCGAAATATCATTCTGTTATTATGTCGGTATCTTATAGTGGCACCAAATTTAAACTGGAGTAATTAGCAGAATTTCGACAATGCTTTAAAACACAAAGGTTTTTTTTTTTTTTTTTTTTTTTCTAAAACAGGACTTTGTTTGTTATCTTAAATATTCAGCTGATTCGTATTTAAGTGGGAAATATTCAAAGATTTCCATTCAGTGCTTTGATATCGTAATCTACCGACTGCACGAGATCAAATGTTCCTGGTAATTCAATAGTTTAAAGCAGAATTTTACATGCATACATATATATATATATATATATATATATATATATATATATATATATATATATATTTGTATTATTTGCATTGAAGGGCAAAAGAAAGTGAACAATAAACTTAAAACTACACAATATGTAAATTACTTAAAGGTGACAAAAAAATATATATTTTAAAAGATGTTAAATAACTTTTAATCCTTAGTACTTTCAACTTTAAACACAGCCATCGACCGAGAACATAAAATAAAATAAATATATAATAATACTAAGGATTAAAAGATTACTAAGCGCATTTAACACCTTTTAAAACATTTTTTAGTGTCTTTAAGTAATTTACACAAAGTGTAGTTTTAAGGTTACTTTTTTAAAAAGTAACCTTTATGAATGAATACAGCATTCTATTTATTTATTTGCTGATGAAATTGAACATTTTTTGTAATTTAAAAATCTTTCGCGAATTATAGTTAATTATTAGTTAACTAGTTCTATGTCTGGCCTTTAAAGAACGAGCTCCTCGATTTGTATTGCAGTTAAAGAGCATTTAAAACAGACAACTAAATTTCTCTTTTCATTTTTTTTTTTTTTTTTTTTTTTTTTTTTTTTTTTTTTTAAGCTATTGCAATTTTTTTTATCGAGGGCTTTGACAGCGGCTACCGAATCTAGAAATTCCTTAACGAGAAAAAAACTAACACTCCGGCTAACAACGTTTCAGTTCGGCAGACTTCGGCACGGTATATTTCGGTAGACTTCGGCAGACATTGACGCGGTATTTTTCAGATATATAGAGGATATCAAGTCTCAAACTTATGTTTCTTATTTCAGTTACCATAAATCTATAGTTTCAATGATAAAAATTCCTGATTAACTTCTACATGTATTGTAAGATAATAAAAATATTTTAAACGATATTAACTTCTCATTTATTCAATAAAAGAAAAAAAATTGTTTTCTTATCGGTCATCACGCTCAAAAAGTGTAACTTGAATTAATATCAAAGAAAAAGCAAAAAACTTGAATTAATATCAAAGACAAAAAAACTGCATAAAGAAAAAATAAATAAATAATTATAATTGCATAAGTTGGTAAAAAATGCTGTGCAATAGCTTTACCGCGGCAGTCCCCGAGTGCCACACGCATTTTTTTTTTTTTTTTTTTTTAATCTGTTATCATTAATTATTTATGGAATCGACGAAACATTCCGTCCTCCTCTCTGCTATCGGTATAATTACAAAAATAGAATTGTCAAGTTTTGCATATTTTATTTTATAATCATTTCCAAGTAAAACTGAACACAAGAAAAGCTGCTAGATTTATACACTACACTTATCAGTTAATCACAGACTTTAAGCAGGAGTGTAATACGATTCCGCAAACAACTAATTTGAAAACAAAGAACTGAGCTGATAAAAAACAGATTCAAAAATTCCGATTTAGAAATGTGTTATTCATTTTAGGGGTAATGTGTTTCCTCATTTTTTTAATAAAGAAAATGCAGAGAGCATAAAAGTTTTAATTAGTTGTGGAGATGTCAAAAAATTAATAGGATTTTCTCAAACTGAATATAGCATCTAAATAACTCAGGCAAAAGCTATATTTTCAACAGTTAAAGAGTGGCAGGAAATTGGTAAAATTCAGGCAATGTGTTTTGTCAAAGTAAACGCTGGTTACTTCAGGGAATCAGCAATTTACTGTAGCAATTATTAACGTATATATTTTCTATATTTACCATATCGGCACCATAACTTAAAAACTACCCTAAAAACTATTTTAGATTGCAAACTGCGCACAGCTACTATCCCTCAGCCATATATATATATATATATATATATTTATTTGACATAGATTCGGTGGTCTAAGTCGGATCATAGTAAGTGTATAAGTGCTAGTGTAATATTAAATATAAAATATTTAAGTCAGAGGAAATTCAACTTTTCTTGCAGAATATTTAAAAACTGAATATCTCAAGGATGATTACAAAGAATTTACCCAAATTTGTTATATTTCCTAAGATTTTCCTTTCAAGACTTTTTTCAAAGCCAGTTTCATCATAACAGGTTAATGGCACAGACCATTTATTCTATCTTTATCTTTTCAGGGATCAGCTCTCATTAACAAATTTTAAAAAAAAGAAGGAATTAAAGACATTTGCTTATTTATAATCAATATGTATTTTTAAAGCGTAAGTTAAATGCTCCCATTATTACTTTGGCGACCGATCAAGACCAGCAATTATTAAAATGACTTGTTGACTATAGAAAAATTGATAGATAGATTGCAGGCAAACAACTCGCTAAAAAGATAGAGCGCCTTTGATATTTCAACTTGGATTATTTCTTGATGATACTTTTTAAAGATAAGTCAAAATAATCATGGTTGTAAAATTAATGTCATTTAAATAAAAAACGATGATGACGATAGGAATGTCAGAATGAATAAATATAGTGAAGTGGGATATTTATGAACATAGAAATCAATGTTTTTGTTTTGTCTCAAACTGTAACTTTTTAAAAAGATTTTGATATTAACATGCAACTTTTTAAATACTAATCCAATGTATGGTGTGAAATTAAACATTATTTTACAGCAGAAACAAATCGTAAATGATTTTAAGGCTGTCAATGATACAGCTTAAGGGATAATAAAATGAATCAAAATTTCAATTCTTGTTTAAAAAGACAAAAAAAAAAAAAAAAAAAAAAACAGCTTTTGTTCTAAAAACTAAATCTGTTTGGAGAACTCTTAAAAAGCTATCTTATCTATGCTATTACCATCTTACTGTGACAATTCTAAGATATAATATTTTTTTTCTTTTTAATTCTCCCCTTCTTGTAAGACGACATTCATAATAAAATATATTTGAACATTCTTTATTCTAATTTTCATACTTTCTTTGTCCTTTTAATTTCTCAGTTTAAATTTAAATTTTTTTTCATTAACTTACAAATTTTTTTTTTAATTAAACGCGTTATTATTTGCAAAACGGAAACTAAAAGGTGAAAGAATATAAAATGGAATGTTAATCTTTTTTTCGCATTTTTATAAAAAAATCAATTCACATCGATTCTTATCCTGAAAAACGCACATATGTTTAAATTTATAATTTTTGTTACAAACAAATGATGTGTAATTCTTCAAGGCAAAAACTTTTTTTTTTCTATTATGAAATGAGACCAGCATTATGCTTCTAACTTCAGCTGTATTTATTTCATAAAGAATAAAAAAGCATTTTTTTTTTTTCAAAAATTCACAGTCTTTTTAAACTTTGACCTCAATAAGACATAGGTTAATATTATCCAAGTGAGCTTATTTTTTTCCATTCTCATTTTCTAGCCAACTAGCAGTTTTTTAGGGGGAGGGGGTACCTCCTAAAAAATTTAAAAATTGATTTCTTGTGACCACCTTACTATACACACAATATGACTACTTACAATATAGTTGTTCGCATGTTTGTTTTTTTATAGGATTAGAAAGACACTCTGCCATAAATATGAATAATCACACAGCATAAAACAATTTTATAACAGATATTTCATTCAAATTTTATATTCAATTCATTTATTAGGATGAGCGAAGCGAATCCTCTACTAGTCCACTCAAATTACAATTTGTCGTACGCTTTACAAAAAAACTATTCAATATTTTAACTTCAAATTAAACACAAAAATAAATTATGATCTGTAGATTTGCAGAATATAATTTTTTTTACAGTAAAACGTTAAAAAAATTATTATTTTAATTAATTTATTTTACATGCATTTCCAATACGGAAGCATTTTAGCAAATAAATAAAAAATGAAACGCGTATATTTTCAGAAAAAAAAAGTTTAAATCATGGAGTAAATAATTATAGATAGAATCATGATTAATTTATTAAATAAAACATGTTTTCATTATCCCGCAAAATCGTTTGCACAGATGACACTTAAACATTTTAAAAGAATTGTATTATGGATTTTATTTTATTTTATTTTATTTTTTTTGTAAACTGGCAACAAAATAATTGTAAACAAATAAAATTAATTCTTAAATTTGTTATATAAATGAAAAATTAAAAGATCTGCGTGAAGTTGTTGGTTCAAGCTCTTTATAAATATTTTTGCGAAGGTCGTATTGCGGCTAAATAATATCGACTCATTAATCAGAAGGATTTTATAGAAAAATAAGACTTTAATAAGTTCGCAAACACAACAATAATTATTCGTGAAAACGTCACTGCGAGAATGAGAGAGCGCTTCGTTAAAAGGTAATTCCATTAATTGAGTTGCCATTCGCAGAAAGTAAATAGTTCTCCCACGCGGAGAGAATTACAGCAATTCTCATACGCTAATATGTATAAAAATGAAGAAATTAAAATAAAATGTTTTACAGTTGAAAATTCATAGTATCAACGAAAGCAGATTTCAAATGTTTTTTCCAGAAAATAGGATTTTGAAGAAGTAACTTTCTTCAAGCTTTCTTCAAATATATTATTCTAAAATAGCTATCAAAGATTATCGGATGTTGATTACAAAGATTGGAAACATGCATATTTCAAACAATTAAAAAACACCAGTGGCTACTTGAAATTGTAAAAACATCTTTAAAACAGCTTTTAGTTGAAAATTAAAAAAAAATTTGTAAAAGTTTGCTTCGAAAATATCTTATGCCAGTTTTACATCATAAGTAAAAAATTAAAATGCGCCAAAACATAAAATAACGTTTTTGTTTAATAAAGATGCAAAAATAATAATAATAAAAAAATATTGTTACTTTCAAATATCTGTTTTATAAAATAATGCTTCGCGAATCCAAACAAAGCATGGCTTTTGCTAGTATAAAATAGTACAAACGCCTTTTTTTTTTTTTTTTTTTTTTTTTTTTTTTGTAGTAATAATCATAATAGAAATAATTTAATTGTCTAAAATAAATATACGATTTCCGACTACCGAAATATGATTTATTGGCCTGAGAATAAACAACTGCGGGATTTATTGATCTCAAAATTTAATGCAAGATTTTTTTTTACCTATCTTTAAATCAAATATATATGAATTCTAATGGAATTGTAAAATATTTTTACGCTGTTTTCATTATACACATGTGTTACATTCCAAAACATTTCAGTACATGAAATAGAAAAAAAAGTATTTTTTAATAATTTACTAAAATAATTTTTTTTTTCATAGATAATGATGTTTTACTCGCTATAACATAATTTAATGACAAGTAACTTCCAAAAGATAAAATTTTATTCACAGTTAGTACGCTTTTAGCGCATGAAATATTAAATTTAGCATAGATTTTAGAAATATTTTGAGAACTAAGAAAAAAAGAAAAAACATCCTTTAAGGGTACGTAGAAAATAGAAGTTAAATATATTAATTTTCCCAAGAGATATTTTAAATATACGAATCCTTCAAACATTCGCAGACTTACGATTACGGAGGAGAATTTCGAAGTTGGGTGACCAATCCCCTTAATAATATTTTTCTCCGCATTGTAAAAAAGAAATTTGTAATTCTACTGATGTAAATTTCCAGAAATCTGTAGGCTTTCTAAATTTTTATCTGTACGCCGTAACTACAGAAAAATATGTCAATCGACAAAATTAGCTTTAGCAAAGCTAAAAAATTGCAAATGTATAGAAAAAAGTCTACTAAAACTACAGTATTTTTTTCTAAAATTTCATCTGTATCCCCAGTCGCACAATGTAAAAAAAATTCTGTAAAGTTACTGAACTTTTTCTAGAAAACTGTGATTCCTAGAACTTTTTATGTAAGGTCATAACAAAAATTTCTATAACAAAATCGGTTATATGAATTTTTGCTGTTACCATTGCATAAAAAATTCTAGGAATCCCAGTTTCCTAGAAAAGGTTTAGTACCGTTACATATTTTTGTTCGTCTATAATGTAAAAATATATATATATATATATATATATATATATATATATATATATATATATATATATATATAAAATATATATATAAAAAATATATATATATATATATATATATATATATATATATATATATATATATATATATATATATATATATTTAAGTGCAGTTATGTAGAAAGTTCTAGGCATCCCATCTTCCTAAAAAAATTCTTAGTAATCTTAGAGATTTTTTTTTCACTTATAATGAAAAGTGTACATGTTACAAGTTTTTTGTTGTTGCCTTTACATAAAAAGTTCTAAAAATCTCAGTTTCCCAGAAAAATTTTGTGACTTTACATTTTTTTCAGTGCAGAACGATTCTATTGATTTTTTCCCCTTAATTTAAAAGAGGAAGCTAATCGTTCTCGTTGGAGTTTAACCTTCTGAAAAGTATACTTTTCATTAATTATATTTTCAAGGTATAAAAAAAGAGAAAAAATAATATTTTTTCTTCAAATGAACACCATTTTGTCAAAAATTAACTTTTAATATTAAATGCTGGTATAAGCTTAAGAGAATTTAAGATCCTTTCATATGATAATTTTAAGTCTAAATTTTTTTCAAGTGCTTGTTACTGGAATACACTGGCTCATCCACAGGGGAAACTAAGGGGGCTGAAGCCCCTCCTGGACCAGACTACATATTTAAATTTTTCAAAAATTATAAAAGAATACAATTGCTATTTTTAAAGGGTCCTTAAAAAATGGGAATTTTCGAAATGATATTAATTTTGTCACCCGATTTTTTCTATTTTATGAATTTTATTGTGAAATTTGAAATATTGGCATGTTTAATTTTTACTTAATTAAAAATTATGACTACATGCAACCTCTTGCTCTATTTAAATATCACAATTTTTTGATAATTTAATCTTAAAACTTTAAGTCATTTATTTGTAAACACTCTTTAAAATTATCCAAACGCAAAAACACATTAAAAATCATGAAAACTAAAATATATTTGAGTACAGTATTTCATTATTTAACGTGTTAAAGCGTTTAGAACTAGCTCCGCCAAAATTTTCCAGAACTTCCTCTGGTTTCCCTGGCTAATTACGATGCTGCTCAACACATCAGAAAAAAAAAAATGAAAGTCAGGAGCTAATTCGGTACATCTCACCAAATCAAGTGAAAAGAAAAAAAAACTGAAGTCGGCAGCAGGCCGGATCGATTTGGTCACATGAAGGCCTCAAAAATATTCCATCCTCCCCCCCCCCCCCCCCCCGCAAAAAAAAGGCTGAATCCTGGATGCGCCACTGCCCGAATAAAACGATAAGTGCCTGATTGGAAATTCACAATGTTCGTCTGTAAGCACTCCCCGTCAAATAAAACTTCTTACTCATGTTTTTTTTTTTTTTTTTTAAGGCAAAAATTTAATTGCAGTGGAATTTTCTTAATGCACTCTCCGAATAATGGCTACCGCTTTGTAACAGGCATTTTTTTCAATATCCAACTTCGCCTTAATTATACTAGAGATGGGCATTATTTAACGTATTAGGATAAATAACAATGTTATTCATCAATAGTACATTATTTAGTAACATGTTAACGGAAAGTCCCAGTTAAATTTGAAACTCATTGCCCACAAAGTATGAAAAAAATAAAAGGAAAAGCTGAAAGAAGTTTTTAGGAATTCATATTAAAATTATAATAAAAATAAAATTTCCAAAATTTGTTTTCGATCTAATAAAAAAAGGAGCTTAAAAAATGTAACTTTCAAATAAAAAATTCCTTCTTTGAACGCGCAAAGCTAAAACGAAGAAATCATTAACAGCGCAGGCAATCAAAAATCTTCCTTTCACGTCTTAGTAGATTTTAATGACTAGATACATCATCCACATCCATTACAGAAAAATTAGTAAAATCTTGAGCTTCTATAGAGCTTGACAGTTATTTTATTAAAAATATTCATTAATATTGATTCTATTACTATAACTGCTTTTAATTTAACAGGAAGAAAAAATATTTCTTTATCTCATCATATGTTATGAGTTCAAATGTTGTAATTTGTTATTCAGATAAATAGTGTTGCATAAAACCATTTAGTAGATGAGTTTTATTGGAATGAAAAGCAAGACCTGTTTTTCAATAAAAAAATATCACAGGACGCCAGTAATTCCGACTTCGTTGCGTTGGCTGACTAAGTCTGTCCGCCATTTTTGACCCAGTGATGTTTCCTTTGAATTTCAATGTATAAAAGAGATCAGAAGGTGGATATAATTTTGATTTCATAGCATTTTTCGCAAAGCTATTGCGGTTAGCCATTTTTGATCCGGTAGTATTTCTAATCTGAATGTTTAAAAGGGATATAGTTCATGGAGTTTGACAGTTTTTTCTTATTTTATTTGATACTAGATATTTTATCGAAAAGGGGACATGCGTTTTTATTATTTAATTATTTCTTAGAGTCTCAACACTGTGTTATTTTGTAAATATGAGCTATAAACATTTTTATTTCTGTGGTTTTGTTTCATTGTAAGTAGAAGAAAGACAATAGCTTCGCACTTTTTGTGCAAGGATTTAACTTTAACACACATGTAACTAATTTGAAAAAGTCCTTCCGGCAATGCCGGGAGGAAGAGGTAGCTTTCATATACTTATATATTTATTTATTTATTTTAAGGTAAGTTACATTGTTCAAAAATACTAAGCTCAAATTAGTGGAAATAATCTTATAAAATTAGTGATTTTATAAGATTGAAACTAGTTTTTGTCAAGACTGAACATTAATAGGAATTTTTAGAAATTAGTCATCTTTTATTCAACCTGGTTTTATTTTAAGCGATTTAGAGAGTCACCAAATTCCACGATATCATAAAGTGTATGCCATTTTAAAGCAACATTGTGGATCGTTCAGATCAGACCGTTTCAAAATGTCAGCCATAAGCAAAATTCAAAGTGCTATAACTCAGTCATTTTT
Organism: Maratus speculifer; assembly: GCA_964019185.1. NCBI lineage: Eukaryota > Metazoa > Arthropoda > Arachnida > Araneae > Salticidae > Maratus > Maratus speculifer. The sequence goes on along the minus strand of OZ025303.1, from coordinate 109,803,737 downwards.
TAAGATATAGACAAAATAAAAAGTGTTCTGGAATCGTTGTTTTAAGTTCTAACACGTAAAAGAAAAATATTTTTCAGTTTTTAATTTTTTCGCATTTAATTTTAAATTTTAAATTTTTTTAAAAATTTAAAATGTCCACCATTTTGAAACAAAATGGCGGATGATGCTGGCCAACGAACTCGGTCGAGACGTTTGTATGTACTATGTACATACCAAGTTTCATTGAAATCGGTTAATAAATACGCGTGTTATCACGTGACAAATCATATCGTTTCAAAATGTCAGCCATAAGAAAAATTCAAAGTGCTATAACTCAATCATTTTTTAAGATATAGACAAAATAAAAAGTGTTCTGGAATATTTCTTTTAAGTTCTAACACGTAAAAGGAAAATATTTTTCAAATTTTAATTTTTTCGCATTTAATTTTAAATTTTAAATTTTTTAAAAAATTTAAAATGGCCGCCATTTTGAAACAAAATGGCGGATGATGCTGACCAACGAACTCGGTCGAGACATTTGTATGTACTATGTACATACCAAGTTTTATTCAAATCGGTTCATAAATATGTTAGTTATCGCATGACAAAAATCAGATATATATATATATATATATATATATATATATATATATATATGTCAACATTTGAACGGAGGGTGGTTTTGGGGTCTGGGGGTCATGATCGGTGAAAATATACCAAAATTTTCCGGAAGTGCTTTCCTCCGGACGGCTGCAATAGGTAGCTTTTTACTTTTTGTAATGAAAGCTACCTAAAACGTAATAATAATCTGTTTGGTGTTTGGATAAATGTTTTTTATTAAAAATGAATAAATATTTTCAGGTTATTATAGATTATTTTTGAACAGGTGAGGTGCTAATAAATATGGCTTCAGTAAAATCGTGGTTTTTTTTCTTTTTTTTTTTTTTTTTTTTTTTTACAAATTAAGTTTTTAAAGCACTGTTTTTCTTATCGTTTGCCCGAAGCTAATTTCTAAACCGTTAGTTTTAGAGATATAGTTCCAGTTGCAAAAATGTTTAAAATTTTGTTCTGCATCATATAAAAATTGATTTACGTTAAAATAGCGGGTTTTTTTTTATAATTCAGGAATTAAAAAATATATAATGTCTGGATCTTGTAAGTTTCTCTATGTTTTAACATTTAAGACAGTAAACATTTATTATTCTGTGACCAAAATGTACCGTGTTACGATATTTGCAATTGAATGAATTGTCAGATTTTTAATCACCTAATATGAAAAACATGTTTTTAGCATTGCATTAATAAACTGCATTTGATTAAAAATGTATAAGGAATATTTTCATGTTCTTGTGTTGTTCTTTATGCACATGCATTGATACATATGGCAGCAATTAAGTAAAAAAAAAAAAAAAAAACTTTTTTTTTTTTTTTTTTTTTTTTTTTTTTTTTACAATTTATGTTATTAAAAGCGTGTTTATTTCTATACAGAATTTTTTTTCTTAATGTTTATTAGAAGATAATTTCTAAACTGTTTGTTTTCGAGGTATTGATCGTTTAACAAAAATATTTCAGATTTTGTTACGCATCATTTAAAATTCAATTTACATTGAAATAGATGTTTTTCTAAATAATTAAGAAATTTGAAAAAAAATTACAATGTCTGTATTGTACAAGTACCATTCAAAAAAAGTTTGTTCATGTTCTAACGACTAAAATAGTAAAAATGCTTTTTTTTTTTTTTTCTATATCTGAAACTTACTGAGTTATGAAACTTAGAATTTTGTTAATTTTTGATGCTTTAGTCAATATAAACATAAAACGTGTAAAACGTGTTTTTAGTGCAAGAAAACTGAAAATACATGAAATTAAAAGTATCATAACTAGGTAACTTTTGTCCTGTAAAAATTAAATTTTTAACCCAAAACTTTTTTAATGATGTGAATTCATCTAAAAAGAAAAAAAAAAGGCGTCTATATACGTACATCTCAAAATTATTTCAAACATTTTATTTAAAGACCTTTTAGTTAAAACATCTGTTGACAATATACAGCCTTTAATTATACGTTATACAAAAAAAACTGGTTGTTGGAACCTGTTACTTGCGCCAGTGTGGAACGATGTAACATGTTAACCAAAAATAACTATATTTCCCATCTCTAATTTATACATTTTCACTGCCAAATAGCAAACAAATTCCGTTCTCTCGACATGTACATTATTGAGAGATTTTACTGTATGTAAGTGTAAAGTCAATAAATTCTATACAAAAATCCAGGATAAGCCCTCAAAAGATTGTATCTCTCTCCTTTGGAACTGAAAATAATAAATAAAAATCACATGATTTTTAGTCCAAAGAAGTAGAATCTCAGCTTAAGGTTGTTCTCAAATCCAAGGTATTACTTTCTGATATATATTTTTTTAATTCATTTTTATTTGGAAATGCATGAAATTGGCAGGTGTTGTTAATCAGAAACTATGCAATCAAAAGACATTTTCTATTTTTAATTTATTTTATTTCTATTTTTATTTTTTTATTATGATTGGTAAACGTCAAATATCTTGCAAAAAATATTTAGCGTTTCGAACTGAAAATCCGGACGTGGCAGCAAGAGAATAGAGAAAAACCTGCCTTCGTGTGACAAATATGGCGTAACCCATAATATGATTTATTTATTTAAAAAAGAAGAGAAGGCATTCTTTGATTCCAAATCGCTTCTACATTCAACCCTGCCAATTTTATGTTTTTACTTTAAAAATGAGTCGTTTGTTTAGTAGGGGATTTGAGAACATGAAAATATTAATAATGTTTATATGAAACATAACATAATTGTGTAAATTTCTTATAAAAGGATTTCTTAACTAGTAATTCAGCAAAATTTTCACTTCCTTAAGCGGAAATAGCGTTCATGGACTGTCTCCTCTTTTCCATTATCATCTGTTGCATCTTTTTCCGATCCTGATTGTTGTTGTTTAGAAATTTTTCCTCTTAATCTTTTAGTTGATTTGGTCTTTTTAACGGTTTCTGCTGAATCATCAGCTGACACTGAATCTGACTGACTGCTTGATTCTCCTAAATGATTCACTCTTCTTAAAGAAACCTTTCTTCTTAATTCTATAGTTGATTTAGTTAATTTAACGGTTTTTGTTAAACCATGTGCACGCTTTGCATCTGACTTATTGCTTGATTTTTCTGTATTTACACATGGAACTGGTTTAGGTCTTAGTTGCTCGTCCTCTGCACTATCCACTGACATTAATTCACAGCTTGATTGACTGCCTTCTGCACTTGACAATGACATTGGTTCAGGGCTTGATGTGCTGCTCTCTGTACTATCCACTGACATTAGTTCTATATGTTGCCCATTACGCTCATCTAATTCAGAGCTCTGACTTGATTTAGCGCTGTCTTCAGGTGAGTTTAATCTTAAATGCTTATTCATGCTAACAGAAAGACGTGTAACACCACTTTCCTGACTGCTAGAATTTTCATCATTGACCGGAGATTTTCTCTTCCGATTTGCCTTTTCTGATTGTTTTACAGCCACTCCATTTATGCTTTTTTCTGATACTTCAAGACTATTCGGTTTAGTTGGTTCTCTTCCATTTCCATCGATAGCCTTATTAGATGTGGGATAAAAATATTTGTGCAAAGTGCTTTGTATTGGAAAATGCGACTTCTTTCCTTGTTCTTGCTCCTCTTCTAGAGATTTATTCATCTTTTTAATTTTTTTAATAAGTCTGTCATCTAGTTGTTTTTGTCGTTTCCGATATATCATGTGACTTTCTACGTTGTTACAAATACTTAATATTTGATTTTTCACTTCATCGATGTTGTTAGAATATTTTCTAATAATGGGCAATATTTTCTTGTAACGCTTCTCGTCTGTAAGAAATTTCTGGAGTTGATCGGGTTTTAGAGGACCTTTAGACATTTCAATAACTTTCTGTGCATAATTACTCAATTTACTGTTGATAACTAAATAAAAAGAAAAGAATATTAAAATACATTTGACAATGAAAATTTTTAATCTCATGCATGCAAAGAATATGCAAATAAATAAACTTCAAAATGAGAAAACATACAGGTTTTAGATTAAAATATGATAATAATACGAAATTAAAAAAAATAAGTTTTGCATGGGACATAATACACTGAAAAATACTACTTCTAAAAATTTAATAAAAAAATAATAGATTTTGAATACGTCGCATGCTCAAAATAGTTGCGATCCAAATTTACTCAAAAATGAAAAACACATATAAAGTAGAGCACTGATCAGTGGACGGCGAGTAACCGGATTGTCCGATTAACAGTATCGATAAAGGAGCATACATTTCTCTCCGCCTGCTCTAAACTTTTAAAAGTGAAACTTCGTAAAACGGGTAAGATAATTTAGCTTTGATATCAGAAAGGTGACAGTTAAATAACCATATCCTAATCCTGAAGTATTAAAATTGCCAACAAATGAACGAGCACAATGCGTAATCAACTGTTTCTGGAAATAAAGAAGTTTTACTTCTACAGCGCGAGAGTTCCATGCATATATACATACACACACACACACGGCCACTGTCTAGTTCCGCAAATGGGGGGGGGAGCTTACTAATCTATAGGGAAAAAACATCTAGGGCTGGCCCCGTGCCGTTCTCCGAACAATCAAAGAAAGGTGAAATGGTAGAAGGGGGGGGGGGGGGTGTATGACAAAGATAACTCCATTCAAACTAGATGTTTGTCCTTGAATCAGGAGGGTGGGTGGGAAGAATGCTTTCAACATTTGACACTGTGTGCAAAAGGGATTTATCACTTTTTGTCCTGTGTTAGGTGACTTTGGTATTTCCTGGAAACTAATTACATCTTGGACCACGCACTTTTTACTGGAAAAACAAGCGCAGAAATTTCTGATAATAAGAGAGTTGTGACAAAAATGTTATACTTATTGTTTTTAACTATATTTTATGATTGATATTCATAATATTTATCCATTATTCTTTTAATTAAAGCATAAAATATGGATCATTTTAGTGATCAGGGAGTTAATTACTTTAGAAATTTTTTTACACTTGAATGCTATTTAGTATTTTAAAACGAAATAAATAAATAAAAACAAAATTTAACAAAAACAATCTAATTTTAATAATAATAATATTATTACTACGTCTCTTTTAGGCTATTTATCGAAAGGCTTTAATAATCTAAATCTGCCAAAAATAAGAATGAAACTTAGGTAAAATCATGCATGAAGCGTAGATTATCAAACACTTTCATCAATTGCAAGTTTTTTTAACAAAGCGCCATAATAACAACATGCTAATTTTTAAATATTCCTTTTAAATGTTAATTTTATATTGCTCTGAAAAATTATTATTCAAACAAAATTTTAATTTATAATTTTATTAGTTAGAGCATAAAATATATTGTGATAGTAACCAGAGGAGTAATGTTTTTAGAAATTTATAGTTTTTGATATCTTTCAATTGTTCAAAAATGTTGAAAAGCGTAAAAAAAGATTAATAGGAAAACAATTCCATGGAGTTAAATTGTGCTTCGTAATTTCCTTTAAAATTGAGATTAAATTGCATAAAGTAAAAAATAAATTTAATTGCATAAATTGCAATCTATTCAAACGAAAAACCTAATTGATAAAAAGAAGAAAGAACTATATCTCGCATAAATTATGAAACACTTTGCATTAACGAACAAATTGTTGTTGAAAAATTTCATATTTTGACATATAAAAAAAATAAGCAAGCCAATTGTCTTCACCGATACACTGTGATATTATTCATAAATGCCTGGAAAACTGCTGTTTCAACGACAATGCGTATGTGTAAGAAGGACATTTTTAAAATGATTAAAATATACAATTATATTATATAGGATTATATTTAAAAATATATAAACTAAATTTTTATTATGTTTATATATGCATGAAATAGCTGAAATATTACTCATAGATGTGGATGTTACTATACTTCAACTGTTATTTTCTTTATATAATTATTATACTGTCATCACACACCATATATCATACTGAAAGTTGAACAAGAAAGCGTATTAACTACCTCCCGGGCCCCTAGGCTAGATTTTTTTTTCTTTTTTTTGACAACCGCCTCCCTCCCCCCCCCGGTCCTCAAAGCAATACATTTTTCTATTATCTGACACAAAAAAGGGAAATATACTTTTAGTGCAGGAAAATATTCAAATTTCATAAAATTTAAAATGCCACAATTAGGTAAGTTTTAATCGTAAAAAAAGATGACTTTTTAAATTCTTTTTAGACATCGAACAATATTTTCCTAAATAAACATTATTAGGAATCAGGGGCCATATAAAAATAAAATTCCATATTGAAATACACATATGCAGCAACATATAAAAGAAAAGCTCTATTTAAATTATATGCGTTTTTGAAGTTAAAAGAATGTTTCTATCACACTAATGTTAATGTTAATCCTACGGGGGAGTTCGTTGCAGATTTCACGCACGCATTTTAATATTTTTGAATGAAATTTTTTCATAGGATAGCTTAAAACGATTTATAATCGCGCGAGTTTTTACTTTATCAATTTTTGTTAGTTTTTCTTTTCTTTTTTAGGTAGCTTTCATTACAAAAAGTAAAAAGTCCTTCCGGCAATGCCGGGAGCAAGAGGTAGCTTTCATATACTTATATATTTATTTATTTATTTTAAAGTAAGTTACATTGTTCAAAAATACTAATCTCAAATTAGTGGAAATAATCTTATAAAATTAGTGATTTTATAAGATTGAATACTAGTTTTTGTCAAGACTGAATATTAATAGGAATTTTTAGAAATTAGTCATCTTTTATTCAATCTGGTTTTATTTTAATCGATTTGGAGAGTCACTAAATTCCACGATATCATAAAGTGTATGCCATTTTAAAGCAACATTGTGAATCGTTCAGATCAGACCGTTTCAAAATGTCAGCCATAAGGAAAATTCAAAGTGCTATAACTCAATCATTTTGTAAGATATAGACAAAATAAAAAGTGTTCTGTAATCGTTGTTTTAAGTTCTAACACGTAAAAGAAAAATATTTTTCAAATTTTGATTTTTTCACATTTAATTTAAAATTTAAATTTTTTTAAAAAATTTAAAATGGCCACCATTTTGAAACAAAATGGCGGATGATGCTGGCCAACGAACTCGGTCGAGACATTTGTATGTACTATGTACATACCAAGTTTAATTGAAATCGGTTCGTAAATACGCGTGTTATCACGTGACAAATCATATCGTTTCAAAATGTCAGCCATAAGAAAAATTCAAAGTGCTATAACTCAATCATTTTTTAAGATATAGACAAAATAAAAAGTGTTCTGGAAGCTTTGTTTTAAGTTCTAACACGTAAAAGAAAAATATTTTTCAACTTTTAATTTTTTCGCATTTAATTTTAAATTTTAAATTTTTTTAAAAATTTAAAATGGCTGCCATTTTGAAACAAAATGGCGGATGATGCTGACCAACGAACTCGGTCGAGACATTTGTATGTACTATGTACATACCAAGTTTCATTGAAATCGGTTCATAAATACGCGTGTTATCACGTGACAAAAATCAGATCGTTTCAAAATGTCAGCCATAAGAAAAATTCAAAGTGCTATAACTCAATCATTTTTTAAGATATAGACAAAATAAAAAGTGTTCTATAATCTTTGTTTTAAGTTCTAAAACGTAAAAGAAAAATATTTTTCAACTTTTAACTTTTTCGCATTTAATTTTTAATTTTAAATTTTTTAAAAAATTTAAAATGGCTGCCATTTTGAAACAAAATGGCGGATGATGCTGACCAACGAACTCGGTCGAGACATTTGTATGTACTATGTACATACCAAGTTTCATTGAAATCGGTTCATAAATACGCGTGTTATCACGTGACAAAAATCAGATCGTTTCAAAATGTCAGCCATAAGAAAAATTCAAAGTGCTATAACTCAATCATTTTTTAAGATATAGACAAAATTAAAACTATTCTGGAATCTTTGTTTTAAGTTCTAACACGTAAAAGAAAAATATTTTTCAACTTTTAATTTTTTCGCATTAAATTTTAAACTTTAAATTTTTTAAAAAATTTAAAATGGCCGCCATTTAAACAAAATGGCGGATGATGCTGACCAACGAACTGGGTCGAGACATTTGTATGTACTATGTACATACCAAGTTTCATTCAAATAGGTTCATAAATACGTTAGTTATCGCATGACAAAAATCAGATATATATATATATATATATATGGTTATATATATATATATATATATATATATATATATATATATATATATATATATATATATATATATATATATATGTCAACATTTGAACGGAGGGTGGTTTTGGGGTCTGGGGGTCATGATCGGTGAAAATATACCAAAATTTTCCGGAAGTGCTTTCCTCCGGACGGCTGCAATAGGTAGCTTTTTACTTTTTGTAATGAAAGCTACCTAAAAGCTACCTATTGCAGCCGTCCGGAGGAAAGCACTTCCGGAAAATTTTGGTATAGTTTCACCGATCATGACCCCCAGACCCCAAAACCACCCTCCGTTCAAATGTTGACATATATATATATATATATATATATATATATATATATATATAATATATCTGATTTTTGTCATGCGATAACTAACGTATTTATGAATCGATTTGAATAAGACTTGGTATGTATATAGTACATACAAATGTCTCGACCGAGTTCGTTGGTCAGCATCATCCGCCATTTTGTTTCAAAATGGCGGCCATTTTAAATTTTTAAAAAAATTTAAAATTAAATGCGAAAAAATTAAAAGTTGAAAAATATTTTTCTTTTACGTGTTAGAACTTAAAACAAAGATTCCAGAACACTTTTTACTTTGTCTATATCTTAAAAAATGATTGAGTTATAGCACTTTGAATTTTTCTTATGGCTGACAATTTGAAACGATCTGATTTTTGTCACGTAATAACACGCGTATTTATGAACCGATTTCAATGAAACTTGATATGTACATAGTACATACAAATGTCTCGACCGAGTTCGTTGGCCAGCATCATCCGTCATTTTGTGTCAAAATGGTGACCATTTTAAATTTTTTTAAAAATTTAAAATTTAATGCGAAAAAAATCAAAATTTGAAAAATATTTTTCTTTTACGTGTTAGAACTTAAAACAACGATTCCAGAACACTTTTTATTTTGTCTATATCTTAAAAAATGATTGAGTTATAGTACTTTTAATTTTACTTATGGCTGACATTTTGAAACGGTCTGATCTGAACAATCCATCATGTTGCTTTAAAATGGCATACACTTCATGACATCGTGGAATTTGGTGACTCTCTAAATCGCTTAAAATAAAACCAGGTTGAATAAAAGATGACTAATTTCTAACTAGCAAAAGCCGTGCTTTGTTTGGATTCGCGAAGCATTATTTTATAAAGCATATATTTGAAAGTAACAATATTTTTTAATATTATTTTTGCATCTTTATTAAACAAAAACGTTATTTTACGTTTTGGCGCATTTTAATTCTACAAATGTAAGTTCAGCCAAATAACTATCAATTTCCTAGAATTTTTTATATTTATGATGTAAGACTGGCATTAAAAAATATTTTCGAAGCAAACTTTTACAAAATATTTTTAAAATTTTCAACTAAAAATTCTTTTAAAGATTTTTTTACAATTTCTAGTAGCCACTGGTGTTTTTTAAATTTGTTTGAAATATGCATGTTTACAATCTTTGTAATTAACATCAAATAATTTTTTATAGCTATTTTAGAATAATATATTTGAAGAGAGCTTGAAGAAAGTTACTTCTTCAAAATCCTATTTTCTGGAAAAACATTTGAAATCTGCTCTCGTCGATACAATGGATTTTTAACTGTAAAACTTTTTATTCTAATTTCTTCGTTTTTATACATGTTAGTGCATGAGAATTTTTGACATTGTAGAATTTTTCGTAAGGAAAATTTCTATTGAATGCTTAATTTTGAAGGATTTTCACTCTTGACAACGTTACTTACGTTTTTAAGTCAACTGGTGCCTATATATCCTCAATATCTACAACTGCTTCATCTAATGTTAATATAATAATAATAATAATAATAATAATAATAATAATAATCTTATTTTTATTAAAATCGAATTTTTTTTTTATTTGAATCCGTGTATTATTATTCCCTGCACTAAACCACTGAAGAATCAAGACTTGCAGGTTTCTGAAAAAATTAACATCATAAGTTAGTAATTAAAAATATAAAAACTGCAAATTTGTGAATTCACTAGTTATGACATACACAATGTTTTATACTATATTTCGTGATGTGTAATTATGTACATAAAATCCAGTTTTAAATGATAAGTATTCAACGTAAATTAAAATAATAATTACAACAAACAATTAAAATTCAGCATTTTACGTTTTTCATAAATAATTAGACCAGTTTTCAACGCAAAATGATTCGTAATTAATAATTAAAAGAAAGAGATAAAACGTATCATAATGTTCTCCGACAAAATTGTTTTCAATCATTAAATAAAAAAATATATATTATTTGCATTCAGTCGCATTTTCAAGTCTTTTCTTGAAAGCTTCTCGGAAAATGTTCCCGTCTTCCCTTGACCAACAAATTTCGTAAGAATTTGTAGTAAACAGCTTTGTCCAACACACATCCATCAAAAAGGGGAATCAACTCTAATCCCCTGAAAGTGTTCTCTCAGTCACAATGTCACCCTCCCAACTTTAACTCCCCCATTAGTAAGCTATTCGTAAGTTTTCCCCCCTTTGAGGAACAAGAAAACACCCACACACACACATATATATATATCCCAGGAAAATCCCTCCTTCAAACTAGCATATAATTCCCGTCAGAAATGACGGGATTTTGATCTGAGTTTCATTTTCATAATATTTCATACAAACAGAATGAAGATTTTATTATTCTAAGATCTGTATAGTAGAAAAGCACATTTTAAAAATAAGCACAGATTTCTGCAAATACATATGATGAGGGTTTCTTTTCTTACTTTGTATCAGGGACGTAGTGTGTGTGGATTCAGCAACGCTGGGCACGGGTATTGTTCTTAAACAATAAGAAAACCATTCGTCAGATTTCCCCCAACATGCAGGAAGAGGATTAGAGGAAGAACGATTAATCGTTGTTTTAAATAGTAGGTTTGCCTAGAGCGGACCTATTTAAACAGCCATTTTGATGCCTGGATGGTTTTTAAAACTTTCCTGCAAAATAATTTAAAATGTTTATGCTTTCGGTTTGTCTGGCCGTCTGTCCGCGCTCTAACTCCAGTAAATATACTCGGATTGCCATGAAATTTTAGAAAATTATTTATGTCTAACCTAAAACGATTCCTTTTGAAAATGAAGTTTCTAGCATGATTACTTTATTTACAGGGACAGTCCAAAAGTTAAAACACACTATTTAAAAAAACATATATTTTTAGCTTATAAGGCAGCTAAGCTTTTTCAGTAACTGCCATAATTTTTCATTGAAACTTATTAACTTTTATTCCTGTAACATCTCATAGATTTTTGAGATAATAGTTTCTCACCATAAGTTTATTTTTCACTATTATTTTCGTAAGGGTTTACGCATCATGTTGATTCTAAAAGATAGTGACGGTCATTCAGTAGGAGAAAATAGGGGTATTTTTCTGTAATCAAAGTGAAAGATATTATAGTATTGGAAGCATTGCAACTTAAGCTGTCAAGAATTTTTTCGACATTAAGAATTTTTTACAATGAAATATGAAAATAGCCAATTGCTGGATATTTATTTAATTTAGTCTTCTGCAAATACCCCCTTTTTGACTATCACAGTATCCAATCCAACAGGCCAAAAAGGTTAATTTTTTCTTCTCTGCAAAATTTCCTTGAAATCAATAATTTATAGTGTTTATTTAAAAAGTTCTTGGGGAAAAAAATCCAATTAAAAAAAAATGCGTATGTAGTGTTTTTTTTTTTTTTTTTAATATTTTTAACTTTTTCTTTTTTCTTTCTTTCTTTTTCTTTTCTTTTTTTTTTTTTTTTTTTTTTTTTTTTTTTGCTGCAATTAAACACTTTTGGAAAGTTTTTACGGAAATTACTATACGCGAAATTTTTCTAAGTGTCTTTTAAGATAAGAAATTTATCAAATATATTTAATTAAATTATTAAGTATTATAATATGTAATAAATGTAATAATTATATTATTATATAATAATTATTAATATATTGCTTTAATTAAAATATCATTAATATATTTCTTTATTTCATTGTAATGGACTTGTCCTTGTTTCAATAAAACAAATAGCTCCGTCCTGAATCAGATTTCCCTTCTAAATTTACTACAGGAAAGAAAAATTTTTAGGCACAAATTGAAAAGTATGTTATTCAAGATGTTACTTTAAACAGTTCCAGGAAATCTTTAAAAAATATATTCATTGAGTTAGAATTTTAATTTCTTTCCCTCGTCTGTGGTGGTTAAAAATATAATTTGCAATCAAAATCACATCCTAAAATTTCTCATAAATTTTTTATAAAAATTTAAATGATTATTATTATTATTTTAAGTGGGGTAGTTTAAAATTGAACTCTAAACAATATTTGTCGAATTTCAAAACTTTTTCATTTATTTAATGAAAAATGTAGTTTACAGGACTTTTTTAATATTAATTTTTAAAATATAAATTTTAAAAGGAAGTAACTTATTTTAAAAAATCATATATTCAAAATATTTTTTTTATTTCCCGAAACATAACTATTGTAAATTAGTCAAAAATACATGTTCTAAGATTGTGCTCTTTTATTATTATTATTATTATTATTATTATTATTATTATTATTATTATTATTATTATTATTATTATTATTATTATTATTATTATTATTATTATTATTATTATTATTTCTAACTTATACTAATTTGATGCTGATAAATACTTATGAATACAAATCCCATTTGTATTCATATTTTATTTTTTACTTCCATGTTTAATGTACTATAATTTATTAAATTCAATGGTTCATGTTCATATATTGTAATAATATTAATGGTTTTATATATATATATATATATATATATATACATCTATTTGAAGTTATAACTATAAAATACATTGCTTTTTGATGGCATAATTTATCTTTTGGAAGGTTTGCTTCGTAAAAATCAAGGACAGAAAAAAAAGAATTAAAAGCCAAGAAAACTAATCCACATCATATAATCTTGAATGATGTCTATATATATGTATACACACAATAATATTCTTTAAAGGAATCTCAACTGTATTTTAATTAAAGCCTAAATTTTTTGTCGAAATTGAGTCGGTCCACATTGGGCCTCACCCGCACTGTTTTCCTTGATATTTGTACAGGCCGTAAACTGAGAAACTATGAAGAGGCCGAGCCAGGCTCGGGCTGAACTTTTAATTTTGACACCGGGTCGAGTCGAAATAAATTTCTTTCGGGAATGGCTGGGATTTGAAATCGAATAGTGTTTTTCATTTTTGGTAAATAAATTATAACCTTTTTGAGATATAAGAGATTCTTGTCAATTGGTTGCAGATATTTCTTCCTTGCGGTCACTTGCGGAAATCTATTCAAAACGCTAACTTTCACAGTATTTTCATAAATTGATTGTATCAAAAAATGATGTCGTTGTCACCATTTGATTACATAGTTTATGAATAAAAATATCTGATGCGTTTCCCCCCCCCCCAAAAAAAAAAAAATTAATTCAGAAATGTATTCGGAAACTAGCTCCTTTAGATTTGAGAATGAATTTGGATTTGAAATCTTTAATAAAATGATATAGAAATATTTTCTTAAATCTACTTTTATTATACAGCTTCAAAAGTTACGATGCTTTTAATTTTCTTTTATTCTAAACCTAATTAATTTTTTATTTGAATGTTAAAATTTTAAAAATTATGTAAAGGAAGAGAAGAGGATTTAAGATTCTTTAAAAAAATCTTAATTTTACGATAAAAAACTGAATGTTTTAGAAATAGTAGAAATTGTGAAGGGGCCAGAACTTTCCGGCCCAGTTTTCACTGATTTGTGTGCGGGTCGGACCGAGCTTTTGAGTTTTATAATGAGCTGGTCTGGGCCCGGTCTTGTTAATTCCAGCCCGTGCAGGCCTCTGATTGTTTAATACAGCCTTAATTTTTTGAAAGAATAATTCGCCTCGATAAACAATGTGAGGGATTAACTTCCCCATTTCCCACCTTTATACTTTATCATTGAACCCCCAAAACTAATCAGAGATACGCCTTATCAAAAGCAAAAATTATCTGAAATTCGAAGCAAATCCGATAATTCTGCATAAAAACTCATTTATGTAATTTGAAGGGGCAATCCCTGATTTCTTCTTTAAGGCTTAATCGTTAATTTTCCAAAACTATTCAGAGATTTGCCTTATCAGAAAGAACCCGTATCCAAAATTTGAAGAAAATCGGATAAATCTGCATAAAAACACATTTATGTAATTTAAGGACGAATATGAATCGTCTGTTCACCTTTATACTTAACCAAAGAACCTCCAAAATTATCAATGTACAGCCGTAACTCATATCCAAAATTTCAAGCTAATCGGTTATTTCTGCATGGAAAATGCATTTGCCTAAATTAGGAGCGAACCCCTTTGTTTTTACCCTTTATACTCAACCAATGAACCCCGAAATTTACGGAGGTGCCTTATAAGAATGACCGTATATCCAACAATTTATGTCACAGTACAAGATATCCGACTATTTATACAGTTTCCAGCATTATTTATGTGGCACAAATTGTCGGATATCTCGAAAACGTCTAATTTCCAATGGGTGATTGAGTTTTTTAATCCTCACAATTATATCTTTTCAGCGATACCATTGTCGTTAAAATCGAGACTAAATTTTTTTATCGGCCCGGCCCGTAAGAAATTTTAGAATTATTACGCTGGCCCGGGTCCGTGCAGACCTCTACAGTACGATACATTTAATAACGAATAATTTATGGATGATCCCACACTTGCTTTCAAAATTAATTAAAAACTCTTCGTTTTCAGGCATGAAAACGAATTCACGAATTTTTTAGAATTTTGGATTTTAATATCTCTGTGAAATTTTTAGGTATGGAGATTTTTTTTTTTTAATTTAGGAATGGATAAGGAATAATTTCCTAATTGGGAATTTTGCCATGCGGGGGCAGTATAAAAAATTAATTAATTTTCGTATTTTTTCAAATAGCTCCCCCCCCCCCCATGGAGTTGCAACTTATCAAAAGATTCACCTTTTTTGATAATTTTTTGCAGCTGGAAGCATGAGTCTAGGGGCAATATTTAAGGAGATAGCCTATTGTTTCGATATTTATGACTCACCCTGTATATACTGTAATTAGATATTTAAATTTTCCTTAATTTTTTAAATGTTGAACAGAAAACTTGTTTTTATTTTCCTGTTTTCTTTCTGGAAAAAAATAAATTAAAATTAAATGATTATGGGTGAAAACGAAAATTATTAAGAAGGTTAATTAAGAAGGTAGATTTTGTATAGAATACTACCTATTGCGATCGTTCTTATGTTACAAATTCTGCATTTTTTTTTCTTTTTGCAAATCTACACCGATTATGACCCCTAGACCCCAAAACTTCAATCAGTAGAAAACTTCATTAATCTATCTATCTATATGTATGTGTGCATGTAAATGTAGAGAGAGGGTGAGTCGTAATCAGCAAAACAGGCTAGCTCCTTTAATATCGCCTCTAGGCACTTACTTTCAGTAACAAAGTTTCATAAAAAAGGCGGCAAAATGTGATGACATTAATTGCAGCTCCATTTTGGGGGGGGGGGGGGGTGTCTATTTGAATTTAAATTATTATGTGGCCCCGTAAGACAAAATTCCCGTATTATAGGAAATTATTCCTTATACGTTCCTGAATTGATCAAAAAAATTTTGATCTTTATAGCTAAATGTCTGACAGAGATATTCAAATCCAAAGTTGCTGTGACTTACAAGAACTGAAGAATATTTCAAAATATGCTGCCAAAGTGGGCGTTTTGAACAGAATTTCTGGAAGCGATCATGATTGAAGAATATAGAATGTATTCAAATAACAAATTGCCTAGTTTCTAACTCATTTTTATTTCGAATTTGTTCTCAAATGCGTATTGGTCGATGGTTGGATAAATCCAGAATATATTTCAAAATATGCTGTCAAACTGAGGATTTTGAGCCGAATTACGCATAAGATGATTCTAATAAAACCAGCTCTGACAAAAAATAAATAAATAAAAGAAAAGAAAACAAAAGAAAACAAAAGAAAAATTCTTTAAAAGCGGCCAAATAAACTTGTTAAAACTCGGTTTACCTCTATCATATTTTATTTTTTATTGTTGAAATGAGCACTTAACTTCAAAATCAATCTGCACCTGTAGGACAAGCTGGCAGGAATTTTTAAAAATTTGGTATGCTAGTTTCTTTTAAGGACGAAATCTTTTAGTCACGAATCCAAACAGATTCGTTTACTAATGGTAAATGAGAAAAATGTGCAAAAGTATCTCGGTTACATTTCAATATTTTTATATAACTTTGCAATGGATAGCAAAAATTGGCCTGTACAAGACATTTTTTTACTTCTTCAATTTCGATTGTTTTTTTTTTTTTTTTTTTTTTTTTTTTTTTTTTTGAGAATGCTTTAAATATTTGAAACTGGTTTCGAAAATCAAAGTATGCTCATTCAAATAAAATATCATTTAAATAAATTAAAGTATACTCATTAAAAAATCTGTAAACAAAAAAGTAAAAACGTCCTTTGTACAGATCGATCTCATCTATCCAGAGAAAAAAATGTTAAACATCGAGATGTAACCCAGATATCTTTTTAAATTTATTTTATAGGATTAGCATTAGCGAATGGGTCTTTTCGCTTGACTGAAGTAGCCTCTTAATGGCTTGGAAGGCGTAAAATCGTTTGGTAATCTTCGACAGAGGAATAAAATGAAAATAATTCTTTGAAAATGCAATAAAAGATGACTGTATAACAATACTTGTGAATTAACTCGCAGGGACTAGTTTATGGTTTTAATCATTTTTACCTTCTACCCATATATCCCATTTTTTCAATATGTCTGTTAAATTGTATTCCTAGAAACTTTTCAAATTATCGGCACCTTATATTTATGATATATTAAAATATGGAGCATTTAGTTAACAGATACCCACATCCTCTCTCTGCCATATATATATGTGTGTGTGTGTTACTTGTGATTTGCAATGGCTCCATTATATTTAGTATGTTTTAAAATTTACGGAGTTTTAATTAAAAAGAAACACAATGCATTTATTAACGTTAAAAAGAGAGAAACACTACAGTCACATTTTGTTTTCTTGAAGAGCTGTTTAAAATTCTATAATTCCACCAGGCTACAAAATGGATGCCCGTTACATACTCCTTACAAATTCACGCCAATGCGCTAATCCGGTTTAATCCAAAGGTGACAGCTACTTCGCACCCCATCTGACAGTCCGGCACTCCCCTATCGACACTCCCCCCGTGCAGTATGATGCGTCCCCGTGTGTGTGGGGGGGGGGGGGGAGGTATACGGGTGAATACGTTGTATACCTTCTGGGTTTTTTTTTTTTTTTTTTTAAGGAACACGGTAGTCACTTATCTTTTCGGGCCGGGGCGGTCTCGAGCCTTAATTTTTTTGCTGGAGTATCGGGCCGGGCCTAACTTTTTTTGCCGAAGCCAAGACTGATTTCATTCTTCCTAGTTTTACGGTCTAAAATAATCAGTTCCTATTGAATCTTCCTATATGAAAATCCTTTTCTCGACTCTTCATAAATAAGTAAAATTTGGCTTTGTCCAAAATTTTTTGCAATAAAGGCATATACTTTTAAGCCGTCATTATTCTACAACTAAACATTAGAATTTATTCCTTTTAAAGTATCGTAGATTACTAGGCGTTTTAAAATAAAATTAAACACATTAAAAAAAAAAAAAAAAAAAAAAAACATGATTATGACAGAATTTTTTTTTAAACTGAAAACTGCAAGTTTCTTTTAAACTGTTCATCCACGCAAAATGAATACAACAATTCGCGAGAAAAAAATATATTAGATATTTACATCTTGTTAAGAAGGGAACGTATTTATTTTTTTTTTCTTCTAAAGAGATTCTGTATTCGGAAATTTTACTTTTACCTTATACCATTTCTTAGATTTTTTTGTCTCCATTACATGGAATATGATTAATAATATTAATGATAACTGAAACATTTACATACAACAAACAAAGGTTCATTAAAAACGTAAATATCGTAGCCTATGGCACTTCTGCATAAATGGAGATTACAAACATGAAAAAAAAGAGACTAATATAAGTTTTTTTGGTCAGAACTCTTCCGTAAGAGTAAAGATCAATGTTCTGTAGAAATTCACTCGAGTCGGGCCGGGTTCGGGCCAAATTTTTAACTTTTTTCCTGACCGGTCCGAGTTCGGGCCGAAATTGTAACTTTCGGGCCGGACCAATATTTCTTTCGTTCGGTCCGGGCCGGGCTCGGGCCTGGAAATTTCGGCCCGTGCAGACCTCTACCCTATACTACGTATGATGGGTAAGTAATAATAGCAAAGTGAGACACAATTTCTGAAAATTTCACAAAAAATTAAAATTAAATATTGAAGTTTTTTTTTATTTTAAAATATATCATTTTTATAAATAAGTAATGAATCTCAATAACGAAAAACATCGGAAGGATATGAGATAAATTCCTAGTTCAATCGTTTTAGTCACATATTAATGAAGCTTTATGTTTGTTTTTATTTTAAATATGGATTTGAAACATCTACCAGCCGTTAATCTAAAAGAAAAAACTTTTTTGATAAAATTATAGTTTCTTATAGAAAATTTACAGAAGTAGGAAACGTTAATTTAAATCAATATTAATTTTTATAAACTTCAGCTATGTAAATTTATAAAATCATACTGTATTAATGAAATCCAAAATTTTTATTATGATTTCTTTCGTAAAATTTTAATTTAATTATGCCAACTTTTAAGAGCTTAGTTTATATCCTCTTAAAATTTATTTGCATTGTAAATGAAATTTATATTAATTATCAAATGTCATTAAAATATAAGGAACATATAATGCGATATACTACATATATTAATTACATCAAAGAAGATAATTTTTTTTTATTTTTAGGATAGTAGCTTTTAAATATCTATATTATAAAGGCCAAACGTATCTGGGCGTAACGCATACGTCATTTTGCGAATGGCAACACTTTCAAATTTTAAATGAATTTCGATATCGCAATTAATGCTGCTAAAAGTTTTTAAACTTCTGAATGTCGCACATTTTCAATTTTTACACCATCGTGTAGGGGGGAAAATGTACTTTTAAATGAAATTTGTTTGAAAGCTGTATCTTAATTTGTTTTTGAAATATTACTTTTTTGTAGCTTTTAATACCTCTTCTCTAATCGTGGCAACTGGAACTCCATTTCTATTTAAAGCGAAGAAAAAAAGGCGAAAAAATGAGTGCTGTATCTTTATGTTGCCATTTTCTCAATAAAAGAGAAAAATAAAAATAGAAATTTAAATATCTTCTGTTATAAAACCCGATGAATTTTGACTTCATTTACAAAATTTGATTTACACGTAAAAGAATATGGACAGTTTAATATCCATTTCAGGTAATAGCAATGAGGCTCCAAGTTTTGAATCAAAATTATCAAATTAAAATGCCAATTTTTTTAAACGTGAATACAGATATGAAATGTACATTTGCAAATTTTGATATGGTGAAAATGATGCTGGGTTTAGATTTCACGGGGAAAAAAAAAATCTATGATTGAGAAAGTAAAATAAATTTTGCTTTTTATTATTTTGGAATACTAGCATAAGAACTTTAATTGATAACTTTATCATAATAACATATCTTTATTATTTTTTACTGCTTACATATACGATTAAAGTTTAATTTTAACAATTTCTACAACTGCGTTTTATACAAATAGTATTTTGTTAATTTGACGATAAATATCGTTTGTTTAAGAGTTAGACGTACCAATATAAAATGCATTATTTACTGTAACTAATTTTGTAGGTTTATTGTAAGTTAATGAAACAGTTCCTTCTTAAACATTTTCTTTCGTCAAAATTTGACGGGTTCTACTTTGTAACTTTGAAAAATAAACAAACTTTAATTTAATAAGAGAATACGAAAAAAAAAAAAAAAAAAAAAAAAAAAAAAACAATTTTCAGTTTTAGTAATGCGATCAGGATAACATCTTATATTTTCATTGCACCTTGAAAAATAAACTTGTTTTATTTGTAACATAAAACAAGATTGAAAAAAACAAACTGATAAATATTAATCTCTTAAAAAATTATTAAAAATAAATTTAAATTTTATAAGAAATCAGCATAAAAATATTCATTTTATTTATAAATATTGAATTGAGAGTGAGAGAATGAGCGTAATTGCGTCTGATTATTATTTGATTTTATTTATATTTTTGAGATCGTTTATATTTAGAGATTGTTTATATTTATGTATATTTAGAGATCGTTTGACCGCTACAAAATTTAGTTGAGCTTTGATAAAGTATATCTCAAAGATTCAGACTGGACATGCTAAATAAAGTGCTAGGTAAGTTATCGTACTAAGGTGGTCTAGTGTAATAACGCCAGGCGGGGTAATAACGCCAAGTGCTAATATTATGCATAATTATGAAACAATCTGGTAAATGACACTCATGTGCTCTGCGCAGAAGGGTTTTGAGTAATATAAATCGCAAAAAACAGCTTAAGTTAATTTGTTTCATTTTTAGGTCTTATTGTTTTTATAAACAACCAGTGGCGTAGCTATGTTTTGGCCTATCCTATGGCGCCCGGGGCCAGCAAGAAATTTTGCGCCCCCACCCCAATATAGATATATAACAACTTGTCTCAATTTGGCGCCTCTAGGCCTCGGCGCCCGGGGCGGACGCCCCCCTCGCCCCCCCCTTAGCTACGCCACTGCAAACAACTAAAATTAACGCTTGATCTAAAATTTGCGAGATACGTTTTGTGATGTGAAGACTATTTTTTTTTTATCCGGAAATACTTTGTTAATTACATAAATTTGTAGTACATTTCATGGACTTTCAAAATGTTGTTGAAGATTTTGGATATCTTCTCGAGATAATTTGTAATTTAAAATGTACAGCGCAATAACTATAACGGGGTAATAACACCAATCCTGGGCATTAATACCCCGGTTGATTCCCTACAGTGGCTGAGCTACATCCTAAATACTGATTCAAATAAACACAGTTAAAACTGTGCAATGTTTCTAATAATTCTATTGAAGCGGTCCTTTTTAAGCACAAAAAGAATCTCACGGTTTGATATTCTTTTGCCTCATCCCCCCCCCCCCCCGCACACACATTACACCTTTATTTTTCTTACACTTAAACAAAAAATTTAACATTTTCAATAGCTTAGAATGCAATTTGTCAATTTCTAAGTTTGTAGAGTTTGTATTTTTATAATTGGGCAATCTATATGCAATTATTCTATCTTATTTCATAGTTTTGTTTGCATGGCGTTATTACCCATATAGGTGGGTAATAAACGCCAAATAGCATTGGTCAAGAAATCACGCCATTACATTTTATGAATACATATCTGTTAAATTATTTTTTTATATAGATAGTCAATGAGTTGCTGTATCAAATCATATATTTGTTTGAAAATACAAACTAAAACTGAGCCGTGAAAATTGGTAGAACCTTAACGTGACGTTATTACCCCAGGGTACCTTACCTCTGTTTTGTCCGTGTTTCTGGTGGGGCTCAGATTGAACACTCATAACTGTGTTGAATTTAAACTTTCATCTGTTATTTTTTATTTCTAATTAAAAACAGGGTTTTATTGTTTCTTTAAACAGATCTGCAAAGTTGGGATATTCATTTATAATCACCCTGTATATTTATACTATTATTTTAACACAATCAAACTGATTGGTAAAATTATCATACGAATTGAATGTAAGGTATACAAATTGAATTTTCGCTCAGTTAGATAAATTCAATCCCCCTGTATAACTGTTCATAAAACTTCATAACACTCCAAAATAACATATTGTTCTTATGATATCCCTTTAATTATTTACATTAAAAATTAAATTTTCTTATTTTTAATTACGGAAAAATGCGTTATTTTTTTTTTCTATTTAAACTGCGCATTTACTTCTAAAGTGATTATGCATGTACCATATTTTGTAACCACGATAATAATAAATTAAATATAAGCTGAAACAAAGATCAACTAATATTAACTTGAATGATATTACATGATATTTGGCATATTATTATTAATTCTATTCTCGAATAAGATAAATTGTACAATATTCATAATAACACGCGCTATGTGTAGTTTCAGCAGTATTATAAATGTACCGGATGATCCGAAAATCAGGACGAATTTTAAAAATGAATAACTTGGAAATGAATCAAGATGTGATGATACGGTTTTCATCAAACGGATGGAAAAGAAATCGGGTTTTGTGTGCAACGAAAAAATATAGTTCTGTTGGTGACCAACGGCATCACTAGTAGCAGTGAAAGATGCCACCCGTCAAAATGTGTCTGCCATAACGCAAGAAATGCTGCTAAACGCTGTGAATGGTGTGGTGTCTAGTCTCACAGCTGCACTTATGAATGATGTCCATCACATTGGATATTTACAGCAGTAACTAATTAACTGTAATTAAGCTGACTTGTAAGTTGTCAAAATTTTTTTCATTTATAAATCATCTTTTGATGCAATAAAACACAATAGCGCCATTTGTTGGTCGCCAACAAAACTATTTTTTTTTTTTTTTTTTTCGTTGTTACACAAAAACCGGTTTCTTCTTCATCCGTTCGGTGCAAACCGTACCTTTGTATCTTGATTCGTTTCCGAATTATTCATTTTTAAAGTTCGTCCAGACTTTTGGATCACCCGGTACAATAATCCCTTAACATTCGCGAGGGTTAGGTTTCCAAAAACGTTCACGAATGTTGAGAGTATCTTCCCTTACATATAAAAGGGTCTGGTTCTGTTTTTATTTTTATTTTTTTATTTTTCATGAAAAAGAGCAATTGAAGTTCAACAAATATATTTATTAAGCATTTTGCATTAAAAGTACATGCTTTTAATAAATTTGAATAATCATAAAAATATTGTACAAAATTTATTTGCTTGTGTATAGTGAAAGAAATTCAGTGGTGTGCAACTGTTCAACAGAACAGATTTTATGTTTAAGAATTTTCAAGTTGTTGCCTCGATTTCTATTTTAAATTTGAGACTCCTCATTAGTGAAGAGTTTTATTCTATTGCTTTTTCAACAAATTGTTGTTGAAAAAGCCATGTTTTAAAATTTCCCCAACAATTTTTTAGAAAATTGAAAAAAAAAAATCTGCATAAAAAATAAGAAATAACTAATCTACAGTCTCAAAAAAAAAAAAAAAAAAAAAAAAAAAAAAAATCTTGACACTTGCGATTTTAGACGTTTTGTTAAATATCTAGAGAAATACATCCGGGATTATCCAGAAACTCTAAGTGTGTAAACATAATAGAACAGGTCATACATTTCTGTGGAGATTTTTTTCCTCAAACTCCGAAGGGGGCCGTCAATAAATTGAAAATGAACGAAGATCTTTTGGATGACCCTGTCAAAACTAAAAATTATTCCATATTCCCTTGATTAGTGTCTGCACAATAATGCGCGTACTTCTATATTTGGATACAGGTCCTCATCTTTTTCCTTCATTTTGGGAATAACGGACATTGAACTTATTCTCTCGACAATAATTTTTAGAATTTTCAAACTACGTTTTTGAGACTTTCACACAAGTTGCTCTATATATTTAGCTATCACATTATGCAAATAATATTTTGATTAAGTTCACGCATGCGCACTGAAATCTTCTTTAGTAAACCTGTTCATTTTTCATACAATTATTAATATTTTTTTAATTTTGACAACAGGGTGTTATATATAATGTTCTTTCTCATATTTTCTGGAAAGAATATTGTTCTTTATTAAGAACTCTGCAAATTATAAGCAAAAACTCGGTAAAATTTGGGTCCGTTTTAATAAAACCTTAATTTCTCTTTGGGTATACATGCTATATTCATAAAAATAAACACAGTTAATTACAATAAGCCAATTAATCATAATCTGCAGTTTGAACAATTTTGCTACATTAGTTTTGATAGAGTCATCCAAAATATATTCGTTCTTTTTCAATTTGTTGACAGTCTTCTATGAAGTTTCAGGGAAAAATCTTCACGGAAACGTATGACCTGTTCTATTTTGTTTACACAGTTAGAGTTTCAGAATAATTCCTGATGTATTTCTCTAGATATTTAACAAAACGTCTAAAATCGCAAGTGTCAAGATTTTTTTTTTTTTTTTTTTTTTTTTTTTTTTTTGCTAAGACTGTACATTTTTCCTCAACACAAGGGCTGAAGTTCTCGCAACATATGTCATACAGTAATACAGTAGGCTATACAGCACATAAAACTCCAATGTAACGTAATTCATAGAATTAATAAAACAGAGTGCGTTTATTTTGTTTGTTTTTTTTTTAAAGTTTTTTATAAAACAAAATCCGCGAATAATCAAATTCGATCTTAGCGAATGTTGGAATGTTTTCGCGAAAAACTCGCGAATGTTAAGGGATTACTGCAATCAAATATACAAAACTTAAACATAAGTGTAAAAATAGTTTTTTAGAAACTCTCATTTATAAACAGTTCACGAATGTTGTTCGTCTTAAAAATTACGCTTATTTATTTATTTGTTTATTCAATTCAGTTTTCTTCCAAAAACTTTCAGTTATAATACCATAATTTGGTGTGGCCACCAAACTTGATTATTGGGAATTGACCGTTTTTTTTAACACTCAGTACAAAGCACAAGCAAGTAAAGTTATATAAAAAAAATACAATTCACCGTCCTTTTTCCTGGATACGGTAGCAATAAATAAATATATAAATAAATAAATCTTTTTATACTATTTTTTTGTGTTTTTTAAATTGATTTCTCAACTTATAACCGTAAATTAATTTTTGATAAAAGAGTATTATATATTTTTTAAACGTTACACTTTTTTCTGCTTTCTAGCCTTTAAAATGTTTCACTGTTGCAGTTTTATAACTATTCAACATATTTTTGCCATAGTTTATACGCATAATTAAATCCATTTATGCTTGTTTGTACATAATTGTACCAATTATAGAAAATATTTTCCGATTTATCACACAAAAAATGAATTAAAGTCAATGCTTTGATTTATAATTAATTTCTAAAAACATTAAACTGTTGTAATTGACTAGTAATTCCATGAAAAGGCTATGCTATTCAATTGCAAGACCGTGCGAAGGAGGCATCGGCCCGGGTGCAAAAATTGAGGATGCGCGAAACTTATGCTACCAATCTCATTTATGATTTTTTTGTGTTTTAGAAAATATATTCTTAAAATAGCACGTAGCATATAATCTTAAAATCAAAAGGAGTTGTTTCTGTGGTGTTATAGAGATTTTTTCTACATCTGTTTTCCAGACCTTCTTTGCCAAAATATAAGTGCAATTTTATCTTATATTATAGTCAAACCTCATTAACATGAACACGCTTAATGTAAATTAGTTTTAACATGAATTGTTTTCACAGTCCCCTATAAAAACAAATACAAGGATTTGATACTGATAACATGAATTACTGTTTACTTGAACAATATTTTAATTTCCCTTGAGGTTCATGTTAACGAGGTTCGACTCTATTCAGTTATTAAAATTCAACCTTTTAATGTTCTAAAATAAACGCGAAAAATGTATGTAATAGAATTTATTTGTGCTTCTACACTTTTGAATTTTGTGACACATGTTTCATACTTCAATGTGAGGGGGGCGTCGAACTGAAACTTTTCCCCGGGCGCAGTTTTCTCTTCGCAGGCCACTGTTCAATTGATTGCAAATTAATTAAAAGGAAAACATTTAAAATGTACCTTTATATTCATTTGTCTTTTGATTTTCTAATTTATCCAATTTTTCTTTAAATTCTTTATTCTGTTGCTCCAGTTCTTTTACTTTTTCCACAAGAGAATGAACATCAACATGATTCTTGTTATTCATGATGATTTCCAGCTAAAACAGAAGGAAAAATATTAAGGGAAATCTGAAATATTTTGAAAATTCTATGTAATGGTTGTTTGGTATAGATGAATATTCAGTTGCGCCAACTTATATGGGCCCATGGGGCACGGACCTACCCAACAACTTGATCTTTTCGCTCATCCAATTTCACCTGATTTTATTCGTATGTTTTTTTTTTCTGTTATTTAATGCCTAAAATGAAATTCGATTTTATTTACATTCTTAAAATAGTTTTGTTTAAAAAATAGTTAGGACTTCCTTTAGACTTACAGGAGCATTGAATTTGTTCAGTGAATGCATAATTAAATTTCTCTCAAAATCAAATTTCCTGCATATTTTGCCATCTGTTTTGATCTATCAAATTCATAAAGCACACGAATGCTAAAATGTATGCTTTTCTTGACATTTGAATATAGAATTTTCAAAAATTAGCAATTTCAAGGCTAAAATTAATATTACTGATTTTATAATAAATAACTTATAAGAATATAATTAAAAAAATTATTTTTTAAAGTACAATTAAATTATAATAATTTAAAAAATTGTTTAGAAAAAAATTAATTTTGAATTATCATCTCTTAGCCATTCGTCCCCCCTCCCTTCCCTCTCTCTCTACACTAACGCATACTAAGGTAAAAATATGTTTGTGTGCATGTTATTTTATTCAAAAATGTTTGAGCCTACCCTATCTTTCTGAAAAGCTGGTGCTACTGTGAATATCTTTCGAATTAATAATTACAATTATTTTTAACTCTTTTTTTTTCCAACGTATTTTATTCACATTTTTTTTTTTTTTCAAATTGCAATACAGATGCATATTATTAATTTTTTGGTAATACGTATGACTATTATTTCTTCTGAAACATATACAATCAAAAACTTTTACAATAATGATTGTAATAACCCATCTACTCTTACTAATATGTCGTTTATTTTAGAGTATCAAGTAATATCTTTTACATTTTCGTAATTATTTATAAATATTATTTCGACTCAAACATGTACAATTAAAAAAATTAAATAATAATAATAACACATCTACTTATCATCTATTCTTACAAGTATTTCATTTATTTTACAATTTCAAGTTAGTATATTTTTAGATTTTCGTAAATATACATAAATATTATTTCTGTTGAAACATAGTACAATATATACATTTTTTAATAACAATAATAATATCAAATCTACCGATCTTCTATGCTTATTAGTCTCGCATTTATTTTGCAGTTTAAAGTAATATCTTTTATATTTTCATATTTATGTATAAATATTATTTCTACTGAAACATATACAATCAAAAATTTTCTAATAATAATAACAAAACATCTACTCATCACCTACTCTTACTATTATTTCATTTATTTTACAATTTCAAGTTAGTATTTCTTTAATAATTTCGTAAATATGCATAAATATTATTTCTGTTGAAGCATATATATACAATATATTTATATTTTAATAATAATAATAATAACAAATCTACCGATCATCTATGCTTACTAACATCGCATTTATTTTAAAGTTTCAAGTAATATCCTTTACCTTTTCGTAAATATGTGTAAAATATTATTTCTACTGAAACATATGCAATCAATTTTTTTTTAAATAATAATAATAACAACACGTCAACTTATCATCTACTCTTACTAATATTTCATTTATTTTAAAATTTCAAGTTAGTATGTTTTTTACATTTTCGTAAATATGCATAAATATTATTTCTGTTGAAACATATATGTACAATACATATATAATTTAATAAAATAAATAATAACAAATCACCGATCATCTATGCTTACTAGTGTCGTAGTTACTTTGCAATTTCAAGTAATGTCTTTTACCTTTTCGTAAATATGTGTATAAATATTATTTCTACTGAGACATATGCAATCAAAAAAATTTTAAGTAATATTAAAAACACAGCTAGTTATCATCTACTCTTAGTACTCATATTTCATTTATTTTACAATTTCAAGTTAGTATAAATTTTGCAATTTCGTAAATATGCATAGTATTATTTCTGTTGAAACACACATGTACAATACATATATAATTTAATAAAATCAATAATAACAAATCACCGTGTTGTTACTAGTAAACATCTATGTTTACTAGTATCGAAGTTATTTTGCAGTTTGTAGTAATGTCTTTTATTTTTTCGTAAATGTGTGTATAAATATTATTTCTACTGAAACATATGCGATCAAAATTTTTTTTAAAATTGTAATAACACTTCTACTAAATGTCTACTCTTACAGGTATTTCATTTATTTTATAATTTCAAGTCAGTATATCTTTTACATTTCCGTAAATATGCATAATATATTATTTTCGTTGAAACATATCAGTACAATATATATGTAAATATTTAACAAAAAATTCCCATTAATCCTAAGTTAATTACTCCCAAATTCTTTTAACATTGAGCTTTTTCCTTTTTTATAATATTTTACGAGATATTTTAGCATATTATTTTTAATTTCATACCTTTAAGTCAACCCTTTTTATCTCATTTTATTTTAAAAAACATTTAACTTTCAAAACAATTCTTTTCTTAAAAAGAATATCCTATTACTTAATTTTTTGTATCTGTTGCATAATATTTCTTTATTTTCTCAAACGTTCGATCCTCCAGAATTCCATTCGGTTGTTTTTGTTTGAACAAGGAATTCTAGTAGCAACAGATTCGGCCGAGGAATTTTGCCAATGACTGCTCGTTTTAATTCCCTGACCCATGAATCCAAAATGACTGAATTGTAAACGTTTAACTTTCTGCTGTTCCAATTAGTAGTCATATTCCTGATATGATGATGTTACAATAAATATTACTGTCTTTATAAGGAAACACGCATGAGAATATGATTTTAAAAAATTGCAACTATCTTAAACCACGATAGCTTGACTAAAAAGCTCATCTTTCGCTAGTTGTCCATCTTTCAAAGAAAAAAAACTGGTCGCGCCACTTTACCCAAATATTTTCGAGTCTACCCAATATTTTTGAGCCAAACCCAATATTTTTCAAAAGTTGGAGCCACTAGACTTTACTGTAGTTAGTTTAAGTGTTATTCAATTAATATTCATGAAACAATAGGCTAAGGAAGAGTTTTTGTAGAAAATATTGTATTACAGCAGGATTTGAAAGGTATTACAACGTTCTGATAATTTTTGATTTACATATTGCATGATACATTGAAAAGAAACCTGTATTTTAAAATTTAAGAATGAAACATATATTTAAAATAAAAGAATCACCAACGGTGCAAAGAAAATTAAGCGATGTTTTATTATTATTGTTATTATCATTATTGCTAAGTGCCAAAATATAAATGGAATCATAATAAAATTTTAGTTAAAATTTAGTGTTTCTGAAAAACTAGAAAAGGGCCTCAAAACTAGATTAGATTTTTGAACAGAATTTCATTTGGATTTTCGAAACATAAATCCATTTAGTGACCTTGGAATCTTTTCCAGAAGAGATTCAAAATGTTTTAGGGGGGAGGCTCAGCCGCCCGTTAGCTACGGTCCTGAAGCATACGCCCCAAAGCCACCTGATAAAAAAGGAAAGACTTACGTCATAAAAGTAAAAGTTTCGGTTACAGATATTAAACCTTTGTTCTCTCAGACTTTAAAACTGTTTCAAATTGATCGTGATCGGTCTTCCAATTTAGTAATTCAGGCAGACATTCACAGGCTTTAAACAAATTATTGTAAATTTCAGTAAGCAACAATAATAAATTCCAATGGAAGCGAGATTCCACAAACTTGCGTCGTGCTCGTATCCAGGTTGGAAAAGAAATGAAAGCTTTCAAGGCAAGAGTGAAATCTTATTTCCGCGTTCGGGCAAGTTGTTCTTTGATTGGATGATGTATTATCACACATTGGTGTATTATCGGCTAAAAATTAAAAGCGACAACGACATGTAGACCTTCATAGATGGATACAACCTGTTTTGATACAAAGTATCGGGAATTATGGCGGATGAAGGAAAGTGAGTAAAAAACAGGGAAAGAGGGAATATTTGCACTTTTTAAACGAGTCTCATTTTCAGTGATTTTGAATGTGATTCGAGCTGATTCGGATTTCGCACCCTGTGTTGAATTCAGGGGTTGGCCCTGGGAGAGGGTGATCTCCACTGGAGGTTTGAGATTTTCTGTTTTCAATGGTTAAATAATGTCCCACCTTTCCCTGAACTCTATGATGCCTCTTCTTCCCTGGAGAAAAGTTGCGCTTTTAAATCAAATTAACAGGTTACTTTACTCATACGAAAATATTCCCTATCTAACTGTTTATTCTATGGGACAGTTCTATAAAAGTATCTTGCTTGTATTTTAATATGTTTTAACCCATTTCTTATATTTTTCTTTGGATGGCTAAGATCCGATTTTTACCATCTGTGAATTTTATTTTATTTTATTTGCGAGATTTTTTTATGAAAATGCTTTTGTTTTTAAAACTGGCTTCCAAAATAAAAATATCACAAAAAATAATAATAAAGTAAGAAATCTGAAAGAAAACTATAAACGACAATTACTGAGATCAACCTAACGTATATATATATATATATATATATATATATATATAGTTTAACACTTTTGAATTCAAACGAGATATTTTAAAAGAATTGTCTCATAGTAATAACATTAGCGAGAATCTGTTTCCGCAATAGTGAAATAGCCCTTTAATAACTTTCTGTTTGATTACTACAAGGCAAATGATAAGTAATAATAATAATAAAATTGAAAATTTTTTGGTATAAAATTAGACTAATGATCACGAGGCCGATATTACTGTCTCCTGTTTGAAAGATACGTTATAGTCAAGATTGTGATCGTGGTTTCCCGCCTGCAAAGGGTTAATATTAAAGAACAATGATGAACAAAGAATTCATTTTAACGCATTCACTTTTCTTATTTTATAAAAAAGCTACTAATTATTTAATATTAATTAAAAGAAACAAAAAAGAAAGCTTAAATTCAAATGATATTTTATTAATATTTACACACTGTTAAAAAAGTTCTTAAATTACAGAGAATCTACGTTTATACCATTATTTTAAGTCTTTTGTAAAAATACGGAGATTTAAAAGAAACAAAGATTCTGTTAAATAACAGAAACATTATTAGGTAAATTTACAGTTTATTCTGTAAATTAGCATCGTTAAAAATACACTAGACTCAGTAAGTTTTTTTTTTAATGATAATACTTTAATTTAGTTTAAAAAGTTAGCGAATCTTTTAAAATTAAGTGACCTTAAAGGTACTTGAATTCTTTGAGTAAATTTGAACTGGTGTATCATTTACATATCATTTGCTTCTGGCCGTCCTGGGGATTGAACCCGGGACTTTTCTACAGTAGATGAAGATTTTTAACTGACTTAGCTACCGGACGGGTGCAGTTGTGTACAAAGTATGCCTTTTATCATTCAGCGGGGGGATATTTATTATGCTTTTCAAAAATATCGCTTCAAATATACTCATTAGTAAATTCGTAAACGGTTTTTTAAATTTATTTTAAAACAACACCTATTGTTATTTTTAAAATAATTTAAATTATCTTACTAATTTAAGTAATAAATAAAAAATTCAATAAATTTTTTTTCTTTTGAAAAAAAATGAATTTAATTCATCTTTTACAACAATAATGTTTGAAAGAATTTTTCGAAATTTTCGCATATTATTTGTTTTTTAATTTGCTAATACTTTTTAGAAGAAATTTTTAGTAAGAAATAAAAAAAACATAAGCAGAAAAAATGTAATTTATTATTTAAATGTGATTTTTTTACGTTTTCATTATTAATTAGTTTTATGTAATAAGTTTTTAGAAGATTAATTTATTTTAAATAATATATTTACCTATGAAATAATAATAATAATAACAGCTAACTAAACCAAATTCTTTTAATCTTGCAAAGCGATTTTAAATTAAACTTTTTATTTGTATTTTCTCTTGATTTCTCTATCAGAATCTTCCGATTTGGCAAAGAATTGAACAAGAAAATTAAATTAGGAATGAAAGTAACTTTATAAAATATTTAGCATTACATTTAAAGGGGGCTAAACTAGTCGCCAAGGTGGCTAGTTAAAGAATAAGTTCAAAACCCAAGTGTCTGAATACTTTTCATTATTCTTTCTTTCTTTGCAATAATGACCGATTACTCCTGTTTTAAAGAAACTTCATAAAAAGCTTTTAAAATTAAAATTTTTATTTGTTTATTAAAATAAAGTACACGTGTCTAAATATTTTTTATTGAAATTTAAATCGCAAATTAAAAAATACGTTCAAAACTCTCGTATCTGAATATTTTTCTTTTCTTTATAACAATAGCCGATTGCCACTGTTAAAAAAAAAAAAAAAAAAAAAAAATCATAGCTTGCAATGGAAGGCTAAAAGCTTAGGAACCAGGTAAGCCTTATATCATGTCTCATTCTTTTCCTAAAGTGCTGCTGATCATTTTGGTATAGACCGGATCAAAATCGGTGCAGTGGTTGCCGAGATATTTTTATTCAAAGTTTTAAGCTTTCTTGTTAATCTCGCCCCCAGACAACCAGTCATTGCAGCTGCACCGATATCTTTCTGTGTTTATTATTAACAAACGCTTAAGTATAATAGTATCCGGACATTTAATTACGATTACCAGTACTCTTTTGAACATTTTAAACGACGGTATAATTTCCCGTTTAACTTAATATCAAGTTATGAGTGTTTTTATAAAGTGTTGTCAATCCCTGCCAATGATATCATTTAAGTTATCAGATTTAATGTGCAATTTATATTAGTTAAATAAACTTCAAATTACATAAAGATAAAATGGTTTATGCATCGTACATGGAAGCCTCATCTATGTTTAAGAATAAGTTATTCCAAGTTTTCATTGTTATTTTAATATGTTTTGAAGTTTTTTAAAATAGCTTGTTTGCGTAATGGCGGGTGCACTAAACTGAAATCAATGGTAAAACTACATTGTTTA
This sequence comes from Maratus speculifer, assembly GCA_964019185.1. NCBI lineage: Eukaryota > Metazoa > Arthropoda > Arachnida > Araneae > Salticidae > Maratus > Maratus speculifer. The sequence continues at coordinate 109,770,622 of OZ025303.1, read as the reverse complement.
CATTTTTTATCAAGCATATAATAAATTAAATTAAAGTTAAGTCTCTCAATAAATGCCCTTTACTACTAATTTAAACATTTAACTTTGCTCCGCCGCAAACCCGAAATCAATAAATTAATTTTAAGATATAAAAATAAATTTTTGATAAAGTGTTGTTTTTGCAATCTATGCTCAAATTCACTTATGTGATCTCCATAGGAATAACATGCGGAGTAATAATTTTTCAAAAAATTATTAATTAAATTAAAACTGCTTTTAACATCTAATGATAGATATGTGTGTGTACATAAATGTTTGATTTTTACTCCGCCATACTTTTTATTGCTTTGTAAATATATTAAGTGTATTAAATGAGTGTTTTCTTTAAGTGTTTATTTCTGTTTTTATTGTTTCTCAATATGACGCTTGGGTCTTGCTCTTCCCGCCCAAGTTTTGCACGAGTTGAGGAATTGGTAGCTTCTTCTCAGATGGGCTTTTGGGTCCGTTGCAGAATTAATAGATCAGTTTTTAACCTTTTTTTTTTTTAATGTATTTAGATTGTAATAGTGTATAACTTAAAGTTGCCATCTGCTTTCAGACTTTCTTTTTTTTAAATATTAGTTTCTTTTAGTATCATATATGTTAGGTGCCTTGTTAGGTGCTGTAGAGGTATATTGTATGGTGTTGCCATGTGAGATGAGTCTATAATTAACGAACCTATGTTATACATGGACCATAAGAAGTATCGGAAGTCCTGCTGGTCTACAGTTCTGCGGTAAGCCATTACAACTAGTAGTTTTCTTTTCATCAGTTTTCCTTGTATTTACTTAGTCTTAAATTAACACATAGCTTTCTCTATGTATTTATTTCCGACTTCTAAGGGCTTAAAGGGTTGTTGGGGCCTTCGAACTGCCATAAATTAATAAGTTTTCATCTTTTAATGGAGAAATGGGTGCTAAGACACAAGCTTTTATGTCTTATCTTTGAGGGGCAGTTCCTCGGAGGGTGGGGGGGCATGCACCCCCCAGCATACACCTTAAAATTTCACTCATTTATTTGGTCTACCACTTCCAACTATAAAATTTAAATTTAATCTCACCCCCAGGGCTGTAAATCCCCCCCCCCTATTGGTCACTCACTATTTTTAGCTCGTTTCTTCACTTCTTTTCAAACTTTAAAAGCCTATAACTTTTTTTCTATGGGAGCTACAGCGTAAAGAAATATTTTACCAAGGCTTTCTCGTCACAGATATTTTTCTGGCTGACAAATGTTTTCGGTTACTACAAGGGAATCGCCCCCTGGGGTGGGGGGGGGAGCAGGTTTTCAAATTTTAATGTAGCATGTCTATTGAAAGCTTTTGACTCATAGATGACAAATCTACCATCAAAATCCATCTCCCACTATTCTGGGTCACGCCTCGGCCCCATAAAGGGTTAAAACTCCACTTTTCTTAATTTTTTCCTAGATACGGGCGTGTCGCAGATTCATCTTTTTATCTTTAAGAGAGCATTAATATTAGACAACTTTCATCCCCATCCTCCCCCTCCACCCCATTTATTGCCTTAATTACCACATGTGCCTGAAGATTGATCATCTCAAATACAGGAAATAAAACTTCACCTACAGGTGAGATCAAAGGAAATCATTCCTTGTTCCACTTACTGCACTACTCCCATAGTTTATTAATACTGTTTAGTACATGGCACACCAATGCAAATTACTAACTGCTCTTATTTCTGTATATGCTATGGCGGAGAGAAAAAATTGAACATTATTTAAGTGTAAATAATCATGTATATTTCTGTGTTTAAATAGTGCATTTATTCAAGTTACTCCATTACATATTTCTCAAACTGTTATATATGTCCAGTGGTTTTTGAAAATGTCAAGGGCAGGGGTTGACAACAATAAGCACAGAAACAAACTAACATTTATTCTTTCTTAGCAGCACTATTTTCCATGCATACTATGTATTAGCTATTACATTACTTTCTTTGTTTAGACCACTTCCATTAATATTTCCCATCTTTATTTCAAAATACTAATCAAATCGCTTCGATCTTTTTTTTTTTAATTTAACTTTTAACTTTTTATCTTAGCCATTTTCGGTGGACAAGTTCACCGGTTTTTGCTATAAACTCTCTGTATTCCTTTCTTTCCAACAAGACATGTGAAGGGCTCTGGTGATGCCTGGTACTTTGCATATTGATTTTTTGAAATTAGCAATTAAACGCAGCATTTAAAATATCGTTAAAATATTATATTATATTATATAGAAAAAAAATTCCCTCTCTCCCTTGCACCCACCGTCATTGGAAGGTAAAAAATTCTGCGAATAACCTGCAGTGATTCAACAAAAGTTCTACCTGTTCCGAGACGTATTTTGAGAGAAATAATATAAGCAAAGCAAGTGGAAAAATATGGCACCAACCTTAAGAGCAAGCTCGATGCGTTCCCAAAGCATCAGCTCTCTGAACAGTCTAAACACGGATGACGCAAGAATGATCGACTTAATTGAACTTGGTAAAGGTCTTCTAAATCCCCTAATAAAAAAAACTTCTCCAAAGATAAGGAGACTAAGAAGAAATTGATAGATGTCCTTACTGTTTTCAACAAGATGACACCTAAAGTGGAAGAAAACCTGGCAACATTAAATAATCTCAAAAAACTCAACGAAGCTCAGAAATTCAGCCATGCACACCAAGAGCGCGCTACTTTAGAACTGAAAAATACTTTGGAGTAGTATGATGCTGGTAACCACATAGATGCTGGAAACCACACTTCCCTGGTCTCCTTAGACATAAAGGGTGCTTTCAACAATGTACAGTGGCGGGATATACTACTGCAGTTAATTGAAATTGGCTGTCCGGGTAACCTAGCTGGAACTATCAGCTCATATTTATCAGAACGTAGAATAATTGCTAACTGGGGCTCTGGTTCATCATACCACAATCTTCAAAAGGACTGCTCGCAGGGATCATGTTTAGGCCCTATTTTCCGGCTACTAATAGCTAATGTAATTCTAAAAGAGCTAGAAAAACACGAGTTCCTCCTATATGCCTTTGCTGATGATTTCAGCTTTGTCTTCTCGGGCCGTGTTCGTGTTGACCTTGAAAGAGAAGCAGCTCGGGCTTTCCCCCTCTTCCTCCAGCTGCTAACTAGCCTACACCTCCAGCTTTCCACAGGCAAATCGCAAGAACTAACATTTGCAAAATCACGCGATCTTCAAGGTCCACCCACGATGAGAATCGGTGAGCAATCGGTTAAACATGTACAGAAATTAACATTACTAGGCCTCACAATAGATAAACATTTGAGCTAGATGGAATACATTAAGAACATCAGAAACTCGTAAAACTCCATAACAATTCAAGCAAATTAACAGCTAAAACTTGGGGCATTAAACCCCAAATGCTCAAAGTTTGGTACCATTCAATAGTGGAACGGATCATCTTTTACTGCGTAGGTATCTGGGGAGGCAGCCTCACCATACAGGTAAAGGATAAACTAACATCTATTCAAAGGATATTCCTACTCCAGATGAGCAGAGAATACAAAACTATTTCTTCGGAGGCCCTTGCAGTTATAACAGGGATCCCTCCCATTACAATTGCACTTGAATTTGAATATCTAAGAAGCAAGATCTTGCATCTCCAACACGACACAACACAACAAGCCCATTTCCCAAACATAGAGATACAATGAAAAGTCAGCAGCTGGATCCTGCATCCTGCGAGGGAGACGTTGCATTTGCAAGTAAACTTGGAAAAGCATTCTTACAAACCAACCAGAGATTCAACTATATACACAGATGGATCCCGAACCGAATCAGGCGTGGCATCAGTTTTCTGTGTCATGAGTGGCGGCGAGGTGACCCATCAGTGGGCCTGCAGGATTGGCGACTTTAACTCCGTATTTCAAGCGGAGCTACTTGCAATCCTGCGGGCACTGGAATGGATCTCTGGACAACCCTACCCCTTCATCAGGGTTTACAGTGATAGTTTATCCAGCTTGCAAGCCATTTTTGTCATCGTACTAAACACACCATAGTCCTAAAAATCAAGCAGCAATTAATGATATTAGTCAATAAAACTTCCCTTGGTCACGTCTCGGCTCACATTGGCATTGAAGGCAATGAACGGGCTGATGCTCTGGCCATGGCAGCGACAGAAAATCCAACAATAGAAATTGAACTCCCAGTGCCTTTCTCCCATATCAAACGAGTCCTAAAAGAAAGAATCATATCCGCCTAGCAGACTAGGTGGCACGAGTCTGACAAGGGACGCCATACCTACAACCTCATCCCAAAAGTATCTAGAGAGCTTTATTTCCTTTCTCCACCCACCACAGCCTTCCTCACTGGCCATGGATCCTTTAAACAATATTTAAAGAAATTCCATTGCGCCTCTTCATAACTCTGTGAATGTGGCGAAGTGGGATCCCCAGATCATACCTAGTATCACTGTACTCTGACTGAAGCTTGGCATCTCAGATATCACCCTTCTCCCCCTAAATCCTAACTGCAAGGCGTGTTATCTCGCCCAGCGTTGCTTGCCAAATTAAGAAACATTTAAAATTACTTAATGTTTATTTCCATTCTAACCACATAGCGATCTGTCTTTCTGTAGTATAGCAGGAGATCGAGAGTTCTCCATCTCATCTCACAATTGTTTGTCACGAAGGGGCACGGGCTCCAGCGGACAGTGCACCATAATCTCATCTTTTTCACTGCCGCTCTCTGTCGCGAGAGGGCAGTCTGTGCTCCAGCGGTTGAGTTTTACCATGTAAATTTTATCTATTTTATGGTAACTAAAAAATAATGAAACCTTTTTTTCCCCTTTAGACCTTAATAAAAGCGACCGGGAGGAATACTAAGCTCTACAGACAAGACTTTCTTGTCTGAGCAGTCCCTCTTAGGCATTCAAACTAGAATGGGCACATCTACATATAAACAGCTTTCATTTAAAATAAATAAATAAATAAATAACAATCAAAATCGGACTAGTAGAAAACTCAGGGCTGATGACTAAAAATCAGCCTGGTCTTTTAAATGTATGGATGATTTATTACAATATTCTAGAAGTAATGAAAAGTGCTTCAAGATCTACGCGTAACAAATGATTTTTTTTCTTGTTAAGAATAAACTTGTCTGTAAACATAGGGTATTTCTATATTACTATTCATCGATTTATATTATATGAGGACCTCAGAAGCCAAGGGGTACAAGTGACAAAATTTAGATTTCGAGTAAGCATCTGAAGTCAAAGTTAAGCATCAATTGTAATTGAATGAATTGGGATAGGAATCTTTTGCTTATTTCTAAATGTTCTTTGAACTCTTATTTCAATAACTGTTTAGAAAAACAGCGGATTAAATTTTGTTTTAAATGTATAACTAAGCAATACTTATCAGCATTCGGCACTTGTACCCTTTGGCTTCCAAGCAGTAATGAAGCCAAAGGGTACAAGTGCCGAATTAATACAAGAAATAAAAAAAATATGAAATAAAAAGATAAATTTATAAAAAAAAAAATGGAGAACAATGTTGATATAAATAAATGAATGGACAAAATTTTGTTTTAAAAAAGTTCTAAAAAGAAAAAAAATATGAAAAAAAAATGAAAATACGAAATATTTAAGATCAATGTTGATACACATGAATGAAACTAGAAACTTTTATTCTAACATAAGATTTAAAATTTTATAAGTTTTGAAAAAATTTATATTTTCTAACACTGTCTAACAAAGGTAAAAATTGAATATATTTTCGATTTGTCTGTCCGTCTGGCAATCCGGCCGTCTGCCCGTGCTCTAACTCTCGTAAATACATACTCGATTTGCGCTGATTTTTTTTTTTTTTTTTCGGAAATTATTTACGCTTATTCTAACACGAATCCTATTTCAAATAAAGTTTCTAGCATGATTAATTTATTTACAGAGACAGTCAAAAGTTTTTCGTTTCATTACGGACTATGGGTAAAAAATCGTTTCAAATGAGTTTTAAAGGTGTTACACCCTGTCAAATATATTAAGATTTAGATGAAGTTCATTTAAATATGCATTCTGTAAAATATGTGGTGAAAAGAAAAGCTAATTTTATTATTCATTTGCAGGTAGCGTTGCAAAGGTTAGAAAAAAAACCGGTTTAAACCTGGGAATAAATCGGGTTTTTAGGAATAAACCTGGGAATAAACCGTTGTTTTAGGAATAAATCGTTTTTTGGGGAATAAACCTGGTCTATTGGAAATAAACCAGGGAATAAACCGACTTTTTGCAACTCTATTTACAGGGCCACACAAAAGAATTCAATTACATAATGGGAAAGTGAAAATTGTTTGCAACATATTTTAATTATATTAAACTTTTCATGCATAATAAAAATGATATACGACCATGAGATTTAATATAAGTTATATCGCGCATAACATAAAGTTCACAGCATTTACAGAGACACACAAAAGATTTGAAATAATATATTCTTCCAAAATACTGTACATGGTTGATGGATGGATAAAATGAAATTTTAATTATGATATGCGCTTTTAAGTTTCACTAAATTTATACATATTATATGGTAAGTATAAATGCTATATTTGATATACAGGGCTACACAAAAGATTTGGTAAAGGTTACTGAATATGAGTGTCGTTTACTTAACGGTTGTTTTTAAATAAGTTATGTATTTTTATGATGAATTTCATTCACTTTACTCAGAAATGTTTGTAGAATACAGATAAAATGATATACAGGGCAACACACAGAATTGGATACATGGTCATCTATGGATGATAATTTCTTGAAACATTATTTCGGTAGTCTTAAGCATATTTTACTTGGAACTAAATTTTAGCTAAATACTGGCGAATTATACAGGTTCTAGGTGAACTCCAGGGATGAACAAAAGTATACAAGTATGTTTCCATCTATTAGTACAAAATAGTGAAAAAAAAATTTCAAACAGTTACGCATTTTCTCCCTAAATTAGCTTTTTCCATTATACTGTATATATATATAACCGACAGATCAAACACAGGGCTGTTCAAAAGTATTGACAGTAACATTTTATTACCTTAAATTGTGCATTTTTTAAAGATTTCAGGAAGTCTTGAAAAGTGTTTCAGAATCTATGTTTAATGTTTGATTTGTCTTACTTGTTAACAGTTTGCATGTATTTAATGTAATATTCATTGCATTAAAAAGCAAATTCTAAACAGAAAAAAAAATTACTGACGAAAAACATTTTGAAAAACAACATACAACTCCAGTTCATAAGGTTTAAAACGTCATACGGTGTAAATAATTTTAAACTGTGATTGGTACCAATTGGCATGCAATTGTGTTTTTGTACCAATCGTTGTTTAAAAATGATCGAATTCCTGGGGCGTTTTCAGAGTCATGAACTGGCCTTGTATGTCGTTGGTCGCGCTTCAGCTATATAGACGTTAATGAATACACCTGCACTTATACCCCTTGGCCTCCACGCGTTTCGGGAAAGAGGTTAAGTAACTGACCCCTAAAACTCAGTGCATAATTAAAAAATCACTCCTAACTCTTTACCTACAAATAAATAAACTTATTTCCAGATACCCTGTGCACTTAACTCATTTTTTTTCAATTTTGTCACTTATACCCCTTGGCTTCTGGGCTCCTCATATATATTTTGAAATTTTTTGGAACGTATTTAGGAAACGTAATTACGTGAGGATATCTCAAAGCTTCAACTACAGAAGAATATTTCTATATTCTATTCACACGACTGATTAATATATATATAATATATAATTTTGCAGTGGCGCAGCCAGAATTCGGCTCTGGGGGGGGGGGATAGAGTTGCTTCAGGGGTGATTCTGGTAGAAATTTTTTTTTGGAAATTGGCGGGGGGGGAGGATTCCGCGAGTTCCCCCCCCCTTTCAGAGGGTTTATCCGCGATCTTCAGACAAAATGGGAGTTTTCCCGCGGCCTTCAGACGAAATCAGCGATTTATTTGCGGTATTTTAGCAAAATCGGCGATTTATTGTGATCTTTCGTCAAAATCGGCGGTTTTCCGCGATTTTTTGACGAAATCGGCGTTTCCGCGACCTCTAGACGAAATCAGCGATTTATCTGCGATATTTTAGCAAAATCGGCGATTTATTGCAATCTTTTGTCGAAATCGGCGGTTTTTCTGCGATCTTTTGACGAAATCGGTGTTTTTCAGTGTGTTTTTTATATGAAATCGGCGTTTTTTTCGACGATCTTTAGACAAAATTTGCAATTTTACGCGATCTTTTCTTGAAAACGGCGTTTTATCCCCGCAGTCTTTCGACGAAATCGGAAATTTTTCCGTTATCTTTTGCTGAAAGCGGCCTTTTTTTCAATGATCTTTTGACAAAATATTTTTAAGCAATCTTTTATCGAAAACGGCGGTTTTCCCCCGATTTTTTAACGAAATCGTCATTATATCAGAAATTTTTAGACGAAATCTACGTTTTCCCCGCGGTCTTCAGACGAAATCAGCGTTTTATCTGCGATATTTGGTGAAATTGCCGTTTTCTCCGCGATCCGCACAGGAAATTCGCGTTTTTCGGCGATCTTTTGACAAAGTTCGTTGACAAAAACATTGACGAAATTGTCGTTTTTTCACAAAATATTAACGAAATGTGTGCTTTTTGGGCGATCCTTTCATGAAATTTGCATTTTTCCGCGATTGTTTTAAACCGTACAAGTTGGCAACTGTGAGAATCGTCTTCTGAAAGATCTTATCAAAGAATGAAGAACATTTCTCAGTTACATAGTTTTTTAATCATGATATCTACTTGCCTGAATCTAGGAAAAAGAGTTAACGGAAAAACCCAGCAAACTACAAAAGCGAAAAAAAATGACACGGAAAAAAAGTTACCGGAAAAAAGGGACAAGATAAAAATGTTACCGGAAAAAAAGTGACAAAGAATTGATTTTGGGGATTTATTGACTAAGTATGAAAGGGGGGGAGTCGGCTTTTAATTTAAGTGAGTGTTTTTTTCATGCTGAATTAACCGCTTTGATTCAATTTTTGGATATATGTTCATACTGAAAAGATGCTTGCCTGATTAGTTTTGGGAATGGACGATTACCCCCTCCCCTCCGCCCTAAATAAGATAAATGGTTTTTAAGCAGAATTATCCAACGTGTTATTTCAAACAACTTTGGATATAGGTTCTTTCTGACGAGGCTTATATATAGTATTGTGGTGTCGCGTCCTGAGTTTCTCTTTACTAAGTTGGTTTATTTGTTAAGTTCATCAATAACACAATTTTAATTCCTCAAGTTCTTTATTAGAACCATAGACCAATTATTAAAAAAATAAATAAAACGACATTACAACTACATAGGAGCCTCACTCCAATATTACATTTCGCTTAGCACGTCCAAGCCATCTTACATCAATGTATTTTCTTGTACATTACCAGCACATGTCTCTCTTCCAACTACTTTCCTTCCCTCTCGATGCGCAATAATCCCATTGTCCCCTTCAGCTCATTGCCACTAGACCAGTGCAATTATTTTCTAGGCATATCCCTGGAGGTCAATAGAACCTGTTCTTAACAGCTTTTGAATGAAGATACTTTCAACTATGCATACTTTTTCAGAATAAGACTTCGCTATCTATCTTCTGCCATGATTAAAGTTGTCAGTACGTCATCACAGTATATAATGCCTGAATAATTTTGGGAGTTTAATGGTTAAGTATAGAGGGTGCATGGGGGATAACCTCTCTTAAATTAAATAAATAGCTTTTTACGCAGAATTATCCGATTTGCTTCAAATTTTGAATGTTGGTTCCAGTGTTGCCAGATGGGCTACTTTTTAAAAAATTATATACTTGATTGACACTACTTTTTTGAAATGGTAAAATAACCCTTATTTAATGACATATTAATTGAGACCAAAAGAAAGGGAATTTTACCGTTTCAAAAAGTGGTGCCAATCAAGAAATCTCAATTTAAAAAAAGTAGCCCACTGGCAACACTGGTTGGTTCATTAAGATAAAGGGTATCCCTGATTAGTTATGGGGTTCTTTTGCTAATTAAAAAGGGGGGGGGCACGATTATTCCCCCCCCTTAAATTAGATAAATTATTTTATATGCACAATTATCCGATGTATTTCAAATTTTGGCTGTAGGTTCTTTCTCATAAAGTGAATCCCTGAATAGTTTTAAGTGTTTGTTTATATATCCTCAATAGCTGTTTGCATTTAAAATTGTGATTTATGTTGCTGCATAGCAGTTTCAGTATTCTATAAATAAAATAACAAAGAAAAAAAATATCCTGTTTTTCTTAAAATCGTTTTTTTCCTTTTAATTTAAATCTGTTTTTATTTTTTTTAAGAGTTCAAACCTGAAGATCTATCAAGAACTAACAATTAACTTTCTAATTACTAACATAAGCTAGTAATAAAAAGAACTATTTTTATTACTACAAATTAATGAATTCACTAGTTCATTCGTTCATGACATACAATATAGTTTGTACATTAAAGTTTTCTAACATATATTTTTTTATGTTTTATATTATATTTTGTGATGCGTAATATAGGACATTAATTAGTAAAAATCCAGTTTTAAATGATAAATATTTGGCGTAAATTAAAATGACAATTACAACAAATGATTTAGTATATTACTTTTTTCACAAATAAAAAAAATAAATAAATAAACCAGTTTTAAATGCAAAATGAATGGAAATTAATCATTATAAGAAAAAAGGTAAAATGTGTTATAATGTTTTCTGACATAATAGTTTTCAATCATTAAATTAAAAAATAAAGAAAAATTGTTTTTATTTGTTATTTGCGTTCAATTGCATTCAACTCGCTTTTTTGTGTTACTTGAATATTTTTGCGTCAAACCCATACCGGGAAATCCCCTGATCGACAAATTTCCTAAGAGGCTAGCCGCCAGCGATATCTACCAGACATCCCCCTCCGTCGAATGGGGAAAGCAAGCTTCTTTCCCCGAAAGAGTTTCCTGAAAGGACTGCTGCATCCCTCCCTATTTTAACTACATTCATTAGCTTATACGCCTTACCATAAGGAAACTACATCCAAAATTTGAAGCAAATCGGATAATTCTGCGTAAAAAGCCATTTATGTAATTTAAGTGGGGTTATCCCCAGTTCCCCCCTCTATAATTAGCCATTAAGCCCTTAAAACTATTTAGAAATCCACTTTATGAGAAAAAATCTATATAAAAATTTTGAAATACATCGGATAATTATGCATAAAAAACAATTTATCTAATTTAAGGGGGGGGATAATCGTCCGTTTTCCTATTTATAATAAGCTAAAGAACCTCATAACTAATCTGGAATACGCTTGATCATAAAAAAGCTACATCAAAAATTTGAAGCAAATCGGATAATTCTGCATAAAAGCTATTTATTTAATTTAAGGGAAGTTATCCCCGTTTTTGCCTTTAAACCCTTAAAACTATTCAGGGATTCACCTTATCAGAAAGAACCTATATTTAAAATTTGAAATACATCTTCTAAAACAACGATTTGCATAAAACCGATTTATCTAATTTGAGGGGGAAATAATTGCTTGCCCCCCTTTTATAATAAGGAAAATAACCCCGTAACTAATCAGGGATACGTTTTATCATAATGAACCTATGTCCAAAATTCGAAGCAAATCGGATAATTCTGCGTGAAAAGCCATTAATTTAATTTAAGAAGGATTATCCCCCGTCCACTCTCCCCTTTATACTTACTCATTAAACTCTTAAAACTATTCAGGGATTCACCTTATCAGAAAGAATCTCTATCTAAAATTTGAAATACATCGGATAATTTTGCATAAAAACCGATCTATCTAATTTGTGGGAGGAGGGAGTTAATTGACCATCCTCCCTTTATAATAAGCAAAAGAACCCTATAACTAATCAGAGATACGTCTTATCATAATGAACCTATGTCCAAAATTCCAAGTGAATCGGATAAATCTGCGTAAAAAACTATTGATTTAATTTGAGAGGTTACGGATGGGGGGGGGGGAGTTATCATATGTCCAAAAACCGAACCAAAACAATTAATTCAGCACGAAAAAAACCATTTACCTAAATTAAGAGCCTCCCCCTGATCCCTTCTAAATACTTAACCAATGAATCCTCAAAATCAATAATGAATTCCCAAAATCAATAATAATTTCCCTAAATCAATTCTATGTCCCTTTTTTTCCCAGTAACAATTTTTTTCGCTTTTGTAGTCATGTCCCTTTTTTCCAATAACTGTTTTTCAGGTAACTTATTTTCCGTTTACCCACTTGCCTATTTCGGGCGTTTTTTAAATAAGAATTAATATTAATTAAAAAAATTGTCTGAAAGTAGCCCCTTTAAAGTAGTAGTAAGTAGAAAAATAGTTAGAAATTTGGCGCCCCCTAAATCTCTGCGCCCTGGGCGACCGCCCTCCCTTCCCCCTTTCGCACAGCGCAGTTAATATCTTTCCAGAAACATAAATATAAACGAATTATATACTTTCAAAACATACCTGGATTTCAAGAATGCTTGAAGGAATTCGAAAGATTAAAAAAAATGATCTCTTATATCCATCTTTTTCATAATTTTCTTCTCTGAAGAGGATTTAATATCCTCCATAGCGAAACGCACAATAAAAAAAAACCTTAGCACTACAGCAACTAACAACACAATGTTTGTGGAATTAAATCTATCCGTCAAAGCATGCGAGCATGTGTTTTTGTGTTTTTCCTGGAATTCGAGAGTCCAGTCCCGTTTCCAAAAAAAGAGCAAGAAACAGATGCAACTAATTAAGACCCCCCCCCCTCCAGTGGTGCAGTATTGAAAAACCCAAGACGGCATTGGCAGCGACAGGAAATGACCATTCCTTTTAGCCTTCGGCTGATTTCCAATAGTATAAATGAATGCCGGCCTTTTCCGAAATTGAGTGACTAGTTTTCGATACTGATACTGTTGCTATGTGCTTTCCCTATTTTTCAAAGAAAATACATTACTGCCGCTTAAACGAGTCAAATTTTTAAATAAAATTTGATTCAATAAAGCGGCAGATTTCGAAAACAAAACAAAAAAAATTCTAACTTTAGTTTTTTTTATGATTCGGTTCATAAAAGTGGAAATTTTTGTATTTTTGTCATGGCTCTGGGGGGGGGGGGGGTTTAACCCCCAAAACCCCCCCCTCGCTGCGCCACTGTAATTTTGTAGTATATTTTTCTTGCAAATCTTCTCAATACCCATGTAAAAGATTCTTGTTTAGAAAAAGTGGTGCAAAGTAACATAAAAAATATTTGACTGTAGTTGAAACTTTGCAATATCCTCACATATTTCGAAATTTTTTTTAATTAATTATTGGAGTGTTTACATTTTTGACAAGAAACATACCATTTGATTGTCATTTTCGCAATTAATTTCCAATATTGCAAAAAATCAATAAACTTTGTTACGTAACTCGTAATTTATGTTTTTACGAGTTTTTTCACGTCATATTTAAAGAGGTTCACCTTTTTTATGAAATAATTTTATGACAAACAATGTTCAAAATTCATATTTTCTTTATTCGTATAAAAGTTATACACAGCAACAGATTGCATTTCAATTTTAGATGGCAGTGAAATTGCTTTCGAAATACATTTATAAATAAAAATAATTTAACACAAAAATAAAATCTAAGTTTCGCACGTGATAATTTCTTTTTGAGTCTTTCAAAAAACAGTTCATCTCCGAATTGACCATTTTTCACGTACAGTCTCTACTTATGACTGTATTTTGATTCTTGATGCCATTGTATTAACTTATTTTGAAGATTTTAAACAAGTTTTTAAAAGGTAAGAATTATTTACCTATTTCTTAAAAGTTTTGTACTTATTGGTGAAATCACGAAAAAAAAAAATGAAATACTCAAAAATGGGTAAATCGATGTATTCATATCGAACAAATTGGTGCAATCACTGAAAAAAAAAAAAAAAAAAAAAAAAATGAAGTACTCAAAAATGAGTAAATTGATGTATTCATATCGAATTGTGTATAATTTGAATAAAAAATGAACCGAAGCTTTCCCACTTTTCAAACATCACATGTTATCAAACCCAAACAGAACGATAATTTTGTACACTTTAATGCTTTATTAAGTGCATTCGTAATTATGTAAATACGTAGCACCAGTGATTGTCGTTCAGTCCGTTCGTCTGTCCGCATATATCAGAGCAAAAACTACACAACCGAATCGTTTGAAATTTAAAATATATAATTGTTGCATAATTTTGTCGAGTCATTTCAAATTTTATGAAAATCGGATGTATAATTCAACTACAGGGACAGTCAAAAGCATTCCGTTATACATTATTGCCAATGAGAAAAAATAGTTCCAAGTTCATTTTAATGAAGTTACACTCTTTCGAACATAAAAAAATTGATATGCATCTGTGAAGTATAAATTAAAATATACATTCTGTACAATATGTGATGCAAAGAATATTTTTTATTAATTTACAAGGCCACACAAAAGTATTCTTTTAAATAATGGCATAGGAGGAAATATTGTTTGTGGAGCATTTTAATTATATTAAACTATTTCACATTTTATGAAATTGATATACTTTGCTGAGATTTACTCAAAATAACTTCCTTTATAATAGAAATCCGATAGTATTTACAGGAACACATAAAAGATTTCGGATACTTATACTGTATATCGAAGTACTGTATTTTTACGCCAAGATCTGAATATTTTTAAAACTTCAACGTCTAGCACCTCATAGGCTAAGTTTGGCGCGCAATTTCCGGCTTGTTTTATTTATGGCAGCAAAAAAAAAAAAAAAAAAAAAAAAAAAAAAAAAAAAAAAAAAAAAAATCGTTTATTTGTGTGAATATTAAAATATGCACAGCGTTACAAAATATTTTAAAACTGTTTGCAAATATAGCTCTTATCATCTAACGATTCGATTTGGGTACATCTTGATAATAATTTTTGGTATTTTTCCTAATAAATAATCAATTTTAAGCGGAAAACAAATGTCAGAACATTTTTTTAATTTGTAGGCTAAGGTACATTACTATTTATATTTGAACACAACCATGGCATCAAAAATGAGTATACGTGTTTCCCAATTTTGAGTACATTTGAGACCTATCAGACCTATTTTGAGTATGTGGCACACTTAAAATTGAATATTTTTTACTCAATTTTGAGAAATCATTTTTTTCAGTGAACGATTTTAGACAAAGCAGATTTTGAACAGGGTTTGTAAGTTTTTGCCTCAGATGAAAAAAAACCTAGTTAAAACCGTCACGGCAAAAGTAGGTTTTTATCAAAGTAAATGGCGAAAAAAACAAAACCTATAAATTTATTTTATTTTCCAGAAAAAGAGAAAAATATATTACAGGAAAGAAAAATAAACTTAATACTCAGTTAAAAGATCAATATTCTAAATTTATTTTAGAAACTAAATGCATTTTATGAAATGTAATTAATTTAATGTTTTGTCCCTTTCTTGGAGTGAAAGAGGATGGAAAACAAAAATTTCAGTTTCCTAACAAGACATAACAAAGAATTTTTTTCTATATAATTTTCAATTTAATTTCATTATTTTTTTTTATCTGCACTGTAAAAAAAAATCTGTAAAGGTACTAAACATTTTCTAGGAAACTGGGATTCCAAGAACATTTCATGTAACGATAACAGGAAAAATCCATGTAACCGATTCTAAAACTTGAGTTTTTGTTGTTACCGTTACAGAAAAAGTTCTTGGAATCCCAGTTTCCTAGATAAAGTATAGTACCTTTACAATTTTTTTTTTTCAGTCTGTAATAGACTAGTTTTATCAGGTAAATAATTTACATATTTATAAGACTCATTACACAAAACAAAAGTAGCAAAGTTATATAAAACCTTTTGATAATCAAAAAATATTAATGATTGACAAATTACTTTTCTTTAAAAAAAAAAAAAAATCTGATTTTAATTTGGTTTTTAAATTCTTAAGTATTTGACTGAATTCCACCTATTTTATAAAGATTTAAAATATGTAAAAATATTTAATTATATTTAGGAATTAACAAATTACACTGAAAAAAATGAAGTACTCAAAAATGAGTAAAAAGATGAACTCATACCGAATTGAGTATGTTTGGATCAAAAATAATCACACTGCTTTCTCAATTTTGAAGCATTCTACGTTATCAAATCCAAAAAACGATAATTTTGTACCCTATATTAATTTATTGCATCCATGGCGACATAAAAGATGCTTATTAGTGTAAATATTAAAGTATGCACTTTTTAAAAAAATAATTTAAAAGTGCTTGCAAATAATGCTCCTGTCATAAAAAAATATTGGATTTGGGTATTTTGTTAAGAATTTTGACATTTTTCTTATAAATAATCAATGATACGTTTATTGTTAATAAATTTGAGCAAGGAATAAATGCCAGTACATTTTTACTTTCATTTGTAAGTTCAACAGGCTTTTCTTAGCGATTTATATTTGAGCATAACCATGGAATCAAAAATGAATGCATGTGTTTCTCGGTTTTGAGTACATGTGAATTGGAGCTATTTTGATTACTTTTTACTCAATTTTGAGAACCTTTTTTTTTTTTTTCAGTGTACATAAAAATTAAAACATCAAATGATATGCTATTAAATTTAATTGTTTATACCATTATTATTCTTATTAGATTACACAGTTCTTTTACACATTAAAGACAAATAAAAATTTGCAAAAAATGGCCTTTTTTGTTTTCCTCTTTAAGTTTTTCCCACTGTATAGCAAAAATCTCAACCATGACTTTGAAATATTTGATAACTTTCACATACAGTCGAACCTCGTTAACATGAACCTCAAAGGGAATCAAAATTTAGTTCATGTTAACAGTAATTCTTGTTATCAGTATCAAATCTTTGTATTTGTCTTTATATCCCACTAAAAATATTCTTAAGATTATCTGAAGAAATCTCCACTTTCTACAGAAATTTGAAGAAAGTTTCCAGATTAAGCTTCATCTTTAAAATATCAACAGAATTTTTTAAGGTATTCTTAAAAATATCTGCATAATGGGCCAAATACCTTCGGATTTCGTACAGATTTTGGGCCAAAAAGCTATAGATTTTCTACAGATTTTTTTAGTGAGGTAGGGGACTATGAAAACAATTCATATTAAAAGTAATTCACGTTAAGCGTGTTCGTGTTAACAAGATTTGACTGTATCAAAGGTATATGAGCCTCTAATCTTTGAATTCACGTTGGTTGATAGTGCATTGACCATTAAGTTCATCCGTTTTTTCAAATTCATTGATGGGGCTTGATTCTCTGGAATTTTCCGACGAGTTTATTTTTACACGCTTGTCGAAATTAGACGTAACATTCATTAGTGGATCATCCTGACTGTCTTGACTGCTGCAACTGTCATAATCGGCATTCACGAATTTTCTTTTTCTCGTGGGACGTCCATTTTTAATATCTTCAGAATTCCGATTCAAAGGACTTTTTCCGTCGTACATTAATTTTTCTTGCTCTTTTTCTATGATTTCATACACCTTTAAAATTGTTTTAATAAGTTTTTCATCTAATTTCTTTTGTTTTTCCCTGTGTCCCATGTAAGCTAGCACATTCTTCTGAAGATTTATTAATTGATCTTTTACACCATCTATGTTGCATGATCTTGAATACTTTCTAATACACGTCACTAGAGGTACATTTTTGTTTCGCTTGGCAAAAACATCCTTAATAAAGAAATTCTCTAAGTCTTCAGGTGTTAAAGGACCTCTGGAAACTTTAATAGCAAGCTTTGCATATGCACTCAACTCTTCGATGATATCTATAAGAGTAAAAATAAAATTATCAATGACTATTTTTAAATTTTAAAATTAATAACAAATACAAAAAGTAACCAAACAAATTGTAAGCAAAAATGCTTAACACGAAGATAACATGGTGGGATACAGAACCATTTATCTGGAATGGTTGGGGTCAGATGTATTCTGGATAACTGGTTTTTCAGGTTAACTGGTTGGGCATTAAAACAGCATCCACTTGATGTTTTTTGGAATATATGTGGCTGTGGTACTACTTCTAATTTTAAATTAATTGTTAGATTATTTGAATTAAGAATCGCATGCAGGTAAGATCATAAGTTAAGAGTGTGAAAGAAGGAAATTTGTGGGAATCATTGGGAACAAAAATCCTTCTGTTTCCTCTGCGTAAAAATTAAAACATCTAAAATATAACTATATATGCTTCTGTTCAAATATTAAATACTGTTATCAAATCATACAATTGTTTTAAGCAATGTATATGTCTAATCGGCAGCGTATTACACTTTTTCCTACAAAGATTCTAATATCAGTCTATTAGGAATATCATTTCAGAACTGGTTTCCGAATAAATGGTTCCGTACTTATACATATAAAATAGAACAAAATGAAAAGAGGATTAACCTTTTATTCTTTAAAAGTTAAAGAAATCATAACGCTAAAAAGCATGGATAATGATTTACAAATAGATATATGTGTGTGTATGTATTGTATACCTGTATGTATGGGTTCTTTATATATATATATATTTTTAATTTTCAAATTAATTGGTACACAGAAGAAAACCAAACAAATTATAAGTACAGTCGAACCTCGTTAACATGAACCCGCTTAACATGAATTAGTTTCACAGTCTCCTACAAAAGCGAATACAAAGATTTGATATACAGATAAGATGAATTACTGTTAACATGAACAAAATTTTGTCTCGCCTCGAAGTTCCAGTTTAAAACAATTTAACATTTTAAGCAGATGGTGTATACAGAAAAAAAGGATAAATCGATGAACCTTTTCTTTTTTCTAAACAAATCATAATGCAAGAAAATTTGAACCATCATTTACATATGGATATACATGTGTGTGTGTGTGTATTCTTCAATATATGTAGGATTTTACCTTCTACCTACCTAATATCCATTTATTTTATAGTTACAAATAACTGGAAATTAATATTAAACAAAATTTAATGTTGTATGAAAAAATATAAAGTCCGTAATTCAATTACACTATTAAAACAATACCTAAAATGCACATTCGCAAATACAACCAAAAGAAATTACTGAGAGTCTTTAACCTTTTTTTTAACACATAAAAGTATGGAGCTCTTCCATTTTCAAATTCTCTTGGCATACCTTTTTTTTTTTTTCTACTCAAGATCTTTTTTCAGGTTCTTTTTAGCTCATGCATCTTACGCATCGATAAATGAAACCCTTCAGTTCATTAATTTATCCTGATGAGGACATTTTTCTGAACCACATATGTGTTGTGTATGTATCCTTTATATCTTTAAAAATTACGAAAATTTCTAGTCTGACTAGATGGGATTTCAATGGAACCGATGTTTTCAGGCTTGACGTCAAAATATGACGTTTCTCTTGGATATTGATTCTGAACAAATTACAAGGAATTTATGCAGAAAATTGAAAAAAATCATATTTTAATTTAAACAGTATTAGCAAACAGTCTTATGTTCAAAGAATAAACTGCTCTACATAGTGAAACATCGATACTCTGAAAATCCCTATAAACAAGCTTTTGATTAACTTAATAACAAACATTTGGCTTTTTTTTTTTTTTTTTTATAAATATAATATTTTTTCCACAGTTATAAAATAATAAATTTCAAATACTTCTAGGGATTTTGTTTTTTGCGTGACAATTTGAAGTTAACATATTTTGTCATTGGATTCAGCAGCTAACAAAGAAAAAATAAGATTGAGTGCTAGTTATAGGATTTTAATAAAAAAAATCTTTGAATAATTCTCTTATGAGACTTTATATTTTGATTTTAATTCTTCAAGATAATTTCTCCAATCAAGAAATTTCTTTCACAACTTGAGCAAAATCTTAATGATCTTTGTGTTAGGTTACTTATTGCATTAAATAATCAGCATTTTTTAAATTAAAGTATTTTACACTAAATATTGAATAGTTTTAATCTATTTTATCTTTGATCAATTCGCATGTATGAAGCTTTTTCTTTAGAGCGATAGATATATTCGCCAACACATACTGATTTTTATCCTGTACATAAAAAAATGACCTAAACCCAATATATCTAATGCTTATTGCTGAAATAAAGTGTTATAAGTCGATATTATTTATATCCAATAATCTGAAACAGGTAAATTATAAAGAAAAGAAAAAGAGATAATATCATTAAATTTCTTCTTAAAAAACAATTGGTTTCTTTGTGAAAAAAAAAAAAAAAAAAAAAAAAAAAAAAAAAAAAAAAAACAGTTGATTTAAACCGATTTTATTCTGACTTTGATAATTTATAGCAATTATTTCTACTAATATATTCCCGAGTAGATAAAGATATTAAAGTTACATAACACATGAAGTGCACAATGCACATACTGTGGAAATCCTAATTTTATGATTATGCCATTAGAGCAGGGCCGTAGCTAGGAGTGAACAATAGAGGGGGGGGGGGGGGGGGGCTCATAATTTTTTTCTCTCTTTCTGACGCAGAAAGATAAATTAGTGCCTATTCACATTGTATGTACTCTGTTTCTTACTAAACTGTTATAACTTCATTTTATGCTAAGAAAAGTATATGATGATGAAAACTTTGAGTGTATAACTGATGCAAAATTAAACATCCTGTTAGCTTCATAAATAGGATGAGGGAGTGTTGAAACACTTATTTTAGATACAATTTAGTAATTCTTCAAAACAGTGAAAGAGTCTCAAAATGAAATTAAATTTCTAAACAGTATTTCATTTGAATTTTCGGAACAGAAATTCATTGAGTGACCTTGGAATCTTTTCCAGGGGGGGGGGGGGGGGTAGGTTGATGATAGGTTTTTTTCGTTGTGAGTCAGTTTGGTTTTAACTATTTTGGCTCCATGTTGGTAATAGTTAGGTTCGAGTTGAACCCATTTTTAAAAAGAGTATAATCTAATTTCTTTTCAGATTAAATCTTATATCTTTATCCCTTTGCGGCGCAGAGCAAATTCATTGCATATGTGTTGAAATTGATACTGACACCGGAATTTGAAAACAATTTTATTCGTAATTAAGAAGAAGCTATTTTACAGGAATTCAATAAACCGAAATTTTTTTTTACCAAAATTCCGGTGCCAATGTGGTGTTTGGAAATTAAAATTAAGTGGTTTCATAGATATACCACCGCGCCGCAAGGGGTTAAATACGATAATTTATATTACGATTGTATCAGGCCAAGTTTGGGGTTAGCGAACATTTTTGTGAGCGGGTTCAGATCAAATTAAGGAATATTCTTTTGTCGATTTGATATTAAGTAGATTCTTTATATACGCGACCCGCTTATGACTGACTCTCCATACCCAGTTTTTCATGAATCGAACTGGTGGAATCGAATGCAATATTAAATGAAAGATTTCACTTCGACTACGAAACTAACAGTCAGAGAAGTAACGCCACATTTTACACATATTTTAGCTTCGGTGATATTAGTATTTATTATGATGATACATATAACGAAAATGGCATCCAGCTGGCACACTAGAAGGAAGATGTTGGCGTGCAACACAGCACCACCCTCTGCAATATGAAATGAATGGCATCCCGATTACTAATGGTACACAATGTAGGGAGTTTCATGAGTAATTGAGCTGTCAATTTCTACGGGGTGTGCAATGTTGCTATGGAAACAAGCCTCACTGATCTGCCAGCTTACTATAATATATGTAATTTCATTTGACTTCTGAATAGAAAGGTCTGTTTCTCAATACTTATCTTAGGTCAGTGAAAATGATAACACCGTATTTGGACGACCTCACTAATCAATTTTCTCAATAACAATGAAAGGATGAATGTCCTTGAGAAAGTAATTGAAATTACATAGAGTACACATTTTTAGCATCACTTTCGTTACATTATAACCATCTAGGCTATCATTTATATCAAAATCATTGACATTGACACATTTATATGTTTTATCTTTAGAGCTCTAGATATGTTCATCAACACATACTAATTTTTATCCTTCACATACATACATGACCTAAACCTAATACTTATTGCTAAAATAAAATGTTAACACTTAAGTTACAGAAAAAAAAATTACATTAAATTTGTTTGAAAAAAAAAATCTTTTTTTTTTTTTTTTTAATCTTAAGAAGAAAAAAAAACAGTTTTAATATGATTTAAACAGCGGTTTAAATCATGCAGGAAACTGCTTGGTTAAAACTATCTGAACACTGTGGAAGTTACTTTCATTTACAAATAGATGACTATTTTTTGGATGTAAACTGCCGAAAATAGTCTCCCCCCCCCCCCCCAAAAAAAAGTTCGTTTGGAAAGATTTTCGTCCAAAAATATAAAATTATTCAATACTGTTTTATTATATATTTAAAGTTATTATCACGGGTCCGTACAACGACGGATGGTTCAACTAGTTAAAGTCCAAGAGCCGAGTACAGAACTCTAGTTCATCGAGCACAAGAAAAATTACTTTCTTTTATGGAAGAGTAAATAGTAATAGAGGAATCTCATGATCTCTATCTGCCGGAAGCGAAGTGGTGCATAAGCTAAAAATTAATACCACAAGTGGTTGACTCCTAGGATTAGCATTGTGTTTTCCTGCACCCAGTTTTCCATGTTTTCATACTTTGGATTGTAAGACAAGCACAATGCTAAATCTAAGAGTCAATCACTAGTGGTATTAATTTTGGTTTATGCACCACTTTGCTTCCGGCAGACATGGATCATTAAAGTGCTAGTACACGTGTCGTGCTGCAGGCGTCAAATTGCAGGCGTCTCCATGTTATCTTATAGAACCAGAGGAGTCGCTTGGTTAGCGCGCGATTCTTTTGTGTCGGAGCGTCTTTGACGCCTGGAACAAAGCAACTCGCCAGTAAGAGCCAATCAAATGCTTGGAAATCCAAATGATGGTAAAGACTCTTTTCGAACAGCCAATGAAATGCTAAGAAAACGAAAAAACGCAGGCAATTTTTGCCGCTTGGAATTTTTACGTGTAATAGCACTTTTAGATTTCTCTATTACTACTCTTCCATAAAATAAGACTTTTTCTTGTGCTCGACGACTTAGGGTTTTGTGCGGTCGGCTCTTAGACTACAACTTAAATAAAAAAATTTAAAAATATACCTTTATTCTCAGCGGTTTTATTATTCCCTGATGTCTTTAGCTGTTTCTGTAATTCATTATTCTCCTTCTCTAACAATTTAACACTCTCCTTGTTTCGTTTCTCCATTTCTCTAATCTTTTTTTCAAATTCTTTATTCTTTTTTTCACATTCTTTAACCTTTCTTTCACATTCTTTATTCTTGTCTTTCAATTGTTTATTTTCTTTCTTCATTTCTTTAAATTGTCCTCGAAGAGATGAAAAAGCATCAGTTTGTTTTATTTTAGACATGACGATTCCAAATCTAAAAAGAACAAAACGGAATTAAAAAGTTTCAAAGAAATCATTAATATTTCGTAGAATCTAGACACAAAAGAATGTTTTCGATAAACTAAATACTTACAGAGCTACAGGGCCGTAGCTATGGGTATGCTAAGGTGGGTCAGACCCTCCCCCCCCCAAAAAAAAAGGAAAGAAAAAATATTTTGAGCTTCATTTTAAAAATATCCAATTTCACTCAATTAATTTATATTCCGAAAATCCAAATGAAATTCTGTTCAAAAATCTGATTTAGTTTTGAGGATATTTTACAGTTTTGCAAAAATACTAAATTGTAATTAAAATAAGTATTTCTTCACTTGCTCATCTTATTTGCACATATGAAGCTAATATGATGTTAAATATTGCCCTAGTTATACACTCGAATTTTTTTTATCATCCAACTCTTTTCCTAGCATAAAATGAAATTATTGCAACAGTTTAATGAGAAACATAGTACCATGTGAATATGCACTAATCATTTATCTTTCTGCGTCACACACAGATAGAGAGAAAATATGAGTTTCCTTTAGATTTTCTTGACCCCCCCCCCCCCTCCCCATATTATTTACTTCCAGCTACGGCCTTGCTGAGCCAACAATCATAGCTCATGGACATTTTGAAATGTCTTTAAAATCACATTTACTTTTTTTTCTAATTAAAATAATCCCTTTACTTGATAAAACAAAATTCCGTTTTCGTCTGAAATTAAATAGGTCATGTTTCTTTTACGCAATTCGGTACTATTTGAGTAGTTTGGCGTTTTATATATTTTTTGAAATTGGTTCATCAGCAATTCATTTAATATAACATCGCTATGTATATTAAAAATATTTAAATATGCGTTTAAATTTTATTTTGGGATTGCGATGCATTTTATAAATAGTTTACACATGTTTTATTTTCACATTTTATATTATGCTTATATCCATGATGGGTAAGAATTACGGAGGCCCCAAAGCAGGGTTCTCGCTGCCGCTCGCCTTTGCGCCAAATTGCGACTAAATTCTCCATTTGGCGAATAAAAGAATAATCAGACTCGCCAAATTGCGAGTGCTCAATTTTTGTTCTTTTTTGCGTGTGTGAGTGCCGATACAGTGGATATTCTTATCCGAGTTGCTCAACGATTGGATGTTACTTTACATGTTTAATCCTACCATACCCTTTACATAGATAGCTCTATTTATAGAGATACTGATTTAACATCAATTCAGCTTAGCAACGGCCAAAGACAGAAATGATTATGAGATATACATTTATATATTGCCAATTAATCACTATATCTATGTACTATTTATTAGATGAATGCAGTCATTGGTCTATCAAATTTTTCAATTTTTTTCTATCGGTTAACAGCCGAAATTTCTTAGAAATTTTTAGCGTAAATTTTCACAATGATAAATCAATGATAGCTATTTTTAATTTTTATTTAGACTGCTAAAAGAATGTCTGAAACTTTTAAATATTGATGAGACAGAATGTATTTAGTCGAATTTCTATTTTATAAAGGATAAAAGGTAGAACATTTGGTAAAAGGGGGGTACAATAAAAATACATTTTTCAGTGTTTCCGGAAGAATCTATTTTGCTGACATTTCTTTTCATTTGGCGACTGTTTTTTATTTCTTATTCGCCAAATCGCTAATGTTTATCAAAAGCCAGCGAGAACACTGCCCCAAAGGATTCGTTATGTTTTGCGACACATTCAGAAATTTGGTCTTTAATTTGATCATTTTGATTGGTAATATTGACGAACATACATTATTAATATTTTTATTAGTATTTTATTCTCTCACGTTTTTGGCAATAGAAATATTTTTCCTCTGCATTATTATCACTGACATTATCTCAATGAGCCAAATTAACTTTTGAATAATAATAGCATACAAAAACAGTGTTCTGTATTTGTAACTCAATCCTTGGCGACGGAATACCACCCACGCAACGATTCTATTTGACAGCCTCTTTTTTATTAATGTAACCTTTAGCCGAGTAACTAACTCGGTGGCAAAAAGCTGCCTGCAAATTAATGTCTTTCATAAAAAAATTTCCCGTTTGTTTGTTACAATCCATTCGCATTCAGAGATGTAGTGGGGGGTATACTGGAGTATACACTGTATACATTCTGGATTTTTTAAAGGAGCACCGTATACCCTCTATTTCTCAAAAAAGCTGGAGTATAAACACTCTAAGGCAGCGGTTCCCAACCTTTAATGACACGCTATCCACCTTAAAGTGAAAAAAAATTTTGCCATCCCAGTAATATATGGGTGTATAGAGTGTTCTCGCTGTCACTCGCCAATGCGCCAAATTGCGACTAAATTCTTCATTTGGCGAATAACCAAGCGATTAGATTCGCCAAATTGCTAGTTCTCAATTTTTGCTTTTTCTTTCTTTTCTTTTTCGTCTTTCATACATATGCATACACACATATTTTTAATATATTTTTAGCGGATGGTTTAAATTAGATTAATAACAATCGTTGTCGCAGTTATAAAAACTTTGGTTATTTTAAAACATATTGAAAAAAAGGGGGTACATTAAAGGATTAAAAATGATTTCTCTAGTGCTACACGGCGAATCTATTTTGCTAATACTTCTTTCATTTGGCGAATGTTTTTTATTTTTAATTAGCCAAATTACTAACTTCGGTCAAATGTCAGCGAGAACACTGGGTGTATATTAGTATGAAATTGTTGTATGATCTCCATAAGCTATCTGCTATCCTATCTTACCAAAGAAAAAAAAAACTATCGGCATCGAAATTGGCGTATTAACACTATAAGCTGTCGGCTATCCTATTCTTACGTAAAAGGCAAATCTTTATACGAAGGATACATTATCAACAAAATCAACAATTGATAATCTGGTAAGTAAATATTTAAGAAACGGTCGAGCAGATAATTAAAAATATTTTTAATTATCTATCAAAACATAATTTTACAATCAATGATATATCTGACGATAGAGTCTACTGATGAAGACATTTGTATCAGGTGTAGAACTAGGGACGTAGCTGAGGGGGCGCTATGGGCGGCTCCGACCCCCTAAAATATTTTGAGCCCGCCCCCTGGAAAAGATTCCAAGGTCACTCCATGAATTTCTATACCGAAAATTCAAATGAAATACTGTTCAGAAATTTAATTTAATTTTGAGACTCTTTCACTGTTTTGAAGAATTACTAAATTGTATCTAAAATAAGTGTTTCAACACTCCCTCATCCTATTTATGAAACTAACAGGATGTTTAATTTTGCATCAGTTATACACTCAAAGTTTTCATCATCATATACGTTTCTTAGCATAAAATGAAGTTATCATAACAGTTTAATAAGAAACATGGTACCTGTAATGTGAATAGGCACTAATTTATTTTTCTGCTTCAGAGAAAAAAAAAAATTAATTAATTATGAGCCCCCCCCCCCTCCCCCTCCCTATTATTTACTTCTAGCTACGGCCATGGATAAAACTGGTTATTTTCACTTTACGTCACTTTCTACACACAGTTTCTTTCGCCTTTCAGTGCTTCTTTTTTAAAAGCAGCAAAATAAAAAAAGCATGTTTACACAAGTACGCCATGTTGAACCTCACAAATGAATTCAAAGTTCATTTAGATATTTCTGTATATTTTTGCTCTTTCATTCATCCAGAAATAAATTAATTTTCCCTTGAAAAAAATTTTTGCTGATGAAATAGTTACATTTTTTAAATAGGTTAAATAAAAGCTGTATTTTTGGTTCAAACCGCGATTGTTCTGTGACCCATAGATTGGGAACCGCTGCTCTAAGGGTATCCGCACAGCCTTGAGCGTATATCATCTGCTTAGAGCGTATACCATCTGTTATTTTTACGACTACACCACTGTTCGCATTAATTATCTTACACAACTTCCGTACAAACAGTTTCATTCTGCTCGGTCACTTCGTGAAAAAAATGGCCAAATTATCCGCTTTAACCCTTTACTGAACGAATTTTTCTATTTTATGAAGAAAAAAAATGGAAATCTATAGATTGGACTAATAATGGGAAAAGTAGTAAAAGAAAATCAAATTTTCAACTAAAATGTGATATTTTATGGCGTTCACTCTATATACACAATTAGGTTTATTTTGTGAGGGCCGATTATCTACTCGAGGAATATAAGTTCAGGGGGAGTGCCCTTCGTGGTGTTCTTTCTAAGGGAACCTAATCCTTATTTACGCAAGATTCAAAGCAAACTACGAAAACTCCGAACGGTTAGGCCGACGGCAATATTCATGATTATAGTAATAGCCCTATCTCAAGAAGTAATGCACCATTTTTCATCAAACTTCAGATTCAGTTAGTCCCTAATATGAATCAGTGTTGTTTAGTTTTCGGAGTAAATCACTCGGCAGGTGGTACTTCTATCCTGATTTTTATACGATTTCTACAATAATTCTATCTGAAAAACTAACGCACGGTTTTCCGTCAAATTTCAGATTCAGTTAGAACCAGGGTTGGAAAAAAATCATGATTTTTTTTAATTAAAAAAATCCGATTTATTTGATTTAAATCAGATTTTTTTTATTTAAAACTGATTTATTTGATTTTTTTAGAATTCTATTTTTAATTACTGTGTTTTTATCAGGGTTGGGGTTTTGGACGACCAAAACTGGTTTTGGACAGGACACGTGGGTTTTACTGTCCAAAACTGAACTAAAGTGTACAAAACTGTACTAAAGTGTCCAAAACCTTAAAAAAAAAAAAAAAAAAAAAAAAAAAAAAAAATCTACATTTCACCATTGCACACTTATTAAACATTTGAATAAATATCTCACAATATATTTTACTAACATTCTATTTAATTCTTTGGTAAATGAAAAAAAGTTCAAACTTTTCTAATATCTCTGCAGCATAAAAAGTTCTGTTACTGTTAAATTTGTGCAATAATAATAAGAAATTCTTTATAATACTACATATGTAGTTGAGAGGGGATGCTTTTATTTCCATTTTTGTGAAAGAAAAGGCTACAAAGTAAAGGACAAAATTAGCACTAGCCACTGGCCACAGGGCCATTAAATGAGAAAAGGTGGCTCGTGAAAAATTGTCTATCAGTGGCCACCTCCCGGCCACTTTTTCTAATGGAGGGAATAAAATTTTTTTGTATTTCATCAAAGATTCTATTTTTTTTTTTTTTTTTTCCAATATATTTATCTTAACATATTTATTTGGGCTATTCAGTTTTAGATTGATACTTATAAAATTTTTACTGTTTAGTATTTTTAAACAAAAAAAATGGCTACTAGTTTAAAGAAATGTCTACTTAAAAACTAGTCTTACCGGCCAGTGGCCGCTAAAGAAATTTCCCAATTTAGCCCTATACTACAAAGAAATTTCTTTTAAATAATGTTTCATTGTAAATTATCTTTTCTAGATTATTGGATAATAAAAGAAAACAAATATTTAATTTAAACTGGTTATGTGCTATCGGATGCTACGAGGACCAAAAGATTTAGATTACTGATTTTTTTCTTTTTTTTTTTTTTTTTTTTTTTGAGTTTATAAACCTTTTTATTTGTTCCTCCAGTTTCTTTCATATTTATATTTCATGTCATGTTTTCAAAGCCAAAGTATGTAGCATTTTTATTAAATTAAATTTCATTTTGATTTAATCTAATTCTTGTGCAGATTCTATTTCTTGAGTTATATAGTATTGTTACAATAATATTGTTATATAATATAGTGTCATAATAATAGTCAATATCTAAATATCTCATAATCAAACTAAATTAATTATTTTTATTTATACTATTTATTTCTTAACATGCACATATTGTCAGCAGTGAGCTGATTTAATCAGTATGCTGAACGTGACTTTTTATTTAACAGTTATTTTCAGTAATAACTCTTGGGAATTTCAATAACAGAAATTATTACAAATAATTAAATTTAGTATCGTTTTTATGCAATTACATTGTTACATAGGGTAATTATGTTGTTAATATTTTTGTATTGTAATCATTTTGCCAATTGCACAAAATTTAAGCATTGTTCTAAAAAATACAATTTTACTATAAAATATAATTTTGGACAGTTTAAGACAGTTTTAGACAGCAGGGTTTTGGACAGTGCAGTTTAAACCACGGATTTTACCGTGGTTTAAACCATTGTGTCCAAAACCTTGCCAACCCTGGTTTTTATGTTTTTACAATACATGGAGCAGTTTTTCATAATAAATAACTAAAAAAGAATAAATAATATTTATAATTATCAAAAAATAATATAAGAAATAATTATATAGTTAAGAAAATACTATATTCTAGTTATTGATTGGTACTAAAAATAAACAACTAGGCTTTAATCTAAAGCCATTCTATTATTTTGTAATTGAATTGAGCACACTAAATAAGAAATAAACTGAAATATTTTGTACATGAATAGAAAATGGTAAAATTTAAAAATAAAATTAAATGTTCATTTAATGCAAGCTATTTATTAAAGAATAAAAATTACAATTAATTCCATATTTTTTAAGCAAATAGAAATAAATCAGAGATTTAATTGTTTGAACAAAAACACTAATTTAGAAGCTTTGTCCATGCCTATTTTATTACGAAGGCTTGAATGAACTACTCCAAAATAAGAAAATTGTCTTTCTATTCCAGCAGATGAAGCCACGGGCTGTTGTTATTTGATAACTAAATTCAATTTCAATTTCGCTGATTATCTCTTTACCACCCATTACATAAAAGAACTTTCATCAATCATAATGTGCCATAATATCTGAAACTTTTCTCTCAAGCAATAGTAATTTTTCGAATGGGTCATTTTTTGCTTGGAAATGTGCTACAGTGGTGAGAAGATTTGGACAATTTTCTTTAATAAATACCAAAAAACTTTTATTATTTTCCTCTACACTAAATGAAATTTCATTTTGATTTAAAACAGAACATTTAAAACATTATTAAAAACTTTCTCTTCTAATTCATTTTGCATTTTAGCCATGTTGGCAGCATTATCAGTGACGAAACTACAAATATTGCATTAAAATTTATTTTCTGTTAAAGAAATCATTTTATTCACAAGTTAAGTCAAATATTCACCTGTGTGTGAAGATCCTGGTGTATCGATTGTATCAACTAAGTAGACTTTACCTCTACTTACCACCCATGCACATACGATTGGTTCATTTCTTTGTTTGACCATCCATCAAATGCCATACACACAATTTCGCCACTTAAAACATCTATGCATTTTTTGCTCTCATCATTGCATATTTTTTCCAATAAAGTTCCGGCAATACTTTACGATTTGGTGGGGTATTTGGTAGTTATTTTGTTTTCTGAAGGCTTTTTAAAAATCTGTAAGCTGTGATTGAAATTTGACAGTGTAATATGGCAAGTTTTAAAACTTGTTCCTTGCACGTAGTATCCGATTTTAAGGTGAACATTAATGAATTTGTTTTATTAACTTGTGAAACAAAAAAGATTCAAATCATTTATTTGCCAAGATTGGCAAACGAAATATGATTTATAAAGTGTTTCTGTGTTTTGCCTCATCATCTAAAGTTTATTATAAAAGAACAAAGAATTGAAGGACTAGGAGGGAGGGCACCTGGACTTAACCTGCACATGCCACATTCTTTCTGATATCAATCCTGGAAATACCAGAAAACACCTGCTACTTATTTACACCTACTTCTTATTTCTCTGCTGGCTAATTTCCAACATTTAAAAAAATTGATTTAAATCAAATGATTTTTTTTAATTAGCCGATTTAAATCTAGATTTAAATTTGATTTAAATCAGTTGATTAAAATTGTGGTTAGAACTTGACATAACTTGTTGCTAAGGTTCTAAACGGATTTATATTTTACCCATTATGTTATCAGGGGTCGGTCCAGACTTTTCTCACAGGGCCCTGTTTTTGTGAAATTGTGAATTTTTTCTTGTATTTGTGAAAATTCTAGTCAGAATTTTGTGAATTTTAAAATTTCGATGTCTTCAGGTTCTATTTTTCATATGTAAAAAAGCTAAGTAATATGCCCTTTGGTGAGTTCAACTGCTTATTTACCAGCTAGATTTTATTATTAAATAATTAAATTTATGGAAAGTTCAATTTGAAGGTGAAAAAAATCTGTGAAAGGTCTATTTAAGAGACAAATAATTTTGTGAAGGGTCCCTGTTTTGGGATAAAAAATTTTGTGAAGGGTCCTTTAAAAGACCTAAAATTTTCCTAAACATATCCCAGGCTATAAATAATATACATAAACGAATCTATCATTAGAAAAAAAAAAATATTTTAAAGAAAGGATTTTTTTTTAAAACCTTTATTTGAGAAAATTATTCATTGAGATTTTCTTTATAATTCATAAATTCAAGCTGAGTGTGTGTAAACGCTTCATGCTCGAAACACAAGCCTGCCGGTAAGATGACAGATTTCAAAACGTTCATGACATAAAAACTGAAGCTTCACAACATTAACAGAAACTTTCGCAGCATATTAATGCTTGAGTACAGGACCTGATTACCGCACATGCGAATTAGGCTGCGCCATTGGGCCCGTTACTCTTGGGGGTCCAAAATAGAATCAAATGGTTTAGAAAATGAATTCTTATAAATGCAGTTTCCGCAACTATTTACTCGAAAACCAAAACATACAATAGTTACCTTTGCAACCACATCGTAATATCTAATAATAACCCCCTCCCCCCCCCCCAAAAAAAAAAAATAAATAAATAAATAAATAAAATCTGGCAACTATTTTGGTACTAAGAGGCCCCGAAAGTATTCTGATCGGGCTTTGCTTGAATGACGTAAACATTAAAATTACATACGGGAAATACGCAAGTAAGGAAGCCCAAAGTATGCGCAATAAAAAGGCCAATGGTAAAAAAAAGGACAAAAACTGGTCGGAAGTGCGGTCGAAACAGAAACTTGCGCTTTGTGCGTGTTGTGAGGGTGCTTCTTGAAAAAGGGTATTAGTCCGGGTGCTACGCATCAGAAAACTGCAAATCGTGATAAGAATATACCGCTTGGTGAGTATGTACTTTATGATAATACAATGCATATTAGAGGGGGAGGCATCTCGCAAAGTCGTCGGAATTCAAGATGGCGGCTGTTATTCAAAATGGCGTCATTTTCTGAATATGCTTAATATAAATGTGCATTTCATGTCGATTTCGATGTTTTTAAAGTCAAGTTTTCGTTTTTAATACTATTCAACGTTATTTAAAAGAGTGTATGAATTCGGTTTATCTGTCTGTTTGTCTGTCTGTCCGCCTGTCTTTCCATGCTCTAGCTCACTTAAATGTACTCAGATTGCCATGTCTATTTTATATGCTTTATGAAGTTTATAATAACATGTTCGGAGTAAAATGTAAAGTGTATAGCTTTTATTGTCCATTTACAGGGCACTCAAAATATTTACGAATTGTCTGACCCTGCTCTTTTTTCCTTAAATTTACTCAGGTATCCATGTAATTTATGTATGTGTTATCTCTATGTGTAATTTAAAGACGTGGTATTCTGCAAAGTGTTCTATATCGAAAATGAAGTTTCTAGCATTTATAGTTCGTTTACAGGCACACTCAAAATAATCCCCTTACATTATGGTCCATTTGCAAAAATCCTTTTTAGTGTGTTTTAATGATGTTAAATTATTTGAAACATATTGAAATTAACATACATCAGTGAAGTGTAGTACAAGATACTTACTGTACAATATGGTGAGCGTAGAATTAATAGTTCATTTACAAGCTTTAAAAAAGAATACGTTTACAATTCTGTCTATAAACACAATGCTGCCTATGTGATTTTAAATTATAGTATGCTTTTTAAAACTTTACCAGGTAGGAACGAATTGCAAAATGTCATATGATTAGTTTCTTTGGTTGGAATTTAGCTTATAAAATGTGATGCTTTAATATATGATGGGCCATTTCTTACGAACATTTTAAAGCCTCAACAGACTTTAAAGACATTTAATGATTACTACATTAAAACGTTTTATGCTTACTTACGTAGAGACATTGAGAGTTTTAAATGTCAAAGAATATATTTGATTTGAGATAGATATATTATACTAAGCTTTAAAGGAGAAATTACACAACCACATGTTAGAACATGTGCAACCACATGTTAGATTACCTAAAAATTGTCACGATTTCTTAAGAAATTCAAATAACAAAGAAGAGTTTTTTAATCTCCTTGGAACACTAGCACCACACAAAAACACAGAAGTTATTACCACTCCAGGAGAAAAAGTTAAAGGCAGTCTTACTGTCGTAAGTTTCTTAATTGCAACGACTTGCCCTGGTCACGAAGAAGCAAGATTGAAGAATAATACTGCATCTCAAAGACATGGTTGAAAAAGGACTGAAAAATAATATTGTACGCTCTGTAGACACTGATGTATTAGTTTTGGTGATTCCATATTTTTTTATCCTTTCAAACAGATGCTTAGAAACTATTTGGGTTGTATTTGGAACACGGAAAAATACAGATTTATTCCTGTTCATACCATAGCTGCAGCGATTGGAAGAGAAAAGGCAACGACTTAATGATTAGGATTTAATGCTTTCACAGGATGCAACAGCAATATGGATTTCACAGGAAAAACTAAAAAGTCAAATTGGAAAACGCTCATTCTCTTTAAAGAAGCTACTGCTGCCTTTTCATACCTGTCAAAACCACAAACTTCTATTCTTGAAAGTATTTTAAATATTTTAGAAAAGTTCGTAGTATTGTTGTGCTGTTCAACAAGCAATTCCATAAGTGTCAATAATGCAAGACAAGAATAGTTTCTGACAATTTTCCACCAACCAAGGGTGCACTTCAAAAATATATTTTACACAATGCTTTCCAAGCTGGAGACTTTTGGGGAAAAGTAGATCATCGGGAAATACATGCAATCTCTCCAAACAAATGGGAATGGTGCTTGGATAATTTATCATAGAAAAATAGATGGTAGGAGTTGCCAGTGATTTTAGACTCTTGTGAAGATTTAATAAAGTGTATGTGTAAAATCTGTAAAGGTAAATGTGGCTGTAGAAAGGTTGGACTTTCTTGCATTATTGTGCAATTGCAAACACGAATGTGAGAAATATGATGGCACCAAGTGAAGTTTCTATATTCTACAGCATTATATGTAACATTCATTTTTTAATATACTGTATAAGTAATCTATTAATAAAAGAGTATTTTTATTATATATTCATTCTTTTAAATTTTCTACTGTAAATGACAAAACTACTTTAATAAATGTCCTATTTTCATTTTAGGTATATTTCTAGTATTAGAAAGATTATTTTTGAGTTATAAAATGTGGAAATTAACATAATAAATAGCCTTGTAAGATGCAGAGGAAGAAAACTGCAAAAGCTCTTAAATAATTGTCGCTATTTTGAATTCCTATAAATTTATACGATACCTCTCTTTCTTACATGCATTTTATTAATATAAGATAAATACTGACTATTCGGGATATCCTTATTACAAAGGTTTTATCCCACCTAGCACTTTCACTAATAACACTTGAATTATATGGTGATCGTTTTAAGATTTATATGCAAATTACAAACGCATATTTTCTTGTTTTGGTGTGTCACAGTAAATAAGCGATAAATACTATGTACACCTTATTACATAATAAGTAATTGGTAGCTCATTGTAGTATTAACATTGATGTATATAAATTCTAATGTGTTTTAACGAGTATAACATGATTAAGAAACATTGCAAACGATTTGGCCATATACACAATATTGTAATGTAATTTTCTTTAGCGCCCTGTAAATGAACTATAAAAGCTATACACTTTACTTTTTACTCCAAACATGTTATTATAACTTCATAAAACATATAAAATATACATGGCAATCTGAGAACATTTAAGCGAGCTAGAGCATAGAAGGACAGGCAGACAGACAGACAAACAGACAGATAAACCGAATTCATACTCTCTTTTAAAAAATGTTGAATAGTGTTAAAAACAAAAACTTGACTTTAAAAACATCGAAATCGATATGAAATGCACATTTATACTAAGAATATTCAGAAAATGAAGCCATTTTGAATAACAGCCGCCATCTTGAATTCAGACGACTTTACGAGATGCCTCCCCCTCTAATATGCATTGTATTATCATAAAGTACATACTCACCAAGCGGTATATTCTTATCACGATTTGCAGTTTTCACCTTATTTTTGTCGCGTAGCACTCGGACTATATGAAATGTTGAAAGGAATGCCCCTGTATTGAAGGTAATTCTCTCGAAAAAGGAAATGGGTGCAGAACTAACACTTGAACACTATTGTTGAGCTTTTTTTTGTCAGTTAGAGAGAAATTACCATTGTCGACTTTTATCTCTCACTCCAACCTTTACCCATATGTTAAATGTTATTAAGACTGTCCATTCGCCGATTATCGGCAAAAAATTATTTTATTAACTACTTGGAAAAAAGTTGTTGTTCTCGGTAGAGAATTGGGAAATCTGGAGAATATCTGAATCTTCTTATTGGTTGAATTCCGCTACTTATTCGTTTTCTGACCGTTCCATGTTTAATGTTCAAAAATGGTATACTTCTATTGCCACACTGACAAAAAAAGCACTAAAAATTTAAAAAAATAATAATAATTTGAAAATAAATTGTAATAAAGATTTCAAACAAATTTCTTTAAAAGTGCAATTTTTTCTCTATGCAACGGTGTAAAAATCTAAAATGTGCGATGTTTAGAAGTTTAAAAATTGCCAATTCATAAAATTGTAAAGCTGAAATTTCAGTTAAAATTTGATTATGATGGGTCCAGGAATATTAATGTTTAATCCATGTCGTAAGTAATATGAAGCATTCGGAAGTCAGTCTGATTAACTCCATCAAATAAAAATGGACATTTTAAACAGTTAAAGATGTCTATCTATAAACTACTATTTTTTTTATATCATTGGTCTAGGAATATTAATGTTTAATGCATGGCGTAACGTAATATATGACTCATTATGATCATCATAAAAATGGTGTTATTTGTTATTATTAATTTCTGTATACAATTTGTTTATAAGTCTTTAAAATTTTAGCTTTTGAAAATATCATTTTGCAAAAAGTCGTTGTAATTTGTTAAATATTGTTTTTATATTCGCCATTATTATTATTATTATTATTATTATTTACTTACTGTAAATTCCTTTTTTAAATAATATAAAGTAATTTTAAAATGTATGTGTAACCAGTATTCGAAAACGAAGTTTTCATCAAATGGGCGTTAGAAAAAAATCGCTCCAAATCTCTTGCTCATATTACATCTACGCCAAAAAATAAGTCAGGAGTCCCCACACAAAGAAAATGTAAGTTAAAAGAAGCGTATAATAAAAATAAATGGGATAAGAAGAAATGATGTTATAAATAGAAATATTTTATTAAAACATATAATTGTTTTTAATTTTCACATGCAAACTATAAAATATTCTTTTGGCGATTAAAAAATGCTACCGAGAAATTATCTCAAAATTAACGTTTTTATACCTTTTTTTTCTTTTAAATAAATAAATAACAGATTTCTTTTTTTGCTTAGACAATTCTAATATGTTTTACTTTATTTTATTTATTTATCTATTTTATTTTATTTATTTACTTTTTACTAATTCGTGTATAAGTCTTGTCCCCTGTTTTCAACTCTCAAATTTTTTCAAAAATTCTTCCATTTATACACGATTATATGCGGTATTTAATTAAAAAATCGGATTTTTTTTTTTAAATTTAAATCAGATTTTCTTTATATATATTTATATATACATATATATATATATATTAATTCAAGGTATTTTAAACTATACATTTTAAAATAAAATAACATTGACTAAATGCTTAAAATTAATAACTAGAAAAGCTTATTTAAATTTATTTGAAATAAAAAATAAAAAAACTAATTGGCTTGGTTAGATTTAAATATTTTAATTACATAAAAAATATACATATAAAGTTTTTTTAAAGCAATATAAACAGGAATTTAATTTAAAAATGCGAGTTCTCTTACTTTTGAAAATGTAAAATAAATAAAACAATTTGTCCTTTTTTAAAAAATGAGCACTGACTTTATGACTGAGAAAATTATAAAATATACACACAATGTTATTTTTATTTGTTAAATAAATTTGGAGCATGTATTATAAACAAGTAAATATGATCCATAATTATATGTAATAAATTTGAAAGGGATAGGACAACAAATATTTATCAGTTCCTTTAACGATTATGGACTTCAAAGATAATTAAAGTTGGATTTATTTGATTTAAATTAAAAGAAAAAATTAGAAAGTAAAAACTTTAGTTATTAATTAGTTTACCTTTATTAGTAATTAAAATTGAAATTATATTTAAAAATATATGTACACCATACGTTGATCCAAGTAAAATTTGGGACTCATTTAAATTTAGGGCCAGTGTTGAATTCAGACAGTTTTCTCCGGGAGGGACATTTGTGGCTCCGGGGGGGGGGACACTATGGAGTTCCAGGGGGGGGGAATTACACTTTTTTGCCTTTAAAAACACAAAATCTCAAATTTTCCCGGGCGGGACATTTTATGGCTCCGGAGGGATGTCCCCTCCCCTGAGTTCAAGACTGTTTAGGGCTCCTTCACAAAATATCATTTGATAAAACAGCCCCCTTCACAAAATTCTATTCCACAAAAACATACTATTCATTAGGGTGGAGCGAAAAAAATTTTTTTTTGAAAATCAAAAACGGGTAGGTGCCAAAAGTTGCCTTTATACTAGTACATCAACTGCGTGAAATTTTACCGCTGAAAAAAAATGGCTTGAGTCTGCGCTTTTGCTCCAAAAATCGAAATTTTGGGTAAAATTTGTCATTTTTTGACATTTTTTCAAAAAAAGTGAAAAAATCCTACAGAGCTGGTTAGTATTTAAAAGTGTTGCTTAGACCTTTATATTTATCTGCTTAACATATTTAAACTATAAAACAATATGTTTATTCCCTAAAGCTGGAGCAAAACAGACAACTTTTAGTAAGAAAACAGTATTACCACTCTATTGGGTCATACAAGGAATTGTTGTTTTTAATACAGCTCTTGTTTTCAAAACTACCTTGGGCATGCGTCGTGGAGGTGGCTATATTTCCTATACCACCCGGCCCAACTATTCGATCATCTTAGTACAGTGTTTTATTTATACATTGATTTGTGATTTTCTTTATAAAAATTTGGCATGTTTTCGATGCTTCCACCTTGTTGATCTGTTCTTTGCATCCACATGCTGCTGTAACTATCTTCATGTATATTTTTACAGTTTACAAAAAAATGACAAGCAGAGTAATGTACGGGAATATTATTAAAGGGATCTATTCGGCCATCTATTATATTTATCAAACTTACATTCAGTTGATGAATAGTGATTGGAAGCTCTGTTACCACAACATTTTTTCAAAATTTTTGTATTTTTTTTACTTAATGATTTGCTTCAAAGATGATTTCAGATATTTCAACTATAAGTATGCCATCATTTATTCTACTTTTGCATTTTTTATATGTTGAGAAGCGAGCTGTTTAATGTGATGGTGATCGTCAGAGAGAATTGCAATGAAAATTTGTTCTCCATGTGTAAAGCAACCGCTGTTGTAAATAACCTTTTTTTTGCATTAGTTTTATGCCATTTTCTAAGTATTTTCGTATCCAGGTAATTTACTATTAACTTTTAGATCCCTTTTTATGAATGGACAACATTTGAAGGTGAAATGTCCTGGGCATAAACTTATAATGCATAGTACTTTATGAGGGAATGTACGGATTCTAATCGACTATAAGTGCTCATTTAAAATTAGGAGAATTTTATTTGTCACTGTGAACCATTTTGCATGGGGTAAGCTTAGAATTGTGTATAATATTGAATCATTCGCAACTTCAACTCCAGTGAATTTCCTCTGCGTCAATTATTAGAGAAGTCGATGTAAAACGTTCTAAGCTACATGGATTCACTGGATCAATAAGGAAAATCTTTGTCTACGTACTATTCACTTCCTGTTGCAATTTTTTTTTTTTTTTTATATAAAATAGAGAATAATTGTAAAAAATTATTTTCTCAAATTGAGAAAAAGATACTCAGAACAGACTAGAAATTTCTGTCGGAGATTGCAAAGCTAATTCATAAGGAAAGCTATTTCTCAGAAAGAATGAGGAATAGGATTTTAGAAAACATCTCACACAAAAGACAGCTCATAAAGTTAATAAAATTTTCCGCTTTA
The DNA here is from genome assembly GCA_964019185.1 of Maratus speculifer. NCBI lineage: Eukaryota > Metazoa > Arthropoda > Arachnida > Araneae > Salticidae > Maratus > Maratus speculifer. The sequence goes on along the minus strand of OZ025303.1, from coordinate 109,731,024 downwards.
TATAAGCACAGATTGGCAATCAGCGTCTATATGTTCACTCACAAAATATATAATCCAAGTTTATACCGCGGGATGTTTTATACCAAATGTACAACACACCTGAATAATAGATCTAAAATCTTATTAGAAATTACTAGACTACCGAAAAACACAGGAAACGACATAAAGCATACTAAAACTTTTTTAGAAATGTTGTTTTACACGCAAATTTTGTTTGCAATCCTCTGTGACGATCGTCATAATATTAAACAGCTAGCTTCTCAGCATATATTCAATGTAATAGGTTCAATAAATGATGACATACTAGAAATTGAATTCATACAATCAATTATTAGGCAAATCATTGCATATAAAATGTAATTGATTGAAAGAATGTTGTGATAACAGAATTTCCAATCATAATGTACTAATTGCATGAAATTTTAATGAAGATAATAGACTGCTGAATAGGTTCAATTAAAAACATACCCAATACATTACTCAGCTTCTCTTCTGTTATACATGGTATAAAAATATACGTGCAGCAGGTCACACCAGCATGATCCAAATCATCCAAAGTCAGTGAATACAAAGAAGATATAAATTACTTTGATATATAGAAAACTTATACTCGTCTTCGGGGGAAAAATAACAATTCAATACATAAATAAAACACTGGGCCTAGATGATTGGGTGGTTCAGACGGGTGGGATAATGCAACCACCTCTATGAGTTATGTACACAGTAGTTTTGAAAGCAGCTAGGTAAGAAATGCATTCAAAACAACATTTCGTTGTATGCTCCAATAGAGAGGTTAACGCTGATTTTTCACAAAAAGTTGTCAGATTTGCTCCAATTATACAGACTACAGATATTGTTTTATAGTTTAAATATGTTAAGCATATAAATATAAAGGTCTAAGCAACACTTTTAAATACTAACCAGCTCTGTAGGAAATTTTTTAATTTTTGGAAAAAATGTCAAAAAAGGACAAATTTTACCCAAAATTTCGATTTTTGGAACAAAAGCGCAGACTCAAGCCATTTTTTTTCAGCGGTAAAATTTCACGCAGTTGATGTACTAGTATAAAGGCAACTTTTGGCACCTACCCGTTTTTGATTTTCAAAAAAATTTTTTTTTCGCTCCACCCTACTATTCATTACTTATTTCTATGTTGTTAGGTTTTAAAATGTATAAATTGAAAAAAAATATATATATTCACCAGAATAAGAAGTTAACCTTGTAATAAATGCTTGTTTCGAACTTCAGCAACTGAATTTAATATTTTGTTACATAAAGTTACTTTTCACAAACATAAAATAAATTTTGCAAAAATATTAATAAATTACACAAAAATAGCTTTTATTTTTCACAAAATGGGTCAAAAAAAAAAAAAAAAAAAAAAAAAAAAAAAAAAAACTTACATCGATCCTTGTGTTTGTATTTCAGGCTATTATTAACCATAAAATCACTATTTTTATTTCTATAAATAAGTTACATTGGAAACTGAACAATTTGTTTTGTGCATAAGGACGTAATTAGATCTCGACTTGAAACGTAAGATTTAGATAATTTTTATAAGTAAATTACATGCAATACACTCGTTTAACATTTTTCAACTAAGGTTATTCATTTTTAAATTAATTTTTTAATTTTAAAATGTGATATTTGAATTAAATAATATTTTTAAAAGCATGGATAAGAAATTCACAACCTCTTCACTCTTTAAATTTACAATATATTTTTGACAAAACATAATATTTATTACAAAATACCTTGATCTAAATTTAAAATATTTTTTTAAAGTTAATTTGAACTAACGACTTTTTAAAAATCCGTTATTTAAATCATGATTTAAATCATCATTAAAATCAAGCTGATTGAAATCAACAAGCACTGGTGTATTACAAACTTAAAGTAATAATAATAATAACATTAACAAAATAAAATAAAATAAATCAAATAAATAAATGAATAATAATAGTGAGTAAGAAAAACATATATATTTGATTTTTTTTTTTTTTTCATTTTAATTTTGCAATTTTTAGAAATTGTAAAATATTTTTTCATAATCTGCTGATTTTTGCATTGTTATAAAAGAAATATAGATATGATATTTTAGACACACCTAGTTTAATAGTTTTTTTAGGATTGATTTAAATGAAAAACGACAAAGCGTAAGCATCAATATTGAAAAAGTATATAATATTACGGCACATATAACAAAAATTACAATTAAATTAATAAAATAAACAAATAGAACAAAAAGAAATTCGTTAAAAATTTTGAAAAATATTGAAGCTTTTTCGTTTCTTTTCTTTCTTTCTTTTTCTTTTTCTTTTTTTTTTTTTTTTTTTTATTTATTCATTTATTTTTTTGTATGTGTATTAAAATATTTTTTTTTTTTTTTTTTTTTTTTTTTAATAAATTGACTTTTACAATGTCATAAGCCAATCTTAGACAAAATATTTTTCCAGTAATATTTTTTTTCTTAATGAATTTAATTTTTTCCGAAGTATAACTTTTCTTTCAAAACAAATTAAACGCATATATATTTTTTAACAAGGTTACATTGTGTCGTATTACAAATACTAAAGATCTTAGGAAGAAAAAAAAAAAAAAGGCAGAAAATGCAAAACTTGAGAACTGACAAAATTATTCTTCTTCACATTATTGTTATTGTGTTTATTTTCTGTCCTAAAAGCTTCATATTGATTTGCACCATATTCAGAGATCAAATATTTTTTTCTTATTTACTAATTTCAAATAATTTAAAGATGTATATCAACTTATTTCATCAAAATTATCAAACTGGATGCGTTATTTATAAAGGCATCTTATACTAATACTATATGTTATATATAAACTTAAAAAAAACAATCATCTGGAAAAATAAAAATCCAGTTTTGAGGAATGAGAAAAATATTGAAGACTATTTTTATTTCTAAACCTATTATTAATTAGATCGTGTTATTAATTACAATGATAAAAATATATATACTTTTAAAACTTCTTAAATTTTTATATATATATATAAAAAATAAATAAATAAGTATGAGCCAAAAAAAAAAAAAAAAAAAAAAGGAAAGCTATAAATTTGATTAAAAAAAAACGAAAACAATTCAACCTATTTATAAACACTATTAAAATTTTCTTTGTAATTACCAATAAATACGGAACAGATGGGCATTTACCATTACCAACTAACAATCCTATAGTTAATCCGTTATTGAACGTAATACTAAAACAGAGCTGTTGTAAATGAAATGGTACTTACTTAAATAAATTCTTAGAGTTTGCTTCAAGCTGGACTTCTGATTTTGGAATTTAAATAATCCTTTTCACTTATCCTTATTTGATCTGTGTATTTTAGTAAGTAACGATACAAAATTAACTACTGAGCAGAGAGCGAAAGATACTTTGCAGCCGCTTTCCGTCGATTCCAGGCTAAAAATGAAGCTAACTTTAACGGGGATTTTTCCGAAGATAACAGTCAAGGGCCGAAGTGAAGGCCAAAATTGTATCCTGGTTTCTGGTTGGCTGATCAATCTTTCGTCACAGAAGTTGTTGCTCTTTGTGTACACGATAAGCAGATGCAGATAGTAATAACTAAAACCGAAACTAAACGGCAATTGTTACATAGAAGCAAAGAAAAGAACAACAAGGGTGAGGGTGAAAGGGGTAAAGATAATGAACTCCAACAAGTTCCATCATGAACTGAATGCGTTAAGGCTCAAACACATTTGACCACTTCTTGAAGTTCGGTGTCGGCTCGTTCGTTCTGGTGACGCAGTGTTTTTGATCTTAATGAGTTTCGCAGGAAATGGACGGTTGTCAGGCAAAAGAAAAATACAGTAAAACCTCGTTACAACAATATTTTAGGGACCATATAAATATATTGTTGTAGAGGGGTTATTGTTATATCGAGGGCTACATATGTTGGGCATTTAATAAGGATTTCTTTTTACTTTAAGGTACATACTACTTAAATATTTATATTTAGAAGAAAATAGCTAGCAGAGTGTTAATAGTCATAGTTAAATAATGCAAAATAAATTTAAATAAATTCAGAAAATGAGCAAAGAAATATTCACATACCAGAAAACTATTTTTATTAAAAATAATCCAATATTTTGGTATGTTTATTCATCTTTTAACAATTAAGTCAACCTAAAACGTATGCATTGAGTTTAGTACACGAAAATGCTCTTCATTTGTCGATTAAAGGCTTGAAACAAGTGTCTGTAAAGACTGCACAGATTGAAAAGCTTCCTGCGATGACAATATGGATTTTGATGGACCTGTATCATTATATCATCATTATCCTTTCCTATCACCATCTTGTTGTTTTCTGTCTCGTCAGTAGTTTAAAAAAGGGACTGTCTTCATCAGCATCTCCTGTGAAAGCGATAAAGTCGTTATCTGCTGTTTAATAGTCTTCTACGCTTAATTCCAGATTTTTTGCCACATCTTTTATCAAGTTAGAATAAAGAGTGTATAAGTATCAAATCTGCCAACCGTTTTCTGTGATATCCCTTAAAACACTCAATTATATCCATATCTCGTGTCTGTAAAATTGAAGTACAGTTGGCAGGAAAAAAAAAATTCTACATTTTGCAATTTTGGAAATGAGGCATGAGCGCAACAATTATCTACCAATAAAACTATTTTTTTCTTCCTCTTCTTCATATCTTTCTATAATTTTTGTAACCATTCAAAAAAAAAAAAAAAAAAAAAAAAAAAAAAAAAAAAAAAATTAGAATTTATCCAAGACTTTTTACTGGCTTTATATTCCACGGAAAGACTTTTCAGGTTCTTGAAGCACTTTGGATATTATTTTTGCTTGTGTTTTTTGTACACAGAACAGTAAGTTTCTGTTTCGATTTCTTCCCCCCATAACACTTTTCACTTTTGAACGTCTGTATCCAATCGGGTAGGAGTTTGAAAAACAGCCCATGTCCTGCGTAAGAAACTTCTAGAGCTTATTTTTTTATAAGATATTTTTCATCTTGTTTTGCCACTATTCAAATTCAAATGCGTCATTAATCGGGGCCGACTTTTTCTCTCTGTGAACTTCCTGGAAAATTATTCCGTGACGATCCTGAAACGCATTAGTCAACCGTTACTACTTTTAAAATTTTCGTTCCTTAGCGTTGCTGTAAATTTACGTGCTTGTGCACATAACAAGGGTGCATTTATTGGAACATTTGTTGCCTTCACCACTTGGTACCATTTTAAAACAGCAGCATCAATGTTTTTATTTGTGGCAACTTTCAGTCGTTTTCGCCGTGCGTTAATTGTATTTGAACTTATAACTTCGATATGTTTCTTCTTCTTTGGGAACATTTTAATTGTACATTTCGACAATTCGTATTTTTTAAATGCATCAACCTGCTTAATTTCTCATCAATATCATCGATAATATTCATTTCATTTCGAAAGGATAGTTGTTTTCGCTCTGCCATCTTAAAGGATAAAACACTGATGAAAGAAAGAAAATCAAAAATTAAATTTTTCGTTTAGAATTCAAAATTATTAAGACTCTAAAATCATCCAACTCTGCACACCTTTTAAAAGTTTCGAACTCTTCTTTTTTAAAATGCACTTATAAATACCTCACTTTACCTCTTCCTCTAGCAATGAGAAGATGACAAACCAAGAGATTTGGCACATGTTCCGTGACAAGGGTCATGTTTTTCCTCCTTTCATTTCCAAGAAGGGCTTTACATGGTCCCTACCATCTAAATCTAAACAATAGCCAATCTTACATTATAGCGATATGTTGAAAATCAACAGTGAGTCTTCTATTAACAAAATAAACCGAAAAAATGACAAAGATGTTGAATAACAAAGATTTTTTCTCAACATTCAAAAAACAAAGTATCGTTATAAAGGGAGAAAATAACATTGAAATTTTAAAAGAAAAATCGTTTTACAGGGGTTTATTGTTCTAGAGAATATCGTAATATTGAGGGGAGGTTAACATTAGTGTTGCCGCCAGAAGCGCCATCTATTGTTTATTCTCAAAAAATTGTTTCTTTTTTAATAACTTGAGTTGTGTTCGAAATGGCAACATAAATTGTTCTTTTAGTTATGTTCGAGAGACCGATCTGAGGAGTAGTGTAAACATCGGCTCTCGTGTATTTTAAGTGATGTGAAATAAACTTTATAGTAAACTACAGTCCGCTGAGATATTTTTATTGTGTGTAGTGAACTAATTTAAATAAGAGCGAAGCGGCGGGTCCATATATTTTTTGGTCCCCCCTCGATCCGGAGAAATCAGCAGTAAGTGCGTATCAAGATTCCATTATTTAACTTTCTAGTTTGGATTTACGAGTAAAAAAAAAAAAAAAAAATTAGTATTACTGCAATATTGAGAATGTCAGAAGAAAAAATGTTGAAATGAAATAATATGCAGCTGTTCGCTGTTATGTCTTCAAAGCAAGAATTGGAATAAAAAGAATATTTCGTAAAACAATGTTGCGAAATCGTCTGTGAAAAATAAAAATGAAAAGAACGGTTTGAGAAGAATAAAGGGGAAAAAAAATAAACAAAAAATCTGCCGTAATCAATTGGATTATATTTTCTTTTTTTGAAGGTATGTGAAATTGCTTTATTTATTCATTTATTGTGAAATTGTGTTTATTATCATGTTTAAAAGTGCTAAAAAAGAAGATTATCTAAGGATAGCCTTCGAATTAGGAATTGACATTTCAGACACTAAATTAACTAATTATGATTTAATGAATTTAATTAAAGAAAGTGATAAGTATAAGACAGATACTAAAATGGTTGAAGATATGGCGAGTAATATTATTGAAGAAAGGAAAACCGATGAAGCGAAGGTTTTAGAGCTTGAGAAATTACGTTTTAGAACGTACGAAGTTAGAGCTTGAATTGGCTAAGGCCCAAGCAGAGAAAAAAAGTGAAAATGCTAATAATTTCGAGAAAATCGAAAGTGTAGAATCTTTAGACTCTCTCATTAAAACTATAAGAACACTTACAATTAAAATTCCGACGCGACCGGAAGGTTGGGGTTATTTCTTTTCGTCATTGGAAAGGGCTTTTATTTCAAAAAATGTCCCAGAAAAGTATAAATCAGAAATTCTTCTAAATTTGTTAGGGGAAAGGGCAAAAAATGTTATAACATACATTAAAGATGGGGAATTGGAGGATTATTCTAAAGAAAAAGCTATAGTTCTTAGAGAGTTTGAACCGACTCCGCAAACTTGCTTAGAACATTTTAGGAAAGCACAACGTCAATCTAATGAAACGTATGTACAATTTGCATCCCGATTAACAACGAGTTGGGATTATTATTTAAAATTAAGAAATGTGACAGATTTTGAAACTTTAAAACAGTTAGTGATTTCTGATAAAATTTGTCAGACTCTTGATAAGGATGTTATGTGTTTTATAAATGTTAGACAAGGGGATTCTTGGTTTCGACCAATTGAGTTATCGCGAGAGATAGATTTATATTATACATCAAAGGGGAAACCCGTAGTTGATGCTGAGTTTCCTAGATCGAATAATAAAAACTATTATTCCAAACCAGTTTCTAAAGTTTTTCTAACAGATATTAAAAATTCTAAGTGTATTTTGTCATGCAATGAAAGTCATCCTTTACATAAATGTCCTGTTTATAAAAATATGTCTGTGAGTGATAGAGTTGAGCTAGTAAAGGCAAAAAATCTTTGTTTTAATTGTCTTTTGAACCATAAGGTAGTAGATTGTAAATCCAAATTCTCTTGTATTATTTGTCGGAAAAAACATAATGTAACTCTCCATTTCCCTCGAGAACAAAAAATAAATAAAGTTGACAATCAAGAGGTAATTCCACAGGAAATGAGTCATATAAACAATGATAGTAATAAATCTAATTTAGATGTTTCGGCTCCAGTATTCCAGCCTTTCCAAGCTAATAATCAAAGCAATTTATTTTCAACGACATGTAATTTGGCTAATGAGTTAAAAGCTGTCTTACTTAGCACATTTGTTTGTTTAATAAAAGATGAATTTGGTAATTTTCATGAAGTACGAGGTTTATTAGATGTAGGTGCAAATTCTAATTTTATGAGTAAAGAATTAGTAGATAAACTTAAGTTGAAAAGAGAAAAGACTAACATTTCTATTTCAGGCATAAATAATTTATCGCTGAATGTTAGGTCTAGAGTTAACACAACTATTTCAAATAGAGGTAAAGATTTTAATTTGAAATTAGATTTTTTAGTCGTTCCGAAAATTACAGAATTTACGCCGTCTAGACCACTTGAGACTTCTATTCCATTGACTAACATCAAATTAGCTGATGAGAAATTTAATGTCCCAGGCCCAATTCATTTGCTTTTAGGTGCAGAAAATTTCTATGAATTTTTAAAACCGGGTCAAATTTATTCAGAAACATTAAATACTAAAATTGTGTTACAAAACAGTGTTTTCGGTTTTATTGTTAGTGGAAGCCTTCCGGCTAAGGGAGAAAGCAATATTCATTGTGGGTTGGTAACAGATAATTTAGAGTTAAAAAGGGTAACTAAAGAGTTTTGGGAATTCGAAAACATAGAGAGAGAGTCTGAGATTTCTAAAACTAAAAAGTCAAACATTTGTGAAGAGTACTTTCTGAAAAATTATTCGAGAACTGAAAATGAACAATATATGGTGAAAATGCCACTAAAGGAAGATCCGTCTTGTCTTGGCGAATCAGAGCAAAGGGCCATGAAAAATTTAAATTCTTCATGGAATCTCCTAGCAACGGATCCCGAATATTTAAGATTATATTCTAATTTTTTAAAAGAATACCAACAGTTAGGCCACATGGTCGAAGTTAGAGAACCAGTTAAAATGTTTAAACTACTAAATGAAATTTTTGAAAATGAAGAAAATTTTATTAAAGCAAAAAACATGCTTTTAAAGAAAGATTTAAAAGATGAAGTTATTGATTATCTTTTGAAACGAAAAACAAACTCTAATTGTGAAAATTCAATCTATGATGAAACAATACAGTTATATGGTGTTTCCGAAACCAAATCTCGTACTGTTGCTTCAAAAACATTTGTGAAACCTTTTACTGTTGCAAAAAAGTCTGTTTCTGATTCTAAGATGAAACCAAATACTTCTCTTAAGACATTTATGTCTAGAAGTACTTTAAAGAAAAATACATCTCTGATATCATTTATAAATCAAGTTTTATCGATAGATAACTTTTCAAAAAGTAATTTCGAGAACAGAGATAATTCTATACAGAATCAATATTATACTTATGAATTGTCCAAGAGTGATTTCCAACCACAATTTTGTGAAATCAAACTTCTACCAAATGGATATGTAAAAGGAACTTCAGATGTATTATTAAAGACAAACTATATAGAACGTACACCAAAAGAAAATGTATCTGAAGAAGAGATTAAGTTACCTCCAGCATGTAATTCTCCTATTGAAGAACTGATGTTTCCGAGATTTTCTTGTTCTTGTGTTGAAAAAGAAATTCCTTGCTTATGTTATGATAACAGCATACAACACATTTGCGAAGCTGAGGATACCTTTGAGTACAAAGTTACTTCATGTACAAATTATGTGTCCCAACATTATCTGTCCACACCATCATCTGAAATAAAGCATCGTGCTTTCTGTGATGTGCATGTTTGGAGACTTCATCAGCACCATTGTTGTCCAAAGTGTGGCATATTCTACTCCCAGGGAAACTTTCTGTTATGCTCATTTGAACATTTAGAAAAGAAGGAAAATCGTCTGTTTCATCTCTCTTATTTCATGATTCCACCTCGTAGTCTACCACCAAGTTGTCCTCATTGTTGCCAGTTTCCTAATTTTACAACTGTAAATCCACTGTACAAATTTGCTTCAGAAGAGAAGCAGAAAGAAGTGCCTTCTAATGCTCAAATTATTACACCCGAGATAAGTGTTTGTGATATAATTTTGAAAGTTAAACAAAATGTTATACTTGAAACAGTTTATTCCTATGACTTTTCTAACAAACTTAAAAACTGTAATATTAGTGACTTTAAGAGTATATCTTTTTTCACAGTTTCTAATAATACCTTTGTGCATTATATAATTGATTTAAGTCATAACTATTGTATAATAATTCGTAGTTTAGGATTTATTTTCAGGTTTCTTAGCAATAGTAAAAAAAGAAAGAAAAGATGGTCCTTTAAAAATCAAAGATCTTAACAAAGCAGAGAGATTTTTATTAAAAAGTGTTCAACTAAAATTTTTTGATCAGTGCATAAAATCCTTTCAAAAATCAGGTAAGGTAAATAATAGTAATCAGATAAGAAACTTTCACCCATTTCTTGATAATACAGTTCTTCTTAGAGTAGGGGGTAGATTAGCAAACAGTAACTTAACTGCTAACTAAAAATTTCCAATTTTACTATATATTAAAAGTAAACTTACTCAGATGATAGTAGAATACTTCACAAACGATATTTATTTAAGTGTACAAGTTTTACTTTTGAGATTAGGCAGAAGTTTTGACCTTTAAATGGTTGTGCAATATATAGAGAAATAAATTTATAATTATTGTAAAGGGTTTTTATATTTTCTTAATGCAATGTGTTTTATAAGATATTTTGAGCTATTCTGAGTTATATCTAGTTGGTATATAATTATTTTCAGTGTACATATGTAAAATTGAGATAATTTCCGTTTGAATATATTATGTATTATCAAAGTAAATATTAATATAAAGTGTATTGAGAGTTCATATATATGCTAGTTGAGTTTTCTAAATGGCATTTAGCGAGAATTATTAAAATCCATTCAGGCCAAGATGGTAGAACTAGAGTTATTACTTTAAAACATAAAAATGGGACCTATAAAAGGCCAGTAATCAAAATTGTTGTTAATTCTAATAACATCGCACTGACAACTTAATTTATTTATTTCATTTACTTTAGTAATTTGTTTTGTATTATTGTGTATTACATTCTTGTGCTTGTATTTGTAAATTTAATATTTCATTAGTGTATGTATGCTGAGAAAAGGTTGTATTGAAACGTATAGTATTGAATGTTTGCAACATTCAAGGCCCGGCGGTATGTTACCGCCAGAAGCGCCATCTATTGTTTATTCTCAAAAAATTGTTTCTTTTTTAATAACTTGAGTTGTGTTCGAAATGGCAACATAAATTGTTCTTTTAGTTATGTTCGATCGAGAGACCGATCTGAGGAGTAGTGTAAACATCGGCTCTCGTATATTTTAAGTGATGTGAAATAAACTTTATAGTAAACTACAGATATTGAAATATTTTTATTGTTTGTAGTGAACTAATTTAAATAACTGAGCGAAACGGCGGGTCCAATTAGTTTATATACAAATTCACCGGAAACAGGAAATATTATTGTAGTATAGGGAGTTATTGTTGTATCGGATATCGTTGTAGCGAGAGTTTAGTGTATTTCCGTCAAGTAAGGTGGATTGCTTAGCTCCCGATTCTTTTGTTAATTCCCCTCCGGTCTATTATGAAGAAACCGCAAATGGATCCTATAAAAAGACCTCCCCACTTTTTCCAAGAATTCAGTTGACATGGCGAGTATTGCAGTCTAAACACCACGCCCCCTCCCTCACCAAGAGCGCCATTTCAGATTTTGCTTGGTGGGACCAAAAATCTTATTTCAGACATAGTAAATGCAAAATTTTGCTTAATTTTTCTTGCAATATTTTTTCAGGCATATTTTCAAAAGAATATTTTTATTATTATTAGGGATGCACCGAATATTCGGTATCTATTCGGCCTATTCGGCCATGTAACCGAATATTCGGTTCGGCCGAATATCAAACTATTCGGTTAAGCCGAATATTCGGCCTGGCCGAATATGAAACTATTCGGCCTGCCGAATATTCGGTTTGGCCGAATATCAAAGTATTCGGCCAAATCCAGTACTGAATATAGCCTTAAACATATTTTTAAAAACTTTTCACAATTTCTACTTTTAACTGTCAATTTATAAATATATTTAAAATAATATGAAAGAAAATCATATTTAAATAAAATAGAATGCTTTTACATTATTTATTTGCTGTTTGTAAATATAACTTAAGAAAATTAACCATGAGAAGGATTAACATAGTGATTTATTAGGATTCTCCTTCGGAATAAATGATGCAAGTGCAGATGCAAGTTCCTTAATTTTATTTAATAAAAAATCTATTTCTTACTTTTCCCAAATAAAAGTCCTTAAACAAGAAAGAAAAACTTTTGAGATTAGTAAGGCAGACAATTTGTGTTCATGGAAACATAATCATAATCAACTTATTGAGTCATAAGTACATTGTATTTCATCTCACTCTAGGTCAAACTTGTGTTTTTGTTTGTTGCATTAACAATAAATAAGATACCTAAACTATATTCTCAACTCGCATGCTTTGATTTCTGTAAAATATGATGCGATAAGGATGAAAAATGCAACCATTCATAAGAAAAGAACTATGATCTAGACATTTGCATTCCTTTTTTCAGAATTAAATTGAAAGTACTTATACTTTATATTGAGAAAAATCTGCCATGAGTTATTTAAAAAGAACAATTATGAGACACTACAGTTTTTTTTCAACTATTTTTTCATTATTTCTCTTTGATTTTAAAATGTTTGTTTCAATTCGTAGAAGAAATCATGAAATTTAAAATTTTATTAATTAAAAAAGTCTCATAATTGTGCTTCTTAAATAAAGGCAGAATTTTTTCAATACTAAATGTTCTTATAAAAAGCTCTTGTTTATCAAAATATAAGTTTCTCTTATTAAATATTGTGTAAAATTTTTTTAAAAAGTAACGTTTTAAAACTTTTAAACTCTGAAATATAAAATGTATTTGGAAAGCCGAATATTCGGTATTCGGCCGAATAGTTGCTATTCGGCTGGCCGAATATTCGGTATTCGGCCCAACAATTACTATTCGGCTTGCCGAATATTCGGTATTCGGTTCAGCTGTCGGCCGAATATTCGGTATTCTGTATTCGGCCAAAATCACTATTCGGTGCATCCCTAATTATTATATTTAATTTACATGCAATTATAATCATATAGATATAAAGAAAAACAAACATTCAACTAATAATTTGGATTTAAAGAAATATTTAGTTTACATGTAATTATAATTATACAGATATAAAGAAAAACAAACATTCAACTAATGTTTAGAATTTAACGAAAAAGATAATGCGAAAACAAAGGTCTAAAATTAAAAGAAGAAGGTAAGGAACATTGAGGGGGGTGGTGCTAACCCCCTTTTAAATATGCTAAAAAAAAAAAAAAAAAAAAAAAGTTTTTTTTTTTTTTTTTTTTTTTTTTTTTTTTTTTTTTTTTATAATACAAAATTTTGCTTCATTTTTATTGCAATCAGTTTTCATAAATATTTTCAAAGGAATATTTTTATTATTATCATATATTTACATGCGATTATAATTTGAAAAAAAATATGAAAATATTCATCTAATAATTGGAATGAATAGAAACAGATAATGATAATAAAAGAAAAGTCTAAAACTTGATGGAAGGATGATGGATGAAGATGGGGGGGGGGGGGGGGAGACAATTGCTCTGTTTCAATTTCACCTATGGTTTCCTCTTTTTTTTTTTTTTTTTTTTTTTTTTTTTTACATTCATTAACTATTTAAATATATAAACTATATAGTAAAAATTAAAAAGCACAAATCAAATAGATAATTAAAAAAAATAGTTTAATAATGTTTATAACAAATCGCTGTTTTCACAGGTTTTATTGTGTTAAAGGGGTCCATAACACTAAAACTTCAAATTTTCTAAAGAAAGGAAAAAAAAATAAAAGAAAGAAAAAAATGCATTGCAATTTTTTCTGCTTTTTTAATGTTTAAAATGACGTTTAAATCATGTTTCTATCTTAATTATAAGAGGAAGTATTCATTTTTTGGTTTTGGTTAGTTTTGAAAATCTAGCTTTCAAGGAATCGTTGTCATGGAAATGACTCCTTGTAAAAAATGTGTTTTTCCTCATGATTTTTTTTTTTTTTCAATTTGTAGGGTTTAAATTGTTATAACACAAGAACCGTGAAAGATAAATGCTTCAAACTTAGTACATATATTTTTTTAATGTTTTATTTTAATTTTGATTCTGCAAATTTCAAAAAAATATTTACTTTTGAAAATATGATTTTTTAAATGAAAGTTATACATTTTTTTTCAAATTTTTAATTTTAATATTTTTAGTTCTTTTAAAAATTAATATTTTTAAAAATGCTGAATGAAAATTAAAATATAAATATATTTCTGTTCATTTAAATGTAAAAAAATGAAATCCAACTAATAATATTTTGAGTTATAACGATTTTTAATTACCCCACCTTTTTAATGTATTTTAAATTATTTTTTCATTATTATTATGAGAAATTTTATCATGTGGTTTTGTTTATAAATGATATGGTTAGCCATCACAAAAATAATTCAAATTTTTAAATCAATAATAATAATAATAATAAACTATTTTAAAATGTGCGTTGGACCTCCTTAAGGGTCTGTTTGATACAGATTTAAGAACAGCATGGTATTAAATGAAAATTAAAGAAATTTGTGTATCATGAAAAATAGAGATTTTAACTGCCTGCGCAGTTGTTCCATTGGATGATTCTCTAAACTCCTGGAAATTGGGATGTCCTGTTTTAAACAGCCAGTTTGGGTAATATACAACCCTTGGCAAAAAGTTTCCGATCATTACATCAACACTACCATCTTTTGTAAGAAAAGATTATTTATTCTCACTGCATAAAAATGAAACGACTATTAGCGATAATACATTTGTGTTGCACATAATGAACAACAATATGCAACAAAGAAAAATCACCATTCATCAATTTATAAACAGAAAAATTGTGATTGAAATTTAGGCACCAAAGAAAAAATTATCCTATCATGCTTTGATTTGGAAAAAAATAGCCGATCACTGTAATTATATATTTCGTAAATCCACCTTTATTTCGGATGACAGTCGAAATTGTTAGTGGACTGGACTCATTAAGATTTTTACACTCATTGGGAGCAACTTCACCCCAGCATTCCCTTATAGCTTTACGTAAGTTCTATGGCATTTGTAATTCATCGAAAATCGATTTTTCTTTTTAATATATTTCACATATTTTCGATGGGATTAAGATCCGGACTATTGGACGGTCACGTCATGGTTTGAATTGGTATATTACCTACATTTTGTAGAAATGTCTTCATTGATTTGGTGCGTTGGGGAGCTAATTGTCATCTTGAGATAAGAAGTCATTTTGATTTCCGAACTATTGATCGATGCTGGGAATCAAAAAATCCACTAAAATGTCAATGTAAACCTCAAAGCTTACTGTACGTACCACAATACAGAACTTCCCGACGCCTTGTGATGTAATACAACTCCAGACTGCAAATGCAGGTGAAAATTTAGTCTTCGTAATGATACACTTATCATTGAACTTTTCACCAACTCTCCTCCAAACAAATGTTCCACAGTCATCACTTTTACCAATAGATATGCGAAATTCATTGTAAAAAATAACTTTATTTCATGTACCAAATGGCTAGTGCACATGTTTTTTACACCATTGCAGGCGCTCTTTTCTATGCTTCTTTATCATGTAAGATTTTGTTTTAATTTTACAAGATTTAAATCTTGCTATATTTAGATGATTACGTACCGCGGTCACATGCCTTTACGTTGTACTTAGACCATTCGGAATCAAGTTGTTTTGAGGCTGCTCGCCGCTTTCTTTTCGATATTTTCACAAGTTTTCTTTTCCTTCCTAAGAATTGACATTCGTGGTCTTCCACTTCGAGGTAAATTTTCCACGCTATTAGTCAACTGATATTTTTTCCAAATATCGCATACTGTACTTTGAGCACAATTTCATAAATCAGCCACTTTGCATTGTGAATTTACTTCTTCTAATAATTAAATCATGCGGATTTTTAAATCGCCAGACAGGTTTTTCACACAAGTCATTTTCCAGCACTTCAGAGCTGCTTTTGATCTCGCAACTGGAAGATTTCTTCTTTTAAATAGGATTTATATATCATACGCATACGCAGGCACTCTAATCTATCTTCAATATGCAAATTTCAAACTTTTTTCCTCAGTGATCGATTACTATTTTCCAACTTCGATCTTGATCGGATATTTTTTTTCTCACGAGGAAACATTTTTGCCTGCATTATAATTATAAATTATATGATTGCAATATTGAATTCACTTTTATTTATATTTTAACATTCTTTCTTTTATTTGGCATATTGCAAAACATTCCCATGCTCTTGAATCGCGAAGTATACGTTTCGAAATACAAAACTCATAAACCTGATAACAGTGATCAGAAACTTTTTGCCAAGAGCTGTTTTGACGGCTCCAACTTGTTGAGGTTTGTTTTGGAGTACTTAATATCGATATTAATTGCTGTGCTGTGATCAAAAGAATTTAAAAAGACCTAAATTTACATTTATAAATGATGATTTTTTTTTTTTTTAATTACAATATTTTAAGATTAATCCTTTGATGCATAATTTTTTATTTCATTCGGAAAAAATTATGATTGAATCTATTTTTCATAATTATCTACCAGAAAAACAGGAGAAAAAATATTTACATTACTGTTGGACATAATATCAATCCTGCCTTTAATGCATGATTTTTTTATTTCACTCAAAAAAATTATCAAACTTAACTCATCAAACTTAAATCTATTTTTGATAATTATCAACTAGAAAAACAGCGAAGAAAAATATTTATGCTACTGTAGGATGTAATATCAACCTTGCTTTTAATACATGATTTTTTATTTCATTCGGAAAACATTATATTTAAATCTATTTTTGGTAATTATTCACAAAGAAAACAATGAAAGAAAAAATATTTACGTTACTGTTGGACATAATGTCAATCCTGCCTTTAATGCATGATTTTTTATTTCACTCGAAAAACATTATATTTCAATCTGTTTTCGATAATTATCCATTAGAAAAACAGTGAAAAAAATATTTACGTTACTGTTGGACATAATATCAATGTCAGTCCTGCCTTTAATGCATGATTTTTTATTTCACTCAGAAATTATTGTATTTAAATTTAATTTTGATAATTATACACTAGAAAAACAGTGAAAAAAATATTTATGTTTCTGTTGGACATAATGTCAATCCTGCCTTTAATGCATGATTTTTTATTTCATTTGGAAAACATTAAATTTGAATCTGTTTTTCATAATAATCCACTAGAAAAACAGCGAAAAAAAAAAAATATTGACGTTACTATTGGACATAATAACAATCCTTCCTTTAATGCGTGATTTTTTATTTCAGTCACAAAACATTACATTTGAATCTGTTTTTGATAATTTTCCACTAGGAAAAGAGTAAAAAAACATTTATGTTACTGTTGGACATAATATCAATCCTGCCTTTAATGCATGATTTTTTATTTCACTCAGAAAACATTATATTTGAATCTATTTTTGATAATTATATAAACTAGGAAAAGAGTAATATATATATATATATATATATATATATATATATATCTACGTTACTATTGGACATAATACCAATCCTGCATTTAATGCAAGATTTTTTATTTCACTCAGAAAACATTATATTTGAATCTATTTTTGATAATTATCCACTAGGAAAGGAATAATAATAATAATAATAATAATAATAATAATAAACATTCATGTTACTACTGGACGTAATATCAATACTGCCTTTAATGCATGATTTTTTATTTCACTAGGAGAACATTATATTTGAATCTATTTTTGATAATTATATTCCCTAGGGAGACAGTGAAAAAAATTATTTACGTTATTGTTAGACATAATGTCAATCGTGAGTTACATAACAAAAAAGGCTCAAAAAATCATAATTTTAAAACTTCACAATAAAAACAATTCAAGGTTATAATAAATTTTCTAATGTTTTTAATAGTTTCGAAATTTAATAATTTCTATCTTATAAAGATCAAGAAAAACTCCAGCCGAGCACATTGTAAGCAATATCAACAAAAGACGTTATCCCTCCCCCCCCCCCCACCTCCCCCGATAAAAATTCAGAACAAAAACAAACTTCACTGCATGTTATCACATGTAAGTACGGGGCCGCCCATAAATGATGTCACCCTTGGAGGTAGGAAAAGGAAGGGGTTCGTGAAATTGTGACAAGGAGTGGAAGGGAGTTAGAAGATATTTGACATCATACATTTTGGTTAAAATAAAAACGTTAAAAATCAGCAGATTACATTTTGAAGTTATTTTGAAATTGAAGTATTTTGTGTTCATAAAGTAAAAATAAAATTTAAAGGCAAATATCTATATTATAAAGGCCAAACGTATCTGAGCGTAACGTATACGTCATTTTGCGAATGGCAACACCCTGAAATTTGAAATGAAATTTTCGGTTTTGTAATTTTTGCTACTTCAAATTTTTAAACGTCTATGCATCGCACATTTTTTATTTTTACCCCATTATATAGGGAAAAAATGTACTTTTAAATAAAATTTGTTGGGAAACTTTATTTGTTTTTGAGTTATTAATTTTTTTTTTTTTTTTTTTTTTTTTTGCAGTTTTATGTACCGTTTTTGTAATTGTGGCAACAGACGTGCTCCATTTCTATTAAAAGTAAAGGGAAAAAAAGCCAAAAGGAGATTACTGTATCTTTTTCTTGCCATTTTTTCATAAAAAAATAAAATAAAATAAAATAAAATTAAAATACGTACTATGACAAGAATTTTTATTCCTGACATAATTATTAAATTCGGTGAATTTCCCCCCCTTTTTTTATCGTTTTTATTTATCAGTTAAAGGGTTTTTAATTTATTATAAACTTTTTTTAAACTCGATACAATACTTTCTTTTTACATTCTGAGGTCACAGAAATATTGTCTATCGTATTTATTGCATGAAGATTGTTTCAGGAAATTTCATTTACACTTAAAAGAATATAAATAGTTTAGTATCAGTTTAAGCTCAGTTAGTATGTTTAGTATGTTTAAGTTAGTATCAGTTTGACTCTATTATTACGTAATCCACGTTTTGATCATCTTATAACTGATGTTTATTATTATTATTTTTTAAACATAGGATTTATTTATAATCTCTAAAATTTTAATCTTTAAAAATATCATTTTCCAAATGGTCGTTGTCATGGAGAAAAAAGATATATGGAGGTACAGTAAATCAGCTTGTAATATGATGCACGTAATCGTTCAAATTTAAATGCCATTATTCGGCCCAAACAAAATAATCACGTGGAACAGGGATCGAATTCTTTGACATCAGTCGTAGATTTTTTCTCTAAATGAAAATGATCTGCTTATATTTAAGCATTCTAAAATAACATTTCATTCATTATGACTTAAAAACTGTATTATTAAAAGTTTTCTACTTTTTTGCGAAAGCACGTGGTTGTGTTTGGACTTAATGTATCGGATTTTAGGGTTACATTTTTGGCATCACCCCCTCAGCCACTATACTTCCACTCTATTCTTTCTTTTTACTCTATGAGTCGTTGTAATTAGTTAAATTACATTTCCCTCCTTTTGTTTGATGATAATTGTTTTTTTCTTTTTTTTTCTATTTATAGTATCTGATGAAACTGGACAGACATCACGGAATATCAGCTATGGACGATTTTACTACATGCCTAATTGATAAAGATATGTAAGAATTTATTACATAAAGGGAAATAGCATCTTGAAGAAGAAGAAATGAAATGGAAAAAGCAAAGCAAAAATATTTTCAAGTCTTCAACTAGCTGCCATATTATTTTTTAAAACAGATGTCAAATCCATGAAACGAATTTCACGCTAACAAAATGGAGGATAATTCCTTACTACCTCACGGTAAGAACCTTTTAAGAATATTTTTTCTAGTCAGTTTCTGCATCCTTGCAAGCGAAAACACTCGCTAGCTAATGCTATTCCTATAATGAGGTTATTTCCTAATAATGCGGTTGCATTTCGACCTTTTTTTTTTTTTTTTTTTTTTTTTTTTTTTTTTTTTTTTTTTAATTTGCGTTAGTTACCTGAGGTTCCTTTCTACATCGCTCCTTTTTTTATCTTTTTGTTTTCGGTCCAGATATGTTTCATAAGGTTATTTTCACTTTCAAAACCGGTTCCGAAAATGAAAGTGCCATTCTAAAAAATGTATGCAACCAAAATCGAAAAAGTAAAACAGAAGCGATATAAAGAGGAACTTAATCTATCCAATGCAAAATAAATAAATAAATAAATAGAAAATAAATAAATAAATAAATAAAATAAAATAAAATAAATAAAGTAAAATAATAAATAAATTAAATAAATAAATAAAATAAAAAGAAAGTCGAAATGCAAACGAGTTATTAGAAAATAACTTCCCCATAGTAATAGTATTAGAGTTAGGGAATTCTCCTCCGTAATGTTAAATCTATGAACATTTGATGCATTTATATATTTAAAATATCTCTTGAGAAAATTAATCTTTTTAACTTCTTTCTTCCGTGTACTCTTCTTAAAGGATCTATCTAAGACATAATAATTTATATCTTAAAAGCGAACGATCTGTGGTTAAAATTTTAACGCTTCCTAGAAAACTAAATACATACTTTAGAAAAATTTTGAAAACTAAGAAAAACAGAGACATCTTTTAAGAAGTGTATACACAACATAGAAGTTATATATATATATATATATATATATATATATATATACACATTAATTTTCAAAGGAGAAATTATAAAGACGAGGTGGAACCCGTCGAAATTCGACGAGAGAAAATCCTTAAGGGTGTATTTCGACTCAAACTGCTTATTTTCAGATTTATTTTTGCTCTCAAATACACCAAACTTTGAAAATCTCTTATTTGGAAAGTACGCAAGGTGCCGTGATTGTCAATTCTTTGATGAATTCAGAAAATATTGAAAAAAAAAAAAAAAGCAATCAAAAACGGCATTTCGAACCGATTTTTCCCAGCGGGTGATCTGGGAACGAAAAAAAGGACCATACTGAGAAGGTAATTGTTAAATCTATGAAGATCAACTAATGAATTGAGCGTAAAATGCACACAGCACTTTATACGTCCCTTCAAGAATCCCCTCAGCAAGTTTCATGTTTTTACTTTTAAAAATGTGCCTGAAATTGTATCGGAAAATTTCGAGCTGTTGAAGGTGGAAAAGCGTTTTTTCGAATACACCCTTAAGGGAGAACTGTTTCATTGATTTATAATAAATCTATAATATTAGTTACAGTAAAGAGTACATTTTATATTGGTCAGTCTAACTCTCAAACAAATATTATCATAAGCTTAAATTAACAAAATATTATAATACTCAATCATCCAAATTATTAAAGTAATTAAAACCGAAATTCACCGGATTTCATAACAGACGATAGTTTTAAAATAGTATACGCATTTTAATTTCTAATTAAAAAAAAAAAAAAAAAAAAAAAAAAAAAAAAAAAAAAAAAAATGGAGTGATTTTGTTGACACGATTACAAAATTGGTACTAAAAACTATAAAAAATTAATATCTCAAAAATAAATTGAGTAAGGCTTTGAAACAAATTGCATTTAAAAAAGTACATTTTTTTCTCTATACGACGGTGTAAAAAATTTAAAATGCACGATGTTTAAAAGTGTAAAATTTACAGTACCGAAAATTGCAAAACGGGAATTGCATGAGAAAAAGTTGCGCATTTTAATTTCTTATTAGCCTCCGATGCTATTTCTTTCAAACAAGCTAAAAAGTGTCATGCCAAAAATTGTGGCACACTTTTACTTACCTATCATACGTAGTATAGGGTAAGTCTTGCAATCGTTTTAAAAATCGATTAAAAAAAAAAAAAAAAAAAAAAAAAAAAAAAACTAACAGATTTACACGTTTTAGGTACTAGAGATTCCGAAAAACATATTTTTAGAAAAAAAAATTGCCGTCCGTCTGTCTGTCTGTAAACGCTCTATCTCACGAACAAATGGAAATAGAGACTTAAATTTTTGTATGTACTTAGTAAGTAAGAATAGGACGAAGCCTATTTAATATCAGTAACCTCGATTATCCGGAACTATTTTTTTTCGGACTCTCGAAAAATTCGTTCTGATGAAATGTACACAAAAATTTTTGATTTTTGATTTTTTTTTTTTTTTTTTTTTTTTTTTTTTTTTTAAGGAAAGGACGTAAAAGGCAATAAAATAACACAAATTTTGCATCAAGAACGAAGTCGGTCGGATTAATAGTTGCCAAGTATATTTGTAATCCTGTTTTCCACATTCTTCGATTTTTCATGACCCTGTATTTTCTTCAAATTTCAATTAAAGATATGTTTTAATTGCAAATGAGACGCTTAATCCGACGCAGTAAACTGTTAGTTATATGATTATTGTTTTTGGAGTTATAAGGCTGTTTCCTTTACGCAATCCGGTACTACTTGTGTAGTTTGGTATTTTACATAATTTGTCGAAATGGGTTCATCAGCAATTCATTAATGGGGCATTACTATGTATATTAAAAATATTTAAATATACCTTTAAATTTTGTTTTGGAATTGCAATGCGTTTTATAAATAGTTTTCTCATATTATATAATGCATATCCATGATGGATAAGTATTACGGTGGCCCTCAACGACTAGTTTCGTAATCTCGCCTTTAAAACGAGACATTCATACAATTTTATTGATAAAATGCATTTCCTTTTTCTCAGAGTCTATAAAAAAGCGTTTAAACTAAAGAAAAAAAAACCGTTTTTGATGAATCCAGTCAATGAAGAAGTAGCACGTCGAATTGTATCTCTTTATTATTCCCCAATTCCAATGTCTCATAGGGAAATTGCTAATCAATTGGGTATTTCACGCCGTTCTGTTTGCTGTTATATTGATAAACACAAGAAAAATGAAGTTAGTTCATTGCATTCTAAACGGGGTCGCTCTTATAAAAGACCTCTATCGATTTTTTTTTCTAATCGGAGGCGAAACTGAATTCTGCAATGGCAGAATCTACATTCAACTTGTTACGATTTTTTATTTTTATTTATTTTTTTTTTTTTTCAATTTTAAGAGAAACTGGGCCGATTCTGTTGCCGCAATTACAAAATTGGTACTAAAAACTATAAAAAAAATTTATATCTCAAAATTAAATTGATGTACAGACTACAAATAAATTGCATTTAAAAGTACATTTTTTTTCTCTCTATACGACGGTTTAAAAATCTAAAATGTTCGATGATTAGAAGTACAAAATTTAAGAGCGAAAATTACAAAACAGAAATTGCAAGGGAAAGTGTTCAATATTCGCAAAATGACGTATGTATTACGCACAGATACGTTTGGCCTTTATAATATACAGGGTGTATCTAAACTACTGGGCAAAACTTTAAGGGGTGATAGTACACATCAAGACAAATAGTATTAAATGGGAAACTAAGGGTCCCAAACGTCTTCCGAAGGAGAAAGGCGCCATCAAAGTTTAGGGTCCAAAATTTGAAATGATTATAAAAAACGGAAAAATTGGTCGATTCGTTTGCGGTTTTCACGAAAACTATTCTATATGTCAGTATTGTCTTGAAAATTAATTATAAAGACAAATTTCATAAAATGCCGATAGAGGGCGCTTTAGACTTTGGAGTAACATACAACTATTTTTTACCCTTATTTTTTGCATCTCATTGAATTTTTTAGAAGTTTGGACATAAACTTAAATTTTGAGCTGAAAATCTGTGGTTAAGTAGCGCAAACTGAACTGTGTTCAATGGGAGTGGGTAGGTTCAAATTTCAAATGATTATAAAAAACAGAATAATTGGTCAATTGATTTGCGGTTTTCACTAAAATTATTCTTTATGTCAGTATTGTCTTGAAAATAAATTATACAGATAAATTTTTAAAAATGTTGATAGAGGGCGCTTTAGACTTTGGAGTAACGTACAACTATTTTTTACCGTTATTTTTTTCATCTCATTTAATTTTTTTAGAAGCTTACACATAAACATAAATTTTGAGCTGAATATCTGAATCGTTGAGAGTGGTTAAGTAGCGCAAACTGAACTGTGTTCAATGGGGGTGGAGAAGTTCAAATTTCAAATGACTATAAAAAACGTAAAAATTCGTCGATTCGTTTGCGGTTTCTTCTAAAACCATTCTTTATGTCAGTATTTCCTTGAAAATAAATTTTAAAAATGAATTTAAAAAAATTCCGTTAGAGGGCGCCTTAAACTTTAGAGTATACAACAGATATTCTTAACTATTATTTTTGTATCTAATTAAATGCTTGCAAAAGCTTAGATTTAAATTTTGAGCTCAAATTCTGAATCGTTGGGAGGGGTTAAGAAGCGCAAACTGAACTGTGTTCAGGAGTTGAAATGTTACCCTGCCCACCCCACGAACACAGTTCAATTTTTCGCTACTTAATTACTCACAACGATTCAGATTTTGAGCTCAAAATTTAAGTCTAAGCTTTTAAAACATTTATTTAGATTTTAAAAAAATAACGGTTAAAGGTCATTGTTGGTTAGTCTAAAGTTTAAAGCGCCCTCTAACGGAATTTTTTGAAATTTATCTTTAAAATTTATTTTCAAGGAAATACTGACATAAAGAACGATTTTAGAGAAAACCGCAAACGAATCGACCAATTTTTCCGTTTTTTATAATCATTTGAAAATTGAACCTCCACACCCCCATTGAATACGGTTCAGTTTGCGCTACTTAACCACTCACAACGATTCAGATATTCAGCTCAAAATTTAAGTTTATGTCTAAACTTCTAAAAAAAATTAATGAGATGCAAAAAATAGTTGTACGTTACTCCAAAGTCTAAAGCGCCCTCTATCGACATTTTTAGAAAATTAGCTGTATAATTTATTTTCAAGACAATACTGACATAAAGTACTGACATAAAGAATAATTTTAGTGAAAAACGCAAATCAATTGACCAACTTTTCTGTTTTTTTATAATCATTTGAAATTTGAACCTATCCATTCCCACTGAACACAGTTCAGTTTGCACTACTTAACCACAGATTTTGAGCTCAAAATTTAAGTTTATGTCTAAACTTCTAAAATAATTCAATGAGATGCAAAAAATAACGGTAAAAAATAATTGTTCGTTACTCCAAAGTCTAAAGCGCCCTCTATCGGCAATTTTTGAAATTTGTCTTTATAATTTATTTTCAAGACAATACTGACATAAAGAATAATTTTCGTGAAAACCGCAAACGAATCGACCAATTTTTCCTTTTTTTATAATGATTTCAAATTTTGGACTCTAAACTTTGGTGGCCCCTATCCCCTTCGGAAGATGTTTGGGACCCCTATTTTCCCATTTAATATTATTTGTCTTCATGTGTACTATCACCCCTTAAAGTTTTGCCCAGTAGTTTAGATACACCCTGTAGATACGAATGCATCAAATGCCCATAGATTTTACATTTGTGAGGGGAATTCGGAATTTGAATGACCAGCAGCCTTAAAGGGGCTGATCCACTCTAACATGAAAGCAACATTTGTTTTTATATTTACAGAGTGGAATATAAGTTTAAAATAAAACAATCGCAAACGGCGCAAAGAGAATTTAGCAACTATTTATTATTATTATTATTATTACTAAATACCTAAACCTTAATGAAACCATATAGTAAATGCATAGACACATGCTAACATTACTACGTGTAAGCAGTAACAAAAGTATTTGTTAAAAAAAAATACTCAATTAAAAGCCATATACCATAGTACACCAGGTTTAAATTGGTTTTCATTGATACGAGATAGTTAAAACGCTTTTATATACTGGTGTTTTTTTTTTTTTTTTTTTTTTTTTTTTTTTTTTTTTGTTATTGTAGATAAGGTTGAACAACATTACCATTCAATTTAATTTTTATTAATATTATGAAAAAAATAATGTGTGTTTGTAAAAGTAATCCTTCAGAATAAAATTTTCAGTTTCTTTTTCTTTCTTTCTTTCTTTTTCTTTTTTTTTTTTTTTTTTTTTTTTTTTTTTGGATATTGTGATACGTGGTAGAATTAGCAGATAGCGATTGCCATTTTTACTATAACTGTACATCACTATTGTTTTAGAAAAAGAAAAAGAAAAAAGGGTTATATAAGTCCAGGCACGGCGCGACTCATGGCCGTAGTTAAGGGGGTGCTAAGAGGAGGGGGGGGGGCTCAGCACCCTCTAAAACATTCTGAGCCTCCCCTGGAAAAGATTCCAATGACACTAAATGAATTTATGTACCAAAAATCCAAATAAAATATTCTGTTCAAAAAATCTAATTTAGTTTTGTGGCCCTTTCACAGTTTTGCAGAAATACCAAATTGTAACTAAAATGGGTGTTTCAACACTCGCTCATCCTATTTGCTCATATAAAGGTAACATGGTTTTTAATGCTGCACTAGTCATACATTCGAATTTTTCATCATCCTATTATTTTCTTAACATAAAATGAAGTTATTACAACAATTTAATAAGAAACATGGTACCTACAGTATGAATATGCACTAATTTACCTTTCTGCGTCACAGAGAGAGAATATATGAGCAGGGGCGTGTGAAGAGAAAACTGTGCCCGGAAAAAGTTTCAGTTTAGTGCCCCCCTAACTTTTGCTTGTGACAGGCCAAAAAAATTACGTTGGTAGTATAAATTTGGCGCCCCTTAAATTTCCGCGCTCGGGGCGACCGTCCCCCCCCCCCCCATTTCGCAAGGCGCTGAATATGATCCCCCCACCACCAAAATTTTCTTGAGCTCCCCATATTATTCACTTCTAGCCCTGGCGCGATTTAGTAAAATATGTAAGCGCGGACCCTAACTTGTCTTGCCCTAAACGAAATAACAATAGTAATAAAAAAATCCCGAAGTCAAGGTTCAATGTTTGTTTTAGGCGAATATATTGTTCCAGTAAAATAAATTTTGATAAGTTTTAAGAGTTGAAAAGCACACTACAGCTGTTATCAATGGGAAAAGAAAAAAATAGTGTGTTGTGCCAATCCTAAAGCTTTATTCTATCTCATACGTACATTTTAATATTTTAAAATTAGTTAGACATGTTGATGCTTTAATAATTTTAATCCAATACTATACCAACTTTGATTTTCATCTTAAATTTCTGCTTCGGTCAATTAATCGGAATAAAAACCATTTTCGTTTCTGCACGAGCCGATAAACAACAAAATAATAGGAAGATTTTTACAAATTCAGGGAGAACTAACTTTCTATACCCCAAAATAATCATACACAAAAATTTTAGTTCAGTTCTATGCATAATTTCACATATTTTTTTATGGTAAAATAATGGAAATGGTACAGACATCGTGATTATAGCGCCCCCTTCCAGCGATTTTTTTTCAAATTCGGGCAGACCTACTAGCCATAGCCAAACACTTACAGAGAAAAACTTTGTTCAATTCTATTCATAAATTCATACACTTTTAGTCTGTACAATATTAACAAGTTGGAAATTGCACGTGAAGCGTAGAAAATGAGATGCGTTCGTACGATAACATACTTTTAAAAATATCACTCTCATATAGCAATCTCTTAAAATTGTAAATAATTACAATTAAAACGCTCATCAAACATTGTTCTCCCTATACCATTATGCAATGGAATACTTTTGTGTGGCCCTGTAAATCAATAACAGATATTCTTTGCAAAACAGATTATACAAAGTGTATATCATAATATGTATTTTATAGATGCATACCAATTTTATTTCGTTCGAATGAGTGCAACACCATTAAAATGCATTTGAAACATTTTCCCCCCATTAACCGTAATGTAACGGAATACTTTTGATTGTCCCTGTAACTGAACTATTCATCCGATTTTGATAAAATTTGAAATAACTCGACATAATTATGTAATAATTATGTATTTTAAATTTCAAACGTATAAAATACATTTGAAACGTTTTCCCCATTGACCATAATGTAATTGAATACTTTTGATTGCCCCTGTAAATGATCTATGCACCCGATTATCAAAAAATTTGAAATAACTCGACAAAATTATGTAATAACTATGTATTTTAAATTTCAAACAATCAAAATGCATTTGAAGCTTTTTTCCCTATTGACCGTAATGTAATGGAATACTTTTGATTGCCCCTGTAATTGAACTATCCATCCGATTTTCATAAAATTTGAAATGAGTTGACAAAATTATGTAATAATTATGTATTATAAATTTCAAACGATTCGGTTGGATAGTTTTTGCGTTGTTATATGCGGACAGACAGACGGACGGACTGAACGACCACTATTAGGTGCTACGTATTAGGGGGGCCGGAAAGTAATGTCGTTTTTTTACATTAAATTCAAACAAATAAATTTTTAACACGTTTTAATTTTTAATCAATGTATAATCATTCTCGTTATCAACAACCTTTTGTCATCTAATTTTATAATTTTCAATACTGGAACGATAACAATCAATTGTTTGTAAAATAAAATATCTCGAGATGGCATTTTAGATATCATTCAACTTTTCAAATTTTTTACCAGGTAAAAATTGTTCTACAGATTGGAATAAATGGTAATTTAATGATGCAATGTCGGGGGAATATGGTGAATAAGGCAGTACCTCCCACCTCAAATTCATAAATTTTTCCAAGAGTTTGTATTGGGCAATACGGTCTGACATTATCGTTTTGACGAATAACACCTTTTTCGTTAACATTCGCTGGCCACTTTTCAATTAAAGATTGATTTATTCAATATAATTGATCACAATAAAAGTCTACATTCTCAGTTTGTCCAGGTTTCAACACTTCAAAATGAATAATTCCGCGAATACTCCACCAAACACACAAAAGTGCCTTTTTGGAATGTAAACTTGGTTTCATGCTGATTTATTCAGAGAAAGTCACTGTCTTTTGCGTATTGAATTACCATAGAGAACCCATTTTTCATCTCCAGTGATCAAACGATCAGAAAACGGTTCTTTAGCCGTTGATGGAATAAGTTGCATGTTCTGGATCAGTTAGCTTTGTTTTCTTCTGACAACTTATGTGGTACCCATACACCTATTCTGTTTACTTTACCAATCTGTTACAAATGTTCTTCGATGGTTTACTAAGGTTGGTAAAGAGTGATTCATAGTTCCTCGATTGTCCGACATGGATTTGCTTCCACTTTTGCCCTTAACACGTGATTGTCTAAAGAATTTGGTCTTCCTGATCGATGCTAATCAGAAAAATCAAAATTGCCAGATCTGAGTTTGGAAAATGATTTCTGGCATTTGTGAACGTCTAATGAACCTGTATAAACATCTCAAATGTTTTTGGTTGCAACTTTACCTTTACTATCCTAGTAAAATTCAAAAAGCATACAATGCCAGATATGTACTTCTGCTAGTATTTGACTCATCATTTCTTCTAAAACTGCAAAAACATAATTATGAATTAATTATTTATAAGTGAACAAGTCTCTTTAACCTTAAAATCTCTTTGACACGACATTAAAGTGCACAATCATCTGATTAATATTAAACAAACATTAGCAAATGAAAAAACGGCATTACTTTCCAGTCCCCCTAATATTTATATAATTACGAACGCACCTAAAAATGGCACAAAAATAGCTATTGCAGAGCCCCCTTCTGGCGGATTTTTTTTTTTTTTTTTTTTCAAATTCAGGGAGGACCAATTAGCCAAAGCCATATGCTTACACAAAAAATTTTGTTCAATTCCATGCATAAATTTCATACAGTTTCAGCAGTGCAATATTGAAAATGGCAAAAAAATCGCTATTGCAGCGCTCCCTTCCGGCGGAATATTTCAAAAATTAAGGAGGACCTGCTTGCCATAGCCAAAAACATTTACAAAAAATTTGGTTCAATTCTATGCATAACTTCATACACTTTTTGATGGTAGAATGCAGACATACGGACAGACCGACAGACATCCGTCGAAAACCGTGAGTCGAAAAAAAATTCGATTACAATATTTACTTCTATTGAAGATAGAAGAAAGTAAAAAAGCAGGTAAGCTGGAACAGCGTTGCAGTAGTTACTTGAGGATGTAGTGTAGTAAGAATTAAAATACCAATATTCTGAGTAAAAGTAGTGTGTTTCAACTGAGTATTAAATTGCGTACATTTTAAGTCACAGTTGTTGATATTGAAAAGAAGGAAAAATATCAAAAGAATATGCTGAAAAAATGTATGCAAATTTTTATTTCGCCCTTAAAATTTGAACGTTGTATGGCTGTATCAGGGCCCGATTATGACTAATTGGGTCCCTGGGCAAAGATAAATTAGGAGGCCCCTTTCGAAATATTGCAACGTTATTCAAATAGAACTGATGGTCATTCACAGGGCTTGACTAAGGCAGTGGCATGCGGGGCAATTCCCCCGGGCCCCCCGGATTAAGCCCCCCCCCCTCCTCCCAAGGACAGATATAAGTTTTTCGTTAAGAAGAGTGTCAAATGATAAAAAATAGTCAAAAGTGACCAATTTTTTTCAATTTTAAGGGTCTTTCTTGTCTTACTCCCTGCGTTTCTGTACCCAATGCCTTTTTAAGGCCTCACATTTATCCTCATATACCTGTAATAAAAAAAAAAAAAAAAAAAAAAAAAAAAAAACTATAATTCCTTAAAATTGTCTTTCTGTTATTATTTATATAGATGTGAATAGCATTTGGTACGAAATTTATGTACACATACAATAGTTATGAATTCCAGTTTTAGCCACTTTAGTATAATTTACGAAAAATTTTAAGATAGAAGCCCCCCCCCCTAATAATGTTTGCCCCAGGGCCTCCCACTGTCTAAGTCGGGCCCTGGTCATTCATATATGTATGTATGTGTAATGCATAAACATATTTTCTCACCTTGGATATAAATAGAAGAAAACTGTTAGCTCCATCAATTCTAAATCAAATACCTTAATTAATAAAAGTACACTTTATTTTATTACTTTAAGATGAATTTAATAACTCCAACATATGAAAGAGCTGGAATTGGAAAAAAAAGTAAATATTTTATAATTTAATGTAAAGATTTGGAAGCCCCTTTAGCTCCGGGCCCATGGGCAAAGTCCCGATTTGCCCATGCGGTAATAAAGGCCTGGGCTGGAGCTGTTTGCTCCATGTGCTCCATTCTAGAGCACTCCCCTGAATAAGGGTTGTTTTAAAAATATTGCTTTTCTCTCCAAAGTCAACATTCGTGTTTTCACTCGTGCTAAAAATCCTAATAAGTAGGAAAAGTGTATAATTAATCAGAAATATGTAATTAAAATTGACGTTTAAAACACATTGTCTGCTAATATTTAATATTTTGCGATGCGCAGTTTAAAAAGCATAATATCTATTTCTCTACTACTATTCTTTTTACAGATGTTTGGAAATCAGCCAGAAAATCTCTAGTCAAATTATCTGTTAGTGATGGTGAAACTCATGTGACAAGAAGAAAAACACTGTTGAATTCATTTCATAAAGACGAAGTTAAGTTTAAACAATTCAAATCATCCATCATCTTGTTGAACTCAATGAATCGTCACAAATCACGAACAGATTGTTCCGTGCTGCCATCTGTTATCAAGTTAAAGAGACAAAGGATAATCCGGTTACCTAGCCAAGATGATTTGTGGAAATCTATCAAGTCGAATTACTTTTATCTTATGGATAATAATCTCGTTGATGAGTGCCAAGTAAGTATAAAAAGTTTTTAAATGTCACAAATAAGATAAATTTACATTGGTTATTTTTATATTTTTAATAATGTGGTTTTATACATTTATTTTTTTAATTTGGCCGTTGACTCTTCGTGTGTAGTGTATATAAAATTTTCTCATTTACGTAATTAATATTTGAAGAGGGAAAATTTATAATTTTTTGAAGAAGAAATGTTATTTAAACATTCTAAATTGCTCATCATTTATTTGGTTTTTCGAATGTAAAATAACGAATAATCGAACGAAAGCAGTTGAATGGTGCTGCCATCTATTGTGATATTGAAAAAATATAACTCTTATTTTAGCGAAGACGATTTCTGAAAATCTAACTACTTGAAATATTTTTATCTCCTTAATGAGTGTTTTAAGTGGAACTAAATTTTATTACAATAGATTAATTTAAGCGCGATTTAAATTAATTTAAATTAGTAAATAATTTTTCACCCGGTTGGAAAATTACGACTTGTATATTTTTTATTGCTTTATGCATTTGAGTATCATTTATCTATATTAATTAAAACATTATAACAGAAGAAAAATAATTATACGTCAAATTAATATTTTTAGCTCTAAAGATGATTTTTTTTGTTATTATACTTATTTATTCTATTTATTTAGTGCTAAAAAAAGAAATGTTTTTCGCATTTTGACAATTTAATAAAACGATGATTTTTTGGCGATTTATCGGTAAGCTGATGTATTTAGTAAAGCCATGTGCATAAAAGTTTCTTCCATTTTCATTAAAAGCATGATACTGATTCAGTTATTTTATACGTATCCGCATAATTTGTGTTTCCGGACATTTATCAAACAACAAATTTCTCTGAAAATTAAAGATTCTCATTATTTTCGAATGAGGCACATGACATAAGTTGAATTATTTAAATGTGATTTTAAATTAACATTTCATTCCTACATGCACATGATTTGATCATTAAATTTATTTCATAAAATTAAAACTCCACGAGAAATTTAAATGATTAACTGAAATTTTTAGCAAATATATAATCGAACTAACGCTGGAATAATCAGAATAATAATAATAACCAGTCCTTTGGGGACCACCGCAGACTTACCCATCATGGATATGCATACTATTAACATATGAAAATAAAACATGTGTATACTATTTATAAAATGCATCGCAATTCAAAAATAAAATTTAAACGTATAGTTAAATATTTTAATGCATAGTAATAATGCTCTATTAATGAATTGCTGATGAACCAATTTCGACAAGCTATATAAAATGCCAAACTACTCAAGTAGTACCGAGTCGCGTAAAAGAAACATCCTTATAACTCAAAGAAAAAAAAAAACTAACTTTTCTGCGTCAAATTAAGCGTCTTATATCTAATTAAAATATATCTTTGAATCAAAATTTGAATGAAATACAGGGTCAGGAAAAATCGAATAGTGTGGAAAACAGGATTACAAATATCTCGACCGCTTAATAATTCGATCGACTTTGTTCTTTATGCAAAATATGTTATTATATTGTTTTTTACATCCATTCCTTAAAATAAAAAATTTCGAAAATTTGTACATAACTTTCATCAGAACGAATTTTTCGAGAGTCCAAAAGAAATAATTCCGGATAATCGAGGTTACTGATATTAAATAGGCTTCTTTTTATTATTACATACTAAGTGCACGTCAAAAAAAAAAAAAAAAAAAAAAAAAAATTATTTTCAAAAAGATTGCAAGATTTACCCTATACTACTTATGATGGGTAAGTAATAATAAAATTGCTGTAATTATCAAAATCTTTTGCCTGCCTTTTTTTTCTACTATAAACTCAGGGCATGCGGCTAATACAAAAGTACCGTTTTTAATGGTTTTCCAATCATTATTTGAATATATTATCAGATCCTTAGTATGGGTGTTGGGGGCGATGCACTCCTTTAGCAGGAGCCGTAAAATAGTACAGGTTATTTGACACAAAGAAAAGTGACAGAATTATGTTGGACTTCCATAAGCAATATTATATCTACTGTATATTACATTCAGAAATGTAGAATGCCTAGTTCAACATTATTTGAATGTGGATGGCGGTCAGTTCTACTACTTTTAGTGATATTATTCAAACAAAAAAAAAAAACAAAAACAAAAAAAAAAAAAAAAAAAAAAAAAAAAACAAGCATATTGAAATTTTGTTAAAATATTTCCATTTTCATTAAAATTACGAGCAAAATACGGGTTCAGTAACAGATAAATATATCTATCGATAAATATTTCATACAATTTTCATGTTATAAAGAAAAAATAAATATGTGTGGCACTCGGGGACTGCCGCGGTAAAGCTATTGCATAGCATTTTTTATCAACTTATGCAATTATAATTAATTATTTATTTTTTGTTTATGCAGTTTTTTGTCTTTGATATTAATTCAAGTTACACTTTTTGAGCGTGATGACCGATAACAATTTTTTTTTCTTTTATTGAATAAATGAGAAGTTAATATCGTTTAAAATATTTTTATTATCTTACAATACTTGTAGGTTAATCAGGAATTTTTATCATTGAAACTATCCGTTTATGGTAGCTGAAATAAAAAACATAAGTTTGAGACTTGATATTCTCAAAATATCTGAAAAATACCGCGTCAATGTCTGCCGAAGTCTACCGAAGGATACCGTGCCGAAGTCTGCCAAACTGAAGCGACGTTAGCCGGAGTGTTAGTTTTTTCTCGTTACGGAATTTCTTGATTCTTACGCCGCGCTCAAAGTCCGCGATAAAAGCTATGCAATACCTTAATAAATTACCCCCCCAAAAAAAAAAAAAATTGGCCGAGCTACGAAAATTAGATCGCGAGTTATAAGCATTTTAAATTTTCCGAACCTCACCGTGAGGGTCTCCTGTCACCAAAAATTAACACTGTCTCATAATGAATTACGAAACAAAATTTGGCCGCACTACGAAAATTAGATCGCGAGTTATAAGCATTTTAAAATTTTCGACCCTCCCCATGGGGGATCTCCTGTCACCAAAAATTAACACTGTCTCATAATAAATTACCAAAAAAATTTGGCCGCGCTACGAAAATTGACCGCGAGTTATAAACATTTTAAGTTTTTCGACTCTCACCGCGGGGGAGGGGGTCTCCTGTCATCAAAAATTAACACTCTCTCATAATAAATTACCAAATAAAATTTGGCCGCGTTACGAAAATTAGATTGCGAGTTATAAGCATTTTAAATTTTTCGACCCTCACCATGGGGGGGGGGGGGGGCTCCTGCCACCAAAAATTAAAAATGTCTCATAATAAATTACCAAACAAAATATGGCCGCGCTATGAAAGTTAGACCGCGAGTTATAAGCATTTTAAAATTTTCGACCCTCACCGTTGGGGTCTCCTGTCACCAAAAATTAACACTGTCTCATAATAAATTACCAAACAAAATTTGGCCGCGCTACGAAAATTAGATCGCGAGTTATAAGCATTTTAAATTTTCCAACTCTCACCGTGGGGGGGGGGGTGTCCTGTCATCAAAAATTAACACTCTCTCATAATAAATTACCAAACAAAATTTGGCCGCGATACGAAAATTAGATCGCGAGTTATAAGCATTTTAAATTTTTTGACCCCAATGTGGGGGGGGGGGGGTCACCTGTCACCAAAAGTAACACTGTCTCATAATAAATTGCCAAACAAAATTTGGCCGCGCTACGAAAATTAGATCGCGAGTTATAAGCATTTTAAATTTTTCGACCCTCACCGTGGGGGGGGGGGGTCTCCTGTCACCTAAAATTAACACTGTTTCATAATAAATCATCAAATAAAATTTGGCCGCGCTACGAAAATTAGATCGCGAGTTATAAGCATTTTAAATTTTTCGACCCCAATGTGGGGGGGGGGGGGTCACCTGTCACCATAAGTAACACTGTCTCATAATAAATTGCCAAACAAAATATGGCCGCGCTATGAAAGTTAGACCGCGAGTTATAAGCATTTTAAAATTTTCGACCCTCACCGTTGGGGTCTCCTGTCACCAAAAATTAACACTGTCTCATAATAAATTACCAAACAAAATTTGGCCGCGCTACGAAAATTAGATCGCGAGTTATAAGCATTTTAAATTTTCCAACTCTCACCGTGGGGGGGGGGGGTGTCCTGTCATCAAAAATTAACACTCTCTCATAATAAATTACCAAACAAAATTTGGCCGCGATACGAAAATTAGATCGCGAGTTATAAGCATTTTAAATTTTCCAACTCTCACCGTGGGGGGGGGGGTGTCCTGTCATCAAAAATTAACACTCTCTCATAATAAATTACCAAACAAAATTTGGCCGCGCTACGAAAATTAGATCGCGAGTTATAAGCATTTTAAATTTTCCAACTCTCACCGTGGGGGGGGGGGGGTGTCCTGTCATCAAAAATTAACACTCTCTCATAATAAATTACCAAACAAAATTTGGCCGCGATACGAAAATTAGATCGCGAGTTATAAGCATTTTAAATTTTTCGACCCTCACCGTGGGGGGGGGGGGTCTCCTGTCACCTAAAATTAACACTGTTTCATAATAAATCACCAAATAAAATTTGGCCGCGCTACGAAAATTAGATCGCGAGTTATAAGCATTTTAAATTTTCCAACTCTCACCGTGGGGGGGGGGGGGGTGTCCTGTCATCAAAAATTAACACTCTCTCATAATAAATTACCAAACAAAATTTGGCCGCGATACGAAAATTAGATCGCGAGTTATAAGCATTTTAAATTTTTCGACCCTCACCGTGGGGGGGGGGTCTCCTGTCATCTAAAATTAACACTGTTTCATAATAAATCACCAAATAAAATTTGGCCGCGCTACGAAAATTAGATCGCGAGTTATAAGCATTTTAAATTTTTTGACCCCAATGTGGGGGGGGGGGTCACCTGTCACCAAAAGTAACACTGTCTCATAATAAATTGCCAAACAAAATTTGGCCGCGCTACGAAAATTAGATCGCGAGTTATAAGCATTTTAAATTTTTCGACCCCAATGTGGGGGGGGGTCACCTGTCACCAAAAGTAACACTGTCTCATAATAAATTGCCAAACAAAATTTGGCCGCGCTACGAAAATTAGATCGCGAGTTATAAGCATTTTAAATTTTTCGACCCTCCGCATGGGGGATCTCCTGTCATCAAAAATCAACACTGTCTCATAATAAATTACCAAACAAAATTTGGCCGCGCTACGAAAATTAGATCGCGAGTTATAAGCATTTTAAATTTTTCGACCCTCCGCATGGGGGATCTCCTGTCATCAAAAATTAATTACCAAATCATAATAAATTACCAAACAAAATTTGTCCGCGCTACGAAAATTAGATCGCGAGTTATAAGCATTTTAAATTTTTCGACCCCAATGTAGGGGGGTCACCTGTCACCAAAAGTAACACTGTCTCATAATAAATTACCAAACAAAATTTGGCCGCACTACGAAAATCAGATCGCGAGTTATAAGCATTTTAAATTTTTCGACCCTCCGCATGGGGGATCTCCTGTCATCAAAAATCAACACTGTCTC
Source organism: Maratus speculifer (assembly GCA_964019185.1). NCBI lineage: Eukaryota > Metazoa > Arthropoda > Arachnida > Araneae > Salticidae > Maratus > Maratus speculifer. The sequence goes on along the minus strand of OZ025303.1, from coordinate 109,693,881 downwards.
ATAATAAATTACTAAACAAAATTTGGCCGCGCTACGAAAATTAGATCGCGAGTTATAAGCATTTTTAATTTTTCGACCCCAGTGTGGGGGGTCACCTGTCACCAAAAGTAACACTGTCTCATAATAAATTACCAAACAAAATTTGGCCGCGCTACGAAAATTAGATCGCGAGTTATAAGCATTTTAAATTTTTCGACCCCAATGTGGGGGGTCACCTGTCACCAAAAGTAACACTGTCTCATGATAAATTACAAAACAAAATTTGGCCGCGCTACGAAAATTAGATCGCGAGTTATAAGCACTTTAAATTTTTCGACCGTCACCATGGGAGATCTCCTGTCACCAAAAATCAACACTGTCTCATAATAAATTACAAAACAAAATTTGGCCGCGCTACGAAAATTAGATCGCGAGTTATAAGCATTTTAAATTTCTCGACCCTTTCCATGGGGGAGGGGGGTCTCCTGTCACCAAAAATTAGCACTGTCTCATAATAAATTACCAAAAAAAATTTGGCCGCCCTACGAAAATTAGATTGCGAGTTATAAGCATTTTAAATTTTTCGATCCTCACCATTGGGCGGGTCTCCAATCACCAAAAGCTATATTATCCTACCTTGTTTTATCTTAAGACGATTCTTTTCTATACACATTCTATCAGGAATTTTTATTATTGAAACTGTAGATTTATTGTGACTGAAATAAGAAATATAAGTTTGAGACTTCATATCCTCTAAATATCTGTAAAGTACCATGTCAATGGGTGCCGAAGTCTACCGAAGGATACCATGCCGAAGCCTGCCGAAATGAAACGCCGTTAGCCGAGTGTTAGGTTTTTTTTCGTTACGGAATTTCTACATTCGGTCGCCGCGCTCAAAGCCCGCGATAAAAGCTATGCAATAGCTTAAAATAAAAAAGTGCATAAATTTACAAAAATTCGAAGCGTCCCAAATTTGGGACGCTATGCTTTAATGGGTTATACAATTTAAAAAATACGCATTTCAAATAAGTCTAAAAGCTAAGATTTTGACTTATTTATTTAGATCACTGATAGAAAAAGAAAAATTCATTTTACCTTGAATTTTTACATTTCGCCATTTTGAATAATGACAAAATCTATAAACACTGAAAAAAGTTCTCTTCAGTTCAGCAAATAAATATAAATTTTATACTGTTATCTATCAATTACAGATAAATACATTTATAGGTAGATATTTCACATACTTTTTATGTTAAAAAGAGGAAAAAAATAAAAATGTATTAAAATTTAAAGCGTGTCTAAAATGGGACGCTAGATATCAATGGGTTACACAATTTAAAAGAATACATATTTCAAAGAAGTCTACTACAAGACAATAATTTGACTTGTTTATTTAGATCCTTGATAGAAAATACAAATAAACTTACTTTTTATATTTCGCCATCTTAAAAAATGAAGAATTTATAAACATTTAAATAAAAAAGCCTTGTTAAGCCTATTGTTAAGGATATAAATATCAATGCTGTCATCTTTTAGTAATATATAAATAAATTTATAGATAAATATTTCATACAACTTTCATGTTATAAAAAAAAAAAGAAAAATGTATAAATTTATTAAAATTCGAAGTGTTCTAAAAATGGGACGCTACACTGTTAAAAATCTTGTCCTAGTTTGAACCAAATTTTGGTGCTCAATAGCTGCCACTGTAAGATAGTGAAATTTTGAACCAATATTTGGAGCTCCTGTTGAAGCATAGTTCCAATAGTTGGAATGAGGTGAATTGCACCAAAACTTGGTTTAAACTAGAGCAAAATTTTTAACAGTGTAAAGGCATAAATTGGTTTGAAATTAGTTATGAACTATGTTGTGGGATATAAACTTTCTGTATTGTAACATGTCGACCATATTTTCAATAATGTCTCTATTTTTCTCCTTTTATAGAAAACAAATAAAGAGCTATCATTACATTCACCACCGTCATCCCCAGTGCCGTTCACACATCAGCCAATCAGCTTTCCGGAATTCGTGGAGCGATTCAACGCTCTTCATGACCGACTTCATCAACTACTATTATTTCTACAGGATGACACAAAACAGCATAACTTTATTGTAAGTACGCCTTTTATGAATAATCAAACTTATAAGTACAGAGTAAAAATATAATACTAATAAATAATAATAATAATAGCTTAATGGCTAAAATACAATTTAATTTAATTTGTATTTATGCTTTGATATTTTTTACATGGAAAAAACTTTTGTTGAAACAACTAAATTGTGGTTAATATAGCCCCATCCAAAAAATTCTGGTTGGAATGATCAAATTTTAAACAAAATTTTTTTGAATTAACAAAATTATTTTGTTGTAGTCTATCCACAATTTGGTTATTGCAACTAAAATATTTGGTTGGGACTATATTAATTGAAATCTAGTTGTATCAACAAAACAGTTTTTTCCGTGTAGAAAGAAGGAAAGGAAGGGTGTAAGAAGAAGATTCTATTGGTCGTTCAAGTGCTCGAATACATCATCTGGTGGAGAAAAGATGCAACTTCTCGCTTTAGGAGATTACCATTGCAATACATGTATTTTTGATTTACTGAAAAGGATTTTTTTTTTTTTTTTTTGAAAAGTTTCAGATTTTATGTGACATTTGTTTTTTGTCTCATATGACAAAGTAAAAATTATTCAAATTTGAATATCTAAAACTTTTAAATAGATATACAATAACGAATTATTTCAATATCACTCTAGCACTAGTTAAAAGGAAATTATAAAGAGACAATATTCCATTACCGAAGTCCGCAAGGAACGTCTCTGTCGGCCATTTTAGGGGCTGTGAAAATCTAACGTTATCAACATTTGGTAATTTTGGATCCCTCTCCGCCCCCCTTTTCGATATCATATGTTATCATCCCTCAACCCCCCTTTCCCCTCCCCCCCCGGTGATGATACCGTTATCAATGTGTAGTTTTTCCTTTCTTTCTTTCTTTTTTCTTTTTCTTTTTTCTTTTTTTGGCATTTAGTTTTTTGTTTGGAATAATGTACAGTTGAGTCTCTATATAACGAAATCCATCGTTCTAGTAAAAAATCCGTTATATAGAGAAATTCGATGTATAGAGAATGATGTTAAAAATCGTATTTAATGTGTGAAATTTGAACAAATATTATTTTTGATCTTTTGAATTAAGAATTTGAAATGTTTAAAAGTAAATATTAACCTAACATTTTATTTCTTAATTATTTAAGCTGTTTCAAAAAAGAGAACAGACATTTATTTGAAAGCTTAATGAAAATCAAATAAGGAAGACTTGCATTAATTTCAAACGAAGAAATCTGTGATTTTTTGTTGTTTTGATTTTAAAATTGTTAGGCTCTAAAAAAAGAAAAAAAATGCTCAAATTTTAGCAAGGAATGAAAAATTGTAGTTAACATTTTCCTCCATTTGAAAGCCTCTCTTATGTGCCTCTCATTGATTCCTCTCTTACATGTGCATCAATCCAATTGACTCTGTTTTGAGAAGGATGAATTCGTTGGATTTAAAGAACAAGGAGAGAAGTAATATATAAAAAAAAAAGAAAAAAAAAACCTCAGCACTGACGATAAATCAAAAATAAGTGATGGAAAATTGATTCCATATGATTTCGAAGCCTTTTAAAACTGAGTAAATTAAGACCAATTTATGAAAAAATTCGTTATATGGAGATCGATATTTCGCTATATAGAGATTGTTTTTAATGTAATCATGCGAAAAGGGGACCGTTCCTACTAAAAATGCGTTATATATAGAGAAATTCGATGTATGGAGTTTCGTTATAGAGAGATTCGACTGTAAAACTGATCAAATTTATTTTTCGCATACTTTCTTGATTCGAATGAAAAGAAGTCAATAAAATATCACATTATTCAAATAATGCTTTAAAGAAATAGTTACTATTTCAAGGTATTTTATAATAATTTTTTTTTTACATAATGCATTCATCAGTCTTGTTGTACATGTCCCGAACAAAGGAGAGGTGTAAAAAGCAGATAGAAATTCTTATCAACAAAACAAATAGACAACATTATTTCGCTCTTTTTTTTTTTTTTTTTTTTTTTTTTTTTTTTTTTTTTAAGTAAAGACAAGTTTTATTTCAAATATACTTCAGATATGGTTTCTCGGTGGTGGTGGTGGTGTATTTTGTGACGGCCGATTATCTACTCTAGGGATACAGGCCCAGGGGGAGGGATGCCCTTCGTGGGGGTCTTTCTAAGGGAACCTAACCCGTATTTACGCAAGGCTCGAAGAAAACCACGAAAACTCTGAACGGTTAGGCCGACGGCCGCGATTGGGTTCTAACCCAGCACCTGCCGTCTACCAGTTGAGAGGTCATATGGTTTCTCGGACTATGATTATGCATATAAACACATATGAAGATGAATGGGAATTTCAAATGTTGGGTTTTGCTAAATTATATAATTTAATAATTTTATAATAATTTAGTGATTTTAATAATAACTTTGTATTTTCGTAAAGATGGATAACAGACTAAAAAAAGACAGAGTACTTTTTTACCAAAATCCATGCTACAAATGCTATAAATAAAAAGAGAAAAATTTGATTGGATCAAAAATGATATCGATATCAAAGGCAAAACCCCCTCACTCTAGAAATATTTTACGAAACCTTATGCCTGACCTTTCCCCCCTCTCCCTAAAATAATAACATTATATATGCACAGCCCCTTAATTCGCAATAGTCTGAGGCCGAGTTATCACAATATTTACACTTTATCTCCAAGTTTTTGTGTTTTAAAATCTGTACATTATATCCATTAAATAGAAAATAAATAAATAAATAAATAAATAAATAAAATAAAACAGTTTTCGAAAGATTAAATATTAAATATTATTATTATTATTATTATTTAAAAAATGAAAAAATATATTATGTGTTTCTAGGCTGAAATCTGAACTAATTTTAAAAATAATAAATCGATTACATATAATTTAAAAGCACTTTTAAATATTTAAACTTTATGAGATAAGTTAATCTGTGATTTAACAATTTAGGGGCTGTGCATATATATCATTATCATTTTAGGGGGGGGGGGGTCTGGCACATGATATCGTAAGATATCGGTGGGGGAGATTTGACTTTTTATTTCGATATCATTTTTGATCCAATCAAAATTTCTCATTTTATTTGTAATTTGGTCTTTAATTCAAAACAGTATATTTCCTTTTATTATTCGATTATCAATTTTTATGAAAATACAAAGTTACTATTAAAGTCACTAAATTATAAAATCATTTAATTCTAAAATGTAGAATGCGCCAACGTTTGACCTTCCAATTCTTCATCATATGCGTATGATGCGTATAATAACAGTACGAAAAACCATATGTGAAATACATTTGAAATGAAACTTGTGTTTATTAATAAATAAAAGAGAAAGAGAAAAAATGCTCTCTACTTTCTTTGTTGATAGGAAATTCTGTCTATACTTCACTTCCCCGTCCGGTACGCATTTTCAGAAAGAATCACGTTTTGAGCACCTTATTGCTAGAACAACGATTGGCGCGGAGATGAAATCAATGCTACGCACCCTTTCTTGTTTGTGACGTCAAACGCCTAGCGAATAGCAACCCCTCCTTCTGCAAAGGGATCACGCTTATTGTTCATTTGTTTTTCCGTAAATGTTATCAAGCAAAGACTATAATATGAGGAAATGTTATTCACCGTTGTTTACGATTAAAACATAGCTTAAAACAAGAGCGTTTTCAGATTAAAATGCTTTAAATTTCACAGAACATCTAAACATAGGTTTTTTTTCTCAATTCAAAAATATTATTTCCTTAACTCGCTATGTTCGAAAAAATTGAGAAGTTAATTAAAAACACTAGTAAAGATTCTCTTGTAATAAATATAATTCTATTAATCATATGTTTTTATGACACATTTGAACTTAGTTTATTTTGTGTTTGGCGATGCAGCTAGCTGAACGTTCTCGCTTTCGCCAACTCGCCAAGGCTGGTGCTCAAAACGTGATTCTTTCTGAAAATGCGTCCGGTACAAGTGCAACAAGACTTTATTATTGTTGAATGCATTATGCAATAAAAAAATTTTATAAAACACTTTTAAATAGTAACTATTTCTTTTAAGTGTTATTTGAGATAAAGCGATATTTGATTGACTTCTCTTCTTTAGAATCATTAAAATATGTGAAAAATAAATGTAACCAATTTTATCCATTAGTCCATCCAAAAGAAAAAAAATTAATAAGAAAAATACACTTTGATAACGATATCATTACCGGGCGGGGGGTTCGAAGGATGATAACGTATTATATCGGAAGGGGGTCCAAAATTACCAAAAAGTTGATAACATTATATTTGCACAGCCTAGAGGTCTGCACGGGCCCGGGCTTGGCCCGTGGCCCGTATCCAGCCCCGCCCCCGGGCCGGGCCGGCGGAATCGTTTCGAATTTTCTAACGGGCCGAGCCGGCAGATTTAGAATAGTTTTTTCAACGGGCCGGGCCGGCAAAAAAATTGAACGGGCCAGACGGGCTGGGTCGGGCCGATAAAAAAAATTTTCGGGCCTGCCGGCCCGTTCTGAAGATTTAAGCAGAAACGATAAAATATGAGCTATTTTCAACGAAAATGGTTTTAACGAGGGCCATACTAGTTTGACAGCATCAATATAAAAATGCACAATGTATCAGTATCGGAGAATTACATTATGTGTAACCCGTTTTAATATTTTTTTAACTGACTCATGCCAGTCCGAGATCACGCTTGCATTGAGTATATTTTGTGAAAAATTGGGTTCTCTCTTAGTTTTCTATTGCTTGCCCAAGCTTTTAGTAAAATCTGTTGATAAAATTTCTCCCTCAAAAAAATATTTATGTTACGGTTCAACATAATGTCACGCTGAATAACATAACAAAACTTGCTCAAAAATGTTAATTTTAAAATACATTACTTACTTTAAAGTGTTTTCACTACATAATAACAATTATTCAATGATATAATAATTTTATAATGCTTTTAATAGTTTTCAGAATTTATCCTTAGAAACTAGAAAACTTAGAAATAGAGAAAAAACGGCAGTCGAGCATATTTCATGCAGTATCAAGAAAAGGTATTATAACTTTCTCGTTATAATAAATCAGGCCAAAAAACAGTCTTTACGACGTTAAATATGTGCTATTTTTCGTAAGTAACACATAATATATTTCACGAAATGATTAACAGTAAGTGCCAAACGACAAAAGAATATATATATATATATATATATATATATATATATATATATATATATATATATATATATATATATATATATATATATATATTTATATATATATATCATGAAATTCCTGAGTTACACAATGCATTTATGGATTAAATTATAAATCACTTTTCTTATATTTTCAGATTTCGCTCAGATTCGGTTTGAATAATTTCAAATCGACAAAAGGTTTTTTTTTTTTTTGTCGTGTTTGCGCATCACTCTTTTGGTTTCCTACGCAAAAGTTTGTCATCCTAATTGATACTATTGACCCTCTTATTTGTAAAATCAGTTTATGAACACTCTGTATATCATCTACTTTTCTGTCATTTCAGGAACTGCAGTCCGAAATGGACTTATTAGGCTGTGAGAACGAGTTCCTGTGTGATCAGGCGACCATACTTCAGCGCCTGGATCCAGAATTGAAAGATGACGTGGGGAGAAGGTGCACCATCTTAAAAAATAAATGGGATGTCTTAACCAATGCAATGTGGCCAAAGAAAAAACAAGAGAAAGACTTCACTACGAAAAGTGAGTACTTTTATGGAACCTTTTTTACTGTTAAAGTTTACCTCAAAACTCATAAAAAAGGAGCTTCTGTTTTAGCACTTTCCAACAAAGTTGAAAAGTGCTTATGCATTCGGCTTGTCTGGCCGACAGCCCGTCTGCCCGTCAGTCCGTGCTCTAACTCCTATAAATATGCTCGGATTGCTATAAAATTATTATGTGTTATTGATATTTACCCAACACGAACTTTATTGAAAATGAAGTTTCTAGTTTATTTACAGGTATAGTCAAAAGTTATCCAATACATTACGGCCTATGGGAAAAAATCGTTTCAAATGAGTTTTAAAGGTGTTACACCCTGCCAAACATATTCAAATTTGCATGGATCTACAACGTGCACTAAAATATGCATTCTATAAAGTATGCTGTGAAAATAATAGTTGCTATTCATTTCCAGAGCCACTCAAAATAATTCCATTACACAATAATAAAGAAGGGGGGGGGGGAATTGTTTGCGACATATTTTAATTTATGTTAAACCATTTCAAGTATCATAACACTGATATATGCCATTGAGACTTAATATTTAACGCATAATATGAAGTGCATAGCATTTACAGGAACACACAAAATATTTCAAATGCTGTATTCTTATCTGAAGTACTGTATATTATCTATGATAGCTGATGAATGGATGAAATACTTTTTCAATTATGATATGCGTTTTAAAGTTTTACTAAATGTCTGCAAGTTATATGGTGTATATAAATGTTATAGTTTATATACACACGCAAAAGAGCTCATAAAGGTTACTCAATGTGAGGGTTTATTAACTCAAAGGTAGTTTATAAATAAGTTATGCACTTTTACGTTGAAGTTCTTTCCCGTTACGAAGAAATGTTTGTAGAATATAGAATATAGGATATAGTTTTAGAAATAATATACAGGGTCACGCAAATAATTAGCTACATGATCACATATAAATGATAATTTCTGGAAATGTGATTTAAATAGTTTTAATTTTTTTTTTAAATTAAATTTTAACAAAATACTGACGTGTAATAAAGGTACTAGGTAAATTACATGACTGAACGAAAGTATTCAAATATTTTCCATCTATTAGAATAAAGTGCTGAGACAGAAATTTCAACCGGTTAGGCATTTTCTTTCTATACTTCGTTTCACCTTAACTTGGCAGCACTGAATATGCTACAAGAGCCGAATTGCAGCCGTTGCCATAGAAACCAGGGTTTGCTTGAACAGCACATGATCACTAACAAACAAGGGAAATCGCCATTTTGTCGGAAAGATGCAATAATGAATGTGAAAAAATCGGCACCTTTCGAAGTTCTAATGAAATTAATTTTATTACATAATCATTTACTGAAATAACGAATATTATTATTTTTTTTCTTAGTTTTACCATTTTTTTAAATTTATTTCAACATTATTTCATATTATATTGTTGATCCGTCTAACATTGTCCGGCCCACAAAATGTGAAAAATATTTAAAAATCTCGAAAAGTAAAAAAAAATTACAGTAATTCCGGAAAAAACTTTATTGAAAAGATAAATTTTTCTGAAATAAGCTAAAAAATTGAAACTGAATTCCATGCATTGTCATACTTTTGTAAAGAACTTTCTGCAGTGTTGAATTCAGACACTTTTTCTCTGGGAGGTAACTTCTGTGGCTCCGGGGGGGGGGGGGTGTTCCCCCGCGGGCCAACCCCTGAATTCAGACACTTTTCTCCGGGAGGGATTTCAGTGGCTCCGGGGGGGGGGGGGGTTGTACTTATTGGCCATTGAAAGCGCAAAATTTCAAATTTTTCGGGAAGGGGGACATTTCATTGCTAATACTGATTTTCTGTGCGAATGTTCGCGTTTCGGTGTGATTTTTTTTTTAAAATCGCAGAGGAGAGAGGATAAATTTTACGTATTTAAGCTCAAAATTTAAAACCTAATACCGCTTACAAATTAGAGTTTAAAAAAAAGTTAAAGTTAAAAAAAAGCCTCAAAAAGAAAAAAAAAATCTATAAATTGCACTAAAAAATCAAGTAAAATAAAAGTAAAAACAGAATTTAAGCGAATTTTATTGAAAAGAGGAAAGCATTAATTTAATTGAGTTAAAAGATTAAAGCCAAATTCTTCAAAAATCTATTTAAAACAGAAAATTTATTATTTATACCCAACCACTGGCAGATATCTGAAAAAAGCCAGGCTCCATGTCATCAGACAATACCTCTCAACTTTAATGTATCTAAAATTATAGATATTTGGGTATAAAAATTCATAATTTTTAAAAATTTAAATTATTTTATAAATTTTTTATCATCGTCCTCGCCCCTGCTTTAAAATACACAATTTCTCGAAAATAGATTGTTTCCAAAACAATTAAATCTCTAATAATAATATAAAATGTTTTTATGCTTTAATCTTTAATCCTAAAATTATAATTATTATTTAGAAATTTCAAAAATTATGTAAACTGAAAATTAGTAATTTCATTAGTTATTAATATTCAATAACATTATGTAAATGAAAGTTTTACAATAATTATCGAAAATTATATTAAACACAACAGATATTTACACTTATTAAAATATTTAAAAACTGCATTTAATTGCTAACACTGCTTAAAATTAAGGGGCTACTTCACTCATGCAAAAACACTCTTGTTTAATCCAATGGAAGATTTTTTTTTAAATATCTCGTTTACATTTCAATATTTTATTTTTTTAGGTGCGCTCATAATTATGCAAATATGTAGCACCTATAGTTGTCATTCAGTCCATCCGTCTGTCCGTCCGCATATAATAACTCAAAAACTACCCAACCGAATCGTTTGAAATTTAAAATATATAACTATTAGATAATTTTTCGAGTCATTTCAAATTTTATGAAAATCGGGTGAATAGTTCATATACAGGGACAATCAAAAGGATTCCGATACATTACGGTCGATGGGAAAAAAAAAAGTTTTAAGTGCATTTTAATGGTCTTACACTCTTTCGAACATAATAAAAGTGATATACATCTATGAAGTACATACTATTATATACATTCCGTACAATCTGTGGTCCGAAGAATATTTGTTACTGATTTAAAGGGCCACATGAAAGTATCCCATTACATAATTATATATCGAGACATTATTTCGTGCGCGTTTTAATTATATTAAACTATTTAATATTTATGAAATTTATGTACATTGCTGAGGACTCCTACAAGTTAGTTCCTCCTGTACAACAAAAATCAGATAGTTTTTACAGGGACACACAAAAGATTTCGGCTACTATACTGTATCTGAAATATTGTATACTATTACACCAAGATCTGATTTTTTTAGGTATTTCGTAATTATATAAATACGTACGTAGCACGTATAGTCATCGTTCAGTTTGTCCGTCCATCTATCTGTCCGCATGTAACAGATTAAAAACACCCAACCACATCGTTTGAAATTTAAAATATATAATTGCTGCATAATTTTGTAAAGTCATTTCAACTTTTATGAAACTGTGATATATAATTTAAGTAAAGGCACATTCAAAAGTATTCCATTACATTGGGAAAAAAAAAGTTTCAAATGCATTTTAATGATGTTACACTCTTTCAAATATAATAGAACTGATATGCACTTATGAAGCATGAACTAAAATAAACATTATGTACAATCTGTGAAGCAAAATATATATTTTTTCAATTTACAAAAGTATTTCATTACATAATGATATACAGAGAAACATTGCTTGAGGTTTGTTTTAATTGTATTAAACTATATCAAATTTTATGAAATTGATAAACGTTGCTGAGGTTTAATACTAGTTACTTCCTCTATATTTACAGGAGCACACGAAAGATTTTGACCGCTATACTGTATCCGAAATACTGTATACTATAACAGCAAGATCTGAATATTTTAAAAACTTCATTATAGTACACCATATTTGCTACGTTTCACGTTTCCAACTTGTTTTTCTTACATTGGATAGCTGAGCTCGATCTTTACAAAGAACTTTTTTTTTTACTTTTTAGATTTTGTCAGTAGGAATTTTTTTTTCGGAGGGGGGGGGGATTTTTCAATTTTAGTGTTTTGAAAGTAAAATCATCCAAGAAAAAAAAAAAAAAAACAATCCTAAAACAAATTTGAAAAGACAATATGGGTCTTTGTAAAGCTTGACCTTCAATGTAGAATTCATGAGATGGCCTGGGGGGCATTCCTCCCCGGAACAATGAGACCCTGATCCCTTCTCCCGAAAAATATGAGATTATGGGTTTTCAATGTCCAAAGATTGCAATATCCCCCCCCCCTTCCCCCGAAGTCGCGGAAATTCTTTCCGGAGAAAAGTATCTGAATTCAACAATGTCGACCTCAGCTATGAAATGCAAAGCTAATGATTTAAAAATACTGAAATGCAAATTAAATATTTTTTAAATTTTCTTCCATAAAAGTAATATTAGCGAGCGGAATTTTTTATGAATGAAGTAGTATCTTAATAATTATTAAACAATTGATTCTCCAAGTAGGAATATAATATTAATTGCTACAGTTTTATGCTTTAGAACTTATCATAAAAGCAGATGACACGGGCGCTTAAAAAGCGCGCCTGTAATTTAACCTTGAAGCAGTGATGGTAACTCGTGGGAAATTTCCCTTTTTGTGGGGAAAACAGAGGCCTGTGGGAAAAAGAGAATTTTTGGACTCATGTGGAAAATTTCGGCGTTTTTGAGATTTTACTTCCACAGTTTTTGTATCAGCAATTTTTTCCCCGAATTAAGCGGGATAACGTTTTTGCTGATGAGATTACTGTGCCCAATTCTTAATTCCTCATAGTATGAAGGATTGGTCGTAGATGTTGGATGATCATTGCCACAGCAGAGGTAGGTGGGACAAGCAGAGTTAAAACAATTTGGTCGCCCCCCCCCCCTATTAACTGGATAGATGAATTATATAACTGAGAAATGTTAACTCTAGATGGCTGCAATAGATATATTGTATCATCATAAGTGTTAACTTCTGCTTCTATCAAACCTGTTTTTTTTTATGCTGAATGTGATGTTTTACAAAAGACGGAAGTAGAGAATCAAACATAAAAATATTTCCTTCGTTATGATGCATTCAAATTTCTGGGAAAGTCATAGAATCAAACTAAAATTGATTAGGAAAAAAAAAAGTCTTGAATTACCTATGTCTAACATATATTGTAAAATTATTTTTTGCTGTTTAAGTATGAATCCTCGAAGAAAGAAATATCTTTTTCAAAGAGATAATACAACGTATACGACATTTTAAAAAATATTATGTTAACAGATGTAATGTACCTATTTCTAGCAGATACATTAAAATAATTTAAAAACCAAAAGTTTGAATTTATTACTGATCGTTGAAAGAATGTGCTTAGTTTATATAAACCAAGTTTCTTTTTTTTATGATGTTGATTCTTAAGTGCACATTCTGCTAAATCAAATAAGAAAAATCTTGGAAAGTTTTCACTTGCTTACTTTTACTATATATTTCCTTGAAAAACCCTTTTTAAATGTTCAAAAGTGCAAAAGAGGAGCGATAATATAGAAAATAATGTTGCTCGAAGGTTTTCGGACTGAAGGCAGCACCGGCAAGCTTAATAGTGAGGGGAAAATCAGGCCGATGTGGGAATTTTTGAGGGAAAATCAGGCTGACGAGGTTACCATCACTGCCTTGAAGATTGATTCCTCGCCAAAGGAGAGTTTTTTTACGCCAAGCTTTTTGCTTTTACATACGCTTAAAATAGAAATTATTTTTGAAATAAATACTTTTAACAGAGAAATTACTTTAAATATGTGTTACAAAATCTCGAATTTATTAATTTATAAACATAACCATATAAATTTCTACGAATTTTCACCATAAGATTAAAAAATATCAAAGAACTATTTTCCATGGCGGAATGTTACTGTTTCTACCTTTCACAGTGCTGCCAAGTTAAGGTGGAATAGAGTATAAACTAAATTTTCCTATTATATAGTATATGTTATATCAATCGACGGATTAAATACATGGCTGTTCAAAAGTTGTGACGTGGCCGGTGACGCCGCCGGTGTTTTGTTGGTTAAATGAAGACATAATCTTAAGTAAAAATTAAAATTCAACTTTATTTAAACCTTTAGGCATTGGAAAGTGGAGCTATATTAAAGATTTCCAATCACTAAACACAATACTAAGAGATTAAATCATAATCTTTACCCACATCCACGGCTTAAGCTCAGCTCGGGGCACTCACACCGGCTATACTTTCAGGCTGCGGCTAAATGCTACGTCAAAGCTATAATAAAACAGCCCGTGGCTGCAAACAATCTTTATTCTCAAAATATTCAACGTATTAAATAACTCTTACCCGCTGGCTTTCCTCCTAGGTAACTCAGCTCACAACACCAGCTAACTCGGCTCACAATACTAGCTATCTCACTTTAGAACACCTTGCTTTGCTTCACGATACAATCTATCTCACTTGGCTGGCTTCCGCCGCCTCATCACACACCACACACTCCAACTCATAGCTTTTATACGTTGTAAACTGAAGACGGAGCTATAAATTTGCATAATACTCCTAACCGTAGCTAACTGTAGACTCGAGGGCGCCACACACGCTGTGGAAAGTTAAAGTCAAATAAAGGATAGATGTCGCTTTTGTGCCACGCATGTTAGAACATTGACGTCACGATCTCACTAAAAATACTAGAGTGCCTTTATAACAAAGGGACATTCCCTCACAAAGTATTGAAATACACATTTGGCTATGGACAGTAACATCTTATTTCCCTAAATAACAAAGTTTTGTTAATGATCTCAGGCAGTGTTGGAAACTGTTTCATAATCTATGCTTAATGCATGATTTTTCTTGCTTGTTTTTTAATCCTTTCGGGTCTGGCGTATTATTAATAGTACATGTATTTTAATGGAAAATTATATTGTTTTAAGAAATATTTTTGCTACTATTTGCATGTAGTAATGTTAGTATTTGTGTCTATGCGTTTACCACATGACTTCATTTATGTCAGGCATTTAATAAAAATAATTATTATTTTCTTAATCTTCTTTGCACCGTTTGCGGCTCTTTTTTTTAAACATACATTTCATTCTTTAAATTTAAAATAAAAGTTACTTTCCTGTAAGAATCATGCGTAATAAAGCGCAAAAAGTATTAGAAAGTTGTAATATCAGTTAAATCTTGTAACATTATATTTTCTAAACATCTCCAAAAATTCTTCCTTAGCTTATTGTCATTTGAATATTAATTAATGGAATAGTACGCAAAACTGCAATATTCTCTATCGTTCAGACAATGAAATATTCGTGAAAAACTAATTAATCTATTTGAATAGCTAGTGTTAAGGTTATTAACGTAAAAATATTTTTTCTAAAAGTGAAAAAAAAAAAAAATCAACCCGAAAGAATTAATATTAAATTTAAGCTTGTATTGTTTGCAAATATTTTGACAACACATTTTTACCCATACGAGCATTATATCACGAGATATTCTAAATTTTGTTAATACACTCAGCGAAATTATCCTCACAAATTAAAAATTTAAATGGCTTTTTCTCTGTGTTCATATTTTTCTCACTTTCGTGTTTTAAAAATGCTAAGTTTTTTTTTTTTAACCATTTGAAAAATGGTTGTTGTTTTCGGGAGAATGGACCCGATGATGTTACCACTTTTGAATGATGTTACCACTTTTGAATGATGTGGTCACTTTTGAATTTAAATTAATTTCTTTACTTTTAGAAGAGTTTTTATTTGAATTTAAATTAAATTCTTTACTTTTAGAAGAATTTTTATTTGAATAGTAAATTAAAATGGTTAAAATCATTGTAATAAAGGAGAAAACTAACAAATTTAAAAATGGGTAGACGGAAATTAACAGATACGGAAAAAGCCGAAGCCAAAGAAATGAATGAACGTGAATATCGCATTCAATGATATTAAACACAATACGCGTACTTAAACAATCATAAAGTGATTTTTATTTCTTCTTTTGCTATTTAAAATAAAAATTTAGTCAACATGTATAAGTTGCTTATTAGTTTGGCGATTCGTATCATTTGGCGAAATTGGTCGACGGGATAACTGAGTAATACTGTATTTGGTTTGGCGCAAAAACGTCTTTCAATGCAGAAAATGATAAAATCAAAAGATTATTGAACCGCTGAAAACCAATTACGTGTTGAAAGGCGATCACGAAAAAGGAAGCAATTTAATGCCGAACCGATTAATTGTAAAACATCATGTCGCCAGGGCGACCAATCCACTAGCCATGGCGTTTTACTATCGGTCGGTTCTAACCAGGAAAATTTGAGTGCCAATAGTGATTCTAACAAGCCGGAAAATGTTATAGCTATTACTCTTGATTTTCCACCACCTAAAAAGAAAACTAAAAAGCAATCGGCTTGGGAAAAACTGGGAAAAAACTTTTTTGATTCGATGTCTGATGGACCCATTCACAGATGCATGTGCTGCGATCGATTTTGGTTTAAAACCTCCATCACCAAAATTCTGCTCTGTAAAATCAAACAATATATGCCAAAGTCTTACAAGTATAACAGTATATGCAAAGCTGTATTTTAATAATGATTACTTTTGCACCAACAATGTTAAATAGTTTGAAATGTTTCTTTCGTCGCCAACTTTTATGCTTGGCGACAATAGAGTGATATAACTTAAACGAACCGTACCTTCAAATTGCAGCATGTATAAAGTCATTTATAGCAGTGGCACGGATAATACACAATAAAACAACTGGTATTTAGCTTAAAATGATAGATGAATGTATCGAGTGAAACATTTTTCAAATGGTTGGGGTAATTTCTTAAATTACAATTTTTTTTTTTTTTTTTTTTTTTTTGAGATAGAGATTTAAACTTCTTTATGTATATTATTTAATATATATGTGATAAATTTGTATACGGAATTAGTAATCAGGTTTTTTGTTCATTTTTCAAAATAAAAGTACATTAAAAATTATCAGTAAATCGATTATATAGTTGTGTTTATGATGGCCACTTGTCGACACGGTGGTTATAGGTCTTAAAGTTTGGTTATATTTGGTTCGGCCGTTTATCTACACGTGGGATATAGGCCCTAAAGTGGTGGGATGCCCTCCGTGGGGGGCCTTTCTAAGTGAAACTAACCCGGATTTACGCAAGGGAATCCAAAGTTCGAAGAAAACCACGGAAAACTCCGAACGATTAGGCCAACGGCAGCGATTGCGTTCGAATCCAGCACCTGCCGTTTACCAGTTGAGAGGTCAGAACCTCTCGGCCACTGATGGGGCCTTAAAGAGGGGGAGTGCCTTCCGTGGGCGGTATTTCTAAGGGAACCTAACACGTATTTACACAATTTCATTAGATCAAAGTTTTCCTTATATACAGGGCCCCACCATTAGTCCCCTGAGAGGTTCTGCTCTGGAAGCTGGTAGACGGGAAGTGCGGGGTTCGAATCTATCTGCCTAACCTTTCGAAGCTTCCGTGGTTTTCTTCGAAACTTGGATAACATTTCGCAAATACAGGTTAGTTTCCCTTCGAAAGACCCCTATGGAGGGCACTCGCCTTTGGTCCTATATTCCTCCTGCAGATAATTGGCCGTCATAAATTACACTACCTTATATATAGGAGTGCATTTAAATATATTAAAACTGCATAACATTTTATCTCTACACATGAACTTAGATAGCATTTATTCATGAAAAAAACCTTATCGCCCACATGTATTTCTAAAAAAAAAAAAAAAAAAAAAAAAAAAAAAAAAAAAAAAAAAACTCATTTCTAAAGTTTATTTATTAAACTTTAAATGCTTTAATAAGCAGTATTCGCAAATATAAATACTGCTTCGCAATAAAAAATTTAATATATTTATAGGGTGAAATGCGGTTTACTCTCCTTTGCCAAGGCGACTTTTTTTTTTTTTTTTTTTTTTTTTTTTTTTTTTTTTTTTTTTTTTAGCGATAAATGTTTTATTTTCAATGCATTTTCATTTTCTCCTCTCGGATCTTCAATATGGCAACCCTAAGGAGCGCTCCGGTTTACGTATTCTACCGATTTCTAAGCCGTTTCCTGATTGGACGGTCCTTTTTGTTAAATGTTTTCTGATTGGACGAAAGAGGAGAACTTGTAAGAGAGCGCTTAAATTTTTGAATATCGTTATTCCCGCTTAGAAATTGCTTCCGGTATCATTGATTTTTGGAGTTGCGTCTTGCATTCAACGAGTGAGTTTATTTTTTTGCATTTTCCTCTTTTTATATTTTGTTAAATACCGTTCAGTAACTACTATGGAAGTTGTTGATTTCAGAAAGAATGTTGTTGATTGTTTGAATGAGGAAGTAAAGTATTCAAATGGATACTTTACGCTGTTGAAAGTTTGCGGGAAAAAGGATATGATTGATCAGTCAATCCGGAGCAAAACAGGAATATCCGGAGCAATTTAATCCGGAGCAAAACAGCGGCTCCGGGTAAGTAAAAATTCTCCTTTTTTTGTCTTTAGATTTGTATTTTATGTGCTTTTTGTTTATTTTGTTTGCTGCCATCTTGGAAAGTGCGTTTTTGCGTAGTGTCTCTTGGGCCCGCTACACACTAGTGAAACATTGAACGAAAAAACCTGCGACATGAGACAATTTCACCCTGATATCAAAGAAAAAACCGGTTTGACTGTGTCATGTTGCACGATTTTTGACGCATGTCTCTGCGGTTTGTGGCGTCCCTTGGAGCAAGAAGCTCCGGGAGACAAGACGCAAAAACGCGCCAATTTGGCGATTTTTGAAAATCGCGCCAAGAAGGAGAGTAAACTGCATTCGCACCTATTTATATAATAGTATTTTTATTTAATATATTTTTACGCCTCCTGAAATTTTGCAGGCGAGGAACTTCATCACCTGTATTTTCTCATTAAAAATATCAACTTAAAAGAAGGCAAAATTTTGCATGTTTAACCTAGGTTTGTTTTTCTATAAAAAAAAAATACTGTTATCTCTCCTTTAAAATTCCCTGACGAATACGAATTATTTAAGTGCATTAAATGTATACCTTTCAAATCGAAAAAAATGTTTTGACGACAATTTCTTCATTTATTTCCTTAAAACCGTGCGACATGTTTTATTACATGATTTATTAATTCTGCTCCAATTGTAGGACTGAAAGACATTTTAATATTTCGGTTTTTTTTCTATTTCTTTTAAAAAGCTTTTGCTTCGACTGCTATTCTATGTGCTTTAGGGTTACTAAGCATTTAATACATGATTTAATTGCATGAAGTACAACAATAAAACATAATTTCACTATCTTTCTATATAATTTCCATTTACAGAACCGTGCGAAAAAAGAGGCGAAGGGGGCGGTTGCCCCGGGCGCGGAAATTTAGGGGTCACCAAATTTATACTTCCAACGTCATTTTTAGATTGTCCATAGAAAAAGTTCAGAGAGGGGGTGCCAAATTGGGACTTTGCCCAGGGCGAAATTTTCTCTTCGCACGACCCTGTCCATTTATAACGTTCACGTATTTTTCCAGAAATAGATAGCCATAGAATTATGTAATTCTAAAACACAATGCTGAATTCAGGGGGTGGTCGGTGGGGACATTCCCTTCCCCCCCCCCCCCCCAGAGCCACAAAAATCTCTGCCGGAGAAAAGTGTCTAAATTTAACTCTGTTAAAACATATTTCTACAGAGGTTCGAGCTATCATCAAACTAAATAAAAAGTTTCGGCTTTGAATGTAAAACGTTTACCAATTAATAAACTAGATGGCAGCACTACAGTGATCCAGACATCTAATGCGACGAATCTTTTAAGTGTTCAATAAAATCGCTTCGTTAAATAACAGAATTTTTCAAAGCCACAAAAAAATATTTTAAAATTGTAACTACAATGTTAATAGTTAAAATGTAAATTAAATTTCAAATAAGTTATTTTTTGTTTTGAAATATAACGCTGGTTTGAAAAGTATAATATATATATCAACAGATGGCAGCACTATAAATGAAAAGACTAAATTGAAACTTTATACTCTGAATATTTTAGAAACAGCTTTACGTTCGCTGCCGCTTGCGTGAAGATGTGATGATAGTTAATGCCGCACTGTAGAAGTGGGTTTTTCCCAGAAGCCGATTTACTTTTTATAACAAAGAATCAGTGAAAGATTTTCCCGCGCCAGCGCGTGACTGGCTATTGAGACATCACTCCACATCACTCCATCCCATTGCTGGCGCAAGAGTGGCCCCTAAGAGCCCCTGTCCTCGTTCGAGGAAACGCTCGCGAGCTAATGTTATTCCTATGGGGAAGCATTTTTCTAATAACTCTTTCGCATTTTGACATTTTTAAATAATTTTTGTTGCATTGGATAGCTGAGGTGCATGCCGACACGCACCTTTTTTACTTCTTCGATTTTGGTCGCAGATATTTTTTACAAAGTTAGTTTCACTTTCAAAACCGGTTTCGAAACTTAAAGTGCTTTTTTAAAAAAATGTATCTACAACCAAAATTGAAAAAGTAAAAAAGGTGCGCTGTGACATGCACCTCAGCTATCCAAAGAAAAAAAAAAATATCAAAAATGTCAAAATTTGAAAGAGTTATTATAAAAATGCTTCCCCATAGGAATAGCATTAGCTCGCGAGAATTTCCTAGAGTGAGGACAGGGGCTTTAACGTTGGCGCCATATTACGCGATGGCGCGTGATCGGCAGCGAATGTGTTAAAACATACTTAAAATTTTCTTAAAATTTTTATAGGATTTAAGATTAAAAAATTCAAATTTACGGTTTAAAGAAGGAATTGCTTTTTTGCTGCCTTCATTAGTTGTTGCAGAATTATAGACATATTTTAGTCTAGATCAGTATTTCTCGACCTTTTTCATTTCACGGTACTTATAAAACAAAAATAAGGATGCATGGATTAATTGCAGAAAGGGAAAAATAAGCTTTTTTGCAGTTACTAACAAAACAATATTAAATAAACTGAAAGTTAAAAATGCATAGATGATGAAAATGCTTATTCATACAAAAATAATTAAATAAAGAAATGTATAAAGAAATGTACAACTACAGTTTCAGAAGTAGAACCCTCCTAATTCGGACCTTCTCCGGATAATCCGGATTGGTTTAGTCGATTTTTTTTCCAAGTTCGAGAAGCAATTGGCAAATTTCCATAGCATTAATTTATTTCATACTCGTATTCTGAATTAAAAAAAAGTCTTTTCTGAAGGCTTTTCGGAAGAATACCGAAAAGAATCTACGAATGTCGTGGAAAAATTTATGATCTGCAAATTGTGATTTCCCGAACAGTAAACTTGAAACAGAAGGTTGAATAAGCAAGAATAAAAGAGAAATTATACATGAAAATTTTGTAAACATCTTAAAAAAAAAAAAAAAAAAAAAAAAAAAAACCCTGATGGTCGCTTAGATGTTGATATTAGCGACATTAGCAACTGGTTAGAAGCAGAAAATAATGAAAGGTATACCTCACTTCCTGATGACGAAATAATCGCGTTGTGCATAACTGAAGAAAATGAAGATGATGCAGACGAAAATACATTATGGACGATGACCAGCCAACAGTTATTAGCCATAATGAAGCATCGTATCTATCAGAACATTTAATGGTTTGTTTTGAACGTCAGGTAGAATCTTACCCTACGAACTACTTATGCTCAAACGGATGTGTGACAGTAAAGTCCGCAAAAGGTATATAAAACAGGCAAAAAAAAGATTAAAAAATTTGTAATTACAAAGTAAACATTTTTATAATCTGTAAATATACAATGTGTTTAATATTAAGGTGATTTTAAGCAAGTATTTTTTATTTTATTTCTTTTTTTCTCATTCTCCACTAATCCAGATTTTCGATAGCCCGGACGCAAATAAACAAACACCCAGCGCGCTTCACGCCAACCTCCGTAGCCAAGCGCTTTGAGAGATAAAAACTTCGAAGAGCATGCAATTCTGAAGTTGCTTCGATTTTTAATATTTCATCCATTTGACTGCGTACGTCTTGTTTTTGGAATATTTGTAAGAATACGATAATTAAAGAATGCTTATCTAAATATTTATTTTAATTAATGAGTATTTCATCATAAACCCAAAACCATGTAGAACAAATCAAGTTCGTAAATACTTTTATAACTATGTTGAAATATCTTGATGAATTAAGTCAACTACTGTTTCAACTATTATACCTTCATAACACTAGAAACAGGGCCATAACTACCGCCGGGGCAGCCGGGGCACTACCCCGGGGCCCCTAAGCCTGAGGGGCCCTAAACTGATGGTTAAAAAAACTATTGATTTTAGTTTCTAGTCTAAGTTCCAATAAAATGCCCAGCACATACTTAAAAGTTAGTAATTAAAAAAAATCAAAGTGCTAGAATAGATGTTTTTGCTTGTCTGTCTATACACTCCTTACGCTTCGCATGCAAAAGGAGTTCTACAGCAGACAGCAAAATGTCGAGTCGAATATGTGTCATGTCGGGCCAGCATGTTTGCTGATCCCACCGAAGCTAGTATAAGGAAGAAAATATGGACTTCTAATCGACTGAATAACATAAAAAGCATCTAAAAAATTCTAGAAAATCTTTCTTCTTATCTATGCTAATAAGTTAACAAAATGCTCTGTTTGTGCATGTCTGTATATGTGTGTGTGAGTGTGTGACTGCGATGGTTAGCAAAATCTACCGCACATAGAAGTCTGAAATTTTAGGTGAAGATAGTCCAAGACAGGTCCTGATGCACCTGAGTCTCAGACTTTTAATATTTTAAGGGCCAGGGCCCTGGGCCCCTTACAATTTTTATGCGTCAAATTGTTAATAGCTTGACTCCTTTTTATCTAATCTTTTCCGTTTTGAGGTACCTTTCTCCTTTTAGATATTTTCACCTTTTTACTCTTCAGTTATGACCTTGGACTCTTGGGCCCTGTTTTAGGGCCCCTTTTACTCTTTGTGATAGTAAATTATTAATAAATTGCTTCCACTAATTTCGATCTTCATTTTTGGGATACCTATTCCATTTAGATATTTTCAAATTTTTACATTCCATATAAGACACTGGGGCCCCCTAGATAATCACAGGGCCGACCCAGGGCCCCTTGATCTTTTTGTGCGCTAAACATTTTTCACTCCCTAAATTTCTCACCTTCTTAATGCAAATTTTTAAAGCTGAATCTGGGACTCTTATGTCAGGACCAACACCCTGATATTTTTATTCGGGCCCTTTTTTTAACGCTTACCCAAACAATTGGTGCATTTTAAAAAAATATTCTTCTTACAAATAATTCATACTCTATGCTTAATTTTGACTAATTAAAGGTCTAAAGCGTTATGTACTAAAACATTTTAACATGTTTTCATGTTAGGGCCTGATTGTATTTGTCAGTTGGCCCCTATGGGGTCCTCTATCATAGCTCCCTTAAAAATGGTCGGATTCACTAGTTTTTTTTTTAAACAACTTTTAGGTCCATGAACTATGACATGAACAACAACAAAAAAAAAATTTTAGACTTCAGCTACCACTATTTATGAATATTAATCGCTTTCTTGGAGCCCTTGGTGCAGCTTCTTTAAAAATGATCCAAATTGCTTTCAATTTTATTCAACATAGTTTTAGCGTCTTCCCATTATTTTAATAACTACACAAATATTTTTATACCCAACTACATGCGAAATAGTTTCCTGGCCCTTTGGGACCCGGTACAGGCCCTCTTGAAGTTTTTGTAATAATAAATTGTCAATAAATTGCTTCCTTTTAATTTGATCTTCATTTTTAGGATTCTTTATTCATTTAGATATTTTAATGTTGTGACATTCTGTACAAGACACTGTGTTCCCCTGTGGAATCATAGGGTCCAGCCCAGGGCTCTCAACATTTTGTGAAATAAACATATTTCACTTCCTATATTTCTGATCTTCTTAGTGTTTTGGTAAAAATCGTCTGCTTTCATTTATGTGAAAAAGCTCCAGTAAGAAATTGTATTATTCGTTACCATGGTAATTTATTCTTTTTATTTTATGTTTTTGGCAGCATTCTATGTTTTTGTTTTTAAGTTTGTGTTTATTCGAATGTAGAAAGATGATGGAATGTCGATAGCCGACCAATGGCTCGCATATTTCAGTGTGAAATAAAACGCATCTACAGTCCAAATTTGTTGTGTTAAAGAACCAGCATGTGTTGTTTTAATTAGTGTAAAATCCGCTAAGACTATTTTTGGTAGTACGAACACTTAGTGCAAAATTTTAAAGTTGCTTGGGACTCTTCTTTCAGGACCAATCCAGAAAACCTGATGTTTTTATTCGGACCCTAGGGCATCTTTTTAAACATTTGCCCAATCAATTGGTGCATTTAAAAAATTATATCATTCCAAAGAATAGTTCCTACTATATGCTTAATTTTGACTAGTTAAAGATCTAAAGCGCTATGTACTAAAATATTTTAACATGGTTTCATATTAGGGCCCTGGTTTTAACTGCCAGTTGGTCCCTACAGGGCCCCATATTTTAGCTCCCTTAAAAATGGTCCAATTCACTAGCTTTTTTTCTATCAATTTTTTATGTCCTCTCTCTACCTATTACATGAACGACAAAAGAATTTCTCAGACTTCAGCTACCATTAATTTTGTTTGTCAATTGCTTTCTTGAGGCCCTTGATGCAGCTTCTTTAAACATGAACCAAATTGCTTTCAATTTTATTTAACATAGTTATAGCATCCTCCCATTACTTTAATAACTACAAAAAATATTTTATACCCAACTACATGCGAAATAAGTTCCTGGCCCCTTGAAGATTTTGTACCATAAATTGCTATTAAACTGCCCTCTCTTAATCCAATCTTCATTTTTGGAACTATTTTTTCATTTAGTTATTCCCATATTCTTACATTCCATTTAAAAGCCTGAGACGCCCTATGGTCTCGGCTCAGGCACCTTTGAATTTTTGTTCTCCATGCATATTTCACCCACTTATTATCAAACCTTCTCAATGCATAAAGTTGAATTTTGGTCTCTTATTTCAGGACCTACACCCTGATGTTTTTATTGAGGTCCAAAGGCCTTTTTTAAAGCATTTACTCATTTTTTATGCATTTATTTAAAATATTATTTAACGAATAATTCATATGCTATGCTTAATTTTGACTAATTGTAGATCTAAAGTGTTAATTGTTTGCTTAAGGTTATCATAACGTGTCCCGGGCAATGCCGGATGGGTCAACTAGTCTATTAATAAATACATAAAATTGAAAAAAAAAAATTATCACAATCCATCTTTCAAAAGGTTTTTAAACAGATACGCATGATTAAGCTACATGTACTCAAAAATGAACCTAAATAAAATGTTCTTTAAAGTATTCAGCCAATCAGAAGTCCGTATTTTCTTCCCTATGTTAACTTCAGTGGGATCGGCAAAAATGGCGTCGCGCTAAGTGCTTGCCGAGTAGAGTTGTCCAATTCTACATATTTTAGTCATTTTTGGGCTTATCATACTATGTACATTTAAACAACGGTGTGCGAGAAAAGAAACTATGCCCGGGGCAAAGTTTCAATTTGCCCTCCCTGGGGGCCGCCCCCGGAGCCCCCAAGTTTATAGTTATGGCCCTGACTAGAAACATGCAGTTTAAATTTTTCAGCATCAGCCTTCACATCGTAACAGTATAATTTTATTGTAATAGCATTAGTATTCGACTTAGTCTAATCAATAACAATTTGTGTAGATTTACATTAATTTGCAAGTTCAAAAGCATTTTCTTTGAAAAACAAAAATTTTTTTATTTGAATATTTTGAAACCAAAATATTTAAGTTAACTGGATATAAATATTTGCACATGTAAACTTCAAAGTATGGTTCTAGAATAGAATGTAGCATGCACGTTGTACGTCGAACTTCATCTTTCCGCCAAAGCGCTTGGCTAGACGGGTTGGGGTGAAGCGCGCTGGGACGTTGAGTGTTTGTTTATTTGCAGCCCGGACTGAGTTTGGTTTCAATTAATCCGAATTATTGGGGTTTTACTGCAACTAATTAATGGCTTTCTACATCAGATACAGCAAATTTACAAATGGAAATACTTATTGATTAGATCAGTGTTTCTCAATGTTTTTCCTACCGCTTCACTCTTGACCACACGGTTATACTTCTGCGGCACACTAAGATTAGGGAGATTAAAAAATGCAAGAAAGGAATATGTCTTTCCTTTAATTAATTTAATAATGCAAACAATGCAATCTACAATCCTGATAAAACCGATAGAATATCTGATTTACTATTATCATTATTATTATTATTATTATTATTATTATTATTATTATTATTGTTATTATTATTATCATTATTATTATTATTATTATTATTATTATTATTATTATTATTATTATTACTTTCCTTTTAAATACTATTGACTATTCGAAAACTTTTCCTCATCGGTAATATGCACAAATGTTTGCTGAAGCGTATGCGCACTTTTCGTAAAATAGATACTTTCCTTCTAATTTCGGGAAATTCTATCAAACACTTCTGGGCGAATGTATTTTTATAAATCTGCGCATAAATATACACATTGTAAATTTTTGTCAATGGCATTTTTATCTAGTTCACGATTTCATTATTTCGAACATTTTTATTGAATTTCTTACTGCAACCTTTTATTATTATTTTTTTTTCATTGAAAGAAATAGCTTTATCTGAAAGTTTGTGCTTATTTTCATAATTTC
Source organism: Maratus speculifer (assembly GCA_964019185.1). Lineage (NCBI taxonomy): Eukaryota > Metazoa > Arthropoda > Arachnida > Araneae > Salticidae > Maratus > Maratus speculifer. The sequence continues at coordinate 109,667,410 of OZ025303.1, read as the reverse complement.
TTAAGAGTATTCAAGATGCAATCCTCACTACATAATAAGTAAGAGTACACATATATATAAAAATTTGTTTATTTATTTATTTATTTTTTCAGTGAGATTTGATCTAGTCACATTTTTTCTTTATTTTGCACATTTTTACTCAATTTATTATTATAATTTTATATTTTTTTCCCTTGAAAGCATTACCTTACAAGAGTATGTGAGTACATTTTCGTAATTTCTTAAGAATTGTTTAAGCACTAAACCGCAATACGCTGTAAAAAAAAAGGGGGGGGCATAAATGGAAAACTCTTTTTGAAATGAGGTTTTTATCTAGAGTCACATTTTATCATTGTTTCGAACATTTATACTGAATTATATAGTATAATTTTTTTAAAGCATTAATTTTATTGCATATAATCCATTCCATGTAAAATCAGCAAAAGTGCAAAAAAAGTCGTGGCCACATAGAAACCAATTTTTACCTTTTATCTACCGAATTATGAATTCATGAAATTTTTACATGCTAAAGCATTTTACGTAAATTGTTTAATTAAAAGATTCATATAATCATTTAATAAATACTTAAAGGATTAATTAAATTTGAATTTTCAGGGATTTTGTGTAATAGTTATAACCCCCACTCAAATCTTTTATTTTAAGTTGTTTTTTTAGTATTTTGTAGTATTATAAAATGTAAAAATATGATGTTTTTACAATATAAGTATAGAAATATTTCCGAATTGAAAAATTCCCATCAGATAGAAATTCTTAGCAACAAAACAAGTGACAACATTCTTTCTCTTTCTTTTATTTATTAGTAAATACAAGCTTGATTTCAAATATACTTCACATGTAGTTTCTCGAGCCGTGATTACATATGCATACACATATGAAATAGAATAGGAACTGAAACGCTGGGATATTCCATATTTTAGAATTAAATAATTTTATAATAATTTCATGATTTTAATAAAAATAGATAATAGGCTAAAAAAGGAGAACATGCTGTTTTGTACCAAAGACCATGTTACAAATAAAAAAAAGAAAGTTTTGATGGATCAAAAATGATATCGATATCAAAAGACAACTCCCCCTCACCTAGGGGGAGTTACCTAGCATATAATATCTTATGATATCATATGCCAGATTCTCCGTCCTCCTAAAATGATAAAATTATATTTGCACAGCGCCTATATATTGAAAAATGTTTTCTACTAATAAGAATGTATTTATTAAAATACAACACATTGCTCAGTGGTGCACAAAACAAGAATTTTAAAATACATTTGTACAATTAAAATAAAATAAAACTACCAACGTTTCGCGCCGTCTTCAGGAAAATATGATAACGGAAGGACTAAGTTTGCATCTTGATCGAGAGATAATATTTCTAATAAATTAAAATCTAAATGAATTAAAAGTTTAAAAATGTTGCCACTTACACGTGAGTAAAAATTAAAATATTGCAACGAAATAAAAATTTTAAGTAAGTGGTAGTACATAAGTAGTTTAAGTACGTGTAAGTGGCAACATTTTTGAACTTTTAATTCATTTAGATTTTAATTTATTAGAAATATTATCTCTCGATCAAGAATCAAACTTAGTCCTTCCCTTATCACATTTTCCTGAAGACGCCCGCAGAAGACGGCGCGAAACATTGATAGTTTTATTTTATTTTAATTGTACAAATGTATTTTAAAATTTTTGTTTTGTGCACCACTGAGCAATGTGTTGTATTTTAATAAATACATTCTTATTAGTTAAATTTTATGGTGAAACTGTCCTGTATATATTTATTTTTTTTCTAATTAAATCTCAGTCTCAGAATGGCACTTATTTTCGAAGCCATATGTTAATATTTTAAGTTATGACATCTATAGTAAAGGAAAGTAATTGCTATACATTTCTTTTTTTTTTTAATAGTAAAGCTGCAAAATGTACTGTAATTTGTTTCCTTTTTTATTAAATTTCTGAGACTTTCATTTTCCCATTATTTTTAACTTCGTTACAAGATGAATTTGTTTTTAAGAATGTACTTGTGACAAACATCTGTGGAAAATTTTTAAAACTGTGAATTCAGAAATTATATCGTAATTTATTTTATTTATTTATTTATTTTTGTCTTATGGATTTTTTTAACAGTTAAGTTAAAAAATATGCCAAAATTATTTTCTTTTTCTTCCATTTTTATTAAAATTTTATATAGATAAAAATAATACGATACGACATGAAAAGTAATTTATTATTTTCAAGGTTCTTTACTTTTAAGAATGTTATTATGTAATAAACAAAAAGCTAACTGAAATCGCACTCACACCTGCTGTACCGTTTCTTAAATCTCACACACACACACAAAAAGAAAAAGAATTACCATATTGTCACAAATTTAAAAAAAAATATTTATAGAAAAATTCTGGACATTTCATTTTCCCATTGTTTTGGAGTACATCCCATAAAAACTGTTGTATATTTTCTGTAAAATATACTGTAAAATCATCCTATAAATATATATGCAGTATTCTTTAAAGCAATCTTTATTATATGATGAAAATCGGAATTTTTTTGAAATAGTAGAAATTGTGTCGGGCCGGGCCGCGCCTGTTTTCAACGATTCCTGTTCAGCCTAGAAATGTAAAAATATAAACGGGCCGGGCCTGGAAATTCTGTCTCGTGTAGACCTCTAGTTTGTGATAAACTTCTGTGGCACTTTTTAGGTGTGTTCTTAATTATGTAACTACGCAACACCTATAGTTGTCGTTCAGTCCGTCCGTTCGTCTGTCTGCATATAACAATGCAAAAACTACGCAACCTAATCGTTTGAAATTTAAAATATATAATTATTACATAATTTTGTCGTGTAATTTCAAATTTTATGAAAATAAGATGCATAGACCAATTACAGGAACAATAAAAAGTATTTCGTTACATTACGGTCAATGGGGAAAAAAAGTTTCAAATGCATTTTAATCGTTTGAAATTTAACATACATAATTATTACATAATTTTGTGGAGTCATTTCAGATTTTATGAAAATTGGATGTATAGATGAATTACCGGAACAATCAAGAGTATTCCGTTACATTACGGTCAAAGGATTTTTTTTTTCAAATGCAGTTTAATAGTGTTACACTCATTCGAATATAATAGAATATATGAACCTATGAAGTTTATATATATTAAAATATACATTCTGTACAATCTGTGATGCAAAGAATATTCATTATTAAATTACAGGGCCACACAAAAGTATTCCACTACATAATGGTATACGGGAAAACATTGTTTGAGGTTTGTGTTAGTTATATTAAACTATTTCACATTTTATGAATATGATATATGTTGCTGAGGTTTAATAAAAGTTTCTTCCTGAATATTTACAGGCAACATAACAACATAATATAACAGCAATATTTGAATATTTTTAAAACTTCGTTATCGTACAAACTCATTTGCTATGCTTCACGTGCAATTTCCAACTTGTTTAAAACTGTGAATGTAGAAATTATATCTTGATTTATTTTTTATTTCTAGTAGATTTTTTTAACAGTTAATTTTAAAAGTATACCAAAGATATTTTCTTTTTCTTCATTTTTTTTCTTTATATATATAAAGCGATATGAGACTAAAAGTAATTTAATATTTTCAAGGTTCTTTACTTTTAAGAATGTTATTATGTCATAAACAAAAAGCTAACTGAAATCGCACCCACACCTGCTGTACCGTTTCTTAAAACTTGAAAAAAAAAAAAAAAAAAAAAAAAAAAAAAAAAAAGAATAAGTAAAGAAAGGATTTAGCATACTGTCACAAATTTAAAAATTTATTTATAGAAAAATTCTGGACTATACATTTTCCCATTGTTTTGGAGTAGATCCGATAAATTCCGGCCGTCTTGAATAATTTCACGATTTGAAGGTTCAACAGAATGAATGAAATTTCAAGGTCTTTTAAAGTGTAAGGCGAGAAATTCAAATTTCAATGTAACATTATGATTTTCCATTTCTGTCATTTTCTATGGAACATTATCAAAACTTTCAGCGTTTTATTTGTCATTCTTTACTTTTATTATCGCACTATTTTCTTAAAAAAAAAAAAAGAGTTATTTGAGAGTGGTATTTTGGGTGAATTTCATAAAAGTAAATATATGGGAGGAACAAAACATATTTCTTCATTTTCTATCCCTCAAACTCACAAACTGATGTTTGCCTAATTTTTTATGGAACATTATCGAAATTTGGAGCGTTTTTAAAATTATTATTCATTACTTTTATCATCATATATATATATATATATATATTTAAGTGAAAAAAGAGCGATATGAGAGCGGTTTTGCGGGAGAATTTCATATATCAAAATGTATTTAAGGAGCAATATATGTTGCATATTTCTGATGATGTATAGAAAAAGAGCTTAATTTTTTCAATAGGTGAGTTTCACATGACGTCACACCAGAATTGTTTTTTGTTTGCCCCTCAAATTTGGCTGATTGTGATTCGTTGGCTCACAGTACAGGTTACATATTGTTGTTTATGGTTAATGGATAAAACTTGGTGGATTGGTGATCACGTGGTTGAAACTGATGTATAATTTCATAAGCTGAAATTAAATTTTAGTTAAAAATAATATTTATATTAAGAGTTAGGCTACACAATATAATATTGATTAATTATTAAATTTATTTTTGTGATTAATTTTATAAATTCAGTCAATCTATAGTCCTTCCATAGTTCAGTCCTTTTAACTATATTCATTTGTCGAATTCAACGGGATACGGCTCATTTAACTTAGAAAAAAGTCTATGGTTTTACTTTGTACAGGTTTCTTATAAAAATACATAAAGAATTTCGCACTTTTGTAAGTATCCGAACAGTTTACCTCTAACACTTTCGTGAAACTGGAATCTCCTTATCGTATTAAAGGCTTTTAGTGATTTTTCTTTGAGGGTCTACATTTCATCTTCATTATCGTCCGCCGTAGTTTCTTCATTGCATTTTATCACATTTTGTAATTTGTCATCATAAGTGTGGTATTACTTTGTACAGGTTTCTTATAAAAATATATAAAGAATATCGCACTTTTGTAAGTATCCGAACAGTTTACCTCTAACACTTTCGTGAAACTGGAATCTCCTTATCGTATTAAAGGCTTTTAGTAATTTTTCTTTGAGGGTCTACATTTCATCTTCATTATCGTCCGCCGTAGTTTCTTCATTGCATTTTATCACATTTTGTAATTTGTCATCATAAGTGTGGTATTACTTTGTACAGGTTTCTTATAAAAATATATAAAGAATTTCGCACTTTTGTAAGTATCCGAACAGTTTACCTGTAACACTTTCATGAAACTGGAATCTCCTTACTGTACTGAAGGCTTTTAGCACTTTTGCTTTGGAGGTCTTTCAATATCTTCTTTTTTATCTTCATCGTCTGCCGTACGTTTTTCATTACATTTTGCAATTTTTCATCATAACACTTATATTCAGCTAAACTTATATCATTTGTCCTTCAGATCTGACAGACAGATATCGGACTCAGAAACGTTTAATACAGTTAGCTGCTATCATATTCACCATCTGTGTGAACAATTTTTGACCCAAAACTTGATTTCCTCCAACTTTTCGCGAAATATTGTCTCAACATAAAGAATGATAGCAAACAGCAATATTTTCAACTTTTTATCCACAGCTCTATAAAAGTCTGCGCAAACCGCAACTTTTTTCTCCAAATTTCAATATTTCAACCAATCAAAGATAATTGATTGATACGAAAAGGCGATAAATAATAACGGCTGGTACTAGTAGTACCGGTTTTCCTCCGGCTTTCGCCAATACAATTGTAATCTTTTTCTCCCTTTGAACGGGAAAAAGCTTAAGCAAAGAAAGTAGAATGGTATATTATTATAATATATGTATAATATATGTATATAATATATGTATATTATTATAATAGTATTATATAGTGTAATAATATTGTATAGAATGTTATTAATATTCTTTTTTATTACAAATAAAAATAATGATTTTATCACAGTTTTTTAATAAAAATGGAAACTTGTGTTAATATTTAAATTACATATAAATGCATAAAAATCTGTCGCTTACATTTTAAAATGAGGAGGATGAAAAATCATTTGTTATTAGCGTCCTCATAATTTGAGTGAAAATGATTAATTGCAAAGAATTCATTGCTATCACAAATAAAAAAAAAAAAAATAAAAAAAAAAAAAAAAACTTGAATGAAACAAAAATATTTTTTTTTATTCCATTTACAAATGAGTTAAAACGATGTCTCAAAAGAAAACAATACTTTTCAATTGTTAAATATTTTTCTTTCCTTTAAGAGAATAGCATCAGTTCTTTCATATCTATACATACATTTCCCCTTAATGAAACAAAAAATAATAAACACTCATTAAATAATAATAATAATACAATATATATATACTTTTATTACTAAGATTTAAAAAAATAATATTGCTCTTGAATCACTTCCTTATAAGTCTGAAAACAAGCAGGAATGTGAAAATACTATAAGATCGAAATGCGTGGGTCCCCCCCCCCTTCCCCCATCACGTGCTCGTCGCTGCGCTTTATCCCTGTAAAGTTTCTTTTCTAGCACTGCTCATAGCACTGCTCACGGTTACGTAGCGGTGAGAGAAGTCTGCGTTTACATTGGGCCAATGAGAGCTTTCTATCTTTTTCCCTCTCGAAGATCTTTGGTTTAAGTTAAAATCGGCTGAAAAGTTTGTTGCTCGAAAAGTTTGTGAATCTGACAGCATCTTAAATTTTGAAGCTGTATCATTGCACCTTTTTGATTACTGAGAGTGAAAAAAAAAAAAAAAAAAAAAAAAAAAAAAAAAAGATTTTTACCCCCTGCTCCCTTTTTCATACAGATTGTAAGCGCTAGAGTGTCTCTGTAAAGCTGCTATCAGATTCACAAACTTTTCAGCCGAGATTAACTCCAACTTTTTCCCGTTCAAACGGCGAAAAAGATTACAAATGCCGTGGCTAAAGTCGGAAGAAAACCAGTACTACTAGTATCAACCGTTAATATTTATCGATTATTCGTATCAATCGCTTATATCTCCGAAGAGTTAGAATGTTGAAAGTTGGAGAAAAAAGTCGCATCTAGCGGAGACTTTCTTAGAACTGTTGGAAAAAGTTTATTGATATTGTTGTTTGCTATTATCACGCTGAGTGTTGTGAGTATATTTCGCGAAAAATTGGAGGAAATCAAATGTTGGCTCAAAAATTGCTCGAAAAGTTGATGAATCTGACAGAAGCTTAAGAGAGAAGCGATACCAAGTGTTTTTTTTTTAGTACGGGAAAAATTGTTTTGTTTAGCACAAAGAAAAATAGAAATGATTAAATAAATAAAGGATTTCATTTTCACACAATCCGTTGAAATAAATTCATACATCCATAGTAACAGCAAGTTTTCCGTCTGAATGCTGGACACGCACGACAGTGGAATAAACTTCGTTATATGACATATTTTTCGTAATATGGAGATTAATTTAGATGTTAATGGTATTCGTATTCAAGGTTCAGCAGGTAATTTCGTTCAGTAGAAAATTTCGTTAAACAGAGATTTCGTTAAAGGAAAGATCTAGTGTATTTTCATTCGTGATTACATGATATTGTCTTCGATACAGTAACATTTGTCTTTTATTATAAACAAAACTTGAAAATTTAAAAAAAAAAGTCCTAAACATAAAAATACCTTTAAAGAGTTGAATCAGTTCACGATAATGCTGAAAATCATGGATATTTTTTGACAATGATTTACGCATATTAACTATTTTCCTGATTTGTCAGTACGTTATATGGGCTGAGTGTTTTTGACAATCATGATTTACCCGTACCATGTACGGACATCTATATTCCAATTGATTTATTATTCTCACCAACAAATTTTTATTGTAAACTTTGCATTATTTAATCCGAGCATTTTCATGATTCAGTTACCCATAAATTTCTGTTTAGAAAAAACCTTCGATAAAAGACTAAGTTGTGTAAAAGACATGAAAAAAGTGGGCATTATTTGACTGTTTTTTCAAAGATATTGATAAATTATGTGGTTAAGTAACATTTTGTAACAACTAAACCTGCAGATATGACCAATATCAGATTATTTTCAAAACATGAAATATATAAAATTTACATATGAGAGTGCAAAATATTAAAAAAGTTAATTTATCAATTATTTTATTCGGTCTGCTACACCTGTCAAGCGGTAAAACGCAATGTCAAGTTTGGAAAAAGGTTATTTACCTTCTTCATTTCACAACTGAATAACAATCGATAATCCGTTCCGATAACATCACAGATTCTTTTTTGTCAGTCCTTAAATGATATTTACTTTTCCTGATTGATCCGCAGTTTTTCTGATACACGATACATCACACACTTGTTAAATCTGATTTGCCATTCACTTATGAATTCGTGTCAATGGTAAAGATGAGAAAATACCTTTTTCTTTTCTCACCATTGTTAGAGACGTACAAAAGAGATTGCTTTAGTTTTTTTCCTGTTGCCATTCTAGGAAACTTAATTTAATCAATTTCTGAACGTTTATCGTATTTAATGGTGGTTTATTTATCTAGGGTTCAATATGAAACGTGACAGATGACTTAGCATTAAATGATATGTGGTACATTTAAAGAGAAAATTCGGGGATTTAGCACTTATGATAACAGGATAAGTGAATTAAATTTTGAATAGATAACTGTGTGCTGTAAGAAAGTCAAATGTTTCTTTATCCAGAAAAATGTAATATAAATAGGAATGAAAATGCATTAAGCTTTTCCGAGATACTCACGATTAGTTTTAGATAAAAAGTTTTCTTTATCTTTAGAAACTTAAGTAATAAAGTTTTGCTATTTAAAGAAGTTATGTTTTTGCGTTTTTAACTAATAAGCAACATAACAATTGCTGGCTCAGAGCAGATTCTAAATGCTCTTAATTTTCACACCAAAATATGCGAGCCATTGCATGGCTTACAAATTACAATATTCTATTCTTTTTTACATTTTAAAATAATAATAAACACAGAGTGTTGCCACACATAGAAAGAAAAAAAAAGAAACTTATATTGAAATACATTACATTGAACGAATGAGATCAAAGAATATGCAGCTTTAGCTCACATAGACGATATTTACCTAACAATTTACCCAAAGCAAAGTTTCTTTTTTGTGTCCCCTGAATTTCGGAAGAATTTTCGAGAAGTTTTTATAGTGTATTGATGAGTTTTTTCAAGTCAGAATATAGGCTTTTCTTATGCTATTAACGGCCAAATAAATACTTTCATATATGATGCAATTTCTAAACAATGAATTACGCCTGAGAAACAATTAATCTGAAATTTAATTCGTAAATTTAAAAACTCTAATAAGTAATAAAAATTCGCGATTTAAAGAAGTATTTACAAAAAACAAAGTTTCTTTCTTTGTGTCTCCTGATTTTTGAAAACGTTTTCGAGAAGTTTTTTCAATATGTTGATGAGTTTTTTCAACTCAGAATACAAACTTTTCGCATACTATCAACTTTTAAACAAATATTTTCATATATGCTCAAATTTTTAAACTATGAATTACGCCCTAGAAACAGTAAATCAGAAATTGAAATCGTAAAATTAGAAACTCAAATAAATAATAAAGTTTCGCGATTTAAAGAAATATTTACAAAAAACAAAGTTTCTTTTTTGTATGCCCTGATTTTTTTAAAGCGTTTTCGAGAATTTTTTTAGCGTATTGATAAGTTGTTTCAAATCAGAATACAGCTTTTTGTATGCTATCAATTTTAAAATAAATATTTTCACATATGCTATTATTTTTAAACTATGAAACTTACTCCCAAGAAATAGCAAATCTGAAACTGAATTCGGAATTTTAATTCACTCTGCTAGCAAGCCGTAGAATTAACAGTGTGAAAATTTATCCAAACAAGGGTTCGAATTTGATTCATTAGTTTAGCGCACTAGTGTTCTGCCAATTGATCTAGTAGTGTATACCATTGTGGAAAAAGAAAAAAAAAATAAACACCCCCTACTGATTTTGCAAAACAATATTGTATAAGAAAATTAATGGCACCAAACAATTGAAAATAAAGTATATTTCTAAAGGATGTACATAAAATTCGCTTTGGGGGTCATCTATATATTAAATTAAATTTATGAATTCGTGTCAATAGTAAAGATTAGAAAATATTTTTTTCTTTTCTTACCATTGTTAAAGCCGTACAAAAGATATTGCTTAATTTTTTTTCTGTTGCCATTGTAGGAAACTTGATTTAATCAATTTGAAAATGTTTATCTTATTTAATGGTGGTTTATTTATCTAAGGTTCAATATAAAACGTGACAGCTGACTTAGCATTGAATGATATGTGGTACACTTAAAGAGAAAAATTGGGGATTTAGCTCTTATGATAACAGAATAAATGAATTAAATTTTCAATAGATAACTGTGTGCTATATAAAAGAAAGCATATGTTTCTTGATCCAGAAAAATGTAATATAAACAGAAATAAAAAATACATTAAGCTTTTCTGAAATATTCACGATTATGAAAAACTTCCTTTATCTTTAGAAACTCAAATAAGTGATAATAAACTTTCGCAATTTAGAGAAGTATTTACAAAAAACAAAATTTCTTTTTCTGTTCCTTGACTTTCAGAAACTTTTACGAGATGTATTTCTTGTGTATTGATGAGTTTATTCAATTTTGATTTTAGGCTTATTACATGCTATCAACTTTCAAATATGCTACAATTTTTAAACAATGAATTACGCTCGAGAAACAGTAAATCTGATATTGAGTTCGTAAATTTTAATTCCTTCTGCTAACAATGCGTCTAACCAACAGAGTGAAAAGTTGTCCTTGTCAGGGTTCGAAGCTGGTACATTGGTTCAGCGCACCAACGTTCTGTAAACTGATGTCACAGGATATGCAGTCGTGGGGAAAAAAAAAACAGTAAACATCCCCTATTAACTCTGTAAAACATTATCGCAGAAGAAAGCTACTGATAAAAAAATATTGAAAATAAAGGCTGATTTTAAATGATGCATAAAAAATTTGCTCAGGGGACTATGTACATATTTAAACAAACCCTAACTTTTTTTTTTTCAACAGCAGTACCCGATTCTGGCAGCATAAAGGAAATCTACACCCTTCAAATAGCCTAAAAACAAATTTTCATGAAACTTGTACCGTACGTTTTCAAGAAGTTTCGAGCTTTTTTTAGGGGCTGTATCCAAATTGAAGTTTGATATTAGATTGGTGACCGAGAGAGCTCCCCTCTTGATCGCGGCATCTTAGGTGCCATTCAAGCAGTCATTGAAGACTGCTAGACTACAGGATAGCATAAAATGTTTCAAAATATCCAGTCACATCTATCGTAGACGATATCTTGAACCATCATTTTGCCGATTTTTAAGCATAACTCTAAAACTACTTGGAAGAAAAATTTTGAAATTTTGGATTTTCATAAAGCAATTCTTAATGCATCTAAATCCATCAAAAAATCATAAGTTGCAACTCATAATTTTTTCGAATATTAATTTCATAATTCATATCATAAAATTGTAAAAGTTTCAAATTCAACGTATTTATGTATGGGGATTTTAGTATTATTGCTACATAAAATATTAGCACATTAGGAATATATAATTTCAGGAGATATTAATAAAAATATGAAAATATAATCGACAATGTATGCAGCCAAATGATGAGACTGGGGAACATTACTAATATTAATGTTATTAGAAAAGACGAGAAATCGTACCCTTTTATTCCAATGCTATTTATTTATTTTGATTTTTTAAAACATTTAATCATTAATTAGCGCCGTATTTTAATAGATTTTTTTATACATTTTTAATACCTAACAAATACCGTGTACTATTTTGTGATGTCATGTAAATCAAAGACAGCAATAAAATGACGTATTACATTCAACATCAAACACATAACACATTATTAGAAAAAATACCTTCCTATAAGACCTTCATAAAATTTTCCGCCTTCATAAATAAACCTCCTTTACGGCCCTCCCACGGCCTCCTTTCGTCCGCGACCCAGCGTTAGACCCGAATATCCGACTCTCTAGCGGAAGCCAGTTCGACAGGTCCCAAGCCATGTCCCGAATTCCAACTCTCCAGAGGAATAAAAAAATTGAGAAATTGATACCAGACAAATTTAAAAGGAAAATTACACATATTAAAGACACTGAAAAAAAGTTAAGGACTGGACTCAAGCGATAAAGTTTCCAAGAAATTGTCTTAACTATAATTAAAAAATTTAAACATCCGTCTGCTAAATTTTTTATTGCAAAAATACTAAAAATATATCAATAGAAACAGTAAAAAATAAATATGTATGTTTCTTACATTGCGAAAATCTAATACAACCATGAACAAAAGTGTAAAACAATCACTTCTGAGCTACCAAGTTTCGAAAAGTGTGCTTTATATTTAGAAACTTGAGAAAGCAATGTATTGTCGAAATTTAAAGAATCATTTACAAAAATTGAGAAATCATACTATTTTAAATATCGGTTTATCGGTTTATAAAAAATGGTTATAAAAGTTATACAAATATTTACATAATAAAAGTACTCGATTCCGACAATCAGTGACAAAAGAATTTTGGTTTTATAAATGGTTCTTTAAATCTTGAATATATATTAATTTCCTTCTTGGATTTCTAAAGAAAAGATAAAGATCACTTTTCGGAAACGCGGGTAGTTTGGAAGTATTTATAGTGTGTATTTTCGCACATGGATCGGTTATATTTTCGTAGACTAAGAAAGTTTGTCAATTGTTCAATAATGGAAAATTTATGAAATAGTCTGTTTTACAAATGCATTCATGAATATGCAAACATACGAGCAAGAAAGGCTGTAAAAGTGCATTTTTTTTCCAACTTAACCATGCTTTCATACAAATCTTTTAATAAATATTTTACGAATCACAATCACTGGATCTTATTTGCTATTCGCCTTTGAATTAGTTGCAATTGTATTCTGGGAAAATATCTTCGTCTTTTCTAATCATTCTTTATTTATTTGAATAACATATATCCGACTTGTGTGCTCGACATGAAAGTCTGCTTATAAGTCATCGTCAATATACAAGGACGAGATAGCACAAGGAAATTTACAACACCAGAGAAATACAACCAGGAGCTCTACACAAAGTGAGTGTGCAATGGAGCCAGTTGGAATCGAACCAATAATTATTCTTGGGTGTGCACAAAAGGGATTTCTTTTACTTGATTCTGTTGCCACTCTTGGAAATGTAATTTAATCAATTAAATAAACGTTTATACTATTCCATGATGGTTTACGACAACGTGACAGATGAGTTTGCATTAAAATATGGGATATTTAAATGAATTAAATTTTGACTGACTGAAAAGTTAATTGAAATTTATATAGATAACTATAGGCAGGTTTGTTTAATAATTGAAAACTTATGAAAATGCCTTTTTCACAAAACAATTCACGAATGTACAGATTTAAAGCAAGAAATGGCAAAAAGTGTATCATTTCTTTCTGCTTTACAGAGATAAGTCTTTATATTTTCATAAAAACCTCTCTGTATTTAGATATAAAGATTTTTGTTGTTGGATTTCATTAGCAATTCGCTTTTGAATTCATTTTAATCGTAGTTTGGGAAAATATCTTCTTTTTTTCTAATCATTGTTAAAGACGTACAACAAGGCTTTCTTTTGCTTGTTTCTGTTGCCATTCTTGGAAATGTAATTTAATAAATTCCAGGTTGTTTATATTATTTAATGGTGTTTTATTTATCTGAAGTTCAATCTGAAACGTGACGGATGAGTTTGCATTAATAAAGATATGGGACATTTAAATGGATTGAGTCCTGATTTACTGAAAGCTAAATAAATTTAAATTTAAATAGATAACTGTAGACAGGTTTGTTTATTAACTGAAAACTGATGGAACAGGATTTTTTGCAGATTTAGAACAAGAAATGTAGAAAAGCATCGTTCCATTCTATTTTATGGTGTTCACAACAATAATAATAATAAAATATTTTTAACATGTTATGCAAAGATAAATAAGATATATTTTTTATTTGTAGAAGCCATGTTATTCGTTTTGCATTTTTATTCAAAATTAATTCGTTTTTAAATTTATTTTCCTTTCCTATGTTTTGCACGAGCATTCAAAAATAATTTCTCTTTATTTCTAATTTATATGCAATTATTATACCCCTATAAATATTCTTTATTGATATTTTATTAGATAAACTATTATTTATTACAAATTTATTTATGTAATCTAAAAAAAATAGTTTAACCTATCTAGCACCTGCTACAAGCATCAAGAAATTCATGGATTATATTTGAGGAGCCCAGAAGCCAAGGGGTACAAGTGACAAAATTTAGATTTCGAGTAAATTGAGTTCAAAGTTAAACATCAATTGTAATTCAACGAATTGAGATATGAAACTTTTGCTTACTTCTTAGTGATGTCTGAACCCTTATTTAAATAACTGATTTAAAAAAAGGGGAATACAATTTTTCTTTTTATTTATAACTAAGCAATGTTTATCGTCATTCGGCACTTGTACCCCTTGGCTTCCAAGCAGTAAAGAAAACTGCTTGAAAGCTAAAGGGTACAAGTGCCAAATGAACACAATAAATGAAAAATTATCAAATAAAAAAGTTGTATTTATGAAAAAATTAAGAACACTGTTGATACAAATAAGTAAAAAGACAAAATTTTGTTTTAATATAAATTCTAAAAAAGGAAAGATTATGAAATAAAAAAATGAATTTGCGAAAAATTTATGAACAATGTTAATATAAATAAATGAAAGTAAAAACTTTTGTTCTAATATAAGTTTTAAAATTTTATTATAAGTTTAGAAACATTGTAATTTATATTTTTTAACACTTACCAACAAAGTTGAAAAGAGAATATGATTTTGGTTTGTGAGTCCGTCTGTCCGCGCCCTAACTCTCGTAAATATATTCGGATTGCCTTGAAATTTTTGGGAATTATTCTTTTTTACATTAACACAAACGTATTGCAAATAAAGTTTCTAACACGATTAGTTTATTTACAGGGACAATCAAAAGTTTTCCATTACATTACAGTTTGTGGGAAAAATCGTTTTAAATGAATTTGAAAGATGTTACACCTTGTCGCATATTAAAATTTATATGCATTTACGAATTGCCCTAAAATAATCATTCTATAAAATCTGATGTGAAAAGAATAATTATTTATTTACAAAACCATACAAAAGATTTACATTACCTAATGATAAAGAGTGAATTCTTTGCGACTTATTTTAATTATATTACAATTTTCACCTGTAGTAAAATTCATATATATCGCTGAGGCTTAATATAAGTTATTTCGCACATAATACGAAGTACACAGTATTTACAGGGACACAAAAAAGATTTCAAATAGCATATTCTATCCGAAGTACTGTATATATTATCAAAGATGATTGGTGGATGGGCGAAATGCCATTTTAATTATGAATTGCACTTTTACATTTCATTAAATTTATACATGTTATATGACATGTATAAATGCTGTAGTTCATATACAAGGTTACACAAAAATACTCGTAAAGGTTACAGAACATGAGCGTACTTTACTTAAAGATTGCTTTTAAATAAGTCATGTATTTCTATGCTGAACTGCATTCAGTTTACTAAGAAATGCTTGTAAAATATAGATAAAATGATATACACGATCACGTACAAAATTTTATACATGGTTATCGATGGATGACCATTTCTGAAAATGTGATTTCAGTAGCCTTAAGTGTGTTTTAGTTTGAAATAAATTTCAGCTAAAAACTGGCGTATAATAAAGGTTCAAGATAAAATACAGAATGAACAAAAGTATACAAGTATGCTTTCATCTATTAGTATAAACTGCTGAAAGAGAAATTTCAAACTATTATGTGTTTTCTTGCTAAACTAATTTTTTCCGTTATACAGTATATATCAAACCGACTGATAAAACATAGGGCTGCTCAAAAGGATCAGAATATATATTTGGCAATGGATAGTAACTCTTTATTACCCTAAATAGCAAAAATTTTTAAAGATTTCAGGGAGTTTTGGAAAGTGTTCATAATCTATGCTTAACACATGTTTTTTCTTACTTGATAACAATTAAAATGCATTTATTTGATGCATAAAAAAGTAAATGTCTTTGTATGTCATTGGTCGCGCTTCTGCTATATAGACGTTAACGGACACAACTGTACTTATACTCCTTGGCCTCCACACCTTTCACTGTTTTGGGAAAGAGATTAAGTAACTGATCCCTATAACCCAGTACATAATGAAAAAAATCCCTCTAAACTCTTTACCTACAAATAAATAGACATATTTCCAGATAGCCTGTGCCCTTAACTCAATTTTTTCAATTTTGTCACTTATACCCCTTGGCTTTTAGGCTCCTCATTTCACATCTGCGTGCAAATAGATATTTGTCAATAATTATGCGATCCGCTAGGGTTTATGTAATCAGTGATAGGTAGCTTTTTTATTTCACTTTTTAAAAAATGATAACCAAATGTGATGCCCCTGCTTGAAGTTTATCGCGTTTAAATTTTTATACCGATTTCTACTTAACGGTTATTTTTAAAATTGGTGTTTTGGCTTAACATGAATGCATGCTTGGGATGTATCAACTTATTTAGACAGAGACTTCGCCTCTGATCTTTCTGTTAGCAAGAGCTAAAATGTTTTGCTGCGTGTACGGGGGAGGGGCATAACTGATTTTATGTTTTAGCCTTCTGTTTCGTACAATAAGATAATTTTTCAATGGAAGGATTTCTGAAGTATTGCCTGACAGATTTACGCAGGAAACGGCTTATTAAATCTGGTGTTTGCATTGGATTACAACGTGTCGAACTTAATGGAACTATGCAAACGATCACGATATGTCGTTAACACCAATAAATCACATCATATCATTAAATGATATTTTTCTTTTCAAGGTATTAAATAATCACAATTAATTAATTGCAACAATCAGTTGCTAAGCTTTCGATTAAAGATATATTAAAAAGAAGTCAACGCACAAAGAGAAAGAAATTATATTTCTTATCCTACGAAAATGCAATATAATCACGAATGTCGTAATAATAATAATGTATATTCTACAATGAAAAGATAAGAACTTATATTATAAATAATCATTTTTCTTATCAAAAATACTCGGGATCTACGAAAATGCAATGTAACCACGAATGTCGTAATAATAATAATATATATTCTACAATGAAAAAGTAAGTACTTATATTATAAATAATCATCTTGCTTGTAAGACATTACTTTATTAATAAAATATTTAAAATATATCAAAAATTTACATGTTTCAACTCATTTTCACTGAATTATCTTCAAAATGTAAATAGAAAAATTACAAACACAATGAACGTGAAAAACTGAAATAAATAATTGTTAAATTCAAATGAAATATATAACGCCCTCCATATTTTCGTCATTGTCCGTGTCCCAACTATGTAGCTATCTTGCAATTTTCCAACCATTCAATCTATATACTCGGGATGAGGAAAGATAACGAAGCATTACAAACATGTGAAAATTTTAAAAGAATATCAGTGGATTCTCTTATGAATAATTCACAATTATTAATATTAATATTAATATCAGTATTAATATTAATAATTAATTATTAATATTTCACATTGATAACTACGAAAGACCTGAAAAACATGCAAATTAGGCTTAACACTAGAACGCCGGGAAATTTTACGCGAGTTACATAAAATATTATTAAAACCAGAAAAATAACTTGAAATAATTTATTTGTTAAGCTCCTTTCATTGCAACTAATATATAACTTAATTCTTGAAGATTTTTCTGGTTCGAATCGACAATTATTCCATTGATCGGTGTCGAATTGACACGTTACCGGCGTTCTAGTGTTAATAAGTGACAAATAAATGTTAAGAATATGCACATTTCTACATTTATATATTTTAAGCAAATTGTGCAGTAGTCATTATCTAGAAAATTTAATTCAATCTGACATTTAATGTATCTAAAATTTGCATAATGTTGTGCAAAAATCTTAAATTTCCATAAAAACTTGACCACTTAGAGAAAAACTAATGCAAGAAATTGATACAGAATCAAAGGATTTCAGCTAGAAGAAAGAACGTTGTTTTCTAATGTTTCTTAGAATTTTTGCTTTGTTTTGCAAATTTCGCCTCCAAAAAAAAAAAAAAAAAAAAAAATGCGTAAACCTTTTCTGAAAATTTTCAGTTTAAAGCTGCATTTTCTTGTGACTGGATTACTTAATACTTTTATCTATAAAAATATAATTTTTACATATGTCTTTCATCCTAAAAATAAGAAAAATTCGCGAACCTAACCATAAAATACCTAGAAATTCTCCAGACTAAACACAGAAATCGATATGATATGATATAAAAATAAATATAAACGTATTTTTTTACTATTTTTTTTAAAACATGCTTTCATTAAAATTCACAAAAATGTAGATTTTTTTTTAATTTAATGCATTAAAAAGGGAAAAGTTGTGGAAAACTCTCCTGAAATACACAAAGTATAAATTAAATTTGGAATGGACATTTAAATGAGAATTTTGCCAAATAAGCTAACTATCGCCAAGTTGGCTTCATATATAGCAATTTATTTTTGCCAAATTTGACGATATTTCGTCAAATTGTCAAAAATTTGATGTCGTTGTGGTAACCGTGCCATTAGTATTTTTCAACAAATATTCATTGATGAAGCCGATGCAGAATTCTCCATAAGAAATCAAACGTAACTATTAAGTGAATTTACCCACTGTTTGTCCCCTTAGGGATCGAATTTTTAGGTGCGTTCGTAATTATGTAAATACGTAGCACCTATTGTTGTCGCTCAGTCCGTCCGTCTGTCTGTCTGTCCGTCTGTCTGTCCGTCTGTCCGTCTGTCCGCATATAACAACGCAAAAACTACCCAACCGAAACGTTTGAAATTTAAAATACATAATTATAACATAATTTTGTCGAGTCATTTCAAATTTTATGAAAATCGGATGCGTAGATCAATTACAGGGACATTCAAAAGGATTCCGTTACATTACGGTCAATAGGGAAAAAAGTTTTAAATGCATTTTAATCGTTTGAAATTTAAAACATATAATTATTGCGTAATTTTGTCGAGTCATTTCAAATGTCATGAAAATCGGATGCATAGATCAATTACAGGGACAATCAAAAGGATTCCGTTACATTACGGTCAATAGGGAAAAAAGTTTTAAATGCATTTTAATCGTTTGAAATTTAAAACATATAATTATTGCGTAATTTTGTCGAGTCATTTCAAATGTTATGAAAATCGGATACATAGATCAATTACAGGGACAATCAAAAGGATTCCGTTACATTACGGTCAATGGGGAAAAAGTTTCAAATGCATTTTAATGATGTTACACTCATTCGAACATAATAGAATTGGCATGAATCTATGAAATATATACTAAAATATGCATTCTGTACAATCTGTGATGCAAAGATTTTTTTTATTAAATTACAGGGCCACACAAAAGTATTCCACTAAATAATGCTATACGGGAAACATGGTTTGGTACGTGTTTTAATTATATTCAACTATTTCAAATTTTATGAATAAGATATACGTTGCTGAGGTGTAATAAAAATTACTTCCTGCATATTTACAGAAACGTAAAGATTTCGACTACTATACTGTATCCGGAGTACGCTCTACTATATCAGCAAGATCTGAATATTTTTAAAACTTCGTTATCGTACGAACGCACCTCATTTGCTACGTTCACGTGCAATTTCCAACGTGTTAAAAATTAATGTCGAATTCATGTATTCCCTTCAGCAATGCATATATATTTATATGAACAAGAAGAGAGTGAAAAATGACACATAAGATTTGTCTGCCACGCATACTGCCACTAACTATAAGTTAAAAGAAAAAAGTTATGTAAAAAGGTATACATTTTGGGAAAAGCGAATCGATAAATATCTTGACGAGCGTGACATTTTCGCCAAACTAATGTTTCTTAACTTGTCTTACTCTACTAATCCAACACGTTTAGATGAATATTTGTACATTCTGGAATGTAGGTTTAACACAATTTGGATAAAAATGTCTATCTTAGTCTAAACATGTGCCTTGTGCATATGTCGGCACTCTTCTATAAAAATACTCTATTGTTAATAAAAAAATGACATGTGTACAAAGAAACACATAAACATTTCCTCGAACCCATCTATTGCTAAATTTTTGCCTCAGCAGTCTTTGTAGGAATCCTTGTTGCGACGTAGCCAATCATATCGCAGACTGTTAGAGTAGACAAATTAGATTGGCCTAATTTACGTGTACAGTTGGAGTGATAAAATCAGGCATTTTTTGTTTCTTCTCAGCAGTTTATCCAATAGCGACGTCAGTTGCCCATTTCTTATAGTCAGATACTCTTACTAGATACCCTCAACTTACTTAATGCCGATTTTCAAAATAGTGTTAAATATTACTATCACATATTCAGTTTTTTTTTTTTTTTTTTTTTTTTTTTTTTTTTTTTTTTTTTAAATAGGATAAAAAAAAGGGATGAGAATTTTTTTCACTGTAATAGATGTTCACAATGTTGCATTTCACTGAAATATGATGCATATTTAACTTCTGAAAAAAAAAATGTCCTGTTCATTGCACCTGTCCGACTACTGTAATCGATTCGCAGTACCAGAAGGTTATTTACCTTTACAACATAACTGAACAACAAACGATAATTGTGTCTGATAACGTTCACCGATCTTCTTTTTATGTGGTATAGTCAAGTAATACCCTGTTCAGCTTGACCATCTACGTTCCACGGGTAAACATTACATACCGATTTCATTTCAATCCGAATTAATTGAGGAAGACAGGCTTTAAAAGACAACATGCTTTATTTTTTTTATCAGAATTAATCAGAAAATACAAAGACTTTAGTCGGCAAGTGGTATTATAATCTTTTTCAATCGATCCCTTAAATATTTATTTCTTAATTCGTTGCCTGTGTTCACAGTCCAATATGATATGTGACTAAATCAATAGACATTGAATATGTTGAGATTAATGAACAGATAACGGATTGCCCTGTGCATATGTCGCCACTCTTATATAAAGACACCCTACTATTAATAAGAAAATGACACATGTACAAACACACAAACATTTATTCTAATTGATCTACTGCTACATTTTTGCCTTAGCGATTTTTCTGGGAATCCTCATGGTGACGTAGACCAATCATATCCCAAACCTTTTAAACGTCGATCAATCAGATCGTCTGAATTTATGTGTACAGTGGAAGTGATAAAATCAGGTATTTTTTTGCTTCCCCAAAGTAATTTATCCAACAGTGACGTCAGTTGCCCTTTCCTTATAGCTTCATATTCTTACTAGATACTCACCATATACTTAATACCGATTTTCAAAATTAGTGTTATACATTATATTGGTGTTATACATTTACATTAGTGTTATATATATTCAGTTAAATAAAATTTTGTAAAAAGGGATGAGAATTTTTTTCACTGCGATAGATGTTGTTACTGTCGCATTTCACTGAAATATGATAACGCCTAATTTCTGAAAAAAAAAAATGTCCTGTTCATTGCACCTGTCCGACTACTGTAATCGACTCGCAGTACCAGAAGGTTATTTACCTTTAAAACATAACTGAACAACAAACGATAATTGTCTCTGATAACGTTCACCGATCTTCTTTTTATGTGGTATAGTCAAGTAATACCCTGTTCAGCTTGACCATCTACGTTCCACCGGTAAGCATTACATACCGATTTCATTTCAATCTGAATTAATTGAGGAAGACAGGCTTTAGAAAAGACAACATGCTTTATTTTTTTTTATCAGAATTAATCAGAAAATACAAAGACTTCACCCGGCAAGTGATATTATAATCTTTTTTAATCGATTCTTTAAATATTTATTTCTTAAATCGTTGCCTATCGTTCTTAGTTCAATATGATACGTGACAGAAGCATTAGATATTGAATATATTGAGATTAATGAATAGCTAACGGATTGCTTTTACTAGGAGAAAAGATTAATTTTGTAAAAGTGGTTGAATAAACAGGAAGAAAGTTGTGCTGGTATGTTAAGTCAGAAAGTGTTTATATTACGTTACAACTTTTATTTTTATAAATACTTTTGAATGTACAGTTGATCTTCTTAGAAAAAGTCATTTGGGCAAGATACATTATGTTAATAAGGAGCAATTAGATTATTAGGGATCACGCTTTGTAGTACATAAGCGCTCATTGAAATTGTGAAAGCATGAAACTATTTCAATAGTTTAACCACTTCCCTGATTTATACGTACGTGATACGGGCAAAGTGTTTTTGCTAATCATGATTTGCCCATACCGCATACGGGCATCGATATTCCAATGATGATTTAGCATTGTCACCAACAAGTTTTCATTGTAAATTTTATATTATTTAATCTCAACATTTTTCTGATTCAAGTAGACAAAAATTTCTGTTTTGAAAAACTGGTGATAAAAGATTAAAAATTCTGTAAAAGACATGAAAATAAATAAATACAGTCGACTCTCGTTAATTCGAAATCGGATAATTCGAATCTTTGCTTAATTCGAACTAAACATGAAGTACCGAAATTTTCAATGGCAGAATAACGTTAAAAATTTTCATTAATTCGAACTCATTTTCTCTTGACTTCGTTTAATTCGAACTCACGAGAATTCCGATTTTTCATTTTTCTTTTCTTTCTCACGGATTTCAGATCATTTGAATCACTTTCTTTCTTTGAAGTTTGTGAAAATTGTTCCGAACGATTATACATATAATACAATGCATTTCATATCCACTTTTTCAGAGCGCGCGCCGTCTGTCCATCAGTGATGCTTTAAATTTTTCTTCAACTGTGCTTGTTTCTATTCTTTTAATTAGTTTATGTATTTATACATTCTAATTTAATAGTAAGTCATATTCTAATGATAACAGATGAAATAAGTTAAAAAAAAAACACTATAACATTAATTCCTTTGTAATAAATAATACCATAAGCACGTTTTCCAAAAAACTTCGGATAATTCGAACATTTCTTGTGGTCCCGACGAGTTCGAATTAAGGAGAGTCGACTGTAAATAAATAAATAAATAAATAAATAAAACAGGCATTATTATTATTATTATTATTATTATTATTATTATTATTATTATTATTATTATTTTAATATTGATCATTTAAGCGGTTAATCTAGCAAGATTTAGGAGGAAAAGTTGGCTTTTATACTGTGTTGTCATAGACACCGGCAAAAAAAAAAAAAAAAAAAAAAAAAAAAAAAAAAAAAAAAAAAAAATCCATTTAGGGGGGGAATGTTTTATAATAGATGTATTTGTAATTCTCCAGCATATGCCACGCTTGCTAAAATGGATATTATTGCTATGAAATATTCTAAACTGAGAAGAAATTGTTGGAAATCGACGTTCAAGGC
The DNA here is from genome assembly GCA_964019185.1 of Maratus speculifer. Classification (NCBI taxonomy): domain Eukaryota; kingdom Metazoa; phylum Arthropoda; class Arachnida; order Araneae; family Salticidae; genus Maratus; species Maratus speculifer. The sequence goes on along the minus strand of OZ025303.1, from coordinate 109,643,893 downwards.
AATTTTCAACGTAAAAATAATAAAGCAATACAACGAATAAAAAATATTAAATATCTAAAAATTAAGCATTTACAAGCTGTAAAAAAAATTAAAATTGAAAGAAAATTTTATTTTTTCTTTTCCTTTTTTTCATTAAGTGCAGGAAGGTGACTAACATGCTGCTTTATTTGTTTTAAAGATGAATTATAAATACATAACTATAAAAATAAATAAAAGAAAGGGATATAGATATATACATATATAAATTGCTTTCTACGATGCGTTCAAAGATTCTTTGCCATTTTATCACCCCAAAGATGAAACCTCAGTTCCTATTCTTCTCAGAAGAATAATTTTATTTTATTTTATTTTTTCAAAATTACCAGAGAAAAAAAAATTAATTACATTTTGAAGCCCAGAGGAAATGAGGGGCAGAAATCTTTCCTCGACCTACCTTTTCAGTTCCCATGTGTGATATCATTATGTTGCTTCACTGATGATATTGAATACTTTCAAAAAACATCGAAATTTGTGAACTATAACAGCTAACTGTGTTATAATCTTAAATTTCTTTTTATAAATAAACATGTTTATTAATATCAAGTGAAAGAATACAGAAATGACATACTTAACAGATTTCCATACTTTTATCATACAGGGTGGATACATTTTAAAATTCAATTTTAAAAAATCAAGCAATCGGCATAAAAGAATGAAAATATTTCTTATGTCCGAAAGTTTTGATTAAATAAATGAAAAAAAAAGTTCCAAAATTCTGACAGATGGCGCTATACCTACTAAGCCACCCTGAAAATTACATCTCTGGTTACTAGTCCTATACGTGTTGACATAAAAATAGTGGCTGTAGTAAGCTAGATATTTTAAGCGTTTCTACGGTTCCTTGAATTTTAATACAGATATTTTTAAAAGTATTATTTATCTTTTTTCTTTTATAAATAAGGTGATGTGTATATGTCATCATTCTCAAGTATGACAGTACTCTAACTGTTCAATATCTTATACATAAACTTAGCGCCATCTACGAGAAATTCATTTATTTGTTAAAACATAAGTTTCGATTTATTTATAGAATGCATACATCTGACTTGCGTGCTTGACGTGAAAACCCGCTAATGCGTTATTGTCAATGTATAATTAAGAGATAGCACAAGGAAATGTATAACACTAGAGAATTACAACCGGGTGCTCCGCAAAGAGTGTGCAACGGAGCCAGCGGGAGTCGAACCCACAAGCCTCCTATGCTTTCAAGCGATTAGCTGCTTAGTGTCTTAATACCCTGTTCGCACTGAGAAAGTTAAGTCACTTAACTTGCAGTTTTTTGAAGCGGTCGTACCCGGAATCAAGATTCTCACTTAAGCAAGTTTTTGAAACTTGCTCAAGTGAGCTTGCTCTCTTAACTATGAGTTGAGTGGAAATGTGCCTTCTGAATATTTAATTATTATTTCTGAATTTTAGAATATTTAATTCTGATTATTAAATTAATGAATTTGAGTACTACAAATAATTATAAACTATTTCAAGTTGTTATTTGTTTACTCCAGTTGCTTAACACGTGTATTTGTGGGGTGTTTTTGTAATTAAAGGCCGAAAATGGAAAATGTTGAACCTGTTATTTTCTCCCACAAAAGAAATTAATTTTTTAATTGAAATAAAGCAGAATAATTACTGTGTAAACAAAAAAGTTAAAAGTTGCAGTTACAAATTTCAGAACTTAAGCGCATGCTCAGATGTCAGTTTGGCCAAGTTAAGTCACTTACAATGTTTAGTAAATGCGAACAGGTGAAGCCTAATTCCGGGTATCCCACTTCAAAAAATGTAAGCGACTTAAAGTTAAGTGACTCAACTATCCCCAGTGCGAACAGGGATAACCCCTCGGCCACGAGAGCCCCAAAACTTTCGATCGTGAGGTGCATTATTGCCAAAACCGTACTCTCGTATGATGGACATTAGCCTTTCCCTATCTTATTGTATATCAGCTGAAAAAACAGAGAGAAAAAAAAAGTATGGTTCTGGCATCTAGATTCTAAATTGTGGCTCTAGAAAAAATAGTTCCATTTCATCTCTATAAATTCTAGTTCCCTTTGCTAGAGACTTCTAGTGTCTCCTACTAGAATTCAAGAGCATTTTCCTAAACTTATTTAAAAATTACCTCAAATAGATGCGAACACAAGAGGTTAGTTTTAGTAACTATAATTCTAATTATTGAAATCATTACAGAAATTAAGCGATAGTTTCCCACTATTGAAAAGACTCATTATTATTTCGACATCTGGAAAACAAGATATGAAGAGATAAAAACTTCTTAAACACACCATAAAAAACTTAAATTTGTTAGGTGTTTCTAAAGAGCTGGGTTTTTCTTTTTCAGGAGAAAAGAAGACATTTGACGTCTTCTCTTTACCTGACTAAGAAAGACTGTTCTTTTGAAAGGACTAGCGAATTTAAATTTTTTATGATGTGTTTAAGAAGTTTATATCTCTTTATATTAATTCACATCAGTTTCAACTTATTTTCTTTTAGAAAACAAGAGTCTAATACTTCTAGACCATTTCGTCTATTAACCTTAGTTGTATGTGTATCCTTTTCGCATGACTCGGAAATCTATGTTTCTACTTTATGGAATCAGGAAAGGACTACGTAATGATTCTAGGTGACGTCAATATTTTTTTCTTTTTCTTTTTTTCCTCAGTCGAAAAGCACCAGTACATCCCTTCGGGTGTACAACTGATTTTTAGGTTTTATTTATTTTTGTTATAACAGACATATTTTCGAAATAAAAAAAGTGTATATCTTCCATTGGAGCTCTATTATATTTGTAAATAATCTATAAATGCTACGCACTTCATTTTGAATAACGAATATGCCATAATAAAACCCTATAACATATATCAATTACAATATTTTTAATTTAATGAGTTAAATTATGTTTAAAAGAACTACCAATGATGCAAAGTGAAATAAGCATACTATTATTATTATGAATGTTTAATACGTGTTTTATCACTTGCTAACTAAGCGTAGAAATCAAGAAGGTGAAAAATGTCCAAGCAATGGGCTCTATCATTTAAGTTACGAGGATGATGCCAGGCTTGACATTTTTCGCTCCCATATGTTGATAAGGCTGCACTGCAGCACAAATTAATTAAGAATTTTATTATTATTATTATTATTACTCAATGACAAAACATAAATATAATCATAATAAGAAATAAATAGACATATACTGTCATTATTACATGCAGATAGTAACAAAAGCAGATGTTAAGCCGTAATAATACTCAATGATAGGACATATACTATTAATAGTAAGCAAGACACACACGAAAGGGTTAAAACAAAATTCTAGCTTTGAGGCTTTTCTTCTATACCAGGTTAACTCTCAACTTCCGGGCATAATCCTAAGATTATTTTTTTTAAGGAAGTAAAATTATGTATATCTATAAAGAAGTTTCATTAAATGGTAATTCGTTTCTTTCGTAAAAGTTGCCACCATACGAAATGAAATCATTAAACTTGTCATATATTCTTTGTAAGTATTACAAATTGCCTGACATATTGAGACTATATCAAAGTTGTTGGCATTAGAGGAAAGACGTTCAATTTATAAATCCATTAACCTCTGCTGTCTAAATAACTAAAATAAGAGCTTCGGGGTACAAGTTCAAAAATAGGTTAATCCCGTAATTTTCTCCCCTCTCAAAAACTTCGTTTGATATGGGCTGTATTAGCTGTCAAAAATCACGCCTAGTTGTAGCTCACGATAATGGATTGATTCAGTGGTGTGTAAGAGAAAGGCAAAACGTTATTCTAGAGATAAATGTTTTATGTTAGGACTAGAGATGGAGGACTGAAAGTTCAGTTTCGTTTTTTGTTTTGGGCTCGAAATTTCGGTTTCGGCGAAAATGCTGCTAAAAATCTAACCGGTCCGACTATCTAAAAATCTAAATTTCAATAACTAAAGGTAAAATATTTTTAATTAAATAAAATTCGTATAATTAGAAAATCATTTTGTAACGTTGAAGAATTAATTACGTTATATTTTATGCGAAAATAAAAAGTTTTGGTTCTAAGGAAAAGATGGAAAATTTGAGACACACATATTTATTATATATACATTATTATGTATATTTATTAAATGCAAATAATTGATTAATAATTGTGAATTTTCTTCATACGTATAATTAATTAATAATTATGTATACTTATATGTGTAATAATTACTCAAAAATTTTTTTTTTAATTTTTTTCTTTTTCGGCCGAAAATAAAAAGAAATTCGGTTGAGAATGAAATGAAATTCGGTTTCGGTCTAAAAAATCCTGTTTTTGTCGATCCTTTTTGTCGTTCCGATTTTGTTAGGGCATCTCATTTATATTAGGGGAATAAGAGTTATAATAAGTTATTATATGATATATATTTATAAGAATTAAAACTACAATTTTCATATTTAGGATGCTAGATTTCATTATTACCATAAAAGTTCAATGTACTAGTCGCCAAAAAAAAAAAAAAAAAAAAAAAAAAAAAAAAAAAAATTACTGGTACCAAACGATTTAAAATAAAGTCTGCTTTTATATGATGCATATAAAATTTGCTGAGGGGGTATCAATACATGAAAACGAATTTAAACATTATTTTTTTCCAATAGCAATACCCAAGTTTGACACAATAAATAAATTTTACACTTTTCAATCAGCTGAAATACAAATTTTCTTACTTATAAAATGAGCATATTTTAGAGGTTGTATCCAAATTGAAAGTTGATGTTCGATTGTTTAATTGTGTGAGAATGACTTGTCACTTCTGTTAAATGTATTATTTCTCACCAATTTACCATTTCATTCGCTTGATATGTTTAGACTATTGCCAGCCTACGTGTTTCAATAAAATGAGTAAAACATATATATATATATATGTATATATATGTATATATATTTCAGATTATGCATTTATGCACATAATAGACGGTCCCTGAAATTATCATTAAGAAATTTTTTAATTTTTTTCGAAAACTATCAAAATTTAACTATCTACCAAAAAGTAATAAACATCATATTATGTCAAGGGCTAAATGAATCTGAAGTTTTATGAAAATACTTCCTTTAATTATTGAGATATTGCTTTAACTAAAATCAGGAAAAAAGCAGTATAGCAACGCCATCTCTTGGGCGATGTGCACCAAAAATTAATCAGCTCCAGTTTAAGGACTAACTGAATCTAAAGTTTTGTGAAATTCCGTGCATTAGTTCTTGAAATTGAGCATCCACAAAATTTATATCACAGACAGACAGACAGAGTGACAGACTCACAAACTCATAGACTCACGGACAGACATCTTGTAAAATCATGTTTTGGGGGTTCACTAACCCTTAAATCGCGTAAAACCGCCAAAAAAAAAAAAAAAAAAAAAAAAAAAAAAAAAAAAAAAAAAAAAAAACAGAATTTGTCAGTTTGCACGAAACCAATACTTTCATTATGGCAGTAGCTATACTTCTTTTCAGCACACCTTCCAATAGAAAAGTCAGCTAAAACTACCATAAAAATTAACCTAATTTCTTCTAATGAAAATATAATTTTCTTTGAAGTATTAAAAATTAAGTAATGAATTCATTTACTATACAAAATGTGAAAAAATATAGCTATCTGCTCCCATGAAATCGTTTCGCAAGCTTCAAAATAGCGATTTAAAATAACAAGGTTTTAAAAATAACAAATTTTTACACTATTTATGACACTGTTTATATAGTTCCTTTATAGACCATCTTAACATATTATGCATCATAACTTTTAATACTAAAATTTTAATGCGATTTCCTTTAGAGTATTAAAAATTAATTGGATTTTAATTTGAATGAATAAAAAAAGAGGAAATTTTAAAATGATTTAGAAGTTCCTGATCTTTTAAAAGTTTTACATCTTATCAGAAACCAATTTTTAAAGATTCTAATTATAGCAACTGTTTGACGTAAATATTTTCCCCTAAATAAATAATTGTTCAAAAATATCCGATTCGATGTCAACAAAAAATAGCTTTGTGAATCATTCTATTGTAAAGCTTATCAAGCATTCAGTAGCAATCTATAAAACCTCATCCATTTATAAAGCTTATCGAACTCTTGACATATTGAGAATATGTCGAACTTTCCTCCATTAGAAAAGTAATACTGGATTTACATACACATTAGCTTTTCAGAAGTTAATAACTATGAAATTGCTTTAAAGATGGCGTCAATAATAGACTTTGCAGCCAAAAGATGCTTCCTCTTAAAATTTTTGACAATTTCGAAACAGTTTTTCATTCTCAAAGGATCACTGCGTAGGTTTTACGTTATTAATGAAACGTTTGCGTGATGCGTCACTCATACGTATAATGGTGATTCTTCAACAGTTCTTTTAAAAAATAAAGGCGGAATACAAAGTGCACTGGCATGATATGCTTCATTATGAAATTTAAATCATATTTATTTGAATGAAATTTGCATATCCAGCTTTAGAAATATCCAGGTAATTACTTCTTGCTAGATATAAAATCTTCTAATCACTATAATAAGTGTAGACAGTTAAGGGGACAGTGGACATTTATTTGAGCAAAATCCTCGAAAAAAAGGCCTATTTCTGTGGTATAATAGTACCAAAACAGTTTTTCTTATTAAAATATCATTTGTGAAGATTTTAAGATGTAAATAATAAAGTTAAGTATATTTATGTACTTTAAATCTGTTTTTCTCAAAACAAATTTTTCAACGTTATTAGATATTTGAAATGCTCCTTGCGACATAATTTTTGATCAATATTTATGAAATTGATATGCAAGTAAATTGATATTGTTTAGAATGAAATTGTGTAAGCTTTTAAAAATTCGTCTTCATTAAGATAGTCATATTTGGTTTTTTAATTTAACATTTAATTTAACATTTTCCAACACATCCAGAGTATTGTAAAAAACTTCACAGTTCATTCATGTGAACTACGACTTCTAATAGACCGGGAGGTGGAAGCACAGACATTATCCTTATCGAGCTCACAAAGGGAATGTTAGGATAGCTAAATCTTGATTCGCATATTAAAACGCAATCGGTCTGCCAAGTCATATCTTGGCCGAAAACACTTGAAAATTGGACTTTAGCAATTCACATTTAGGTTTAAAACTGTGATTTCCCGCATCCAAAAGTGTGGAAATATGGAGAACTGGATGCAGGAAATCACAATGATAAGTCTACGACTCAATCGCTAAAATCGGATTATCAAGTACTTTTCCACCAAGATATGACTCGGAAGACCAATTGAGTTTTAACGTGTGAATCGAGATTTAATTGGTCCTAAAATTCCATCCATGAACCCAATGAGATGATTGTACAACCACATTCTGGTCTATAAGTAAAGAATTTGAAGAGTCCATGAAACTTTTGACAACTTATTTTAGGCAATTGCCATTTATAGTAGAAAAATAATTCAATCGCTTGTGGATTCCTATATATGATCTATGGATTTGTATTCATATTACATATTATAGAAAATTTAGTCCGATTTTAAAATGCTCAGCACATCTGAAAATTCCCTTGAAGCAACTTTTGTCTATAATTGGACATGTACTCATGTTCTTTTCTAAAGCCCTGTGTTTGACCTATTTAATTTACAAACACCAAATAATATTTAAAAAAAAATAGTTAAATTTAATAAAAGCAAATACCACAACAGCAAAAGCATTTTCACAATTAACTCTTTCAAAAATTTATGTCACATAACACTATACATGCAGACCTATGTGCAGAAATTTTCTGAAAAGAATCAAATCGTGTTCAGTACTTCTTAATACTACTGGTTGTCAGAAACTATAAATCTAAATTTCTCATGAATGCAGTACTTTTACTTGTAATAGATAGAAGAAAGTAATGAATCTTGATACCCCACTAAAAATAATCTTAAGATTATCTGAAGAAATTGTCACTTTCTACAGAATTTCTACAAAAATTTAGAGGAAATTTGCAGACTTAGCTTTATCTTTAAAATATCTGCAGAAATTTTAAAGATATTCTTAAAAATATCTGCAAAATGGGCCAAATACCTTCGGATTTCCCACAGATTTTAGGCCAAAAAGCTACAGATTTTCTATAGATTTTTTTAGTGGGGTATTTAAAGAGTAAAATAATCGTAACTAAAGTAACGTGAACTGTTAAGAGCTATTAAAATACTCTCCAAGCGATTTTTCCCCATATACCATTATGTGATCGAATTCTTTTGACTTTCCCTGTAAATGAACCATTAATAGTACCTATTTCATATGCAATACCGTACATGCTTTGGTGACCCTAAATATGCTTTATCAACTGAATAAAAAAAACGAGTGTATTTACGGGATTTAGAGCGTGGACAGACGGAGAGACAAACCGAATGCATCAGCACTTTTCAATTTTGTTGGAAAGTGCTAAAAAATGCAAAATTTGCCCAGTCGTTTTTCTAACTGACAAGTATAATTAGCACCAAAATCTAACGCCCTGAAGTTAAGAAAGAAACTTATTCGGAAAACAAACAGAGAAAATTAATAATAATAATAATACACTAAGGAAGTTTGGAAAAGGACTTTAATTTAATTATTTCCTCATTCGCCTTTTGTCAATAAAACTTCTTTCTTCACTTGTGACGTCAAATGAAGACATCTCGTTATGTCTTTTTACAGGATATGAAAACAAAAGTTTTGAAGCATACACCCCTAAATTATGTATCTATTTTTGATTTTTTTCTATACTCTTTCAGTTTGGTGCTTCGCGATATACACTATATGTGGTTAAAGCTGACGGGTCACTTGCAATTTTAGATCCTTGGTCAGACGGACAGAAGGACAATCAAACCGAGTAAATAAGCACTTTTAAATTTTGTTAGAAAATGCTAAAAAATGCAAAATTTGCCCTGTCATTTTTCTAGCTGACAAGTGAATTTAGCACAAATTCTAACACCCTAAAGTTAAAAAAGAAATTTATTCAGAAAAACAATCAAAGAAAATTAAAACTAACAAAAATAAACTAAGAAAGTTTAGAAAAAGAATGAAATTTAACCATTTCTTCATTTGCCTTTTTCAGTAAAGCTTTTTTCTTCGCTCGTGACGTCAAATGAAGACATCTCGTTATGTCTCTTTACAGGATATGAAAACAAAAGTTTTGAAGCATACACCCCTAAATTATGTATCTATTTTTGATTTTTTTTATATACTCTTCCAGTTCGGTGCATCGCGATACATAATCTGAATCATTTCTGGGTTTACCCACTGTGAGCCAAACCCGCTATACATCGTATGTATGTTTATATTATCTTTAACCTACACAAGGTGCAAACTTGAGAAAGTAAAAGGTAAAACATGGTTATTTATACATTTTTTTAAAGAGTGAAAAGAAATTTTCTGACAATGAAACCTTTATGTATGCACGTTCTAAATATTTAATTAGTTAATTTGAATAGGTGTTTACAAACTTTTTGTCACCAAATAAATAAATTATTATGCTGCAGTCATTACAAAACGTTCTTCTTTATCATTCTAATATATTCATTTAAATAGCACAGTTACATGTCAACAATTAAAAATACTAGTTGCATGGGAATTCGATGTGTTGCTTTTGAGTTGGATTAGATGATTCGATTCTTTTTTGGGAAAATAAAATTCTAACTTTAAATTATTAAAAATTTAGTATTATCATTCTAATATATCAATTTAAATAGCATAGTTACACGTCCGCAATTTTAAATACTGATTGCGCGGGAATTCGCTTTTGAGTTGACTGAGGTCATTCGATTCTTCTGGCAAAAATAAAAATCTAATTTTATTATAAATTTAGAAGACAATTATAGTACAGTAGAACCCCCTAAATTCGGATCCCGTTAATCCGGATTGATTTGGTCATTTTTTTTTCAAGTTTGAGAAGCGATTGGCTAATTTCCATAACATTAATTTGTTTCATCATCATATTCTGAACTTAAAAAAAAAACTTTCTCTGAAATCTTTTCGGAAGAATTAAGCAAAGTAAACATTTTTACTGTCTGTAATTATTCAATAAGTTTAATATAAAGGTGATTTCTGAAAGTATGTTTTATTTTATTCCATTTTTTTCTTATTCTCCGGATAATCCAGATTTTCGATAATCCGGATTGGGTCTGGTCCCAGTTAATCCGAATTATCGGGGTTCTACTATATTATCATTCGAATATATTAATTTAAAAAACAGAATTACACGTCAATAGTTATGAATGCTAATTGCATGGGAATTCGATGTGTTGCTTTTGAATTGGATGAAATCATTCAATTCTGTCGGAGAAAATAAAAACCTAACTTTATTATAAATTTCGCAGACAATTATAGTATTATCATTGCAATATATTAATTTAAGGGTGCACAATTACATGTCAACAATTATGAATACTAGTTGCATGTGAATTCGATGTGTTGCATTTGAGTTGGATGAGATCATTCGATTCTTTTTGGGAAAATAAAAATCTAATTTTAAATTACCAAAAATTTAGAAGATAATTATAGAATAATCATTCTAATTTATTAATTTAAATAGCATAGTTATACATCGACAATTGTGAATACTAGATGCACGGGAACTTGATTTTCCGCATTTGAGTTGGATGAAATCATTCGATTCTTTTGTCGAAAATAAAAATCTAACTTTATTATAAATTTATAAGCCAATTTTAGTATTATCATTCTAATACATTAATTTAAATAGTACAATTACATGTCAACAATTATAAATACTAGTTGCATGGGAACTCAATGTGTTGTTTTTGAATTGGATGAGATCATTCGATACTTTTGGAGAAAATAAAGTTTAACTTTATTATAAATTTAGAAGTCAATTATAGAATTATCATTCTAATATATTAATTTAAATAGCACGGTTACACGTCAGCAATTATAAATACTAACTGCATGGGAATTCGATGACTTGCTTTTGAATTGGATGAGATCATTCGATTCTATTGGAGAAAATAAAAACTTAATTTATTACAAATTTAGAAGACAAATATCGTATTATCATTCTACTATATTAATTTAAATAGCATAATTATGTGTCAACAATTTTGAAACAAATTTCACGGGAACTCGATGTGCTGTTTTTGAGTTAGATGATATTATTCGATTCTTTTGGCAAAAATAAAAATCTAAGTTTATTATGAATTTAAAAGACAATTATAGTATTATTACTCTAATATATTAATTTAAATAGCAGAATTGCAAGTCAAAAACTACGAATACCAGTTGCATGGGAATTGATGTGTTGCTTTTGAGTTGAATGATATCAATCGATTCTTTTGGCAAAAATAAAAAATCTAATTTTATTACAAATTTAGAAGACAATTATAGTATTATCACTCGAATGCATTAATTTGAAATAGCACAATTGCACGTCGACAATTATGAATACTAGTTTCAGGGGAATTCAATATGTTGCTTTTGATTTGAATGAGATCATTCTAGTCTCTTGGGGAAAATAAAAATCTAACTTTATTATAAATTTAGAAGAGAGTTATAGTATTATCATTCGAAAATATTAATTTAAATAGCACAATTACAAGTCAAAAATTATGAACACTAATTACATGGGAACTCGATGTTTTTCTTTTAAGTGGAATAAGATCATTCGATTCTTCTGGCGAAAATAAAAATCTAACTTTATTATAAATTTAAAAGACGATTATAGTATCAATTTTATTAAATATAATATTATAAATAATAAATTACATTTACAATTTAGGTCAAAAGCTTTCGCGATAAAAATGCACATATTCTATTACTTTATTTGCCAAAAGCTTTTCGTTCTTCATAGATTAAGCTTCTAAATTTGAAGCTGGTAAAAATGGCATGAATTTATACAAAAATGACTCTGTTTTGGAGAATTTATTCCAGATTTTTGTAAATATTATTTATGAATTAAAGTAAATTATTAGAGAAATCTAATTTATTTCGACAAGATATGTTTTTTTTAACGTTCATCTAAATTTAAATTAAATAAAAAAAGTTACGAGTGATCTTTTTTTTCTTATTTGTGTAAGTGTAAGTTGTCTCAATGTTCCAGTCAGGAGACCGTTTTTTTTATTTCTAAAATAAACTGATTTTTGAGAGGTGAATATCTTCTGGGCATTTCACAGTATGACATGCCAGGAAAGTAACAATCTGAAGTTTTAAGTCTTTTAATTGCTTTATTTATGTTATTAAAATTTTTAATGTATTTTGAAAATACTTCTAAGAATACTTTTAATTAGAATGTAAAAAAAAAATAATTTGTAATATATAACATTTAATAGAAATTTCATTGTGCAGACTGCAATTTTCGTATTTCGTGATAGTTTTCCTTGCATGAGGTAGATGAAACAGCACTGAAAAAATTGGGGGACAACCAGAATTAAATAATAAAGCTTTGTTTGAATCATCATAAAAATGTAAAAACTCTCAGGACGCGTTTCGAACAGGAAAATTAACATCCCCGGAACATCTTCTGTAAAAATACGTGACGGTAAGGGGGAAAAGTCACTTTTACTTTTTCTTTCTTTTTTTATGATCTTATTCTCTTACGAACACGCTTTTAAAGCGAAAGCGGACCTGACCATATTTCTTGCCGTTACTCGTCGGCTCGTTTGTTGTTGCGAGTCGATGTTTTTGATCTTTAATGAGTTTTGCCAGAAAGGGACGGTTGTCCGGCAAAAGAAAATTCTTGCCGTCAAGTAGGGTTGATCTGCTTATCTCCCGATTCTTTGTTCATTCCCCTTCGTTCTATTATGAAGAAACCGCAAATGGGTCCTATACAAAGGCATACGGCACCTCATCCAAGAATTCAGTTGACGGAGAAAGTATTTCAATGTGCACGCAGCCTTAAGGTCTACGCACATAGCACTAACTTCTTGCGCTATCTTTGATCTTTCGTGTCGGCGCTTTTGTTCTTTTAGTGCACTGAATCCGAACTTCAAGAGAGAAATCCAGCTCGAAGTCAGTTGACAGCTTTACGACTGTAGATGTGGGGAGATAAAAGTTCCCCTTCCTTTGTAAATTTGGGAGGATCAGCCGTCAAAAATCATTTAAAGAGATTTTACCCTTGTTTCGTTTGGTCAACAACGATTGATTGATTGTTCCTTTAGTGTAATAAAAACTAGTGCTGTTTGCTCTGAGCCTTATAGTAGTTGATGATGGACTGTTAATTTTCTAGCACGGAAAAGTCCTGTGTATTTTTAAATGTTTATGGGGATTCATACAAATCTTTATTATTTAATGATTCGTATAAGGATTTGAATTTATTTAACTTACATATTTATTTATCTTATACATCGGAATATTATTATCGGACATTTATTAAATCAACCTTTTAATTCCAAAGTTATGCGATGAAAAATAGAACAAGACATTTAGAGTGTTTACATATTGGAAATGTTTATATTTGTTATATTCTAAGCTACATACCTCCGATCATCTGGGTCATTCCATGAGGTTTTGTAACGTGAGTTACAAAGATTATAACTGCGAAATTGTTGTTCACCGTTATTTTTAAAAAGTTCTTTTGGCTTTATTCAATAAATGAGGTAGCCCCGATAAAATAAGTTTCATTTTTCAAAACGAAAATATTGGTAGAAAAAATCGTAGCTGGTAACTCACGTTACAGGCATGCATGGAATTACCCATCTATATAATAACTAATTTTAAAGTCTTCGAAAAGAAAAAAAAGATTAAGAAACATTTTTTTTCTTTGACTATTTTGTTATTCGATATTATAAGAAAAAATATACTAGTGTTGACCATCGGTGTACCGCTAACGTTGTTTAAACAGAAATAGGTTAATAATTTAACTATAATCTTTCTAATATTGGAAAAAAATCGAAATCTTGTGTAACATACCCACATCTGATAGTGAAAACATTAATCTAAAATCGCGCAAAATCCGTCACAACTTGCTAGACATGCACGTTAAAAAGTGATAAGCCTAGGGGCGAAATCCTATATAATACTGTAAGTATACTTTAACATTGACCCCGCCTGTAATGATACTTGTTTCTCATTTTCTCTCAAATGTATCTTTCAGACGTAATTGTTTTCACTGTATAAATAGAAAGAATGACTTATGTAAGTGATAAATTGATGTATATTATATTTCCGTATGGAAAAAACAGAAGTGGAGAAGATTTTTAAGAGTGGTAATGGGGTTAATTAAATCTGAATTGAATTTGGGGATTTGATCCGTTGCTCATTTCAATCTTTATGAAAGCAATGTGATCTGAAGACGTGACATGGCTATTATGGTCCATTTTTGGATTGATGTATTCTACATTCATTTTATATAACTTTTGATAGTAAAATGAGCCTTTCTCTGATAAACATTTCATTAGTTTGAAGAGGAAAACGCCACAATTCGATACTAAAGTTTAATTTTCAGCAATTAAGTCAGTATAACCAGGAGAATACTTTAATTACAAAAAGTGAAAAGTGTCAAATGGGAAATGCGAGAAATTTATATACAATTGCTATTCTATCAGTAGATAATACCCAAATAGCGATTCAACATTGGAAAAGATATTGACCTAATATTTTTCGGGTTGTGTACATGGGCTGCAGTCACAGTCTTGTGTCAGTGATGAGATGATGAATATCATATTTCTGTATATATATATAAAAAAAAAAAAAAAAAAAAAAAAAAAAAAAACATCAGAATCGGAGAAGATTTTTAAGAGTGGTAATGCGATTAATTAGATCTGAATTGAATCTGGGGTTTGAGACGTGACATGGTTATTATTATGATTTTTTGACTTCGTCTATACTAAGTTCTTTATATACAGCTCTTGGTAGTAAAATGAGATTTCCTCTGATAGACCTTTCAAAGTTTGAAGAGGAAGACGCAACGATTTGACACCAAAGTTTAATTTTCAGCAATTCAGCTAGTTCAACCAGTAGGATAATTTAATTAGAAACAGTGAAAAGTATCAAATGGGAAATGCGAGAAATTTATATACAATTGACATTATATCAGTAGATAGTACCCGAAAGGCGATTCAACATTGGCTAAATTTTGGCCTAAGATTGAGCAAAATTTTTACGCTGGCTGCAGTCATAGAATTGTATGTGTGAGGAGTTGATTTATATTACATTTCCGTATGGAAAAAAACATAAGTGGAGAAGATTTTTAAGAATGGTAATGGTTTTTTAAAAATCTGAATTGAATCTGGGGATTTGATCCGATACTCATTTCAATCTTTATGAGAGCAATGCGATCTGAAGACGTGGCATGGTTATTATTATGATTTTTTGACTTCATCTATACTAAGTTCTTTATATACAGCTCCTGGTAGTAAAATGAGATTTTCTCTAATAGACCTTTCATAAGTTTGAAGAGGAAAACGCAACGATTTGACACCAAAGTTTAATTTTCAGCAATTCAGCTAGTTCAACCAGTAGGATAATTTAATTAGAAACAGTGAAAAGTATCAAATGGGAAATGCGAGAAATTTATATGCAATTGACATTATATCAGTAGATACAGTCCCTGGCCAAATTATTAGACGCACTTATATTTTCTTGTGTCGAATCATATTACTAGCGTCATAGAGATATTACAGTGTCAATAGTTACAATTGATTATATACATCATCTGTAGGATTATAATAAATTAAAAGCATGCCAATGACTTTAAAATTATTTAATTTTGCAAATTAAACTAACAATCGCTAAAATTGTAAAACTTAAAACATGAAACTCAAAAAAAATTTAATGTTTTTTGGAGCCTTCTTTGGTGACAATCAGTGCCTCTATTCTTCGTGGCATGCTGTTAATATAAAATTGAAATGTTTCTTGCATGTGTGAGTGGTGTTTCCAGACAAGGATAAGTTTTTCTATGAGCTGTGTTTTGTTTATTATGAGCTCTTTGGCCAGTTTTTTCTTCATAAACTCAAAAACATTTTCAATAGTATTCATGCCTGATGAATTACCGTGAACAGTTCAGCACAAAATATTTTTTTATTGAAAGTAGGCTTGGGGAATCTTGCTATGAAACAAGGAGCTTTACCTTGCAAAAATACAAAAGGTTCTTCATTTGGAAACCATCATTTTATCTATAGAATAAACTGATTTTGTAAACCTCTTTATATTGGTCTTGAGAATTAGATAAGAACTCATAACAAACAAAACCCAACTCATGGAAAATCTTATCCATTGTCTGGAATCGTCATACACACATGCAAAAAATACTGCAATTTTGTTTTAACAGCATGCCACGAAGAATAGAGGCACTGATTGCCGCCAAAGGAGGCTCCAAAAATATTGATAATTTTTTGAGTTTCAAGTTATAAATTTTGCAATTTCAGCCATTTTTAATTTAATTTGCAAAAAAAAAAAAAAAAAATAAATAAAAAAAAAAATAAAAAAAAAAATAAATAAATAAATAAAAAAAAAAAAAAAATAAAAAAAAAATAAAAAAAAAATTTCAAAGTCATAGGCATGTTTTTTATTTATCACAACCCTACAAATGATGTGTATAATTAATTGCAGTTATTCACATAGTAATACTTCTATGAAGCTAGTAATGTGATACTACACAAAAAAGGGAGTGCGTCTAATAATTTGGCCAGGGACTGTAGTACCCGAAAGGCGATTCAACATTGGCTAAATTTTGGCCTAAGATTGAGTAAAATTTTTACGCTGGCTGCAGTCATAGAATTGTATCTGTGAGGAGTTGATTTATATTACATTTCCGTATGGAAAAAAAACCATAAGTGGAGAAGATTTTTAAGAATGGTAAAGGGTTTTTTAAAATCTGAATTGAATTTGGGGATTTGATCCGATGCCCATTTCAATCTTTATGAGAGCAATGCAATCTGAAGACGTGACATAGCTATTATGATGATTTTTTGACTTCATCTATACTAAGTTCTTTATATACAGCTCCTGGTAGTAAAATGAGATTTTCTCTGATAGACCTTTCATAAGTTTGAAAATGAAGACGCAACGATTTGACACCAAAGCTTAATTTTCAGCAATTCAGCTAGTTCAACCAGTAGGATAATTTAATTAGAAACAGTGAAAAGTATCAAATGGGAAATGCGAGAAATTTATATGCAATTGACATTATATCAGTAGATAGTACCTGAAAGGCGATTCAACATTGGCTAAATTTTGGCTTAAGATTGAGCGAAATTTTTACGCTGGCTGCAGTCATAGAATTGTATGTGTGAGGAGTTGATTTATATTATATTTCCGTATGGAAAAACATAAGTGGAGAAGATTTTTAAGAATGGTAATGGGGTTTATTAAATCTGAATTGAATTTGGAGATTTGATCCGATGCTCATTTCAATCTTTATGAGAGCAATGCAATCTGAAGACGTGACATGGTTATTATTGTCCTTTTTTAGCTTGATATATGCGAAGTTCTTTGTATACAGCTTTTGATAGTAAAATGAGCCTTTCTCTGATAGACCTTTCATAAATTTGAAGAGGAAAATACAATGATTTGACACTAAATATTAATTTTCAGCAATTTTACCAGTATAACCAGTTTAATTACAAAAATTTAAAATGTGAGATGGCTAATGATTGACATTTATATACAATTGCCATTGCATCAGTATATAATACCCAAACGGCGATTCAACATTGGCCAAAGTTTGACCTAATATTGAGCGGTATTTGTACATTGTCTGCAGTCACAGTCTTGTGTCAGTAATGAGTTGATGTATATCATATTTCTGTATGAAAAAAAAAAAAAAAAAAAAAAAAAAAAAAAAAAAACAGAATCAGAGAAGATTTTTAAGAGTGGTAATATAGTTAATTAGATCTGAATTGAATCTGGGGTTTGATTTGTTGCTCATTTCAATCTCTATGGGAGCAATGCGATCTGAAGACGTGACATGGTTTTTATTGTCCTGCTTTGGCTTAATATTAGTTATTTATATACAGCTTTTGATAGTAAAATGATCATTTCTCTGATAGATCTTTCATAAGTTTGAAGAAGGAGAATGCTACGATTTGACACCAAAGTTTAATTTTCAGCAATTCTGCTAGTTCAACCAGTAGGATAATTTAATTACAAGAAATGAAATATATCAGATAGGAAATGCTAGAAATTTATGCACGAATCTCATTGTTTCTGTAGATTTTGGCCAAACGGCAATTTAACATTGGCTAAATTTTATCCCATGGCGACATTTTTACAGTACTGAAAACGCCACGATTTGACACCAAAGTTTAATTTTTAGTAATTCAGTCAGTAACAAGTAGAATATGTTAGTTACAAGAAGGGAAATTCTAAAGGTTTATGCAAGAATCCAATTGTAACTGTACGTTTGTAGTCTTTGCCCAATTCGCTGGTCAGTTTCTCTAAACAAATTTGGAAGGAAACAAAATAAAACTAACAATGATGAAACTAAAACAGAAAACAAACAAACATTTTCTTAACATCTAATCAATTATTCACAATTGTGATAACATTCTTATAATCTTACATTATCCAGTTAAAAGTAGATGTTGGCGATATAATAGTTCTGAAATCACCGAAGTACTGTATTTAACTATTTTTTAAGTAGGTTTGTTAACTGAAATTTTCTGCTTCTAGTTGAAATTGCTACTGAGATATGGGAAAATGAGCTGTAATTTTTGACATTCCCTTTTACTCCTTTATTATAACAAAAACTTCTGATGAGATATGGCGAAATGACCTAAAACTTGCTACCAACGCATTAAAAGCCCTTGGAATGGAATTTCTCAAATCTATAAAATACATGTTTAATTTTGTTTTAGTAGATCAGTTATCCTGAAACTTATGGCGTTAGATATGGCGTTAAATTTTGATATTTTTCTCTTTAATATTTTTACACTCTTTTGATATTTTGAATCTTAGCGTGCCGCATTTTTGTTGTTCTATTTCGTTATTTATCATTATTATTTCATTATTTATTTTTCTCCTTAGAATATAATTTATTTTGCCAGTGACCACGCGTTTTAATTCTCCGACAGACACCCATAAATCAGAAATGACTGAAATGTAAATGTTTAACTTTGTGCTGTTTCAACTTGTAATCATATTCCTGATATGATGATATTACATTAAATATTAGTGTCTTTATAAGAAAAAACGCATGAGAATATAATTAAACATAATTGCAACGATTTTAAATCGTGATAGCTTGACTTAAGAGCCCACAATAGTCACAGAAAAATTACACAAAAAGACCCGGATGACCATTCTTTTCTAATATCTCGCTCAAATTTTAATATTTTTACATGATTTTTTTGCATAGGCTAGCTGAGGACGATCCACAACCGGGCTAGCTTTTACTTTTTAAATTTTGGTTTCAGATTTTTTTTAAAACAATTATTTTAACTTTCAAAACCGGTTTAAACCGGTTCTGAAATTGAAACTATCATAATATAAAATATGTATGAGCAAAATCGAAAAAGTAAAAACTAGCCCGGTTGTAGATCGTCCTAAGCTATCCTATGCAAAAAAAAATCATGTAAAAATATTAAAATTTGAGCGAGATATTAGAAAAGAACGCTCCCATAGACTTTACATGATCATCTGGGTCTTTTTGTGTACTTTTTCTGTGACTATTGTGGGCTCTTAAGTCTAATCTTTCACCAGCTGTCCACTCTTCATAGAAAAACGAACTAGTTGTACCATTTTATGAAAATATCTTTGAGTCCACCCATTTTTTTGAGCCCACTCAATATTTTTCAAAAGTTGGCGCCACTGGTAGCAAATGACGAGTCAGGCTCATTTCCTCCTATTTTAGTCACGAGACGGACTCGTCGATCAACGAAAATGGATTAAAATTATCTCTCACCTGAGAGTAACCTATATCTCAAACTTCTAAACTTATTTTTATTTTACCGTTAGCACTACTTATGCTTTTTACAATAGCGAACATTTATGAACTTTTAAACATGCATTTTTGAAAGTTTGATTCATTACTGAGATACTAATATAGATATGTCATTGGGGAACATTTATTTATTAAAGTTCTATTTCTTTTGACGGACCTCATAAATAAGCATGTATAGTTTTTAAAACGTGACTTCCGATGATACTGATAAACCCTAGGTAACATATAACTGAGAATTTCCGTTTTTTACAGTCGACTTCTTGTCAAATCTATTTCATGTAGATCTTAAAGGAATATACATGTATAAGTAGGATTTTCAAATCTATTTTAGATCAAGTTCAAACTCTCCTTTTAATAATTGTAACTTGGGACTGCAGTTTTGATCTATTTCTTGTTATGTTAATCTGTTTTTAGCTCTATGCAACAGCAGTTATCGACATGACATTGTAAAATATTTGTTTCTAAAGGCAGCAGTTTTTTCTTCTTTTGATCAGGCTTTTGTGTAAACATCGTTTTGAAAACGTGACTGCCGATTGTACTGATAGACCGTATGTAAATTATAACTGAGAATATTTATACCTACTGGCCTTTTGTTAAATCATTTCCTGCACATTTTTAAATGTTTTTTTTTCTGTGTCGAAGTTTTAAAGCTGTTTGAGATCACGTTCGAATTCTCCTTTTAATAATAAGACAGCTGACTTAGTTGTGATTTTGCAATTTTGATCTATTTCTTGTTATGTTAATCAGATTTTATCTCATTTTGTTACAATCTAAAAATGGATTTGTATGTAATCGTTGATAGCTTAAAATGACGCAATATAGTTTTCTTTGGAGAAAAATATATGATGCCAACTTTTGAAAGAATCCAAATTTATTTCTTTAATAATTATATTTGAAAAAAAAATTAACTTTAAATATCACGCTGCTTACTATGTAGTATGTTGATTGCATGTTTTTATGATATAGTGATGTTAAATGCATCATTTTTCAACACAGCGTTATATTAAACCATTAGTGCCTAGCGTCCCATTTTTGGGACAGTTTTAAAATATTTAAGTAAGCGCATTTCACATAAGTAAAAAAGGAGGGCAAATAAATACTTTCTTTCTCGAGACAAAGTCCTCGATAAATTAAGGTAAAAGTTATTCTTGCTTTAAAAGTGGTGGGAAAATGCAAAATTTGAATTTTAACGAAGAAAATAATTCAGGCACTAATGGGTTAAAGAAGCTATTTCATTGTTAAGTTAGAGTTAAAATAAAACTTAGTTTTGAGTAAATTATTTGTTACACAAAAAATTTTGAGCAACACATTTTCCTATTTGATTTCCTAACAGTTGTTTTTAGACTTTTAAGCGAAATTACATGGGCGAACAAAAAGTGATAAATGAATAATAATTGATGCATCTTATTTATGCTAATATTATAAAGAAGTAATGTTTGTGTTTTTTGGTTCATGTAATAGGGGTTTCGAAATTAATCATTTGTGCAATATTCTATGCTTTCTAAAGGGGTTTTTTTTGTTCTCAAGAGCTCAGTTCTCAAGATTTAACTTCAAATCTTGGCAAATCTTTGAAATGCACGAACCATTATTTTTAATATAAAATATAAAAAATAAATAAAAATAATGAACAACGGAGCAAAAAAGTGAATTTCAGATACATTATGAGCCAACTTCGTCTACCTATCTAGAAGCAAATTTTCTGATGATCTTTACGTAAAATAGATTTTATCCACAAACAAAACAAACAAACAAACAGGCAGACATGTAGAAGCACACGCACTGCGAATTTCAGCATTTTTACATTTCTTAAACGATATCATGTAAGAAAATTTTATTTATCATAAAATAAACGTATTCTTCGTATATTTTGTAGGTTTAACGACAGACGTCAGAACGTTTCGAAAATGGTTGCGAGAAGTCGAAGAAAGACTTCGTCGCATGAAAGTTACCGATATGACATCTGCAGATGAAATCAGGAACTTATACAATGAGGAGAAGGTAAGTCTTAAATTTATTTCGTAACATTTTAAATTTCCAGTTTTCACTTATACTTTTCGTACAGATTTTGTGTATTGTAACACCATACAGGGTGTTCCGAAATTCGACCGACAAATTCCGAGGAATGAAATTAAATATCATGAAGATGGAAAATTGCCATAGAATACGGAGTCGCAAATCAGTTATTTAGTCACAAATACAGGGTGTTCCAAAATTCGACCGACATATTCAGAGAGGTTATATTAGGCATCAAGAGGATATAAAAAAAAGCCAGAACACGGGGTCAAAAATCAAGTATTTAGTCACAAACACAGGATGCTCCAAAATTAGACCGACAAATTCAGAGATCTGATATTAGGCATCAAGAAGATGAAAAAATGCCATAGAACATGGAGTCCCAAACCAATTATTTAATCACAAATACAGGGTGTTCTAAAATTCGCACAAAAATTCAGCGGGATGATAGTAGGCATCAAGAGGTTGAAAAAATGCCACAAAACATGGGGTCGCAAACCAATTTATTAGTCACAAATACAGGGTGTTTCTTCATAACTAAACTGTGATAATTACAGAGGAAAAAAAACACTGTAATGAAAATGCAACGATACATATCTTATTTTGTATAAAATGTTATAACATCACAAAGAGTTCTGGGAAAACATGTTGGTTAAGCAATCGATGTTACCGTATAAATTGATAATCACAGTCCAAAATGTGAGGCATCAAGTGTTGGTGCGTGTAATGCAAACATCTACCACTTTCATTATTATAATACACTTTAATTTTCAGAAAGTTACGATCGTCAATCCAAATTGAGGTAGGATGAAACACTTTGTATTTTTGATTAAATACTGTAAAGTAAGTCCCCTCACCCAGTAATGAGAATTTTTCATTTTTTGAAAAAGTGCCATTCATAACCCCCCCCCCCCCTTCAAGTTTTATTTTATGACGCTTTTAATTCCTTCTGCTTTTTCAAGAAGTTACTTAAAATTTTTGTTTCCATATCTAATGAATAAATATATCTTATGCAATTTATTATTTATCCATCATACGTAGTATAGGGTCAGTCTTGCAATCGTTTTGAAAATTGAAAAAACAAATTGCGAATTTACACGCGTCAGACACTGGAGATTCCGAAAAATATTTTTTTAGAAAAAAAAAAAAATGCAACCCGTCTGTCTGTATGTCTGTAAACGCTCTATCTCCCGATAATAGTGAGATAAATACTTTAAAAATTTTTTTGGACTTGCGGAGTATTCCTTTCGATGAAAATTAATTAAAATTTTTTCTAAATTGTTTGCTTTAAAGAATGAATATAAAAGACAATAAAAAAATATAAATTTCGCACAAAGAAGGAAGTCAATCGAATAATTAGTTTTTTTTTTAAGAAAAAGGAAAAGAAGATTATGAGAACTAAGATTTCTAATTTAATAAACATGCTATTTCTTTACAGTTAAAAAAAAAATATTTTTCGTTGTCAGATTACTTGGAAAGAAGTAGTTCTCTTTACAATAATCTTTTTTTTTTGTTGTTGTTAATCTCGTCGATGCTTCTTTGCAAAAAAGAAAATATGCATTTTACGGTCAATAGTGGTTATTACATTTAACAATAATCTTTATTATTTGTTTTGTATCTCATCGGTGTTTTCTTTGCAAAGAAGAAAAAGCGTTGTCCAGCGAATAATAATTATTACACTTTACATATATATATACTGGGTGTCCAGTAAATGACTGACCCATTTTGAATGTAAATAACAAAAAAAAAAAAAAAAAAAAAAAAAAAAAAAAAAAAAAAAAACCGTTTGAGATAAAAATGCGCGGCTTACTGTATTGTTATTAGAATATAAATAAATTTTAAAATATGCACTTTGTTAATGTAATATAATAATATTTAAAATAATATCTCAGTCTCAAGACTGAGGAGGTGAAGTATAATACAGATGGTTCAATCATAAATATTATTTTAAATCACTTTCCAACCAACGTACCATATTTCTGAAGCTGATTCGAGAGTCGATTTAACATATAGATTCAGATTCGACAACATATAGATTCAGGTTAAGCCGAAAATCTCACATTTATGGAAATTAGATTCGTGTCTGTATTCAAACAGCCTGTTACCACCAGCGTGATATTTTTTTTCCGAAATTTGAACTATATTAACAAAGTACATGTTTAAAAATTTATTGATTTTCTAATAACAATACCGCAAACCGCGCATTATTATCTCAAACCGTTTATTTGTTATTTAAGTTCAAAATGGGTCAGTTATTTACTGGACACCCGGTATATATATATATATATACTGATATACCAGCTTTGTGAGGTCTTCACTTGGCAGAATGTCAAGCCGATTCCATTCATACTTTGGGGGTAATAGCCTATGAGGCCGAGAAATGATATTAAATATTGTTTTCTAATTTTTGTTCCGAGTGAAATTTTATTTTAAAATAAATAGATTGTGGACCTATTATTAGTTCTCGGAATAACCTTTCCAAAATATATATTTTCTCCTACATTTTTGTGAATTTTAATAAAAACATGTCTGTTTTTTTTTTTTTTTTTTTTTTTTACATTTATATTTATTATTAAAATGCAGTTTTAACGACTGCTTGGCATCTGACTTCGCTCGCGGCTATGCAAGAAATTCGCCAATTCTAACAACCTAAATATTCAGGGCACTTGTGTGTCATATTTACTTGGTGCCATAATGGCGTTATTTTGCCTAATATGGCAACCCTGATATTGTTTATTTTTTGATAAATTGTTTATTTACCTTAATTTTTTTAATTATATAAAATGTTTTTTGCTCTATTGTTATTTGTTTTAAAAATTTATTATATTTAAAAATTGTTTTATTTATTGTTATTCTTTTAAATAATAGAAAATAATTTAAAAATGTATATTTAACCACATTCGAAAATGAGGTTTTCGCCAAATTGACGTTAGAATTTTTTTTACCAAACCTTGCGCGTATATGATATCTGCGTCATTTCTCATTTTCGTATCCAATGTATGCAAATAATCTAAATAAATAATGTATACAATAATGTAGCGAAATAATTTAAAAAAACTGCTAATCTGGCAAGTTTTAAAATGACACCATTCAGCCGTTAATTCTAAAAAGATTAAGTTACGCTATATTGCGAGGGAAAAAGTTATAACCATACCTTTAAATCATCTTTTTTATTATATTTGTCTTTTTTTAACTTATTTTAGTGTAACTGAATTACAATGTAATGTTTAGAAACAGATAATTGAATTAGAGAAACAAAAATGTATTCGCCAAAAAAAATTCGACATATCTAGGATGTTTAATAAATAAACTCATCCTCGAGATGGTACGAACTCTCCCATTTCCCATTGGACTCGCTCTTTTCGCCCATGCGCAGTTCTGTCCAGGTTTCTCTCAAACGTGGTTTATCAGTATTTGTGTGTGTGTGTATTTTGCCAATTTTTCTTTGCAAAGAAGAAAGTACGCGTTTTAAAGTTAATAGCAGTAATTACACACTTTAGTAATCTTTATTTTTATTGTGTATCTCGTCCATGTTTCTTTGCAAAGAATAAATGCGCGTTTTACAGTGAATAATACATATTATACTTTACAATAATCTTTATTTTTTGTTGTGTATTTCTTCAAGGTTTTTTTGCAAAGAAGAAAATGCGCGTTTTATACTGAATATACCTAAAAAAAAAAAAAAAAAAAAATCTGAAAGTTACTTGAGCGTTATATGGCCGGAATAAACACTATTTACATTTTAAACTGACTTCATTGATATTAAAATGTGTCAGCTATTTTTTTAGATACTTTCTTTTCGGGACATAAGTTCAATCACACTGCCATTAAAATTTTGATAAGTCATTTGAAATTAATTGTTTTGAAATTTATTTGAGAGAACTATCGCTTAAAGAGGAACTAACTTGGTTAAAAGATCATAAGCTATTTTCGAATATAGTTTGTATCAACTTAAGCACTCTCCTCATCTGGCATGTAGAAATTGCTGTACGGTTATTTCTTTAAATAAAGAATAAAAACTTCCTGGATTTTTTCCTCATTGAAAAATTCTAACCATAGCATTAACACATAGCTGGGTAATGATAATTGTCGAAGTCTTTGTTTTCAGGCGTATTAATGCTATTTCTGTTAATACCGGAGCGTGAGTATATGAAGAATTACTGTAAAACACAATGCATAAGAAATTAACTGCACCACGGCAGCGTCCAAAAGAACAAAGCCAATTTTACCTAATGACCAATGGCTAGCAAATGCATTTTAAGTTGCTACCGTAAAGGCAAGGTTACACAGTTTCTATCTTTTCCTAATGATATACCACTCTCTACAATGCACCACTTAGGGGCATTAATTTAAATGTCATTAACTTACACATCGTAAGATGTGACTTAACCCAGGAAGGTGACCTTTTTAAGAAGGCATGACGTTTACCGCCCCTAAAATGTTTTAAGAAAAATCTTTTCTGCAGATTCAAAGCAAGAAGAGCTTTGGAAATGCATAGTTCTTCAACGCTTTAAAATAAATAGGTCGGCGTGATTTTGTATTTATTCAGCAATGCCATATTTGAATGGGTTTTAAATTAATGACATAAAGTAACCGACGGTCAGTAATACCGAAATAACGGCTTTATGACTATAAGAATTATTGTAAATGAGCCCGAAAAGGTTCCACACGTAATACGTTTTTAATTAATGATGTGAAGTAAACAACGGGAAGATATATTAAAATAACTTTATGCTACGATGGATGCAGCTATGAGATGAAAAGTGCGACTATCTTTTAACTAAAACAATCGAAGTGAAACGTCATGTTAATGTCTCTGATATGAATAGTTTTGTTTAATGATCAGAGTTTATTAACCTAATTTGAAAAATGAAAGCCTTTCAATTTAATTTGTACGTTTTGTTGTTGGTTTACTTGGTGCCTAAATTCACACTTAAGGCTCCACAATAGTCACAGAAAAAGACCCGAAATGATAATATAAAGTCTATGGGAATGTTCTTTTGAAATATCTCGGTCAAATTTTAATATTTTTACAAGTTTTTTTTTTTTTTTTTTTTTTTTTTTTTTTTTTTTTTTGCACAGGATATTGTTGAGAGCGATCCACAACCGGCCTAGTTTTTACTTTTTCAATTTTCGGAAAACGTAAAAACTAGGCCGGTTGTAGATTGTTCTCAGATTTTCTATGAAAAAAATCATTTAAAAATATGAAAATTTAAACAAGATATTTGAAAAAAAAACAAAAAACAAAAAACAAAAAAAAACGCTCTTATAGAATTTTATTATTATCGGGATCTTTTTCAGGGACTATTGTGGGGCCTTAAGGGGAAGTCTTCACTCATTTCAAAACTCCCACTCAGTAATGTTAAACCAATGGGGAGGTTAATTTCGAATTACTTGTTTAAATTTGAATTTTTTTAAGCGATTTTATTTGCATAGCATAGCTGAGCTCAATCTTTAGTATGACTGTTTTTTTTTATTTTTTCGATTTTGCATGCAGATTTTTTTAAAAGGTACTTTCAGTTTCAAAACCGGCTCCGAAAGTGAAAGTATCTTTGAAAAAATATCTGAAACCAAAATCGAAAAAGTAAAAAATATTCATACTAAATTAATCTACAAATTCAATTCAACAAATTATTCTACAAAGAAAAAAAAACAAATAATTCTACAAATTACTCTAAAAATTATTGAAAAATTCTATTCATTAAATATTATTAACGCATCGAGTTTCAAGTTGACTGACAGTGAACTTTTCGTTTAGGCTGCGTCAGTCACTGGTGTCGCAGCCTAAACGAAAAGTTCACTGTCAGTCACTGGTGACTGACAGTGTAAAATATAGTATTATATAAATTTTAAATAAATTTTCAGTAGTTAATTAAAAGAGTATAAATATTTTAGCTTTATATGATATTTTAGACTCTCAATCACCGATGTCTGATGAGCCCCAAAACGGAAAGTTCAGTATTCTAATTTGATGACATCGAATAACAAATACCGTATTTTATAAAATTATTCTATGGAATAATGAATGTACCTTTAACTTAAAGAGAGTGACTTTCTTTTAGCCAACGTAAATATTACAAGGAAACTTCCCGTTAACATCATTAGTAGATATATTTTAATTTTATGATCAAATTTTCAAAACTTAATTCCAAAATGAGAAACTCTCGAATTAATTTGATTAAACGTTTTCTTTTAAAGTTTAACTGGTTCATTTGGAGCATAATTTGTGGAAACAAATTATAATAATGGAGCCTCAGTAATAAGTTTTTGTCGAGGCTGGACTACAAAATATGTAATTCAATAAAACATACAACTCAATTAATGGCCTACCGAAACCATTTTTTAAAAATGTTTCTTGAAATTTCTCTTTGTCTGAGACATTTAAGTTTATTTATTATTATTATTATTATTATTTTATTATTTTTTATATCGAAAACGGAAGTTTCGTATGCAATATGATATAAATTCGCGTGATAACCATGATATAAATTCACGATATAAATTCACGAAAATGGAACAGAGTAAAAAAACAAAAATACGCAAAAAGTACACATGAGGTTATTTTACTATAAAAGCTTATTATAAAGTATTATTATAAATAATTTATTATAATGTATTTGTAAAAAAACGTATTTATTATAAAGTATTTTTATACGTATAGAGTACTGAAAGGAAATCCTTAGAACCGCTTTGGCGTGTAAATAATTCATCAAAAGAAATTTTAGTGGTTTCCTAAACTTTAATGAAATAATCTTGGATTATTTCGTTTCTACAGAGCCAGCATATAGAACAGCAGACTTTGCATTTATGTTAATAATGCGACCTCTTTATCCATACTGCTTTTGCTCATAACGAAATGCTTTACTACAGCAAAAGACACCAGAGCAGCTTCGAAATTTTCCATTGGTTTATCGCTTTGAGTGGGATTATCACAATCAAATTCGATCGTCCGTCCTGCCGGTTACCTTCGCTACAATATCATCATTATCTAAAAATGCTCTTGAAACCACGTATTAGGGAAGACTAATAGCTGCAATTTTCCATTTTTAATCATCATTTTTTAATTTAAATTTTGTTCCAAAATTCATCTTCGTGTTTCACCGTGAAGCTTAGCAATATAAATCGGAAATTCCATTCTGAATTTAAACATTTTCAGCTCGTAATCAAGCCAACCTTTTGCGCTCGATAGGTGATCTTCGCTGACGACTAGTGTATCACGCAAATGGCTGCTCCAAATGCTCTGGACACCAGTATTTTAAACTAATTTTCTTCAACTTAATGGCCGAATAATCCGTGATTAAAAAATGGCGAAATAAACCATAAGATATTAGGGGTGTCCAAAGCATTTGGCATCACTTACGAGGATACTCACAACACTATTGTCTGGCTCCTATAAGAAAGACTCTAGAACCGGTCTCAAGCCCGTTCTGTTGCCAAGGTAACTGGTCAGTCCACTTTATTCTAGAGCTGTCCGGCATTTCCTTTTCTCTCATTCAACCGATCATTCTGCGAATAAGCAGTCTTTTTAAGTCCTATGGATGAAGTTCCCTCCCTATAAGATTTGGAACCTTCGAAAGCAGGAAACCTACTCAGGGTTTTACTTATCGCGGTCAGACAGTATATAGTGGTGAGTGAGAGTCACCTGTCGAGTACAAAGGGTTAAACTTGAAAGAGCAAAAAATAATATCAATTTTTATGTTAGAGTTAATGCTGTATATGTATCATGTTTGTCTGTAAAGTCTGTTTGTTGAACGTGAAAATGATTAATTATAGTCACGGCAGGAAAAATTGTCTTTTCAAGGACGAATGTTCTCCTTTTGTTGGTCACTCCTCGGCCCTATCTTAGGTTAGTAACTATGGTAACAGCCACGTGACCGACTGACCGCACTTCTTTTTTCCACACCGTTTGAGAGGACCAGTTGATCGAATAACGCTGTAACACATGCTCTTGCATGGGTAAATTTGTTTTGCGGATGTGCCGTGGAAAAAAAAAAAACGGGACGATTGACTAGCGTCCTCTAATACCATGACAACGAAGGGAAAATGAAAAGAAAGCATTTGTCCTTGAAATGCCGAGATTTTTCTTGCCGTGACTATAGAAAATGAATAGCACGCGAAAAACTTATTTCTAGGTTGATAAGAACTGAAAAATATACAACAAAAAGAACTCAAAAACGCTTCCAAAAATCAGTAACAACAATAGAAACATTGATTTTATAAATTTTTCTTTAAATCTGAAATCATATTGGTTTCTGGGGTTGCTAAAGAGCACTTTTTAAAATTCTAGATTATTCAGAACAAGTTATTGTATGTAGTCGTTTGTGGTTACATTACATTTTTGTAGATTAAGAGAAAAAAAGACTTCCTTACTTTGCAGTTTAGAGACAGGCTACAACGAGAATAGACTACAAATCTTTAGTAATCCACGCTTTAAATGTAAAGGTAGCTTTTGACGTTTAAAAAAATACTTTTTCTAATACTTGCACATTTCAAAACAATTAATGTAATTTTATTAATTTAATAATAAATAAATAAATAAATAAATTTTCACCCTTCCAGAGTATGTGTCGCATTGAAAAATGATTTATAACATTAAACAAAATATAACTAGCTAAATTTCTATAATTCCATTACTTTTAAAAATTAAGATTCCGATGTTTTTAAATAAAATACTTTATAGGACTTTTATCATTACTATCAACTTAATATCACCGTATGTAAGATACTGTTATAGCTTCTGAAAAATCAATTGCCAAGAGAGCCTGATCAAAGTTAAATCAAATGCAACTCAGCACCTTTTTCTTTATAGAAAGTTATACTCCATTTTCGCTTTAATACCTCCAGAGAGCAAACAAAACTGTGTAAATCTTTTTATCCAAAGCTCTTTTGAAAGCCCGAGATGTGTTTGCTTTTTATTTGATCAGCTCTAGTTTTACGATCTCTCTCTTTTTTTTTCTATTATGGTTAAAATAATAATTCTGAAATGACTTTGGTCACGGATAGACAGATTGGCGACACTAGGGTTTACGTGTCACACCCGCTTTAGAAATGGCACGTTGGCTTTTTCAGAAACATCGGACAATACATAATACGGGAGGTAAATGAAATGTACTGTATGCATGGCTGATAACACACCTATTCAAATCTGCTGCTTGTTGAATGCGTGACGAAAGCAATTTTTTTTTATTTTTTTATTTGCGGTTCCAAACTTACTTTACCACTTTATTACTGAAGATAAAATATATTGTATCTCGGGGTAATAACGTCACGTAAAGGTTCTATCAATTTTCATGGCTTAATTAATTATTTTTTTAAAAACAAATACAAGATTACATACAGCATTTTATTGACTATGTATACAAGAAAGATTATTTGTACACACATGTATTCATAAAATATAATGGCGTGATTTCTTGACCAATGCTACTTGGCGTTATTATTCGTATAGGTGAGTAATAACCCCATGCAAACAAAACAAAGGAAATTGTATGTACCAAAATGACACCAAAAAGGGAACAACGTACTTTAACTCAATAACGTATTCGCATATCCTAGAGTTGGCTGCTTTGGAAAGCATTGGTAAAAATTCTCTCTATACAAAAAATAGTTAATCTTTCTGGATTTAAGAAAAAACAAGATTGAATTCAATCCTATGGTAAACATGCGAGCTTTAAAACCCGTTTTTTCGGAAACTACCCAACCGATTTTAATAAAATTTAGAATCCATATTCACCAGATTATGCTCAAGACTTATGGTTGACAGATTTTTTCCGTGACTAAATTTTTTTAATCTAGAACAATGGTAATTTTTCAGAAGTGTTCCATTTTCCAGAATTCTTTTTTTCGGAAACTAATTGATTTTTTTAAAAACTGTCTTCTATTTTATGATCTTATATTTAAGATCTTTCTCTAAAATTTTTCTTACCAAAATCACTCGAGTACTTTAGGCATTAATGAGATTTTTAGCCGGAAAGTGCCATTTTTTGAAGAGCTAGAAAATACAGAAAAAGCGAAAATCTTAGTAAATTTACTCTAGATCATGGTTAAATGTATTCGATTGAGTTTCTTGGTCATCATTTTATTCATTTCCATTATCTTATATCTAATTGACTGCAGGCATTTCCGTGTCTTCATTTAAAGATATTTTTAGCTTTGTCAAATTTTGTAATTCAAAATACACACATTTAATATTCTCTTGCAATTTTATTGGAAATAATAAAGAAGAAAATTTAGTTTAAAGATTGTTTTTTAATACTTAGAATAATTTAGGAAGGAAAAAAAATATGATCTAATTTAATGAGGATTTTCCCCCATTGTTTAATGTATGACTTATTTTGATCTCCTATAGCTAAGTCAATAAGGCGAACTTCCACTGTCAAGAGGTGTCGGGTTCCAAACCCGGGACGGCTAGAAAGAAATTGTGTTAAAATTTAATGGTACAGCAGTTCAAATTTACTCGGAAAACTCAAGATCTTTGAAGTTTTCTGAATGTTGTGTAATTCACTAATTATAGAAACAGAGGCATCCAATGCTTATTGGTAGTATGATAAAAGTCATGGTTCTAAAATCTGTGGCTTCAAGATTTTTTTACCGGGCCATAATGCCTTCAAAATTGATCAAAATACGAATTTTTTTTGTATGAATTGAAAGCTATTTTAATTGTGAAAATTTTGACACCTTATTTTTACCTATACGGTAATTGTATCGCGAGATACTGTAAATTTTGTTAATAGATCCAACGCGATTCCCCATACAAATGAAAACTTTAAACTGATTTTTCTCAATGTTCATATTTTCATAACATGATTGTTCGATAAATACAATGGCTTTTTTTCTAATTTAGGTAAAGGTTTAATTTTTTTGTTGTTGTTCTCTATGGTATATTTAATATTTTTGTGGATGGATTTAACATTCATGTTTATGGCTACTAAAAAAAATATTTAAATAGAGAATTTGTTGAATTTCCTTCATTTTTTTAATATACACCAAAGAAATAAAAAATCCTAGAAAATGTAAAATCCCATACACCTAAAAATCCATGCGCAGTTTTCTGATAAATGTAAAAAAAAAAGTATATTTATAAAAGTAGTAAATATTTTTTAAAAGTAAAATAATAGTACTAACAATAATTGTAGTAAAATAGGCTGCTCTATAAGATTTTTAAAAATTTTATTCAATTTTTAGTATTAAGTATCATGTTACCACATATTATTAAATTATTATTTAAAATTGAAGAGATGGTTTCATTCGCGAAGCAATGAACTTCGAGCATAGAATACAACGTAGAAAAAGCCGTTTTCTGGCTGCTGCAACGTTACATTCATGAAATAAATTATTGTAATGAATTGCAATATCACGAAACCGCTTAAGGGAAATAATCTACACGCTTGCAAGATGAAAAATATCGGAAATTTTGACCCACTGATGGAGAACTGTAGTTTGTCCAATAAAAATAGAATGGTTTAGCTTTTAAATATTCATTACATATTTTTTCTCGTCTGAAAAACTGGCACACTGGTAAAATATTGTTAAATTCACATTTTCCTTTTCCTAGTATGAATTAACCATAATGTCATTTACATCTATTATTATTTCTAGAGTTATAAAAAGAACCTTTTCCTATCCAAATTTGACATTAATTTTTGCTATATACTAATTTAACTAATACAAATTTAAGCTGCAGTTTATATATATATATATATATATATATATATATATATATATAAACTGTTTGATAAGCAGAGGCTGGTTGATAAGCAGAGGCTGTTTAATAGCCTCTGCTTATCAACCAGGAGAAGACCCTTTAATTGCCTTCTAGGAGGACTTAAAGGAATCGACTGGGAGCAGAGACTTAATGTCCAATCCGCACCTTCCATCGGTACAGCCTGTTAGTACTCTTGTCTAGTGCAAGGGGAACGAACGCGGATGGGCTTCCTCCAACCCGCTTGGCCAGCGTGGAGGGATTTGGCCACAAACCCCCTTATTTTACCATGAAGCGATCAGACAGACATGAAGACAGAGGGTGCTAAGAATCACCGGGCTCGGCTTGGCTGCCATAAGTTGATGACCTTGGCTACGTACAATGGACGATCCCTATCTTCTGAAAACCGTTTACAGGAACTTGAAGAAGAGTTAGATAAGATCAACTGGGACATTTTAGGATTATGTGAAGTAAGAAGAAAAGGCGAAGAAAAGATTGATCTTGCCAGCGGACATGTTTTATACTACAGAGGTACAGAAGATGGAAGAACAAGTGGTGTAGGATTTCTGATTCATAAAAGGTGGAAGAATCACATTGTAGAATATGATAGTGCATCAGATAGAGTTGCAAGATTAGTAATACAAGTGTCCAAAAGATACAAGCTGCAAATTACCCAAGTTTATGCACCAACAATAAGTTATTCTGATGAAGAAATTGAAGATTTTTATGAAGAAGTAGCTTCAATGCATCAAAAGGGAAATTGCTACATAAAATTAATAATGGGAGACTGGAATGCTAGAATTGGAGAGAAGAAGAAAGGTGAATTATCTGTAGGAAATCATGGATGCGAGATGAAAGAGGAAACAGATTGATTGAGTTTGCAGAATGTGAACAGATGTATATCATGAATTCATTTTTCAAGAAAAAGCCACAAAGAAAATGGACATGGCGTTGTGCAAATGGCTCAACAAGTGAAATCGACTACATCTTGACCAACAAAAAGTATCTTATTCAGGACTGCAGCGTTCTCAATAACTTCAATACAGGAAGCGATCACAGATTGGTTAGATGCAAACTGCTGTTAAATACTAAAGTGGAAAGAATGAAGCTTTTGCTACACTCAAAGAAATCAATCGATATTATAAACCTCCAGAAACATAAAGAAGAATTTCATTTGGAACTTCAAAACCGTTTCCAAGTACTTCAATCAACTTTAGAAGAAGAGCAAGATGTTACAATAGTGAACAAGAAGCTAACCGATACTCTACAAGAAATTGCTAAGAAGATAGCCGGTGATGCACAAGTAAAACAAACAAAGAAAATAACAGAAGAAACAAGAAGATTGATGAAAAAACGCAGAGAATTTAAAATGAAGAAAAATGATCCTAAATCAAGAGTTGAATATGCTGAATTATGTAAAACAGTAAGAAAATGCGTTACAGAAGATATTAGAAAATTTAACTGTGATCTTGTTAAAAAAGTTCTGGAAGATAACAAAAGTTTAAAATCAGCTAAGCGCAAGTTATGTGTTGGAAGAAAAGGCATTTTTGCACTGAAGAGAGCAGATGGAACAATCACCA
Organism: Maratus speculifer; assembly: GCA_964019185.1. Classification (NCBI taxonomy): domain Eukaryota; kingdom Metazoa; phylum Arthropoda; class Arachnida; order Araneae; family Salticidae; genus Maratus; species Maratus speculifer. The sequence continues at coordinate 109,608,751 of OZ025303.1, read as the reverse complement.
AAATCAGCAACGAAATAGTACACATTGTTGAGAAACTCTATAATGATCTATATAAATGTGAAGATCAGAGAGAAATCAACGTACACGATCAACGAGAAATCTTAACAGAAACTGAAGAGATAATCCCAGTGATGACAGATGAAGTTTTACAAGCTATTCGATTTATGAAAAAAGGTAAATGCCCTGGAGAAGATGGAATTACAATTGACCTTATCAAAGAAGCAGGAGAAGAATTTGCAAAAAGGCTATCCTTACTGTTTTCCAAATGTCTCAAAAAGTCAGATGTACCAGAAGATTGGAATAATGCTGTGATGATACTACTTTACTAGAAAGGAGAGAAGGAAAACATTAAAAATTACCGTCCGATCAGCTTATTGTCCGTGATTTATAAAATTTTCACCAAAGTTTTAACGACAAGACTTGAATCAGCTCTGGACTCGGCTCAACCTAGAGAACAAGCAGGATTCCGAAGTGGATTCAGCACAATGGATCATATCCAAACAGTAAGGGAACTCATAGAAAAGCATAAAGAATATAATTTACCTCTCTGCCTTGCCTTTATTGATTACGAAAAAGCTTTTGATTCCGTCTACACATCAGCAGTAGTAGATTCTCGGGAGGACATTGGTATAGACAAACCTTACATCAATATCATAAAGAAGATTTACAAGAAAGCAACAGCAACCATCCGTTTAGATAAAGGAAAAGCGAAGATCAAGCTCGGAAGAGGAGTAAGACAAGGAGACACCATTTCACCCAAGCTTTTTAATGCTGTCTTAGAAAATATCTTCAAGAAGCTGGATTGGGAAAACAAAGGGATTAGAATAAATGGAGAATTTTTAAGTCATCTCCGCTTCGCTGACGACATTGTAATTTTCAGTAACAGTCCTGAAGAATTGGAAATTATGCTAAAAGATCTTGCAGAAGCTAGCATCAATGTGGGATTAAAAATAAATTTAGAAAAGACTAAGGTGATGTTTAATTCATTTACATCAAAAAAGAAAATTGTCTACAAGAACACTGAGATTAAAGAAGTGCAAAGTTATGTGTACCTAGGACAGGAAATATCATCGGATAATAGTATCATGAATGAAATCAATAGAAGAATAAGAAATGGGTGGAGTGCTTTCGGGAAGAACAGTATTATTCTGAAGAGTAATATGCCTCTTTGTTTGAAAAGAAAAGTTTTTAATCAATGTATTTTACCTGCATTAACCTACGGAGCAGAAACATGGACACTAACAAAACGGATGATACAAAGATTACAAACAGCACAGAGAAGCATGGAAAGATGTATGCTAGGCATAACTAGAAGAGACAGAAAGAGGATAACCTGGATAAGAAATCAAACAAAAGTTTTTGACATCCTTGAAAGAATCAAGCAGCTAAAATGGAAATGGGCTGGGCACATTGCAAGAAAAACATAGCTTGTACATTTACCAGCATTATCATACGGGTGATTCTCAAAATAGGGGACGATTTCAAAAATGAAATCTTAAAAAAATTACTGTTAGCAAAATTTCTGAAAAAAATAGGTGTTGTTAATATAGTATTAGGTATACTTTCCATGTAGTCAGCAGAGCTAAATATTTAAAAATTAACTTAAAAAAATAATTAGTATTTTTTGAGCCATGCTAATGACAAAACGAATTGTATGGAATAAATATATTATGAAATTTTTATTTTCTTCCCATTTAAATATTTTTTTTTCTATATTTATTAGCCTTCTTTTTCAGCAAATGGTTTCCATTTTTACATATATACATATAGGGACAATAAAAACATTACCAAAGAGCAAACTTTGTTACATGAGCAACATTGTGACACTAACAATGTAAGAAGCTGTCATAGTGATTTTCCTACAGATTTAATGCATATTTTAGGGATAATAAATGTAATACCTAAATTTATACGTAAAATTAAACTTTATAAAGGATACAATGTAAGCACTGGTTACATTTATGTACATAGGAGTCTTTAGCATGGACAGAAAAACCATGCTAATGACACTGATATCTGCCCACGCTAATGACAAATTTTAATTTAAATAAGACTACGAGCCATAATATAATCACAATGCAATAGTCCTTTCTGGGGCTTTTTAAAACAAAAAAGTCCTATGCAAATAAGTAAAATAAAAATTTTAACTATAAAATAAACATGAAAATTATTATCCATTCTAATGACATACAATTGATGTAACCCCCTAATATTCAACTTCTATTCTTAAAATACAATACATGCTTCTATTTTCTGGCTGGTTTAAAATGACTACTTTTTGCCATGGAGAAACTTTATATTTTCAAACTATTGTCATATGTGAAAATGAAATTTTGATTAATAACCAGCTGTTTTAGTATGACCTTGTTTTGAAAATCGAATATGGAGGACAAACTTTAATTCTTTTTTCATGTACTATAATTTTATTTTTAAAAAGAAATTTATTGGATAAATCCTTTCCTTGATTAATTTAAAGAAAGAATAACATTTGTTTTATTTTATAAACATGATATTAACTCTTGAAAAAGCTAATATATATAAGGCACAGCTGCTGTGGACATCCATGCTAATGACATTTTGAACATTTATTCTGTTATTTTAAGCTGTTTTTAACTAAAAAGTGAGTAATTCTTGAGTGCAAATAATGAATAATATTAAGACAAACATATCTAAATATAAAAACATGACAGAAAACCTCTCAATTTTTTTTATATGCCGAAAGACATAAATTGTCCCCTATTTTGAGAATCACCCATACAAGTTACTTTGACTCAAGATAAAGTGATACTATATTAAGTACTTTTATACAATTACATATTTAACTGTGAGTTTTCTTTTAAATCGCTTCATTCATCAGATTTATAATGATTTCTTTTTCAAACCCTTTCAATTGCACTCAACCATATTTTATTCCACCTATTTTTAATCAAGATTTATACCGGAACGTTTTAATTGAATTTTCCTTTTATAACTTTGGTGACAAAACGTTGTAAAATTGCTTTTGTTTATTTTAAAATATTTGTTTTCGAAAATTATGATGTAAATTCAACATTAGAGAAACACAATATTTTGTTCCTAAAAGAGTTAAATATTCATTATATATTTTTCCTCACCTGAAGATAAATATATAATGAAAAATGTATATTTATAATGCTAATATATTGTTAAATCCACATTTTCCTTTTTCCTCTTATACGAAATATTCATAACATCATTACATCTATTACTATTTTTAGAATTAAGCAAACAAAAACTTTCTCCAACCAAATTTGAGATTAATTTTTACCGTACGCTAATTACACACAAATTAAAGCTGCAGCTCTCCATATCTTTTTATCTTCAAAATCCTCTATATAATACATGAATTCATGTAAAACATAAGCTTACACTTTTCCATCATTATCATATAAGTTACACTGGCTTATAGCAAAGGGAATTATTTGACTACAAAATGAATATTAACGTTCAGCCGAAAGGAAATTGCGTTTCTATTTTTACGGTTTTTTTCAATATGTATCATTCGAGAAAAACTCAACAAAGAAAATAAAGCGTCTGAAAACAATGCCTAATTATTTTTTCCCTGAAAATGTGTTTTACCCTTTATGCTCTAAATCCAGCACCTGCCGTTTTGAGCTATAAAAACGGGCAATCCCATCATAAATATCGTTCCAAGTTTTACAGTTACTAGGAAAAACATATGGTTGCCGCAGGTTGCTATAGATACAGTCCGCGCCCTCTTTATCACGTGATATTTTTCCTTTCCATTCCAATAACCCGTTGGTGAATATAATATTTTAATATGAGTATGTGATGTTCACTCCTTGTCCGTTCTTTCGTCTGACTTTTGTCGTTTTAAATGGTTACTAAAAGTGACGTTTTTAAATGCATAGTTAACTTATTTTTTTGTTATTTATTTAAAATTAATAAAATATACTTAATTAACTCAAAAATCATCATCATACTATATAAATTTCTGTAAATTTGAACTCAGAATTATTATAGAATTTAAAAAACAAAAAGAAAATGTCATGACTTACAAAAGTGCTTATTTAATTTTATCTTATGTATTTATTAATTTATTTCGTTTTTCAAAGCAATTTTTTTGGCGCTAATCTCACTAATCTCTTGGTGAATGTATTATTATAAAAAAAAAGTGATTTATTTTTTTCTATTTTCATCGTGTTGCAGCTGTATGAATATTTTAAATTATCGTTTTCATATTTAAAAAGTACTTTTTGTATATTGCAGGTGCAAATTTTATGTTATATTGTTAATGAACCTTATACAAATTTCATACACAGTTCATAAATTCCTTATTTTCATACTTTTTAAAAAAATAATAATGAAAAGAAAATATATTCCGTATTTTTCTTTTAATCATGCATTACGCTCAAAAGTGTTTTTCTTTCGATCATACTTGCATAAAACTGTGTTGTAACAGATAGTGTAACCACTCCTTGCTAATTTTGGTGATATCTTTTGTAAAACTAAATTTTCGATTGAGGCAAAATAAATTAAAGACAAGAATTTCGTCCTTTAAGCATTAAAAGTAGTTTTCTGCAAATATCAATTCTAACAGTAAGTTAATACAAACGTTATCACGGTTTCTTTTTTCTTCTCGGTTCAAAGTTTCTTTTTTCTAACATTTAATTCTTTCTTCTTTATTCTCTGATAAATGCGGAATTTAAAATGAGTTGAGAGATAAAAATTTGAAAATAAGTTTGAAAGCATTTATTAATTGTTACTTCATGTATATTTCCTCGATTTAAAAAGCCTTTATCAACGAATTTTATTGTTGTTAATACCCATAAAGATTGCAATAACTATACTATATTAAGAAAAGCGTACACATTTTGAAAAGACCAGAAACGTGTGAACTTATGTTTTGTAAAAAAGGTTTTCTTTTGCATCATTTGAACTTCTTGCCTCAGGTAAAGATAGGGGAAACTGGGTGTTCTAAAGAATACAATAGCATATTTAAGTCACTAGGCATACATAAAAGAAATCTTTATTTTGTTTAAATTTGAATATTAGGGAAGATCGTAAACAAATCTTACCTTTTCATCACAAATAATCAAGAAAGATATTTTTAGAAAGATAAAAAGTCAAATCTTTTCAAATGTGAACCTTTCATCTTAAATAAAATGAAACGTTCTTTGGCGAAAAGAAATGCTTCACAATTTAAAATCTTTTGTAGCAAGCAGTAATTCTCTGAAATCTCAAACGCCACGCCTTCTTTGGTAATGAATGCATTTAACGTGGGAAATTAAGATGGCATTTCTTTATTATGCAAAAAACGTTTAATAACGTAATATATTACACCTTTCTTTATCTGAAAACTATTCATAAATGCATAAGAATGGCATGAGAACTGATTGTTTAAGAGAGAAGATATAATAACACACTTTACTCATTTTAAACAATTAAAACACATAACAAAACAGAACAATATGAGTATATGTTACAAAATAATGTGCTGCATTCAATTCAAAATCATACTGCAGATTTTATATAAGGTTTCATAAATTAGTTGAAAATCTAGTACACGCTCAAATAAGTAAACATGTGGTGCACATTATTCCCTAAAATTTTACATGAGATAATTTGGAATACCTGTCCATTCAAACAAAGATAATATAACGTTACATTTAATAAAATCTCATATAAATATCCATATCATAACCAGCATTAAAATAGCCCTTTAAATAAAAACAACTAGAACATTTTCAGATCAAGGATCTCAACATCAGCTTTGGAAAATGTTTTAATTTTCATTTCACTTTATACAATATCAAACATCCTTACTTCTACAATAATATAATGAACGATTATTCATAAGTTTGTTGAAAATCATATGAAAATTAAAATGGTATCGTAAATTAGTTGCAATTCCAGATCACGCTTAAATAAGTAATCAAATTATGCACATGGGTTCCCCATAATTTTACAATAGATAAATTAAAATGGTATAAATTAGTTGCAATTCCAGAGCATGCTTAAATAAGTAAACAAGTTATGCACATATGGATTCCCAATAATTTTACAATAGATAAATAAGAATACCTATCATTCGAAACAAAGGTTAACACTAGAACCGCGGCGACGGGTCATTGCGAAGTCATCATATGGAGAAGTATCGATTCGAACCAGAAAACTCTTAATAAAATAAACTAAATATATGCTGAGAAAAAATATTTTCAATAAGTAACTTAAACAATTTTAATTGAAAACTCCAGTGAGAAATATTTTTATAAAAGTTGAATGAATTTTCCCACGGTTCTAGTGTTAAAAAAAAAAAAAAAAAAAAAAAAAAAAAAGCACTTAGCTAAGTTTTATGTCATCAATATCATATCATAACCTTCAAAGCTCATCATACACAGTCCTAAAATAAAAATAACTAGTAAATCTTTAGATCAAGGGCCTCAGCATCAATTTTTTTAAAAATATTTTAGTTTTCTTTTCTCTTCGCACAATATCTAATGTCATGAATTCTGAAATTTATAATGATTGATTATGTATGTATTTCTATATAAATCAAAACAAACCAATAGCAACAACAGGGAATTTTCTATCATGGATGCATGTTGCATAATTTTTTTTTCCAAGCACCTTCGTCTTTCTAAGCCCAAGCTCGCACTCTGATTGGTTGTTGCTCTCGGCACTGTTTTCATGTAACTTGGCGATAATCATACTTGGCGTAGCGATAGATGCTTCCGTCGAGTTTGATTTTCTTCCGAACCGAGTACAAAGTAACTTTTCTCTTGCAACATTGGATTGGATGGAACGTGTCTTACTGAAAGCTGTACTCTTTAAAAGTTTTTACACACAAGAGCACAAGACCACGAGGATAAGAGTGAAGGAAGAATAAGAATGAGTAGGTTACGTTTTAGGTTTACTCGTTCACTTACGAGCGAAGTATTTTTCGCCAAGTATGGTTATCGCCAAGTTATGTGAAAACAGTGCCGAGAGCAACAACCAATCAGAGTACGAGCTTGGGCTTGGAACGACGAAGGTGCTTGGAAAAAAAATTTCGCATGCATGTTCTATATTTTATAATGTTATGTACTTCAACTTCCTAGTATAGAGTTTGTCTAAAACTACTTTACCACTTTGACAGTGATGCTCCAATGCCAATTTAGTTGCAATGCATTTACTCATGTATAAATATTTAAATCTATTGCGTAATTTTATTAATGCGTGTCTTTGTTAAAAAGCTTTTCTTGTATTAAATTAGATTTCCAATGAAAACTTTTCGAAGTCCAGTTATTGATCTTACCCCCTTTTCACGAATAAATTGTTTCATTCTATGTAGATGCTTTAAAGTTGTATTTTTAAAATTAAATAACAATCTTTTTGAATACAATTCAGCCAGAAATAAAGAGAAATGTTATTTTGCATGGAGAAAAATATAGTAGCTTTAATTATTTTCTAATAGATGACCACACTCAAAAAAGGCAATTGACTTCTTTTTTCTTTCTTTCTTTTCTTTTTTTTTATAAAGATAATCACGTCTATTAATTTTATTATTTCAAGGAATAATATATTGGGCTTCAATTCAGCTAGAAATACATTGAAAGATTAATATGAAGCGAGAAAAACTTAGTTATTGAAATTCTGTTGCAATAGATGACGACACTAAAAAATGAAAATTATTTTTTAAAATATGCTCTGCTTTAATGCGGAAAATTATGAAGTTTTTTTTCTTTTTGTCCCTGCTCTGTCTTGAATGATCTAGACGATTTGTTCTGGTATCCGATTTTTTCTGTAGCGTAAAGATGGACATCTCGAATCTAATCAAACATTTAAAACAAGAATCCTATGAAGATAGCACACAGAAGGAATGTTTTTTCACACGTTCGCTGCCGTTTACATGAAGACGTGATGATAGTTAATGTCGCACTGTAGAAGTGGGTTTGTCCCAGAAGCCGATTTACTTTTTATAACAAAGAATCAGTAAAAGATTTTCCCGCGCCAGCGCGTGACTGGCTATTGAGGCATCACCCTACATCACGCGCTGGCGCATGAGTGGCTCCTCAATGTTGGCGCCATATCACGCGCTGGCGCGTGATAGGCAGCGAATGTGTTAAGCTAATCGAATTTGTGCCTACTCTCTTAAAAAGTCAGCCACAAAATAGCTCAAGTTGAGCTGAAATCCACTCATCTCAATGTTGAAAGGCAGCTTCTCAAAAAAGAGTTGAAATAACTCGAGTTTTAACCAATTTAAATGAAGTTGAGCTATTTAAATAACCAATTTAGATCAAGAAGATTTAATCATTTGAAAAACAACTCTTTTATGATCGAAAAAATTACAGCTCTTTCATGAGAAGCCAAATCAGCTCTTTCGTTTTAAGAGTGTAGAGTTTAAATTTTATAATATTAAAAATAATACTATTTACAATCTAAAAAATAGTAGTAAATTTGTTAAAAATCGGCTACTAATCTTACCCTTTTTCATACATAAATAAATTATATCTCTTTTATGTAGATGATACTATTTAAAGTGATATTTTTAACATTAGAAAATGTTCTTTCCACATGCGATTCAGGCATAAATAAAGTGAAAGGTTAATATGAAGAGAGAAAAATGTAGTAATTTAAATTCTATTGTAATAGATGACGACGTTCGAAAAGCCAAACGCCTTCTATTTGAAACATGAAACGCTTTAATGTAGGGAATTATGACAGTGTTTCTTTGTCATGCTAAAAGGTTTAAAAAAAGAAAAATAAAAAACCCACATAACTACGTTACCTGACAAATCTATCTTTATCCGAAAATTATTCATAAATGCGTCAAACTGACGTGAGAAGTAGTATCTTGAAGACTAATATTCTATTGCCATCTTCAAACATCATCTTCGAAAAAAAAAATGTCTTTTAATACAAAAGTTCTTCCTACACTAATGGCATTTCGGGAAGAGAGTCTTTTAAAAGCGTTTTTCATCGTGCTAGAAGATTATGCATAATTTTTCAGCTCCGAGCGTGATGTTTGCGTTCCTTTCGGGTGAATGGGACGGCTTGGAAAAGGCCGGCAAGAATCGGAAAAGATGATGCGTTTTGACACTTCCTCATAAAAGAAAAAGCGCTAAGTTTAGTTTTTGTGACGAATAAATTACTGTCTGTGATTTAAGACGTTGATTTATGAATGCATGTAAAATAATCGCTTGTTACGCTGATATATTTTTCAGTATATTTTATTTTAGTTGCATTCGTAATTATGTAAATAAGAAGCACCTATAGTCGTCGTTTAGTCCGTCCGTTCGTCTGTCTGTCGGTCCAAATATAACAGAGCAAAAGCTAGTCAACCTAATCGTTTAAATTTAAAATATGTAAATGTTGCATAATTTTGGCTAATCATTTCAAATTTTATTAAAATCGGATGCAAAGTTTAATTGCAAGAACAATCAAAAGTATTCCGTTACATTACAGTCAGTGGGAAAAAATAGAATCAAGTGAATTTTAATGATGTTACACTCTTTCGAACATAATAAAATTGATATGCACTATGAAATATCTACTAAAATGTACATTCTGTACAATGTGTACCAGAAAGAATATTTGTTATCAATTTACAAGGCCACACAAAAGCATTAAATTGCATAATATTATAGGGGGAAACATTGTTTGGAGTGTATTTTAATTATATTAAACTATTTAAAATTTTATGAAATTGATATACGTTGCTAAGGTTTACTACAAGTTATTTTTTGTATAACAGAAATCAGATGGTATTTACAAGGACGCACATAAAATTTCGGCTACTGTACTGTATCTGAAGTACTGCATACTATAACATCAAGATCTAAATATTTTAAAAACTTCTATACGAACGGACTTCATTTCCTTCGCTTGACGTGCAATTTCTGATTTGTTAATATAGAGGGTGGCCATAATTAACGTTTGGGTATAAGCGTCACGCATATGGAGCATGTGCTGAGAATAGTTGATTATTCCGACCAGTTATATTTTATTATAAAATTTTCTTTATTTAATTAGGACATATTGATTATTGAATTAGGCAAATTTTTCTTTTTTGAAAAACCTTTTATAAAAGATTAAAAATCCTGTAAATAAATGGGTTAAAGTATACGGGTTTGAAGGACTCCACAAGTTAAAGTATTTAGAATATTTTAAAAAACTTAGGTATTTACACTTTTTAATGTGAAAATGTATTATGTAATAAAAAAAAATATAGTTTAAAAATTGGCCGATAGATAGCCTTAAATGTTCAAGGTTTAGTAGCAAATATTAACAAAAGTAACTCATTTTAAATCAATATCTTTTGACAAGACAATATTATTTCATAGCAATGTTACAACTACTACCATTTTCATAAAAACACTTTATCATGTGAAATTTTTTATAAAAAGTTTCAAAATTTAGCTGGAAGGCCATTGTTTATTTTAAAATTTTATATAGACATCTATTTAAAAAATATTTAATTACTTTTTGTAATTGCAAAAATTATTTCCGCATGCTCTAAACTGAGTAAGTATTAAATCTTTGTAGAATATTTCAAATAGTTCAGCATGTAAAGCCATACAAACACATGCACTTTAATTATGGTCAACTGGTTCATCAATTATAAATTAATACATAATATATTCATATAATAAAAAATAATACGTTATGTGATGAAAGATATTTGATTTATTATTTATAAAGAGTGAAATCTATACTATTAAACAATCGGGTACTATTTAAACTGATAAATTAAATGTAAATTTGAGTCTTAAAATAGACTGAAATAACTCCAAACAGAATTAGCTTTTGGATATGAAATTTTAAATACAGATTAAGAGTAGATACATTCTGTTAGATAATGTTTTTCAAAAGTGTCTAGATGCATAAAAATGATTTTGTTTTAATTTTAAATTCGTTGCTTTTTAGTAAATGAATTCTTCGTATTTGCATTTCATACAGTGTTTGTTATAATTAAATTGTCACAGTTACTGAATTATTCTTTTATTGAAAAATATACGTGTTTGAAATGACCGAGGCTGGAAAAATATATTGATTAGTTATTGAGAAAAAATCCCCTTCCCGCCCAAATTTTTGAAATAAAATAAAATAGAATAAAATAAATAAAAATAGTCATAATTTCTAAATTTATTTACATAATGAAAATAAAAGAAGGTTTTCTGAATCTATAAGATTTAAAATTTTGGTCAAAATTTTATGAGATTTTCATCCAGCCATTTCTCAGTAATCATATGTGCAAAAATCAAAATTACGGTTTTTAGATAATTGACTCTAACCTTTTCAGGGGCCATTTCTGCTCCAAAAATGTTCAAATAAATAATTCATACCGCAATATACGAACAAATTTATTTGAGTTTAATAAAAAGCTCTTTTTCACATATGAGGACCCTAGAAGCCAAGGGTTATAAGTGACAAAATTAAAAAAAAATAATAATAAACTAAATACACAGACGACCTAAAAATATGCTTTTTTCATTTCAGGTAAAGAAATATAAGTGATTTTCTTATTATTTGCTGAGTTATAGAGGCAAACCACTTTTTTGGAAAAACAAACAATATTGATTAATTATACATTTAAAGAAAATTGTACTTTATTTCTTAACATTTATTGAAATAAGAGTTCAAAGATCAGAATGCAACAAGCAGAAATTTCCTATTTCAATTCACTCAATTGTTATTGATGTTCGAATTTAACATCGATTATCTTTAAACTCAATTTACTCCAAATCGAAATTTTGTCACTTGTACCCCTTGGCTTCTGAGGTCGTCATATATTATTACGATATTGTACTAAAAAATTACTGGTGCCATTTGGAAATTTTGACATTAAAGTTAACGGCTTGCAGAATGCAAATAGCGCTTCTAAAAGGGTTAAAGATAAGATGTATTCTTTATAATGCTGAAAGAGCTCAAACTGTTTTGGATATAACTTCCCTTCTAAAGCCAATTTTTTCCACGCGGTTTCTTTTAAAATGGTCCTAAAAATCAAATTTTAATTTAAGCAATTAAGTTAAAATTCGATGGATACCGCAAAACCTGAAAAATTTTGTTGTCTTTTGATTTTATATTACTTATGATTTTTTCCATTAAATTTGATGATCTCTGTTTTTAAACCTACAGCCTTTGAGGGGCAAACCATTTCTACTCTTAAAATGCTGAAACAATTAAATGACACCATAATTTAAAAACAAATTTATTTCAAAATAAATAAAAACTCTTCTTTACATATTTAATAAAATTAAAGTTTTCATTTCAAAATTCTGGTCTCAATGTGGCATTTTGCAATTAAACGTAAGTGGGATATATCTTATCCCACCGCCCTTCAAGCGGTTAAATGTATTTTCTGGCATAGTATAACAGTATTTTAGAAAAAACCAACATGTCTCAAGATAAATCCTATAATATATGTGTTTTATACATTTATTTTTATCCCCCCCCTTAAAACTTAAACTTTCTGCCGAGCCTGAAAGATGCATTTTACAGAAAACTCAAAAGTGTGAGTTAATACGCTACATTTCCACCAAGATATTCCTTGCATGACGCTATCTTAAACTTATTCTCTCTACTTGTTACTTTTTTAAAATATGTTACAAAACTGGGTAATTAGTCAGTTTTCACCCTTTGCTATCTTTATGCGTATTATCAGTACAGAATATTTAATTGACTTTTATGTAAGATTTAGCATATCAGTCTGCAATGCCACGTTTACCGTCAGAGCAATAAGATGAACCTATTCGGTTATATGAACAAAAATTATCCCCACATGGTTATTTATGCACGGTCGTGAGCTTAATACATCTCATGTTAATATAGTTCGAGCCAGAATTTTATTTTAAAAGTGTATTTTCTGTTTTATTTGCTTTTTGTTGAATTATTTTTCTGAGTACAATTTCTGGTGCAAAATACGTCCATTTGGTCTAATTTAGTAATAAAATGTCTGGTTTGTAAGGAGTCAATGTCCGTTCAATTTTCCAATAAAAACCATCTAGTGCAACGTTTTTTACTTTAATTTCAGAAAACTGTTTAGCATGATATAAAATTTCTTAAAAAAAAAAAAGATTTTTATGATAAATAAATAAAGAGTCAGTCATTTATCATATCTCTTGTTATATATTTCTGAGAAAATTTAAATCTTTAATGAACTAGGCATCTATTAACTTGACTACTGCACTTACAAGCTTAGTAAAGTATACAAAACTATTTAAAATTGCAAAAGCGTAAAATTTTCGGGGATTTTTTTTTAAATTATTTTAACTCAAAATTCAGATGATAGTGAAAAATGACCAAATTATTCATTCTCGAGAATTTGAACGAAATGAAAACATGCAACTATGTATTAAATTGAAAGAAAGTATGAAACCAAAGCAGTATTTTCCTAGAACAGCCATTTGGTTGTTTCAAATAACAATCCAGATTTTTTGGCAATATAGTTGTTCTTAGAGAATATTGTGCAGTTCAGATATCATGATTTATTAGTTGTTCTTTGCAAATATTGTGTTGGCTGTTTTATCGTCTAGTTAGCTTAAACGGAATAATATAACTAACTAATAACTAAAATAATTAAATAAGCCAATGATTCTGGGTTCCCAAATTAGACATATTTTCGCTAAGATGGGAAAATTATTTTTCGTAATAAGCAGGTTATAAAAAATAAAATTTAAAAATCTACAAAACATCAAAACACAAAAACTGACGCAAAAAAAAAAAAAAAAAAAAAAAAAAAAAAAAAAAAAAAAAACCTGCTTTGTAATTTGTTTTTAGGTAGATTTCGTATGAAATACTACCCATTGCAATCGCACAATAATTCATATCGCAATATACGAACAAATTTATTTGATTTTAATCAAAAGCTCTTTTTCACATATGAGGACCCCAGAAGCCAAGGGTATAAGTGACAAAATTGAAAAAAAAATAAATAAATAAATAAATAAACTAAATACACAGACGACCTAAAAATATACTTTTTTACATTTCAGGTAAAGAAATATAAGTGATTTTCTTATTATTTGCTGAGTTATATATATATCGCAATTTATATATCTTCTATATATATATATATATATATATATATATATATATATATATATATATATATATATATATATATCTCACTTTTTTATGAACACGATAACTTCTATAATTCTTCACCAATCTCCACCAAACTGGTACATAAAATCAAAGGGGATAGAATCTCGGCTAAGTTCGTTAATGGGCAAAATCGGACCAAGGGGGCCGGAATAGGGGGCGTTTTTCTGAAAACCGAAAAAACGCCATAACTTCTTAATTATAGTAGATATCGAATCGGTTTAAAGTCCATATTACTTCTTAAAAATGGGCCAAAAGTTTATGCATGACAGATTCTTGATAAATTTAGAAGTGGGCTCAAGGGGCGAAAAAAACAGGGGTTTTGAGAGAACAAAATTCATAACTTCGTCAATTTTCAAGATATCAAGTCCAACTAATTTTTTTGTAAATGTTCTTAAAATTATCTAAAACTTTTGTATTTACAAGTTTTTGATAGGATCAACTTTTACCCATGAAAAAAATTAAAAACGAAAAGAAAAAGGACGATGAAAAAAGAGAAAAATCCATAACTCCGTCAATTTTTACGATATCAAATCTGATTAAATTTATTTTACATCTTCTCAAAAATATCTACAACTTTTATATTGACAAGTTTTTCATAGGGCCAATTCGTATAGCAAAAGGAAATTAAACAAAAATAGGAGTTGGAGAAAAAACCTCAAATCCAAACTGCTTATATTCTGACTCATTTTAAATTCACTTTTGGTTTTAAACGCATCCAAATGGTAGATCCTCTTATTTTGAAACTGTATAAAGTGACGCACTGGTCAATTTTCTGATAAAGACAGAATATATTTCAAAAAAGGCTACCAAAAAGGGTATTTTGAACAGAATTTCCCAAAGTCATCGGGACTGAAAATATAAGGAAGTGTTCAAATAAGAAATTGCGTTTTTTTCTGACTCGTTTTTAAATGCATTTTTGTTCTCAAACTCATCCAATTTACAGATCCTGTTATTTAGGAACTACATAACGTGATGCGTTGGTCAGTTTATTGATAAAGACGGAATATATTTCAAAAAAGGCTACCAAAAAGGGTATTTTGAACAGAATTTTCCGAAATCATCGTCATTGAAAATTTAAGGAAGTGTTCAAATAAGAAATTGCGTTTTTTTCTGACTCGTTTTAATATCCATTTTTGCTCCCAAACGCATCCAATTTACAGATCCTCTTATTTAGGAACTATATAATGTGATGCATTGATCGGTTTTTTGATAAAGACAGAATATATTTCGAAAAAGGCTACCAAAAAGGGTATTTTGAACAGAATTTTCCGAAGTCTTTGTGATTTGAAAATTTAAGGAAGTTTTCACATAGCAAATTGCGTTTTTTATGACTCGTTTTAAAATCCATTTTCACTCTCAAATGCATCCAATTTACAGATCCTCTTATTTAGGAACTATATACTGTGACGCATTGGCCAGTTTTTTGATAAAAATAGAATATATTTTTAAAAATGCTGTCAAAGTGAGTATTTCGCACAAAATTTTCCAAAGCAATCATGATTAAAGAATTAAGGATGTATTCAAACAACAAATCGGTTATTTTATGACTCATTTTCAAATTAAATTTTTTTCTCAAATGCATTCAACTGACAGTTTCTTGTTATTTAGGAACTGTATAATGTACTGTTGTGGTCGATTTTTTGAAATTCAGAATTTATTTCAAAATATGTTGTCAAAATGGGCATTTGAGGTGAATTTTTCTTAAGATGATTCTGATAAAACCAGTTTTTGCAGAAAAATGAAATAATTTTTTTTTCATAAACGGCCAAATGAAGTTATTAAACTGGGTTTATCTCTAATCATATATATATTTTTCATTTGTTGAAATAAGCACTCTTCGAAATCTACCTCCGCCTATAGGCCCAGCCGACAGGGATTATTTGCATATAGAGTTTTGGCTGTAGCATATAAAAAAAAAGAGTGAAACCTTGAATTATTATTTTAGTTTCACCATAATATAGAGAGGTAAGGTTTCATGCTTTTGATTAATTTGTACCATCAGCTGATTCAACACTGATAAAAGGAATCACAATGTTGTTACGAATGTTCCTATGATATATGAACTGAACTCAAAAATTTCCTATTGATCTCAAAAATTGATACGGAAATAAATTACTATATGCTTAGCTTCTAAATACATCTTTTTAAATATAGCGTATTGATAAAAAATGAAGAAACTTTGAATTATTGTAGAAATTTCATTACAAAGCATTGAAACATTAAATGAATCATTTTTTGATGCTTCTATAAATTTTTCACATCATATGATCAATGTTGATCAAATTATTTTCAAATTGTAGTTTTGAAGATTCTGAAAATAGGTGAGAAATTTAAACCGTGAAAAATTTTAAAATACCGTACAAGTAATAATTTATTTTTTCTACGAAACAACTGAACTCAAAAGATGACAAGGAAAAACAGCGTTGCGATTTTTTTAAAGAAATCTTCCATATCGAATCACTTTATGAAGTGAAAGATGTTAGTTTTTCTTTCTTCAAGTAAAGTTTTCTTAGAGCGACAATTTTACTCTTTTTAAAAATTATGTATACAAGAGCAGATCGTGATGTTTTCCTTTAATAAATATCATTTGTGTTGATTGTTAAGATTTGAAAGGATGACGCATCTTTCCTTAAGATGAAAAATTTCGTTCCAATTCAATTGTTAATCAAATTTTATTTCCCTTTCAAAATTATAGTATAAGGAACAAACATATTTTTTCTAAAAAGGCACATTTGACAGTTTTTGAAGAATGATATGGATGACACATGCAAAAGCAGTGACATATTTAAGAATGAGTTAAAAACTGGCACAAAACTGAAATCGTTTGAAATGCTATAAATGGACTAAATAATTTTATAGTTCGTTTTGTAATCGGCATAACATGAAAGTAGTTCAAAAGGAAAAAGTGCATATTGTTTGTTAGTATGCCAATTCTTTTTTTTCGGACACATAGTCAGATTCTAATTTTAAAGCATTTTTTATATAAATACAATAAAACCTGAAGAAAATAGAAATTATCTATGACAGAATGTTATTTCTGTTATAGGAAAATATATTAGTTCTGACACATACTGTGACGAAGTGACCTGTGGTGCGTACATTGATAAAACTGTACACAATGTTTATCCAGTTAGTTTACAATTCACAATGGTTATAATTTCATTTAATCTTACAGAGACCGGTATAGACCATGAGGCGGCAGCACAACCAATCATCTCACGTTGAGTTCACAGTTGAAATTCCAGAATTAGTTAAAACACTATTCATATACTGAAATGTAATAGATTTACTAAGTAATATTTTGGTTTACCGCTGTGTTTTCCTTCTCCCAGTCCTCCATGTCTCCATACCTTTGCGTGCAGGAAAACACAATGGTAAACCTTTCAGTCAACCGCTAAAACCGGGTTTTCAGGTGCTTTCCACCAATATATGACTTGGCAGGCCGATTGCATTTTAATATGCGAATGAAGTTTTAACTGATTCTGTAATTTCAGAGGATGAGATAATTGTCTGTGCTGCCACTTCACAGTATATAAATTTTAGACATTTTTAATGAAAAACTCGTGCATTTTACTTATTTGAATGAGGATGGTATATAAACGTGTTTTTTATGTATCTTTCATGAAGTAAATCCTCATTAAGTGCCTTAATTTGGTAAGTTACCGCAGGGTTTTCTCACTTTTTAGTCCAAGAGCCGACCGCACAGTACCCTAAGTCATCGAGCATAAGAAAAATGCCTTTATTTAATTGAAGAGTAGTAATAAGGGAATCTAATCATTCATGTCTGCCGGAAGTAAAGTGGTGCATAAGCCGAAAATTGATACCACTAGTGTTTCACTCGTACGTTTAGCATTGTGTTTGCCGTACAATTAAATGTATGAAAATATGAAAAGTGGGATGCAGGAAAACATAATGCTAAGTCTTCTAGTCAACCACTAGTGGTATTCATTTATGGATTATGCACCTCTTCGCTTCCGGCAGACATGGATGATTAGATTCCCCTATTATTATTCTTCCATAAAATAAAGGGATTTTTTTTGTGCTTGATGACTTTGGGTTTTGTGCGGTCGGCTCTTGGACTATTTCAAATGTCTACAGAAGAAAAAAGTACGATTTTGTTTGTTATAAAGGAACCTTGACTTCACGCAGCAAAATTATGGAAAATCATAAAAATTACAAAAATCATATATCGGTAGGCGAAACAATTAATAATAATAATATTTATGCTTATGACATTGATCAAAAGATTTAAAAAACTTACAACTATATAAAAAATTGGACTTGCATAACATTCTTGGTTTTCAGCCGTGCTCCCTATTTTTTCAACACATTTACATCTAAAAATGGAGCTAGATGGTATGTGAAAAGGCTTTGTAGCCTTCAAGGACTTTTTGGCCAGAATTTTCATAAAGTAATATTCGCTTTATTTGGTGAAAATAAATTATATCGTCAGACATAGAAACTAATATTTTAAGGAAAACTGGTAGTGGAACCCTTAAGGGGCCGCTTCACTCAAATGAAAACACCCGTTCGCTAATGCTAATCCTATGGAAGAAATTTATAAAGATATCTTTAATATTTTAAAATGATTCTTTTTGCATTGGATAGCTGAGATTGATCTGAATGCAGGCCGTTTTTTACTTTCTTGATTTTGTTTGCAGATATTTTTTATGAGAACGCTTTCATTTTCAGAACCGGTTTGGAAAGCAAAATCACCCTCATAAAAATATCTGTAAACAAAATCGAAAAAGTAAAAAACGGCCGGCATTCAGATCAATCTCAGCTATCCGATGCAAAAAGAATCATTTAAAAATATTGAAATGCAACCGAGATATCTTTATAAATTTCTTCCATAGGATTAGCATTAGCGAATGGGTCTTTTCATTTGAGTGAAGCAGCCCCTTAAAATCCTCCGTTACCCTCGATGCGTATGAACCCTGGTGAAGGAAAAAAATACAAATAATGGTTCATCATGTTGTGTTACTTGTAGAACAACTATACATAGTTGAAAAACCTTGTTAAAATAATACAATTTTCAGCTGTGTCGTGGAGATTCATCGTATCGATACTCTGTACGGCAAAACAAATATCATACACTGCAAAAAAAGGACAATTTTACGGAGATTGTACGGGCAATCGGGTTACCGGTACAATTCACTGTTTTTTAACGGAAAAATTCCCCTAAATTCCAGGAAAAAAATGAAAATTTCTTTGGAATTTACGGGAACTTTCTTGTTAAAAAAAAAGTGAATTGTATTGGTGTCCTGGTAACCAGTACAATTTCTGTAAAATCGTCCGATTTTTTTACAGTTTATAAGAACATATTTGCTAAAACGGAACACTATCTAAAGCAGAAATTTTTGTATTCTCAAAATTATCTTGAAACCAAAATCTACCACAAGTTTTTCTTCTTCCGATTAACTTTCTGTAACACATTTTGTTATTTTAAACTACCCATTTCTCATCAACTGTCATGAAATGCTCTAGTATTTATTTCCATTTGGTCCATGCTAAGGAAATCTTCATTGTTTTAAGTGTTTCGAATCAATCGTTATTGGCATCTGTCAATAAGGCTGTTCGTATCACATTTGTCAAGATTCCTTATCTTTCCTCATTACCGCTGTGAGAACTTTTATAAAACATGTTTTTGATTTCTGGATGACCTTTCTTCTTTTGTATATTTCTAATTCTGTCATGTTCTTCAATTTGAAATATACCATTTAAGAACGGAAGATATGTAACTGTGTTTGACTAAGCAGATTCATATCTGATCTAAATCTTCGCCACGCGTTTGAGTGGGTAGGTACATATCTGGTCTAAATCTAAAACAAATATGAATTGGATGTTTCGGAAGTACTCGTTTTATTTTAATATCTTCGATATCGTTTTATTATGTAAACATATAGATGCAGATTAAGAGTTTTGTTTTATAAGCAGAGGAGTTGCACACAGTATGCAACAAATAATGGTTTCTGTAAACTTAACAAATTTAATTAAACTGTACATGAAATTGAAATTATTACAGTAGACTCCCACAAATCCGCAACCCTAAATTCCGAACATAATTTACTTATGTAAATAATGAAATATTCAATTCAGATATTGAAACAAAATTTGACTTTTTTAGTTTTATATCAATTCCATATATATTTTAATTTGCAAATATTATTAATATTACTGAATTCATGTTATTTTCATGAATGATCAAAATATTGATGATAGCATTGGTAATCATAATCTTCTGACCAAATATATTTATGTATTAATCAAGCATTTTTGGTTATTAAGTCTGGCTAAACGTGAAACAAACCGGAAATAGAAATAATCTAATATAGAAACTGACACATATAAACCTGAAATAGAAATTCGTAATGTACTTTTATTAGGTATGTTTCATTGAATATTTCAGGAAAAATACATTTTATCTTTATAATGAATGTATAATCATACATTATTGATTATTAACTTGACCTTTGCTTTTAATATTTAAATCATTTTAAAAATTATCTAAATATTTATTCTTTAAATTTATTACTTATTTTAATATTTTATAATATTGTAAGCATTCATTATAGTTTCGATTCCATTATTAATTACATTCAAATTACTGTATAGAAATGTAAACAAAACAACGAACAGAAGTCCGCAAAATTCTAAAATCTACACAACCTCTGATCCCAACCCTAGTAGCATGCATGGTCACAGTAATGTCACAGTGACGTCACTGTGAGTCACTTTCGTCACATCACATCTGTGACCAAAATGCCACCACTCAGTGATGTCACAGTGCGACTGAGATGTGACTTTCTTAAAAATCTTTAGAAATTTATAAATATCCTTCAAAGCATGTTATTTACTTTAAAAATCATGTTTCTGGCAATTTAAATATCGTCGCTTTTGTCACAGTTTTGTCACAATGTTAATGTCAAATTAGTCACAAATGACACATTTGTCACAAATTTGTCACATTGTGACCACTTTGTAAAACGTCACAAAAGAGCTCTAAAACGGCCATAACGACTTCACATTTTAGTCACTGTGACTTCACATCGACGTCACGTGACGTCACATCGACAATCGATGGTCACAAAGTCACAATGTGACTTCACAACGACGTTGCAGTGACGTCACTATGCTTTACGGGAAGCTGTGAGAATTTGAGGGAGACTACTGTATTACAATATTAGAGTATTACAAGAATCTGGACTCTTGTCGTTATAAAGTCGTTTATGAATAGTAGATGCGCATTTTTTATGTTTAACAAACTTAACTAAATTGATTGAAGTTGAAAGTACTATTACAACACTTGTCGACATACAATCATTTATGTCTAACAAATGTGAATTTTGTAAATATAATAAATTTAACTAAATTGTGTATGAAGTTGAATTTACTATCACAATATAGCAGTATAATATTACAACGATTTTAATTTTTGACATCATACAATAAATAACACAAGAACAGTAGATGTACGTTTCTTAAATTCAAAAAATTTCAAATTCTCAAATTCTTAAATTCAATAAAGACAATAGGCTAATGAAGAATTTTTGGACATGTTATAGAAAATATTGTATTACAATAAGATTTAACTTGCATTGCAACTTTCTAATACTTTTTCAGCTTTATTACATATGAACTTTTCAGAAAAGTAGCCTTTATTTTAAATTTAAAGAGTGAAATATGTGTTTAAAATAAAAGAATCGCAAACAACCCAAATAGAATTAAACAAATAATAATAATAATTGTTACTATTACATGTCTAAACATAGATAAAGTCATATAGTAAATGCACAGCCGTATACTAACATTGCTATATATAAATAGTAGCGAAAGTATCTCTTAAAACATAATAATACTCCATTGAAAGGCATGTACTATTAATAGAACACTAGATCCGAATGGGTTAATTGCTAGGAACAAGAAGATGAAAACACACCTGCTAAAAAATTATATTGAGAAATTTGTTTAGTAACATTCGTCAAAGAGTAAATGAAAAACTTAGTCAGATTTCTATCATTTCATTCCTCACGAAACATTGATGTAAACTACATTTTTATTTTTTTATATTATATTAAATGCAAAGACAAATAGTATTAAAATTTTCGTTCATTCTTTTTCTTTTGTATTAATTAAATTATTAATTTCCTATTGTATTATAATTTGACACTTTCTATCTTTTCTCCCAAATTATCCATAAAAATTTGCACAAATTTTATTATTCGAATATTCCCTTATCTGAGATGAGGTATTTCCCAACGATCCTGGTTAATCAAGTCTGCTGTATTTCATTTATAATGGAGAAAAAAATCTGAACTATGACCTCTTACTGTTTATATAAGAAACATTCACCCTTCTTTCATGTCATTTAGATACATACTTATCTATTATCTCACAATTTTTCACGTTATTGAGCCCTTTTGTTCTTTGATCTAATTTACTCTTTTGTTAATAAGTTTTGGGGATTATGTATAATAAGGAAGCGTTACATGCAAGGAAGTTGGAAAGTAAATTGAATTTCATAATATTTCAGTTTCACTGCTTTCGTTTGTATTTGCTCTTTATAAAATTAATTTAGTTAAGGTTCATATAACGAAGTAGGACAGCGGTCACGAAGGTAGTTTTATGCCGTGCTGCTCTTCTCTTCGGTGTATTGTTTGTTGATGATGCATAGACATCTATTGTATTAATTCATTAAAATTAATGACTACTTTACTAGGTACAGTTCATTTTTCTGTTGTCTGTTGTTATTAGCTGTTTTATTACTTTCACTTGTATACTTTATTTAAAATTCTGAAACAAATTCCCTGTTGATGCAATTCCTTCACGTAATAGCAATTGTTCGGAGCAAAACAGTCTTAAAGTCGTTAACACTTTTAACAAAAACAATGAGTAGAAAGAGATTGCAAAAAATAAATTAAACCATGTTCATTGATCATGTAACTCGATTTTGATCACCATTATATTTACTCCCTCCCACCAAAAAAATAATTTACAACACAAAAAATAAATAAACTGTGTTAATTATAAATTTCCTATTTAATATTTTCCCTCTCTAATAAAAACGTTCTTTTTGATACTACGTACATTTATACTTCATCGACATTTTTAAATGCTGAAATAAATTTCCTGTTGATGCAATTTCTTCACGGAAAGTGATTGGTTGGAACAAAACAGTCTTAAAGTCATTAACACTTTCAGCAAAAGCAATGAATAGAAAGAGGTTGTAAAAAACAAATTGAACTATGTTCATTGATCATGTAACTCAACTTTAAACATCATTATACTTTCCGAAAAAAATGCACAATATAAAAAATAAATAAATAAACTGTGTTAGTTATAAATTTTCTATTTAATATTTCCCCTCTCTAATAAAAACGTTCATTTTGATACTACATACACTTATACTTCACCGACATTTTTAAATGCTGAAATAAATTTCTTGTTGATGCAATTCCTTCACGTAACAGCAATTGTTCGGAGCAAAACAGTCTTAAAGTCGTTAACACTTTTAGCAAAAACAATGAGTAGAAAGAGGTTGCAAAAAATAAATTAAACCATGTTCATTGATCATGTAACTCGATTTTGATCACCATTATATTTACTCCCTCCCACCCCCCCCCCAAAAAAAAAAATTTACAACATAAAAAATAAATAAACTGTGTTAATTATAAATTTCCTATTTATTATTTTCCGTCTCTAGTAAAAACGTTCATTTTGATACTACGTACACTTATACTTCACCGACATTTTAAAATGCTGAAATAAATTTCCTGTTGATGCAATTCCCTCACGGAACAGTGATTGTTCGGAGCAAAACAGTCTTAAAGTCATTAACATTTTCAGCAAAAACAATGAATAGAAAGAGGTTGTAAAAAACAAATTGAACTATGTTCATTGATCATGTAACTCAACTTTAAAAATCATTATACTTTCCGAAAAAAAAAATGCACAATATATAAAAAAAATAAATAAACTGTGTTAATTATAAATTTCTTATTTAATATTTTCCCTCTCTAATAAAAACGTTCTTAGATACTAAGTAGACTTATACTTCGCCGACATTTTTAAATGCCGAAATAAATTTCCTGTTGATGCAATTCCTTCACGGAACAGTAATCGGTTAGAGCAAAACAGTCTTAAAGTTATTAACACTTTCAGCAAAAACAATGAATAGAAAGAGGTTGTAAAAAACAAATTGAGCTATATTTATTGATCATGTAACTCGGTTTTGATCATCATTATATTTTCTGAAAAAAAAAAGGTACAATATAAAAAAATCCCTGTCGGCATGGCCTATAGGCGGAGGTAGATTTCAAAAATTTTTCATCTCAAGAAAAAAAAAAAAAAAAAGATTAGCGATAAACGCAGTTTAACTACGTTATTCAGCCGCTTTTAAAAATTTTTTAATTTCATTGTTCTGTAAGAACTGGTTTTATCAAAATCCTCTTAAACGAAATTCGACTCAAATGCCCATTTTGGCAACATATTTTGAATTATATTCTTACTTTATTTAAAAAACTGACCAATATGCTCATTATATAGTTCCTAAATAACAAAAAACTGTTAATTAAATTCGTTTGACAGCAAAACTGAATTTAAAAATGAGTCATAAAATAACCAATTTATTATTTTAATACATTCACAATTCTTTCATCAAGATCGCTTTGGGAAATTTTGTGCGAAGTGCCCACTTTGACAGCTTTTTTTAAATATATATTTAGCCTTTATCAAAAATCTGACCAATACGGCACATTACACAGTTCCTAAATAACAAATAACTGTCAATTGAATGCGTTTGAGAGCAAAATTGAATTTAAAAATGAGTCATAAAATAAACAATTTGTTATTTGAATACAGCCTCAATTCTTTTATCATGATCGCTTTAGGAAATTTTTTTGCGAAGTGCTTACTTTGACAGCATTTAAAAAATATATATTCATCCTTTATCAAAAAATCGACGAATACGCACATTATATAGTTCCTAAGTAACAAAAAACTGTCAATTGAATGCGTTTCAGAGCAAAATTGGATTTAAAAATGAGTCATAAAATAACCAATTTGTTATTTGAATACCCACAGTTCATTAATGAAGATCGCTTTGGGAAATTTTGTGCTAAGTGCCCATTTTGGCAGCCTTTTTTGAAATATATTCTGCCTTTATCAAAAAACTGGCCAATCCGTCACATTACATAGTTTCTAAATAAGAGGACCTGTAAATTGGAAGGGTTTGAGAACAAAAATGAATTTAAAAATGACTCAGAAAAAACGCAATTTGTTATACTTCCTTAATTTTTCAAAGACGATAACTTCGGGAAATTCTGTTCAAAATACCCTTTTTGGCAGCCTTTTTAAAAATATATTCTGCCTTTATCAAAAAACTGGACAATAGGTCAAGTTATATAGTTCCTATATAAGAGGACCTGTAAATTCGATGGGTTTGAGAACAAAAATGGATTTAAAAATGAGTCAGAATATAAGCAGTTTTGATTTGAGGTTTTTTTCTTCAACTCCTATTTTTGTTTAATTTATTTTTGCTTTAAAAATTGGTTCTATGAAAAACTTGTTAATATAAAAGTTGTAGGTATTATTGTGAAGATGTAAAATAAATTTAATTAGATTTGATTGCTTAAGAATTGAGTAAGTTATGGATTTTTTTCTTTTTAACCCCCCCCCCCTTTTTCTTTTCGTTTTTAATTTTTTTCATCGGTAAAAGTTGGTCCTATCAAAAACTTGTAACTACAAAAGTTTTAGATAATATTAAGTACATTTACATAAAATTTAGTTGGATTTGATATCTTAAGAATTGACGAAGTTATGAATTTTTTCTCCCAAAAACCATGCTTTTTTCGTTCCTTGAGCCCATTTTTAACTTTATCAAAAATCTGTCATGCATAAACTTTTTGCCCGTTTCTTAGAAGTAATATAAACTTTAAACTGATTCGATATCTATTTTAATTAAGAAGTTGTCGCGTTTTTTCGGTTTTCACAAAAACCCTCCCTATTTGCACCCCCTTGGTCCGATTTTGCCCATTAACAAACTCGACTGAGATTTTAAGCTCCTTGATTTTATGTAAAAGTTTGAAAAAGATCTGAGCATTATTATGGAAGTTATCGTGTCTAGAAGAAAGTGATATACACCGATAGATAGATAGATAGATAGATAGATAGATAGATAGATAAACTTTTTTACTGATGGTAGTCTAGGAATCATGATTCGTGTAGATCTGCAAAAATTTTTCAGAAATTCCAACATGGGAGAGAATGCAATAGGTAGTATTTCATACGAAATCTACCTAAAATAAACAAACTGTGTTAATTATGAATTTCCTATTTAATATTTTCCCTCTCAAAGAAAAACGTACATTTTGATACTACGTACACTTATACTTCACCGACATTTTTAAATGCTGAAATAAATTTCCTGTTGATGCAATTCCTTCACGGAACAGTGATTGTTCGGAGCAAAACAGTCTTAAAGTCATTAACACTTTCAACAAAAACAATGAATAGAAAGAGGTTGTAAAAAACAAACTGAACTATGTTCATTGATCATGTAACTCGATTTTGATCATCATTATATTTTCCGAAAATAAAAAAAAACACATAGATTTCGAGAAAGTCAAGGTCGACCAATGAAGATCATTGGATCAGGGGCGTTGGCCTAGGAAGAGGAGATATTATATTACGAGAGATTCGTGCTCAAGATACTAATTATTGTACCTTACATTTATTTATGTATATAAAAAAGTTGCTCGGGGGGAATAACCCTACACATCGGAAAAGCAGGATGTAGCATTTGAACTGATTTAATAATCAGAGGTTGAATGTTAGTCTTTATATGGTCTAACAGAAGTTCCATACAGTTCAATAGGTTGCTGTTATTTCGATTGGTCGAGTTAAACATTAGGTTTAGTAGTAGTAATTGATTGGTCGAGTTTCGATTGTGAAAATTAAATTACGAAACTGATATTCATTCTGTAATAATAATAATAAATAATTATTTATATTTTAGAATATTATCAGAAAATTATTTAAAACCCTTTCCGGGGGCCCTCCCCCAGCCTGGGATACAAAATTTTAATTCTAAACTTGAAAATGACACTAGTAGTATTTTAATAAAATTTTGCTTTTACAATGAAAGCTTAAATTATGGAGTTCTTAATTTTTTAAAAATCGAATCTAAATTCCAGTGCCAGTCGATATTTTTTTTTTCATTTTATTACCAGAATTTGATCGTGCCGGAAAGGGTTGGTAAAATTCATCACAAAGCATACCAGTTTAATTCTGTAATATCCATGGCAGCACTTTTACTATTATCAATATTCCTAATTTAATACATTTTTTATTCAGATGTTTCTTGTTCACACCATAAATTTAAAATAGACATTTTTGATTTAATTGACGGTTGACATTTCGTTATTAAATAAATCTAAATTCGTTGCTTAGATTTTCTGGGGCGAATTGCGGTTCTCTGAATTATGCAATTTCTGGAACTCATTCCACCCCAGGAATTAGATGGTTGAATTAGAAAAAGCGACATAACCTGTTTTCGTATGTTCAGTATCGTATATTTCAGTATTTATTGATTTATAGTCCTTTTAAATAACAGAGGCGATTGATCTTGACAAACGTACCCCTCAGTTTTGTCAACTGAGCGGGAAATTACAAGTAGTTCTATCATGCGTTTCGAGGAAGCATAATCTTACTTTGTCAAAGTCAGTTGCCCTCGTTATTTTAAAAGAACTATAGTGGGCGGGGTGGTAATTTTAAAGATTCTAATAGTGAATTTTCGAGTTCATGAGGAGCCTTATTAGCTAAGTCCTGAAATTTCGAGATTATGAATTTCTCGGTACCAGTATTTTCTTATAGAAAATTTCTTCTGAAATTAGGAGAAATTTTGCGTGTTTAACGTAGATTTATTTCTCTATCAAAAAAGATATACTGATATTGGTCTCGAAAGTATTGATTATTATTGCTATTTTCATATTTTCCGGGGTTTTAATGGATTTTATGCCATCCTAAACGTCAATAACATACATGAGTTACATGGTGATCTCATTAAATTTACACCAGTTGATAGACAGTCAAACTAAATTTTTAAATACTTTTCAACTATGTTGGAAAGTGTTAAAAACAAAATTTAAGCAAATACTGTAATCACAAAATTTCCATCTAATTTATTTCAGTTCAGAAGCAATTGCAGTGGAATCGTGCATGAATCTTGAAGAGCTAGAGATTTCATATAGTTCTTTGTTTATAAGTTGTTGCATTATTAATGCAGGAACTTTCGCTCGAAGCTACCTGTGTCAGTGTTTGTAAAACATTTTCCATCAACAAAATTAGAAAGTAAAAGCTGACAAAAAAGATGATTGCTTATAAAACAAGCATCAGATGATGATATGCAAAGATAAAATGCATTAGGATGAAATCACGTCTTCTTATTACGATAATGACCAAATAATCTTGCATAAGTGTGCTCTACTTTGAGCTTTTGGATAGCAAATCTCAATAAAAAATGAGGAAATAGCCCCAAACACTTTATCTGTGGTGAAAGGGAAAGCCATAATAGCAAAAAAGAAGGACAAATAAACACAGTTTATTACTAATATATGACTTGCATTTGCATAACAGTGGTAATAGGTTTTTTAACAAGTACATTTTTTCTGACATTTTAACCTGCTTTAACGAGAGGGAAGTTCACAGTGCGATTAAGTTTTTTAGTATATCAAAAATTACTCTGTTATTAGCTGGCACGCGCGGCGTTGTCCAAGCCTGTCAGAAAATAACACACACACACACAAAAAAAAAAAACTAAGAAATATCGCGATATTATGTCTCGAAAAGTTTTAAAACTGCTGCGCAAAAATCTCTTAAATTCTCTAAAAATTCACGGAAGATCCAAAAACTGTCAAATAAATGTTATTAAAAAAAGGACAAAATTTATGATATTGGGCTAATATATTAAAATGTAAAACATGATTTTCGTTTAACTAACATTTAACTATCGCCTCAAAATAAATAATTAAATAATTAATAAAATAATAAAATTGAAATAAAAATAAAAATAAAAAATGCTTACAATTTTATAAAAATTAACTATAAAGGCAACAACCGTAGGGAACAAAATTTATTGTAACAGCGTAAAAGTTTGAAACTAAATTCCGTTTAGGAAAGTCAAAAAATCGCCACTAAACGCGTAAAATGACTGCAAATTAAAATATTGCAAAGAACGAAATTTTTTATAGTGTGGAATAAGCATTATGACAGAAATATTTTCATAAATGTCAACAAATTGATGCAAAACGCAAAAAAATGCTAAAAATTGCATTAAAAATCCCAGCGGATAAAATGTAGCATACTAGGATAAAAATTTATAACCGTAGTTCTTTTGTGAACATTAAAAATGTCGCAAAATGCAAAAAATCGAATGAAAAATGGTCAAAAATTTAAAATTGCAGAGACAAAATTTGTCATATTAGAGTAAAACTTTCAAACTGAATCTCAATGTCGAAAAATCGTTGTTTACGCGAAAAAACTGAAAATCGATATGAAAATTCGTTACAATTCAAAAACGCTGTACGAATTCTGAATAATATGTATTGGAAAAACATGGTAAAATTTACTATATTGAGCTACATGAATGAAACAGAATTTATTTAATAATATAGTAATATTGCCGTAAAGCGTGAAAAATCACACAAAAAATTAAATGAAAAATGTAATAACAAATATAAAATCGGACTTCGAGATTTAATTAAAGAAACAGATATGCATTTTTGCCATATTGTTTGACTCTGCATGTAGCAGTCTCTAAATTCAGCGGTCTGTATACACTCACAAAAATTAATTTAATTCCTCATTACTTTCCTCTGTTTTTACAAGAAAAAATTATTGGATTTGTGAAAAATTTCAAATTCCGGTTTTTGACGGATTTAGATGTTTTTTGGGTCAGAGAACCCGAAAAACATGTTTTTTACAAAATGTCTGTCTGTGAGTCTGTTTGTGTGTCTGTATGTGTTATAAATTTTGTGGGTGCTCTATCTTAAGAAGTAATGAATGGAGTTTAATAAAACTTTAGATTCTATTAGGAACTGATACTGATTACTTTTTGATGTAAATCGCACACTAGATGCCACTGCTATGCTGTCTTTTTCACGATTTCCGCAATATCTATATCTCAAGAACTAATGAATGGATTTTTATAAAACTTCAGATTCTTGTACTCTTGGAGGTATAATATGGAGCTGATTACTCTTTGGAGTAAATCGCCCAACAGGTGGTGCTACTATGTGGCATTATTCATGATTATCGCGATAGCTCTATCTCAAGAACTAATGCACGAATTTTCTTGAAACATCAGATTCTGTTAGTCCCTGATCTAAATTAGTGCTGCTTAGTTTTTAGAATAAATCGTTCAACAGGTGGCGCTTCTGGCCAGATTTTTTCGCGATTTGCGTTATGATTCAATCTCAAAAACTAACGCACGGATTTTCATTAAACTTCAGATTCAGTTAGAACTTGCCGTAAGTTGATGCTGATTAGCTTTTGGCACCTAAACAGTAAATCACCTAACTGGCTGTAGATACAATGCACTGGTATGCTAAATTAATGCTGCTTAGTTTTTAGAATAAATCGTTCAACAGGTGGCGCTTCTGTCCAGATTTTTTCGCGATTTGCGTTATGATTCAATCTCAAAAACTAACGCACGGATTTTCATTAAACTTCAGATTCAGTTAGAACTTGCCGTAAGTTGTTGCTGATTAGCTTTTGGCTGTAAATCACCTAACCGGCTGTAGATACAATGCACTTCCATGCTTCATTTTTCAAGAAAACATAGATAAAATAAAATAGATAAGGTAGGTGAGATAAGATTGAAAAAATTTTTGGGATTTCCTCACTAGTTTTTACATATATAAATTTATGAATTATCTTTTTTTTTTTTTTTTTTTTTTTTTGAAAGGCGCATTCTTTAAAACGATTCGCAGTACCTTATATCCAAATATGATTCAACATCATAATGCAGTTCATAATTTGGTTATTGATTCATAATCTAATTCTAGTTTTGGGACGTTTTGTATGAAATTTCATACGCAAGACATTCATGCACGAGAGCTCTTTAAATGTAATTAACAAGTGGATATATATTCATAAATTAATTGCAGTGCATGGTGGGTTGTAACAAATTCTATTTATAAAACGGTACATCAAATTAATTGAACAAATATTGAAATTTCGCTGCTTCAAAGCCAGTTATTTTTCTATAGGTGCACAAAATACACTTTTGATACGTGTTTTCTCGTA
Organism: Maratus speculifer; assembly: GCA_964019185.1. Classification (NCBI taxonomy): domain Eukaryota; kingdom Metazoa; phylum Arthropoda; class Arachnida; order Araneae; family Salticidae; genus Maratus; species Maratus speculifer. The sequence goes on along the minus strand of OZ025303.1, from coordinate 109,577,380 downwards.
AAATGAAAGACAAATTCTATGTCAGTCACTGTTGAATTCAGGGGGTGTTCCGAGGGGGGACATTCCCCTCTGGACCTATTAAATGTCCCCCCCCGGATAATTTGAGATTTTGTCTTTTCAATGGTAAAAGAATATAATTTCTCCTCCGGAACGCTATCGTGTCCCCCCCCGGAGCCACAGAAGTCCCTCCCGGAGAAAAGTGTCTGGATTCAACACTTAAGTCAATCTTTAAAAGAAAAGAAAATCATAAAATTTGTTTCATCGTTTTCGCTGCAATAAAAAAAGGCTGTACATTGTTAAATCTGTAACAAAAAGACTGTATGTAATCTAAATGTCTGTAAATTGTTAAAATTTAATCAAAAATACTAGAAAAGGAAAATTCTGAATTTTTATTCGGGCTTGTATTTACTTTCATTGTGAGAACGAAGTTTTTTTTTGTCCATGTTACTTCTTGGAAATGTTCCACTGGATGCTCATGCAGAAGTGTAACCGATCGGATTACATGTGTTGTGAAAAAGTAAAATTTAATAAGTGCTCTTATTCTTTATTGTAAAATGAGCAAATCTGGTAGGTGTCTATATGTTTATGTGTGTATGTAAAATTTATCTGAAAACAGCTCTAGCGATTTTGAGTAAATTTTGTATCCTACCGTTTTAGGACAGGAGAAGAACCACTCAAAAAGATCACCTGTTCGAGAAAATTCAATTAGTGCATAATTTTGGGGTCTCTACGGGTCAATGTACTTCAATGGGAATGTAGATTGAAACAGTTGTTAAGTTGTTGAAAGTAAGCAGTAAACGAAGTTTCAAAGTTGACGACATTTCGCCAAATGTGGCAATATTTGGCAAGATACTGGCTTCATTGGGGACTTTTGTGCAAGAAAATGTACTTCCGAATGCCAAAATCAAAACACATGTTTACCGCTAAAAGAAATATGTTGTGAAATTCAACAAAAACATTTTCAATAAGATCCACTATACATAATTCTATTATTCCGAATCTAACTAAAAATGTAATTTGGAAGGATGCCTTTTTGTTGTAAATATCTATGTAATGTAACATTTATAAACGTGTACATAGTTTTAATATTGATTGTTTCTGATTGATGTTGTTATGAAATAAAAATCTTTATAGCAGTAATACAGACATCACTTATTGTTATACCGAGTAAACACAAAGTTAATTTTAACCAAGCGTAGTTCGGTCTTCTCTTTTAGTTTTTTCTTAAGAAGGAAAAAAAAACTCTGTAAAATTGGTTAGCCTTTTACGTTCAACGCATAAATTCACAGAGCAATTATTTTTGCTTGGCTTGCATTGAATTTCGCGCAAAACATTTCACCAAATTAGACTACAGTAAAACTATATCCTTAATGAGCAATATAATATTGTCCATTTAGATTATAATAGTGTATTATTTTGCACGCATACAGAAATAAAACAAAACCAAAAAACAGTTTTCGAAGGTCCCAAAAGTGACTTGCCTCGAGGGTAGTTCCTTTCTTTTCTGTGTTACAATGTAATTCAACATGTCAGGGGTTGATTACTACGAAAAGAGAGACGTTTATAACATTAGTTACTGCGCTAAATGCTTGTCTAAACTCAATATTTCCTGTCTTTTCATATGATATGCTGTTCCTACTATTTAATAGATCTTTAGAAGTATGTGAGACGAATATGAACTTCTTCATTAAAATCTTTAATGAACCTCATCATGACTAGCTATATCCTAATTGATATGCTGTGGGTGACTGCACTGTCACAGCTAAGTCTTCAGGTCAGTTGAGTATATTTCTAGTAACACAATCCCATCTCTGTATGTCCTTTGCATTTCTTTTTTTTTTCAAAACTACCGAGTTTTTTAAAGTATTAAAAATGTTACTCGCTGCTGTTATTTACAAATAGTAATACAGTCGGTTCACGTTAAGAGGCTACTTCACTCAAACGAAAAGACCCGTTCGCTAATGCTAATCCTATGGGAGAAATTTATAAAAATATCTCGGTTGCATTTCAATATTTTAAGATGATTCTTTTTGCATTGGATAACTCAGATCGATCTGAATGGAGGTCGTTTTTTAGTTTTTCGATTTTGGTTGCAGATATTTTTTATGGGGTTGCTTTCGCTTTCCAAACCGGTTCCAAAAATGAAAGCGTCCCTGTAAAAAATAACTGTAAACAAAATGAAAAAAGTAACTAACGTCAGATCAATCTCAGATATCCAAAGCCAAAAAATCATTTAAAAATATTGAAATGCAACCGAGATATCTGTATTTCTTCCACAGGATTAGCATTAGTGAATGGGTCTTTTCATTTGACTGGAGTAGCCCCTTAATTCGAACTCGTCGGGACCACAAGAAATGTTCGAATTATCCAAAGTTCGAACTATGGAAAGTATGAGAGGAAAACATGCTTAATATGGAACTATTAAAATAGGATTTTATGTTATAGTGTTATAGTATTTCGTCTGTTATCACTTAGAATATGACTTAACCCTTAAATGCATAGGATAGAACGCGTTCCAAAAAATGCGCAATTCAAAGAATCAGAATTCAGACCAGAAATATATAAATAGTAAATTTTTCTTTATTTAATTAAGAATGGTCTGTCATTAAGTAAAGTGAAAATTGTTCTTTTAAATTTCTGGTGAGAATACGGAATCTGTGAACAAAACCCCCAATAAATCGGGAGCACTTTATGGTATCGAAAATGATACAATAAGCATTTAAGGGTTAATATTAAATTAAAGTGTATAAATAAAGTAAATTAATTAAGGGGTTAGAAAGAAGCACACTGGAAGAAAATTTTGAGGTATCACTGATGGACAGACGGGGCACTAATAAAGTGGATATCAAATGCATGGGATTATATATATGCTCGTTCGGAACAATTCTCCAAAAATCAAACATAGAAAATTATTCAAAATATCTAAAGTCAGTGAAAAAGAAAGGAAAAATAAAAAATCCAAATTCTCGTTAGTTCGAATAAATGAAAAATTTTAACGTTATTCTACCATCGAAAATTTCGGGACTTCATGTTTTGTTCGAATTAATCGAAGATTCGATTTATCCGATTTCAAATTCAAGAGAGTCGATTGTATCTGGTATTATTTTTATCTTACTTTATATAATTTTTACTCTTTTTGTAAGAAAATTTCTGAAATAATCATAAAAGAATCAGTCTACATGTTTTTTTCTAGTACATTTACAATTTAATAAAATGCAAATAAAAAAAAAGTAGAAAGTTCATTTCAAAGACATGAGCATTATTTCTTTTAGAATTAATAAGCAAGATCAATTCTGAAATGTATATAATTAACAATAAAAATAGACTTAATAATTGTTAAGTTTGCACATATACATTATTTTCGAAAAAAAAATATATTTTTTCTTCTGTTTTTTTGTTATTGTACGCCCACCGGATGTCATCAACTTGAATACATGAAAGAAAAAAAAATGGTGCCAGTTAAAAATAATAAGCAGTATAAGACGTGATTTCCTTATTTGACGGTTTTACAGCGGAAATGATTTTTATAAAATGTACGTACATAAAGAAATTTGTTCATGCACAATTATTTTTTTCTCTACATCTAAATTTAGAAACTGAAGCTTATACTATCGATCAAGTCGGTTACTATAGCTACATTAGTTTTTCGATCAAATTAGTAGACTTCTAGATGATAAAAACTCGGGTTAATACCCTTTAGAAATTCTAACTTTACAATTCACAAAGAGAAAGGTATAATTAGTTATATATATAAGTATAAACTAATCTATATAATAAATCATAAGTCAGAGACTGACTGTCATTAACAGTTCCGGGCTGACCGCTTCAATTTTAAATGCTAAGCGGATTTTTTGGTACGGTGATGAAGTTAAATGTCATGATTATGGAATTATTTATCATTTTTTCTTCTTAACAAAATAAATAAAAATAAATAAAAAATATTCATTAATTTTAATGTTTTAGTTTTATATAAAAGTTATGTATTTTAAAGAAAATGAGTGAAAATATTATATTTTATATAAAACCAATGAAATACGAAAAAATTGAGAAGTGAACAATGGCGATTTGTCGCCTGTGAATGGCTAAAATACTAAAATAAAAATGCATAAAAATTGATTTCTCTATCAGAACCTTCCGGTTGGATTAGGTGAAGAAAATTAAATTATGAATAAAAATATTGAATGCTTGTGAGTTTTGTGCTTATGAATAAAAGCACAAAAAACTGAATGTAGAAAATTGAAAGAGTAAAGAAAAAAAATTTACTAACATCACTACTACTAATATGCATATATACATGCATATATACAGGCATGTATACTTAAAAAATTGTTGTGAAGTAGCAAAAAATGTATTGAGATGATATCCATATGTATATTGCAATTGCAATTTTAATGTGCATTTACCTTATCATGCTTATAACAATTTCCATATATGGTATGAGTTCAGAAAGTGATAAAAGGGAAATTTCTTTTTAAGTGGTGTTTTAATGACACGATATAAAATGTTTTGAAATTCTAAAAACCTGCTTTCAATAGAATTAGGTAATCTTATTGACATAATAAGACAATTCAGAGTAAATAAAACTGTTGCATTAACAGAATGGATAAAAGATTCCTCACACATTAGAAACGTGTTTCCTGCATTAATTCTATTGACAAATGTCTTCCATAATTTTACAATAAAAATGTTTACAAAGAGTTTTGAATTAAGAAAACCATGTCATTCTGATTACTTTTAAAAGATTGATGTTAACACATGGAGTAACACACCAAATATGTGTACCAGAAATATTTCCCGATGCGTCATTTCACACGAAATCTTGTACTACTGATATTTTTTTCGGCTATGATTTTTCGTTTATGAAAGTCATGCTGAACAATTCTCTTCGATAATTTATTGTAAAAAAATTGTAAGTTTTGAATTAAGAAAACTAGATCACACTGATTGCTTTGCAGAAGATCGCTTTTAACAAGTTGATTGGCACACAAATATGTGTGCCAGATGTATTTATCAAGGTGCCATGTTACATAAATACGTGTGCCATCGTTATTTTCGTTGAAGATAGTTTATCGCTAATGAGATATAATATTGTTATGTGTAAAAGATTCAGTTTACATTATGAACATGCGTTCTGTGATAATTCAGTAGACAAAGGAAAATCACTTACTTTGATAATTTTATAATAAAAATATTTTACAATGAGTTTCGAACTAAAAAAAACATGTTATTCTGACTGCTCTTTAAAAGATCGCTTTTAACACATTCAGTGACACACAAAATATGTGTACCAAAAATATTTCCTGATGTGCCATTTCATTCGAAATCTTGTACCATCGATATTCTTATTGAATATGATTTTTCGTTAATGAAAGCCATGCGTAAACGATTCAGTGTACGTTGGAAATATGTTTTATACAATAATTCTATATAGGCAAAATAAAACAATTCTCTTCGGTAATTTATTGTGAAAAATTATTATAAGTTTTGAAGTAAGAAAACCATGCCACAGTGATTGTTTTGAAGAAGATCGCTTTTAACAAGTTGATTGGGACACAAATATGCATGTCAGATGTATTTATTAAGGTATCATGTTATACAAATATGTGTGCCATCGGTATTTCATTAAAAATAATTTATCGCTAATGAGATGTAATACTGTTATGCGCAAAATATTCAGTTTGCATTATGAGCATGCGTTTTGCAGTAATTTTATAGACAAAAGAAAATCACTCATTACTATAATTCTATTATAAAAAATTATTATAAATTGTGAATTAAGAAAACTATTCCACGCTGACTGATTTTTAGAAGATTGCATTGGACACGTTAACTGATACACAACTATATGTGTGCCATATCACACAAATACATGAGATATCGGTATTTTCATTGAAAATAATTTACCGCTAATGAAATATGATGTTGCCCAGCGTAAAAGATTCCGTTTGCATTAGAAAAGTGTTTTTGCGACAATTCTATAAATAAATAAATAAATAAATAAATAACAACTGTCTTCGATAATTGTACTATAATTTGTTTTATAAATTTCGAATTAAAATAACTTTGCCACACTGATTTCTTTAAAGAAGTTGGCTTTTAACGCATTGACTGACGGACATATATCTGCTCCAGAAAAAGTTTGCGGGTGCCATACTACACAAATACGCATGTTATCAATATTTTCATTGAAGATAATTTATTACTATTGAGGTATAATACTGCCATACGTAAAACATTCAGTTTATTTTAGAAATAAGTATTCAAATATAATTCTATAGACAAAAAAAATTATTTTTCATAAATGTAATATAAAAAATTGTTATAAGTTTTGAACTGATAAAATCATGCCACGCTGATTACATACTGACCAGTGCACAAATACATGCGTCAGAAATATTTCTAGTGTGCCATATGAATATACATGTGGCATCAATTTTTTTGTGGAAGATAATTTATAACTATAAAACGGAAATAACGATTTAATTATTATCATATAGTACTTAATAAATAAGCATATAAGTAAAAATAGATAATCAAGGGTAAGACTTCAATGTATATGTTGAAAATCACGCCAGTTTTTTTGTAAATCCCTTTTTAGTTTATTTTCTTGAAAATATAAGATAAATCATGGTGTACAAAAACCAATTTATTTGTATCCATCATGAAAAAATTGAAAGTGATTAATTGTGCCAGAGGGACCAAGTAGTAGATCCTGGTGTAGCGGAGATTATCGCTACATATCTTTTCCTCTTCATAAAAGCAATAATTATTTCCCTTTAATAAATTCGTTGGTTTATTTTAATTTCCCTTTTCACTAATAAACCCAGTAGTTCAAATTAATTCTACATTTAATAGTTAAGTTCTAACTTTCATACTCCCACTAATAGAAGTAAAACTTTTCATCTTTTGGAGCTCTCTGTATAAAATTAATAATACATCTTCCTTTCTCACAAATTTTCTGTTGTGTCTGGAAAAACATCTGCCCATAGAAACCGCACTTATTAACAAAAGAAAGAAAGCTCTGGGCTTAGTTCATCATAATCTCTTATCCGTTACATTTTTATTAACATCTGTCTTACACACCCTGTTTTCATTCTCACAATTAATGCTTAAACCTAGAAATACTTTTATCTCTGTTTATCCTGACTCTGCCTTCTTTCTGTTCAATTGCGCATCTGGATAATATAATTGTGGTCAGCAAAACTTCAATTTAAGTAACGGCCTGCTTTGCCCTTGTCTACTTCCCTAGCTTAAAATATTCCTTTAACCCTATAAAATATGCGCAGATGTGAAAATGATCTGTGGGTTCCCAGACCGCAAAGGTTTGCTGATACTGAATGTGTGGTTTATCAAATATCGCCAAAATTCTTTGTATGAAAAACTTCTTATGCCTTTTGGCGATAAGGGCTGTGACGTTTGTGTATCACTCCACTGATTGCCATCGTATTGACGAGATGTAGCTCTTGTGAGCTCTGAGAAGTTCTCCCCTTATGGGGAGCCTGCTGTCTTTTAAGTATTGTGAAATAAATGCGTCCTAAAATGTAACTCGCTTTTCGGAGTTTTTTTTGTGTGTGCTTCTTTTGGTAAATCACCTGGGCCTATGAACTAACACCTTTACATATAATTTCTGGTTTATGAGGAAAATTTAACAAAGTTTTCAGACACAATTATTGCTGAAGCCACAGCATTTCAAAATCAAATAATAAATCAAAACACCACTGATACACTTGTCTCTAATTTTAAGGAACTCAAATTCACAATCGAGTGGGATCTTAATATTTTGAAAGAGACCTTTCAGGGACTCAAAGATGAATATACTAAAGTAAAACATGATAAGAAAAATTTATTTTTGGTAAATAACAAATTGTTAGAACGTATACGTGACTTGTCTCAGGAAATAAAAAGTAAAACTAAACCTCACATATCAATTACTCAAAAAGATATCACTCCTTCGGTCAATTCTGCTTGTTTAAAAACTGTTCAGAATATGTCCACACAGACAGATAACAAACTCATTATCAAATCTCCACACACTACAATACATGAAAGTGGCAATACAAATCCCTCTTTCTCTAGTAATCAACAGGTTAATGATTTATGTGACAGTAACAATTTTCATCCCAGTATTTTCAGTACCCCTAGGAAAGATTGTACCAATTTTATCCCTGTTGTAATCATGCGTTTGCCTGAAAATTTTAGCATACCTGACATTATTTTGGCCATTTCAAATCTAACTGATACTTCTTCGCCTCCCATTCAATTTCAAAGCAAAATAAAAATAAAGCATTGTAATTTAGTTAACTGGATTTTTCTAATGCCATCCCACTTTGCTGAAACTTTGCTTGTACATAAATATATCAGTATTCAGTCCACAAAGTTTACTCTTAAAAGGTACATAGATATAAAAAGATGTTTTGCATGTCAAAGTCTATTTCATTTAAGTAAATTCTGCCCTAATGACATAATATGCCCTGTCTGTGCTATGTCACATAAAGATCCTAATTGTGTAAACACACCAAAATGCATTAATTGCATGAGGTGCAATGAATCGAGTAATACTCATTTTGACATTCAACATACAGCCTTTTCTCATAACTGCCCAGCTGTCAAGAGATATATAAACATACAAAGACAATTGCTTCATACAACTGCGTCTATTTCAAATAAGAAATAATTTTTTTCTTTAATTTAATTTTCCTGGTCACACACTACATACTAAAGGATGATTTCACTACGCTTTTTATGCATTCTTTATACATTGTGACAGATTTGTTTTTCAATTTTTTTATAAAACATTTAGTATTTTGTTTCCCTCACATTTCCTGTTACACTTTAAATTTTAACAATGTTTCTTCACATTAATCTTGTGTACAAATGCATATTTTTATTTCTTTCTCTTATTCGGCTATCAAGTGCACAGATGGTTGAGTAATAGAAAGAAGGCAAGTAAGAGTGAAAATTTTGATGCGGGTCGTCAATTTTGTTTTCACTTTGTTTTGGTTGTTTCGTGTTGGTGTACACAATCATTTTAAACATATTTATACATAAGCACACTTTTCTTTCCCCTTTTAACTTTTGTGGATGCAGTAACAGGAATGCAGTTAACATTAATAATATTTATACTCTATTGTTATAGAGCCTACATTTTCCACATTTAATACATTTTTCATGGTAGATAGTTTTTTTTTTGTTCTCAATTATATTTTAACTGTAAAAGGATTTTTGACAGTACAATTACATTTTTTTTACCTTCCTCAACTTTGAGATATATATTTTTTCTTTCTATTACACACATTTTTTTTTCATTCATGTGTTTTTACACAAGGTCATGTGCATTTCTCTCTCGGTCAAGGTATATTAGATACCAGGTCATGTGATTTCTTTTACACTCAATTTTTCCTTCATGTGTTTTTTACACAATGTCATGTGTTTCTCTCTCGGTCAAGGTATAGTAGATACCAGGTCATGTGATTTCTTTTACACTCATTTTTCCTTCATGTGTTTTTACACAAGGTCATGTGCATTTCTCTCTCGGTCAAGGTATATTAGATACCAGGTCATGTGATTTCTTTTACACTCAATTTTTCCTTCATGTGTTTTTACACAAGGTCATGTGCATTTCTCTAGGTCAAGGTATATTAGATACCAGGTCATGTGATTTCTTTTACACTTTTTCTTTCATGTGTTTTTTTACACAAGGTCATGTGTTTTTCTCTAGGTCAAGGTATATTAGATACCCGGTCATGTGATTTCTTTTACACACTATTTTTTTTCATGTGTTTTTGCACAAGATCATGCGATTTCTTACACTATCACATTGTGTTTTTTCTATATACACTCAGTCATGTGCAATACACAAGGTCATGCGAATACACTTTAGGTCATGTGCAACATATCAGGTCATGTGGTTCTTACATTTTTTCTCCTATTTCTCGGGTTGAGGATTGTACACCAATTTCACTTGTTTTCTCAAAACTCGTTCATGATAACACACAACACAGTCTTGTCATGTGTTTACATTTTTTTTTACACTTTTATCATGTGATATAAATCCTTCCCTCAGTAAATATAAAATTACTTTGTAATTAGGTAGTTGAAAACCTCATTCACACAAATATCTTGGATATTTTTTTTTTCTTCTTTTAACACACTTACCGTTAAATTCTCTTCGGTTCATTTTTTTTGTTTTGTTTTTGTTAAATGGCTCATTCTAACATAAAACAGTTGACTTTTTACAGTTTGTCATGCTCACACTTATACATTGCATCTCCATTGTTCAATGTTAGATTTATTCCCTTTACATATTACAGTGCTTCAAAAGACATTTAGTTTTTTTTTTTGTTTGTCACATCTACATTATAGGTTTATTTGGATTTTTTTTTCACACCACATGTAAATTCCCTGGTTACACTTACCTCTTTTTATGTAGTGGCAGTACATAAAAAGAAGGTCACTTACTTCACTAATAATTAATTTTCATTACATGCACTTTATCACAACATTGTAGTTCATCAATAATTACAAATTATTTTGGACAGTGAAATAGTACCATGCAAAAAAAAAAAAAAAAATCTTTCATCGTTTTTTTTTTTTTTTGAAATATTCCAGTTGTAGTAGCACCTAATCCTGACTATTTGTTTACCTTACCCGGACTGACTGTTTCAATTTAATTTATGAGATGAATTACATTTCATCTTATAGTTTTATTTTTGTATTTTTTAATTTTAGCCCCAAAAAGTCGTGAACCGTTCAAAATTATGCCCAAGGTTTCACGCCACACCTGTCTTGCGAAACATTTTTACCTTGAATTGGCCTACCAATTCTTTTATGTTAAATTTTAAGTGACTTCCAAGCGCGCTCCTTTCGTAGATCAGTGCGATTTTACTGAGGAGCGGGGCGGACTTATATTGTACGCAATGTGGGTTCGTCCACTACTCCCTTCCCCCCTAGGGCCGACGTCTTAAACCGAAGCCATAATACTTGTACTGTTTGTACAAGAATAAGGGCTACAACCTTTTTATGGGCATGCCAGTGGCATCTCTTTTTTTAGTAGTCCTGTGCCTTATGCACAAATTTTCATTTTCAATTTTTAACAGCATACATTATTTTTAGAACATATTATTTTAGTTAGTTTTCTTTTATTTTTGTTTTAAATATATACTATTTGCGATTTGTGTTTTATATATATATTTTTGCTTGCAATTATGCCATTTTGATCTCAAAAAGATCAATTTAAAGAGAAGTTCTCAAATATTAAGCTAACAGGTGATCACAAATAAATAAATAATAGACTTCTCAATTTTTGCTCATGACAAAATATAAAATAAATAAAAAAATAAACAGCTGGTACCAGCGCCACAACAAAAAATTGAATAAAGGATCCAATAATAATCAAATATTATGTGGCAATTTTTGAACTATTAAGGAGCTCCCTGTCATGACAATTATAAAGATATATATGGCCATTGTTTTTATTTACATATGCTGCAAGCAAATACTATAAGCAATCATTTTTGTAGTACTTATATATATATACTTGTATGTTTTTGATATGTGTTTTTATATATATTTTGGTAGACGACACATTCAGTATCCTCAAAATTATGACAACAATAGTAAAATAAAAAAAAAAAAAAAAAAAAAAACTTTAATACAAGTATAAAGTTTTTTTTGTGGTGGCTGGGGTGAGTTATGTAGCGGAGATTATCGCTACATATCTTTTCCTCTTCATAAAAGCAATAATTATTTCCCTTTAATAAATTCGTTGGTTTATTTTAATTTCCCTTTTCACTAATAAACCCAGTAGTTCAAATTAATTCTACATTTAATAGTTAAGTTCTAACTTTCATACTCCCACTAATAGAAGTAAAACTTTTCATCTTTTGGAGCTCTCTGTATAAAATTAATAATACATCTTCCTTTCTCACAAATTTTCTGTTGTGTCTGGAAAAACATCTGCCCATAGAAACCGCACTTATTAACAAAAGAAAGAAAGCTCTGGGCTTAGTTCATCATAATCTCTTATCCGTTACATTTTTATTAACATCTGTCTTACACACCCTGTTTTCATTCTCACAATTAATGCTTAAACCTAGAAATACTTTTATCTCTGTTTATCCTGACTCTGCCTTCTTTCTGTTCAATTGCGCATCTGGATAATATAATTGTGGTCAGCAAAACTTCAATTTAAGTAACGGCCTGCTTTGCCCTTGTCTACTTCCCTAGCTTAAAATATTCCTTTAACCCTATAAAATATGCGCAGATGTGAAAATGATCTGTGGGTTCCCAGACCGCAAAGGTTTGCTGATACTGAATGTGTGGTTTATCAAATATCGCCAAAATTCTTTGTATGAAAAACTTCTTATGCCTTTTGGCGATAAGGGCTGTGACGTTTGTGTATCACTCCACTGATTGCCATCGTATTGACGAGATGTAGCTCTTGTGAGCTCTGAGAAGTTCTCCCCTTATGGGGAGCCTGCTGTCTGTTAAGTATTGTGAAATAAATGCGTCCTAAAATGTAACTCGCTTTTCGGAGTTTTTTTTGTGTGTGCTTCTTTTGGTAAATCACCTGGGCCTATGAACTAACACCTTTACACCTGGGCTGTAGGTAGAAGTGAATAATAGGTGAGGCTGAAGAAACGTAGGGGGAATGTCTTATATTTTTTCTCTCTCTCTGACGCAGAAAGGTAAATAAATGCATAATTACATTGTAAGTACTATATTTCTTGTTAAACTGTTTGTAATAACTCCATTTTATGCTAAGAAAAGAATAGGATGCAGAATGAAAAATTCGAGTGTATAGCTAGAGCAAAATAAAACATCATATTAGCTTCTTATGTGCGAATGTTAAAACACTTAATTTAATTACAATTTAATATTTTTGCAAAAATGTAAAAGACCTCAAAACTAAATTAGATTTTTGAACAGAGTTTCATTTGAATTTCGAGAACAAAAATTCAATTAGTGACCTGGGAATCTTTTCTAGGGGAGACTCAAAATGTTTTAGGGAGAAGGGGGTCTACTCCTTTAGCACACCCTTAGCTATGACCTTGAGTAGACACTTAATAGACCAAGTCCATCTTGAAAAAAAAAAATAAATAGTCCATTTTGAAAGTACATAAAATCTGTTTTATTCACTACAACGGTGAACAAAATCTATTAACAGATGCCATATATAAGAATGCATGGGAAAACAGGCTTGGTTGATTGTGGGAGATAATGCTTAAAATCCCCTTTAGCTACATCGGATTATACGCATTTTCTAAATAGACTATCCCACTTTTTTTAAGGATTTGTTCTACTATGGTTTTGAGCCCTTCATATGTACTAGGGGACCAAATTCAAGGGATTCCAAGTTACAGAGATTAACTACCTGGTGGTAAAGAACATGGGTGAAAATACCTTTTAATTGAAGTCTCTAATATATTTTTATGTCTAATATATATTTTAAATTGCCAAACAATTAAACTAAAATATTTTCTTTTGAAAAATATCAATTATGCAAAATATATAAATATAATTATGCAAAATATTAAATAAAAAGTGTACATGTATATTATTCACGATATTAGCCAGTTTATTGCCAAGAAAATCGCCATCGTTTCGCTATTCTTTTGCAGTGATTTATTTCAACGTAATGCGCGTTGTTTTATATTTTTGTGAAGAATTTTAAATTTCGTTTTAATATTAGCCGTAAAGCAATGCTGAATGTAATTTCCAGTCCAAATGGAAAATTATACGCACTTCGGTTGTTATAAATGGGGGGATTGGAAAAAGAAAACACGCTTGAAAATTATTTTAAAATTCATAAAAACTTAGAAAATTGAGATGCAGGTGTCAAATAAATTGCATTTAAAAGAACTTTTCCTTATTTGAAGGTGTAAAAATCGAAATTACGTAATGTTTAAAAGTTAACAAATTGCAATAAAAATGACATTTATTGGTCAGATTGTGTCACCTTCAATACGATACTAGAGTTACTCACACATATATCTTCTAGCTTTATAATACACAGTTAAATTTGATGACTGAAGCTGACGCGATGTTACTCTCTGAATTAGTGATACAATTAGTGATGTTGGTGATGTTGATGTTGGCTCTATTAATACATATTTTCACATGTACACACTGGAAACGAGTAAAATACTTTTGCAACACTAACTGAACATAAAAATCAACACTTCTAATTAAAATCGTTTGCGATTGTGTTATTAATGTGTTGTCAATGTGTTGTTCGAAATAAAAAGATTGTGCAGAAATTATTGTTAAAAATTACAAGAGAAGAAGATTTGTTTTCAAAACATTCATTTTAAAAATTGTGTAATTTTAAAGGCACCTTGCTGAAAATATTCTGAAAGTGTTTTACATGCGTTGTTACTTACCCATCATACGTCCGCTAAACACGTATCCACATGTATCCACTAAAATCGTTTTCGATTGTGCTATTAATGTGTTGCCAATGTGTTGTTCGAAATAAAAAGATTGTGCAAAAATTATCGTTAAAAATTACAAGAGAAGAAGATCTGTTTTCAAAACATTCATTTTAAAAATTGTGTAATTTTAAAGGCACCTTGCTGAAACAGTCTGAAAGTGTTTTACATGCGTTGTTACTTACCCATCATACGTCCGCTAAACACGTATCCACACGTATCCACTAAAATCGTTTTCGATTGTGCTATTAATGTGTTGCCAATGTGTTGTTCGAAATAAAAAGATTGTGCAAAAATTATCGTTAAAAATTACAAGAGAAGAAGATCTGTTTTCAAAACATTCATTTTAAAAATTGTGTAATTTTAAAGGCACCTTGCTGAAAACATTCTGAAAGTGTTTTACATGCGTTGTTACTTACCCATCATACGTCCGCTAAACACGTATCCACATGTATCCACTAAAATCGTTTTCGATTGTGCTATTAATGTGTTGCCAATGTGTTGTTCGAAATAAAAATATTGTGCAGAAATTATTGTTAAAAATTACAAGAGAAGGAGATCTGTTTTCAAAACATTCATTTTAAAAATTGTGTAATTTTAAAGGCACCTTGCTGAAAATATTCTGAAAGTGTTTTACATGCGTTGTTACTTACCCATCATACGTAGTATAGGGTAAGTCTTGCAATCGTTTTGAAAAAAAAAAAAAAAAAAAAAAAAATGGCGGATTTACACGTTTCGGACACTGGAAATTCCGAAAAACATATTTTTAGAAAAAAATTTTGCCGTTCGTCCGTCTGTATGTCTGTCTGTAACCGCTCTATCTCCCGAACAAATTGAGATAGAGATTTGAAATTTTGTAGGTGCTTAGCATGTAAGAATGGGACAAAGCCTATTGAATATCAGCAACCTCGTTTATCCGGAACTATTTTTTTCGAACTCTCGAAAAATTCGTTCTGATAAAAGGTACATAAAAATTTTCGATTTTTTTTATTTTAAAGAGTGGACGTAAAAGGCAATAAAATAGCACAAATTTTGCATATGAAACGAAGTCGATCGGATTATTAGTTGTTGAGATATTTCTTATCCTGTTTTCCACATTTTTTGATTTTTCATGACCCTCTATTTTTCTGAAATTTCAATTCAAAGATACATTTTAATTGGAAATGTGGCACTTAATTCGATGCAATAAACTGTTAGTTAATATGATTATTATTTTTGGAGTTATAAGGATGTTTCTTTTATGCAATTCAGTGCTACTTGAATAGTTTGACGTTTTATACAATTTGTCGAAATTGTTTCATCAGCAATTCATTAATAGAGCATGATTATGAGTTAAAAATAATTATATATACGTTTATATTTTGTTTCGGAATTGCAATGCATTTTATAAATAGTTTACACACGTTTTGTTTCCATGATGGGTAAGTATTACGGTGGTCCCCAACGACTAGTTTTATAGTGTTCTCAATTGTGTAGTATTTACGATGTGTTGTTAATTTGGGGACAAAGTGTTGTGCAACACAACACTATTGTAAGACACTATTTTCATCAATGCTATTTACAACACTATTTCAATACAATTAACAACACTTTTTTTAGAACACATTTCTAGATAGCAATACTTTCACAACATATAACAACACATTTGTAGAGAGCAACACTTTTGCAACATATTAAAAACACAATTACATCACAAAAAACATTTCAGAACACATTAATGTGCTGAGAGTTTGGCGACATAAAGGGTTTCGAACTGTGTTTATTTTTGAGCTTTTTAAATTTGCAGTACAGTAAAAGAAAACGTTCTTTATTTTATCGCAAATGGAAATGGAACTTTGAAAGAAAAACACTTTAGAGTACGTGATAGCTCATTTTGATTCAAAGTCATTGGCGATTTAAAATTACATGTTATATCTACATAAAAACAAAACAAATTTAGAATAAAAAAAATATTAAAAATTTATGTGGTTTTCTCAGAAAGTAATAGAGAAAGAATAGGCAGTTTCAGACGTTTTCCTATGAAAGATATATGAAGTCTTCTTTTTCATTTTGACTTGCTTCTTAAAATGATAATGTATTTAAATGAAAATAAAAACATTTGTCGAAGACATTTCTTTAAGGGTGTATTCGAAAAAACGCTTTTCCACCTTCAACAGCTCGAAACTTTCGGATACAATTTCAGACACATTTTTAAAAGTAGAAACATGAAACTTGCTGAGGGATTTTTGAAGAGACGCATAAGGTGCCTTCAAAAAATTCAATTGTTTCAAAATATTTATTGATGTCATTTTGCACTCAATTCATTAGAATCTGATTTATAAAAAATATCTTTTCTCTATGAACCATTTTTTCGTTCCCAGATCTCCCGCTTCGGAAAAATTCGTTCAAAATGCCGTGTTTGATTGCTTTTTTTGCAATAGTTTCTGCCTTTATCAAAGAATCGACGATTACTGCACCTTGAGAACTTTCTGAATAAAACAATTTGCAGTTTGATGCATTTGAGGGCAAAAATCAATTTAAAAATAAATCTGAAAATAAGCAGTTTGAATCGAAATACACTCTTAAGATAAAACTCTAAAACAATAATGAAGTTTATTTATTTATTTATTTATTTACTAGCTGTTCTGCCCGGCGTTGCCCGGGTTCATCAAAAAATAGCAAGAATTGCGAAAAAACTTTAAAAATCATAATAAAAACCTCGAAAAATTTAAAAAATGCTGCACGAATTTCGTCTAAACTTCGTTGAAAAGAGATGGGCTAGAAAATTGAAGTTGGATTATTTTTACTAATGTGGAAAAATCTTACAAATCGCAAAAAACACTAAAAATCTCATAAAAATATAAAACAAAATACAAAAATTGTGTTTCAAATATCGCATAAACTTTGAAGAAAAGAGATCAGAATTTAATAAATTCGGCCAATAATTGAACTTCTAAAAAGTCGAAGCGGGTCGCGAAGAAACGTAAACATCGCTTTAAAAATGGCAAAATTTTCAAAAATCACGGAACTCAAAATTTACTCTACTTGGATAAATGTTTTGAATATAATTAATTTAATAATGCAAAAAGCATTGAAATACGAAAAAAAAAAACTGCTAAAAAATCGCAATAAAAATCTATAATCGTACAGGAGAAAATTTATCATATTAGCGAAGAAATTAAAAACCGAATTCCTTTTCCGTATCTGAAAAAAATCGGCGTGAACTCAAAAAAAAAGAAAAAAAAAAGCATAGTGCAGTAAAAATTGCTGTACATCAAAATAAGAGAGCAAAACAATTACCGTAAAGGATAAAAGTTTGAAGCCAAACTCTTATTAGTCTACAAATTTAAAATCGAATTCCTTTAAAAAATGTTTAAACAAAAAAAAAAAAAAAAAAAAAACTGAGAAAGCCCAAAAATCGCATTGAAAATTGTGATGAAAGTCGTAACACATTAAAAAATCCGTAGGGTAAAAATTCAATGTTATAATATAAAATATTGTAATCAAGAAATTAACCATGTTAACCAAAAAGTTTGAAATCGAAATCGATTTCCGGATGTAAAAAAATCGCCACGGAACTTGAAGAATGGCTAAAAATTGAAAACTAAAAATGGCTAAACATTTAAAATTGCATTAAAAATCGCTAAATATTTGGAAGTCAATGCTTAAAAAAATAATATTAAGGCAGGGCGGGGGTACGATCGAAATCATTCATAAATTACAAAATGTAGGCATGGAACGCCAAAATCATATTAAGAGATAAAACATTGCATTCGAAACATAACTACATTAAACAAAATGTTTGATATCAAAATTGGTTTCTGAATGGCAGAAAATCGCCAAGGAACTTAAAAAAATGGCTAAAAATCGTATCGAAAACTATATTAGAAATCTTTGAATATTTAAAAGTCATGGCTGTAAAAATTTAATATTCAGTCGAAAATATTGTAATCGGAAATCGTTCATGAATAAGGAAAAGCCAACACGGAACACCTAAAATCCCCCAAACTAACTAAAAATTACATTGAATATCGCATTAGAAATTGGCAAAATTCATAAAAGCGTGGAGAACAAATTGTACTATTTATGCTAAAAGTTAGAAACCGAAATTCTTTTACCGATGTCAACAACTGTCACAGAACTTGAAAAATCACTATAAAACAGATTAAAAATCAGTAAAATACAAAAATCCGGACAAAATTTGCCATAGTAAGATAACATTTATATTAAATTCCTGCGGACATAATTTACCATAATGGGACAAAACATTGAAATCTGAACTCTTCCATTAGTTAAAAAATATCGACACAAAACTTGCTAAACATTTTATGAAAATACACAAAAAATCTGAATTATTGATGTCATAATTTACTACATTAAACTACAAATTATTTAAAGTTTTTTTTTTTTTTTTTTTCCAATTGTGAAAAAATCGCCGTGGACTCGAAAACATCTAAAAATTGTATTCAAATTTTCATTACAAATCTTTTTAAATTTAAAAATAGCGGGGGGACAACATTTACATCAATAGAGTAAAATAGTGTAATCTGAATTATTTCTTAAATACGAATGAAAAAAATCGGCGTTAAGCGTGAGAAATAATGAAAACATTGCTAAAAATTGCATTAAAAAATCACTAAATTTCAAAATTCGTAAATGAAGTGTAAATGTTTAAAATTAATTTCCTTTTCGAAATTTCAAAAAATAGCCGTGAGATTCAAAAAACCAATACAAAACCATTGAAAAATTCATTAAAAATCGCTAAATGTAAATGCATCCCGTGAATAAAAAAATATTCTAGTCGTGTAAAACGTAGCAACCATTCTTTTTTACATGAATTACAAAAAAATCGACGCAGAACACAAAATATATCAAAATACACATTGAAAATCGACAAAATTGAAAAAAGGTAAATGGTGAAATTTACTATATTAAGCTAAAAGTTTGAAACCAAAATAATTTTTTAATTGTTAAAACGCCACTGTGGTGGAGATCGAAAAAAATAGTACTAAATTGCATTAAAAGTTCATTAAAAACGCATTGACAAATGCACTAAATATATCGCTAGTTATTTTTTAAATCGCAGTAATCAGAAATTCATCAAACGGATAAAACATTCTAATCGGAAATCTGAACTATTTCATTATGCGGTTGACCAAAAAACTATCTGGGTCAAACCATAAGATTAAACTACAATAATGGCGGATCGTAAATTCCATAATCACTTGACATTAAACATGTTACATATGTTTGTTACGTCATCAAGTGGTTTTTACTTCTTATTTTTATATACATTTGTATTATTTTTTTTCTAAAATATCTCTTCTTTCATTATTTAACATAAATATTACATCTATTTGCATAATTTGGCTTGTTTCACGATTGATATAATTTGGCGAAATTGGTCGACAGGATAATCACGTAGTAAAAAGAAATTCTTTATAGATAATAAAAAATCGACACGGAACACAATAATTCTTGAAAAACCGCGTTAAAAATCTCTAAAATTATATTAGATTAAAAGTTTGAAATCAATTTTTACTTCCGAATATCAAAAAATTACCATAAAACTCGAAAAATTTCTAAAAATTGCAGTGAAAAGTGCATTAAAAATCACTAATATTAAAAAATCACAGGGGTCAAAATTTACTCTAATAGGGTAAAACGTTGTAATTGGAAATATCTCACGAACGACAAAAATCCGACATCAAACGCAAAAAATCTCAAAAAATCGCATTAAAATTAGCTGAAATTCATAAATCTTAACAGCTAAAATTTAACACATCAGCCTGAAAGTTTTAAACAAAATTCCTTTTACTAATGTCGAATAATAGCGGCAAAATTTACATTAAATAATTCACTAAAAATCCAAACATCGTTGCACGAAATCCAAATAAATTATATTGAAAAGTGAACAAAATTCACTAATTTAGGTCGAAAGAATGAAACCGCTTTCCTTTTCGCTAATGTGGAAAAATCGCCTCGAAACCTACTAAAATTCGCATATGAATTAAATTTAAAAAACTGAAAATTGGCCTTCAAGGTGTAAAATTTCATACATAACTTCATGCAGCGGTCTCTCCAGAGCATCGCCAGTACTTTAGAAATTTTAACATGCGTTATAAACTACCTTAAAGTGTAAAACAGATCTCCTTATTACAATTTCTAATTTTGTTCACGCCCCTCCTTTCACGCACCCTGAAATGTGTCACACCATTCTTTGTTTATATTTTTTATCATGTATTATAAACCATTTTAAAATTTAAAATAAATCACATTGTTATATTTCCAAATTTTAACAAAATCGCGTTCTGTTAGTTCCATTTTTCATCACCAGCTAGCGCACTCTATTCTTCAAAAACTTTATCAAAACGGTACTCTGTTAAACAACCTATCAGGTGATATATTACTCGAGGGGGTAGCGGTCTTAAGCAAGAATGTAAGATAGTGTATGAAATTGCTATTCGAAAATAGTGGCACCTAAATTTTTGACATTTTAGGTAAATTTCGCAAAAAAATACTACTTATTGCATTCTCAACAGCTCAAGATTTTGATAGAACAACTATGAAAAAAATAGATGCTAAACGCAAAAAATCTTGAAAAAGCGATAAAAACCACATTGAAAATCGCATTAAAAATCGTTAAAATCTAAAATTCGTAACAAACACAAAATTTAGGGCTAAAAGTTTGAAACGGTTATCTTTTTATCAATCTCAAAGAAAAAAAAAACGCAAAATGAGAAAAAACATTAAAAATCCCATTAAAAATTCGTTAAAAATTCAAAAATCACTGTACAAATACCGAATAAACTTTGCTGAAAAGAGAAAAAAAATTGCTATATTGGGCCAAAAGAATGAAACCGTATTTCTTTCACTAATGGGATAAAACTGAAAAAAGAACGCTAAAAATCGCCTAAAAAAATTATCAAAAAAAATCTAATAAAAAATTGAAAATCGGGCTTCGAGGTGCAAAACTACATGTATAAAAGTACCTTCCCTCCACATTTTGTAACTCTACGTACAGCAGACTCTTCAAAACAGCGCTAACACACACACAAACTTGTCTCTTTATTATTATAGATTTTAAAAAATAGCGTTCTATTAGTTCCATTTTCCACCACCAGGTAGAGCACTCTATTCTTCAAAAACTTTATCAAAACCATACTCTGTTAAATAACCTATCAGGTGATATATAACTCGAGGGGGTAGCGGTCTTAAGCAAGAATTTAAGATAGTTTATGAAATTGCTATTCGAAAATAGTGGTATCTAAATTTTTGACATTTCAGATAGATTTCACAAAAAAATACTACTTATTGCATTCTCAACAGCTCAAGTTTTTGATAGAACAACTATGAAAAAAATTAGATGCTAAACGCAAAAATCTTTAAAAAACGTTAAAAATCGCATTGAAAATCGCATTAAAAATCGTTAAAATCTAAAAATCGTAACAAACACAAAATTTAGGGCATTAGGCTAAAAATTTAAAACGATTTTCGTTTTATTTATCTCAAAAAATAGCCGCAAAATGAGAAAAAAACACTAAAAATCGCATTAAAAATTCGTTAAAAATTCAAAAATCGCTGTACAAATTCCGAATAAACTTTGTTGAAAAGAGAAAAAAAATTGCTATTTTGGGTTAAAAGAATGAAACCGTATTCCTTTCACTAATGGGATAAAACCGCAAAAATAACGCTAAAAATCGCCTAAAAAAAATATTAAAAAAATCTAAATAAAAAATCGAAAATCGGGCTTCGAGGTGCAAAACTACATGTAAAAAAGTACCTTCTCTCCAAATTTTGTAACTCTACGTGCAGCAGTCTCTTCAGAACAGCGCTGACAGACAAACATCCTTCTCTCTTTATTATTATAGATTTATTTATTTTTGGTAATTTTAAGCACAAATATGGATTTTTCATTTGATTATTGTCTCCTAACAAAACATTTCAATTTTTATATAAACACATCTTGTAAGATATATTTTCTATATTCTTTGTCGTACCATAAACCAGTACCACAAACTAAAGGCCTGTAGAACTCCAAGTGGCCAATGTATGAATGGTTAATGTAATTGAAATTGAAAACACACATTGTTTGAGCCAGTATCACATACCGTATTCTCTCGCATTACCTGGTATGCCGCAAAATTTGAGAGAGATCAGGTTTTTAAATCTTAGTCTCTGGTCCTTCCCGGCATGTCGGAAAAAGCAAGGAACTTCAAAAACGGAAAGGAGTACAGTTCATTAAATGTATTCAATAATAGCGACTTATGGAGAAAAATTTCAATATAGGGTTTGTCTTCATTTCTCGATTATTCAGCTTTCCTTTTTTACACAAAGAGAATAAAAACGGGTTTCATACCGGATAAAACGAGGAACTTCAAAAACGGAAAGGAGTACAGTTCATTAAATGTATTCAATAATAGCGACTTATGGAGAAAAATTTCAATATAGGGTTTGTCTTCATTTCTCGATTATTCAGCTTTCCTTTTTTACACAAAGAGAATAAAAACGGGTTTCATACCGGATAAAACGAGGAACTTCAAAAACGGAAAGGAGTACAGTTCATTAGATGTATTCAATATTAGCGACTTATGTTTGGGAGAAAAAGTTCAATATAGAGTTTGTCTTCATTTCTCGTTTATTCAGCTTTCCTTTTTTACACAAAGAGAATAAAAACGGGTTTCATACCGGATAAAACAAAGAACTTCGAAAACGGAAAGGAGTACAGCTCATTAGCTGTATTCAATAGTAGCGACTTATGTTGGGGAGAAGACGTGCTATATAGGGTTTGTCTTCAGTTTCCGATTATTTAGCTTACCTTTTTTTTACACTAACAAGGGCACCACCAAACATGGTGCTCACAGATTTTAATGATTTCTAAGTATGTTGTAGGGGTTATACCTCTAATTATTCAGCTGAAAGGATTCTTTCAAATGGGCCTTGGTTTTTGAGAAATTGGGGGGGGGGGTCAAAGTTTAGCGTTTATTTCAAATACCTGTTAGTATTACCTTTGGTCAGCAACTCCGTGGCTCCGAGGTAAAGTGCTGGACTCCAGACTCGGAGGTGGCGGGTTCAACTCCAAGTTGGACCACCTTTTTTTTTTTTTTTAATCTTTACATATTTTTTACATGTTATATATTTTAAGCTGAATTTGGAATTCTACAGCTTTGAACTTATTAACATTTTCTTATGTAGATTATTTATTTTTTTTTACTTTTATTTTTCTTACTTAAAAAATATGGTTCAAATGATAAACTAATTGCACTTCAAAATTTATAAAATAAATAAAACATGCTTATATAATTAGAATTTTCAAAAAGCATAAAAAATTTTGAATATTTTAAAATCCCTTTTACTTTAAATATTAATAATTTTGCTCAATTACTTTTTTCAGATTTTCAAATGAATATTACACAATTACATATTATTTTTATCTTTACATACTTTTTACACGTTACATATTTTAAGCAGTATTGGAAATTCTACAGCTTTGAACTTTTTGATATTTTTTTAATAAAATAAATTTATATTTCCGAATTTATTTCATGAAAATTTATTTTTATCTGCAATTTTTAAACTAATAATTTTATTGACAAAACGGCATAACTAATTTATGCCTTGAATCTTTTTTTTTTTTTTTTTTTTTTTTTTTTTTGTTAATTATTATGTAATTTCTTTTTTTATTAAGCACAATTCTGAAATAATAATTTTTCTCTTTCCTATCGCCTTTTTTGTGGAATTTTTTAAACGAAAATTTATCCTTTTTTTGTATAAATTATACAAAATAATTTTCAGGTGCAATTTCTCAGACATTTATATGATTAGTTAATTCAAATAATGCATACCTTCGAAAGTCTAATAAAATATTATTGCAGTAGTGTTAAAATATTTTCCAAATTTTTACTGATCTTTAAATACATTTATTTCTAAAGTTCATCCTCAATATCATTTATAGTTTGCACAAATAAGAAATGAAGGATTATATTTAAAATAATACATATATTTTTTATTTTAACAAATTAAAGCACTATTCATAAAAAATCAACTAAATTGGGAAAATCGTTTGCTAATGAAATAATATTTACGATAGATAAAAAAAAATATATGTATTTATTTTATTCGTCTGCTTTTATTTTCTCGGTAAAATCACGCAAAAATAGAAATTCTTTTTGCTGTTGTCATTTAGTTTCTTTTGCAGAACTAGTTAAGGAATATAGGTTATGTAAATTTATACGAGTTTTAAAAAGATGAGATTTCAGTCATGAATTAGTTCAAATTTGCGTTTAGATTAATAAGTTTTGAAAAAACTATTAATTTAAAAAAATCATAAACGTTAAGTTTTTAAAGAAAAGGTTTATATAAAAGTTGATCAAAAAATAAATATTTGCTCTTAAATATCAAGTAAGATTCTGTTAAATTGTGAATAATTTAATTACTTACTTTTATTCACACGACAAATATATCACGCGATACTGTAAATTTTGTTAATACATTCAGCGCAATTCCCTACGCAAATGATGATTCTAAACGTTTTTTTTTTCTGTGTGCATAATTTCTTCACTTTCATGTTTTAAAAGTGCTAAGGCCTTTTTTTGTATTTGATATGGTGGTATATTTTTTTTTATATTGGTTCTGTATTATACATGCGATAAATATACTCATGTAATCAGTTTTCAGGTTATAATTATAATTTTTTCCAAATAAAAGTGTGTATAAAGATGCGTTATGTGTTAAATTTAATCTTTTTACACTGCATATACCAGTAACATAAATATATATATATGTAAGTAGATTAAATGTAATAATAGATTGTCTAAAAATCCATGCACAGTATTGTGTAATATTCATTTGAAAATCTGAAAAAAGTAATTGAGCAAAATTATTAATATTTAAAGTAAAAGGAATTTTAAAATATTCAAAATTTTTTATGCTTTTTGAAAATTCTAATTATATAAGCATTTTTTATTTATTTTATAAATTTTGAAGTGCAATTAGTTTATCATTTGAACCATATTTTTTTAAGTAAGAAAAATAAAAGTAAAAAATAAATAAACAACCCACATAAGAAAATGTTAATAAGTTCAAAGCTGTAGAATTCCAAATTCAGCTTAAAATATGTAACATGTAAAAAGTATGTAAAGATTAAAAAAAAAAAAAAAAGGTGGTCCAGCTTAGAGTTGACCCCGCCACCTCCGAGTTTGAAGTCCAGCACTTTACCTCGGAGCCACGGAGCTGCTGACCAAAGGCAATACTAACAGGTATTTGAAATAAACGCTAAACTTTGACCCCCCAATTTCTCAAAAACCAAGGCCCATTTGAAAGAATCCTTTCAGCTGAATAATTAGTGGTATAACCCCTACAACATACTTAAAAATCATTAAAATCTGTGAGCACCATGTTTGGTGGTGCCCTTGTAAGAGAATAAAAATGTGTTTCATGTGTCTCATATCGTTTTACGCAAAGATTTCTCCCCAGCACCCATCCGATATTTACAATGTGAAAATAGATTATCTCATAAATTATTACATAAAGAGAAATATTCTTATTATATACATCAAATAAGAATAATATAATAATTATTTAAATATATAGAAAGAGAAATGTGTGTTTGCCTTATATAAAAAAATTAATTTTCTATGGTAATTTAATTAACTTAATGTCATTATCTTAAAGTAGAAACGCCATACATGAAAATTTTGCATAATAAGATAAATGAAACCTAATAATTAATTAAATATAATTTAATGCATATATATAGAGAGAGAGGCAGAGAGAAAAAAGTATATATGTTAGTTTATATAACTATTTAATAGTAAGAGTATAAAGTAATATGAATGTAATGTTCGTATGAATTAAAGTACGAACATTATAAGTATCAGTGTTTTTTTTTCTTAAAATGAAAAATGTTGTTAAAAAAACGAAATTAATTCAGACGTCCATTCTCCAATAACGAAACCCCGCATTATTGTGCATGCCGAAAAATACAAATTTTTTCGACAGGCCGGCTAATGAGGGGAATGCGGTACACTAAACGTGAGAATAAATGCACAGTAGAGTCTTGCATCAGATCTGATAATCCAATTTTATCCCATGTCAGGATAACATTTTTTTCAGATGGGGATTGTATTGGGATCGGGTTGATTTTAAATGTTTTGATTTCGGGTAAAATTTTGCTTTTTTCGGGTAGATTTCGGGTTCGGTCGTAATTTAGATTGAAAATCCTAATTTTTGAAGTTTTGAATATGAGTTTAACAGGAAAAATATTGTTAGTTTTAATGAGTGTATGTGAGTTATAAAATTAATACTACAGGTGAAATTGTAAATATATCTGGAAGACTTTTCTAGATTCTACTTGGCACCGTAAACCGTGACTCTAAGCGGCTATGGCTTTCACTTGGTGCCATGGGCACAATATAATTGAAATTGAAAATATGCATTGAACTTGCGAACATCACTAATACAAATCGTGAGAATATATACAAAATTGAGATATGTATCTGGTCGAGTCTCAGATATTATTCAATGTATGTTGAATTTAGATTGCGTTGACTTTAAATATTTTGGAATGGATTTTTATTCTTTCTGATCAATTTCAAGGTGAACAATTTTTTAAAAAAAGTCCTTAAGCTTTTTTACAAGAAAAAAAAACTTACATATTTGAACAAAAATAAGTATAAATGAGTGTATATATATATATATATATATATATATATATATATATATATATATATATATATATATATATATATTATGTATATATATATATATATATATATATATATATATATATATATATATATATATATATATATATATATATATATATATATATGTATGTATATATAACCGTGTATATGTATATATCATATATATTATAAAGCAGAAGTTATGAAACTTCCAAACGGGTGTTTTAAAAAACTACCCGATGGATTTTTTTGCAGATTATATCATTCGATAGGAAATATTTTTGCGGAGGTTTATGATACAAATATACAGGGATAACTCTGATTTTTCGTACTAAATTTCGTATTTTTCGGTTATTTTTGACGGAAGGGTTGCAACAACTAATTTTTTGGCGATAATTATATTTCAAAAAAGAAATGAAATGCTTTCTCTAATGGAAAATAATATAAACATTTCGAAAAAAACCCTGTTAATTCATTGATTTAAAATAAATAATGATAAAAAGAAAAAAATCCGTTTAATGCAAAATAATATTATGAAAGGGAAAAAATTTATCTTTAACGAAAAAAAAATATATTTATAATATTTAAAAAGTAACTAAATATGAAAGAAAGTTTTGAAGTGACACAATATTTGGCTATTTATTTCTTTCGAGCCAGGTTAAAAGAAAACATCTCAAAAATTTTATTAGGTAAAACATAAGTATTTTTTTTTATTTCTTTTTCTAAAACTATTTTTAAATCTAATTTTCCCGTTATGTATTTTACAGAAGAAACTCGCAGAATTAATTTTTTTTTAAAAGGCTCTAATTGTTATTTGTATGTTGTTTCTTCAATAGACGCTTTCAGTCGTGACGTCAGTTATGACGATTTGCTTGGATACTGACTCCAAACAAACGGTTGCTATGCTGTATTTTCTATTTTATTTGCATATTACAGCGACAATTTTCAGCTATATATAACAGACACATGTTTAATGCTTTATATGCAATGATACCATTTTCTACGATTTATATTTTATAAGAAATGAAGCATAGCAACCGTTTGTTTGGAGTCAGTATCCAAGGAAAATGTCATGACTGACGTCACACTGAAAGCCTCTATTGGGTGTTTCATTCTACTTTTGTCGCCAATCAATGCTATTCTAAACCAAAAAAAGCACAAGATGGAGCGATGTTCTTTTTAGGAAAAAAATTTACATTTAACTTAAATGCATATATAGCAGTTAATACCACAAAAATGAATAATATTTAAATTTTAGAGTAAATGTCTTTCCAATACGTAGATATTGTAAAATACTTTAACTGCAACTTTTAATTTTTTTTTTTTTTTTGGCAGAGATATTTCATACGCACTACATTGGTGCGATTTGTCTCTTGCGCCAATACCATAAATACATCTGGGTAATTAACTGACGCCAAAGTGTCATTATTTTGCTTGATATGGCAACCCGGATGTTATTGTCTATTTATTAATAAATTGTCTATTTACAATTTTTTTCTTTTTTTTCCATTATATAAACTATTTTAATCTAGGCACATTTGTCATATATCGCCACATTTGCGCGACTGCAATAAAATGGCGATTTTATGCCTCACTTGGTAACCTGGCTGTTGTTTATTTATTAATAAATTTTTATTTTATTTTATTTTTTAAAGGATATAAATAGTTTTGTTTTATAATTATTGACTAAACTTTTTAAAATTTATTGTTATTTTCTATTTAAAATAACAGAAAATAATTGTAAACTATATATGTAACTGGTATTTAAAAACAAAATTTTCCCCGAATCGGCTTTAGAAGAGAAGAAAAAAAAAACGCGCCAATGTGGTGCGTATATGTCATGTATACATTTTTTTCACTAGACTACAGTATTTAGACATGCTGTATAAATAACGATTATTGTTTTTTCCAAACATATGTTTGGCACAAATATTATATACACACTGAGGTATGTGACGGTCACCAAAACGGTGTTATTTTGCCTTACATGGTAACCCAGCAATAGTTGTTTCTGTATTAATAAATTCTTTATTTACTTTCAATTTCTTTTTAGAAATTTTAGAAATTGTTTTGTGCTATATAACTTTTTTTATTTATTATTATTTTCGTTTTAAAATAATGAAAATAATTTTTAAAAATGCACATTTATCCGCTATTCTAAAACGAGGATTTTGCCGCATTGGTATTGGAAGGAAATCTTGCAAACCCGGGTTTGTGCCGGAGTTTTTTGTGAAATATGATATTTTCAAATGTAAATTGAGTGCTACTAGATTAACACGTCGGCCAGTTTCGCCAAACTATTCAAATTTACATAAATTCCTTTTAAATAACGAAAGAACAATAAACATAAATACAAATTAAAAATCGAATTAAAAAGCACTTATGACGTAAAAAAATACGTGTATCACGTGTAATATCAATTGCTATTATACTTACGATCATCGATTATTGACATTTATTCCTATAATCTGCTATTAATTTTTTTCTGGACAGAATAATCAAGTAGTACCGTACATTGTACAAACTCCAGTTAATATTACAAAAATAGAGCTAAATAACTAAATTTAGGTGCAAATGCACACACGGCACACACCCATGTTGTAAGAAAGGGACACAAATGTCATATATGCACCACGTTGGGGTGATAAATTTCTGGCGCCAGTTTAACGGAAACTTCGTTTTCAAATGACAGATACATTTCTATTTTCTATTTTACTTTTCTATGCAAATGAAAGTAAATAAATAGTTCATTAATAAATTAAAAACAGAGCTGGATTACCATAAGAGGCATAAAATGTTCATTTTGTTTCAATCACGCCAACGTGATGCGTATATGACATCTGTATCAAAAAATGAATTTCACAGATTCAAAAAACATTCACCTTATTTTTCTAAGGAAAACTTTATTTAACTTTATTTATTCTGCTGCATTCCAAAAACGGAACACTGTAATAGATTTGTCAAGAGCAGATGTACGTTGGGAAATATAATATAATATTGATAGAGGATCTATTAAGGTTTCCACAGATACCCATATTCTCAAGTTGAGAGGTTTAGAGTTCAAAAACTATCAAATGAAAATGAATCACTTGAAAATTGTTTAAATTCAATGGTCAATCTCTGCGATCATAATACTCGCTATTTTAGAAGTATGGTGAATAGACAATATTTAAATTGCTCTTTTCATATTTGCCTTATATATCTATCAAACTCTACAATAAATGGTCAACTGAAATATTTTTTTCTTAAAAGCCCGAATTTTATCGAATGCATAAGTTGATACAACACATAATATTTTATTATTATTTTAATATATTTTGGCGTCAACGGGCATTGATTCCATTGTTGTTGTTTTTATTTTTGGCTCAGTTTTGTTTTTTCTAGCTCGCTGAGTTTTGCACTGATGAAGAATCTCGACAGTAGATTCGAAACAGCTGTTTGCTAACTTTTAATGCATTTTTGGTGCATTTATAATCGTTGGTTTTCTGTCTTTAAATCCAATGGCGTTTTGTATGATTTTCAGAAATGTGAAAGAGCATTCGAGGTGAAGTTGCTTTAAAAAACACAATCATATTCAATATTTTGTTTGATTCATGTTTTGTTTTGAAAAATAAACCAGCGCAGCGGGCTTAGCCTGCTAGTATATATATATATATATATACCATATATATATATGTCGTGATATTTTAGGTTGGCTGATTTTTGTCGTCCGATTATCTACGCTAATGGGATATAGGACCAGGGGGAGTGCCCTCCGTGGGGGTCTTTCTAAGGGAACCTAACCCGTATTTACGCAAGGTTCGAAGAAAGCCACGTGATATTTTAGGAGTTCCCGCAAAAACACAATATGTTTCGAAGCGAACAGGATGTTACGAATGAAATCGAGTTCGAGCAGTCAACAGACGTCATTTCCATCAAATGAGTTTGCAGTCAAAGTCCTGTGTGCATATGGGTAGCGATTACATGTGTGGTCATTTCAAATAATGAAGATTTCTATGAAACTTAGAAGCATCGTTTATTAGGACTCCAATCTAAGGTTACTCCATAATGTACCATTAAATTTCCAGACTTTTCCAAGCCCATGTGGCAAAATCACAAAGTAAAAGGTTTTCCATGCAGAGCCATTTTTCGTGAACTACGATCACTACGGTAACAGTTTCACATTATGAGCAGAAGCAAGAACCTGTTTAACAATTAATAGACCAGTGAATTCTAATCATTCTCCCATTTCAAACTGAAACTCTTAAAATTCCCAGATAAATTGGCCCCGCCTTCCTCTTACGCATTGACTTAATAACCCAATAAGATTTATTTGAAAGTATAGTTGTATAATACTTCGAGCTCTTCCATTGTATAAGGGGCGGAGTTAGATACCAGAACTCTTTTCTACCTGGCGCAATAAACAAAAGTAATCAGTCCAATGCGGATGATTCAAAATCAGCTAGCAGACGATTATTTAATAAGTAAAACAAAATTAAAGTTTATGATAAATGTTTTTTATTCTAAAAAGAGAAGTGGATTTGTGGAATGAATTTAAGATTTCGCAATAAGATATTGACATGTAAGTAATAAATTTTAGTTCTTTTTAGGAAAATAATTAATAGATTTTGCTGAATTAAAGAAAAGAAAAAGAAAAGGATCTTTAGCCGTTAAAAATATTAATATATTACGGAAACTGAGAATGAAAGCATGTTCTTATAAAACTTTAGAATGAATTCGAAGCGGGAAAATGGCGATTTTTTTTACATATATGTATGTATATATATATAAAGATATTCCTTTTCCCACCAACTTTGCTACTTCTTTATTTTTATTTTTATTTATTTATTTATTTATTGTCACATTTTGTTGGAGCTTATTGTTATGTGTTCATTTATTCATGCCACGTATTCAAACTTTGATCAGAAAATAGATTTCTATCTTCATAATTTTTGAAACATTTCATTTGTAGCGTTTAAAGTATGATATTAGTCAGAAAATTTCTTCGTTTATCAAATTCTTAAGTTCAGATTTGATCTAAATTTATTAGATAAAAATAAACGTTATATAATATTTAAATGTCACATTTGCCGTAAAGCAGTTTGTCGCAACCTTTTAAAAAACAATCCAGGACACATAATTGAAGATCATTTACTTTTAATTGCTAATTTTATGTCATTGACAGCATTACAGGTCATAAGTAAAACCGTAATATGTCTTCTTTCCCATCAATTCTTTTTTTCGACGAAAGTTGTTTGGAAGTTAATGTTAGAAGCTCATCTGTTGACATCACCTGATTAACTTGTGAACTGAGACCTTTTAAGTAGCTCACGCTTGTAGGATATATTTAGCCAGCCAGGGCAGAGTTAAACTTTATCCTTCTGTATCATATGCCATGTATTTACTGCCCGATTTATCAATATTATACTTTCTCAACTTTTTACATTTGTGGATGTAATGACATTTGATTGAATTTCCAGAAAGTTCTGACAAGGAAATAAAACTGTTAGCGATGATTTCACTTCGTATTTTCTTTCCCCAGGCGTTTTAAAACTAGACTGAAATATTAGTTATGTAAATAGATATATATGCATCAAATGATGCCGAAGTATGAGTATTGAGAATTGAAAGTTGATGGTATTTCAGAGTATGGAGGAGAAGCAGCGTGACACATTTCGGGTTATTACAGCTTGGTGTGTTTCTTATAAATGACAACTATTTGTAATTCGCTTAACAGGCAATAATTTTATACACGTGAAATAAGAGAGATCTGAATTATTAATCCACTAGTGCATGATTTTTTAGTTTTTGTTTTAAAAATATATTTGATTCCTTAATACATTAAAGAAAATTGGGAATTGGGCATACATTAAAAAAAAATAATGACAAAATTATCACTTTTATCTTTTTCAGCATTTTCGATTTTTTTAAATGGTTGAATATGTATATAATTTTTTTTCGAAAAACTTTTTTAAAAATTATTTAAAATAACTTTTAAAAGCATATTATTTTGAAAAAAGATTTTTTTAAATGAAATTTTGCATTTAAAATATTTTATTTTTATTTTTATTAGAAATCTATCTATCTATGTATAGGAAAATGTAAGGCTTCAAAAGCTCCTTTTTAATTGTAACAGATAAACAAATATTATCATTTATGTTATATTTAAATAATGAAACCTAAATATATGATTAAAATAATCATGTAAAGCATAAAGTTAGCGCTAAATAAACGATAAAGGACAGAAAATTAATTTTTTGCGAAGTTAATAATATATCATATATATATATATATGTGTGTGTGTGTGTGTGTAATAAAATGAAATTATGTGTAATAAACATATTAATAGGTATATACTCCATGAATGATATCGAAGTATATGTATCGATAATCAAAAGTTGGTGATATTATAGGTGAAATGTTCAGCGGAAACAGTTCGTTTGTTTGTATTAGTGACGGCCAATAATCAATACGTAGGATATAGGCACTACGGGGAAGGGTGTTCTCTGTGGGGGTCTTTCTAAGGGAACCTAACCCGTATTTACGCAAGGAAATCCAAGGTTCAAAGAAAACCACGGAAAACTTCAAACAGTTAGTCTGACGGTCGCGACTGGGTTCGAATCTAGCACCTGACATCTAACAGTTTGGTTGTCAGAACCTATCGGCTACTGGTGGGGCTCAGCGGAAACAGCGTAACACATTTTGGGCTTTTACAGCTTGATGCCGTTTTAATAAATGTTTATGATTTGTAATCTACTTAAAAGGTAATTTTTTTATAAACGCGAAAGAAGAATTTTGTAAATTTAAAATATTTTTGTTAAATTAAATTATGAGAATTGTTCTGATTATAAAAATAGGGAAGACTTACATTATAAATCTTATATTTTGAATATAGCAGATCTTACTTATTATAATCTTGATTTTCTTAAGATAAAACATTGTATAACTATTACATTATCATATTTTAGTGTTTTTAAAAATTCCTAAATGTAAAATATTTGAAATAACTCTATTCAAATAGTATTAATCGATACACCGATGCATGAGGAAGTACAATCCATCAAAATTTAAATTGCACCATGTTTAATTCATTAACAACTATAACAAAAATAAGGAAATAAAATAAGTAAAAAAAAAAAAAAAAAAAAAAAACTAAATGGTAAGCAATAAATTTATGTAAATCTTTAGACTCATGAAATGCAAATTGAGACTCGATTTATTTTATGAAACAACATACATCTGACTTGTATGCTTGACATGAAAGCATATAAGTCATTGTCAATATACAAAGACGAGTTTGCACAAGGAAATTTTACAACACGAGAGAAGTACAACCGGGAGTTCTACACAAAGAGAGCGTGCAATGAAACCAGCGGGAATCGAATCCACAACCTCCTACGCTTGCAGGCGATTAGCAACGTGGTGTCCACTCGTCCACGGAGGTCCCGATTCGGTTAAGTTTAAAACACAAAATTAAGTCAAAATATTACTCTAAAGTGTTTCAAATATACATTCAAGATTAACTTTAAATTCGATATTCAGTGTTCATTACTGTTAATCCACTGTTTGTTAACATACTATTAATTCACTGTTTATTAATATACCGTAAATTCAATACTTTTAATCATTATGCAGATCTCTTATATCTTTTCCTCTATTTCAAAAACCTTTTTTTTTATTTTTTGACAAAGATTCTAGGGTACTTGTCTCGCTTTCCATGTTAAGTTTCAACATTATTTCAGTTTATATCTTTATAACATTTCAATTAAAAGCCTGGGGGATGTTATACGAAACTTATTACTCGTAACCATTTAAATAAGTGAATACTAATTAGGTTTAGTTTACAGTTCATTCTTAATAGATTTCGACAAATGAACTTGTAGGAAATGTCTATCTGTAACTTCCCATCTGTTTAATTCAGTATTAGTTAATTCAAAACTATATTCCTTTAAGTAATATATCTTTGACATTTTAGAGATTTAAAAAAAAAAAAAATGGTTTTGAGCTTTTTATATCGTTGTATTTATATTGATTTTGTCAGATGGAAAAAAAGTAGGCAGATTGTGTAATAGAATGTAAATGATTGCTATTCTTGAAAACATTTATTTATAAAAATGAAAATGAAAAAAATTATTTTTGAACATGAAATGGATTTTGAGATAGTTAATATTAATTTATAGTGGTTTTATCAATCGTAAATAAATAGATAGATTTTTCAAAATATTTAAATAAATAAATAAAATAAAATACATAAATAAAAAAAATAAAGTAAATAAATAAAAATAAACAAAAAAATGAAAATACATACTTGTCAAATCTCTCAATTTTTCAATTTACTGCTGTATAAAAGTAAGATACATTTAACCCTTTCCGGCATGGGCAAATTCCGTTCGTAAAATCAGAAATTATCGACTGACACTCGAATTTTAAACGACTTTATCAGAAATTAAGAACTGCTTCGTTTGAGCTTTCATTTTTAAAGCAAAAGTTTAATAAAATGTTATTAGTGCTGTTTGTAAATTTGGAATTAAAATTAAGTCTGCCCGAAGCGGGACCACTGTTCCGGAAAGGGTTAATTTAACAAATTTTCTGGTTAAAAATATGCTTAATAACGAAAGGTTAGCAAGTATGGAATTAGAAATTTACCATTCCTATAAATCTTCTTTTGTAAAGAAGCAGGAAAATAAAACATTTACAGCTTTTTACATCAATGTATTCATGCAGTTTTTATCAAGTAAGTAAGCAGGCAGATTTTGATTAAAATTAGTTTATTTATTATTTTATCCATTGTTCTGATTTTATCAAGGGAGAGTCATAATGATGCAAATGATGGGATTACTTTTATTTGCAAAAGCGGTGATGAGATAGACAAGTGCTTTGCGTTTTTTAAATTACGTAAATTTAAAATTAAAAAAAAAATTGTTTACTGATTTGTTTTTGTTAAGCCAAATTATTGCTGAAAAGAAAAACTTATGCTATGTCATCTAAAGATTTGAATGAAAAAAAAAATAAACAGACATTTACGCTATAAAACCAAACGGTAATTAATCCTTTTTCTGCATTACTTTGCAATTTTTTAAAAATTATACTTAATAAAAAAAATTCAGCCACTCTTTTTTTCATAGAGTGACACGGATAAAATAATAGGATTTTTGAATTTTATGAATTCAGCAGTAATAAATATAAAATTAACAGATCATTTACTTCCTTGTAAATTTTTAGTTCGTCTTTTCCCGTCATGAAATTGCCATGTTAAAAAGTCTTGCAGCAAATTTTTGTAATTTATGCTGTTGTTTTTAAATATTTCATACGACAAATAAATATTTAAGTTCTATAAACACCAATTAACATGCTCATATGTTGCGTAGCTATCATCTTTTCAAGCTTTAAACACACTACACAAAAAATATTGCCTTACTCTCAAAGAATTGAACCACAAAATTGTTTTTTCCTAATTCTATTCATCATTGAATGTTTTTTTTTCTCCATTCAAAATCCTTCAGAATTGACACCAGTTTGTTAACTAAAACTAATTGTTGAAAAATGTTTCCTCATTATACTCTGAAGCGAGATGACTTTGCCGTTCCCAGCCCTTATAGTTTCGAAAGAAAGTAACGTCTTTGCGGAATTTATGCAAATTGTTTGTTTTCCTTTTCTCTTTCTTTTATTTAAAGTCAGCCTACTTTCAATATAAACAATAAACATTCCGCTTATACTAATCCCAGATGCTCGTGAAGCACGTTTTTAAGAATTTATAGGTATCTTTTATATTTTAAGTCTTTCTTGACTTCAATACTTGTCAGTTTACTAGGTAATTATCAGGTGTATATGTAAAAGTGTTCTCATTTTTTTTCTTCGTGTTTCTTTTTTCAAAGTATAAAACATTTTTCGTAAAATCAACTTCCTAATTGACCTGGTTTCATTGGATAGTTTGTCGTATATTTACGTATGTAAAGCGATTAGTGAATAAGCCGAGTATACGACTTTTCATTAAAAAGTCGTCCAAAATCAGAAACCCGTATATAAGCAGATCTAAAAAAACCAAGCTGGAAATCATACGTTAAACGTAGCAAATGACGTGAGTCCGTACTGTAAGGAAGTTTTAAAAATATTCAGTTCTTGGTTTAATAATATACAGTACATCGGATACAGTAAAGTATCTGAAATATTTTGAGCATCCCTGTAAATACTATCTTCTTTGTATTACACAGGAAGTAACTTGTTGTAAACCTCAGAAACGTAAATCAGTTTCATAAAATGTGAATTAGCTTAATATTATTAAAACGCGCTCTAAACAATGTTTTCCCTTATACAATTATGTAATGGAATACTTTTGTGTAGCTCTGTAAATTAATAATAAAAATTCTTTGCACCACAGATTGATTGTACAGAATGTATATGCTAGTATAGACTTCATAGATGCATATTAATTTTATCATGTTCGAAAGAATGTAACATCATTTAAATGCATTTGCAACTATTTTTTGTCCGTAATGTAACAGAATGCTTTCATATATTCCTGTAATTAAACATTGCATCCGATTTTCATAAAATTTGAAACAACTTGACAAAATTATGCAAAAATTATACATTTTAAATTTCAAACGATTCGGTTGGGTAGTTTTTGCTCTGTTATATGCGGACAGACGGACGGATTGAAAGACGACCATAGGTGCTACATATTTACATAATTATGAACTTATCTAAAACGGTGATGTAAAATTCATAAGCAAAATCTTCGCACTTTTTTATTCACAGTTAGTTAAAAAAATGCCCTCTCAAAAATAATTGATTTTGCTTATTCCATCTTTGCGTGCTGCAAAATATGTTTAATTGTGCTCCATTCATTCTGTCATAACTTGCTAGTTCTTGGGTAGTTTTTGCGGTATTAGATGCGGACAGACTAACAAACGGGCGGATCAGATGGTGACTATGGATGCTAAGGATTTATAAAATTGCGAGCACAGCTAAGAATCGTGCAAATGTATTTTCGAAAATGGTGAAATAAAGAAAAATGTACAATAATTTAAAAAACTTCCTGTAGTTCACTTTCATAAAAAGATCGCTCAAATCCACTTTGAAATCGAACGGAATAAAGTAAAATATAATAAACAATACACTTCTTCTAAATCAACACGATGTGTTACGTCATTTGCGTAGCAAATGCAGTAAGCCAATAACAACGTCTTTCATTGCAGTCTGCCAATAACAACGGTTATTTTTCAATGGATTGCAATTATAATATCCTTCCTGCAAAATGTTAAAATGAACAATGTAATGATCGCACTTACTATAAATTCAGTTCACATCCGTTATAACTGAATTATCCACTTTGCTTTAAAAATACGGAAAATCACACTAGGTTTTTATAATGCATGTGTTGGAAAAAAAAATAATCGACAGAGGCGTAAAGAACAACTAATAATTATGGATTAACAAGACAAACATGCTTGTTGTCGATACCCCCAAACAAGACAAATTCACGATTTTATTATTAAAGAATGCTTTCTATTATCCCTGGTTGATTTATATCTCATTTTAATATCGCTAAACATCAGGAAATCTCAAATAGAACGCAATCCGCATGCCAAACTAGAATCATTATATATCATGGGATAACATTAATTACGTTTGATGGGATTTAAGAGAACGAAGGAAACTTTTATTATTATCTTTTTAGTTTTGATTTGATTTTCATAAAATTTGAAATGACTGGACAAAATTTTGAAAAGATTATATGTGTTAAATAGTAAATCGTTCGGTCGAGTTGTTTTTGCGGTATTAGATGCGGACAGACAAACAAACGGGCGGATCAGATGGCGACTATGGATGCTAACGATTATAAAATTACTACCAAAGCTAAAAGTCGTGCAAATGCATTTTCAAAAATGGTGAAAAAAAATGTACAATAATTTTAAAAAATCGCTCAAATCCACTTTCAAAGCGAACGAAATAAAGTAAAATGCAATATTATCAACACTTCTTCTAAATCAACATGATGTGTTACGTCATTTGAGTAGCTATGATATATAACCTGCCAATAAAACGGTTATTTTTCAACGGATTGCGATTATAATCTCCTTCCTGCAAAATATTAAAATGAACAATGTAAGGATCGCACTTATCATCAATCAGTTCACACCCGTTATAACTGAATTATCTACTTTGCTTTTAAAATACGGAAAATCACACCCTCCTACTAGGTGTTTCAAACGCAAGCGTTGGAAAAAAATAATCGACAGAGGCGTAAAAAACAACTAATAATCATGGTTCAACAAGATAAACATGCGTGTCGATACCACTAAACAAGACAAAGTCACTATTTTATTATTAAAGAATGTTTTCTATTATCCCTGGTTGATTTGTATCTCATTTTAACGTCACTAAACATCGGGAAATCTTAAATAGGACACAATCCTCATAGAAACCTAGAATCATTATCTATAATGAGATTGAATTTATTACGTTTGATGGAATTTAAAAGAATAAAGGAAACTTTTATTATTACCTTTTGAGTTTTGATATGATTTTCATAAAATTAGACACGAATGGACAAAATTCTGTAATTATTATATATGTTAAATAGTAAATTATTCGATCGGGTAGTTTTTGCGGTGTTAAATACGGACAGACAGACAAACGGGCGGATCAGATGGTGACTATAGATGCTAAGGATTTATAAAATTACGAACAGAGCTAAGAGTCGTGCAAATGCATTTTCAAAAATGGTGAGAAAAAAAATGTACAATAATTTAAAAAACTTCCTGTAGTTCACTTTTATGTAAAAAAAAAAAATGCTCAAATTCACTTTCAAAGTGAACGAAATAGAGTAAAATACAATAATATTCAACACTTCTTCTAAATCAACACGATGTATTACGTCATTTGCGTAGCTATGACATACAGTCTGCCAATAACAACGTTTATTTTTCAACGGATTGAGATTATAATCTCCTTCCTGCAAAATATTAAAATGAACAATGTAATGTATGAACAATTCAGTTCACACCCGTTATAACTGAATTATGCACTTTGCTTTAAAAATACGGAAAATCACACCCTCCTACTAGGTTTTTATAACGCAAGTGTTGGGAAAAAATAATCGACAGAGGCGTAAAAAACAACTAATAATCATGGTTCAACAAGAAAAGCATGCATGTCGATGCCACCAAACGAGACAAATTCACGATTTTATTATTAAAGAATGCTTTCTATTATCCTTGGTTGATTTATATCTCATTTTAATATCACTAAACATCGGGAAATCAAGTGATCTACGTCTTTGATTCTACGACAGCGGACAAACTGCACCCCGTGTACCAGGAATCGAGGTCAAATCATGGGTTTAGTGTTGTAGAGTTACCGCTATTGTTTTCAGGTTTCCATTGTCTTGGGGTGGTGGTAGATTATTTGCTAGAGCAATTATTGGCGATTTGTTAGGCCGAGGGAGACCTTTGGTTTTGTGAAGGAGGAATTATGACGTGCTGAAATTATTTCCTGGTTCTTAAGTTTCAATAGAAAAAGAGTGGTGTGCGGTTGCCAATGATTTTGTGAAATACATACTCTGTACTAAAAAAATACCTATATTTCTTCAGGCTGTGAATTAGTAAACTTCCGAATTCCACTCGCTAATGTTAAGTCAATGTGATACATTCGTATATTCAAAATATATCCTAGGGAAATATGAATTTTAAACTTTCTTTTTCTTTATGATCTACATAAGGAGACAATTTATGTGAAAATTGGTCAAAATTTTTAATATTAAACGAAAACAAGCTTGTTTAATTGTGAATATTTTGACAGCTCATTTTTGCTCAAAAACTAATTATATTGCAAGATATTGAAAATTTTTTTAAATCCCCCAGCGCAATTACCCATGCAAAACTTTAAATGGCTAATGATGTAAAGTTATATATTGATAATTTAAATACTCAAAATCATTTCTTTCCAGTTATATATGTATGGCAGATAAAATAATAATCGAGAACAAGTTTAAATGAATAAATATGATTTAATGCTTTTTCATTTAATCATTATGACATGTTTTTCATCCGTGATCTATCGCAACATTGATGCTATTACATTTTGAATTATAAATGAGCAAGGCTAACGGATATATAATATGGGTTATACTATTATTTTAACATAATCAAACTGATTGGTAAGTTTATAATACGAATTGAATATTTCCAACTGAGCAAGAAATTGCCCAGGCCGGGAATCGAACCCAGATACTAATCTTAAAAGGCCAGTGCTTTACCTGTTAAGCTAACTGTTTGATAGCCGGCTGGGATTTCTCGCTCAGATAACCTTATTGGTCTTAACATCTGGTCTGTCATTTAGACAGCTCGTCAGAATAAACCGCAGGTATTGAAACTCCATATAACGTTGGATACATAGATATACTATTATTTTAACGCAAACTAATTGGTAAATTTATAATACCAATTGAATATTTTCAACTGAGCGAAAAATGATTCCAGAAAACTTCACTTAGATTCCAGATTGATGTGTAAAGGTGCTGAATAATAAAACAGCCAAATCACACTTATTTGATGCATGTATTGAAAATTATGATACATCCATCATGTAAATGAAATTTTATGAGCATTGCTTCTAACTTTTGTGAAATATAGAGTAAAATTATTTTAAACAAATTCGTATATGGTATTTTTTGATGCACTTTGTGTATTTTGACCATAATCCTTATATTTTTATAGATATTGATCGTGCATATAGAGTGAAATAAATAGTTTGTCAATATTTATTCTTAAATAAACATATAAAACCATATAAAATGTATTGTATTATATAAGAATGAGATTTATTCAATGGAACAATTTTATAGTACTATAATGCATAATGACTTATTGTCAAATTATATAGCAAGGAAATAGTCTACTGTATCTTAGAGTTTTATATTAATGGTAATCTTGTTTGGATAACTAATTTATTAAAAAAAATACAATAAAAATTATTCAAATTAAATTTGCATACTTAATTACTAACAAAATGCTTGTTTATTTGTAAAAGTTTTTAAATACTTAAGTTAAAATAGTTTAAAAATAAATATGATCAAATCTATTTTCTGTTTCCTGCTAAAAAAAATCTAATGCTTTGTTTGAACAATAATATTGAACAACATTATTTACTTTAATACGACATAAAAAATCTC
Organism: Maratus speculifer; assembly: GCA_964019185.1. Classification (NCBI taxonomy): domain Eukaryota; kingdom Metazoa; phylum Arthropoda; class Arachnida; order Araneae; family Salticidae; genus Maratus; species Maratus speculifer. The sequence continues at coordinate 109,535,132 of OZ025303.1, read as the reverse complement.
GACATTTAACTGTAACAAACTTATTTGCAACGAGCGTATTTAATTGCACACTTATCAGAATATTTTTCAAAGAAATTGCATTTTATCCATGAGTATGTACACTGTTAAAAATCTTGTTCTAGTTTGAACCAAAAAAGTTTCTTTTTCGGTGCTCAATAGCTGCCACCATAAGCTGGTGAAATCTCGTACCAACATTTGGAGCTTCCTAGTTCAACCTCGTTCCAAGTATTGGAACTATGCTTCAATGGCAGCTCCAAATTTTGGTTCACGATTTCACCATCTTACGGTAGCAGATATTGAGCACCAAAAAACAAACTTTTTTGGTTCAAACTAGAACAAGATTTTTAACAGTGTATAAACAATAATTTTTAAATTCCACGAACTCTATTTTCCTTTTGTAAAATTTAAGAGCCAATACTTCTGACTGAAAAAGACCTGAATGATAATGTAAAGTCTACGGGGGCGTTCTTTTCAAATATCTCGCTCCTACTTTAATATTTTTACGGATTTTTATGCATAGGATAGCTGAGGACGATCTACAACCGGGCTAGTTTTTACTTTTTCGATTTTGGTTATATTCTATTTATTATATTATAGATATTTGAAAAGAACGCCCCCATAGACTTTACATTATCATCCGGGTCTTTTTCAGTCATTAGTGTGACGCCTTAAAAAAAGGAATAATTAAATGTCAACAGTACTTTTTTTTTACAAATGTACAGGAACTTTTTTAAATCAATAATAAAAATACATTTAGGCTGTTATCTTACGGTTATAAGACTATTTTAATGAAGTATTCATTGAAGAATTGTTTAAATATGTATGCAAAAAAGTCTGACTGTATATATTGGTATAATCTTGAAAGAGCGGATGTACAAATTAATCGCTCTTCCGCAATGACGATTCCCATATCTTTTTTATTTCAGTTCTATCACTTAAAGAGAAAAAACACATTGTTAACTTAGAGGTGACTGAACGTATAACATTCATCTAAAGCACCTCCGCCTTCGCAAAATAATTGGGTTCCAGGCTTAAGTACCGTTTTCGTGCTTAGATCTTACTGAATTTGGATTGTTTCATATAATAACAACAATTATAGAAAAGAATGGACATTTGTTTAAGCTAACACAAATCATAAGATGGCACTCTTTTCTGACAGTCGCATATTAATAAAAAAATTCAAAAGATATGGTATGTTTATGTTTTCACATATATTGTTTGTTTGAAACACGGTTATGTTTTGTCGGTGATATTATCGTTTCGTCGACGGTATTATCGTATTGTCGGCGGTTTTGTTTTCTTTTTTATCGACAGGACTTTTTTTTTCAATAAACGAAAACTTATTTTGTGTTTCTTAAGTAATAATTTATATATACATATATATTTAAAACAAGACTTCTTTTTTCAGTCATCTGGCCTTAACTTTCTACTGAACCAATTTTACTAATTATTTTTTTATCTGAAAACTATTGCTTTAAGTTAAATAGCTTTTTTAAAAAAATGAACGGATAATAACACCACTCTTTCAAAAACACGCACTTTATCCTTAAAACTATTACATTTCAATAGTTTTATTATTCCATTGATACTAAGTTTGAAAAACTTGACAAAATGCTTATGAATAAAAAGATGTCATATTTAAAATAAATTAATCCTTTCTTAATTAAAAACATGAATGCGTACAATGATTCATAATTTCATTACTAAAATAGGTGTAAAAAGAGTTTAAAAGCTTTCTGATATTTAAACCAATGTACAGATGTCAAATAAAAGAGACCGGAGTCCTGGATTTAAGAGAGTAGTACAAATATTAACGAAATATAATTTAGTAAAAAACTTAATTTTGAGTAGTTTAAATTGTCAATATATGAATTCTACATCATAATGGGAGACGATCGTACATGGTAAACGTATAACATATGTTGAAAATCACACATAATTAGGTTTTAAACTTATCAAATTTATGCATCATCCACTAATGAATATTCATTAATTCTGTGAAGAAAACTATTGTTCGGATATCGATGCCTTTATTTGGAAAGTTAAAAGTTACTTAATTATTTATTTTACCATATATGTGTGATTATTACCTAGCAAAATATAAATATTAAGGATTAAACATACAAACCAGGTCAAAAGATACTTCATAAGGCTTTGTTGAAAACGTAATTTCTAGTCATTATTTTAAAGATTTATATTAAATACTTATATGACTTATATGACTAATATATCCTATTTTTCGTTGTCTGTATCAAATAAACGTGACCAGGATGTTTTATATTAATAATTTACACATTATTCAAAAGGGAAAGTTTAATAATCCTGTACAAGAATAATTCTTAAGACATCGACGTCTTTATTTAACGATTAACATATTATTTATTTCACTACACATATCTGATCATTATCCAAAAGAAATATGTATTAGGGATAAAATATGCGAAGTAGATCAAAAGATAGGGCATAAGATTTTGTTGTGAACGAATATCCAGCTCATATTTTAAAAGCTATAAAAAACTCATCAAAATTCTTATAAAATTCGACTTACATGACGGACGTATAACATTTTTTGATACCTATATCGAATAAACGTGATTTGGTTGTTTTATATTAATCAAATTTATACATCATTCACCAGTGAAAGCTTATCCAAATCAACCCTTCGGCGCCAGGGGCGTACCATTCCCATCGTAAATGGGCGTTTTTTATTCGGAGCACTGTACGTTACTTTTTTCACTTTGGGGGCTTTCTATCGATTATACCTACGTGACTGAGATAAATCGATAGTAAACACTGTTCCGTGAAGCATTTTACGTTAAAATGATGTTAAACACGAAAGTTATCCGTTTGTGTCTGGACGAGAATTTCAATTGTAAAGAAATGATTATATTTGTTTGTATTATTATTTCGTCGATGATGCATAGATGGTTTGGTCAAATATATATTATTCGATGGAATATTGGCCACTAAAACTATAGATATGAAAGTTCCCATGAAATTGGAGAAGTTGTATTGATCTAATAGAAAATGTCTTACAACTGAAAAAATATATGAACAACGTGATATAAAAACATTTTCTGCAAAGCAAAGTTATAATATCGATCCTTCTGTCTTTTTCCATAGATTCGTTATGTAAATAATTGTTTCCGGAAGGTGGTTTCAAAAATATGAAAAAGTATAAAATTGTAATGGAACATCTTTAATATGAAGCTAGAGCCCTCGGATTTGATAACTCAAATTTCTGAAATATATTAACCCTTTATTTATCGGATTATAAATTTAAGAAAATTTTACATTCTAAAGAATTTTACATAAATTGTTTAAACTAAATTAAAAGATTTACATAATCGTTTAATCAATTTTTGAAAGATTTTAGAAGGATTGAAGGATTTAGAAGGATTAATTAAATTTGAATTTACAAAGTTTTTGCGCAATATTTATAACCCCTCTCAAATTTTTTATTTTAAATTTTTTTCTTAGTATTTTGTAGAATTACAAAATGTACAAATATGATGTTCTTACAATATAAATATAGAAATATTTCGGAATTGAACAAACCCTACCCACCTCCCTCAGCGCCAAGAAAGCTGAAAAGGTGCAAAGGCAAAAGAAATCATGGTTTAAAAAATATATTTGTTTTGTGTAACCAAAAATGCTTTTGGAACAAGATAAAGTAAAGTACCTATAACTCATTCTATTCTATACAGTATTACAGATAATTCTCGTATTAAAAGAATTTGATAATAAATGGTACTTTTAAGTACCGTCGGTAGATAAAGGGCTAACATAAAAATCAAATTTCAATTTTTTTTCGCTTAAGAGGCGCAAAAATGTCAACCTAGTGAAAAACTTTCCATGCCGGGACTCAAACCCGGGCTATCAGTATACAGCACTGACGTTCCACCGACTAAACCACATGGAACGACATACAACCTGATCAAAATGTATACCTGATCAAATGTATCACGACATACAACCTGATCATGTAACAGTGAGAAGTTATCTCACGGTTACATGTTGGTAAGGCTGCAATGCTGGACTTATTAAGCTGCTATCAAATTCACCAACACCTCGAGAGACTTTCGAGCCAACACTTGATTTCCTCCAACTTTTCGCGAAATATCTTCACAACATCCAGTGTGATAGCAAACAGCAATGCCCCCCAACTTTTCTCTGTAGTTCCAAAAAAATCTCCCCTAACCGAGACTTTTCATCCAACATCGAACTTTTCAACAAATCAGAGGTAAAAGATTAATACGAATGGGCGATAAATATTAATGGCTGGTACTAGCAGTTCTGTTTTTCCTGCTTTTCTTCCAACTTTTTAAAAGACAAATGTAACATTTTTCTCTCTTTGAATGGGAAAAAGGTGGGATTAAAATCGGCTGAAAAGTTTGTCGCGCTTAAAGTTTGTGAATCTAATAACAGCTTTAGAGTTTCTTGTTTGCCTCATGTCAGTGGCTCACGGAAGATATTCCATCTTGTGCTGCGTTTGTAGCGTTGCCAACATGTAATAGTGCGAAGTTCCAAGCTGGCTGTTGTTCCATGTGGTTTAGTCGGTAAAACGTCCGTACGCTATACTGATGACCCGAGTTCGAGTCCCGGCATGAAAACTTTTTCACTAGGTTGGTATTTGCGTCTCTTAAGGAAAAAAAATTGAAATTAGATTTTTATTTGAAATACTGTATGCAAGGTGATTTTATTTTCTCTCTCTCTGGAAAAATTTCCAAGTATTAATATATTAGCATGAATTCACATGATCGGTAAGTTATTCATAATGAATACAAATTAATAGTGATTAAATGATGATCACAAGAAACTCTTGATTACATTCCGCCTTTCACCCAAAATTTTAACATCTATTTATCACAAGGTGTTACACCCGTTCCCCAGAGGATTCATTCATTTCTAACAACAAATGATTTGTTTAATTTGTTTTTCCTCATCTTTTACCGTGTTAGTGGTAGAGTACTTGTTTTAATAAAATATTGAAATGATTAACTGACATCAGTATTAGCAAGCAAATTTATTTGAAAACTGTAAATAAAAGTTATTTCTCCATGTACATTATAAATGCAAATTTCTGGTGCCATTGGGGCATTTTAGGATTTTTTTAAGTGGTGCGTATTCTATGCAGATGCCCTTTAAAGGGTTAAAGTGGATGAATGAGGAATACATACAAGCATAAATACATAAGGTGACTGGTAAAAGCATAATCTCTTTATCTTGTGCAGCCGTTAAAAATTTTCAGTGAAAAAAATATTTTAGAATTCGACCACGTTTCGCACAATTTTCGATGACATCGATTAACAGTTTATTGACCCGATTTCTTTTTTGATGGATAAAAATACAAGTAAAAGCATAATTGTTGTTTGTGATAAATTTGTCGATTTTGATATTCTTTCTGCAGTCAATCACAAAGTATTTGTTGCAGTCAAATAAAAATAAAATTTTTATCGAAAAAATATATATTTTGAAGAAAATCAGGATTTGATTGACATCCATCGCTTGATATTCATTTAATATCCTACTACCAAAGTACCCTTTTTTATTTTTTTATTCTTTTCATCCTTAAATATATTCAATCTTTGAACATTCTGATCATGATATTGACTCTCCTGTCTTGCTTTGTAGATCCATTAAGTATATCGTTGTTTCTAGAAGGTGGTTTTGCGAATACAAACAGCGGAAATCGTTTTAAATCGTGTTAAAATCGCAAAGTTACCCTGATTTGATGCAAAGTTACCCTGATTGACTGTACATTAATCGGACATTACTTACAAACATACATGCATAAGGAACTGGAAAAGTATATATATATTTTTTTTTATCTTGACCAACTTTTAAAGTTTTAATTAAACAAAATATCTTAGCATCTACCATATTCCGAACAATTTTCAATGATACTCATTCACAGTTTACGTTTAATTTTTCCTTGCGAAAAAAAATGCAGGCAAAGGCATAATTGTTGTTTGTTATAAGCTGCTGATTTTGAACTTCTTTTTTCCAGTGAGTCGCAAACTATGCATTACAGTACTATAAACATCAATTTTTCATCGGAAAAACATCTTGAAGAAAACCAGGATTTGATTGACATTCATCGCTTGAGTTGTTATTCATTCACTAATACCCTACTACAAAAGTATCTAGAATATTTTATTATTATTATTTCTTTCTTTCACAAATATATACAATTTTAGCACATTCTGGTAGTGATATTGACCCTCCTATCTTGTTTCGTGGATTCATTAACTACATCATTGCTTCCAGTAGGCGGTTTTAAGAATACAAAAAAAAAAAAAAAAAAAAAAAAAAAAAAAAAAAAACGGAAATTTTAAAGAGAACATCTTTTATACACTGTAAAAAAAAATCTGTGAAGGTACTAAACATTTTCTAGGAAACTGGGATTCCAAGAACTTTTCATGTAACGATAACAGGAAAAATTCATGTAATCGATTCTGAAACTTGAATTTTTGCTGTTACCGTTACAGGAAAAGTTCTTGGAATCCCAGTTTCCAAGAAAAAATTTTGTACCTTTGCAGATTTTTTTTTTACAGTGTATGAAGACGAAACTTGTCGTTTTGATAACTCGTAATTTGTGAAATATATTAAAATGAGTTTTTATGAACGGTAGGTTTATGACAGTGAACACAAAATAAAAATTGTTATTAACTAATCTCATTAGAAATTGTTGAATACTCTCCTACACTGTAAAAAAATCTGTAAAGGTACTAAATATTTTCTAGGAAACTGGGATTCCAAGAACTTTTAATGTAACGACAACAGGAATAATTCATGTAACCGATTCTGAAACTTGAATTTTTGCTGTTACTGTTACAGGAAAAGTTCTAGGAATCCCAGTTTCCTAGAAAAAGTTTAGTACCTTTACAGATTTTTTTTTCAGTGTAGTTTCCTCAAAAATTTTAACTTCTATTAGTCTTTGACTTTTTTAAAGTGTCTAATACCCGATGCCAAAGAATTACTCACTTCAAACGACAAATGATTCATTTAAGTCGTCCCTTCACATCTTTAAAGTTTATGAATCGGACACATGTGCAACCGTATATGCATAAGCGACTGGAAAAAATAATTTTCTTTAACTTGCATAGCTGATTAAAGTTTTAATTATAAAAAATATCTCAACATTTTACAACATTCGGAATAATTTTCGATGGCATTGATTACCGGTCGCTTGTTCCCAAAAGGTTAACAGCGTAAGTTTAATTTTTCTTAGAAAAAAAAAAAGAAAAAAAAAACGCAGTTAAAGGCATAATTGTTGTTTTGTTACAAACTGCTAATTTTGATCTTCTTTCTCCATTCAATCACAAACTATGCGTTACAGTCCTGTAAACATCAATTTTTCATAGGAAAAACATCTTGAAGAAACTTCATTTTGAAGAAAATCAGGATATGATTGACATTCAACGCTTGAGTTGTTATTCATTCTCTAATATCCTACTACAAGAGTACCTTGAATTTTGTATTATTATTATTATTTCTTTCTTTCATAAATATATTCAATCTTAGCACATTCTGGTCATGATATTGACCCTCCTGTCTTGTTCAGTGGATCCATTAAGTACCTCATTGCTTCCAGTAGGTGGTTTTGGGAATACAAAAAAGCGGAAAAATCGTGACATGCCGATGGAATGCAAAGATCTGACGTCCGGATCTGGCAACCCGTATTACGTAAAGCGGTATTTATAGAAACTCGCGTGATCAAGGGGCTGTTTTGTGAATACAAAATGGCAACAAGTACGCGATCTCTGAAGGAACCGTTGTTGCAAACTTGTTCATAATTTGAATACTTTATTTTTTTCTTAACTCAAATAAAGCTATATTTCCGGTTACAAGGATTTCTAAATCAGAAAATTGTTGTTTGGACGTGCATTGGCCATTGACAGAAATCATTGTTGTTTGTTTTCTGCGAGCTTAGTGTTATTTATGCACTACTCTTTTTTTCCTTCCCGGATTTCAGAAATATTATCAAAAAGTTAAAATTAAATTGTTGGGAATTCGATAAATCGGTAATAAACTGTAAAATTCTTGAAACTGGTAGACGATACTGCTTGGCCTATAAGGATTACCCCCCGAAAATAGATATAATTGAGGATTTAAATATCAAAACTCGACTTTTCAATAAAATGGAAATTTTTGGAATTTGCGAAAAGCCTCAAACTGTTTCTATTAGTTTTGATTGTAAATCAAGATTTTGCAATGCCAGTATAATGAATTGTTCTTTGATATTTAATATTTCAATCTACCAGATCATTTGTTAAAATTTAAAGCTGTTCTTTTATTAACAAGAGTTATCATCTAGTCGTTATTAGGTGCGTTCGTAATTATGTAAATACGTAGCACCTATTGTTGCCGCTCAGTCCGTCTGTCCGTCCGCATATAACAACGCAAAAACTACCCAACCGAATCGTTTGAAATTTAAAATACATAATTATTACATAATTTTGTCGAGTCTTTTCAAATTTTATGAAAATCGTATGGATAGATCAATTACAGGGACAATCAAAAGGATTCCGTTACATTACGGTCAATGGGGAAAAAAGTTTCAAATGCATTTTAATCGTTTGAAATTTAAAACGTATATTTATTACATAATTTTGTCGAGTCATTTCAAATGTTATGAAAATCGGATGCATTGATCAATTACAGGGACAATCAAAAGTATTCCGTTACATTACGGTCAATGGGGAAAAAAGTTTCAAATGCATTTTAATAGTGTTACACTCATTTGAATATAACAGACTTGAAATGAATCTATGAAATATGTACTAAAAAACACATTTTGTACAATCTGTGATGCAATGAATATTTATTATTAAATTACAGGGCCACACAAATGTATTCCACTAAATAATGTTATACGGGGAAACATTGTTTGGGGGGTGTTTTAATTATATTCAACTATTTCACATTTTATGAATAAGATATACGTTGCTGAGGTGTAATAAAAATTACTTCCTGCATATTTACAGAAATATAAAGATTTCGACTACTATACTGTATCCGGAGTACGCTCTACTATATCAGTAAGATCTGAATATTTTAAAACTTCGTTATCAACGAGCGCACCTCATTTGCTACGCTTTACGTGCAATTTACAACTTGTATTATTTTTCAGTCAATAAACTTATTGCAGATGCATGTCTGTCTGTTTTAATGCAATCATTCTTGATTCGCTCCTACGTGTGGTTGTGAGATTAATATGATAAATGGAAAATATAATGTTCCCCTGCTATTTCACCCCAATAATTTAAATGTTCCTATATCTTTGTATGTAACATAAACTTTTCTGGGCTAATATACTCTCAAATTAGCTTTGTTTCCGTAAGATGTCAGCACGAAATGATTTTGAAATCGAAAATTTCGATCTTGTCATTGCAACAGATAACATTTTGCTTGCTACTGCCGTATTGAAAAGACCTATTTATCTGTTAATAGTCCACCCCATCAATATCTGTTTCCTGAAGTTATAATTAAAAAAAAAAAAAATTTTATACAATAGTTTCCAGTTATTTTTGGGATTCGAACCCAATTTTATGGATATTGCGAACTGACTATGTACCACCACTGGTAAATCCGACCAATGCCATAATAATATAAAAGTGTGGGAGGTTCCCTCCACATCCAGAAATACGGGATAAAATTAGTTTCTTTGCAGATTATAGTACGTTTTCGGTACATTTTTACCAGTCGAAGAGGTTATTAGAAAAAAACACGTTTTTTATAATTTTGGATAAGTTGAGTTTTGAAAGTCATGTCATCAATTATTTTTCTGTAAAAATATATCACTGCTGATTTTCTTTTATTTTAAATGTGGAGAATATTCCCTAAATAATAAATTGCTGAGGTACATTGTGTTTTTCTGCGAAAATTGAACAGTGTTTCTTTTCTTTTCTTTTAAATGTGGGGAATATAACTTACGTGATAAATTGCTGAGTTACATTGTGTTTTTCGATTCAAGCATAAAATTGAAAACTATCCGAATCAGTTCTTATACAAAGTAAATATTTTTTCAAATAATAATATCAAAGAAAGGTTTTTAAGCACTGCCACAACTTCGATGACATTATAAGAGATTTATCTCACACGCAGACTTTTGTTTTGTTGTTGTTTCAAAACAATGGATTTTTATTAAACTTTTGAAAATTTATTAACATTTCTTTTCTTTGCGTTAAAATATGGGAAATACTTTTGAAGGTTAAAACTTTTGAGCAACTCTCACCAGTTTTTTTTTTTATAAATTTTCTTAATTTAAAGTCTGATTTAACCTAAATTTAATACTAATGTTACATTTTGGCAGCGCATAAGTTAAAAAAAAATATGTTGGGGAGTAAAATATCAATACTTTTCATACCTATTTTCTTATCAATCGTTACGGATACATAAAAAAAATCTGCAAGGCATTTAAAGGGCTATTGTTAAAGAGTATTGCCTCTATTGATTAATAAACACAGAGATATAAAATTATAGGACCGATCTTATAAAATATGTGTATATTTCTGATTATCATTATCAAACAAAGATGTTTATGCTTTTGTACACTTGAGACGGTCTAATTTGCAGCATACACACACTATTTTTTCAACAACAAGTATATGATAAATTTATTTTAGGAAATATAACGCGCCTTTTCCTTATTGGTCAAATCATTTATCTGCTCAGAAAAATAGCGCGATATTTTTTCCTCAGACATTCTTCAAACCTTCAGTATTATTTTAACACAATAGTGAGCGTCTTTTTTTTTACTATCTTACATTAATAAATAAAAAAGAGGCGCGTGCCCTTCTCGTGGCTTCGGGTGTTCTCGATAAACTTTTTGCCCTATCTTGAATTCAGTGGGCAGGATGAGTCACGAAAATTTTGACGCCCCAAGTCTAGGATTTCCTCTATTTTTTTCCTAGTAATCCCCTTCCTTAGGTGTTTCTGCCAAAAATATGGACACTCCCAGTGTTTTGAAAAGGTGCGTAATCAGTATCATTGGGATGAAAGCCTCCTTTTCTTCATAAAACTCTAAGAATGGTATTTAAATCTTCGAGGACAAATATAAGCTTAAGTGTTATTTTGACTTAAGGAAGGCTTAGGTTAAGTTGGCTTAGGTAAAGTGTGAGCTGTACGTTTAGTTAAAAGAAAATGTCCTAGAATATTATTAAAAATATATGAAATTTATCTATTACTTAAACATCTGGTGGGCTTACGCGAGCTTAGATTTGATGGGTAGGAACTACATATCGTACTTTTGGATCATCATTTTATTTAAGGGAATATTTAAATATTGTAAAAACGGAGCTTTTCAACAGAGGATTAAATGACGTAACTGTCACAATTTTTTTACGAAATGGAGAATTAACCTTTTCAGAAGCAAAGTACTTTTGTTTTTAAAATATTTAAATGTTTGGCTGACACCATGATTTACGAACAAATTTTTTTCAAAATAAATAAAAGCACTTCTTCATGTTACATTGAAAAGGGTAAATTCAATCCAAAATTATAGTGTCACTCTCGCATTTTGAGATTAAAATTAAGTGATATATATTATATACCAGTATCTCTCAAGATGTTCAACAATAAATTGAAAGCATATACGGATGTCAAAGCTTAAACAAATTTGTTTTTTAAGAAATAAAAGTTTGATTTTTATTTGTAATTTGGTTTATAGATGTGTTTTTAAAATTTGTTAAACACATTTACCTGGTATCTTGGATGGAATTGTAAATATTTCATGATTAATGCTAACTTTTAAATGAAAGTTTAAAAGTAAAAAGTATATATTGAAAAAAATGGTTTTCTGCCATAATGTGGACACTCCGAGCATTTTGAAAAGGTACTAATCAGTATAATTCGAAAGAAAGCCTTATGCTACCTCTGACAATAAAGTTCGGTGAATAGTCCTGTAGCATTAATGTAGATGAAATATTAACGAAAGTTACCATACCATCCTTCTAAATAGTCATCTCGTATAACTATACATCGCTGAAATCTGCTATACATGTCCTGGGAAATTCGCAAGAAGTCTTCTTTTGGGATGAAGTTCAAAAGCTTCGTCACGTCTCGTTGGATGTCAGCAATATGGTCAAATCTCTTCCAAAGAGAGTTTGATTCGTGAAAATAGGAAGAAGTCTAGAGGTTTGAGATCTGACGAGTATCGTAGGTGTTCAATTTGCACCATCCCTCATGAATTTCATTCAGTGTCTTGCAAAGCTTAAAACCAAATTATAAACTGATGTTTTATTCCTTCATTTTCCTGTTCTGGGTTAAGAATCAACACACTGAACAAGCACTTAGTAAAGCACGTCTTACAGAACATAACATAAACGACGCTCAACTGAACAACGGAGGGGGAAGATGGTCAACACTTGCCTCTATGCAGGTGCATCGTTTTGTTTCCCCAGTGTTTTTAGATCGGTCGTTCAGAATTCATTCACCGAACTTTATTGTCAGAGGTAGTATATATACATATATATATATATATATATATATATATATATGTATATATATATAAACCTAAGAAAGATTATTTAAATCTTCGTGGACTCATAGCTTAAGAGCCCACGCTAGTTACTCAAAAAGACTCGGATAATGTTAACTATACGGGGGCGTTATTTTCAAATATCTTGCTTAAAAAAAAAAAAAAAATTGCATAGGATAGCTTAAGACGATCTACAACCGTTTTCGGTTTTGGTTTCAGATTTTTCTTAAATAAATTGCTTTAAATTTCGGAACCAGTTAGAACTGGCACTGAAATTGAAACTATCATAATATAAAAAATATATAACCAAAATCAAAAAGGGAAAAACCCGTTTTCTCAGCTATCCTATGCATAAACATCATGTAAAAATACTATAATTTGAGCTAGATATTTGAAAATAACGCGTCCATTTTCATCCGGGTATTTTTGAGTGTCTCGAGTGTCATCTTAAGTTAAAAAATAAATTATGCTTTATCGCGTTCGCATTATGAAAGCAAAAATAACTTGTGAGGGAGTGACCTTTGTAATAAAGTCACTCTAGCATTTTTGAGATCGTGACGTCAATGATTTAACATGTGTAAGCGTGAAAGCGACATCTATCCTCTCTTTTACTTTAACTTTCTAGAGCGTGTGTGTCTTTCTCGGATTCTACAGTTATGTCGCGGTTAGAAGTAATATGTAAATTTGGAGTATCTCAATTTGCAGCATAAGCTTGGAGTTTGAGTGTGTGTGGTGTGTCTAGCGGCGTTAGCCAGCTAGTGGTGACTATAAGCTAGCTAGGTGGTGAGGACAAGCAGTGGGATTGATCTAGAGCGAGTGATATCAAGTATTATCGAGCCTTCAGTGAGTTGACAAGGAGTTTTGGAAGGCGAGTCGAGAAGTTTGCCGTTGGTAAGAGTTAATATTGATTACGTTGAATATTTTGAAAGTTAATAAAGAGTATGTATACAGCCACGGGCTGTCTAATAAAGTTCTATCTAGCAGTCAAGCGGAAGTTTAAGTGAGAAGCAATCTGAAGTGCCCCGATTGAGTAAGTGCCGGAGCTGTGAGTATAGGTTTAATCTTTCAGTATTGTTACTTGTTATTAAAATTCAAGAACTGCTCTACTGCCTTTGAGCCCTAACCGCTTTAAATAAACTGTTTTTATCTTATGTTCTGAGTTATGTCTCAATTCCACCTCCACGCTGAGGTCCATCCATTACAAACTTCGCCTAATTTTTTTAGTCAAACATCTAGAAATTATGCTTCATTCGTTGACATTATTGAACGTTTTGTGAGACAACTTTTTAAATAAACAAACAATTGAAAGTATCATTTGAATAAGCTGATTAACTACTCGCAGAAATCAGCTAAAAACTGAAGAGCAGGATTCAAATAAGAAAAAGAATTCAAAAGGCCGCAATCCACTCAACTCATGGTTAAGACAGTGCCTGTTGGAAGTTAAATGAGTTTCAAAAACTTGCTAAAGAGGAAAGTTTTGATTCCGGGTTCTCTGCTTCAAAAACTTAAATTGTGGCATAACTATCATAATGCGAACTCGGTGCAAGAATACTTTTTCAAGTATGAACTTAGATATTACTCGGACCCTGGGTGGGAAATCAACTAAAAACTGACGAATAAGATTCAAATAAGGAAAAGAATTCAAAAGGCCGCAATCCACTCAACTCATGGTTAAGACAGTGCTTGTTGGAAGTTAAATGAGTTTCAAAAACTTGCTAAAGAGGAAAGTTTTGATTCCGGGTTCTCTGCTTCAAAAACTTAAGTTGTGGCTCAACTATCATAATGCGAACTCGGTGCAAGAATACTTTTTCAAGTATGAACTTAGATATTACTCGGACCCTGGGTGGGAAATCAACTAAAAACTGACGAATAAGATTCAAATAAGGAAAAGAATTCAAAAGGCCGCAATCCACTCAACTCATGGTTAAGACAGTGCTTGTTGGAAGTTAAATGAGTTTCAAAAACTTGCTAAAGAGGAAAGTTTTGATTCCGGGTTCTCTGCTTCAAAAACTTAAGTTGTGGCTTAACTATCATAATGCGAACTCGGTGCAAGAATACTTTTTCAAGTATGAACTTAGATATTACTCGGACCCTGGGTGGGAAATCAACTAAAAACTGACGAATAAGATTCAAATAAAGAAAAGAATTCAAAAGGCCGCAATCCACTCAACTCATGGTTAAGATAGTGCTTGTTGGAAGTTAAATGAGTTTCAAAAACTTGCTAAAGAGGAAAGTTTTGATTCCGGGTTCTCTGCTTCAAAAACTTAAGTTGTGGCTTAACTATCATAATGCGAACTCGGTGCAAGAATACTTTTTCAAGTATGAACTTAGATATTACTCGGACCCTGGGTGGGAAATCAACTAAAAACTGACGAATAAGATTCAAATAAGGAAAAGAATTCAAAAGGCCGCAATCCACTCAACTCATGGTTAAGACAGTGCCTGTTGGAAGTTAAATGAGTTTCAAAAACTTGCTAAAGAGGAAAGTTTTGATTCCGGGTTCTCTGCTTCAAAAACTTAAGTTGTGGCATAACTATCATAATGAGAACTCGGTGCAAGAATACTTTTTCAAGTATGAACTTAGATATTACTCGGACCCTGGGTGGGAAATCAACTAAAAACTGACGAATAAGATTCAAATAAGGAAAAGAATTCAAAAGGCCGCAATCCACTCAACTCATGGTTAAGACAGTGCTTGTTGGAAGTTAAATGAGTTTCAAAAACTTGCTAAAGAGGAAAGTTTTGATTCCGGGTTCTCTGCTTCAAAAACTTAAGTTGTGGCTCAACTATCATAATGCGAACTCGGTGCAAGAATACTTTTTCAAGTATGAACTTAGATATTACTCGGACCCTGGGTGGGAAATCAACTAAAAACTGACGAATAAGATTCAAATAAGGAAAAGAATTCAAAAGGCCGCAATCCACTCAACTCATGGTTAAGACAGTGCTTGTTGAAAGTTAAATGAGTTTCAAAAACTTGCTAAAGAGGAAAGTTTTGATTCCGGGTTCTCTGCTTCAAAATCTTAAGTTGTGGCTTAACTATCATAATGCGAACTCGGTGCAAGAATACTTTTTCAAGTATGAACTTAGATATTACTCGGACCCTGGGTGGGAAATCAACTAAAAACTGACGAATAAGATTCAAATAAGGAAAAGAATTCAAAAGGCCGCAATCCACTCAACTCATGGTTAAGACAGTGCTTGTTGGAAGTTAAATGAGTTTCAAAAACTTGCTAAAGAGGAAAGTTTTGATTCCGGGTTCTCTGCTTCAAAAACTTAAGTTGTGGCTTAACTATCATAATGCGAACTCGGTGCAAGAATACTTTTTCAAGTATGAACTTAGATATTACTCGGACCCTGGGTGGGAAATCAACTAAAAACTGACGAATAAGATTCAAATAAGGAAAAGAATTCAAAAGGCCGCAATCCACTCAACTCATGGTTAAGACAGTGCCTGTTGGAAGTTAAATGAGTTTCAAAAACTTGCTAAAGAGAAAAGTTTTGATTCCGGGTTCACTGCTTCAAAAACTTAAGTTGTGGCTTAACTATCATAATGCGAACTCGGTGCAAGAATACTTTTTCAAGTATGAACTTAGATATTACTCAGACCCTGGGTGGGAAATCAACTAAAAACTGACGAATAAGATTCAAATAAGGAAAAGAATTCAAAAGGCCGCAATCCACTCAACTCATGGTTAAGACAGTGCTTGTTGGAAGTTAAATGAGTTTCAAAAACTTGCTAAAGAGGAAAGTTTTGATTCCGGGTTCTCTGCTTCAAAAACTTAAGTTGTGGCTTAACTATCATAATGCGAACTCGGTGCAAGAATACTTTTTCAAGTATGAACTTAGATATTACTCGGACCCTGGGTGGGAAATCAA
The DNA here is from genome assembly GCA_964019185.1 of Maratus speculifer. Taxonomy (NCBI): domain Eukaryota; kingdom Metazoa; phylum Arthropoda; class Arachnida; order Araneae; family Salticidae; genus Maratus; species Maratus speculifer. The sequence goes on along the minus strand of OZ025303.1, from coordinate 109,518,769 downwards.
CTAAAAACTGACGAATAAGATTCAAATAAGGAAAAGAATTCAAAAGGCCGCAATCCACTCAACTCATGGTTAAGACAGTGCCTGTTGGAAGTTAAATGAGTTTCAAAAACTTGCTAAAGAGGAAAGTTTTGATTCCGGGTTCTCTGCTTCAAAAACTTAAGTTGTGGCTTAACTATCATAATGCGAACTCGGTGCAAGAATAGTTTTTCAAGTATGAACTTAGATATTACTCGGACCCTGGGTGGGAAATCAACTAAAAACTGACGAATAAGATTCAAATAAGGAAAAGAATTCAAAAGGCCGCAATCCACTCAACTCATGGTTAAGACAGTGCCTGTTGGAAGTTAAATGAGTTTCAAAAACTTGCTAAAGAGGAAAGTTTTGATTCCGGGTTCTCTGCTTCAAAAACTTAAATTGTGGCATAACTATCATAATGCGAACTCGGTGCAAGAATACTTTTTCAAGTATGAACTTAGATATTACTCGGACCCTGGGTGGGAAATCAACTAAAAACTGACGAATAAGATTCAAATAAGGAAAAGAATTCAAAAGGCCGCAATCCACTCAACTCATGGTTAAGACAGTGCTTGTTGGAAGTTAAATGAGTTTCAAAAACTTGCTAAAGAGGAAAGTTTTGATTCCGGGTTCTCTGCTTCAAAAACTTAAGTTGTGGCTCAACTATCATAATGCGAACTCGGTGCAAGAATACTTTTTCAAGTATGAACTTAGATATTACTCGGATCCTGGGTGGGAAATCAACTAAAAACTGACGAATAAGATTCAAATAAGGAAAAGAATTCAAAAGACCGCAATCCACTCAACTCATGGTTAAGACAGTGCCTGTTGGAAGTTAAATGAGTTTCAAAAACTTGCTAAAGAGGAAAGTTTTGATTCCGGGTTCTCTGCTTCAAAAACTTAAATTGTGGCATAACTATCATAATGCGAACTCGGTGCAAGAATACTTTTTCAAGTATGAACTTAGATATTACTCGGACCCTGGGTGGGAAATCAACTAAAAACTGACGAATAAGATTCAAATAAGGAAAAGAATTCAAAAGGCCGCAATCCACTCAACTCATGGTTAAGACAGTGCTTGTTGGAAGTTAAATGAGTTTCAAAAACTTGCTAAAGAGGAAAGTTTTGATTCCGGGTTCTCTGCTTCAAAAACTTAAGTTGTGGCTCAACTATCATAATGCGAACTCGGTGCAAGAATACTTTTTCAAGTATGAACTTAGATATTACTCGGATCCTGGGTGGGAAATCAACTAAAAACTGACGAATAAGATTCAAATAAGGAAAAGAATTCAAAAGGCCGCAATCCACTCAACTCATGGTTAAGACAGTGCTTGTTGGAAGTTAAATGAGTTTCAAAAACTTGCTAAAGAGGAAAGTTTTGATTCCGGGTTCTCTGCTTCAAAAACTTAAGTTGTGGCTTAACTATCATAATGCGAACTCGGTGCAAGAATACTTTTTCAAGTATGAACTTAGATATTACTCGGACCCTGGGTGGGAAATCAACTAAAAACTGACGAATAAGATTCAAATAAAGAAAAGAATTCAAAAGGCCGCAATCCACTCAACTCATGGTTAAGACAGTGCTTGTTGGAAGTTAAATGAGTTTCAAAAACTTGCTAAAGAGGAAAGTTTTGATTCCGGGTTCTCTGCTTCAAAAACTTAAGTTGTGGCTTAACTATCATAATGCGAACTCGGTGCAAGAATACTTTTTCAAGTATGAACTTAGATATTACTCGGACCCTGGGTGGGAAATCAACTAAAAACTGACGAATAAGATTCAAATAAGGAAAAGAATTCAAAAGGCCGCAATCCACTGAACTCATGGTTAAGACAGTGCCTGTTGGAAGTTAAATGAGTTTCAAAAACTTGCTAAAGAGGAAAGTTTTGATTCCGGGTTCTCTGCTTCAAAAACTTAAGTTGTGGCATAACTATCATAATGAGAACTCGGTGCAAGAATACTTTTTCAAGTATGAACTTAGATATTACTCGGACCCTGGGTGGGAAATCAACTAAAAACTGACGAATAAGATTCAAATAAGGAAAAGAATTCAAAAGGCCGCAATCCACTCAACTCATGGTTAAGACAGTGCTTGTTGGAAGTTAAATGAGTTTCAAAAACTTGCTAAAGAGGAAAGTTTTGATTCCGGGTTCTCTGCTTCAAAAACTTAAGTTGTGGCTCAACTATCATAATGCGAACTCGGTGCAAGAATACTTTTTCAAGTATGAACTTAGATATTACTCGGACCCTGGGTGGGAAATCAACTAAAAACTGACGAATAAGATTCAAATAAAGAAAAGAATTCAAAAGGCCGCAATCCACTCAACTCATGGTTAAGACAGTGCTTGTTGAAAGTTAAATGAGTTTCAAAAACTTGCTAAAGAGGAAAGTTTTGATTCCGGGTTCACTGCTTCAAAAACTTAAGTTGTGGCTTAACTATCATAATGCGAACTCGGTGCAAGAATACTTTTTCAAGTATGAACTTAGATATTACTCGGACCCTGGGTGGGAAATCAACTAAAAACTGACGAATAAGATTCAAATAAGGAAAAGAATTCAAAAGGCCGCAATCCACTCAACTCATGGTTAAGACAGTGCTTGTTGGAAGTTAAATGAGTTTCAAAAACTTGCTAAAGAGGAAAGTTTTGATTCCGGGTTCTCTGCTTCAAAAACTTAAGTTGTGGCTTAACTATCATAATGCGAACTCGGTGCAAGAATACTTTTTCAAGTATGAACTTAGATATTACTCGGACCCTGGGTGGGAAATCAACTAAAAACTGACGAATAAGATTCAAATAAGGAAAAGAATTCAAAAGGCCGCAATCCACTCAACTCATGGTTAAGACAGTGCCTGTTGGAAGTTAAATGAGTTTCAAAAACTTGCTAAAGAGGAAAGTTTTGATTCCGGGTTCTCTGCTTCAAAAACTTAAGTTGTGGCTTAACTATCATAATGCGAACTCGGTGCAAGAATACTTTTTCAAGTATGAACTTAGATATTACTCGGACCCTGGGTGGGAAATCAACTAAAAACTGACGAATAAGATTCAAATAAGGAAAAGAATTCAAAAGGCCGCAATCCACTCAACTCATGGTTTAGACAGTGCTTGTTGGAAGTTAAATGAGTTTCAAAAACTTGCTAAAGAGGAAAGTTTTGATTCCGGGTTCTCTGCTTCAAAAACTTAAGTTGTGGCTTAACTATCATAATGCGAACTCGGTGCAAGAATACTTTTTCAAGTATGAACTTAGATATTACTCGGACCCTGGGTGGGAAATCAACTAAAAACTGACGAATAAGATTCAAATAAGGAAAAGAATTCAAAAGGCCGCAATCCACTCAACTCATGGTTAAGACAGTGCTTGTTGGAAGTTAAATGAGTTTCAAAAACTTGCTAAAGAGGAAAGTTTTGATTCCGGGTTCTCTGCTTCAAAAACTTAAGTTGTGGCTTAACTATCATAATGCGAACTCGGTGCAAGAATACTTTTTCAAGTATGAACTTAGATATTACTCGGACCCTGGGTGGGAACTCAACTAAAAACTGACGAATAAGATTCAAATAAGGAAAAGAATTCAAAAGGCCGCAATCCACTCAACTCATGGTTAAGACAGTGCCTGTTGGAAGTTAAATGAGTTTCAAAAACTTGCTAAAGAGGAAAGTTTTGATTCCGGGTTCTCTGCTTCAAAAACTTAAATTGTGGCTTAACTATCATATTGCGAACTCGGTGCAAGAATACTTTTTCAAGTATGAACTTAGATATTACTCGGACCCTGGGTGGGAAATCAACTAAAAACTGACGAATAAGATTCAAATAAGGAAAAGAATTCAAAAGGCCGCAATCCACTCAACTCATGGTTAAGACAGTGCTTGTTGGAAGTTAAATGAGTTTCAAAAACTTGCTAAAGAGGAAAGTTTTGATTCCGGGTTCTCTGCTTCAAAAACTTAAGTTGTGGCTTAACTATCATAATGCGAACTCGGTGCAAGAATACTTTTTCAAGTATGAACTTAGATATTACTCGGACCCTGGGTGGGAAATCAACTAAAAACTGACGAATAAGATTCAAATAAGGAAAAGAATTCAAAAGGCCGCAATCCACTCAACTCATGGTTAAGACAGTGCCTGTTGGAAGTTAAATGAGTTTCAAAAACTTGCTAAAGAGGAAAGTTTTGATTCCGGGTTCTCTGCTTCAAAAACTTAAGTTGTGGCTTAACTATCATAATGCGAACTCGGTGCAAGAATACTTTTTCAAGTATGAACTTAGATATTACTCGGACCCTGGGTGGGAAATCAACTAAAAACTGACGAATAAGATTCAAATAAGGAAAAGAATTCAAAAGGCCGCAATCCACTCAACTCATGGTTAAGACAGTACTTGTTGGAAGTTAAATGAGTTTCAAAAACTTGCTAACGAGGAAAGTTTTGATTCCGGGTTCTCTGCTTCAAAAACTTAAGTTGTGGCTTAACTATCATAATGCGAACTCGGTGCAAGAATACTTTTTCAAGTATGAACTTAGATATTACTCGGACCCTGGGTGGGAAATCAACTAAAAACTGACGAATAAGATTCAAATAAGGAAAAGAATTCAAAAGGCCGCAATCCACTCAACTCATGGTTAAGACAGTACGTGTTGGAAGTTAAATGAGTTTCAAAAACTTGCTAACGAGGAAAGTTTTGATTCCGGGTTCTCTGCTTCAAAAACTTAAGTTGTGGCTTAACTATCATAATGCGAACTCGGTGCAAGAATACTTTTTCAAGTATGAACTTAGATATTACTCGGACCCTGGGTGGGAAATCAACTAAAAACTGACGAATAAGATTCAAATAAGGAAAAGAATTCAAAAGGCCGCAATCCACTCAACTCATGGTTAAGACAGTACTTGTTGGAAGTTAAATGAGTTTCAAAAACTTGCTAACGAGGAAAGTTTTGATTCCGGGTTCTCTGCTTCAAAAACTTAAGTTGTGGCTTAACTATCATAATGCGAACTCGGTGCAAGAATACTTTTTCAAGTATGAACTTAGATCTTACTCGGACCCTGGGTGGGAAATCAACTGAAAACTGACGAATAAGATTCAAATAAGGAAAAGAATTCAAAAGGCCGCAATCCACTCAACTCATGGTTAAGACAGTGCCTGTTGGAAGTTAAATGAGTTTCAAAAACTTGCTAAAGAGGAAAGTTTTGATTCCGGGTTCTCTGCTTCAAAAACTTAAGTTGTGGCTTAACTATCATAATGCGAACTCGGTGCAAGAATACTTTTTCAAGTATGAACTTAGATATTACTCGGACCCTGGGTGGGAAATCAACTAAAAACTGACGAATAGGATTCAAATAAGGAAAAGAATTCAAAAGGCCGCAATCCACTCAACTCATGGTTAAGACAGTGCCTGTTGGAAGTTAAATGAGTTTCAAAAACTTGCTAAAGAGGAAAGTTTTGATTCCGGGTTCTCTGCTTCAAAAACTTAAGTTGTGGATTAACTATCATAATACGAACTCGGTGCAAGAATACTTTTTCAAGTATGAACTTAGATATTACTCGGACCCCGGGTGGGAAATGAACTAAAAACTGACGAGTAGGATTCAAATAAGGAAAAGAATTCAAAAAGGCCGCAATCCACTCAACTCATGGTTAAGACAGTGCCTGTTAGAAGTTAAAAGAGTTTCAAAAACTTGCTAAAGTCGAAAATTTTGATTCCGGGTTGTCTGCTTCAAAAACTTAAGTTGTGGCTTAACTATTATAATGTGAACTCGATGCAAGAATATTTTTTCATGTATGAGCTTAGATATTACTCTTTCTTTCTTTCTAACCGATGGCCAGGCCCCTACCTGCCGAGTTATCTCAGCTTAAAGGGTTAGATACCTGGTATCGGGGCGGTCGACCGCCTAATTGCCGCGTAGCGGCAATAAACCTGATTTCTTTGCTACGCATGCCATCATTTCTGCAGTACTTGCTTGTCGTTGAGCATACTTTGTTTTGCCTGTTTGTTGTTTGAACTGTAATTGGCTTCGCAAGATGGTCTCGTAATTTAGAGCCTTGATCAGATGACGAGACCTTCACCTGGCAAGGCACCTCCAGAGGTATAATTCACAGGTAACTTGGAGGACTTTGCACCCACGACGGATTTTACATGCACCAGGCGCCAACTTAGATATTACTCGGACCCCGGGTGGGAAATCAACTAAAAACTGACGAGTAGGATTCAAATAAGGAAAAGAATTCAAAAGGCCGCAATCCACTCAACTCATGGTTAAGACAGTGCCTGTTGGAAATTAAAAGAGTTTCAAAAACTTGCTAAAGTCGAAAATTTTGATTCCTGGTTGTCTGTTTCAAAAACTTAAGTTGTGGCTTAACTATTATAATGTGATCTCGATGCAAGAATATTTTTTCAAGTATGAACTTAGATATTACTCGGACCCTGGGTGGGCTCAATCAGTTAGTTTTGATGATACTGGTCATTGCAAAATCGTGCATTTTGGGGATTGGGAATTCAGGAAAACATTTAAATGCAGGAAGAAACGTAACTTTAGAACAGCCCATTAGGTCGTTAATGACACAGCTGATATAATTTTTTAACCCTTTGAGCTCTGATGGTTGAATTTGCTACCATTTAATTTTAATTTCGGAATGTCCCATCGGCACCCAGTAAATTCCACCAGAAATATTTGAAAAAGGTTTAATGCCCTTTTTTTTTTTCGCTTATATCGTTAACAGATATTTTTCTGTGCAATATATTGGTGTCAATGTGACATTCGAAATTTTGAAGAAATTTACCTACCAGATCTCAAAGGGTTAAAATAAATGGTGAACTAAAAGTAAATTGAAGGCATATATGGATGTCAAAGTTTAAACAAACTTTTTTCCCCGTCAAAGGTAAAAACTTAATATTGTTATTCTTTTAAAATTTGAGAACATTAGAATTGAGAAACAGATATTTCTTCAAACTTTGTAAAAAAAAGTGACATTGATTTTGAAATGAAAATTGTAAAGCATTTATGATTAAGAAATATTTTGAATATAAGTGGTAAGTGGTACAACATCTTGTTGTCCTTTCTTTTAAAGACATAGTGAACTAAAAGTAAATTGAAGGCATATATGGATGTCAAAGTTTAAACAAACTTTTTTTCCCCGTCAAAGGTAAAAACTTAATATTGTTATTCTATTAAAATTTGAGAACATTAGAATTGAGAAACAGATATTTCTTCAAACTTTGTAAAAAAAATTGACATTGATTTTGAAATGAAAATTGTAAAGCGTTTATGATTAAGAATTATTTTGAATATAAGTGGTAAGTGGTACAACATATCGTTGTCCTTTCTTTTAAAGAAATGGTGAACTAAAAGTAAATTGAAGGTATATATGGATGTCAAAGTTTAAACAAAGTTTTTTTTCTTTCCCGTCAAAGATTAAAACTTAATGTTGTTGTTCTTTTTAAATTTGCGAACATTAGAACAGAGAAATAGATATTTCTTCAAACTTTGTAAAAAATATTTGACATTAATTTTGAAATGAAAAATGTAAAGCTTTTACGATTAAGAAATGTTTTGAATATAAATGGTAAGTGGTACAACGTTTTAGAGGATTTGATCCAATAAGGATAACTAGCAGGGGAGACCGAGCTTAGCTCGGTCAAAATTAACTTTGTGTTCAACTCGATATAGTATTTTCACTGTATCATTAACTCTGTATTATTACTGTAAAACATGTTTATAATAGTATTATTTAGAAAAACAATCAATAAGAAAACTATGTTTTTATGCGCATATTTATAAATTTTATTTTATTTTAAATTTTACAACGAAAGGACATCGATCTAAATCACTTTTTTAGCTCGACTCTGATTGGTTTAACCATGGATCTCGAATCCTCTTAAGAATGTATAAAAAAATTCTTTACATTCTGAAAGACAATATTTTTGCTAGATATAGCCAAATTTGGAGGCATTCTTTTCATTTGGCTCCAAATACGTGTTTTGGTTTTCGTAATTTTTATAGTCGATTTTTTGGCCATATGTCGCCAATATTTTGTCAAATATCACCAAGTTATTGGCTTTTGCCATATTCTCGTGACCCGTATTACCCAAAATGAGCCACAAATCAAATTTGATCAAGCATGTGACATAGCTCAATCGTCTTCAGGTAATCAAAAACAGTAGAATATAAAATTGAATCAAAATCGTTTAAGCCATTTTTTAGGTAAAATTAGCTTGGCAGCATTCAGCAATGAAGCGAAATAACCCACTAATATAAATTTGTTTAACATGCGACTCAGCCCAATAGTCTTCTCGTGACAAAAAACGTTTTGTTTAAAAATTTAGGGTAAAATTGATTGAGTCGTTCTTATATATAATTAGAATGACCCTAGCTCATTAAGACCCAAAATGACCCACTAATAGAATTTTCGCGAGCATGTGTCCAAGCCAAATGGTTTTCGCTTGCTCAAAAACGATATAATACAAAGCATAGTCAAAATGGTGAGTACCATTTTCTATATAAAATTAGCATGACCCATTATGACCAACAAATGACCCTTATAATCGAAATCTCTCGAACTTGTGGCCTAGCTCTTTAGTTTTAGCATGCCGAAAAATATTAGATACAAAATTTAGATAAAATCGATTGAGCCGTTTTTTAGATATAGTTAGTTTGACCCTGACCCCTAATAATCCAAAATGACCCATTGATCAAATTTTCTCAAAAATCTGTCCAAACCCAATGATTTTCTTGTGACCGAAAACGATAAAATGCAAAATTTAATCAAAATTGCGCGAAACATTGTCTAGATAAAATTAGAATGACCCAAAAGTGGCCCACTAATTGAAATTTCTCGAACATGTGACCTACTCCAATGATTTTCTCATGCCAAAAATATGTTGTATATAAAATTTCGTTAAAATCGACCCACCCATTCTTTAGATATAGCTTGACCTTGACCCATTAAGACCCACAAATGACCATTATAATCGAAAGCTCTCGAATATGTGACTTAGTCCATTAGTTTTCTCGTTTCTAAAAATTGTTACATACAGAATTTCGTTAAAATTCATCCTGCCGTTCTTTAATTATACATAGCTTGACCCAGACCTTTTATGATCCAAAATGACCCATTAATCGAAATTTTTCGAACATGTAACCTAGTCCAATGATTTTATCGTGCCAAAAAATGTTGCATACAAAATTTCATTAAAATCGATCCACCTGTTCTTTAGATATAGTTTGACCATGACCCATTATGACCCATCATGATCCACAAATGACCTTCATAATCGAAATCTCTCGAATATGTGACTTAGTCCATTAGTTTTCTCGTTTCTAAAAATTGTTACATACAGAATTTCGTTAAAATTCATCCTGCCGTTCTTTAATTATACATAGCTTGACCCAGACCTTTTATGATCCAAAATGACCCATTAATCGAAATTTTTCGAACATGTAACCTAGTCCAATGATTTTATCGTGCCAAAAAAATGTTGCATACAAAATTTCGTTAAAATCGATCCACCTGTTCTTTAGATATAGGTTGACCATGACCCATTATGACCCATCATGATCCACAAATAACTCTTATAATCGAAATCTCTCGATCATGTGACTTAGCCCTTTAGTTTTCTCATGTCAAAAAACTGTTACATACAAAATTTCGTTATAATCCATCACGCCGTTCTTTAAATATAAATAGCTTGACCCAGACTCTTAATGACCCAGTATGACCCATTAAAATTTTTTCTCGAACATGTAACCTAGCCCACTGTTTTTCTCGTGCCCGAAAACCATAGAATGCAATTTTTAGTCAAAATTGCGTGAGAAAATCTCTAGATAAAAATAGCATGACCCACAATGACCCCAAAAATGACCCACTAACCGAATTTTCTCGAACATGTTTTCTATCCCAATGGTCTTCTTGTAATCCAAAACGATACAATATAAAATTTGGTCAAAATCGTTAGAGCCGTTTTTTAGATAAAAATGGCTTGACCCATAATGACCCAAAAATGACCCACTAATCGGAATTTTTCGAACATGTGACCCAACCCAATAGTTTTCTCGTGCCAAAAAACGATTGGATAGAAAATTTCCTTAAAATCGATCCAGCCGTTCTCTAGATATAAATAGCTTGATTTTGACCCATTATGACCCAAAACGACCCAATAATCGAATTTTCTCGAACATGTGACCTAGCCCAATGGTCTTCTCGTGCCCGAAAATGGTAAAATCCAAACTTTTGCGAAAATCGTTAGAGCCGTTTTTTAGATAAAATTTACCCACACACACACACACACACAATTTTTGCTCGCATTATAGTATAAGATTAGTTTAGTCATTAAGGAAGATGTTTTCTGTTTAATAAAGTCGTACATTTGATTAAATATTTTTGCGAATGTTTAAAACGCTATAGTTTTACTACTACAGTTCTATTAATTTTTTTTTACCTTTTTCTGAAGTTGTGAGCTTTTAGTTTTAAACATAAATGCATTATACTAGTTTGTATATATTTTGGCTGCAGTTAAAATAAAAGATAAACGTGCCACATTTTTTCCACATCTCAAGTATTCAAGTGACACTCCTATAATAAAAAATGCTTTAAGACCTACACCCTGCAGGATTGTGCTAGATATAATTTGCAAAAATAAATATTCTTATCCACCTATTGAAATATGAAGCACTTTTTGTGTCTTTTCAGAAATGAAATATGAATTGTTTTCTATTTCCTTAAGATGGCCGACAGCTGAGAGTTAGAGCATTTTTAAACATTTATCATTTCCGCAAAAATAAAACTACAGAATGTTTCAATAGGTGGACATTTGAATAATATTCCATTTAAGCGTTTTTACAATGTTGTGATTTAAAGGGAAGAAAGCATTTCTCATTATAGTTAAGCTTGCGCTGAAAACTTAAGGGAATACTTCTCAATGCATGAATGTATTTGAAGTTAAAATGTTTTTAGTTATGTTGGAATGTACTAAAAATAGACTGTTTGTATTAATAACCATTTGAAGCCCATAGAAAATATAATGAAACTTAAAATTTCGTTGCTGTTAAAATAACAGGCGAACGTATACTGCAACCTAAAGCACCATTTGGGGTCTTTTTAGAATCGAAATATGGATCGTTTTCTCCTTCCTTAAGATGGCCGACAAATAAAAGATGATGCATTTATTATTTCTACAAAAATAAAACACAAAATAGGTGGGGTGGACATTTGAATAATATTCCATTTAAATGTTCTTACAATGTTGCTATCTCGGAGAAAGAAAGTCTTTCTCATTGCAGTTGAGTATGCGATAAAGTTTAGGCGAACATTTCTAAAGACAAAAAGGATGCTATAATACAAGTATTTTAATTTTATTGAAATATAATAAAAATGTATGCTAAACATATTAAAAAAATATTGAAGCCCATTGAAAATATACAGCAAATTATATTTTGATCGCAGTTAAATTAACTGGTGAACGTGTTACTACTTTTTTTCCACGCTTCAAATGTTCCTCTTCGCGACGAAAGGCTTTTACGGAATTTTTAATGTTTTGTCACCGGTTTTTAAAAACAGAAATATGTGTTTTAATATATCCAGGAAATGCTCCGATTAACCTTCCTACCCTGTTGAAAAAAAAAGTTACGTTTTGCCTGAGTCGATTAGACCCAGTTTACTTGTTTTTATTTATTCTACCTCAAAACAAGTATTTTCAACTAGGTTTATTTTAGATATTATTTTTGTGTTCACTATTAGAGACCAACATATTTTATAACCCCCCTCCCACTTTCACTGCAACCCTCCCCCTTTTCCTTGCAATGCCTTGTTTGTATAAGCAATAATTTGGAAAATAATAATAAAAAATGTACATTAGAAATTTGTTTTATTTCCATTGTTTTGATACATTTTTATGATAAACAAGATTTACAGTACACATTTACATGCTCCTGGCAAAGAAAAGATAAGCATGAAGTACATCTCGTCTGTGTTTTTCGATCTCTCTTTGGACTACTTTCTTTACATCTTCCACGTTTAGCTGAACTAATACTTCTTTTTTTTTCACCTGTTGCGTTAGCCAATTGCTTCTTTATGGTTACTCGGATATTTTGTTTCATCCTAATATCTCTGTGAGGTTCGGTCAGCTGTTTCCCAAGTTCCTTTAGAAAAAGCCGCCTTTTGTATAATTTGTTTTGATTGCAAGAATGATTTACATGCATAAAAACAACAAATGCATTTATTGCAGCTAGATCAATTAAATAGTAAATTAAACACACAGGCCATCGCCTAGTGCCCCTTTTGCATGTATATGCAGCAGCTAATTTATCAGTAGTAACAACTCCAGCTTTAGTTTCATTATAATATAAAATTATTTCCGGTTTCTTTTCTTTCTCATTTGAAATTTTGGCCTCATGATGCATAGTTGAATAGAGGATTACCGATTTTTTTTTTTTTTTTTTTTTTTTTTTTCGGCACATACGAGAAAAGTGTCATATCTTTCTGAAACCCGAATAATGAAGAAAATATTTCTCGCTCACGTGATGATTGAAACTCAGTAGGAATAAATGGTTTATTTTTCCTAAAAGTACCAATAGTAGTTAATTTTTTCCCCAATAATTCTTTAGCAAGAATATAATCCGTGAAAAAATTATCGACCGTAGTATTTATAGAATTTGCTAGGCACAACTCAACATTTCTACCTTGATATTTTTCTCTCTCACCATCTGAAGGCTTTCCAGTATAGATCTCAGCAGCGCAAACATAAGCTGTTTTGACATCAGACATCAACCACATTTTAATTGAATATTTCCCTCTTGGCTTTGACGGTATATATTGCCTAAATGGGCATTTACCACGGAAAGGAGCAAGCTGTTCATCTATTGTAACATTATCGTACGGAATGAACATCTTTGGCAACTGAATAACAAACCTATCAAACAATGATCTTATTGCAGTTAGCTTATCTAAACGACGCCGATTTATTCTGCTTTCTTTGCTGTCAAACCTAAGAAACTCACTAATAATTTCAAAACGTTGCAAAGACATTGTTGCACGAAAAATGTCGCGGCCGTCTTCTTCGCTCCATAACTCTTTCAGAGGTTTTCCTGCTGACTTATATACACCAGCTAAAATTAGTAAACCTGTAAAAATATACATATAAATAACTAAAAGAAAAGGAAAAGAATGGATAAATTTCAAACCGCGGAATCATTTTCATTTTTTTCATTTTACCTATAAATTATTCTATTTGAGTTTAATTTTTTTTACCAATGTAAGCTTCAAGCTCTTCAGCAGAAACCAATGTATATTTTTTATTCTTTTCTGAGCATACTCTCTACATTTCTCTTAGTTTCTTCTAGAATTAATTTGAGCATGTCATCTGTAAAGAACAGCTTCATTGCTGACAGAGGGTGTTCAGTTATCCTCTGGACTGCAAAACGTGTAGGACCAGGATTTAACTTCATAATATTATGCTGCCTGTAAAATAATAATAGAAGCCAGAAAATACAAACGAATGTAAAATATATAAGAACAAGAGTAATGCTAAAGTATGCATGACAGGGGGGGGGGGTGTGACTAAGATTCCTCTAAAGGGCATTTATTTCTTTTCCTAACATGCAAATTTTGAACAAATATCTATCAATTTCCTCGAAAATAATCTTTTTTTACCCTGATGGTAGAAGGGGGGGGGCGTGATTCAAAGGTGGCACGACCCCTGAATATGAAAAAATATATAAAATGAATATCAAATTCAATAAATATAAATTATGAATAAGTACATACCGTTCTTTTGATGTAGGTGGAGGGGATTTACACCATTCAGTTTTGTTGCGACTAATAAAGCAGGATGGAGACGCCACTGTTTCATCTTCTGTATCCGAAATATCTGTTTTCTCTTCCTCCTCTTCGATGGACAAATGATCCGATTCATCTGTTTCAATCCAATCATTATCACTCCCTTCATCAGATTCATCATTAGGTAACTCTTGCCAAAGCTTTCTCATTTCATCATCAGTAAGACCGCGCTTATTACGTGCCATATTGCATAAAAAATGGCGAAACACTCCAACACAAGAAGAACATTGCCTTAGAATATTAGTATAGTAGCGCCATCTATCGATCATTATTCGAATGACGAAATACTCCAAAACAACAACATTACTTTAGAATACTATTAGAATAGCAGCGCCATCTACCGATCATTATTCGAAATACACACTATCTAAATGTTTTCCATGCATTTATATGCGATTAGTGATATGGGTCGAATAGACCCATTCAGGTAAAATGTGACTTTTTTTCATTTTGGCTAAAAAAATAATTTCGGAAGTCTGAAAAAATTATAAACTGAAGATATTTATCTGTTTGAGGAATACTTAAAATATAAAAGCTCAAAGGTGTTTTTTATTAATAAAACCTAGTACTTTCGAGCATGTCATGCTCATCATCAGGGTTAAAACAACGAAAAAAGTAGAAGTCGAAGGCTGAGTTCTTTTATACGAAGTGGACTGATCCAAAGACAACGTAAAAAAGGGGGGAGAAGTCAGAATGTTCCAAATTCGATAGAAAGGGGGTTCAAGTGATTCTGAGCAGATTGTACCATATTCTCGGAATATCGTACGACAAAGTATCGTTACAAGTATTGTTAGCTCGACATAAAATTTCAATTGATTCCATGATTTTAATCTTCTGATAATCTGATATTTTCTTTACTAATTTAGCTTTTTTGAAATCTATTATAACTTCTTGCTCCTGGTACAGTTTAGAGAGAGCGGTATTGCATCGATTAAGTCTGATATCTGCAATGTGTTCTGATAAACGCTTCTTAAATTTCCAGGTTGTCATGCCAATGTAATCTGTTCTCTTTTTGCTCTCCATTGTTGTGGCTGGGATTAAATATACACCTGCTGAGTCTTCCATGGGGATAGGATCGATGCTATTGTGAAGTCTTGTGCTTAATTTATTAGGGGGGGAAGCAATTAAATGTAAATTGTGTTTCTTTAATTTAAACTTTAGACATTCAAAGAGACCAGGAAAATATTGAAATTTGTGCAACTTTGTTTCGTTATAATTAAACTTACTATTACTGCTGCCGCATTGAGTTTGGTAAATAAGTCTATTTATAAACTTGAGTGGGAAACCGTTATCATTTGCTATATTTCTGATTATGTCTAATTCCTGATTAATATATTTCTTACTGCAGATATTGAAAGCTCGGTCTATATAGAATCTGTATGCTGCAGCTTTATAACTACTGGGAGAAGAGCTATTGAATGAAATGGTGTTGTTTGATCGAATTTCTTTTCTATAGACTTTTGTTTCAATAAGCAAATTATTTTTTATGAGCTCAGTATCAAGAAAGGGTAGTTTTCCATTTTGTTCTATTTCCAATGTAAATTGTATGTTTTTATCGATTGTATTAATTTCATCCAAGAACCCCTGTAATTGTTCCATAGTTGAATCCCAAATGATAAAGATATCATCTACATATCTATACCATTTTTTTGGTTTATTTTGAAACTCTGTCATAATTTTATTTTCCATTGGTCTAAGTTTAATTTCCGCTAGTAAGCCAGAGATGGGGGAGCCCATCGGTGCACCTTTTAATTGCTTATAAAAACTACCGTTAAAAGTAAAAACATTATTATTCATTATCAAATTAAAGCTGGATATAATAGTTTGTTTCATAGCTGAGTTTAGTGATGTATCGTTATTTACAGCATCTTTAATATAATCATTTACTTCTGCCAAATCAATGGATGGATACAAAGAAATTACGTCCAGACTAGCCAAAATACAATTGTTTGTTATTCCACAATTCTTGATATTACTAATAAACTCTTTAGAAGATGAAACAGTTAGGTTGGAAGGTGGAATAATAGTTTTTAAATAACTTACCAAAGCTTTTTCTAACGGATAAGTAGGACTGTGACACTTAGCGACTATAGGCCGTATTGGATTCCCCTCCTTGTGATCTTTAATTCTTCCAAAAATACGGGGTGTTATAGCAGTTTTATTAATATACAATTTTCTTTTTAAATTGTCTGGCCAGGTACCATTTTGTATCAAATCTTTGGTTTTGTTACTAATATTTTCATTTGGATCTTTTTTCAGATATTTACAGTCCAAACCTCTAATACATTCTTCCATCTTTAATTTATATTCACTTCTATCCATAACTACTAATTTATTCGATTTATCAGTTTGGTTAATGATAATGTTCGGGTTAGAATATAACTTCTTAATAGTATTTTCATGCTTTGTTTCGTTCATCTTAACCTCTCTTGGTTTCTTGTGTAAATATGAATTCAAATTATAATGAAGTATGCTTCGGACTTCTTCTTTAGTCTCATTCGGTAAAGCATTAACGACGCTTTCACAATCAGCTATTACAGATTTTAAATTCATTCGGTTGCGAAACATAAATTTTTGTCCAAGTGACAAAACATGGTGCTCTTCTTTATTAAACTTCATACTGGATAAATTAACATATGGTACTGGTTTCATCACAGGATTGCTTTCTTTGCGCTGCGAAGCAGTCAGGTTTCGTAACTTGTTGTGCGTAGCTGTAGTCTTCATTCTGTTCTGAACTTCAATATAATGTTGCATAACTTGCATAAATTCATCAAACTCATTTTGATTCAATATTTGAACTAACATTCCGTAAAGTTTATATACTTTAATTGATAAAAAGTTGATTAACTTAAATTTCGATCTAATGCAATAGCTCTTCTCCCAGTAGTTATAAAGCTGCAGCATACAGATTCTATATAGACCGAGCTTTCAATATCTGCAGTAAGAAATATATTAATCAGGAATTAGACATAATCAGAAATATAGCAAATGATAACGGTTTCCCACTCAAGTTTATAAATAGACTTATTTACCAAGCTCAATGCGGCAGCAGTAATAGTAAGTTTAATTATAACGAAACAAAGTTGCACAAATTTCAATATTTTCCTGGTCTCTTTGAATGTCTAAAGTTTAAATTAAAGAAACACAATTTACATTTAATTGCTTCCCCCCCTAATAAATTAAGCACAAGACTTCACAATAGCATCGATCCTATCCCCATGGAAGACTCAGCAGGTGTATATTTAATCCCAGCCACAACAATGGAGAGCAAAAAGAGAACAGATTACATTGGCATGACAACCAGGAAATTTAAGAAGCGTTTATCAGAACACATTGCAGATATCAGACTTAATCGATGCAATACCGCTCTCTCTAAACTGTACCAGGAGCAAGAAGTTATAATAGATTTCAAAAAAGCTAAATTAGTAAAGAAAATATCAGATTATCAGAAGATTAAAATCATGGAATCAATTGAAATTTTATGTCGAGCTAACAATACTTGTAACGATACTTTGTCGTACGATATTCCGAGAATATGGTACAATCTGCTCAGAATCACTTGAACCCCCTTTCTATCGAATTTGGAACATTCTGACTTCTCCCCCCTTTTTTACGTTGTCTTTGGATCAGTCCACTTCGTATAAAAGAACTCAGCCTTCGACTTCTACTTTTTTCGTTGTTTTAACCCTGATGATGAGCATGACATGCTCGAAAGTACTAGGTTTTATTAATAAAAAACACCTTTAAGTAATCTAAGTATTTTATTTTTTGGTTTTATGTATAAGTAAGGTGAATTAAAGGATTCGACATATGTGATATGTTATATCATTTTAATCTTATATAAAAGCTCTTAGTTAAAACCCGACGGAGCTATTATGAAATAAATAATAGAAATGGGTCGATTAGACCCATTCAGGGTAGAAAGGTTTTAAATAAGGCAAATTTTACACTAGAATTTTACTGGTGGGGATAAACATGAGTTCTTAAGCCTTTTTGCGGCACGTATACGTGTCGCTCGCCCCCAAGGGTTAAAGGACACCCCTACAATAAAAAAATCTTTAAGACCTACATCCTGTAGTTTTGAGCTAAACAGAATTCACATAAATAAATATTCCTGTCAACGTATTGCAATCTGACGCACTTTTATTGGTTTTTTCCGAAGCGAAATATTCATTGTTTTCTCTTTCCTTAACCCATTAGTGCCTAGCGTCCCATTTTTGAGACAATTTAAAAACATTCAAGTTAGCGCTTTTCACACCAGTAAAAAGGAGGATAAATAAATACTTTCTTTCTCGAGACAAATTCCTCGATAAATTAAGATAAAAGTTATTCTTGTTTTAAAAGTGGTAGGAACATGCAAAATTTGAATTTTAACGAAGAAAATAATTCAGGCATTAATGGGTTAAGATGGCCGACAAATAAGAATTGATGCATTTTTAAACATTTATCATTTCTACAAAAATGAATCTAGGCAATATTTTAATAGATGGATATTAGAATAAAAGTCCATTAATATATATATTTTTTTTTTTTTTTTTTTTTTTTACAATGTTGCTATTTAAAGGAAAAAAAGCATTTCTTATTATAATTAAGCCTGCGGTGAAAATTTGTCCGAATATTTCTCAATGTATTAAAATATCTGAAATTATAATATTATTAGCTATATTGAATGTGGTAAAAAATATACTGGTTGTATTAGGAACCAGCTGAAGCCCATAAGAAATATAAAGCAAATAAAATTTTGGTCGTATTTAAAATAATATGCGAACATATACTGCAATTTGAAACACTTTTTGTGGTCTTTTCAGAAGCGAAATATGCATTGGTTTATCTTGTCCGACAAATAGAAGTTAATGTATTTTTAAACATATAATTATTCCCGCAAAAGTAAAACTACAAAATATTTTAATAGGTGAGTATTTGAGTAACCTTCTATTTAAATTTTTTCACAATGTTGTTATTTCGGATGAAGAAAATGTTTCTCATTGCAATTAAGTATGCGAAGGAAGTTTAAGCTAACATTTCTTAAGGCTAAAAATTATGCGATATTATATGCATTTTAGTTATATTGGAATACAGTAAAACATATACTAGTCATATGAAGAACCATCTGAAGTTTATAGAAAATATACAGCGAAATAAAAAACAGCGGTGAAAAAACAGGCGGAGGCGCCACTTTTTTTTTAAACCCTCAAGTGTTTAAGTGACACTCCTACAATAAAAAATACTTAATACCTGCACCCTGCAGGATTGTGCTAGATAGAATTCGCACAAAGAAATATTCTTATCCAGCTATTGCAATATGAAGCAGTTTTGTGCCCTTTTCAGAAGCGAAATGCGCATTGTTTTTTCTTTCCTTAACATGGCCGACAAATGATAAATAATGCATTTTTAAACACTTATAATTTCCGCAAAAATTAATTTACGCACTAGTTTAAAATGCGGACATTTGAAGAATATTCATTCCATTTCAATGTTTTAATAGTATCACTATTTAAAGGGAAGAAAGCATTTCTCTTTATGGTTAAGCTTGCGTTGGAAGCTTGCACGAATGTTTCTTAATGCATAAAAATATCTGAAGTTATAAGGTAAAAAATATACTGGTTCCATTAAGAACCATCTGAACCCCATAGGATATATAATGCAAATTAATTTTTTGTCGTAGTTAATATAATAAGTGAACGCATACTGCAATTTGAAGCCATTTTCGTGGTCTTTACAGAAGCAAAATATGCATTGTTTTCTCCTTCTTTTAGATGGCCGGCAAGCGAAAGTTAAAGCATTTTGAAACGTTTATTTTTTCCGCAAAAATAAAACAACATACTGTTTGAATAGGTGGACATTTAAATAATATTTCATTAATGTTTTCTTTTTATATATAACGTGCTATTTCGGGGGGAAGAAACTGTTTCTTATTACAGTTAAAGATGCAATGAAATCTTAGGCGAACATTTTTTAAGACTTCTGGTCACACATTTTTCAAATTCCCTTCCTTGATGTTAAGTCTATGGGCGTTTGATGCATTTTTATATTCAAAATATCTCCTCAGGAAATTTATATTTTTAACTTCTTTTTTCTGTGTTCTCTTGTTTAACCTCTTCGCTACTGGCGATTATTACAGCATTTTTAATTATTACTGAATTATTTCTTCTCTCGTTTGACTTCAGAGTGAGATTTTTGGTTTTATTTTCATTAGCTGGAATCTTAGAATTCGAAACATATTATTCTTATATCGAAATTTCATTTATATTTGAGTATCATTAATAAAATGGGACAAAACTGATGTACCCATTTGGGTACTCAGGGACTGAAGAGGTTAAGCATGTCCATAGCTGCTAACTTTTACGCATTCTTCCTGCCACAAAAATTTTATAGAAAACATTGTCTTATTTAATCATTGAAATCTTATGATTAAACAAATAGAAAATGTCTGTAACATTTTAGTGGTAGCAAAAATGCGTAAAAGTTGGCAGCTATGGCATGTCTTTTTTTTTTTTTTTTTTTTTTTGTTAGTTTTTAAAATACTTTTACGCGCTACGCTTAATTTTATATGAAGTATTAAATTTTTACTCCCACTATGTCAATTTTTAATACATAAATTATTAAATTAAGCAACTATTTTTCAAATATTTTGAGGACTAAGAAAAACAGTGACATATTTTAAAAAGTGAACACTAAAAGAAAGAAGTTAAAAATATTAATTTCCTGAGGAGATATTGTGAATATAAAGATGCATCAAACGCCCATAGATTTAACATTACGGAGCGGAATGCGGAAAATGAATGACCAGCAGCCTTGAGGCAAAAAAATATGCCTTATTAAAAGTATTTTAGTTATATTGGAATGTAGTAAAAAGTATACTAACCATATGATGAACAAAATTCGAGCTTATAGAAAAAATACAGCAAATTATTTTTTACTCGCAGTTAAAATAACAGGCGAATATGCCACTTTTTTCCACACCTCAAGTGTTTAAAAAAATCCTACAATAAAAAATACTTAAGACTTACACCCTACAGAGTTGTGCTATGTATGATTTGCGGAAAGAAATACTTTTATCCACCTTTTGAAATTCAAAGCACTTTATGTGATTTTTTCAAAAGCGAAATATTCATTTATTTCTCGTTTTAAAGGTCCACGCACATAGCACTAACTTCTTGCGCTATCTTTGATCTTTCGTGTCGGCACTTTGATGTATAAAGTGCTTTTTCAGTGAACTTTTTTGAACTTCAAGGGAGAAATCCAACTCGAAATCAGTTGACAGCTTTACGACTGAAGATGGGAGCGAGATAAACTTTACCTTCCTTTATTAATTCGGTAGGGTCAGTCCCTCAAAAATCATTTAAAGAGATTTTACCCTTGTTTGGTTCGGAAACAAAGATTGATTGATTGCTCTTTTAGTGTAATAAAAACTAGTGCTGTTCGCTGATGGCCGTCAAGTGAGAGTTAATGCATTTTTTTAACATTTTTTTTTATTTCCCCCAAAAAGAATATACGGAATGTTGTAATAGGTGGAAATTTGAATAATATTCCACTTAATTTTTTTTAGAATGTTGCTATTAAAAAGAAGAAAATATTTTTCGTTATAGTTAAGGTGATTCTCCAATCTCTTGAAAACACTTTCTCCGTAATGTTAAGTCTATAGGCAGGTTGGTTTCAAATTTCTCACTGAAGTTTAAATATTTTTAACCTTTTTTATTTATTATAATCTTTTGTTGGATAGCTCAGGTCAAAATTAAAAATTTTCACTTTGTACTTTTTCGATTTTGATTAAAGATTTTTTAAATAAGGGTATTTTCACTTTCGAAACCGGTTCTAAAACTGAAAGAATGTTTATTTAAAAAATTTGACACTGAAATCGAAAAGGGATAAAACTTCCATATTAGAAACTGATCTCAAAAAACAGAAAAAAAAATCAACGAGGAAATTGAAAACAATTTGTCCACAGGTTTAACATTTCCGAGTAGGTGTTTTGAAGGGAGTGAAGAATTCCCTTCAGTATGCAATATACGCGAGCTACTAAAAAATAGTAAATAACAAAATATTAAACTAAAAAATAGTAAATAATAAAATAATAAGCTAAAAAATAGTAAATAGTAATAGTAAAAATACTACTAAAAATGTACTAAAAATATATTGGTTATATTAAAAACCATCTGAAACACATAGGAAATATATTGTAAATTATACTCTGGTCGCAGTTAAAATAACAGGCGAACGTGCCACTTTTTTCCACACCTAAAGTGTTTAAGTGACACTCCTACAGTAAAAAAATACTTTAAGACCTACACCCTGCAGGGATGTGCTAGATAGAATTCGCACAAAGAAATATTTTTATCCACATATTTCAAAGTGAAGCACTTTTGCGGCCTTCTTACAAGCGAAAATATGCATTGTTTTCTCTTTCCTTAAGATGGTGGCCAAATGAGAGTTAATGCATTTTTAAACCTTTATTATTTCCGGAAAAATAAAAATAAACAATGATATAATAGGTGGAGATTTGAATAATATTCCATTTAAATGTTTTTACATTGTTGCTATTTCGAGGGAAGAAATAATTTCTTATCATAGCTAAAAGTATTCAGTGAAAGATTAAGCGAAAAATATTTTAGTAATACTTCATAGTAATTTACTGCACTATTTTTTTTTTTGGATAAAAATATGTTACCTGGTTTGTTTTTTATGTACGTACGCACCAAATTTAAAAATAACATATCTTTGTTATCATTATTCTCGGAATTCATAAAACTTTCTTTGTGGAAGGAAAATTTTTTAAACACAGTTGATATTTTATTCCGAGACAGGTTTATTTTAACGAATGCTTTGATTATTTTAATACAATACAAAAATTAAATTTACTGTTTGTCTGATTTATTTTTCTCTGAAGATTGCTGCAGTATGTTATACAGGACGATAATAATAACAATAATAATGATAATAGTAGTAAAAGAAGGTTTATTCAGCAAATTTTAGTATATTTCAATCATACCATTTTATTTACGATATAAAGCACTTACAGTAGATTTAAATTGTACTGTATTTTATTTTCAGACATTAACATACGCAAAAATAGAGATTGGGCTATGAATGATATATATATATATCGATTAAAAAATTACATTTGTATGCAGTAAACTTTGTCTAATGCGGAATAATTCTAAAGTTACATAGAATCCACAGAAATGCATTAAACTCCGACAAAGGCCTAATGCTGCCAAATACGGAAATACGGCTAACGAGAAATGATTTTTAAGTTCCAGCAAATTTATTCAAAATGAGTACCAATAACATTTTTTCTGGAATAATATTTGATTTTGCACATATATGCACAAAACTCATATTAGAATCTGCATAGAAATCGCCAGTTAGATTTATAAATCATGAAAATTATAATATTATATCAACAGCTGTTTTTGTTGCTTCTTATATAGACCGGAAGGCAACACGCGCAATCATCTCATCGTATTTACTGCTGAAATTCCATAATTGGTTAAAACTCGATTCGCATATTAAAACGCAATCGGTCTGCCAAGTAATAGCTGTTGACTCGTAAGTTTGCCATTGTGCTTTTGTGAACCCAAAGGTATGAAAGCATGGTGTACTGGGAGCAGGAAGACACAATGGTAAACCTACGAGTCAACCGCAAAAATCAGGTTTTAAGATGTTTTTCATCAAGATATGACTTTGCAGACCGATTGCGTTTTAATATGCCAATCGAGTTTTAACTAATTCTGGAATTTCAGCCGTGAACTCGATAAGGTGATTGTCTGAGCTGCCACCTCCCGGTCTAATATACAAAAATACACATTTAGAAGGAAATATATACATTATCTGGAGATCAAAATGGACATAGGTGCCAACCTGGCATAGATTATCCGTAATACGTGCGTTAATTTGACCCTGGTTTAATGAATTTGGAACCAGAAATTTTTCAAAAAAATGAAATTAAGTATGTTCCGCTAACAATCTTGTAATTAAATAAATAAAGATTCATGAAATATATTTTCTGGTTTGAAATGACGTTAACCTGGATCAAACTGATTCAGGTATTACGGAAGATTAGTTGAAAGTTGGCAGCTATGAATGGATTATTATTAAATTAACCATGTAACTGGTTTGCTCGAACGCAGTTCGGGCAAAACGAATTTGTTTATTCCATCATTTAAAGCTTTTTGACACCACTATTATTTTAAGAAAATTGTCATACTGTTATTGAAAGGAGAAAAAGTTTAGACTAAATTTTACTAACATTTTAATTAAATAATAGTTGTGTGAATCCGCTATTTTCAATTTATTGAACGGAAAAGAATTAACCAGTTAAGGGGTTGAAGTCTTACAAAAGCCAATAGGTTAATTTTTATGCATGTACTAAATTAAAAAGAATAAGATTAACTTTATTCATTGTTCATACTTATAAAAAAGAGGAAAAGAAACACATTTCAAACCTAAAAACAACGTAAGTATAATTTGAAACAGCATTTAGTTGCATAATAATTTCCTTTTATCAATATATTACTTCTACGTTTGGCCCTGGAGGGAATTAAGTAAGCCTTAAATACTGTGTTTCTAAGGGAGTGCCTCTGAAATGATCTTAAGAAATGTAAAAATGTCATTCACTTTTCTGTATTTTCCTAAAGTCCATTTAGATTAATTAATTTTTGTAATTGTGTCAAAAGGATTATTGAAATCAGAATAAAGTTTTCCAATAAAAGCAATACACTACTCTTAATAATATTTTCAGCAGATTTTTAGGTCCTTCACCCCTTCGCAACGGGAGCCTTTTACGAAATTTTTTATGTTTTGTCACGGGATTTTAAAAACAGAAATTTGTGGTTTATTAAATCGAGAAAATGCTCCGATTAAATACGGGAAATTTTACTGTAAAATTTTACTGATGGGGACAAACGCGAATTCTTAAGCCTTTTTGCGGCATGTATACGTGTCGCTCGTCCCCAAGGGTTTAAAAATATTCACTTAATCAGTTATTTACCTGAGTGTCGTCATACGGGCAAGAACAGTTTCCTTGATGCTTCACTTAAAGGCTTTTGAAACCACTATTTTTTAATTACAGTTTAATACTATTTAATAACAGAAATATTTAGACTAAATATTAAGTTTATTTTAGCTTTAAAAAGTGGTGTTAAGCCATATTTTCAATTTATTGTATATAAAAAAAATCAGTTAAGTACTTAAGAGAAGGTAATACTGGGTGCAATCCTATATAAGATATGTGAGCTTTAAAACCCGTTTCGTTAAAAACTACAACTCGTTAAAAACTAGCTGACCAATTTTGTCGACATTTGTAATTCATATTCATGGAATTATTATAAAGACTTGTGGCGGGCATTTTTTTTTCTACAACTAAAACTTTTTATTTTAGAACAATGGTAATTTCTTCGAAATTTTTCATTTTTAAGAATTTTTTTTCTGAAAGTAATTAATTTTTTTTTTTTTTTTTTTTACTTTGTCACAAATGATCTTATATTTATATTTATATATATATACAAATAATAGTGTAAACATTGTATATAAGATTCTTGTATAATATATAAATATAGTATGTAATATATAAGATACATATTTATGTATATCGTATATAGATCGTACATATATTTGAGTAATAATGTTATTTTAGTTGTAAAACACAATTTTTCGGAGAGCTAAAAAACTTAGACACTTCAAACTTCCAGAGTTGAATTCATACACTTTTCTGCGGGATGGACTTCAGTAGCTCCGGGGGGCGCATTATAGAGTTCAGGGGAGAAATTGTACTTTTTGGCCATTGAAAACGCAAATTTTCAAATTTTCCGGGGGGGGGGGAGGGACATTTCATTGCTCCAGGGGAATGTCTTCCCCGGGCCACCTCCTGAATTCAACACTGCAAACTGCAAATTTCTGTGAAGTTCTAGCGCAATTTTATCATACACATGAATTAAAATTGATGTAAACACTTGGTTAAAATTTAATTACATATAAAATATGTGTATAAAATGTTTGAGTAAAATTAATGTAAGTGGGCGTGGCTTAGATAGGGTAGATATATAGGCGGGGGTAGATATATCTTCGGTAACACGAGAACCGCCGTAGCAGGCATTTGGACCGCTACCAAATAAAAATATTTCAATTCGAACCAGTATTGTCTTTCTAAATTAAATTTAATATGTATCACATGGAAATAAATTAAATAAATAAATTAAAAAGTTTGTAAATTAAAATTCTGGTGTGTAATATTTTTAGATTACTTGGATAAAATCTCCGGCTGTTCTAGTGTGAATTGTGTTGATCAGTAAAAATGAAAATATGAAATTGAAATTCTCGCTTTCTGAAATTAAATCTATGAGCAGGACCTAATTGCCGAAATAGAAAACTTTCAACAGTAAACTTTAATGCAACTTTTCAATCTTATTTAAGGGGGTTCAGGGGTTGATCGATACGGAAAAACCTGAAAACAGAGCTCTCGCTTCAAGTCCATATAAAAACAGAAGTATTCAATGTAATTAATTTAAACGTTCTGATATTTTAAAGGTATATTTGTAGTCTTATAAAATTATAAAATGAAGTAATTCAATGTAATATAATAAGAAATATAGCAATATGTATGTAACACATTTTTCGAAAAAAAATTATGTGTTATATCACCAACACCAAGATATCTTAACGTTGAATTGACATAAAAACCTAATTTTTGCTTTAAAATTATCCGGAAATTACTCTATAGAATGAATTAAGGATATAACTATCACTCCAAAACAACATTATGAAAAAATTTGAAAATATAAAAAACTCCTAAAAAATACAACTTTTTTTTCATTAAAAATACTCAAAATATTAAACTATCTAAGCTATATTAATTCATTCTATAAATAACAATGTTATATGCATGAAAAAAAAAAAAAAAAAAAAAAAAAGGCCATTTTATCAAATAGTTTTTTTTAAATCTTGGTGTTTTGAGAAAACGCGACTTAAAGTTGAAATTATATGGGTGCGGCTTTGAAAGTGTTGATACATAAATGCTTATAACTCCGTTAAAAATGCAAATATTTTTATGCGGTTTTTTGCATTGAGTTCAAAATTAATTGAATAATAAAACTAAATTATAAAAAAATCGATTTTTTGAAAAGTTTTTAACCCCTGAGCCCTCTTAAGCGCTCTTAAAAAAGTTATTAAATGTTTTAGATTTTTAAATCTCAAGACTTAAGAAATTCACCTTTTATAGATAAATATTTGAATTAACAATTTTATTTTACTTGAGAGAGGTGCAACGAAAAATTAAAAACAAATATTATTGACATGTTTCGATTCCAATCTAATAAGAACCATAATCACAATAAAATTATTTTATTATGATTATGATATTTGATTTTATTGTGATTATGGTTCTTATTAGATTGGAATCGAAACATGTCAATAATATTTGTTTTTAATTTTTCGTTGCACCTCTCTCAAGTAAAATAAAATTGTTTATTCAAATGTTAAACTCTGTATTCATAAAAAATTAGTAATGAATAAGTCAAAAATTTCTACTACTTTTTTACCGATAGACGTTTGCAAATTAATAATCAGTCTCTTACTATTGGTGTTGAATGATTGTAAAATCTTGAAAAGGTAATCTGTTTTCTAAAAATTTAAATGATTGGCCGCATGGACAGCAGTATTAATCTTTCTGATTAAAAAGAATACGTATCTCATTTTTTCAAATCAAAACATCTTAAATAAAGTGTGACCTGTCCGAACATTTGTCAGATAACACTCATAAAATAGAAAAAACCCTTCATTTATCCTATTGTTAACACTATTGTCTTTCTGAAAACAATGCAATATAATGTGTCGTAAATGCATTCGTTTTATTCATGCGGTTTTTTTCCGCACTTAAACGTGCATGAATATACCATGTATGCCTGCAATAGTTGATTTTTTTCCACGTAGCTAAACTACAGCTGGATCGGAAGTCGACAGTGTCAACAAGATAGGAGACAACTCAGTATAAACGTTTCAGGGCTGAAAAGCTGCTTGGAATGATGAATATGATTTTTGGAAAAGTCTAAAATTATGCAAATCTGATTTTTAAATTAATTTTCAAAATTAATTTTTTATTGTTTTTAATATTTAACTATTTGAGTGCAAGCTATGCTTTTTCCTTTAAAAGCAAAATTGCTCTTTCTTTCTTTTTCATTTCTTTTTCTTTTTTTACTTCCCATTTATGTAACTGAATGCCATTTTTTTCAAAACGAAACTAATAAATCTCAGAACCAGGCTTGATATTCTTATTATGATAAAAGTTATTTTCATCTGATTTTGTAAAATATTTTCAAGACAGGCTAGAATTAAAAAAAAAAAAATATGGTAAATTAGGCAAATAGCGTCTCCCTATGCGTAATTCATGGCTTTGAAAATTAATGTAGAATTAAAATAGTTAAAAAAAATAGATTAAGTAAGTCTGATCCATAACCATAAGAATCTAATATCGTAACTGT
Organism: Maratus speculifer; assembly: GCA_964019185.1. Classification (NCBI taxonomy): domain Eukaryota; kingdom Metazoa; phylum Arthropoda; class Arachnida; order Araneae; family Salticidae; genus Maratus; species Maratus speculifer. Next base: position 109,490,466 of record OZ025303.1, on the reverse strand, counting down.
GTATAATTAATTATACTTACCACTCCGTAAGCAAAAGCGAAAATCCCTAAACAGTCTGAATTTTGAAAAGGATTTCCTAATTCTGCCCCGTTTCTTAAATTTACGATTAAGAGTCATAATTTTGAAAATAAGGCAATGTGAAATAGTTGTATTTTTTTATTTGCTTGATTTTTTACTTTGTGTTGAAGTAGATCATATTTAATAAATAATGTGCAATTCTGAAGCCCTGAAAAAATTTCCTCTTTCCTATACAAAATGTCAAAGTTCAAGGTTGTGAATGCATTTTTCATAAAAAGTGAAATGCTGGTATGTGTAGAGCGCTATATCTCTCGCATTTCAAAAATATTTTGCCATAAACAATTATTATAACCCTACCTACTAATTAAAATTTATTTGTTTCCATGCAGCATTGTTATTTTACATTGTGATTTTGCCACGAAATGCTATTAAAATGACGTTTTTGTTCGTTTTCCGCGCTTAATATCTTATTTAAGTAATAATACTCCAAACTTTTTCTTACAGAATATGAAAGCGTGCTACAAGGACAAGTTAAATAATATAGTACTCTACCGGAATATTGTTGCTATTAGCAGATTTAATTTGTTAAGTATTCAAAAATTTCAAAATCTGCAACATTTTAATTACTTATATCTAAAACTAGTCGTTGGGGGCCACCGTAACACTTACCCATCATAGATATGCATAATATAAAATATGAAAATAAAACATGTGTAAACTATTTATAAAATGCATTGCAATTCCAAAACAAAACTTAAACATGCATTTTAATACTTTTAATATACATAGCTCTATATATATGCTCTATAATGAATTGCTGATGAACCCATTTCGACAAATTATACAAAACGCCAAAATACTCAAGTAAGTACCAGATTGCGTAAAAGAAACATCCTTATAACTCCAAAAATAATAATCATATTAACTAAAAATTTACTGCTTCGAATTAAGCGTCTCATTTCCAATTAAAATATATCTTTGTATTGAAATTTGAATGAAATACAGGGTCATGAAAAATCGAAGAATGTGAAAAACAGGATTACAGATATCTCGGCAACTAATAATCCGATCGACTTCGTTCTTTATACAAAATTTGTGTTATTTTATTGCCTTTTATGTCCACTCCTTAAAATAAAAAAATTCGAAAATTTTTATATACCTTTCATCAGAACGAATTTTTCGAGAGTCCGAAAAAAATAGTTCCGGATAATCGAGGTTACTGATATTAAATAGGCTTTGTCCCATTCTTACATACTAAGTACATACAAAATTTCAAGTCTCTATCTCAATTTGTTCGGGAGATAGAGCGGTTACAGACAGACAGACAGACAGACACACAGACGGCAAATTTTTTTTTCTAAAAACATGTTTTTCGGAAACTCCAGTATCTGAAACGTGTAAATCCGTCAAAAATTTTTTTTCGATTTTCAAAACGATTGCAAGACTTACCCTATACTACGTATGATGGGTAAGTAAAAAGCGCCACAGTTGAATGAAACAAAATATACCATGCAGTAGTTAAACATAAGTACAAAAACATGGAAAAGAAAAAGAAGTCGGGTCTTTTGATATTTTTAATCAGATGATTATTTTTATATTTCTTTCGCCCCAACATTTTTCTACTGTAAATTTTGGAGTCGATTTCTCTTGTAAATTTTGTCAATGTATAGATTAAGTAATTTTGTTTCAAGAAAGTGGTGCCAGTTAGAATTAAAAAAAAAATACGCCTGTGGTAGCCCTGTTTACATTTCTTTGAAAGTTAATTGCCTCTTCTAGTGCTCTTTGTGTTACCGTTTTCATTCCACGAATTTAAATCATACAGTTTCGTAAAACGCTCCTTGAAGCATCATAATAATTTCTTAAGGCTTTCGGGTCAGGTGTACTATTAATAGTACATTTTTTATGAAGTATTATTTTGTCTTAATAATTATTCAGTTATTTTCAACCTATAGAAATCATAGTATATGTTTTTTTTTTTTTTTTTTTTTTTTTATTATGACTTTATTTGCGTTTTAACATTTAATAGTAAAAACAATAATAAAAATATTCTTAAATATCTTTGAACCCTTGGCGATTCCTTTATTTTATGTATATATTTCACTTTTTAAATTTTGTTTTGGCGCAGCGTTTTCCTGAAGTGACTTTGTGCCATAAAATCCTATTTAACCAAACAATCATACACTCTTTAAATTTAAAATATAGGTTATCTTTCTGAACACGTCATGTGTAATAAAACAGAAAAGAAAATTAGAACGTTGTAATATCTCTTAAACCCTGATGTAATTCTATTTCTTCCAAATATCTCCAAAAACTATTCCTTATTCTGTTATTATATAAAACTGCATTGAATGGTACACAAAATAAGTACATTCCTTAGATTTCAGATGATAATATAATTTTTAAACTTTAGTAAGTATATTTGGATAGCTATGACTAATCTTATTGAAGTAAAAAGAATTTAAAATGGAAGAAAAATTCGGACCCAAAAGGGTTAAACGGAATAAATTCCATAAACAGCTTTTACTAAAGATATTACTAACTAAAATATGAAAATCTTTTTTTATTTAGAAGTAATTACATATTTTATAAACTTACCAAGAGGTAGGAAGGAAGTTTGAAAGATAAGGGGGAATTTGAGGTATTTCATCCTAAATCTTACAGGGTCAGGAGGGATAATTATGACCATTTTTTACATTTTCAAGATTGTTATTTTTTCTACTTGTTTCTATTTGGAAAAGTCGAGTTTTTAGTTTATAGCATAGCTGCCAACTTTTACGCATTTTTCCTATCACAAAAATTTTATAGTAGCTAGTGTCTTATTTAATTGTCAAAATCTTATGATTAAACAAATGAAAAATCTCTGTACAATTTTAGTGGTAGAAAAAATGCGTAAAAGTTGGTAACTATGGTATATAGGAAGTAACTTTGACCCTTTATGAACACTTCGTAAAAGTTTTAATTCTCATAGCCCTTTTTTAACCCTTTATCTACCGACGGTACTTATAAGTACCATTAAAATAACTTATTATAAAATTCTTTTAATACGTCAGTTATTTGTAATACTGTTTAGAATGAGTTACATATACATTACTTTATCTTGTTTCAAAAGCATTATTGGTTATACAAAACAAGAATATTTTTAAGAGGATGATTTCTTTTGTCTTTGCATCTTTTCAGCTTTCTTGGCGCTGAGGGAGGGGGATGGAGATTTTTCAATCGGGATGTGTTTCTATATTTATATTGTAAGAACATCATATTTGTACACAATTCTACAAAATACTAAGAAAATAATTAAAATTAAAAGATTTGAGTTGGGTTATAAAAATTGCATAAAATCCCTGAAAATTCAAATTTAATTAATCTTTTTAAATCCTCCAATCCTTCTAAAAATCTTTCAAATATTTATTAAATGAATATGTAAATATTTTAATTTAGTTTCAACAATTTGCGTAAAATGCTTTAGAATGTAAAATTTTCATGAATTCATAATGCGGTAGATAAAGGGTTAAGTTAAAGAATGGTTCTAATTACCCCATCAAAAATTCCTAATCACAAAAATTTGGAGTAATTAAAACCACTAGTGTGGAAATTATGACCACTATAAATCCTCCTTATATTTGCCTGCACACATTTATTTGGGATAATTAAGACCATTATAATTCCAAACTGACAAATCCGTTTATTAAACATTTTAGTAGACTTTGTTTCAAATTGTTATTTGGATCTCAAAAATGTTTCAGACTAGTGATGAAGGATGCCTAAAATGAAAAACACATTACAAGATTAATATCAAAGCGTGAAATAAAATTTTACCATACATAATTTTCTCCATTATAGGGGTGGTCATTATTACCCCCTTGTCATAATTACCTCAACTAACTCTACTTAATTAAATAAATAATTTACAGCTAAACTTTTCTGGAGTTCTCTAAATTATTAATTTATGTAAATCATTAAATATCTTATTGTATGAAACTAAATTACTGCTAGTTAAATTGTAATTTTAAACTGCTGGTAATTTTTGGGGATTTGAGAATTAGAAGACGATCCCATAAAATTATTTTTTTAGAAGATGTTTTAAAAAGAAAATATCTAAATTTCAGAACAATGGTTTTTTTCTGTGTGATCTATACTGTCGTTATACTATGTGAAAACAATATGTTAATATTTACAGGTATTATTCTGTCTTTGAATCTGAAGAAGATGCTATAGAATATTTCTATGGTAATTCATATCAGCTCTTTATTTTTAGCTTCAGATTAAATCTTGTGTGTAGCTCTTATTAATTATTAAGTAAGAACTGTTAAAAACTACGCATTTATTACGTATAACATACTCGTTTTTTGTGCTGACTGATTAGTACAAACTTCAGGAGGAGTGCTTTGCAATCATGTTTGCTAAATCTTCAGAAAACAACATATTTATAAAAAAAAGTCTCTGAAATCTGCATGCAGAGTCATTTTCAAATACTGCATTTACGCTATAGATAAAGCATGAAATATATTAACACTTTGTATGAGATAAAGTTGCCAGTATGAAAAAAAGAAGCTGAGAGAAAGGAACGGTAAAATATTTTAGAAAATATGGTACGATAATGTGAGTTTAAATATTAATAACATTAGGAAAGGTTGAGTGTTTTCAGAAGGTATCTAATTATCAATAAACACACAGTAAAAATTGAAGACCCAAATTGGATTGAAAGATTTCTGGGTATAGTAATTTTCCTGAAATGGTACAGTAAAGATTCCAAAATGGTAGAATATTGTTCCCAAAATAGATAACCCAAAATGGTTCAAAACAGAGCAGATCTTTATTAACATTAAATTAATCAAAATTTCTGAGGTATAATGTATATACTATCTAAGATATTTTAATTGTTTTAATGTCATTAAAAATCAGACTTATTTAAAACGATTTTGTGCTACAAACTGAACTTTCCAAATTGGAACAATGCTGTACTCAAAAATCTTTCAACCCAATTTGGGTATTTTGTTTTTACAGTGCAGTGCGTAATTTTCATATCATGTAATCCGCATCTCTCTTCTTTTAGCTTCTGATTAAATCTCTTTGTATGTCCTCTTAATTATCAATAGTCAGAGATATCCAAGACTCCATCCTTTCCAAATTTAAGCAGCCACACCTTTCCTATATATAACATATTTGTGTTGAGCTAATTGATTAACACGAACCTCAGGGAGGATTCTTTGCAATCGTGTTCGTAGAATCTGCCGAAAACAACATCTCTCTTAATTAGCCAGTGCAATCTGTGTCACGAAACTTTATTAATTCACTTTTGCTTATTACTCTTCAGGTCGGGAGCTGTTTAGCGAATGCGGTTGTTTTAGCGCACGCAATTGCCGGAACGTGAATTTTAATTATCCGCATAGAAGGCCTATTCACGTGCAAGCATTCGTTCATGGGCTAAAAGTCACGTAAAAGCAACAAGCCTTCTTGTATACAAAGAGGGCATTCATGCTTTCCTTCTGATTTTTTCCTGTTGTTGCAAAGATTTTCGTTGTTATCTGAAGATATACCACAACTACGATCATTACGATCAGTGTTTACAATCGGTCTCATTATTATTTTAGTCCCATATGAAAATGAGGTCGATGAAAGTCGGCTCTTTATCTGTTGAAACTTTTTTTGGTTGGTTACCTTTGATATCTGTGTTAAAAATTTGTATTAATAAAAATAAGTTTAATATCATGTAGACATAATAGCTTGACGGTATAAATCTAATAATTATAAATGCTATACAGCACACTATGTATATCCTTAATTTATATTTTTAAATACTGACAAAAGATATATTATCACACTACAACCGATTCACTACTACGACCGATGAGATGTTTTAAATCTGTCTCGTTATCAATTCCGTCCCACCTGTTAATGAGGTTGATTAAATCGATTTTGTATCTCTTGAAACATTTTTTGGCTGGTTCCCTTTCCATTTGGTTGTAAAAATTTTTATTAATAAAAAAAATTTAAACTTACATATAGGCATAACAGTTTGATGGTATAAATTTTTTAAAAACATTGTAGTGTAACAAATGTTGTATGTCACACTATATGAATTCTGAATTTGTATCTTCAAAACTGATTGAAGATATTACTACGACCGATGCTTTTAATTTGTTCCATTATTACGCTAGTCCCTTCTAATAATGAGATAGATGAAATTAGATTCTTTATCGCTTGAAAAAAAAATCACTGCTATTCACGTAGGCATAAAAGTTTGAAAGTAGAAATTAAAAAAAATAAAATATTGTTGTAGGGGAACACATTATACGGCACTTTATTGCATTCTAAGCATTTAACAGTGGGGACATTACTCACTGTTACGCTAATGTCACACATATTTTTATTATGCTAAAGTATAATATGCTTTAGCTTTTTTAGTCGAAGACATCGATTACAAACGCAAGTATTATAAACCATATGGTGAATCTAAGAGTGGTGAATCTAATTCATATTTTCTAAGTGTGTTTCTGGGTGCTGACATAAATAACTATCGTAAACCTGGCTTCTTTTCTTTTTTTTTTTTTCTGGAATTTCAATTATTGTTTAGCCTTCTTAATACGAGATATCGGTGACAAATGTAGATACCACATGATGTATAAATGAGTATAATAGGCCGAGAGGCGGAAGCACAGAGTTACCTAGTGGAGTTTATGGATTAAAATCTAGGATTAATTAAATCTCGAATCATATATTAAAACTCATTCGCTCAGAAAACCCATATCTTGGTGGAAAATACCCAAAAATCTGATTTTAGCGGTTAATTCATAGGTTTATCATTATGTTTTCCTGCTTACAATCTCCATGTTTTCATACTTATGCGTGCAGAAAAGCAGAATAATAAACTTACGAGTCAACCGTTGAAATTGAGTTTTTAGGTGTTTTCCACCGATACATAGGTGCCAACCTGACATAGATTATTCGTAATACGTGAGTTAATTTGACCCTGTATAAAAACATTTCATATTTATTTACTTAGAAGGTGTCACAAATAAAAATTAAATTAAAGAGTTGACATGTTTCGGTTCATTAATAAGAACCGTATTCATAACATATAAAATCAGTAGAAAATTAAATGACACTGGATTATCCAGTGTCATTTAATTTTCTACTGATTTTATATGTTATGAATACGGTTCTTATTAATGAACCGAAACATGTCAACTCTTTAATTTAATTTTTATTTGTGACACCTTCTAAGTAAATAAATATGAAATGTTTTTATACGTGAATGAAAAAAGGTGAAGTGATTTTGTTTTAGTTTTTGAAAAAACGATAGCTAACAACAGTTTTAACATTTAATTTGACCCTGGTTTAATGAGTTTCGAACCAGTAAATTTTCAAAAAAAAAAAAAAAAAAAAAAAAAAATGAAATTAAGTATTTTTCCCCTCTAACAATCTTGAAATTAAATAAATAAAGATTTATGAAATATATTTTCTGGTTTGAAATGACGTTAACCTGGATCATACTAAACCAGGTACTACGGAAGATTAGTTGAAAGTTGGAAACTATACCAAGATATGATTTGTCAGACCGGCTGCGTTTTGATAGACGGATCGAGAATTAACTAATCCTAGATTTATATGTTGCCTTGTTGCTCCCAGTATGTGAGGAGACTTTCATTTTCTTATTATTTCTGCATGATGACATAAATAACAATGCGGCAAGTAATTAAATTGTTTAGCTACTTGAATTATCTTTCAATTTTTCTAAGTAGATGCATCAATAACAATAGAAAATATCGCACATAGTCTATTTCTAGCGAGGTCTGAATTTACATTCGCTTTCTTAAAGGTATATTTACATATGCAGATGTAGTACAACTATTAACTGCATAGGAGTTTTTTTTCTGGATTTATACGTTGAGGGTGTCAGTTACAATCAGATGTGTTCAATTCTAAATGTAACCACGTCTAGGATTTCTCTCAGTTATTCCAAAATGATGATTATCAGTACTAACTTCAAATACGGCACTTAGTTGGATATTTTTCTTTACCTAACATTATTTTCTTATCATTGTCGTATCAGCTTTGAATATGCAAGACTTCTGTTTAACATGTATCAATCGTATAAACTGATTTTTTTTTCCTATCACGCATTCGACCTTATTTCCGAAGTCACGCGTTCAAATCACACAATCTAATAGCATTCGTTTCCTTATCTTCATTGGTTTAGGGATTTTTATCTGTGTATTTGCATTCAAAAGTTTTAAGGATAAAACTTCGGGCCTATTTACCTTAGTCTCTATGTTAATCCGTAAATGCTTAAAGTAAATCACGAGTTACATGATGGAGTTACATGGAGTTTTCTTTTGTAATTTGACGCTTTTTATTAGCTTCTGGGTGAACTACTATGATTTATTTATGTACGGTAACATGTTTTTAAGGCTCCGCTGCCGTGAAACTCTCCGATTGCGAAATCCAATGTTAGCCTATGGGAAAACTTTGAAGCGCAATGATTATTACATAATATAAAGTAAAAGTTAGATGCTGATGATATGCGTTTTTAAAAAATGTCTCCGTAAATTTTAAGTATATAAAAAATCCCTATAAACTTAGAAATTTCCATTTAATTAAATTTTATAATTCTCCTAAAGATACTTAAAATTTGAGAAGACAGTTTTTAAAAACACATATTATCGACATCTGACGTTTACTTTCTGATGGTGAAAACGGTATTTTAATAATTACATTAGGTAATGAGTCATCGCGCGTAAAAGTTTTCCCATAGGATTTCGCGATCGAGGAGTTTCACTGCACAGCCCCTCAACTCCCTAAAGTTGATTTTGTTATGATTTGCTATTTGGGGGAGGTTGTTATATATTTTATTGATACTAATTATAATGTATTAAACTGGCATTTATCTCAAACTTTATAAGGTAGTCAGTATTGATTCTGCAAATTATTAAAAGCATTATAAAAATTGCTATATCGTTGAATTGCTGATTTGTCAGTATAAACACTTAAAAAAAGGTATATAATTTAGAATTCTCATTTTTAAGCAAATTTTGTTATGTTATTGAAGAATGACATTATGGCATTATATCCAAGAGAAATATAATTATTTTCACTATTTTTCTAGTGGATAATTAACAAAAACAGATTCAAATATAATGTTTACACATCAAATTAAAAAAAAAATCGTGTATTAAAGGGTTATATCTTTTTTATTTGCCAGTGTCAAAAAAATATTTATTATTTTCCAATCGATATTGCACAGCTTATTGAAACATTTTTCCCGATTTTTTATTAAGAACTTCACACAATTTTACAAACGTAATAAATGTAAAAAACTGAAAAATTTTCATAGTTTAATTTTACTTTCTCTCTCACACACACATATACGTATATGTATGTATTTATATTTGCTATTTACCTAAGTTTTTGAGTCGTGACTAGTACTATTAAAAAAAATCTCACATTGTTTGTGTAAACATTACTCTATTAGACCGGGATTATTTTTTAGTAGTCTTAACACCATGGCTACTGATGGGAGACTGCCAGAAAAAATTGCAATGTTTTTGAGAATTGATGTTTATGGTATAATAAAAGATTATAAACGTCAACTAGAGAATTTTTTTAATTATGACTTATTATCTATCAAATTTATTAGAATTATATTTATTGGAATCTATCCTTTAACATACAGGGTGTCCAGCAAATAACACCCTGATTTCAAAATTAAATTTCTCAAAAACAAAGATCGATAGTAATATGCGGTAAACGGTTTTTTCATTAGGTAAGCTGTAAAAATCTTATACAGAAATTTCAAACAGTGAATACTTTGAAAAAATTGATTTCTTGATTGCATAGAATGCTTTAATTTGACATTTTTCTTGTTTTAGATTGCCTGCAGAGAAATAATTTTTCAGCTTACAGTGCAAATTTTTATAGATTTTTCGAAATAAATGTTTAGAATTTCGAAATTTCAAAAATTTAATTTAAAAAAACTATGAAATATGGTATTTTAAGCCAAAAAACACATTCTCTGGCAGCAATCTAAAGCAAGAAAAATGTCAAATCAAAGCATTCTTTGCAATCAGAACACAATCTTTTCAAAATATTTACCGTTTGAAACTTTTACATAAGATTTTTACAGCTTACTTGATAAACAAACCGTTTACTGCATAATTCTATTGATCTTTGTTTTTGAGAAATTTAATTTTGAAATCAGAGTGTTATTTGCTGGACACACTGTTAGTACTTTTATTTTATCTACATCTTGTAAACATCGTAACTATCAAATGTAATTCAGTTTATAGCTTAAGTAATCATCTAATGTTTATTTTAAGTTAAATTTGTGAGAAATTATGATGTACGTGTGAATAATAATGAGTACCTATTTAAATAAAGAAAGACGCATCAATCAATAACTAATTAAGTATAAAGATATTTCTGATTTGTGGCGCTCTAAAGATTAAAAGTATTATTTGAGGCAGATATAAAATTTGATATAGCAATTAAGGGGAAAATATCGTAATTGAAAAAGTTTATAAAGCAACTTATCTGTTTTATAACATATAGATTTTTATATATGGATTGAATTATGATAAACCCAGAATGAAGTGATTCTGAGATAAAGAGATTCAAACTGGAAAATGCCGCAAAACTCAGATTACAAATTAAACGAATTATATAACAAAATATTATTTTTTTTTATGTTGAATGTACATTCATAGCTGCCACCTCTACCGTTTTTTGCTCTGGAAATACGTAACAGAAACGTACATCTTGTTTAATCAGCCGATTATGGTGATTTGAAATGGCAAAATTTACTATAAATTTTTTCCGGGCCAAAAAAACGGGAGATGTTGGCAGTTATGTACATTAGAGTTCTGCATCGGTAGAGTTGTAACACGAAAATTCTGCTTAAAATCACTTATAAACAAAATCGCCAAAGAAAAATTTGAAGTCACGATGACGAAAACATCAAATGACTGAGAAATAAAAGTTCCCCAACCCAAAAGATTATCTGATCCGAAATCATTCCCAAAACCGTAGTAAAAGATTATTAATCTCCATTTCAATACAATTGTAGAAATATAATCTGCAATTATATCGCTATTCTTAATATTACCCTTTTAAAGTAAAAATGAACACGCAAACACTAATAATTTTCAAATATAGAGTTTTTATAGACGCAAATTAAAAATATAATTTAACAACTACTTTTTTTTCCCGAATTCTTTATTTATGCCACCTTTCATCTCATTTGAAAAATATTTTAAAAAAATGTCTGTCTGTCTGTCCGTCCAACCATCTTGCTCTCTGCATCTTTAACTCGCTTAGTTATATTCGGAATAACACAATTTTTTTTATAGTACTGAGGTTCAGTGTTGAAGGATTTCTATTAAAAAGGAAATGTTTAGCATATCTAGTTCGTTTATATGGAGACATTATAGTCTAAGAAGGAAAATGGATTTCTACAAATTTCATTTCAATTTCTTATTTATAAATATCTCATGTAAATCAATGAAACAATTAAATTTCTTAATACTATTCTGTTATTTTTGCAAAGCGTTTGTATTCTAAGGCTATTTTCACCATTCGCTTACATTTTAGAATTTTGATTTTATTTTTCAAACTTAATTTTTTTTTAAATGGAGACAAGTGTTAAAGTAAATGTTTGAGGTACATGAAAAAAAAATTGGTTGTGCACTTTGTTCTATAATATAATATGTAAATGTTATTTAAAGTTGGCTTGTAAGGCAAATTGTCAAGTCCGTTACCATACAAAATTACTGAAAATACTCAGCTTTAAATTTATTAAATTTCCTAAAATTAACTTACTTTAAAGTGACTTATGTCCATAAATTTCAAAACATGATATTGATCACTAATACTTAAATTAAATTGAAATGAGACAGTTTTAATACAAGATTTTGATCACATAGAAATTATACAATTTTTTTCCTAATAATTACAGTATATATTAGTGTAAATTATTAAATTTTAAGGAACTTACATATTTAATTCTTAGTTGAATAAAAGATAAAAATAGAATGGTGAAAAACTGATAATCATTAAAAAACCGTGCGGTAAGAGACTTGACATTTGGTGACGGACTTGGCAGTATGATGAAAATGGCTGTCTAATGCCTGATGCATAATTTTTCGTTATTGATTTCCTATTCATAAGTTGGACATACGAATTTTATGCACATTCAAAAAAAGTTTTAAACAACCTATGTAAATTTATAACATTTTTTTTATCAAAAATTCTATTAGTATCGCTGATTTCTAATCGTTTTTTTATTAGTTTAATATTTCAGTAGTTGCTGTAGTCTGTAGATGATTAATATATATTGGCTGTCACGGAAACATAATCAATTATCATTATGCAATTCGTTATTGTGATAAGTTATGTTTTTACACTGCTAACAAAGAAAATTGAACATCATTACTAAATCATTTTACAAACAAAATTTTAAAAAACATATATATTTTCAATTGATTTATTCAACTTACACTTTTACAATATGAAACTCGTTGTCACGACTTATGCAGTTAATAGTGCTATTTACAGAGAAAAAAATGAAATTTGAATATCATTAAGAGACAAATTAACATTTTACAAACAAAAATTTAAAAAGTAGATATATTTTTAATTGATCGGTTCAACTTAATCGATTAAGATCAAGTAACTCGTTGTAAGGGCAATAAATGAAGCATTTAATACTATTAATAATGAAATAGTATAACCCAAATTTGAATATCATTACTATTACAAGCGAAAATTGTAAAAGCACTTTTTTTTCAACTGACCGATTCTACTTAATCGATTCCTATCACGTAACTCATTGTTAAGGATAATAATTTAAACATTTAATACTATTAATAAAGAAATATTACACACGAAATTTAAATATGATTATTGATACAAGAGAAATAAAACAGACATATTTTTTTTATTGACCGATTCAACTTAATACATTACTTTCGTACAAATCATTGGTAAAGGTAATAAGTTATGCATTTAATACCATTAACATTCAAATATTAAACGAAAATTCGACATCATTACTAAACAAACAATTATTTTACAAAAGAAAATTTAAAAAGCAGATATAGTTTTTAATTGATCGATTCAAATTATTCGATTATCTTTCGTTGTAAGTTAAAAGCGCCAACTCGTAAAGTTATAAGTTATGTCACTAATACTACTATCAACGAAATATTACAAACGAAATTTGAACATCATTATTAAAGCAACAATAATTTTGCAAGCGAAACTTTAAAAGCATATATTTTTTCAATTGATAACGATATCAAATTCTCTAGATTCAAAGAATCTAACTTACTTAGATACTTTAACTTATCTCTGATTCTGATAAAATTGAGAAACTCAGCTCCATAAACATTCTTTTTTTTTTAACTCTTAAAAGCAATATGACTGAAACTACTATCACTTTCTCTTGACAGTACACTGTAAAAAAAATCTGTAAAGGTACTAAATATTTTCTAGGAAACTGGGATTCCAAGAACTTTTCATGTAACGATAACAGGAAAAATCCATGTAACCGATTCTAAAACTTGAGTTTTTGTTGTTACCGTTACAGGAAAAATTCTTGAAATCCCAGTTTCCTAGATAAAGTATAGTACCTTTACAGATCTTTTTTTACAGTGTAGAGTCAACTAAATAAAAAGCAGACATAAATATGCACACACCCAGTCAAATTACAGACTTGTTAGCCCAGTTCTTGCCATATTGAGACCTTGAACTTGGCATTATTCATCATTATGAATCATGAGAAAACGTTTCGTCGTTATATGTCATATCTTCGGGAATCTTACTCTTGTAGACAAGAGAAATCCTTCTCTAATGATACCTCTCAACCCTTCCCTTAATCTATCTAAATAATATCGTGTCAGACAGATATTGGGTTCTACCGTTTACAACTGCTGGGTGCAGGACTCCCAAATGGTCCGCGAACTGAACACCAATATTTTTAACAGAAAATTTCATAGTGGGTCTTACAGCATTAGTGCTAAAACTAACCTCCAAAGGCAATTTCTGCACAATTTGCAAGAAAAATATAAAACGGAAATCTTTCTAAGAAAATATTGATGTTCAGTTGGCGGACCATTTGGGAGCCCTGTTGGTTTCGTTCTTGAATTTAGGTCTGAGCGATACTTTAATGTTTATCCTGAGTTTTCAAAGACACACTGATGATCTATGAGTATATTATGTTTTTTCTTTCCTGTTTTGTCTCAAGTTATTTTCAATTATAGTTATCCATTTTACAAACAAAAATTTAAAAAGTAGATATATTTTTAATTGATCGATTCAACTTGATCGATTACTGTCATGTAACTCATTATTAAGGATAATAAGTTAAGCATCAATGAAATATTACAAACGAAATTTGAACATCATTACTAAAACGACAATAATTTTACAAGCGATACTTTAAAAGCAGATATTTTTTCAACTGATAATGATATCAAATTCTCTAGTTTCAAAGAGTCTAACTTACTCAGACGCTTTAACTTATCTCTGATTCCGATAAAATTGAGAAACTCAGCTCCATAAAGACTTTTTTTTATACTCTTAAAAGCAATATGACAGAAACTACTATCACTTTCTTTTGACAGTAGAGTCAACTAGATGAAACACACATAAATATGCACTGTCGAAAGAAAAATTTAAAAAGTAGATATATTTTTAATTGATCGATTCAACTTAATCGATTCCTTAATCAATTACTGTCATGTAACTCAATGTTAAGGATAATAAGTTAAGCTTTTAATACTTTCGATAACGGAATATTAAGCACGAAATTTAAATATTATTACTAATACAAGAAGAAAAAACAGATATTTTTTTAATTGATCGATTCAACTTAATAGATTACCATCATGCAACTTGTTGTTAAAGGATAATAATTTATGCATTTAATACCGTTAACATCAAAATATTAAACGAAATTTTGACATCCTTACTAAACAAACAGATATTTATCAAGAAAAAAATTTAAAAAGCAAACACATTTTTTAACTAATCGATTGAAGTTTTTCGATTACCATTCGTTGTAAGGTAAAGATACCAACTCGTTGTAAGGTAATAAGTTATGTCATTAATACTAATATCATTAATGAAATATTACAAACGAAATTTGAACATCATTACTAAAATAACAATAATTTTACAAGCGATACTTTAAAAGCAGATTATTTTTTTAATTGATAATGATATCAAATTCTCTAGTTTCAAGGAGTCTAACTTACTCAGACGCTTCAACTTATCTCTGATTCTGATAAAATTGAGAAACTCAGCTCCATAAACAGACTTTTTTTATACTCTTAAAAGCAATATGACAGAAACTACTATCACTTTCTTTTGACAGTAGAGTCAACTAGATAAAACACACATAAATATGCATACACCCAGTCAAATTACAGCCCTGTTAGTCCAGCTCTTGCCATATTGAGACCTTGAACTTGGTATTATTCATCATTATGAATCTTGAGAAAACGTTTCGTCGTTATATGTCATATCTTAGGGAATCTTACTCTTGTAGACAAGAGAAATCCTTCTCTAATGATACCTCTCAACCCTTCCCTTAGTCTATCTAAATAATATCGTGTCAGACAGATATTGGGTTCTATCTTTTACAATAGCTGGGTGTCGTTCTTAAATTTAGGTCTAGGCGATACTTTAATGTTTATCATGAGCTTTCAAGGACACACTGATGATCTATGAGTATATTATGTTTTTCCTTTCCTGTTTTGTCTTAAGTTATTTTCAATTATAGTTATTTTTCGGCAAAGATTTACATTATTTTTTTAAGATCTTTATGGTTTTTCTGCCCTTGAATTATCACTTTTGAACATTTCCAAATGCTTTTCATTATTTGTTATACTTTATTGAAAACTCCTTTTGTATGTAAAATGTAAAAGGACAGTTTTTTTTTTTCCTCAGTAATTTTTATATCTTATTAAGTGAAAAGAAGGGACAGGAATTTACCTTTATACTCAGTCATGTTTTTAGGAATTTGTGGAAAACTAAAAAAGTAAGGTGTTCTCTGTTAATGACGTTATTTTAAGTTTTTACCGATTTTCCTGGCTCAGACTTGAATTTTTTCTAAAAAAATATAAGATTGAATACAGCAACTTATATATTATGTTTACAAGAAAGAATATTTTCGCAGATATGTATTCATAAAATGTGATGGCCTACTATCTTGACCAATGCTATTTGGCCAAAACTCAAATAATTAAGATTATTTTTTCTCATTTTGGTCTAAAGTATGTGCTTTTAATTATATTACACAGAAAAATAAATACTGTAAGTACAAAAATAATATTTAAATTTTTATTTTAAAAAATCATATCACTAATACGTGAACGAAAATTTTTAAATGTTGAGAGCATGATAAAACTAAAAATTATACATATAGAAACTGATTTTTGTCCAAAATAGTACCATAACACATTTACAAGCAAAAAGTTAACTCAAACATAGTTAAATAACTTAAAATCAAAAAATGCAATAAAACTACTCTTCAAAATTTAATTTTAACATATAATTAAAAAATAATAACCAAAAATAAAATTATACTTTTTCAAGTGATTTTTTAAAGCAGGTAGACTACGATGAAAGACATGTCTGATTAAATTTCCAAACTGTAACATGTATAGTTTGAAAATAGCGGTTCGCTTACACTCAAAATTTACTGTTCAGAGAAAACCTTCTAAAAATTTCTATATCCACATGCTTTTAGTTATGCAAATCGTCTAAAGTAGTTAAATGATTGTAACTCGGGAAATAATGCAGATTTTTGAATGTGCTTTTTTATATTGTGAAAAAATCTTCAAAGATTAAAAAACAGTAATAGTATTATATATTTTTTAAGTTTAAGGGGCCATTTACCCTGAAATTGATCAAAATATCGATTTTCTTTTTTTTTATAGTAACTGATATTGTCTTTAATTGTGAGTATTTTGACATCTCATTTTGACCTAAACGGCAATTATATCACGAAATATTGTAAATTTTGATAATAGATCCAGCGCAATTATCCATATAAATGAAAACTTTAAATTGATTTTTATATTTTAATAACTTACTTGTTCGATAAACACTAAGGATTTTTTTAATGTTAATTTAGATATAGGTTTGAATTTTTTTACTTGTTCTCCATGGGGTTTTAAGTATTTTTATGTATGTATTTAATATTCAAGTTTATAGTTATGGTTAAAAAAAAATTAAAATTGAGAGTTTGTTGAATTTCCTTCCTTTTTTATGTACACAAGAGAAAAAAAATTAATATTAAATGTAAAATTTCGTACATCTAACAATCCATACACAGTTTTATGTAATATATTCTAACGAGTGGAAAAAAATCGAAGCCAGAATATTTATCCTTATAAAAGCAGTAAGGATTTTGAAAACGGTTATTTTTTAATTAAATTTTAATAATATAAAAAAAATTTCGATTTTTTAAAATTTTATTTAATTTTTACTATTAAGTATTGTGCCAACACATACATTGGAATATTATTCAAAATTGAAATGATGTTTTCAAAGATACGGTTTCCCCTCGCAGGTCTTGCACCCCAGGAAAAATAAAATCCAACATACAATAACACAAATTCTCTTATTTTGTACTTGCAAGTTGAATTGATGTCCTGGTCTTTGACACGGCTGGCTGGGCTATCCATAAAGACATTAATCTTTAGCTATGTGTGTTTTCTCTTACTCTACATTTTATTTGAAAACAACCCTTCAGAGTAAAAAACAGTTTAATTTGGAGTTTTTACTTCCTTCCCGTGACACTCGGAATTCCATGCTTTGAAAGTGGATTCTTCAGTAAAGTTCATAATTGCATCTTATGCAAATCATGTGATTATAACGCTTTTGTTTGTTGTTTTACGATTTCTTTCTGCTCATTATATAATTTCTACGTCTGTTTTCTGTCACCTTAAGAATGTGACCCTAAAATGCAAATATAATTAAAGCACCCACGACAGTGTCCCATTTTTCAGGAATCTCAGAAATGGCTTTTATCATGCCAGAATTTACGGAAAGTGTTATGTGAATTAATGTTCCACTTTGCAGTCGTTTTATCAAAAGTGAAGAAAATGTAATGCTTTCATCTTCAAAGCCATATTCTTTACTTAATAACTCGACTATTTATATAAATAATGTTTCAGAAAAAGCTCAGTTACATTACAAAAGAATTGGCTATCCCGGCGATCTTTTCTCCAAATGTGATAAAAGTTTGTCCCACTTGCATATCTTACCAACTTTTACTGAGAAACACATTACGCGAGGAATAAACCCATTCCACCACATTCCAGTGGATCGTTGCTAAATCTTCTTGACCCAAGGGTTAACGTTGTTCCTACATAAATTAAGGGTATATATACCCTTCCGTTTCACGGCCCATTGGCGATGCGTCCATTTTCATGCCTTGAAGGTGAGTGTACTCCTACACAAGGTTGAGTCAAAGACCTACCCAAAAGGGTTTTCTAAGAAACGGTCTCATTAAGATACTCATGGGCGAAAGATATTATTTGGTAAAGATAAATCGCACACAAGAAGAAATTTTAGTTCTATATTTGATGGAGATGTTTAAGATTTAACGGCAAGCGTTTCATAGATTAATCATTCATGACATCTGGTATAGAATTATAGTATGAAATGCGTTAATCTGTTAAAAAATCAGAGATTTAATAACTTTTTAATAAGAATACCAAAACAAGTGCTCTTAACTCGAAGATTGTTGTATATGCATCAGCGAATGATCATATTTGAGATTTTCCGAATGCACAGATGATAAAGTGGAATTGTAATATTTATTATAATTAAAGATTGGCGAAAATAGGATTTTAAGACCGAAACCGAAACCAAACTTTGATAATATCCATATTTTCGGTTGAAAATGAATATGTCTAATTTTTTTGAGAATTAATAAATGCATAAATTTACATAACTATTAATTAATTATGCGCGTAATTATACGTGTGGTCGAAGTTGGTTTTCTGTTCTTCTGACCAAAACTTTTTATTTTCATAACAAATAAAATTTAACTAATTACTAAGAATGTATTTGTTAAAAATACATAATCTTTCTCATTGGTGCAGAAAAACAAAATCTTTAATATGAAGTTGTATAATTAATCAACGTTTCGAGTCGTCTTCAGGAAAATATGATGAAGAAATGACTAGAAGTTTCAGTGCCTGAATCTGTATATTAGAGACAAATACGCATACGTCAACTTTTTGTCAAGTAAGGTTTTTTATCTTTATTATGAATTTGTTGATAAAGACCCTGTTGACGTTTTCGACCATAAAAATACCAAAAATCTGACATAATACCATAAAGTCTTAAGTCTGTATCTGTTACCAATATTTTAGTTTTCCTTTGTACGTACATGACAACATATTCGAACTTTTGATTCATTTCGATTTTATTTTATTAGAAATATTATCTCTCGAGCAGGAAGCATTCATCTCTGAACTTTTAGTCATTTCATCATCATACTTTCCTGAAGATGGCTGAAGAAGACGGCTTGAAACGTTGATTTTATATTTTATTTTATATTTAACTGTACAAGTTCATATTAAAGTTCTCATTTTTGTGCACCAATGAGCAAGATTTTGCATTTTTAGTAAATAAATTCTTAGTAGTTGTATTTTATGGTGCAATTGTGCAGTATATATTTATAAAATATTACTAATTCATCAATTTATTTAAATCATTTAAAAATATTGAAATGCAACCGAAATATCTTTATAAATTTTTTCCATATAAATCGCATTAGCGAGTGGGATTTTTCGGATTAATGAAATAGCTCCTTAAAAGTATAGAACATTGATTTATTTTCGTGTAAAACAACTTTTTACTCTCAAACATTGCTTACTGTAACCAATGTAACAACCTTATTACGGATGGTTGAGAACTTTCCCTTCTTGCCCTACCGTTGTGTCTATAGATTTTACAAAATTAATACTTATCAAAATACTTATTTATTGAATTATATTGTTTTTGAATGTAATATATTAAAGATAATATAGTTAAAGAATAATTTTGTATCATTTAGTTTAGAAAAAATCTCTCCAGAAGAAAATTTTATTTTAGCACGCCAAATAAAATACATAATGTATATAGATTTTAATTTAACTTATGAAGACTAATGTCAATTTTCTAATAAAGTAAAAAGGGGCGATAACTATGATAAATAACCATTAAATGGAATTAATGAGTTTTCGTAGTGTAAGGTTCCTTTTTTAACTTTTACTGAAACTTAGTATATCTCTTTGAAGACGAACTAATCAAATTTCTAAGAAATAATGCGTTTCATAAATTCATGAAGACATTTCTTGAATAATCAAAATTATTTGTTACCAATAATATTTCCAATCGTAAGTTATATTAAAATTTACGCAAGAAAAGAACATTTTTATTTCACAAACCCTAAATACTTTATACACATTTTTTACGTTAAAACATGTGTTTTAATGTTTTAACATAATGTTTTAACATTAAGACGAAATTGAAATTCGATAAATATAAAAGTTTGACTAAAATCTTAAAAAAAAAAGTACAGAAGTTATCCGTTTATGCTAAACATTACTGATAACATTTCAATTAAACTTGTTTAAAAAGCGTGGCCCACTCGGTCCACCAATAGCCGAGAGATTCTGCTCTCGAAGTTGATAGACGAGAAATAATCTAATCAAACCCAATTGCGCCTGTCGGTCTAAGCGTTCGGAGTTTATCAGATTTTCTCTTTAAACCTTGGATTTCCTCGCGTAAGCACGGGTTAGGTTCCATTAGGAAAACCCACAAGGAGGGCACTCTTCCCTTAGGGCTTATATATTTTGTTTTAATAATTAACCCTTATAAACACAACAAACTGATTAAAAATAATTGCTATTTAATTTCGCTTATTTATATTATAAAACTAGCTTTAATTTACCACCTATAAATAAATTATTTTGCCATCATGGTATTGTGCATGATAAACTATTCTTAATAACAGTTTTATTGAACAAACACAAAATAATTTAAACATTTACATAAGTTATAAATCATAAAATGCATCTGTGTTGATACATTACTCACATTAAATAATTACTTGAATAAAACCTTGAAAATACTATGTACATAAAATCTTTTAATTATAGCCAACCTTGAATTAATCGCTTCAGTAATAGATTTTTGTGTAAAGTTATGACTGTGTTTAATTTTCAATCTACGTAAAGTTACATTGTAATGGAAGTAATCAAAACTCTTCTTTGTCTTCAAATTGCTTTTTCATTATTTTATTACAATTTCTTCATTGTGGTACATAAAGGTCAAGATTCCCCTAACACTAATTTTTCATTAGGTCTTAAATTTCTAACGAAGTTGAGTTCCTATCCGCCCATCTCGCTATTTCTGTGATATATTTTCCCTGTAACACTGTACTTATCGGAAACGCCCACATAAAATATGTTGAAAGAATTCAATCTTATAGTGATATCCCGCTGATAATCCCATTTGGTTAACTGAAATGCTGATTTATTAGGTAAAGATAAATCGAAAGAGAATGATGTTTTTTGATTTTCTTTACTAAATGTTGCTTAAATTAATATAATTTTTTATATTTCGATTGAACATAATGTCACTCGTGAGTTGCATAACAAAAACAGCTAAAAAAATGATAATTTTAAATTATATACTTACTAAATATTTACACTGCACAGTAACAATTAGTGAAAAACACCGCAGACACTGTGAGATAACTAATAATTTAAATAATACATTTTGTAAAAATCACCATAAAATGAAAAACAAAGCTGGACGCGTTTCGAGCTAAAACAATAACAGCTCGTCATCAGCTGAAGCATACACATGTCCATAAGGGGACGATGTCTTCAAATTTTAAACAAAAAACTTGGTGAGATTTGGGACTATTTTTTAAAAAAAGCCTTAATTTCTCTACGAGTATGCATGCTATCCACACAAAAATGAACACAGTGTATTAGAATAAGCCACTTAATCTTGATCTACAGTTTCAAGTGTTTTGCTAGATTAGTTTTGACATTGTTACTCAAAAGATATTCTTTCTTTTGTAATTTGTGGTCGATCTCCTATGAGGTTTCAGGAAAAAAAAAATCTTCACGTAAATATATGACCTGTACTATTTTGATTAAACGCCTTTACTTTCAGGCTATCTCCTCATGTTATTGACTAGATCTTTAACAAAACGTCAAAAATCGCAAGTGGCCGGTCACCTTTGACCATATAGTGTATTAACCCATGAACAACTGATTTTGAATTGACCCAACGATAAAATAAATCTGCATGCTCAAATTAGTTGTCAGGCTACCACTATTTTTGAATTAAAAATTGCCTTTTTTAGCAATAGAACCTTTGCCATTAAGATAAGCGATGATTATCTTCCAAAATTTATGGTTCAGCAATGAAGTTGAAGATTTCTCTCTTATAGTAAACGAGTTAAAACACACACATTTTAGGAACGAGAATTGTGAAAAAAAAATCTGTAGGCGGTAAAGGAACTGAATTCACGCCAGTTAAAGGACACGATAAAAAATAATACTGCTATAAAAATTATGAGAGATTGATGCAAGAATAGTAATGCATTATATACGACAGCAATATGCTTATTTGACATAAGTGTGAAAATAAGGCACCTTATATCTATATTCCCACAAAAGTAATAATACTGAGCAATAATGATGAAAATAATAATACTGAAATAATAATGAGGCTTTTTTTTACCTGTGTAATCATACTTTTCAACTCAAATCTCCCTCATTCAGCAAATTTTATAATAAAAATTTATATGGTTAATTTCTAAAAAACTTATGTAGTAAAAAATTGTACCGTTGATAGATATTGTATCGTTAATTAGATTAATTAAACTTGCTTCATATGCAGTTATTTAGTGAGCTCCTTAATGTTTCATTAAATAAACACTCTGGAAACCTGAATTGTGAAAGAACTAAGCTCAAGCCAGATTCAAAGCATATTAAAAAATTACTACCTTTATGAAAACTTTCATAGATGAATTCAATGATAGATAGATGGATATCTATTTTCCAGGAAATATAAGAATGGACATGTAAAAAATTGTAATGTTTTTTTTTTGGTGTCAAATCTAACAATACTTTTACAACTCAAATCTCCGGCACTCGGCAAATTTTATATAAAAAAAGTTTGTATTGTGAAAAAAAGTAATAACAACAGATTTTGTATCGTTGATAGATTTTGTGTCGTTAATTAGTTTTAATTAAACTCGTTTCGGATAAAATTATTTAGAGTATTGCGTCATATTTCATTAAATACATATTATAGGAACCTGAATTGTATCTCAACAAGAACGAATTTCAAATTGTAAGAACGAATTGTAAGAACGAATCTCAAGCCAGGTTCAAGGACGCGATCAAAAACCAACTCCTATCAAAACTTTCAAAGATGAATGCAATAATAGTAATGTATTACGCCGTAGTGTGCTTATTTCGACTTTAGTATGA
The DNA here is from genome assembly GCA_964019185.1 of Maratus speculifer. Lineage (NCBI taxonomy): Eukaryota > Metazoa > Arthropoda > Arachnida > Araneae > Salticidae > Maratus > Maratus speculifer. The sequence goes on along the minus strand of OZ025303.1, from coordinate 109,466,938 downwards.
AAATAGGGCACCCTATATCTAAATTCCCACAAGAAATAATAATGGCCACCCACCTCTAAAAAAAAAGAGTAGTCATCTTTTCTTGGGTACCTATCTAATAATACTACTTTCCAACCTAAATCCCCCGCAGTCCAGAAAACCCATTGTTTTGCCTTAACATCTAGTTGTATCTCTTAAAGTGAATGGACAACATTAACAGAATCAAACACTGGGAAAGCTAATGGACACAGGCCTCATATTGTTTAGAATCATGATTGTCCGATTTATGGGATCGTTTATATTTATATGAGGTAGAAAAAAAAAATGTGTATTAATGTTTTTCGGTTGTGTTTTCTATTTTAATCGTGGAAGATATCATTTAAGATGTGGGTGCTTCATAGTGCATTCATCATCGTGTTATTTTCTCTAAGGTGGTTGACATTTTCGTTACTTGATGAATATTTGGCAGATTTCCTCATTCTTTGTAGAAAAAACAGTTATCCTTTCAAACACTTTATCCATAGAATCTACAGTTCTGTAATGCTTTCGTAGTATTAAACAATTATATTACCATATAAATAGCATTTGGAAGTAAGAAAATTGTTATTAACCCTGATATTTTATCGCTATCGTAACCCATTATTCTACTAGCTTATTTATAAAGAAAACCTTTAAAATTTTCGATAATTCGATTTTTAGGCAAATTTGCGAAAATTAAAAAAATATACGATGTATTACATTTTATTTATTGTCTTATTTCGTTGCATAACTTTCATTTGTCCCTTGAAGATACTGAAATCATTTTTTAACAATACTATTTAAAAGCATGAAGTAAATTGTGAGTGTTTAAAAAAATTCTATTTTAAAACAAAATTTCATTCATTGGTATGAAAATATTGTCCAAAAACTGAGATTTTAACATCTAGTTATATTTTCTTAAATTGAATGGTCAACATTAACGGAATCGAACACTGGGAAAGCTAATAGACAAAGGCCCCATATTGTTTAGAATCATGATTGTCCGAATATGGGATCGTTTATATTTATATGAGGTAGAAAAAAAAAATGTGTATTAATGTTTTTCGGTTGTAATCTCTATTTTAATCCTGGAAGATCTCATTTAAGATGTGAGTGTTTCAAACTGCATTTATCATCGTGTCATTTCCTCTAAGGTGGTTGACATTTATGTTAATGATGAACATTTGGCAGATTTCTTTATTCTTTGTAGAAAAAAAAAACACTTATCCTTTCAAACACTTTATCCACAGAATCTGCAGGCTCAGAAATGCTTTCGTAATATTTAACAGTTATATTATTATATAAATAGATTTAGAAGTACAAAAATTGTTATTAATCTTAGTGTTTTATTGCTATCGTAACGCCATTATTCTACGAACTTATTTATAAAGGAAACCTTTAAAATTTTCAATAATTTGTTTTATAGGCAAATTTGTGAAAATTAAAAATATATACGATGTATTTCATGTTATTTATTGTCTTATTTCGTTGCATAACTTTCATTTGTCCCCTGAAGGTAGCGAAATTTTTTTTAACAATACCATTTAAAAGCATGAAGTAAATTGTGTAGTGTTTAAAAAATTTCTATTTTCAAAACGAAATTTCATTCATTGGTAAGAAAATACTGTCCAAAAACTGAGGTGTTTTGTTTAACATCTAGTTATATTTCCTTAAAGTGAATGGATATCATTAACGGAATGAAACACTGGAAAAGCTAATGGACATAGGCCTCATATTGTTTAGAATCATGATTATTTGATTTATGGGATCGTCTATATTTATATGAGGTAGAAAAAATGTGTATTAATGTTTTTCGGCTGTGTTTTCTATTTTAATCGTGGAAGATTTCATTTAAGATGTGGGTGCTTCATAGTGCATTTATCATCGTGTTATTCCTTTAGAGGCGTTGTAATCTATAATAATAATATGTAATAATAATTTCTGCTATTTGATGAATATTTGACAGATTTCCTCATTCTTTGCAGAAAAAACAGTTATCCTTTCATACACTTTATCCACAGAATCTACAGGCTCAGTAACGCTTTATATTACCATACATTATCATCATATTGTATTACATACATCAACAATTATATTACTACATAAATAGCATTTGGAAGTAAGAAAATTGTTATTAACCCTATATTTTATCCCTATCGTAACCCATCATTCTGCTTGCTTATTTATAAAGAAAAACTTTAAAAAATTCAGTCATTCGATTTATGGATTAACTTACGAAAATTCAAGAAATATATGTGACGATTTAAGTAGAACTCGAATTATTTCCACTGGTTAAAAAGAAATACACAGTCATGGCAAGCGAGGGAAAAAACAAAATAAATAAATAAATGTAGAAGGTCCAATAATTAGTCATGGGCTGCTGTAAATTCATTTATTAAATTCGTAATAAAGAGGAAGGAAAAGCTCCTTTTGCAAAAATTCCATCATTATTTCAGCGAGCTGTCCTCATCGAAGAAGCAACCCAAGAAATCTTCTTTTTCATCTCGAGACTTCCACCTTTTTAAACTAAAAAGAAAGTTCTGGAACATTCTGTAACCTCAAACCATCATTCTTTTATGTAAACAGAATTCTTGTCCAGCTACGAGATAATTTTCCACAAACGATAAATTTATTTTAAAAAAAATATTATTTAACCAATTTATAATTGACTCAGAATTTTAAATATCTTAGGCAGACGATTTTTATAAATGATTAATTTTAAGAGAAAAAGAAAAGAAATGAATTTATTAATATGCAAATTATCGTTGACGGCGGAAAAATAAATAAATAGATAAAATAAAATAATGATATTTTTTGAAAGGTATGGGTTTGGAATAAATTTAATAAGACTGTCTTAAAAAGGGTTGATAAAAACATAGAAGAAATCAGTTTTATTTGGAATATTAAGAAATAAAGTTTTAATTAAGAATATTTTTAATTTAGAGCCATCTTTTTAAATTTACGCATACTGGAATAATGTTTTTTAACGCAAATTAAGAATTTATATCGTCTGCATAAGGATTAACAGATTAGATTTAGAAACAAGATTTTAATTTAATAATTTGAAGTAAGTACGGAATATTATTATAAGAAAATTAAGATAGTATAAAGGTTAGTTTTGGCGAAAAATTTTTAAATTTGTAATATATATATTACATACTGTATGTATATATATATATATATATGGGTCATTCCACAAGAATCGGGTAACTTTAGAGGTTAAATTGAAATGTACTATTTTTACCTCAGATTTCAAATTTTTTTTGCTTGTTCAATGAACAATAAGTTAATTTTATTATATTCGTACAGCAACACTCGAATATTTAAATATTTTTCAAAAAATTGAGCTTTTTTAAAAAGTAGATTCCAGGGGACTGACGTATCTTCCAAGCGACTGACAGAAACCGATAGTTATATTCTAGAATGAACTTTTTAATGAATAATTCAAACTTTAAAAAAAAATTATTAATAATTATCCAAAAGAGTAATAAAAACATGTTTAATACATAATCTCAATACATATTTTTTATATTAATCATCAACGAATATATGTTTTATTACTTATTTTAATATCACTAATTTAATTTTTTAAAGCTTTAAATAAAACTTTTTCAAACAAGTTATAACTTTTAAAACCAAAGCAAACAGTAACAGTAATTTTTTTCTCAAACATCAATAGTTTTATTAAGTGTATAAGTGATTTTATTACATTTGGTACTTGAAACAGGTATTGGTAATTTTTCCAATACAGTGTCACAGCCAACTTCTCTCCGCTTTCTTTAACATGCGAACAAAATACGGCACTCCGGTATTCTTTATTTCTTATTAAAAATTTGACTAGAATAAAGTCTCCAACACTGTACTTGATCCGTTGCTCACTTGTAAATTTTTTACTAGGCTTTTCACGTGATTTTTTTTCTTTGGAAGCTGTGAGTGTTGAACAACACCCTGAAAGATTTTTATTTTGTTCAAATTCAATCGTTCCTAATTCGTAATGTTCACAAGTTATAGGATCGCAGAAGCAACTCAAACGATTTCATAACAAGACTGTTAGGATGATGTACATGGACCAACAACAAACAAAATTTAAATGAAATTTCAGTTTTACAATTTTCGGTACTGAAAATTTTGAACTTATAAACATCGCACATTTTAAAATTTTACACAGTCGTATAGGGAAAAAATGACTTTTAAATCTAATTTCTTTGAAAGCTATATCTCAATTTGTTTTTTAGTTATTAATTTTTTTGTAGTTTTTAATATTTTTTTGTCATTGTGGCAACAAATGTACGTATGATAAGCAACAGATATACCTATCCTTGTCCGAAAACAGCAGCCATTTTCTAAATGATTGAAAAGAGCAAACATTCGTTAAAATATATATATAATTAAAAAATATATATTCAAGTTTTTGACACCAATCGTTCATGGACCCCCTATAGCAATCCGTGTGCCTAATTTCATAGCCCTGCGCGCTGTGGTTTCCAAGTTTTTGAGATTACATAGTTACGCGCACAGATTTTAATAGTATAGATCAGTAACTAATTATTAATCAATAAGAGAATTTAAAATAATGTAAAATTATTATAGAAATCATGTTATCTGGCATTCACTAATGTGTTTAACTGTTTTTTGCTTTTACGTCAGTCCCCTGGGTGTTTTTAATCTAAAAAACTGCCAAGGGACTGATGCCAGGGGACTGACGTTTTCACTATGAAACACAAAAAATCTACTTATTGAAACCAAATACCATATTATTCTGTTTTAATATTAAATATAGCAATAAAAAGATGTTAAATGCAGCACGCGTTAATAATAATTATTTATAAATTATTAAATTATTACTTACCAGGGGACTGATAAATTGAGTGTTTGCAATCTGTTTGTCGACACAAGAATGGCAATAAACATTGAATAAAAATTGCTGATGGATAAATATCAGTCTTCACTGCCATCTTTATATGATAAATAAATATGAAAAAGAGAATTAAGTTATCAACAATGGATAATATCAGAAATTTTTGGAATCTAACATGAGCCAGGGGACTGATGCGCAAAGTAGGGGTACACAACTTGAAATTTAAAAAAAGTAATACTCTTTTTAAAAAAATCACATAACATGCACAAATAGTTATTAATTAACTATCTCAGAATGTAACAACCTTCATTTTTTCTGCCTAAATCCATTAGTTTAAAAATAATTAGTACTTAAGTCTTCACTTTTTCCAGTGGTACACGCCAGGGGACTGACTTTTTGGGGTCAAAAAGCTAAATCTATATATATAAAAGGAATTCTGAGGATAATTGAGGCACAGGCGAAAGCAAATCTTGGCAATGCGCCAACTCGGTCCAGAGGAAGCAAATCTTGGCAATGCGCCAACTCGGTCCAGAGGTATAAAAGCAAGATAGAAAAAAACGCGCAGGTCTGTGCATTCAAGTACAACCACCCATATGTATATGCTGAAAGTTTGTTCTGACGCTCACCCGACGCACGTGGAGTGCCGATGGTCCGGGGAGAGTCACCGGGGGATCCGTCGCGAGCTGAGAGAGAAGCGTACCATACACATAAATTATTAAATAAACCTTCAAATTAAGCCCGGCGAAGCGGGCTGGGTATGCTAGTTTTAATAAAAACATTTTTCAATTTTCAAAATATTATACATGCTCCTAAACTGAATCAACTTTGTCTACAAATGGGCATTTTTCAAATTTTGAATACATTAAACGGTAAATAAATATTTTGCAATTTCACGAAGTTACCCGATTCTTGTGGAATGACCCATATATATATATATATATATATATATCTTCTATATTACATTACTGTTTACTGTCTTATTTTGTGGCATAGCTTCTATTTGCCCTCTGAAGACTGTGTAGTTATTTTTTTAACAATACTATTGAAATTCATGAAGTAAATTGTGAAGTAAAATAATATCCCAGTCATTAGTATGAAAATATTGTTCAAATATTAGAGTGTTTTGAATTTGCATTACATTACTTATTTTTAAAAGAGAATAGGCAAAATTATAGGAATCAAACACTAAAAAAGCTTATAAACATAGACCTCATATTATATAGAATCACGGTTATCCAATTTATGGGATCTTTATATGCGATAAAAAAGAAAAAAAAATGTGTATAAATGTTTTTCTATTGATTGCGTTTTCTATTTTAATCTTAGAAGATCTTATTTAAGATGTGGGTGCTTCATAGTGCATTTATCATCGTGTTATTTCCTCAATAGTGGTTGACATATCTGTTGATGAACTTTAGGCAGCTTTCCTTATTCTTTGTATATAGAAAAATTATTTCAAATACTTTATCGCAGAATCTACAGTAATGTTTTCGCATTATTTAACAATATATTAACATATAAATAGCATTTAAAAATGATAAAATGGTTAATAATCCTAAAATTTTATAGATATTGTAACCTATTGTTCGACTAGCTTATTTATAAAGAAACAAGTTTGCATGTATGCAAATAATCATTATCAACATATGTAACATTTTTAGCATAAATGAAATTTAAAATTTGAATTAACAAAATAAATTTCCCTTAAAAAATTATATATTAAAAGACACAAGTTTAAAGGAACTAATAAAAAAAATTATAAATTTAGAAAATGGAATTTTGTTATGATTGATTACCTTAACAATTGCATATATATATGTATAAATTCAAATAAATATTAAATACATATATAAATTCAAATACCTATTACATAAATGTACAAACTCAAATAAATAAAAATAAATAAAACATGTATAATGGAGTTTTAAGAAGTAGTGAAAATAATTATAAATAAAAAAAATTAAATTTTATTACCTCGGATTATTTTAACAAAAATTAGACAACAATTTGAACTGCTTTTAAAATTCTGTTTCAACAAGCTTCATTTGACTAAAATAGCTCCAATAGGATGTTTTGAAGGCAATAACTGAATAGTTCGACGCTCAAATTAAAAGCTTTATTCAGTAATTTCATTGAAGTGCAAACTGGTTTAATTAAAAGTGATGTTTTTCATTAATGATCTAAAGTTTGATCTAAGTATTCAGTCACGCAATTTTTTACGCTAATTTTTGTTAATTTAATCGTTATCAGTGTGTTGAAAAGTCTATTGTTTTGTAAGGACAAATTAACTAATGAACTGATGATCAAAATAAACAAGGATGCTTATTTATTAATTAGTAGTACAATATAGCGGTTTTAAAATTGCTGCTAAATGTTATTAATAGAAATTTATTTGTATTTATAGGTTTTCTGTCAATTTATATTATAACTGAATGATTAACTTTTAAGTACTTTGTGTGTGTTTAAGGGGCTCATTGTTTTATAATATGAGAAGAAAAATACATAAATGATTCGATGGTAGTCAATTTTATTATCGATTTGTAAACATCATTTTGGCAACATCTTGGCAAAGATCGAGTAGAAAATTATACGTTTATAAAACATTGTAATAAAGGAAACGATAAGAAAAAAAAAAAAAAAAAAAAAAAAAAAAAAAAAAAAAAAAACGTATTTTACGAATATACAATAAAACCATGAACGAAAATATACAATAACCTCTTCTGAGTTACCTACATTTCCAAAAAGGATTATTTATTTTTAGAATCTTTAGAAACAAACAGATTTTTAAAATTTAAAGAAGCATTTATAGATAAACAAGGTTTTTTTGCTGACATTGATTTTTGGAAGCGTTACAGAATAATTTGTATAATGGATTAATCAGTTATCTCAAACCGGAATATCAGTTATAGAATGTTATCAATTCTTAATTAAACATTCACAGCTACGCAATTGGATGATCTATACCATATAATGTTCCAGTTGTTTTATTTTCTTCTCAACACATAATATATATTTTTGATATCGAGAAAGATTTTTTTTAGAGAATAACATTTAAATTGATATTTATGCAACTAATATACAGTATTTTGCTTACATAATGATACTAAGCAAAAACGGATAAAAAAGCAAGATAGATATATAAATTAATTTCTAATTTTAAAATTATTTATACCAAATAGTGCTATAGTTTATTTATTTATTACACACTGTAAAAAAAATCCGTGGAGTTTACGACAAAAACCGCTGGCAGCAATGTTGCTTAAAAATGGCAGTAAAATTATGCGTAATAAAAAAAATTTACATCTTATTTTATCGCCATTTTTACGGCAAAAACGGCTGGCAACATTGCTGCCAGTAGTTTTTGCCGTAAACTTAAAGATTTTTTTTTTTTTTTTTTTTTTTTTTTACAGTACACATTATGCGTGAGCTTTATATCAAGTAGATTTTCTCATAGAGAAATATATTTATTGTGGTACTGATTATTACAATTACTGTGTAATATTCTTGATATGAAATAAACGTTGTCGAAACATACACAAAACAAACTTGGCTATCTAAATTTATTTAAAATTTTAAAATTGATATATTTAAAATGTTCTAGTAAATGTTCTATGTAAATGTTCAAAGTAATAATCATTTATCAATATATTAAAAATGTATTAAATAAATAAAATTATTTTGCTTTACAAAATGCTGATATTGCAACGAAACCTGGATCTTAGTGAAAATAATATCACGGACTTGAAAGCGTATATAAAAAAAACCATATAGATTGATATTATATAAATTGAGTTTTATGCATTATTTTGAGCATAAAGTAATTCGTTGTGCTATGATTAAGTAAAATAAAAGTGGCAATTGAACTGAACGTAAGTTAACTTCACAAATGAAAAAAAATAGTTAATAATTAAAACAATAAAGAAATAAAATAATGAATTAAAGAATAATATATATATATTTTTTTTACATTTCACCGACCAAAATACATTAAATGAAGCCAGTGCGTCAAAAGAAGAATTTCCTCGTCAACTCAGAAAAATGTTTCAGTTTTAGAAAAAAATTAGAAATGTCCTTACAGTGGGGCATGTGTATATGGTTCATGTATTACACTAGGCATGGGTTGTCTAATACACTGTAAAAAAATGTACAATTACAAAAAGTTTTCTGGGAAACTGGGATGCCTAGAATTTTTTATGTAACTGCAACAGCAAAAATTCACGTAACAGATAAAGGTTTGGATTGAAAATCAAGAAATCTGTAAGGCTGCTAAGAATTTTTTAGGAAACTGGGATTCCTAGAATTGTTTTGTAACTGCAACCCAGGTTACAGATAAAATTTTAGTAAAATACCTGTAATTTTAATAGATTAGTTTGTAAATTTACAGATATCTGTAGCTTTACAAAAATTAATTTTGAAGATTTACATTTTTTTTTTTTGTATAGTATACAGATAAAATTTTAGTAACGATACAGATTTCGGTAACTTTACACCTGTAGAGTTACAGATTTTTTTAAATGTTATTTCTACAGTGTAGGGAATTAATTAAACTTAGTTGAAACTTATTCCCTGTATAAAAAAACAAGTAAATTTTATGCTATATCATTAACTTGACTAAATAGATATTTTTAAAACAATGATCGCCATTATACCGGTTTATAAAAATGTGAATAATTTCCGTGACGTTGATCTCCCATTTAATCCATAGATGAAGAATGTGGTCATCAAAATTACAAGTTTTGTGAAGGTCGTTCTTTCTATATACCTATGATGATATCATCGGTAAAAAAGAGGCGTACATTAAAATATTTATTTTGTATGAAAGTGCTTTTATAAGCTTTTCATTTTTATTTTCAGCATTAGACATTTAAATGTTCCATTTTACAATTGACTTAGTTTTAGACTAAGGGCTGAATGTTAGATATTTTCAGTTCTTAAATTTTTTAAATAACTATGTATAATCAAGTCAGAGTTTTATTTTGGTCGCATAATTCTGCATCTGCTGAGAGGATTTTGACAGGGCATGCATATTTAGTTAGAATAGGTTTAGTATATAATGTTTTGTGCTAATTAGCTTAGTTACAGAATTATGAAAAGTTTCTCAATTTTTTCCGGCATATTAGAAAATATAATAACCGAAATGACATTCCTATTGTTTCCAGCGATGCTGAAGAACATTCCAGATAACAGTCCATATTGCATGAAATCACAATGTAAAATTCTCCAATATATTGAGGATTTGTTTGACTAATATTAACATGCTTAGCGGACGAAGCCTTCTAATTCTAAATATGTATGAAAGTTTTTACTTTTGGGTTACTTCTAGTTATCATGATACAGAACATTAATGTGAGCTCTTTATATCACCTATCTTTAAAAAAATCTACCATTGAATAGTTGCCATTTTGAGTAATGTTTATTTTTATGCATATGAAGTTCTAGTTAGTTATTAAAAAAATTAAGGTTAACTTTTACAAACATGGACGGCATACTAGATGTATTAATCGGTAAAAAGGAAAAAAAAGCTGTGAATTCCGCAATAATTACGTGATTCACACCTGAATCTCATTTGCTCTCTTCTTGATGACCATTCACTAAACCTGTTTAACTAAAGTTAAAATATGAAATTCGTTCTTTTTTCTGTTCACTTTCATTTATTTTTATCGGTAAGTTAAAGTTGGTTGTTAACGTTCATAAAAAAGTTTTTTAAATGCTTGTCATTTTTTTTTTTAATTGTGAAGTTAATTTTGGGACAAAAGAAAAGAAATGGGATGTCGCTATTTAAAATTTTAGAAAATTTTTTCATCGTAATCGCAACTGTTAAACTTGGAAAGTTTTCCTTTATCTTATTCTGCGGAGGATACCATAAAAGAACCACATGCCATATGTCATAACCGTTTCCGCAAACGATACGTTATCGACAGGGGATTTTTAGATCGTCAAAATTTTATATATATGCAAAATAACACTATATATCAGTATATTCTTTATTTTATTCGTGCTTGTACACGGAAAAAAAAATCTCCAGAAATAATATTTATATTACATCATCCAAACAATGGCTCTTTTAAAAAAATACAATAAATATGGATTTACGATACAATTGTTTTAATGAAAACTTTGTTTACTAAAGATTATATACCTACATACCTACATTTCTCACTATCTTTCCTCCTAAAATTTTAGTGCAGTTATAAACACTCAAATGAGATCATTTCTCATTGTAATGAGATTTATATTACATCATCCAGATAAGGCTTCTTAAAAAAAAAAAGAAAAAAATTACATGAACTGAAAAAAGTACTGAGGAATTAAGATCCAATAATTTTACAATAGCAGCATGTCCTCCAAGCGTCTAGGCTCGTTTTTTAACACCAATTCCACCAAACCTACGAAAAGTTAACAGGAGGTATTTGTTATTGATATTTCAAATTCCTTTGTTCAAATACATATTTCGTTGACAAAAAAAAAAAAAAAATGTTTAGATGAAAACTGTTATTAAACTTCCTAGACACAATATGAAAGAATTTCTTCATCATAATTTTAACCATTTGCTTTTGTCTTACCAACACCTCCTTTCATCGTTTGGAAAGTCGAAAAACATCAATAACATTCTTCTCAAGAACGTACTCACAAGAAATGTAATTATCTAATTTTTGTGACCCTTCATGTTCTTTTTACACTAATTTTATTAAATATTAATAAATTTCAAGTTAGAAATCATGTTTATAATATCGGTTAAAAAAATAGAGATAATTACATCTTGTAGGTGATGTGATTTTCTTTAATCCTAAACGTTATTTGCCGAAAGCTGTTCTTTTCAGATTTGGAGATTTGTTTCTAATTTCGAAGTTGGTGGGATGAAACTGAAGTCACTTTTACTAACAATTTTTGGAAAATATATGCTGTAAAAGGAGAAACAATCATTTTTACCTAATAAACAAACAAACTCGCAGACTATTTTTTTTATTAATATAGATAATCATTCATTCTTTCAAATTTAATATTTTGACCATTTTGAATTACCATATTTTTAGAAGTAATTAATCAATTATTCTTTATGAAGAAAATGCATGGATAAAACCAAAGTTTTGCTAATTGCACAGAAATTTAATTATTTCTTTAATTATCTAATCACGATGAACCAAAAAAGAAATAAAATACCATTACACGAAGACAAAACGCTTAAAATTTGCAAATATGCTTTTGTTTTTCCAAAAGCACCGTGATCAAAATCTTCCGATTCAGGTTGTGATGATTCATATGAGAAAATATACTAAATACGTCCTTCATTTTCTGCTACTTGTCGTTGTTCTTAACGTCATCTTTTCTTTAGGAAAAACAAATGAATTATTTTTTTACGTCCTTGGCACATTTTTTTAAAGAATACAGGTGATTTTTGATACTTTAAATTATTGTTCGTGAGACTGTTCATTGTTGCTATAGATAATTTATGTTGTAAAAAAGCTAATTATTCATAAATGGATATAAAGTGTATTCCAATTCCACTGTTTTGAATGATATGAAATAACTGCTGTATACACTGATTATTTTAATACTTTACCATTTTGATTTATCCTTATTGTCTTCGACACTTTAAAAAGTATGGTGATTACTGCAAATTAAGTGGTCTTTCGATTCTTAAAATTTAAAAGTTTCGAAATTATTGTTATTATTTTAAATATAGTAAACTTTTATTTTTTCTGAACATTTTGATATAATTTTTTCTATCAAATTCTAATTAAAACATAAGATTTTCTTTTCTTTTAGAATTATACTCAATCAATAGTTCAAGCGGCTTTTTTAAAACTTTGAAGTCATTGTTCTCAACGTGATATTGTTCATGTTTGACATAGCGTGCCGGATATCTCAAAAATTTCTCATTATTTTTTTTTATCAAATTCTCAAAATATATATTTCACATTTATTTGTAAAAACTAAACCTATATTTTTCTTTTTATTATTAAATAATTTTTTTAGGTAATTATACTGTTGAAATTTTCAACATTTTGTATTAGCTAAACACAAGTTTCTATTAAAAATACAAAAATGCTTTAAATACAAATTTATTTAGAAACAGAGTAATTACTACAATATGACGTATCTACTTTCAAAATTAATTTTGTTATACTACGCATAAGCCGTCATACCAATTTTCTGCTCGGCAAATGCCTGACAGTTTATCGATACTAATTTCGCATCTCATATCTATATAATAAATGCCAAAAGTATCTGTGCGTAACGCATACGTCATTTTTCGAATGGCAACACTTTCTGATGAAATTTCACTTTTGCAATTTTTATTACTGCAATTTTTTTAACTCCTAGACATCGCACATTTTCGATCTTTACATCGTTGTGTAGGGAAAAATATGTATTTTTAAATGCAATTTGTTTGAAAACTGTATCTTCATTTGTTTTTGAGATATTAATTTTTTGTAGTTTTTAATTTAATTTTTCTGGAAGTGGCAACTTGAGTACTCCATTTCTGTGCAAAGTAAAGAAAAACTAGCCGTAAAGTAAAAAGAAGAAATAGAGAGGACTTTTCCATTTTCACATAGAAAATTGATCTCAGATAGAAAAAGAACGATGTAAAAGACAAAATGAGATTTCATAATTCGCCAATATCCAATGTTTAAAATGTAATTGAAAATTTGGTTTGGCATGATTTGAAAAAATCAAGGTTTTCGTATTTGACCGAAAATACGGCATCTTCTTTGCACGTTGAAGTGACGGAGTGCAATGTTTATTCTTTTAATTTGTATTGTGTATTTTAATTTATAAAACGAATTTTAAAATTGTCATCATAGAGTTAACTTTGAAGCAAACTCTTTTGAACAAAATGTACCTGCAGTCATTTCTTTACTTTTAATATTTTAGCATGCGCGTAAGATTTTTCGGTACTACTTGGTTATCCCGTCGACCAAAAAACTATCGCCAAATTATAAGATTAAATGCCAAAAGTGGATGATTTATGATTGTCATATTCAATTATATTAAACACGATACACATGTTTAAAATGTCATCAAGAGGTGTTTAATACCACTTTTTATTTGTATTTTTATTCATGTTTTAGTAATTTATTTGTTTTTCCGTTATTTAAAATAAAAAATATGTCAACATATATAACTTGGCTATTAGTTTGGCGATTTTTTTTTAATTTGGCGAAAATGGTCGATGGGGTAATCAAGTAGTACCGATTTTTCATATGCACAAAATCTATATTGTAACAAACAAATGTGTCCGTGTGTAGCACTGACGTTATTTTGCGAATGACGATATTTCAGAATAAATGACTTTTTGCAATTTTTGTTGCTGCTATTTTTTAATCTTCTAAACGTCGCACATTTTCAATTTTTATTTCATCATATAAGAAAAGAAATCTACTTTCAAATGCAATTTGATTGAAAATTATCTCATTTGATTCATTTATTGCAAGCTTTTTTTTTTTTTTTAAATCTTTATTACGTATTTCCATTAAGAAATAATGATACACAATTTACTCATAAATTTATGAATATTGTTCCTGATAATTTTCCATTATAAAAATAAAAGAATGGTTAAAAACGCAGATTAAATTATTAAAATTTACAAATTCAACATGTAAACAAACAACTTAAAATTTTACACTACCAAATAAGAAAAAAAAAAAAAATGAAAATATTTTGAATTTGTTTGAAAATTGTATTTCCATTTACTGCTTGGCTGTGGTTAAAAAAAAAAAAAAAAAAAAAAAAAAAAAAAAAATCAGATGCGAATTATTTTTAAATTTATCTCTACCAAGTGAAACTCGATTACAATAGATTAATCTATTTGTCCTTAGAAAAATATAGAGTTTGGGATTTGTTTCCGGCTAATATACTATAGCAAAATTAAAATTTCCTTTATAAATGACATTAAATACGATACACATGTTTAAAGCGTCATTAAGTGATTTTATTTCGACTTTTTATTTGTATTTTTATCAATATTCTACTAATTATTTGTTTTTTTTTAATTATTTAAAATAAAAATTACATCAATATGTATAATTTAGCTATTAGTTAGGCGATTTGTATAATTTGGCGAAATCTGCTGACTGGATAACAGTACCTTTAATTCAAAGATTGATTTAACATAATATTGAGATTAATGTTTATTATTTTTTTGAATTGTATAAGATAAAAAAAAATATGTAAAGTTATCAAATACAAATCTTCATACCAATACTTTTCACACTTATTATTTTATGAATGAAACATGAATGAAAAAATCCGCAAGATACTTAACCCTTTAAAGGAAAAAGCATTTCAATTCTTAAAATGCTGAAATGATTGATTGACACCAGAATTAAAAAACAAATTTGTTTCAAAATATATAAAAGCGTTTTTTCACTTATTTGAAAAAAAAAAAAAATAAATAAAATTGCTATTTCAAATTACCGAAGTCAATGTTGCGTTTTGCAATTAAAATTAAATAGAATATATTTTATCTCACTCTTTTCAAGGGGTTAAAGGGTTAAAATGCTTTTTTGGAGTTAGTTCGCAATCTAAAACGCATATTACATGTAGAAAATTCATTAAAGTTTTCAATTTAAAAAAATGCTTTTTACCTTTGCTATGCAACCCGGGAAGCCCGGGTTCGATCTACTAGTTTTTTTAATATATGAAATGAAAGAACATTCTAATATTTTGTATAACTCTAAAAATTGTTTTTTAAAATAATATGTATTTTAATACATTAAAAATGTACTTTAACGTTTAATTTTTTTTCTGTTTTATGATTCCTGAGGCATCATTTTACAGCTAATTGTTTCGGATTGTTAAATTTTTACATAAAATATTATGATGTTTTAAAATATACGACGGCCCTAAAGTATAAAATAAAGTAAAATAAATAAAAAATAAATAAATAATTCAAAAAGTATAGAAAGTAGTGTTTTAAGGTTTATGTGTGTATAAATACAAAAACTTTATGATAACAAAAATAATTAGAATAGCTGTAGCATTAACAGTTAGCATTATGATCGTATGAGTATCCATGTGCATAAATGTGTATATTAATGCGTATACATATGTTAATAAAATGTTTATCTATTTTGTCTCTGTTATATCAGTGTGTCAGAGAAAAACACAGTCAAAAAAAGAGGTAAATATAAGTATTTATTTATAGAAAATACTTCAAATAATATAAAGGTAGTCGGATTAAGGAAGTCGAGTTTCTCTTTAACAAAATACTGGCATTAAACACCTTTTTTGACTGTGCTTTTGCCTGACCATCTACCACCCTGTGTATGTAGTATTATATATCAATATATTTCAGGAAGGTAATTGCTACAATAATTAAAATATGTTGTTTCATTTTTGTTTCCTGCATTTATAACAGTTATTATGATAAATACTACTTTAAATTGCACAAAAAATATTACTCTCAGTTGCATAATTCCGAATACAAGAAACATCGGTAGTAGCGCCTTCCTCTTTAATTAAGAAAAGTGGATTAAAAAAACAGATGGTACTTTATGTAAAAAAAATCTCTACGAGCAAATCTCCCGGTGTGATACATTAATGTTTCTCTACCGGATTTCCTAGTAGAGTTCTTCAAGAGATTCTTCGAGTCCAGAGATGAGCTCTTTCTTTTCTTTGAGTTTGCTCATCAATAGATTGCCCCCTAGGAAGCAAAGGTTAGAAAGATCAAGACGCCTTTTCGACACCTCACTTGATTCTTTGTACCTTTAGTATGGATGACTTGAGAGGTTCAACAACCCAAACAGTATAAAAAAACTGAAGTATACTTAAAACGAATGCAGTATCAACCTACGCGTCAGAGTTGATTAAACTTTCGCTAAAAATGCATGTGGGATTAGCTAAATAAACATCTTTGTGGACGGAGGGAAATAAAAAAAGATTCCTCTGTAAGATATCACTATAGTGCAACATTAAGTATTCAAGTGATAGGCTCTTATATAAACACGAGAATTTCCTCAATGGGGGGGGAAAATGGGATAGAGGTCTAAGAAAATGAATGTATGTTTTACCGAATAAATTCTTTATTAACCTATATTTTTTGTACCTAAAAAAAAAGGTCAAAACATGAAAATTGCCTGGTTTAGCAAAATTGTTAACTGCAAGCTAAAAACAACCCCCCCCCCCCTCTCTTTTTATTTTTTATTTTGAAAAGTGTATCAGACAACTTTTCGCAATAATTAAAATTTTTATTTCAAAAGAGGTCGTTAGATGGACAACTGTGATTTTTTAACCACAATTGCTTGCAAAGTATGATTAAATTACTGTTGGTTAATCTAAAAACTTATATTATTTACTAAATTTTCTTAAAAAGGCATGTAGGATTAAATAAGTAAATATGGCTTTGGAAGGAGGGAAATATAAAGTTTGTTCTCGGTAGTGAGATCAGTATAGTGTAATATTAAGTATTCAGTATTCTTATATAAAACGAGAATTTTCTCTATAGGAGGTAAATAGGATTTAAAGTTATGAGAAAGTGTATACTAGTATTTCAGATAAATCCTTGATTAACCCAAATTCCCTGCGTGTCAAAACTTAAAAATTGCTTAGTTTAGCAAAATTTTTTATTGTAAGTTAAAAACAATTTACCATTCAAAATTGTTTATTTTTGATTAGCGTATAAGAAAACTTTGTCGCAATAATTGAAATTATTACTTCAAAAAACAATGGTTTATTATTTACACGCATCGTTAGCTGCGATTTTTTTTTTTTTACAATGTGTGGTTAAATTCATGATAGTTAATTTAACGAAAACAGCATAATAACAAAAGTATACTTAAAATGAATGCAATATCAACGTATGCTTCAGAGTTGATAAAACTCGCTAAAAATGCATGTGGGATTAGCTAAATAAACATCAGTGTGGAAGAAGGGAAATAAAAAAAGAGTCCTCGTTAAGATATCACTATAGTGCAAAATTAAGTATTCAAGTGATACGCTCTTATATAAACACAAGAATTTCCTCTATGGGGGGGAAATGGGATAGAGGTCTAAGAAAATGTATATTTTACCAAATAAATTTTTTATTCAATGAAAATGTATATTTTACCAAATATATTTTATATTAATAATATTATGTATGGTCATTCTTTGTATGTAATGTATATAAAAAAAAAGATCGAAACATGAAAATTGTCTGGTTTAGCAACATTCTTAACTGCATTTTTAACATTTTTAAACTCCCTCCTCTTTTTTTTTAGGTAGCTTTCATTACAAAAAGTAAAAAGCTACCTATTGCAGCCGTCCGGAGGAAAGCACTTCCGGAAAATTTTGGTATATTTTCACCGATCATGACCCCCAGACCCCAAAACCACCCTCCGTTCAAATGTTGACATATATATATATATATATCTGATTTTTGTCATGCGATAACTAACGTATTTATGAACCGATTTGAATGAAACTTGGTATGTACATAGTACATACAAATGTCTCGACCGAGTTCGTTGGTCAGCATCATCCGCCATTTTGTTTCAAAATGGCGGCCATTTTAAATTTTTTAAAAAATTTAAAATTTAAAATTAAATGCAAAAAAATCAAAATTTGAAAAATATTTTTCTTTTACGTGTTAGAACATAAAACAACGATTCCAGAACACTTTTTATTTTGTCTTTATCTTACATATTAATTGAGTTATAGCACTTTGAATTTTTCTTATGGCTGATATTTTGAAACGATCTGATTTTTGTCACGTGATAACACGCGTATTTATGAACCGATTTCAATGAAACTTGGTATGTACATAGTACATACAAATGTCTCAATCGAGTTTGTTGGCCAGCATCATCCGCCATTTTGTTTCAAAATGGTGGCCATTTAAAAAATTTTTAAAAATTTAAAATTTAAAATTAAATGCGAAAAAATCAAATTTGAAAAATATTTTTCTTTTAAGTGTTAGATCTTAAAACAACAATTCCAGAACACTTTTTATTTTTTTCATATCTTCCAAAATGATTGAGTTATAGCACTTTGAATTTTTCTTATGGCTGACATTTTGAAACGATCTGATTTTTGTCACGTGATAACACGCGTATTTATGAACCGATTTCAATGAAATTTGGTATGTACATAGTACATACAAATGTCTCGACCGAGTTCGTTGGCCAGCATCATCCACCATTTTGTTTCAAAATTATATCCATTTTAAATTTTTTTAAAAATTTAAAATTTAAAATTAAATGCGAAAAAATTGAAAGGTGAAAAATATTTTTCTTTTACTTGTTAAAACTTAAAACAACGATTCTAGAACACTTTTTATTTTGTCTATATCTTGAAAAATGATTGAGTTATAGCACTTTGAATTTTGCTTATGGCTGACATTTTGAAACGGTCTGATCTGAACGATCCATCATGTTGCTTTAAAATGGCATACACTTTATGATTTCGTGGAATTTGGCGACTCTCTAAATCGCTTAAAATAAAAACAGGTTGAATAAAAGATGACTAATTTCTAAAAATTCCTAATTATATTCAGTCTTGACAAAAACTAGTATTCAATCTTATAAAATCACTAATTTTATAAGATTATTTCCACTAATTTGAGCTTAGTATTTTTGAACAATGTAACTTACTTTAAAATACATAAATAAATATATAAATATATGAAAGCTACCTCTTCCTCCCGGCATTGCCGGAAGGACTTTTTTATTTTGAAAAGTGTATCAGACAACTTTTCGCATAATTAAAATTTTTATTTCAAAAAAGGTCATTAAATGATGAACTGTGATTTTTTAACCATAATTGCTTGCAATGTGTGAATTTAATTACTGTGGATTAATCTAAAAACTATTTGTATTATTATATTATATTATTATATATATATATATTTATATTATTATATTATTTACTAAATTTTCTTAAAAAGGCATGTAGGATTAGATAAGTAAATGTGGCTTTGAAAGGAGGGAAATTTAAAGTTTGTCCTCGGTAATGAGATCAGTATAGTGTAATATTAAGTATTCAAGTGATACATTCTTACATAAACACGAGAATTTCCTCTATAGGAGGCAAATAGGATTTGAATTTATAAGAAAATGTATATTATTTCAGATAAATCCTTGATTAACCCAAATTCCCTGTACGTCAAAACTAAAAAATTACTTAGTTTAGCAAAAAATTTTATTGTAAGTTAAAAACAATTTACCATTCAAAATTGTTTATTTTTGATTAGCGTATAAGAAAACTTTGCCGCAATAATTGAAATTATTACTTTAAAAAACAATGGTTTATTATTTACACGCATCGTTAGCTGCGATTTTTTTTCTGTTATATTTTACAATGTGTGGTTAAATTCGTTATGGTTAATGTAACCCAAACAATATAATAACTAAAGTATACTTTAAATGAATGCAATATCAACGTATGCGTCAGAGTTGATTAAACTTTCGCTAAAAATGCATGTGGGATTAGCTAAATAAACATCAGTGTGGAAGAAGGGAAAAAAAAAAGAGTCCTCGGTAAGATATCACTATAGTGCGAAATTAAGTATTCAAGTGATAGGCTCTTATATAAAAACACGAGAATTTCCTCAATGGGGGGTGGGGGGGAAATGGGATAGAGGTCTAAGAAAATGTATATTTTACCAAATAAATTTTTTATTAAAGTATATTCTTTGTATGTAAAAAAAAAAAAAAAAAAGATCGAAACATGAAAATTGCCTGGTTTAGCAACATTTTTAACTGCATTTTTAACATTTTAAAACTCCCTCCTCCTTTTTTTTTTTATTTTGAAAAGTGTATCAGACAACTTTTCGCATAAAAGTAGCAAATAAAGCCTTTATGCAAAAATGTTTAAAGATAGAAAACCAACGATTATAAACGCACAAATAAAGTAATAAAAGGTAGCAAACAGCCGTTTCGAATCTACTATGGAGATTCCTGATGACTGCAAAGCACTGATGAAGAATCTCCATAGTAGATTCCTAACGGTTGTTTGCTACCTTTTCTTACTTTATTTGTGCATTTATAATCGTTGGTTTTCCATCTTTAAACTTTTCGCATAATTAAAATTTTTATTTCAAAAAAGGTCATTAAATGATAAGCTGTGATTTTTTAACAATAATTGCTTGCAATGTGTGAATTTAATTACTGTTGATTAATCTAAAAACTATTTATACTATTATATTATATTATTATATATTTATTTATATTATTATATTATTATATTACTTACTAAATTTTCTTAAAAAAGGCATGTAGGATTAGATAAGTAAATATGGCTTTGAAAGGAGGGAAATTTAATGTTTGTCCTTGGTAATGAGATCAGTATAGTGTAATATTAAGTATTCAAGTGACACATTCCTATATAAACACGAGAATTTCCTCTACAGGAGGCAAATAGGATTTGAATTTATAAGAAAATGTATATTATTTCAGATAAATCCTTGATTAACCTAAATTCTGTGCATATCAAAACTTAAAAATTACTTGGTTTAGCAAAATTGTTTATTGTAAGTTAAAAACAACGTGCGCTAAAAATTGTTTATTTTTGAACAGTGTATAAGAAAACTTGTGGCAACAATTGAAATTTTTACTTCAAAAAACGATGGTTAAATGTTTATTGGTATCGTTAGCTGCGATTTTCTCCCGTTACTTTTTACAATTTGCAATTAAATTAGTGATGGTTAATCTAAAAACTGATATTATTCATTACATTTTCTTTAAAAAAAAGACATATATGATGAAATTTAAAACCGCTTAAGTTATGCGGAAATAAAAAGACAGAGGTAAGAGATCACTATCTTGCAATAATAAGTATTCAAGTGGTACGTTCTTATATAAACACCAGAATTTATGAATTACTTAAAATGAAAGCAGTATCAACCTACGCGTCAGAGTTTATTAAGCTTTCGCTAAAAATGCACGAGGGGTTAGTTAAATAAACATCACTGTGTAAGAAGCGAATATAAACAAAGTCATCGGTAAAAGTTCAGTATAGTGTAGCACTAAGTATTCAAGTGATACAAGTTCTTATATAAACACGAGTATTTCCTCTATGGGGGGGGGGGGGGGTAGGTATAAGTAAAAGAAAATGTTTATTATTCCAGATAAATCCTTCATTAACCCAAATTCTCTGCATGTAAAAAATCAAAAATCAAAATTTTCTGGATTAGTACATTTTTTTATGACAAATTAAAAGAAATGCACCACTCAAAATTGTTTATTTCAAATAGTTTTTAAGAAACCTGGTGGCAATAATAGATATTTTTATTTCAAAATGTAAGTGTTATTTATTTATCTATGATTTTTAACAATTATTAACTTACAATGTATGATTAATTTAGTGATAATTAATCTAAAAATTCATATTATTCACTCATTTTTTGAAAAGAGAATGTTCGATGAGCTAAATAAACATAACTCAATATGGAACGGGAGGGGAGAGGGAAAGAGAGTCTTCTGTAGGAGATGGACATAGTTCAACATTAGGTATTCAAGTGATATGTTCTTACATATGCACGAGAACTTCCTTTATGGAGGAAAATCAGGTTGAGGTCTCAGAAAATATATGTTGTTCCAGATAATTTGTGGCCTAAGTAAATGTATATTGTTCCAGAAAATTCAAGGTCTGAGAAAATGTATATTATTCCAGATTTCTTGTTTAATCTATATTCTCTGTATATCAAAAGAAAAAAATCGAAATTTGATCGTTTTAAAATTTTTTTACTGTAAATTAACAACAAAGAACAGCTTTAAAATGTTAATTTTTGAACCATATGTAAAAAAAAACTTGCCGTAATAACCAAACTTTTTGTTGCAAGAGATTATTGATATACTTCGGCGTGACTTTTTTTAACCATTGTTGCTTTCATGCATGTATGATTAAATTAATGATGGTTTATGTAAAAATTCAAGTAATTCATTGCATATTCTAATAAAATATATATATATCGAAGATCTGATAAATAAACATTGCTCGATATGGAAGGAAATAAAATAAGTTTAGCGTAGCATTAAGAATTCAAGTGATACGTTCTTATACAAATATAGGGGAAAGAAATAGATAAAAGTACTCAGAAAAGTGTATAGTTTTTCAGATAAACCCTTGATTAACCCAAACTCTCTGTATATCAATACTTAAAAATTCCCTGGCTGCAATTTTTTGTATTATATGGTAAAACTATGTACTGCTGAGAATTGTTTATTTCTAAATTGTGTATAAGAAAACTTGCCGTTATAATTAAAATTTTTACTTCAAAAGATAGTTATAAATGCTTACTAGCATCGTTAGCTGCGATTTGTTAACCTTTTTTTTTTCAATGTATTTTTTCTGAATGTATGATCTGAGAACTTCCTCATCAATGTATGATCTGAATTAGTGATGTAACCATCACTAATTCAGATCATACATTGATCTAAAAACTGATATAATTCATAACATTTTCTTTCAAAAAGTCATGAATGGTAAGATTAAAAACCGCTTAAGATGGAGGGAAATAAAAGAGAGTCCTCGGAAAGAGATTAGTATGGTGCAACATTAAGTTTTCAGGTGATACGTTCTTACATAAACAAGAGAATATCCTTTATGGAGAAAAATAGGTTAACTCCCTAGGGATGAGCGACATGTATTCGTGCTGCAAAAAAGTTTAAGAATCGTTTTTTATCCCTATTAGTAAAATTTTACTGTAAAATTTGCTTGATTTAATCGGAGCATTTTAAGGGGGCTCAGGGGTTGAAAACTTTTCAAAAAATCTATTTTTTTTTTATGATCTAGTTTAATTATTCATTTAATTCTTAACTCAATGCAAAAAACCACATAAAAATATTTGCATTTTTAACGGAGTTATAAGCATTTACGTATCAACACTTTCATAGCCGCATCCATAAAATTTCAACTTTAAGTCGCGTTTTCTCAAAACTTGATTTTTGATGACTAACACCAAGATTAAAAAAAAAAAACTATTTGATGGAATGGCTTTTTTTTTTTTTCATGCATATAACATCATTATCTAGATTATGAATTATTATTTTAGATAGTTTAATATTTTGAGTATTTTTAATGAAAAAAAGTTGTATTTTTTAGGGGTTTTTTAAATTTTCAACTTTGAGAGATTTTTTACTACTGTTTTTATTAAGTGATAGTTATATCCTTAATTCATAATCTAGATTATGATGTTATACGCATGCAAAAAGAAATTTAAGACATTCCATCAAATAGTTTTTTTAAATCTTGGTGTTAGTCGTCAAAAATCAAGTTTTGAGAAAACACGACTTAAAGTTGAAATTATATGGATGCGGCTATGTAAGTATTGATACATAAATGCTTATAACTCCGTTAAAAAGGCTAATATTTTTATGCGGTTTTTTGCATTGAGTTAAGAATTAATTGACTAATCAAACTAGATCATAAAAGAATCGATTTTTTTGAAACGTTTTCAACCCTTGAGCCTCCTTAACGGTTTAATAAAGCACATTTTTTTTTTTTTTTTTTTTTTTTTTTTTTTTTTTTTTTTTTTTTTTTTTAAATTGGTGACAAAACATGAAAATTTTGTTAAAGGCTTCTGCCGAGAAGGGGTTAAAGGTCTGAGACAATGTAGATTAATTCAGGTAAATTCTTGATTAAGCCAAATTATATGTATGTAAAAAAGATCAAAATTTGAAAATTATTTTTACGTAAATTAATTGATGAAAAGATGCAGGCTAAAATGTTAGTGTTATGTATCGTTGTGACTTTTTAATCGTTATTGTATACAAAGTATCATTAACTCTTCGGACTCCGGTGCCTAGTACAGAAGTTTTATTCGATTAGTACCACTTTTTTTTAAAGAACTTTCCTTGAAGTAGACAATTTCAAAAATTCTCCGATTAAATGAGGAATATTTTATTTTCCTTTATTTTACTGGTGCCAAAAACAAATTTTGGAAGGAAAGATGGTGTCTCCGCAACGGAGACAACGGAGTACCGAGGGTAAAATAAGTTATTGTTAATCTAAAATCTCATATTATTCATTCCATTACCTAAAAAAAATCATGCAGGATTAGATAAATGAACATCACTATGGAAGTCATTGGTAAGAGATCAGTATAGTGCAGCATTAAGTATTTAAGGTCAGGTGGGCCAGCAGGGCCGTAACTAGAAGTAAACAATAGGGGGGGGCAAGAGAATGTAGGGGGGGAGGGCTCAGAAGAATGTAGGAGGGGCTCATAATTTCTCTCTCTCTCTGATGCAGAATGATAAATTAATGCACATTCACATTGAAAGTACTATGTACTATGTACTTATGCTATGTATTGTTGTAATAACTTCATTTTATGCTAAGATAAGAATATGACGATGAAAATTTTGAGTGTATAACTGGTACAAAATTAAATTTCATGTCCGTTTCATACGTACAAATAGGTTGAAAGGAGTGCAGAAACACTTATTTTAGATACAATTTAGTAATTCCGAAAAGATGTGAAAGGTTCTCAAAATTAAATTAGATTTTTGAACAAAATTTCATTTGGATTTTCGGAACAGAAATTCATTTGTTGACTTTGGAATCTTTTCTAGGGGGGGGGGGCTCAAAATATTTTAGGGGGGCTGAGCCGCCCATAGCACCCCCTTGGCTACGGCCTTGTGGGTCAGGTGGGTAATTATGACCAAAGGGTAATTATTACCACCCCTATAATGGAGAAAACCGTGTAGAAAACAGAAAAAAAATTATGAGTTCTTCTATTGAAATTCTGAAAATGACTTAATTAAAATGAGTTGAAACATGTAAATGTTTAATATATTTTAAATGTTTTATTAAAAAAGTAACGTCTTATAAGCAAAATAATTATTTATAACATAAGTTCTTACCTTTTCATTATAGGATATAAGTTATTATTATTACAATATAATTATAAATTTATTCATAAATTCTATTTTGGATTTATAGATGTGCTGGAAGGATAGGACATTACAACAGATTCAACTTTGCCGCCATTTTTAATAACAAAAAATGTTTTTCTTTATACTCCAATAAACTAAAAAAGTGATACAAGGATACTTTGAAATAAAAAAAAAAATGTAAAATAAAAACATGTATACTAATATATTTTTGTTTATATCGAAAGAAAAAAAATTAAGTACAAAACATATTCAAGTTACAAAGCTTATAAATCTTTTTTAATGGTATTGCAGAAGTCGGAACTATATATGTTATTTATATCATACTCTTTTTTACAAGAAAACATCTCACATGAAGCAACTTATGTCATGTTTAAAATACTGCTTACACAAAAACTACATTTAACTTATTCTTCCCAGAACTATAATTGGTCTTTAATACCTTTATTTTCTAGATATTTACGAGGTCAACGATGCTAATTATAAAAGAAAAATAAGAACAACTATAAGCTAACAATAATTTTTAGCTTACAAAAACGTACCACATATTTTAAGCATAGTTATTCCCTAAATATTCTTTCTTTTGCCTTAATTAATTGCAGTTTGTGGTATTTCTTTTCTTCTAATTTTAATGTATTTCTTACAACGGATCTTGTTTTCCGCATTTTCGTTTATGACCTCCAAAGGTTAGTAAACTTTTAGGATATTAGGTTTTGTTTTTATCTATATTGGAGTTTTTCAAAGGCATTTTATTTAGGTTTTCATGAAATTACTGATGCTAGTTTGATTACTGTAATTAATCTGTAATGAAGATGTCGAAAATTTCTACACTTTTTGTTTTCAAAATATAACGTATAATAACTGATGGATTTTTTCCTCTTCATCAAAAGTACATAGGATAGAACTTTAACCTATTCAGTTCCTGGGTACCCATTCGAGGACCACTGTTCTTATTTATAAAAACTAAAATATCGATATATATATATATATATATATATAATTTTTTTTTACACTTTTACATCATTTCTTAATACCTGATTTTATTTATTTATTTATTTATTTTATTTTTATTTTTATTTATTTATTTATTTATTTATTTATTTATTTTGCCTTGAAAGCAAACGAATGAATTTCTCCATCTAAGCTGATGAAGGATTGGATAGAACTGAAGAGGTTAATAGTGGCAACTAGAGTCGTGCGTGTTCAAGTTGTGTTCATGAGACCAACAAATTCCAATTTACATATAACTTATGCTTTACGTAGAAGAATGAACAAATGTATATTTAAAAAAAAAAAGAAAAAGAAAAAACCGCTAAATTATAAAGTGTTTAAGAATGATGGAGCGTATGACGATACATAAAACAGTTTTTTCACACTCTTATAGTATTTAACTCAACCTTCTTTTTATATGTAAAGATTGAATTTTCTAATCTAATTTTTGATTAGTTTGTGTCACTTTTGAATAATTTTTCACATTAAAATGAGGTTTAATATTTTCAAAAATGAATCATTTTAAAGATTTATTTAATCGATAGAATGACCATGAGTAGTAATATTTTGCTGCTATTGCAAAATGAAGTAAGTTATACCTGAAAAAAGGGTAGTAACCAAATTCGGCTACAAATGCCAATTTGACTACTGCAAGTAATCTATAATGAAAATGCCGAAATTTTTTACACTTTTTGTTTTCAAAATGTAACATGTAATAACTAACAGATTTTTTTCCTCTTCATAAAAAGTACATAGGATAGAAATTTAATAGTGGCAACTAGAGTCATTCGCGGGCTGTGTTGACAAAGCCCGCAAATTCCGATTTCCATATTTTTCAATGTTTTACATTGAAGAATGAACTAATCTATATTTTCTAAAAATCTCTAAATTAGAAAGGGTTTTAATCCTTCACTGCATGTTTTTTCTATTTTTATGAAAAAAAAACTGAAATCTATATATCTGTCTAACAATGGAAAAAAATAGTAAATTAAATGAAATTTCAAATTTTTAGCTAAAATTTGATATTTTATTGCATGCACCCTATATACACAATTACGATTTTTAAATATTGTGTTGCAATATTTTGCATTTAAATGGGATTAAATTAATTATTTTTATCTGCTTAACGTTTTGCAACTTTTTCATATTATTTTTTACGTATTCAGTAAAAATAATAAAAGTAAATTTGGCCTTAATAGCTTTATCGAAATGTTTTCTATTTCCACAGAACAAATTCCATTTTTATTTGTTAAATGCAGCCATTGATAGGGGCAAAATAATTTTATTTAATTCTTTGGACTGCTTTTGATCATGTTACAGCGATCATTTTGATCAAATTCAATGACACATAATGAGAATTAGTGTTTTTAGGTATGTGCAAAATGTGGCACGCGGTGCAGTGATAAGTTAAGAAAGCAAGAGTGTACGATGATACATCGAACAGTTTCTCACATTTTTATAATATTTCACTCAATCTCCTTTTTCTATCGAAAGATTGAATTTTCTAATTTATTTTTTGATTAATTTGGATCACTTTTGAGAAAATTTTTAAATTAAAATGAAACTTACTATTTTCAAAAAGGAGCGTTTTGAAGATTTATTTAGTCAGTAGACGACAAGATTGACCACGTGCAGTGATATTTTGCAGCTATTCCAAAAATAAAGTGAGCTGAACCTGAAAACAATTCCAAATTCGGCTATTTCTGCCAAATTCGGTTATTTCTGCCAAAGTCGGCTATTCTCACATACAAGTCAAGAGATATAGGCAACTGTAAAAGGAAGTCATTTGTACTGGTTTCAGAGGTTTTGCTTTTGAAGCATCACCATGACAGAAATCTAAATTTTAAATAGCCCATTCATTTTATTCTAGAATTTTTATTTTTAATCCATCATTTATTATACTTTCTGATCCAGATCAAAATTTTAAAGCCTATTCTATCAAATAAAAATAATACCAAACTATTTTCCTGAAGTCTTTATTTAATTCTTCAATCATTGAAACATCTTAACCTGTTTAAACCTGATGTATCCTCTAGGATACACATCTTTAAAGAAATTTTTCACGTATATAAATACTGCTGAAAAGAAACAAATTGGTGTAAATGGAACCTAACAGGTAGTAGAAATAACAAAGTAGTAATTTGTTTCTTATAGCGCATTTTTTTTAAGCGAGCTACGTGTTATATAAAAATAACTTGCAGTAGAAATGTGCAAAGTGTAACAAAAAAGAAAAAAAAAAACATAAATAATTTAACTGTGTGTTAAGATACCATTTGAAGAGTCCATTAGTAATAAAATATGTATTCAATATAGAGGAGATTAGCCAAATTTGGACGTGGTCCAAATTAAGCAACTGCTTCCTAAGTTGGACCTCCAGTTCCACAAATTGGACCAAACGAAATTAAACGGTTTAAATGAATAGGGACTATAACTGATTTTACAAAAAAGCCAATTTTGCGATTAATGAAAAAATATAGCAATAAATTTGAGGTCCGAAGAGGTTAAGACTACTTGGAAATCTCAACAAGCAAAATGAAGTGATTTTTGCGAAATGTTCAACACCACGTATTTTAATTCAAAATAGAGAACTGGAGTTTTTTCACAGTGAATATATACATTATAGCTCATATGTAAATCAAAAGAAATGAATTTCATGCATCGATTAGTTTTCTAGGCATGACTTCTTACATATTTCTAGAAATTTTGTTGAACAATACATCTTTTTGGTACACTTTTCTAAAAATAACTTTAAAAATCCTAAAAATTTTATGAACATATTTTTCATAATTAAAAAAAAATCATTTAGACCTAAAATATTATATATTTCTAAAGAAACATGTCAGTTACACAGTTTTCGTAAGTCCAACTATTTACCTAAAACAGAATTTTAAAAAAATCGTACTTTTCGGGGAAAAAGAGAAAAAAAAATGTACACACCCCCACAGTACATAAAATATATGTTCTAAAACCATAATAAAAGGAATAATAAAACGAAGTGCATAATAAGACGAATAATTTATAAACATTTGAATGTGCATTCTGAATATTTCTTTTGTATTAAATTCAATTAGTAAAATTCTAATGTGTTAAAATCAAAGGTAATTCTACTGCAGTTAGTTTTTATTTCAGCGCAAGCAGACACGTCAAATTTGCCAGAAATCTTACAGTATTTTTTATGATATTTATGCATACAAACATACGCAGGAGGGCGGGGATACAAGGGAAGAGACAGTCGTATTGAACCCCTATTTGAAGATGGCCAAGTCAAAAGTTGGTTTCGCACAGAAATAAATCTATATATTTTCAAGGTATGCAAGGGGTGTAGGGAATTATCTGCACTCGTTGTAGCTCTTTTGTGAACACTCCTGTATTTA
The DNA here is from genome assembly GCA_964019185.1 of Maratus speculifer. Lineage (NCBI taxonomy): Eukaryota > Metazoa > Arthropoda > Arachnida > Araneae > Salticidae > Maratus > Maratus speculifer. The sequence goes on along the minus strand of OZ025303.1, from coordinate 109,436,906 downwards.
CAGAACTTCTTTCTTAAAAACATAAATTGGAAAATTTCATCATTTTTTTCTTGTAATTTAATTTTTTCACCAATAGTAATAATAACAATAATAAAGCTAAACTGTTTGCATAAAATCTTTATTAATTTCACAACCATTAAATAAGTCTTAACTTAATTCAGTGTTAAATTAGACAGTTATAAATTGCTGAACAAATTGTTCTTTGTTTTCTAAAATTATTAGTTTATGGTTATCACACTTTAAATAAAATATTGCTGAAGCCTATTTTATATAAGTGTTCATTAGCAATATCAAACAAGCTTCTCACCTCAAGCGGAAACATAAAGTCTTAAATTTTAACCCAACTCCTCCCAACAAGAGAATGGGTCGTATAATCAAACATGTTTTTTTTAATAGCACACTTTTCCTCTTAAATATCTTCCTATCACTGACCTTCATTTTTAACTAAGCAACCTTTGTTAATCTTCTTCTCAGTAATTGACTCCACTTTGCCTTAAAACATTTTCTATAGGTTGCAATTTTTTAATGACTGTACAGAAGGTAAGGCTCCTGCATTTGGATCATCATCCTATTAAATACATAAATTGAAAAATTCCATTTTTTTTTCTTGTAATTTTGTTTTTGCACCAATAAAGAATAATGGTAAACTATTTGCATAAAAACCCTATTTAACTTTACAACCATTAAGCAAGTCTTAAATTACTTGAATGTAAATCGTACAGTTTTAAATTTTCAATGTTAAAACTTCTTTACAATTTGCTTAGGCAAATTGTTGTTTGTTTTCTAAGATTATGAGTTTATGGTTGTTGCATTTTAAACAAAAGATTGCTGAAACCTACTTTATATAAGTGTTCACCGACAATATCAAACAATCTCCTTACCTCAAGCGGAAACATAAAATCTTACATTCTAACACAACTCCTCCCCATAAAAGAATGGGTCGTATAATCTAATACGTTTTTTTAATAGCACACTTCTTCGCTTAAATACTCTACTATCACTGACCTTCATTTTTAACTAAGCATCCTTTGTTAAGATTTTCCTCAGTAATTGATTCCACTTTGCCTTGAAACATTTTCTAATGGTTACAATTCATCGATGACTGTACAACGCTGTTCATTCAAATTGAATTGAATTCATTATAAAAGTAAATGTTCGGTGACAAAGGACACTGTGTAATTGCTTTACCTTCCGTTACTTTCAAAAGAAAGTTAATGAATTAAATAAGCTGTTTGTAAGATCCGAGTGTTAATTATCTAAGATTCCGTATGTGTCGTAAATCAGTTTTAATAACTTTTTTTAAGGTCAGTGTTATAAGTTCTGAAATATGCACAATGCAATAGAATCTTTACATGTAAGAAAATTCTGAAACATTCCACAAATGAACTGTACAGTTTTCAGTTAATTGACTATAGTCAATTAATTTTCATTGGCCAGCTTTGGTGACATAGAATTTGAATAGATGAGAAATGTACATATTTATAAACTATTTAACATATCCACGCACCCTCGAAAGTGATTTTTTGAATTTCTTGAAATTTTCTCTTATTATCCATTTCTTATAATGACATTTGACTTTAAAACTTTAAAAATATTTAAAAATTTCACCAATTAACCAAAAATGATTTTTTAAAGAGAAAAATAGTCAAAATTATGTAAAAAATTGACATTTCCGCAAAACGTGATAACTCAAAATTAAACAATGTATTGACATTTTATAAATTGCATAATAAACGGAATAAATTTCTCAAGAACTCAGACTACACACATTATAATCACGAGGTGGAACCCGTCGAATTTCGACGAAAGAAAATGTTTAGGAAGGAACTATTTCATTGATTTATAATAAACCCACAAAATTAGCTACAGTAAAACATGCATCTTAGATTGGTCAGTTTAACTATCAAAAAAATATTATTTGAAGCTAAACAAACAAATAAAAAAAACTGTTTCTATAAGACTCAGTTTTCCAAATTATTAAAATTAAAATTTAATCGCATATGTAATCAGTAGAGCATAACAAAGGTCAGTTATTATGATGAAATTATCAGTTGAGGCTCTTAAGTTTGGTATAAAGCGAATGAAAAAAAAATATTCCTAATAGACATGATCATAGAATTCCCATGTGAAATCTAAACCCGTCATTATTTTCATCGTCTCAAAATTTACATGCGTAATTCTCATAGTATTTTAATTTGATCATTTTAAAATCACTTTCTTTTTTTGTATATATAAAAAAACTTTATTTGCATTCGCTAAAAGCATTCCATTTTTACGGATCCTGTCTTACACAACATTTATAGAAAAGTATGCGCATGACGTCATTAGGATGAAATATTGCATAAACGCAGTAAAACCAATATTCAAGACAATCAGCAAAACAAATCGGATATCTGATGATTCACAAATCTCCACTTCTTTATTTATAATAGCTCCATGTTTTATCAGAAATCATTCATTTGTATTTTTTTTTTTTTTTTCAAAATTTGGAAAATATCATGACATACAACACGGATAAATGACATTGTTTTCGTTTAGCTTTCCGATACGAACTGAATAAATGCGGCGAAATCGCTCGAATATTATCTATAAACTTTTCTACCAAAAACTGAACCGACTTCAAAAACTACTGCAAAATGAAAAATAATTTTTTTATATAATAGTAATAAGAAATTAAATTCAGAGCATCGTATTTACCATGCGTATTATTATATTTATGTACATTAATTTGATTTTTTGGAGTCGGTGCCAGCCAAGCCTTTATTCTTTTAGGAATTGAATTGGATATTTAATTTTAATTTTGAAATTGGCTTGGCTGGCACCGACTCCAAAAAATCAAATTAATGTACATAAATATAATAATACGCATGGTAAATACTATGCTCTTAATTTAATTTCTTATTACTATTATGTAAAAAAATTATTTTTCACTTTGCAGTAGTTTTTGAAGTCGGTTCAATTTTTGGTACAAAAGTTTATTTTTCTCTTTTTAGTTAAAAGTTAACGATTTTTTGAAGTCAGTTAATAAAAATTATAATACGTAAAAAAATATTGTAAATTATACATGGATGTAAATTTTGTCAGAAATAGGGTTCGAACGCACGCTCTCTTTCCAGCATCAGAGCTTAAATCTGGCTCCTTAAACCGCTGGGTCATCCTGACTGCGCTCCAGTCGGCTATAGTTTATTCAAAGTCCATATTATTTTTAATTTGCGAAAAATCACCAATTTTATTAAATTTTGCCTAATTACTAAAAAAGTACTGAACCAATTTCCATGAAATGGAAGTGGTACCAATTCGAGAGTAGCCTCTTTTATTTAACACAAAACAAAATTAATCGGTTGGATAGTTTCGGAGTAATCGGTGAACATACATAAAAAAATACATACGTTTCGAATTGATAACTTCCTCTTCCTTTTCTGAAGTCAGTTAATAATAAATATTATAATACGGAAAAAATATTATAAATTATACATGGATGTAAATAATGTCAGGAGCGGGGTTTAAACCCTTGCTTTCTTCCGAGAACAAGTGCTTAAGTTTAGCGCCTTAGACCGCTCGGCCATTCTGATAACGCTACAGCCGGCGAGCTTATTCAAAGTCCATGTTACTTTTAATTTGCGAGGAATCACAAATTTTGTTAAATTTTGCCTAATTACTAAAAAAGTACTGAACCAATTTCAATGAAATGGAAGTGGTACCAATTGGAGAGTAGCCTCTTTTATTAAATACAAAAACCAAGTTAATCGGTTGGATAGTTTCAGAGTAATTGGTGAACATACATAGAAAAAAATACATACGCGTCGTATTGATAACTTCCTCTTCCTTTTCTGAAGCCGGTTAAAAATAAAAATTGTAATACGGAAAAAAAATTGTAAATCTTACATAGATGTAAATAATGTCAGGAGCGGAGTTCGAACCCACGCTCTCTTTCGCATTACTAAAAAAGTACTGAACCAATTTCGATGAAACTGAAGTAGTACCGATTCGAGAGCATCGTCTTTCATTTAACACCAAAACCAAGTTAATCGGTTGCATGGTTTCGAAGTAATCTGTGAACATACATTAAAAAAAAAAAAAAAAAAAAAAAAAAAAAATACATACACGTCGAATTGATAACCTTCTCTCCTTTTTGGAAGTCGGTTAAAAATACATTTTTGTAAAGAGAATGTGCTGTATCGTTTGTAAATTAAGTTTGCAATTAACTAAAAAAGCATTTAATTGATGAATAAAAACGCACTAAGAGTGAAATTAATCGGATTTTATATCAGACGATTTCTTTTGTCATGAAATTTTTATTTCAGATTTTAGCAATTTAAAGAGAAAATGGCGTATTTCTGTTGCCACAATTATAAAACTCGTACTAAAAACTTAAAAAAATTAATAACTGATAAATAAGTTGAGTTACAGCTTTCAAACAAATTGCATTTAAAAGTACATTTTTTTCTCAATACGACGATGTAAAAATTGAAAATGTGCGGTATTTAAAAGTATAAAATTTGTAGTATCGAAAATTGCAAAGCCGAATTGCATGCGAAAGTGTTGCCATTCACAAAATGACGTATGCGTTACGCACAGATACGTTTGGGCTTTATAATATAGATATCTCGATCTCAGATGATATGGCTGCTAAAGTACTAATGTAATGAAGGCATAATTCAATTACAGGGATAATCAAAAGTATTCCGTTACATTACGACAATGGGAAAAATAGTTTCATGCATATTTTTAAGGATGTTACACTTTTCCGAACATAATAAAACTAATATCGATCTATGAAGTATATACTAAAATGTGCATTATGTACAATTTGTGGTGCAAATTTTAATTACATTAAGCTATTTCACATTTTGCGGAATTGATAAACGTTGCTGAAGTTTACTAAAGGTTACTTCCTGTTACGATAGGAAGCAGATAGTATTTACAGGTACATACAAAAGATTTCTGATACTTATATAGTACCCGAAGTACTGAATGCTATTATAACAAGACCTAAATATTTTTAAAACTTCGTTATAGTGCGAAAGCCTTTCATTTGCTACATTTGACGTGCGATTTTCGACTTGTTAAATAAGTCAAGATTTCACGCTTTTGAACTAGATATATTTTGCTAGAATATTAATATATATATAAACTGATATTTTCCTTGGAAAATAACGAGACTCGTACAAAGCATGTATCAATATCACATTATTTTATCTATTTTTTTTTTTTTATAGCATCTGTTATAATTGATGATTAATTACAATTAACTTTACCTCCAAAAGTAACACAACAATGTTTTTTTGGAATATAATAATCTAAAAATATTTATCGTGTTCTTTTCTTCTTCAAAAGCCAAAGATCAAATCGAGGGGTTGGAAATTAACGGAGGCGGGATATCATAACAAATAACGCTTTATAGCCGCTGATTGCAATCTTTTCTGATATGAAATTTGGGTCACTAAGGCATACCGGAATCACGACTTTTTAATGTTGCACCCTTGGCTACTTTTTTTTCTAGGTAACTGAGAGAAAATAATTTGGTATATCTTCTTCATCAATGAACTATAAATATTAGGGCAAAATTTGACCTCTTATTAAACTAGATTATTTCCGTTTTTTAATGCTCTATTATACCCAAAGATTGAAGTAGGTATGGTCATCGAAATTGATTTAAACAATTCTTTGGAATACTAAATGTGGGATAAAAATAATTTAATTCATTAATGCTTGGTTTTTAAAGTTTGTTTGGAAGACATGTTTGAGTCTATTCTTTTTAATTATTCATTAGAAAAATAGTGAACAAATTATTTATGTTTCTGATAAATATGATGCCATAATGTCTCTCTTGAGTTACATTGGAAAAATTGCTCAAAAATCGTAATTTTAAATTATATACGAAAGTATATATAAATATATTAAAGTTACTTTAAAGTGTTTACGCTGCACAGTGATAACTATTCAAAAATAAAATTATTTTTATAATGTTTTTAATAATTTGCAGAATTAATAGTATTTTGGTGCAGCTTTTTTCTTTCGTTCTTTCTTCCTTTTTTCTTTCTTTTTTTTTGCTGGGATACTTTTGGTTGGTTAACAGAAAGGATTTTGTTAGTTTCTGCAGAATAACTAACAATAGAGTTAGTAAAAATATCTGGAACTTCTCCTGCACTTTTTTTTCTATCAAACCAAAACAGAATCTGAGGTTGCTTGTGATATATTTAATTTTATTTGTTGATTCGGAATAATTTTAAAAGATTTGCAATATGAATAGGATATAAAAAGAGTTTGAGAATTGTGAAAAAAACATAGAAGTTTGAATATTGTTAAATAACCGATTGATTTTAGAGGATTTTTTTTTAATACTGAATAGTGTAAAGTAGCAGATGATTGAAAATAGAAAACAGGATATTTATAAATAGAAGGATATTGAAAATCGATAAGTGATCGATTAATGCTATAGAAATTTAATTTAAAAATGTATTGATCACAGTAATAATATATTTTAAATACAGCACATCTATAACTAAGCTGACATAGAAGATTTCTTTATCAGAAGAAAGAAGATTTATACAGAGCTGAATACTGAAAATCGCTAAGTAATTGAGAAGTTTTAAAGGAATCTAATTTAAAAACTGAATTATGGTAATACTTTTTTTATGTAACACCTTTACAACGATTCTGAATGATTGATTTAGCGAATTTTTTGAACACTTGAAATGTAAGGAAAGATATATGATACATCTAAAAACAAAAAGCTTACTACGTAATTAGTATTAAGAAAAGTTCATTAAAATTCACTAAATTGTCCGTGAAAGATTTGAGTGACTTTGCCACCAAGAGATAATAATTTGTTGAAACATTAGAAGATATCCTTCTACTTTTTCAGTCTATAACAGAGAAAACATATCTCTTTGACTCAAATGACGTCAGCCAATACTGAAAACATTGTGTGAAATTTTAAAAATTCTTAATGGCCCCTTTCTGAGTGTTTAAACACGCGGAATCACTAACAATGCATTAAGTAACAATATATAGAACTTTTTTTTCTGCACCCCAACTGAAATATATCATATGACCAATGTTCTTTGGGTTCGCCTATCGGAAAACGGTGTAATAGATAGCCGGGTGTTGTTGACACAGGCAAAATATTTTCATTTGCTGATATCGAATTTACTGAAAAAAATGTTTTTATAGTAAAATTGTCTTGTCGCTTACAGATAAACCAGTTTCTCTGGTAACATAGGAATTGCTGCCAAAATAAATAAATAAATAATAAAAATAATAGGAAAAATATTTTATCTAGTTTTTTTAAGGGTGTAGTTTTGTTCTGATGGGTGGATGTCAGTAATTGAACCTAGATTGAGAGCTTCATCCAGAACGAATAATAATAAAAAAAATTAAAAGGAAAACATAAAAAGAAATAAAAAAGGGGAAAAAATAGGAAGTAGATGATTCTAGTAAAAGAATTTGTTTTGTTGTTGTATCATTCAATTAAAAAATACATCTTTGAATTTGTTCTGAGCCATCAATCAGTAATTTTCTATCAAATATTTTTTTTAAATGCCCTTTTATTTTCTTGATAGTCCTTTTTTTATTAGATTGTTTGATTGTATTCAAATAATTTAGAATTTATATTTACTGCTTTTCTAGTTCATTTTTGTTTGAAAATGCTTAGATCTTTGTACATGATAAGAAACAGTACATTTTATCATTATCTCTATCATTATCTGGGAATCAATAGATATATTTTTACACAGTGAGAATATTTGCAATGGTTCAGCCTGCCTTGAGTTACCAAAAATTTAAAAAGAGATGCTATGCAGGTTGAGAAACAGTAGTATGTGTGAATTCATGCTCACAAATATTCATTTTTATTTATTTATTTATATATTTATTTGGTTTTTTTAGAAGTTTTTTTATTATCATACATGGGGTCTCGTGACAATACTTAAAAATTTCATCGTTTTAAAAATTTTTGTGAAAATATTTTTTATCAACAAGGGTCTTGAAAATCTTGCCGTTTGTGCAATGAAACACATGTCGATCTAAATAAAGATTTTATGCCTTTTAAGTATATTTATCACCATTTTTAGCAATTTTAGATTAATTTGGTTGGTTATAAGAGATTATCATACATAATTTTATAAAGTGATTTTTTGTAAAATTAAGACCTACTGTATTTTGTATACGCTAATCCAAATTTTTTATTAAAGAAATGCAATTTTAGAAACATTTGTATTTCTCAACTTTAATGTTTTTTGATGATTACTCTAATTATATGCATTTTCGCATATTTGGATTACATCACGTACATATTATTCTGTAAAATTGGAATGTCACTGTATTATTATTTAAAAAATAAAGTAAAAATAGGCGTTAATGAGCATTATAACATTTAAAAAAAGGATCTTTCTATATAAGTTATAAATGTATTGCACTTTTAGTTGCAAGTATTTATGATTTTTCGTTATTTTCATTACAAAAGTTATTTTTGCAAAATTTAGGCTTGCTGTATGTTGCTATACGCTATACCTACATTTTATTAAACTAAACCAAGTTTTAGAGAAATTTTTATTTGTCAGCGTTAAAGCTTCTTAATAACTGCTTCAATTTAGCTGAATTTTTGCATAATTCGATTAAATCATTTATACATTATTCCGTATAGTTGGAATTTCACTGAATTTTCTTTTTTAAAAATAAAGTAAAAATGAGCGAATGAAAAATATAATATTAAAAAGAAAAATATATCTGTCTATTTTAGCTACATATGTGTAGCACTTTTACTTACAAATATACAGGGTGTCCAGCAAATAACACCCTGATTTCAAAATTAAATTTCTCAAAAACAAAGATCGATAGTAATATGCGGTAAACGGTTTGTTCATTAGGTAAGCTGTAAAAATCTTATACAGAAATTTCGAACAGTGAATATTTTGAAAAAATTGCGTTCTGATTGCATAGAATGCTTTTATTTGACATTTTTCTTGTTTTAGATTGCCTGCAGAGAAATAATTTTTCAGCTTACAGTGCAATATTTTAAAGATTTTTTGAAGTAAATTTTTAGAATTTCGAAATTTCAAAAATTTAATTTAAAAAAACTATGAAATATGGCACTTTAAGCCGAAAAACACATTCTCTGGCAGCAATCTAAAGCAAGAAAAATGTCAAATTAAAGCATTCTTCGCAATCAGAACACAATCTTTTCAAAATACTTACGTTCGAAACTTTTGTATAAGATTTTTACAGCTTACCTGATAAACAAACCGTTTAATGCATAATTCTATCGATCTTTGTTTTTGAGAAATTTAATTTTGAAATCAGGGTGTTATTTGCTGGGCACCCTGAATTTTGCTCGTTGATTAAAAGAAGATATACTCTTTTAAAACGATTGTTCCATGATTAATCCTATAATAAACTTCTGGCGTGCAGTTTTGTGAAAGAAAAACGAAATTTATATCAATTTCATGCAGAAAAGCACGAAAATTGATTTAATCTTTGTGCAATGGTCAAAGGTTAAAAGCTTCAAGAAGTGTGAGATTTTCAAATACGATAGGTAGAAAAGTTTAAAACTCTTCAAAAATGAGCTCAACTGAGAAAAAATTGATATTCATAAGAAATAAACGAATCTAAATATGATTACATACGTTGTACTGTAAAAAAAATTATACATGTGTCTGAAAGAGTTTTCATCTTTGGTAAACCGCTTTTAATGTAGTTTCTTTAACAGCAAAATACTAGAGAGTTTAGTTTAGAATATGAGATTTACTTTTCACTAGTTATAGTATTTTTAAAATAAGATATATTTTTAATTTAGATGTAATAAGTCGTGTGTTAGGTTGAGAATTTGAGATAAATAAGGAATGTAAATTGCACAATAAATCAAAATGAAGTAAGAAATGAAATCCATTTAATGAAATAGCCTTCACACTATTATTCTGAAAGCAATCATTTTGCCATTCTTTTATTGAATGAATAAAAAAATGATTACGAAATTCAATATTTGCACACAATACCCATTTTTTTTCTTTTATTTAACTTAATTTAGGTTTTGCGCGTAAATATATAATTTTGTAATCGATTTCCCTCTCACTTCCTAGAGCGCAAGAATTGCAAAAAATATGTTTTTAATATGTATTTTCAGCAACAGTTCAACATATTTAATATATTTTTAGAACTTAGTTATCAATCATGGAAAAACTATTTAGTTAAGCGAACTAAATGGTAGGTTAATATAGCTCTCTGCAAATATTGTGTTGGACTGACAAGTTGATTTTGTTAACTAACAAAATCATTTGGTGTGTCCAACAAAAAAGTTTGAATAGGGCATAACTTGATTGGCGCAATTATTTTGTTGTTGTTGTTGTCTTAATAAAATCGTTTTAACATGAATGCATTAATTTAATGCTATTTCTCGTTATACCACCGCAGGTGTTAAATTGACAAATGTTCTTTATATTTACAATTGTAAATGAGTTAAAACAACATTGAATTTAATTATGCTCAAAGTACGCTTTACAGTTTTTTTACTTTTAACGTTTATTAAATCAAAAATAGAGCAAAGTTATCTATTTTTTTTTAAAATAATTTCCCTAGTTCGTGCTTTCTATGTGTGTTATGGAATATTTTGTGCTATGACATCAATGCAAGATGACAAGAATAACACGCTTCGAAGTATCTACATCGACCATTAAAATCCTTGTAAGGATTGATTTATAGCTGTATAGTAATTTTATTTAGCGGGGACAAAATGTATCTTTAATATAGTATTGTTTAAGGCATTCTGAAATATATTTACATTTGTCAATACAAAAAAACTTAAAGTAAGAATTTACTTTTAATTTTTCAAGATGATACAAAACCTCAAATCAAAGAGAACTAATCTAATGTGGCGATTCCAAAACTTTCTTTTATCTCATACACATAAATTCTGCAAAATTCGCTATGCGAAAATTTGCAGTGTAGAAATTAAATGACAATCATGATTAATTCCATCATGAGGATTCTAAAGATAATTTCGAGAATTAGTTCTTGAGATATGACTGTCGCTAAAATCATGTAAATCCTGAAAAATGTAGCGTAGCATCATTACATGTTAAGTGCTGTATACCAAAATCTAATCAGCAAGAACTTGTGCCAAAGTCTAATTGAATGTGAAATTTCATGAAAATTTGTGCATTAGTTTTTTAGATGGAGCTTTTGAGGAAACCGCAAAAATATTGTATTGCAGCGCCACCTGCTGCGAAATTAACAACAAAAAGGGAACACAACAAGGGCGAACTAATTCTGAAAATTGATAAAAATTCGTGTATAACTCTTGAGATTTGAGAGTGATAACTATTGCGATAATCATGTATAATGTAGCATAGCACCGGCACCTGTTTATCGTTTACACCAAAAATATAATCGTCACTAAATTATATCAAGGACTAATTGCATCTGAAATTTTATGAAAATCCATGCATTAGTTCTTGAACTATAGCTGTTGCAGGAATCGTGAAAATGCAGCATAGTAGCAAAACCTGTACGCAAAAAAGTAACCGGCACCAATTTATGTCAGGAACTAATTGAATTTAAAGTTTTGTTAAATTCCTTCATTAGTTTCTAAGACAAATCATCCACAAATTTTGTGTCATATACATATGGACAGACTCACAGACAAACATTCTGTAGAAACATGTTTTTCCAGATCTTTGATCACTAAATCTCGTAAATCTGCCAAAACCTGATTTCGAAACTTTTTTTTAAATCCAACAGTTTTTTTCGTCTAAAGATAGAAGAAAGAAAAGATTTATTAAAAATAAAATATACATTCAGTGAATTTTATTCATCAGTTTAAAATAAAATTACTTACCTTAATAATTTTTTTTATCTTTTGTAAACACATTCTTTTGCTTAAATTACTTCAACTAAGTTTTTATTTTAGTTTATGTTTCATCATTTTATGTGACTAATCCGACTACAAAGCTATAAAATAGCATAATTACGCATGATTTCAAATTATTTTAACAAAAATCACGCCTAGATTTGTGCTATTTGTATTGCTTACTGTAATTATGTATTATTATTGAATCAAAGAAAACTAGTTAGATACAAAACAAAATCTTACGAAAGGTGTCTTGCATCTGTTTTCGTAAAGTGATGAAAATTTAAAAGAGATTTATCACACTTTTTTTACATTTAACACATAAACATAAAAAAATATTGTCACGTTTTCCAAGAATAATTTATAATTAAACGTTCATTATTGTCGGAAAATATAGATCTTTCCTCAGATAAAGAGATACAAGATATTTAAAAACTTGATCCATTAGAAGTAAACCTTGATCTTTTCTGAACTTTGATTCTTAAATTTGCATGTATTAGAGCAGAAAAATAAATGTTAATCTTTTGTAGCTCAAAAACTCTGATTTGAAAAACATCGGCTCATGTTACAATCATCATTTTATGATGTTAAAAAAGAAAAAAAATAGAACGAGAAAAAAGAAATAGAAAACTAAAATAACTACTGACTGATGTTATTAATGTCTTATTTTCAAATTTCACTAACCTGATGTAAAAAGAATTGAAAGCCTTCAATATAAACTTGAACTTACGCTGTGTAAATCAATATCTAAAAAAAACATTAATTACTCATCAACATACAAATATATACAATCAATATTAAAATTATAAACGTTAAATCCATCTTCATGGATTTGACTTCCGTTTCGGAACTCACTGTTGATGCATCGGGAAGTCAATCACTTCGTGATGCATCAACGGTGAGCTTCAAAACGAAGATCAAAACCCTTGAAGATGTCTTTACAGACAATGTCCGAGACGGCGAGTTTATTTGAAATGTATATTTAAAAAATTTTAATATAGATTTTATATATTTGTACGCTGATGTTTTCAATACGAAAAGTCGATTTCTTTATTCTGGCTAGGTGCGGTGAGCAATCTTAGATTTAATTGCTTATGTTTTACTATTTAACTTGATAATTTAGAAATGACGCCTAAAATAGGTACACTTTTTACTTAAATTAACCAAAAATAATCTTGACCAATCTCACAAATAATAATATTCAATGCTATTTGAACATTATTGTAACTATCTATTTTTATCGAATGTATGAAATATAGCTGTACACAACGCAATATCTTGCAAAAAGTATCGTACATCTTTTCTTGTAAAGTGGTGAAACTTTAAAACAAGATCTATCACACTTTCCTTACATTTAAAGCAAAAACATCAAATATATTATCACGTTTTCCAAGCGTATGTGATAATTAAACATCCATTATTCTCTGCAAACGTAGATCTTTCCTCAGATAAAGAGCTATAAGATATTTAAAAACTTGATCCAAGAGATTTATGCCTTGATCTTGTCTGAACTCCGTTTCTCAAATTTTCATGTATATTTTTTATTAACATAGAAGAATATGAATCATTTATAATTTGTAAATTGGATACTATAATTGATGAGGTCAAAAATTATTTTTCGAAAACACCATTTCTCTTCACGTATAACTAAACTATCATTTTACGCATTAATGTAATAAATATTTATTCATAGACTTAATCACAAATAAAAAAGATATATTGTTTTCATATTTAAAATATATTACTTTCATATTTTAATTAAAATGCTTATGATTTAAACATTTTTTTCGTACTTGTGTTTAATCATTTGCATCATTTGAGCTTCGGCTTACCTTGTCTTTCGTATACTTGATTACTGTAACCCTGTGAAAAAGCTTATAAAGTTTATATTTATGTGGTACTAATATTGCATGACACTAAATCTAAAGTTGCGATATTTTATAAGATTTCTGGCTGTAATTTCAAACGTTTCCGTCTATGGAAATGACATTACCATAGATACTAACTTTTTCATTTCTTTACCACCACTTTTTTTTATTACCACAGAAACAAGTCAGAAATTGTACATCAAACGTGAAAAATGAGATGAGTCCGTAATATAGCTAGTTTTATATGTTCAAATCTTGGTACAATAGCTGTTACACTCTTATGCAAAAAATCATGAATACAAAATTTATTACTATCATATGTATTCAGTGATTTGCAAATAATAATTTTCCATCTTCGATGGGTCGTAATTCTATGACAACCTAGAATCATTACCTATCATGGGATAGCATTAAATTTATTTGGTATGATAGGATTTAATAAAATGAAGCAATTTTTTATTAATATTTTTTTAAGTTTTCATTCGATCTTGATAAAAATTTAAATGACTCGGGAAAATCCTGCAATGATAATATATATTAACTTTCAATCCATTCGGTTAGTTATTTTTTAAGATGAAATATGCGGACAGACGAATGTACCTAAAAATAGTGTTGTTGTATCCTAAGCTTTCATGATAAAGGCTGTTTGTTCTAAGATCCAAACTGGCTACTTTCTGATACATTTTTGTTTTAGTTAATATATTTTTTCGAAAACGCATCAAATTGGCAGATGCTCCTCTCAAGACATTCTTAAGATCAAACTGTCGTTTATTTATTTATTTATTTATTTTCATTTTTTCTGTTTTTTTTTTTTTTTTTTTTTTTTTTTTTTGTAAAAGTGGTAGATGGAAGAAAAGTGGTGGCATTTTAAGAATCGAATTTCTGGATGCGACAGAGTAGGAAAAAATAATAAATTGTCGCCTTGAGACAATAATTATTTTTAACTAAAGATATGATTTACTTATCCGTAAATAAAAAAAAATTATAGATTACATATAATTTCAATAACAATGCTTGCACGTTTAGAAAAAAAGCATAAACATTGACTGCTATTCATTGATATAAAAAACGTTCAGTTTCATTCAGAAAACTGTAACATTTTACAATAATTACATCAAAATCACGTCCTTCTTTATACTTCAACTGTATGAAGATTAACGTCATTGTTAAACTGATTAATTGATTGACAGGTAACAATTCCCATCAAATGCTTTTTAGATCAATTTTATTATAATCAAACACTTTAACTTCTTCGGAACGAACATCTTATGCCTGAGTTTTCTAAGTTTCAGCATTTTGAATTATTAATACATAGTTTTAAAATGCGAAATTACATTACATTATTCATAAAATATTCATTTATTTTGTAAATACTAAGGCGAAAAGACCTAATAATATT
This sequence comes from Maratus speculifer, assembly GCA_964019185.1. Classification (NCBI taxonomy): domain Eukaryota; kingdom Metazoa; phylum Arthropoda; class Arachnida; order Araneae; family Salticidae; genus Maratus; species Maratus speculifer. Next base: position 109,421,794 of record OZ025303.1, on the reverse strand, counting down.
ATTGTGCTAGCATTGAATTGACGTAATTTCCAATCATTTTTCCTATTAGAAATACCAAATTCTTCTACTATATAGGCTGATTATAAAAAAGGAAAAATAAAATCTTCGCATATATGAGCTTCCAACGATCATATCTTTCAAGGAAATGGAATGCAGAATTTTATGTGAGTATTTTTAAGGTATAGGTCCTAGAATGAGATGAATAACAACAATCGAGCTGTTAATTACGGTTACAGTGAAAAAAAATTCAAATTTTTCTAATAGCAACAGCCAGTTGTTTTCATCAGAAAATCATGGTTGAAAAATTATGAAATGTGTTAAAAAAGATGATTTTAAGAGCAAAATTGGCGACATAAAAAAAAAGAAGAAGAAGAAAAATACACCTAAACAGCCGCCAAAACTTTTGAGTGCAGCTCGAGTTGTACAACCCGACACATGCAGGATTCAAATTTCAAATTCTTAAGTATTGGCATCAAATTAAGTTATGTATCAAGAAATACTCATGTCAAATTGGCACTACATGGCATGTTCTATGTAAAGTTTTAAAACTTAGATTATTGAAAATAGGATTATGAATAACTGGTTTTCGGATAAAAGGTTTCATTTAGTAATTATTTTTTGGTGTTCAGAAATCTATATTATATATATATAAACACATTACTAGATACTATTCTCTTAAAAATTTTAATTTTTTACACATTATAAAAATAAAAAATAATTTCCTCAGAAAAGATGGTAAATAATGAAAAATAATGGAAATCAAATGAAAATTATGTACTACACGGCACCACAATGCTAAAGAAAAGTAAAAATAGCTACAATAAGACTTAGGCAATTCCTATTTCACCACTGTGTAAGTAAATTCCAGAAATAACAGACTGGAAACTTTCTATTGGCAAAGATAAGTTTTATATAGCAATAAAATTAACAACAAATTCTCTGTAAAATAACTTTTACTATATAAATTTACATGTTCAACATTTTTATTTGCGTCAGTTTTTCTTTTTTTTCTGTTGATTTTCAAGTTCATGTTCAATTGCCCAGACAATTCTTATTTCGCCACTATGTAAGTAAATGAAAAAGCTGATTGGAAAGTTTATATTGCGCAAAGATAATTTTTATAAAGCAATAAAATTAACAACAAATTCCCTGTGAAATAACTTTTATTTGATAAATTTAAATCAAGCAATTACAAGTACAATCGATTTACAAGTATAACAATTATATTTGCATCAGTTTTTCTTTTTTTATGTTGATTTTCAAGTTCATGTGCTTTAAATTAGTCTGCTTATGTTAACTCTATCAAGGGAGAAGCAGGAGAGGATAGATTTTTTTCCTTCTACGAAGAGTAAAAAGAAAAAAAAAAAAAAGTTCAAAACGAATTCTAATGGCGGGTCAGCTTTACCTACATCCTGTTTGAAAGGGGAAAACATTCGAACATTCAAATGGTTTGTAGATAATGGAAAAGTTTTGCAACAACTTGCGTTTAGACAAAGTTCGTAATTTTTTTTTTTTTTTTTTTTTTTTTTTTTGATCTAGATATCATACTTATCAAAAAACAAATTATGTGCGTAGTTTTTTTTGTATTCTTGAAAAACTATCTCAAGGTTTAATACTTTAAAAGAAATAAAGACATTGCATTGGATTACTTATTATAACATTACCATATTCCTAATTTAAATCGTGATTTCCGCTTCATTACAGGTATGTGCCATTTTCGAGGATGATTTATTTGTTTGTGCAGTCGGAAAAAAAAAATTATACATTATAATCACCAAATTGTCCCAGAAAAAAATGCGGTAGTAGCCATTTGACTTGAAATTATGTCCTCTTCAATCTGTGTTTAAAACGTATAATATTAGAAAATCTTCTTCATACAGAAATTGTACCAAACTTTCTTATTTCTAATGTGAACACCAAATTTTAAGGGTGTATTCGAAAAAACGCTTTTCCGCCTTCAAGAGCTCGAAAATTTCTGATACAATTTCAGACACATTTTTAAAAATAGAAACACGAAACTTACTGAGGCGATTTTTGAAAAGACGTATAAGGTGCCGTGTGATGTCATTTTAAGCTCAAATTATTAGAATTTGATTTATAAACAATTATCCTCTCAGTATGACCTTTTTTTTCGCTCCCAGATCTCCTGCTTCGGAAAACTCGGTTCAAAATGCCGTTTTTGATTGCCTTTTTTATATATATTTTCCGAATTTATCAAAGAAATGACAATCACGGCAACTTGTGTACTTTCTAAATAATAAATAAGACAATTTGCCAATTTGATGCATTTCAGAGAGAAAATGAATTAAAAAATAAATTAGAAAATATGCAGTTTAAATCGAAATACACCCTTAATATCATGTTTAGATTTATTGGTAAAGTCTGTCTTCTGATACCAAAAGGAAAATCATTTGATCAAGTACTTTATGAATTATGAATAGACCAAGAAAAGGGAAGGATCACAGTAAATTACCTCATCGATTTTACGGTTGGAATTTCAGAATTGGTTAAAATTCGATTCGTATATTAAAACGCAATCGGCCTGCTAAGTCATACCTTGGTGGAAAAAAATCTGAAAAAATGATTTTGGCAGTTGACTCGTACGTTTATCAATGTGTTTTCCTGCTCTCACAAGCATGAAACAAGTTGGAAATTGCACGTGAACGTAGCAAATGAGGTGCGTTCGTACGACAACGAAGTTTTAAAAATATTCAAATCTTGCTGATATAGTAGAGCGTACTTCGGATACAGTATAGTAGTCGAAATTTTTTTTTGTGTTTCTGAAAATATACAGAAAGTAATTTTTATTACACCTCAGAATCGTATATCTTATTCATAAAATGCGAAATAGTTGAATATAATTAAAACACGTATCAAACAATGTTTCCCCGTGGAGCATTATGTAGTGGAATACTTTTGTGTAGCCCTATAATTTAATAATAAAAATTCTTTGCTTCACAGATTGTACAGAAAGCATTATTTAGTATATACTTCATAGATTCATGCCCATTCTATTATGTTCGAATGAGTGTAACATCATAAAAATGCATTTGAAACTTTTTTCCCATTGACCGTAATGTAATGGAACACCTTTGATTGTCCCTGTAAATGATCTATGCATCCGACTTTCATAACATTTGAAATGACTCGATAAAATTAAGTTATAATTATATGTTTTAAACTTCAAACGATTAAAATGCATTTGAAATTTTTTTCCCCAATTGTCCGTAATGTAACGGAATCTTTTGATTGTCCCTGTAATTGATCTATGCATCCGATTTTCATAACATTTGAAATGATTCGACAAAATTACGCAATAATTATATGTTTTAAAATTCAAACGATTAAAATGCATTTGAAACTTTTTTCCCCATTGACCGTAATGTAACGGAATCATTTTGATTGTCCCTGTAATTGATCTATCCACCCGATTTTCATAAAATTTGAAATGACTCGACAAAATTATGTTATAATTATGTATTTTAAATTTCAAACGATTCGGTTGGGTAGTTTTTGCGTTGTTATATGCGGACGGACGGACTGAGCGACAACAATAGGTGCTACGTATTTACATAATTACGAACGCACCTAAAAATGGAGAGCTGGAAGCAGAAAAGCACAACAGTAAAGCTACGAGTCAATTGCGAAAATCGTGCTTTCTTGTGCTTTCCAACAAGATATGACTTGGCAGATCAATTGCGTTTTAATTAACGAATCTATTTTTAACTAATTCTGGAATTCCAGCAGTAAATTCCATGAGGTGATTGTCTGTGCTGCCTCCTCCTGCTCCAGAAGGTTTAAATCTAGAAATTCACAATTTTAAATGTGTGATACTAAAATTGCCGTATTTACATTGAAGAATCATAATCCGAAGAAATATTAAAATTTTGGCGCATAGTTAATGAATTAATGTTCTGAAATTAATCTGAATTCTCATGGAACAAATCATGTTTGATCTCCCTAAACCACATAACTGCCAGCATTTAGATTTCGGTCAAGCGAAATAAATATTTTTTAAAACAGAAAATTTACGTAATAAAATGTGTTTATCCCTGTGTGGAACTTTTATTAAATAATTCCTTATTAATTCCTGTATTTTATTAAATAATATGGAATCCATTTATTAAATAATTTTTCGCTCCAAAATATGTTGATATGACACCAAAAAACGAAAGGTTAGCAGCTAAATATCGATTACACAAATTGCGATAATTGCGAAAAGGAACAATCTTTTTTATTATTATTTTTTTTTTTTTAAGTATTACCATAAATGTTGATTATAGTTTTAATCACAACACTTACATCAAAATGCCGTACTAATTCATCAATAACGTGCATCCTTGAAATGTGTATCCCCAATAAGGTAAATCATCGAAGTAAAATCGAAGGAAATTGTGAAATTGTTAATTAATTGAAAAAGTACTTTGAATTACATAAATTTGTCATACCAAAAGCAAACAAATCTTAGATTGATTCATTCGAAATGGGATTGTAACATTTTAAAAGACAAACACAGTGACAGGAATAATATTAACAAGTTGGAAATTGCACGTGAAGCTTAGCAAATGAGGTGCGTTCGTACGATAACGAAGTTTTAAAAATATCACTCTCATATATCAATATCATAAAATTGTAAATAATTTCAATTAAAATGAGCACCAAACAATGTTCTCTCTATACCATTATGGAATGGAATACTTTTGTGCGGCCTTGTAAATCAATAACAAATATTCTTTGCATCACAGATTATGCAAAATTTATATTATAATACATACTTTATAGGCGTATGTAAATTTTATTACGTTCGAATGAGTGTAACACCATTAAAATGCATTTGAAACTTTTTTCCCCATTAACCGTAATGTAACGGAATACTTTTGATTGTTCCTGTAATTGAATTATGCATCCGATTTTGATAAAATTTAAAATAACTCGATAAAATTATGTAATAATTATGTATTTAAAATTTCAAATGATTAAAATGCATTTGAACTTTTTTTTCCCCATTGACCGTAATGTAACGGAATCCTTTTGATTGTCCCTGTAATTGATCTATCCATCCGATTTTCATAAAATTTGAAATGACTCGACAAAATTATGTAATAATTATGTATTTTAAATTTCAAACGATTCGGTTGGGTAGTTTTTGCGTTGTTATATGCGGACGGACAGACAGATGGACGGACAGACAGACGGACGGACAGACGGACGGACTGAACGACAACAATAAGTGCTACGTATTTACATAATTACGAACGCACCTAAAAACTATATATTTTAACCCTTTCAGCCCTGATTATTTTTTTTTCCAATTTGGCGGAAAAAATCTTTTTCGCTAACAAAATTGAAAGTAGCTATCGAAATCACAAAAGTTACGGTTTACTCAAATTTACAGAGCGTGATTTTTATTGAAACCTGCCGAATGTAGTAAATTTGCATGTTTTTCATGTAACAATAGTCTAAGGAAAAATATTTGAAGACGTTTGGAAAGTGTCGTATTACAATCAGATTAAACAAATATAAAAATTTAGTAGTATTTTTCGTCTTTTATCACAAATTCGGAAAAAGGAGTTCGTAATTGAAATTTAAAGAACATATGTTTAGTTAAAACATATGAACTTTTAGTTAAACATGTGAACATAGGTTTAGTTAAAAGAAACGCCAACGATTTGCTAATAATAAAGAAAACTTTTATTATTATTATTATTACTAAATGCTGAAACATAAGTGAAGTCATAACAGTAAGTGTGTAGACATATCGTCATCTGGACATAATAAGGTTCTGTCTGTGTTTTTTCAAAAACACAAATAGAACATTATTATTCTCCGATGACGATATATTAATTGCTATTAGGTGATGGAATTAACGAAAATATTTTTTAAGACAAAATGGTACTCAATGAAAGCCATGTCCTATTATTTGGACTTCAGAGTTAAAGGGATTAATAATATTAAATAATTTAATATTTAATGAAGTCCAGGCTGATTGGTCAATCATTTTCACTGTACGCAATTTATGCAAGAAAATCGAAGAAAATACATTTGATTTGATCTTGAAAGCACCTTGAAGCATATGAATCTATGAAATCAATTGTAAATTAATATTATCCTGATGCTATTTGGAAAGGAACTCTACTATTTAAAACAATTGTAGCCGTATATGGACAGTATTAAACATTCCAAATAAAATTCGAGTAATTGCAAATGCATTCGGAAATTCGAAATAGCATCGTTTAGAAACTCAAAATGTGGCAGAAAAAGAGATTAATTAACCAGTTAACCCATTAACGCCACAAAAAAAGCAAGAAAGCGGTTTTCCCACCAATAAAGAGGAAGATAAATATATACCTTGTTTCACGAGACAGAATCCTCGATAAATTTACATAAAAGTTAATTTGATTTTAAAAGTGGTGGGAAATACAAAATTTAAATTTTAGCGAAGAAAATAATTCGGGCGTTAATGGGTTAAACTGATCAATATTTTTGAAAAATTCTTTCAAATAATACCTATTTTTTTCACCTCTTTTACCGAATTTTTAATCTTCTACCGCAAGTTTTTCAGAACAGAAATTTTTGCCTAATTGTATCAGAAAATTGTTCCGATTAAATAATGCAAAATTTACTATAAAAATTTACTGGTGAGAATAATAAATCATGATTGGCAAAAACACGTTGCCCTTATGACGTATGGACAAATCAGGGAAGCGGTTAATATTCAGTTATCGAAAATTAAAATGAAGGAAAAATTTCAGTACTTTAAATTTCTGTGTTATTAGGTCAAAATTCGATTTTTCTAAAGTAACTATGCGAATACTAATGTGGGAAAACAATGCTTTTCTATGTAAAGCTCAGTCTATAATAGACATATAATAAAACAAAAAGAGTATTGGAGAATAATGCAGGATTGGGTTAAAATTAATCATGTTCGTTTATCTAAAATATCAAAGTTAACTTGCGTGCAGCTTCCAATTCTGTCAATCAGTTAAGAGGTCAACTGATTGAAGCTACTTGTTACCTGAATTTATTTTTCTCCTAACATACAATTTTAGAAATCCCAAGGGCGTATCCGGATATAGCGTAACCTTTTTATTGATCGGAATTTGAAATAATGGAAAACTCATCAATCAATCACTTTTTTTAACGGTTCGTTTCTTTTCCAGCCTAAACTAATCATAGCTGCTTGATCTAATTAATCTTCTCCTATGAGTGATTTTTATAGATCACGTTTTAACGAATTATGTTAACAGTTAAATGGGAAGAGTTCTAGTTAAATTTATGTTAACATTCACTGGACATATTTTTTTGAACAGATTTGCTAAAACACTAAACTAATTGATCATATTTGTTAAAATGATATAGAAACATATTGAGCATTTTAAAAAAAGATTAAAACGCATTATACATGTTTATTTAATCATTTATTGAACATATTTCCTAAAATAATGCTAATGCATATTGAACATATTTATTAAAAAATTTAACACGTTTGTAAAAGCAATTGTAAAAGATATTGAATTAAAAAAAAATTAGATTTAATTTTAATGCAATTAAAATAGATTAAACATATTTGTTAAAACAATATATTTATTACAACAATTACAGCACAGAATTCTAACAAAAATAACATTAAAACGCTTTGACCATATTTATTAAATTATTTATTGAACATTTTTTTAAAATAAAATTAAAACGCGTTGTATTTATTAAAACATTTATTGAACATAATTATTAAAATAGCATTGAAACATTTTGAACATAATGTTTAAAACAGCATTAAAACGTGTTGATTTTTCAAAATGTATATAGATTATTCAAAAAGAACATATAAACGTGCTGAAAATATTTGTTGAAATATTTCTTAATTAAACCGAATTGAACATGCTTATTCAAACATTTTTTGAGCATATTCAAAGTTATTTAAGATAAGATCTAAACTTGTTACACACTATTATCAATACATGACGGTTGTGTTCCAAGTAAAATAGTTTTGCTACTTATGTATTAACATTATAATACTATTTATGTATTTAAATAAATTTTTTCCCGTTCAAGCGATAATTTGGACTAATCCTGTGTAGTTTATAATTATTACACTTATTCTGATAAAATTTCCATTTTCTATCAAAAAATTTCTCTAGAACTACATTTTAATATAATGTATATTTTTGTACAATTTTTTCATCATGCTTTTATTATCCAATTAATTACTAGTTTGTTGTCTTATTAAAACTTTTAATATCAACACGTTGCATATCTGCAACCCCCAATATTACTATTACTTATACAATAGGCTTTAAAAAACGATTATATTTATTGTTGCTGTCTATCAACAGAAACGTTAATATCAAGTATTACAATGCTGATTCTAAAGTATTATAATCAAGTATTATAATGCTGATCTGCTGATGCTAATTCTGAAACTGTTGGAAAGTGTTTCATAGTCTACACTTGAGCCGTGATTTTTCGCTCGCGTTTAAAATTACAGCATTTCCAATCATGCTTACTAAACGCAGGTTCAAAATATAGTATACATTAAAATACTATCATTAAATTTCTCGAGTGTCATTTTTTTTCCCTTAACTATAAACACAATAAGAAAATATATAAAATACGAATGCATTTTTACTCAAATGTGCTTCATTCTCACCACACAGACATCACATCGCGTAAAAAATGAATCTATATAGCATCCCAGTAAAAATATGCTCCAATTTGTAACAAATTGCAACTGATTCATAAGTTGGTTCTTCTTAACTTCCCAGTAAAGTTAACTGCCTGGGGAGGACATCTCCCCAGAACATTTTAGGTTTTGTATTTTCAGTGGTATAAAAGTGCAATTTCCTCTTCCCCCTCACCCCCGGAACTCTATATGTACTCTCCCCCGGAACCATAGAAATCCCTCTTGTAGAAAAGTGTCTGAATTCAACACTCCGAATTAAAGGTATAACATTTTTCTCATACTTTTGTCTTTGACTATTCGTAACATCACAATGACATCATAAGTATATTCTCTAGAGAAACTCCCCATTAGTTCTGGACTTTAACGAGCATGGTATCGCTCGAAAGATCTTGTCACGATAGTCAAGAATTGCATATGTATATCCAATAATTCTTAAGATATGAATCCTTATTTGTTTAGAAAGAAGAAAAAACAGCGTGAGAATGCTTCAAAACCTATCGAAGGCAGAAATTTTGTCAAACCGTGACAACCGTGATAATGTTTTTCTACGCAAAAACACAAGTTTTCCAAGACCAGAGTCAATCGATGGAGGTTTTGGGGACTTCAGCATAGATGTTTTTAGTAAGAATGAAACAAACATATATATATATATATATATATACTTTATATATATATACATATACTTTATATACATATATGTGTATACTTTTTATTACTATATTTAGTATATTTCTGTAGTAATAGTATTAAAATCACAATAAATACTTCGATGGCTTTTAAATATTTGCTTATTTTTTTTTTACTAAGTACTTGTAGTTTTTTAAATATACAATTGGTAGAACGTATTTGTCGAACCAATTAAGAGAAAGACTGACTATAAAGCAAAACTTAGTTTTTTGATACTTAAATTTTCATCTTTTGGAAACTCCATCTCTCCAGTACTTGAATAGCTTTCTCATCACGACCTTATCATGAAACACTAACATAATAACGCTATCATGATTAATTATAAGACAAAATTCCGGCCTTGAACAACTTTAGAAAGAAATTCATCCTTTTTTTCCTTTCGTTCCTTCCGAGAAAAAAAAGTTTTGAACTATTTAATACAGGAGTATAGTTCCAATACTTTCTTGATTTAGCTTTCGAACGATACCACTTTTTTGAAATTCCAGAACTGACGTTTGTAGACTGGGAAGGGATGTTCAAACAATCACCTTATCTAGTTGGAAGCTAAATTTCCAAAATTGGACATAACTGGGTTAGCACATTAAAATGCAATTGCTAAGTCGCATCTTGGTGGAAACTGCATTCATACTTGATTTTAGTGGTTGACTCGTAGATTTACTATTGTGTTTTCCTGCACCCAAAGATATGAAAACATGGAGGACTAGAAGCAGGAAAACACAACAGTAAACTTCCCAACTAATCGCTACAATCAGGTTTTCAGGCGTTTTCGATCAACATATTACTTGAGAGACCAGTTGTATTTTAATAGGCTAATCATGATTTCTCTAATCTTGAAATTTCAATTACCAACTCGATGACTTAACTATCTGTGCTGCCGCTTCTGGGTTTACTAGGGACGTTTTGTAGTAAGACAATTTAAATGATTAGCATGGCGACTGGATCTCTTGAAGCAAAAGTTACATTCATTTGTCTTACTTCGACCAGTCGTTTTAAACTACGTGTAAACGGTTGTTAGAGATAAATTTGCTCCCTATAAACATTTTTTCCACGTCAGTGTAGCCGAATTTAGCTCATCCCTATCAATCCCTTCTTTCTTATTTGCTTGGATATGCGTTTATTACCTGATAAGAGAAAGTATCACCTGTTATAAAGATATTCTAAAATTCCGAATTTCCGCTTCATTGCAATCATCGTTGACATGCTAGACACTTTAGTAGTTCGGAGATAAATACTTTTCCATCCTGGATCTTTTATTTACGATTCCTTTTTTGGTATCGTAGCCGGATCTTAATCAAACATGCCGCTCCTCATCTTTCTTCCAATGGGTATTATCATGTCACAAAAAAATAGCGGAAAGTGAAGTGACAGCGGTATGAAAAGTAATAACTATTTCGCTTCGGGCTATCATTGTAGGAGGAGGGTATCATATGGGTTTAATTTCGTCGCTCATGAAATGTGTAATTTGATCTTACATAATAATATACCTCTAGATGTCTCATGTGAAATACTTTCAACTTCTGAAGAAAAAGTAATCTGCAGTTTCGAGCTGATATTATTGCAATTAAAATATCAAATTAGACATGTTATCATCTTTCCAAATTTAAACTGCAACAATGAAACTGGACTAAATTTTGTAAGAACCTGAGTGAACATTACAAGTAACAATACAGCCAGAATCCTTCCCTAAGAGGCGAAATCGAATGAAATTGTTGATTAAACTTTTGGAAAAAAATATTATTTACCTTCTAACTTTACTCTTATGGATTTTTAAATTCGTTATTTTAAAAAGTGTAATTTGGTATTATATAATAGTGTGTGAGTTTTGAAAGTGCTTACAAATTGAAAGTTACTCATTTTGTCAAAATTTTTCATTAAAGCTCTCGTAAAGGAACATATTAAATAGCAATTCATTTATTTAAGTCTTCGGGTTTAATTTCATCGTTCATGAAATGCGCAATTTGGTCTTACATAGTAATGTACCACTGGATGTCTCATGAGAAATACTTTCAACATCTGAAGAAAAAGCAATCTGCAGTTTCGAGCTGATATTATTGCAATTAAAATATCAAATTACACATGTTATCATCTTTCCAAATTTAAACTGCAACGATGAAACAGGTCTAATTTTGTAAGAACCTGGGTGAACAATACGTGCACCCCAAATGCAGCCAAAATCCTAACTTATAACGAGCTATTAATTGAAATTGTTGATTAAATTTTTAGGGGAAAATATTATTAACCTTTTATCTTTACTTTTATGGATTTTAAGTTCGTTATTCATAAAGCGTGCAATTTGGTATTATATAGTCTGAGTGTGATTTTAGAAAGTACATTTAAATTGAAAATTATAAATTTATCGAAATTGCTCATTGAAGCTTCTGAAAGTGGATGTATTTAATCCCAATGCATTTATTTATTCCTAAGGGTTTAATTTCATTGTTCATGAAATGTGTAATTTGATTTTACATAACAATATACCTTTGGATGTCTCATGTGAAATACTTTCAACTTCTGCAGAAAATGTAATCTGCAAGCTGATATTATAAAGTTATGATAGCAATTTCAAATTGATATTATTGCAATTAAAATATTAAGTTAGACAGGTTATCATCTTTCCAAATTTAAACTGCAACAATGAAACTGGACTAATTTTGTAAAAATCCGAGTGAACATTACGAGCAACAATACAGACAGAATCTTTGCCTAAGAGGCTAAATTAAGTGAAATTGTTGATTAAACTTTTTCTTTTGAGGGGAAGGGAATATTACTTACTTTCTATGTTTAGTCTGGTGCGTTTTTAAGCTCATCATTTAAAATACGTGTATTACGGTATTATATAATAATGTACCTTTGAGTGTATCACGTGAAATATTTCAACTTCTGTAGAAGAAGTAATCTGTAATATTGCGTTCAAATTACTGCAATTTAAATATCAAATTAAGCATGTTTTCACCAAGTTTTCAAATTGAAAATCGCCCATTTTTTGAAATTGTCCATTAAAACTTTTGGCAATGAAAATATTTAATCTTAATTCATTTATTTACACCTGTAGGTTTAACTTTGTCATTCATGAAATGTGTTATTTGACTTTTTCTATATCTTAATTTTGTAGTTTGATTTCGGGGTGTCTCATATGAAATTTAACTTCTCGAGAAAAACTAATCTTCACTCAGCTTTGAGATGTTATTATTGCAATTAAAACACTAAATTAAACATGTTTTCATCTTTCCAAATTTAAACTGCAACAATGAAACTAGACTAATTTTGTAAAAACCTGATTGAACATTGCGAATAATAATGAAGGAAGAATCTTTGTCTAAGAGGTGATATTAAGTAAAATTGTTGATTAAACTTTTAAGGAAAAATATTACTCACTTTCTATCTTTCGTCATATGGGTTTTTAAATTCTTATTCAAAAAACGTGCAGTTTGATATTATATAATATTATAACTCTTAGCGTCTTCTGTAAAATACTTTTAACTTCTCAAGGAGAAGAATATTATAATTTGAATTGATATTATTACACTTAAAATATAAAATTAGGCATGTTATCATGAGGTTCAGAAAGTGTTTTCAAACAGAAAATTGCTCATTTATTAAAAAATTTTATTAAAATTTTAGAGATGAATTTATTTAATCGTAATTCATTTATTTATTTATATGAGTTTAATTTCGGCGTTCATTAAATGTTCAATTTGATTCTATATAATGATATACTTGTGGATGTTTCGTGTGAAGTACAACTTCTTGAGTAAACGTAATCTTCAGTCAAATTTAAGCAGCTCTTTTTGCAAATAAAATATTAAATTATGTATGTTATCATATAATCATATCATTAAATATAGCTTAACAGCAAAATTTTCGTAATGTTTGAAAAAGCATATTTAGAATAATAAAATCTAAACCAAATAACCAAATACATCACGATATGTTGGACTTCAATAAATTTAATACTGTTAAAGCCTAGATAGATTTTTAAAGGTTATTTTTTTTTTCGTTTTGCGTGTCATAAAAATAGCTATCGAAACATTCTCATTTAGCGATGCATTTACCATGACAGATTTAGAATCATACAATCTAAATCAATACTAAATTACATTTTAGTCAAATTCGCATAAGATTATTTTAGTTTGAAGTGCTTAGAAAAGTTCAGAAAGTCCGCTAAAATCTTTCGCACTTTTTCCCAAGATAAGCTACGACCAAAGTTATTTCACCCGTACCTCGTATTTCAACTAATAAACAGATTCAGATCATGATGAACAAAAATCAACCCAAATTACAGAATTCATTGTAAGATATGAAATTTGCTTCCTGTATACAATATTTGCCTATTCACTTGCACATTTACATATATTATTTTACCTATATTTGCTTTTTTCTACACCCTTGTGTTATCCAATCCCATAAATGAAAGTTTCAAGATTTTTTCATTTAATGATGCATATACATTAGATGTTTAGAATAATAAAATCTAACTAACCAAATATATCATGATATATTGAATTTGTATATAAATTTAAACAGATAAAACGTAAAAAGATTTTTAAAGGTATTTTTTTTTTGTTGTTGTTTCGCTTGCCATAAAAAGAAGATAAACTATCGAAAAACTCTCATTTAGCTATGCATATATCATGATAGATTTAGAACCATCAATGAGCTAAATAACATTTTGGCCAATTTCGAATAAGATTATCCTACTTTGAAGTTCTTAGAAAATTTCAGAAAGTCCGTTCAATTTTACTTTCTCTCAAGACACATTACGATCAAAATTATTTCACAAGTACTCACCATTTCAACTAATAAACAGATTCAGATCGTGATGGATCCGTCAGCCCAAATTACAGAATTCAGTATAAAATAAGACTTCTGTTTCGCATATACAATATTTGCCAATTCATCTAAACATTTACATATATTCTTCTTCCTATTTTTGATTATTTCTACGCCCTTGTGTTATCCACTCCCATAAATGTAAATTGCAAGATCTTTCTATTCACTTGCACATTTACATATACACTGCTCAAAACAATTAAAGGATATTTGAAGTTTTATATAAAATAAAGATATAAACGAAATTTTTTTGCCGAAAATAGAAGAAGAGAATCACAAATGCAAATTTTTGTGGTTTTCGAACTGTGGAGTATGCAAATTTTGAGTTCGACGTCAAAAACGTCGCTTCAGCGGCTGCGAATGAAATTTGACTTTCAACTGGATAAAAGAGAATGAAGACAAGGATGATCGGCATTCAGTGATTGCTTTGTTTCGATGAGTACGGTGTCTCAGCGAAGTCATATGACAGATTCAGAAACTTGGAGAATTGTTGGTAGGTTAGAAGGGGGCCAAACTCAAGCCGAAGTAGCGCAAGCCATTGGAGTGTCACAAAGTGTCATTTCCAGGATCTGGAACCGTTTTTGGAGAGTGGATGTGCAGGTCGAAGACCAGGGCAAGGTCGTAGACGGGTAACAACGCCCAATGAAGATCGGTATTTAGCGTTAACAGCTCGAAGACACCGAAACATGAGCACTACTCTTCTCCAACAACACTTACGCTCGACTACAGGCACCACAATTTCAACCCAGACTGTCCGAAACCGGCTCCATGCTGTAGGTCTGTATGATCGCCGATCGATGGTATGTGTTAGATTAACATCAAGGCGTCGTCGCGACCGCAGGAAGTGGGCAACCGAGCATATCAACTGGAGGAGAAATGAATGGAGCAATATTCTGTTTTCTGACGAGTCCCGTTTTTCTGTGCATCCGGATAATAGGCGTATTTTCATCTGGAAGGACCGTGGCAGTAGGAATAATCCTGCGTTCGTGGACGAAAGTGTTAGATTTGGCGGTGCAGGAGTGTTGATGTATGGTGGCATCTCCATTGACGAGCGCACTGACCTCTACATCATTCGAGATGGAGCTCTGACTGGTCGCCGATATAGGGATGAGATCCTCAGACCTATTGTAGTTCCTTACGCTGCAGCAATCGGAGATAACTTCATTTTAATGGACGATAACTGCAGGCCACATCGTGCAAACCTGGTGGAGGATTTCCTTTTCGAGGAAAAAATCGTTCGAATGGAATGGCCAGCGTGTTCTCCAGACATGAATCCAATCGAGCACGTTTGAGACGCTCTAGGAAGACGAGTTTCTGGCCGCCAACAACCCCCACAAATTCTCCAAGAACTGGAAAGAGCTCTTCTGGAAGAGTGAGGCAGAATACCCCAACTCGTCATTAATAGCCTCACTGAGTCCATGCTTCAAAGCTGTTCAACGTTGCTGGCCGCCCGTGGAAACCATATCCCCTACTGAAAATGATTTTCTTTGAAGAAAACACCTTTTCTTATTCTTTTTTTCTCATATGCGCAAATTGTGTTTTTTTCCCTTTGTACACAAATGCGCAATAAAATGCATTTTTTTCTGCCAAGCATGTGTAATTTATTCTCATATAACCTACTATGTCTGTCGACCATGTATCAATCAGCTAAAAAGTTTCCCAGATACAAAATCCACCTAAAACTGCAATATCCTTTAATTGTTTTGAGCAGTGTATTATTTTACCTATATTTGCTTTTTTCTCCACTCTTGTGTTATCCAATCCCATAAATGAAAGTTTCAAGATTTTTTCATTTAATGATGCATATACATTAGATGTTTAGAATAATAAAATTTAACTAACCAAATATATCATGATATATTGAACTTGCATATAAATTTAAACTGATAAAACGTAAAAAGATTTTTAAAGGTATTTTTTTTTGTTTCGCTTGCTATAAAAAGAAGTTAAACTATCGAAAAACTCTCATTTAGCTATGCATATATCATGACAGATTTAGAACCATCAATGAGCTAAATAACATTTTGGCCAATTTCGAATAAGATTATCTTACTTTGAATTGCTTAGAAAATTTCAGAAAGTCCGTTCAATTTTACTTTCTCTCAAGACACACTACGATCAAAATTATTTCACAAGTACTCACCATTTCAACTAATAAACAGATTCAGATCGTGATGGATCCGTCAGCCCAAATTACAGAATTCAGTATAAAATAAGACTTCTGTTTCGCATATACAATATTTGCCAATTCATCTAAACATTTACATATATTCTTCTTCCTATTTTTGATTATTTCTATGCCCTTGTGTTATCCACTCCCATAAATGAAAATTGCAAGATCTTTCAATTTAATGATGCATATATGTTACATATTTAGAATAGTAAAATCCTAACCAACTAACCAAATACATCAAGATATGTTGAACTTGAATGTAAATTTTAACTGGTAAAACCTAAATAGATTTTTAAAGGTTATTTTTTTAGTCCCGCTTCGCATGAAAAAGAAGTTAAACTACCGAAAAAGTTTCATTTAGAGGTGCGTTTACCATAACAAATTTAGAATCATACAATCTAAATCAACGAACTAAACAACAATTTAGCCAATTTTGCACAAGATTTTTTTACTTGGAAGCTTTTTGAAAAGTTCAGAAAGTACGTTTAGATGAGATCATTCCTACTTTCTCCCAAGACACGCTACGACCAATTTTTTTTTTTCCTCGTTCCATTTATTTCTACTAAAAACAGATTCAGATCGTAATGGACACATGTCAACCCAAAATACAGAACTCAAAACACGATATGACATTACATCCGCTTACATAATATTTACCTCTTCACATAAACATTTGCGCGTATTCTACTACATTCCAAATATATCAAGGTGTCTTAAACTTATATATAAACTCAAATTGGTAAATTTATACAGATTTTTATAGATTTTTCTTACTTTCGCATAATGTAAAAAGTGATGAAACTACCGGAAAATACTCATTTAGCGATGTATTTACCATGACAGATTTTGAGCTATAAAATCCAAACAAAAGAACTAAATAACATTTTAGCCAATTTGATTAAGATTATTCTATTTTAAAAAACTTAGAAAATTTCAAAAAGTCCTTTCAGATAAGACCTTTCCTATTTTCACCCAAGACAGGCTACCACCAAAATTATTTCAAATGAACCTTACTTTTCCACTAAAAACTGATTCAGATCGTGATATTTTTCATTTCGCTTGTCATAAAAAAGTTAAACTACCGAAAAATTCTCATTTAGCGATACATTTACCATGACGGATTTAGAACCATACAATCCAAATCAACGAACTAAATAACATTTTAGCCAATTTCGCATAAGATTATTCTACTTTGAAGTGGTAAGAAAATCCGTTGAGATAAGATCTCTTCTACTTTCTCCCAAGACACGCTACGACCAAAATTATTTCACCCGTACCTCCCATTTCAACTAATAAACAGATTCAGATCGTGATGGACCCGTCAACCCAAATTACCGGACTCAAAAATAAGATACGACGCTACTTTCATGCAAGCTCCTGAAGATCTCGTGCAGATCATCGCATGTGTTCGTCCAGCCGAAACGGCCCCCTTTTCTCTTGTGAAAGTTCTTATCGATCTCAGAAGATACATTAGGGAACGTGGTCATGTAATTCTTAACTTTTTTTTCATCTATTTCTGCTTAAACCATATATTACATCATGAACATCTTGGGTGAATTAAAATATCTTTGAATACTTTTTTCGCTGTACCTTGTTTTAATTATAAGAAATAACATACGTCTCGTGTTTCATATGATTAAAACTTTTCAATTTCTCTAATTTGAGAAGAGTTTATTCACAGGATAATTTAACATTAGGGACTATGGTCATGTTACATCAGGTGCTAACCTTTCGGTTTTATAAAAATCAAATAAAAGCATTTTGAATCAGAGAAAAATTTTAAAGCATGAAATCAAATATTCATTACAGAGAAACAAGATCACATATTGAAATATATTTTTTAAATACATTTTGTGGTATTGTGTTGTTGTTTTTTTTCACTTGATAAAAAAAGGGTAGTTGACAGTTGTAAAGTTGTTCGCCCTACTTTACATTTCACTGCCTAAATAACTCTCCATTATGAATATTTCTGTGCTTTAAAATAACTCTGAACATTCCATTTCGGCATACCTTCTTTTGACTTTACCAAACAGATATTTGCATTGCATTGTATGAAAACCATATATTTGTAAATAAGTATATATTTGTAAATAAATAACTCCTCCACAGAGGAGGCAATATAGTTTATAAGAGCATCTAACAAAGAAGTATTATATTAATATGCCTATAGATCAAATTATGCGACTAGAGTCGGGGATTATTTCTCTGGGCTGGTGAGTTGTGACATATTTATTGCTCTTAACTACCGTATTTACTCGTGTATACCGCATACACGTGTATAACGGGCATCCCCTACTTTATAAGAAAAAATAGCAATTTTTTAAGATCTTGTGTATAACGCGCACCATAAATTTGATATGCAAATGAATGTATGACTAAATGAATTTCAGTAAAGAAAGTCGAAACAAACATTACATCAAGCCAAAAAGAAGGCGAAAATGCGTAATTTTTTTTTCCACGTATCTTCGTCGTTCCAAGCCCAAGCTCGCACTCTGATTGGTTGTTGCTCTCGGCACTGTTTTCATGTAACTTGTCGATAATCATACTTGGCGTAGCGATAGATGCTTCCGTCGAGGAGATTGATTTCCTTCCGAACCGAGTACAAAGTAACTTTTCTCTTGCAGCATTGGATTAGATGGAACGTGTCTTACTGAAAGCTGTACTCTTTAAAAGTTTTTACACACAAGAACACAAGACCACGAGGATAAAAATGAAGGAAGAATAAGAATGAGTAGGTTAGGTTTTAGGTTTACTAGTTCACTTACGAGCGAAGTATTTTTCGCCAAGTGTGGTGATCGCCAAGTTACGTGAAAACAGTGCCGAGAGCAACAACCAATCAGACTGCGAGCTTGGGCTTGGAACGACGAAGGTGCTTGGAAAAAAAATTTCGCGGCGGAAATATATTTTTAGACTTCGGGTAGGGAGGGAATAATGAAGGGTAGGGATGAATGACGGCAGTAATAATTACTGATTCACGTTTACATAATGTTAATGTATAAAAAAGTGCACGGAGTGAAATAAAGATTCAGTAATACTTCAATTAAAAAAGATTTTCCGAGTAAATATGTCTACTTTGGATACATTTCTTGATTCATATGTATATAGTGTGATCACATCCAACAGTAAAAAAATATTCCGTGTATAACGCGCACCTAGGAGTTTTGCCCTATTTTTTGAAAAAAAAAAATGTGCTCGTTATACACTAGTAAATACGCTATTTGAAAGCAAATCCCCCCCCCCCAAACAAAAGAAAAAATCTACATGGATGATGATTAATATGTCATGAATTTTCTTTCCTTATTCGTTGCATTCTCTTGAATTTAGAAATAAAATCCCGCACATTGAAGAAACCTAAAAAGGTACCTACTTCAATCGTGTACATTTGGGCCGAATTTAACATTCTAGAAAATTTAACATTCTGGAATTTAAGAAATAAAAATATTTTTACTGTTGATTATTCTACGAAAATTTCTTATAAAAATAATTTGCAAATATTTAATTCCAGACTAAATAAGACTAACACACAATACTGCTCTGATGCCGTTGGAATTAAGGTTATGAAACGCAAATGATATTGCCAGAAAAATTGCAGGACAAATTAAAAGCATTGTAACACATCCATTTAAAAATATCCTTTCACTTACCAGATCATTTTATCTAAGCTTCGTAATTTTGGTTTAATGATGTCGAATAATAAAAATTTTACTGTATTCCTTTTTTTTTTTTTTTTTTTTTTTTTGACAAACGACGCTTTTAAGTTATGAGAATGCTGAATTCAATGAATCAAGTATGTCGTTATATCAATTCTTCTGATTAATATCGTTGAAGCGCAACTAATTAATTGCATACGATTGCTGAACTTTCCATTATTTTTCAAATATGGCTATTTCCATGAGTACTTGTAGTGTAAGTCACAGGCTACGATTTTTGGCTACCAGTATTATAGAACAAAAAAAAAATGTGATTAATTTTATTGGCACTTTCTCAATAATTGAATAAAGCCAAGCAGACTTTTCGAAAATAACGGTGGCTAACAAGCATAGTAATTAATACGTTATGTGACTTACACTACAGAACCCATGGAATTAGCCATATACTAAAATCAAAAGCAAAAATAGAAAACATCAATCACATTTTTTTTTTATTTTTTTTTCTGCATTAAGTAATTTAGATTATTATTAGGTAATTAATAATTTAAAGTATTAAATAAGTGTACTTCTGTATTTTTTTTAACTTAAAAAAGAATCAGAAAATGGATATTGGAAAGGACTGCAAAAAGTCCTACGACATCGCCAAATATAAATGTAATCAAAGAACATCGTGTAAAAGAAAATTTTGATTAAAGTACTAAACAGCGGACCTATATAATTGTCACGTGCAATATATCTGGCAAGTAAATTCAAATTCTCAAAATAAATAAATAAATAAATAAATAAATAAATAAATAAAAAATAAAAAAATAAATAAAGAAAGAAATATGAAATGTTTAAACTATTATTTTTATTTACCAACGCACAAACTAATTATATCTGAGTACCTCAAATGTATTTAGCAAAAAAGTATTATTTCGCAACCGTGCGATAAAGATTAAAATATAGAAAGGTAAATAATAATAATGAAAAATTATTGACATAAATTACTTTAGATTTTTCATCTGTAGAAAAATTAGTTTAAAAATTACTGAAAAGAATAATTTTCTATGAAAAGTACAAAAGCGTAAATGTAGTTTATTTAGAAATAACAAAAAGTTCAAAGCTGTCGCAATTCATAACTTTGTTTTAAAATTCAGAACTTGTCAAAAATATAAAATTATTTTAAGCGAAAAAAATAATCACAAGATGGTACATAAATCTGGTTTTCTGACTCGCGCACTAGCATTCATATCTCAAAGCCGCGAAGATTAAATCTTTAGAAGCTAAAAGTAATGGATAATTAAAACGTATCTTAAACTTTAACCTCCGATTTTGAAAAATTGAGGCACATGAAAGAAACCTTTTACAGGAATGTTTACAGTTTTAGTGCACTACAGAGTACTTTAAGATTATCAAAATTGGTCTGCACCATATTTGGGGGTTCCTTTGTTAACCACGTGACCAGCATTTCTCATTGGTTGGCTGTGAATAATGATAATCCTTAGGGAGTAAAATTTTATTATTAATGTAATTACTGGTCTATAAAAACAAATAAAATGGTTATATTCTTCCAATGGTCAAAATTCATTTCAAGAAATATAATTTTTACTACAAAAAACAACATCATCTAGATCGCACATTAATCTTTGGAAAAAATGTTATACTTGATAAATTTAGAATAAAAAAGTTATTTCCGACATGGAAGAACGATTACATAGAAAATGAAGATTGATTCAGGAAATGAGATTACAGAAAAGAAAATTGGAGGAAAAAGTTTTTTATTCTTTATTGTATCATAACAGTTAAATAGAGGAACCGAATCATCGTATGAGATATTGCATTAAAAAAAAGGATACGTTCGTCTTTAATTTAAATTTTTTTACTTCAATCTACTAGATTGTAAGTTATTTTCTTTTTCAGTAAATAAATAAAATTTAGTTGGCCGTTTCAAAAACTGATATTTTTATTTTTGATAAAGTATATCATACTCATGTATGGTATAAGACTTCACCAAAGTAATAAAAGGTTAGTAAATTCAAAAACTGGAAAGGAATAACAATTTGCTTGGGAAAAAAGGCGCAAAAATTCATAATCAAAATTCAATTTATAAATACATAACTTCGAAAAGAAAGTAAAGAATTTTCAGTCTTTGTTCATGAAAATAACTCAGAAAAAGGATCTATCTGCCTTTTGCATTGATAATCATTGAGCATTTGTATTGTGCACCAAAGCAAAGGACGTCTGAAACACTTTATGGTAAACGAGTTTTATAGGTAGTTACCCCTTTATATTATCTCTAAATTAAAACACGGAAATTGATTGCGAATTTGCATAAACATTACCAATATCTTCACAAAATACAAATTTATCAGAATGATAGTTAAATTAACAAGTTGTAAATTGCACGTGAAGCGTAGCAAATGAGGTGCGTTCGTACGATAATGAAGTTTTAAAAATATCACTCTCATATATCAATCTCATAAAATTGTACATAGTTAATTGCAATTAAAATGCGCAACAAACAATGTTCTCTCTATACTCATTATGTAATGGAATACTTTTGTGTGGCCTTGTAAATCAGTAACAAAAGTTCTTTTCACAACAGATTATGCAAAATCTATATTATAATATGTACTTTATGATTCATATCAATATTTTTATGTTCGAATGAGTGTAATGTTATTAAAATACATTTGAAACCTTTTCTTTTCGATTGAATGTAATGTAACGGAGTACTTTTGATTGTCCCTGTATTTGATCTATGCATCCTATTTTTTAAAAAAAATGAAATGACTTGACAAAATTATGTAATAAGTATGCAATTTAAATCTCAAACGATTAAAATGCATTTGCAACATTTTTCCCAATTGACCGTAATGTAACGGAATATTTTGATCGTCCCTGTAATTGATCTATCCATCCGATTCTCGTAAAATTTGAAATGGCTCGGCAAAATTATGTAATAATTATATTTTTTAAATTTCAAAAGATTCGGTTGGGTAGATTTTGCGTTGTTATATGCGGACAGACGGACAGACAGACAGACGGACAGACAGACGGACAGACGGAGGGACTGAACGACAACTATAGGTGCTACGTATTTACATAATTACGAACGCACCTAAAAAGGCTTACACATTAAGACGGCGGGACAAAATGTGTTTTAGATAGTTTTGTTAACAAGCACACCAATGTTTATGCACTGTTAAGAACAAACTTTTGGTTCTTCAGCAGCTGCAACCATAAGGTGATGCAGTATCGTCCCAACATTTGGAGCCATGGTTTAAGGGTGTAGTCCAATCCAAGCTGCTTATTTTCTGATTTATTTTTAAATTCATTTTTGCTCTCAAACACATCAAACTGTGAAATACTCTCATTTAGAAATTGCATATTGTGACGTTCTTGTAAAAGCAATAAAAATGCAGAAAATATTGCAAAAAATGCTGTCAAATTTGGCGTTTTGGACCAAATTTTCTGAAGCGGGAGATCTAGCTGGGAACGAAAAAAAAATGGTCGTACTGAGAAAATAACTGTTTATAAATCAAATTGTAATTGATTGAGCGAAAAATGAAATCACACGGCCTCTTATTTATCTTTTCAAAACTCAGCTGAGCAAATTTCTGGATTTTATTTTAAAAAAGGAGCTTGAAATTACCTCAGAAAATTTCATGTTGTTGAGGGTGGAAAAATATTTTTTCGAATACACACTTAATCACACATCAAAATGTTAAAATAAAATTTCACCATCCCATATTCCAATTACTGTAGAACCTAAGATTGGATTCATTCTACACAGGGCCGTAGCTAGAACTGATCTATAGGGGGGCTAAAGAGATTGTAGGGGTGGGGCTCATAGTTTTTTTTTTCTCTTCTTCTGACGCAGAAAGGTAAATTCGCGCCTATTTACACTGTAGGTACTATGTTCCTTATTAAACTGTTGTAATATCTTCATTTTATACTAAGAAAAGTACATGAGGATGAAAATTTTAAGTGTATAACTGGTGCAAAATTAAACATTGTGTTAGCTTCCTGTGTACAAATAAGATGAGGGAGTGTTGAAACACTTATTTTAGATTCAATTTAGTATTTCTGCAAAATTGTAAAAGGTCCCTAAAACTAAATTAGATTTCTGAACAGAATTTCATTTGAATTTTCGGAACAGAAATTCATTGAGAGAACTTGGAATCTTTTCCAGGGGGGGGGGGGGGGCTCAAAATATTTTAGGGGGCTGAGCCGCCCATAGCGCCCCCTTAGCTACGGCCCTGATTCTACAACAAAATTTTTAATAATAGTCCCTTGTGATATCAATCTTGTCGAGAATCGATAAAAATTCGCCATATAATTAAAGGCACTTTTAAAAATTCACAAATAGATAATCTACATGTAAGTGTTGCAGTTGCATATTTACATAACAAGATGTTTATAGTCATGTTATAATTTTCACTCTAAAAACAAAAACTTATATTTACTTAATGCTATTTACGGATGCAGTTATTCAAAAATTGGAGTAATGTGTGGCATTTTATTACTTTCCTTCTAGGCAAGAAACACAGAAAAAAAAAACTGAGCAAAACAGCGAGATGCGATATAATCAGCGGATACTGTAATTTTATTAAATTGTTTTCTATAAAACCGTAACGATTTTCTCGTTAAGGTTTCCGTTGCACACAACCTCCGTTCATGTTTTTATGCATACAATTATCTGCCTTCTTAAACATGTGTAACATTATCCTCAATTTGTTCAGCAAAAAATTTCAAGGTCAAAATAAACTACTTGGTTTTTCTCCCTTTTCAATCGGTTTGTGATAAAAATCCATTAAAGAAATAGCCTACTTCTGTTTCTAAACCAAGACCATGGAAAAATTAACGAGTTCCGCGTAATTTACTACAATATAACCTTACCTTGGCGTGAATAAAAAAAAAAAAAAAATTTGTTCAGTAAAGAAACCGTTTTCTTATCAAAAATACAAAAATGGTAAAAAACTGCTAAAAAAAAAATAGTTGTGAAGTTGCCGAAATCTGTACGCTTGTAACATTTTATTAGTACACCTTACAAGAAAAGATGTAAATTTACAAAACTAGTTTTTGTAAAGCTACAGAAATGTATAGCTTTACAAATGAACATACTAAAATTACAGTTATCTTACTAAAATTTTATCGGTAGACTGACTTTCAGTCACATAAAAATTTTTAGGAATCTTAGTTTTCTATAAAAATTCTTAGTAACCTTACACATTTATTAAGTTGCAGTGCAAATCTGTATGTGTTACATGAATTTTTGCTGTTGCCGTAACATAAAATTTCTTAGGAATCCCTCATTCCGAGAAAACTTTTGGTAACTTTACAGATTTTTTTGCTATAGTGAACTTGTTTTTTCTCTTTTTTCAATCTTTTTTGTGAAAAAAAAAAAAAAGTCATTAAAGAAATAGCCTACTTCTATTTCTAAACCAAGGCCATGAAAAGATTGAAGATTTCCTATGAGAATTTACTACAAAATAACCTTACCTTGGCCCGAATTATTAAAAAAAAATCGCTCAGTAAAGAAACCGTTTTCTTATCGAAAATACGAAAAAAAGTAAAAACTGCTACATCATGTATCCTGGGAAAAGTATAAAAAAGTAGCAAAATCTCTCTGATGCAAATCGTTGAATTAAATTTAATAGCGTAAAAGATTGCTACTTTACTATCCGTTCAAAAAACATACCGTGAAACATCGTCAGGTATCCATTAAGAACTATCATTTCCCGTTTTCGATTACTCATCTTCATGCCCTGCTAGTTATAAGGGTTATGTGTCATAGTCATGTGATAGTAAGGGTTTCCGTGAATAATAAGAACTAAGCTGTACTTTGTGTTCTAAGCGAGAAAGTTAAAAAAGATGTAACTTATCATTGGACATATTGTAATGAGAAAGAGAACATCCGAGAAGATTTACAATTAAATCCAACAATATAAATTTTATATAGTATGTGATGTGAATTTTTGATTAACTGTAAAAAACTCTCACTAATATATATTAGTAAAAGCATGTCTGTGAATAATGCTGAGGTCAAATTAAACTGTGGGAAAGAATTGGCCAATAAATTTCGATAATACTTCAATTTTTACTCTCTAAGTGTTTGGAACATAATATTCCATTTACTAAGCTCCAGGTTTCACTAGAATGTAAACAATATTTAAGATAATTCTATAGATTTAATGAATTTTGAATACATTTTAGAATGATTAATATTTTCAAGTATTATATTCACATTTGTAATTAAATTTTATATAAGGTACCCTGGGGTAATAACGCCACGTTAAGGTTCTACCAATTTTCACGGCTCAGTTTTAGATTGTATTTTTCAAACAAATATATGATTTGATACAGCAACTCATTGACTATCTATATAAAAAAAAATAATTTAACAGATATGTATTCATAAAAAGTAATGGCGTGATTTCTTGACCAATGCTATTTGGCGTTATTACCCACCTATATGGGTAATAACGCCATGCAAACAAAACTATGAAATAAGATGGAATAATTGCATGTAGATTGCCCAATTCTAAAAATACAAACTCTACAAATTTAGAAATTGACAAATTGCATTCTAAGCTATTGAAAATGTTCAATTTTTTGTGAAAGTGTAAGAAAAATAAAGGTGTGGTGTGTGTGTGTGGGGGGGGGATGAGGCAAAAGAATACAGACCGTGAGCTTCTTTTTGCTTAAAAAGGACCGCTTAAGTAGAATTAATAGAAAAAATTCACAGTTTTAACTGTGTTTATTTGAATCAGTATTTAGGATGAAGCTCGGTCACTAGGTAATCAACCCGGGTATTAATGCCAAGGATTGGCGTTATTACCCCGGTATAGTTATTGCACAGTACATTTTAAATTACAAATTATCTCGAGAAGATATCCAAAATCTTCAACAACATTCTGAAAATCCATGAAATGTACTACAAATTTATGTAATTAACAAAGTATTTCCGGATAAAAAAAATAGTCTTCACATTGCAAAACGTATCTCGCAGATTTTAGATCAAGCGTTAATTTTAGTTGCTTTGAAAAACAATAAGACCTAAAAATGAAACAAATTAACTTCAAGCTGTTTTTTGCGATTTATATGACTCAAAACCCTTCTGCGCAGAGCACATGGGTGTCATTTACCTGATTATTTCATAATTATGCAAAATATAAGTACTTGGCGTTATTACCCCGCCTGGCGTTATTACCCCAGGGTACCTTATATATTGTTGAAAGAATCATATTTTCGGAGTATTTAAAACAATATTCAGCGAAAACAACTTTACACTTTTACCCATTTACAAGACGCTCAGAGGGTTAAAACGTGTAAACGTCGCGTAATTTTAATTTCAGCACCATTAACCCTTTCCGGTGCACTACTCTTTAAAGTTGGAATTTAAAGAAAAAAAATTAGGCAATCTATTTAGGCCTAGAGGAGTACACAAGTATTGTTTTGTAAAGATTGCACTAACCCTTTTAATTATACAGCTGTTGCCGAAGTGGTAACCTCCCATAAGTAAAGCATTGATAAGCGCAGTGGGAAGAGCATTGCTGTGAAGCGCGTATTACAGTAAAACACTTTACCTATTATTTGAAAACAGTAGAGTTTGATCTCTGTGGTGCTGCTATCTAGAACTCTTAAGAAAGATTTAAAGTAGCTATTAGAGTAGTTTTTAAAATATTCACGGAGTTTTTGTGTCTCTAAACAGGGGGAACTTTAGGTGTTGTCGACCCGGAAACACTGCACGTTAAGGGGTTAAAAAGAAACAAATATGTACTTTCAAATGCAATTTGTTGGAAAATTGTCCTGCAATTTACTGATTGTTTATGGTTTAAAAAAAAATATTAATATTTTTTAATCTGCCTGAAGCTAAAGTACACAACATTAATTCTTTGCTCGTAAAACAATGCAAATACATAAGCAATTATTTGTTTTGGTGTAATATTCTATAACTAAAGTGGGAAAATATATTACATAATAAATCAATATATATATAAAAGAAGAATTTAACAGACGTATGAATGCTGAAATAATCAGAATAATAAAATTTGTTATAAATAGCGAAATGTTTCGCAACTGATGCATTAATACAAAAGTATTAAAAAAGTTTTTGGTATATTGGTGGGCAACTTAAGAAAATATACTAAAATATTGTAGATTTTTCGATTAAAAGCGATTGTTATTGACGTCCTGTGCATTTTGTTGTGTATTAAGCACCCTTAACCAGGCAACCTGGGTTGCATTGCCTTGTAAGAATAATGGAACTTTTTTAATGAAGGGATGATATTTGACGCTGTTTATATTGGATATCTTCAAACAAGACAGATGACTTTTGGGGACAAGTTATAAAATTTCTATGAAAGTTGTGTTAATCTCATGTATATTCTGCATTTAAATTGTTATTTATCGCATATTTCTTATGAATCTATGAATAATTCAATTTCATTTTATCGCTCAATATTATGCACGTTGTAGTAGCATACACTGTAAGAAAATTTTTTAAGTTACTTAACATTTTCTATGAAACAGGGATTCCTAGAACGTAACGGTAACAGCAAAAATTCCTGTAAAGGCATCGGTTACATGAATTTCTGCTGTTACCGTTACATAAAAAGTTCCAGAATATCCCAGTTTACTAGAAAAAGTTTAATAACTTTACATATTTTTTTTACAGTATAACAGTGAACATAATTTTTCTTGAAAGGATCATCATACCCTACTAGTTATCAATATTTTGTATCACAATATGTAACGGATTTACCATTCGACAATATGTTCGGGATGAAGGCAAGGAAAAGTCGGTAGCTTCAAAGCCCCGCCCACTCCTAACCGTATTTCAATATCTTTAATTTGTCTAATTTTTCTGTTAAATTTGTCCGGTTTCACATTCTCTCTTTTTTTTTTCCTTTTCTATTTAGAGTCCGAGGCTATTCGGGTCGTAAGTAAAGGATTTTGGCGCTATCCGTGGTCGCCTACCGGTGACAGCGCTGTCACGCAACAGGCTTGGGCTGTTCGGGTCGTGGGTTGGGGTCGCCGACGAAAATTGGCCCTTTTATAAAAAACTCTTTTTATAAAATGAACAATTATTTTTATTTTTGAACAAGATAGTTGCTATAATGAAACTGATCATTGATGAGATTGATTCTATTTCAAATACACTGTAAAAAAATCAGTAAAGTTACTGAAAGTTTTTTAGGAAACTGGCATTCCAAGAATTTTTTATGTAACTGCAACCCAGGTTACAGATAAAATTTCAGTAAGATAACTGTAATTTAGCAGATTCGTTTTTAAAGTTATAGATTTTTGTAGTTTTACAAAAATTAGTTTTGTAGATTTACATCTTTTTTTGTACAATGCACGCATAAAATGTTAGTATCCATACAGATTTCGGCAACTATACATTTGTAGGATTAGAGATTTTTCTATACAGTGTAGAAGAGATTGATTCATGAAGCGTTTTTCTACTAAGAAGGTCTCATTTCCTGTGGACTGTTCTCTTGAGACCGAATGAAAGAAAAAATTGTATAAACTTATCAGAAAAATATTAATGGATATTCATTAAAAAACATCATTTCCTTCCCTGGGTTACTTGTCTTTATGCGCCGTTAATTTCTATAAATGTTATGCATTATAACTCCCTCTTAAAACCTCAGCCACGAAATAGCTCAAGTTGAGCCGAAATACACTCATTCCATAATTTGAAAGTCAGCTTCTCGTAAAAAGTTGAAATAACTCGAGTGAACGAGTTGTTTTCAGGTTATTTAAATCAAGATGAGTAATTTAAATAAGCAATTAAATCAAGATGAGTAAAACGTTTAAAAAACAACTCATTGACGATCCAATAAATTAAAACTTTCCTGAGAAATTAAATCCACTCTTTCGTTTTAACCTTCCTAACCCGGATGGGTCTAATCGATCCATAACTATAATTTGTTTTATACGATTCGAACCAGAACTTTTTTCACAAAGAAAGTTAAATAACCGATTCAGAAAAATAAGTCATTGAAATTTATTAAAGTGTTTTAAATCACAATTCTGGTGTGAAACGTTTTTATCAAGACTGAGTAAAATTCGAACAGGGTAGGAAGGTTAAGAAAGCATGTCATAGGAAGACCTTTTTATAAATTATAAAATAGAAATAAATAAAGGCATTTTACCAAACATTTTTGAACGAGAGAGTGGAAAGATGACTTGCTTATCATATACAGCCTCAATAGCACAATCAATCGATGTGGAGTCATTCTTAATCGTCACAAGCATTTACAATCAGTACTATGATTAAAAGGTTAATTGCTAGTAGTTTTACATAGACTTTCTATCCTCTGTCTTGCTGTCTGTAGGGCTTGGATAAGGATTAGGGTTGTGTTGTCGTCGCGTCTGCACGTGGACAGCGGATATCCGCTGTTCTTGTGTCGTGCCGTCATTTTCTAATCATCTGGTAATAGTAACAACCTGGCTTTATCATAACCAATTTTTATTCATTTGTTTTCTCATAACAAAACGGAACACAGCGATTTCGCAGTGAAGAACATGCGACTCATCTTCTAAGTCACATGACAACCATAATGTGTAATGTTAGAGCGTAGCCAACTAGATCTATACGGCCCATCTATTTGATATTAATGTATGAAGCCTCCCGCCAGAGATTCTGATACCTTGCCCAAGTTATTCTAACCAATCGTGCAAACCCTGAACTAAAACAATGACAATGTACCCAGAACAGAAATCAGCTTATTCAATGCTAATTTGTGCAGGATTTGCGCCAAGTGCTCCAATGAAATGGTTCAGGGTTTGAAGCTGAATCCAGCTTCACTTTTCAGCGAAATACGTAGGCCGTTATATATCTATCTGGCCATGATTAGAGTTACATTTGGGTTACTGTCCATTCGTCTTTTACTCGTAATATACCATGGTTAAGCTGTGGCTCTCATAACAGACTGCTATGAGAGGGATGGATGGCTTCATGCAACTTTCTTTCTTTTTAAGTGGTTGAAATTTGTTTAAATCTAAGATTTTCCCAAAATAAGAATTGCATAAATATACGAATTATTTATCATCATTAACTCCTGGAGGAGCAGTGATATGTCTATGAAACCACTTAAGTTTAATTCCCAAAAACCACATTGGCACCAGAATTTTGGTTAAAAAAATCGGTTTATTAAATGCATGATATAAAAGCTTTTTCTTATTCACAAATAAAGTTGTATTCAAATTTTGGTGTCGTTGATTTATTTCAACACTTAACACTTTGAGGGGCAAGCAGTTGCGTTTCTCTCATGCTGAATTCCCAATGGAAATGTGAAGGAATTTTGTTTCTAACAAGGGGACCACCAAACAGGGTGCATTTTGATGTTTCAAAGTATGTTGAAGGGGTCATACCACTAATTATTCAGCTGAAAGGGTTTCTTCAAATGGGCCTCAGTTTTTGAGAAATTGGGGGTCAAAGTTTAGCGCTCTTTTCAAATAGCCATTGGTATTGCTATCAGTTTGTGGCTCCATATCGCCGCGGTAACGTGCGAGATTCCAGACTGTGACTTAGCGGGTTCAACTCCAAGTTAGAACTTTTTTTTCTTTATATACTTTTTACTCGTTACATATTTTAAGCAGAATTGGGAATTCTACAGCTTTGAACTTATTAATATTTTCTTATGGGGATGGTTACTTTTTCAATTTTTACTTTTTCAATTTTTACTTTTTCGATTTTTTCGGAATAAAATATATCGTATAAGTACATATATATATATACATATATTGCTAAGTAACAAAAATCATACCTTTGTAAATTCCTCTAATTAATATTCTTCATTCAATATCAGTTCATCTGCCTCAATAATTTGTCGATCATCTAATATTTCTTATATTGAATTATGAAATTCTTCATGCATAGCAATAGAAGCACAGGAAATGTCATCCGGTGGAGAATTTGTAAGCAGATTATCATTTTGTAACAACGTCTCGCAATATTTTAATGCATTCTTAATTTCGCCTTTTTGTTCCTTTTCCAAACGAGATTTTTCTATACTAGTGCTGGTTCTTCCATTACAGTATTTTTAGCATTCAATCCGACACAAATACTACCTTCGCTCAATTTTCATACTGTAATTTTACCTATACATATACATACCCATATTACAAATCTTTTATTTGTCAGCAAAAGAAGCTGAATGACATTAGTCAAAAGAATTTCTATTTTTGCGTGATTTTACCGAGAAAATAAAAGCAGACGAATAAAATAAATACATATATTTTTTTATGTATCGTAAATTTTATCTCATTAGCAGACGACTTTTCCGATCTAGTTTATTTTTTAATGAATATTGTTTTAATTTGTTAAAGTAAAAATGTATATACATATATTTTAATGTAATCTGTCATTTCTTATTTGTGCAAACGATAAATAATGTTGAGGTTAACTTTAGAGATAAATGTAAAATAGAGATCAGTAAAAATTTGGATAATACTTTAACACTACTGCATTAATATTTTATTACACTTTCGAAGATATGCATTATTTGAATTAACTAATCCTATAAAAGTTTGAGAAATTGCACCCGAAAATTATTTTATATAATTTATACAAAAAAGGATAAATTCTCATTAAAAAAATTCTCATTAAAAAAAGGCGACAGAGAAAAGAAAAATTATTATTTCAGAATTGTGCTTAATAAAAAAAAGAAATTACATAGTAATTAATAAAAAAGAGTTCTAAGCATAAATTAGTTTTGCAGTTTGTCAATAAAAATATTAGTTTAAAAATTGCAGAAAAAATAAATTTTCATGAAATAAATTCGACAACATAAATTTAATTTATTAAGAAAATATCAAAAAGTTCAAAATTTGTAGAATTCGCAATTCTGCTTAAAATATGTAACGTGTAAAAAAAGCTCTCACTTGGAGTTGAACCCGACAAGTCCGGGTCTGGAATCGCGCACGTTACCGCAACTCCACGAAGACACAAACTGTTAGAAATACTAACGTCTATTTGAAATAAGCACTAAACTTTGACCCCCAATTTCTCAAAAACTAAGGCCCATTTGAAGAAATCCTTTCAGCTGAATAATGAGTGGTATGACACCTATAACAAACTTTGAAATTATCAAAATCTGTGCGCACCATGTTTGGTGATCCCCTTGTAAATAAGGAACAGCAATTTTGCGACTTTTGTCATTCGCAGTTAGAAAAGTGAAATTTAATGCATTTTTTCCAGTGCGAATCTTTATTATTTGTAGGTGGGATATAATATAATCCCACTGTCCCTTAAGAGATTAAGATATAAAGGTGTTCTGCACCGCAAAGGGTTAACAAATGATAACTTTCTATTTGCTATAATCTCAAACCAGAGTAAGAAATACAATTTTGAAATTTTTGAATAAAAGAACGATTGAAGTGCAACATTCATCATTAGCAATTATTCAGCAATCATTAGTCAGCATATTTTAATGGGACAGTTAAATAAAAGATTCTATGAGATATTCAAAAATAAACCTTTAATATTTGCGTAAATTACTTCTTAAACATCACTGAAGCCAATAACTTTGAAATAAAAGATGAAATTATTATGTTGAAAAAACATATTTTTGCTCGCTTTTCTGCATGATATTATAATGCGCTTTTAATATTGATTTGTAATCGTTATAATTAATTCAATATATTAATATCCCGTGTTTAATTGAAAAACCTTAATATACACTTTTTGCTATATTACTAATCGAACAGTAATTTGTCACAGTTAATGTACAATTCTATTTACAAATAACAACAGATATCTTGACATTATTCAATACATTGATATTGCATCAGTTATTGAAACTTCATCGTATCTTTCAAAACTTATATCATAAAAAGTTCTAACAGACACATTTGTAGTGCAAGCCTTTCCATGTTACCATGACGACGAGAAATCACCTGATTCTCTTTCCTCACGTAATCATTTAACGTTGTTGTATTACTTGATATATGGATTTTTTTATTGTTACGTAATGATCCTGTCTTTTTTTCCCACAGTTATTAAATGTATTACCATGGACCTAGTATTACATTGTTTTTCCAATCATATAATTGAAAAGACTAGAATTACAAGCAGCCTTCATATATATGACAGATTGTCAGAAAATGCTATGATTTAGGTTGTGCTATATGGTAACATATTACGGCTTGTTTGATATCAGTCGCACCGTAAATCTTCTTCTCTAATGTTAAATCTATAGATTTGGATGTATGCGTACTCTTTGAATTTCTGCTTGAAAAATTAAAGTTTCCACTTTCTTTTTTTCTGGATGTTCTTCTTGAAGGATGTTAATTTCTTCTGTAACTGACAAAATGTTTCTAAAATATATACTTAGTTTTATTTCAAATTTTAAAATCTAACTTACAACATACCTGCTTCACTTACACTGTAAAAAATGGCAGATGTTTCTGAATATATAAAAATGTATTGTAATCAAAAACAAAAATATACACTGACCACTTCTAACTCACCAAAGGTTTCGAAAACCGTTCTTTTACCTTTAAAAATCCCAGAAAACTATTTGTTTTTGAAATTTAAAGAAGAATTTATAAAAATTAATTTTTATTAGCTGCCCGTCCTTTTCGGAAACGTTTCTAAGTAGCTTTTACCATAATCACTTTTCTCAAATTAAAATATCACTTTTTCGGATGCTACCAATTCATACGAAAATATTTTGATATTCAGAGAACATATTTAAAAGCATACATACGATATTAACAGTATTAACATTAATATGAAAATTAACATTATTTTGCTACAATTGCATGCACAAAGTCAGTTATGCAGCTGAAAATGTTTACTTGAGAAT
Source organism: Maratus speculifer (assembly GCA_964019185.1). Taxonomy (NCBI): domain Eukaryota; kingdom Metazoa; phylum Arthropoda; class Arachnida; order Araneae; family Salticidae; genus Maratus; species Maratus speculifer. The sequence continues at coordinate 109,386,967 of OZ025303.1, read as the reverse complement.
GTATAGAATCCGAAAAAGTGATATTTTAATTTGAAAAAAGGGATTATTGTACTGTAAAAGCTACTTAGAAACATTTCTGAAAAGGACGAGCAGCTAATAAAAATTATTTTTTACAAATTCTTCTTTAAATTTCGAAAACAAATAGTTTTCTGGGATTTTTAAAGGTAAAGGAACGGTTTTCGAAACCTTAGGTGAGTTAGAAGAGGTCACAGTATATTTTCGTTTTTGATTACAGTACATTTTTATAGATTCAGAAACATCTGACATTTTTTACAGTGTAGATTTAAATACTTAAAATATAAAATGGCATCAGAAAACATTGGAAAAATCTGGGAGAGATCTACATCCAGCTGTGGATCGAAAACGGTTGATGATGATGATGATGATATTTTATAAATAGTGCCTATTTTAGAATAGAGTCTATATTTTAAAAGTATATACTTGAGAAACATTTTAGTAAATAAAAAGATAAATATTCTTCAAGAAAAACATGCGGAAAAAAGAAGGTGGAAAGGTCTGAGTGACTGGGATTCTTAACACTAGAACCGCGGGAAAATTCATCCAAGTTTTATAAAAATATTTCTCACCGGAATTTTTATTTAAAACTGTTTAAGATCTTTATTGAAAATATTTTTGCTCAGCATATATTTAAACTATTCTTAAAGGGTTTTCTGGTTCTAATCGACATTTCTCCATATGATACGGGTCAAAATGACCCGTCGCCGCGGTTCTAGTGTTAAAGCAGTTCTTAAATTTGAAAAGGCAATTGGTGGGTGTTATTGTATAGAAACTATCTAATCGATTTTTTTTTTCAAGCGGAATAGATTAAGATTGGACAACTTTTTTACAGTTGAGTGCCAAGTTTTCCTCAAAATTATTTTACATGACCTTGACGTACCAACTCGACTAACAAACTTAGATGATTGAAAAATCATGATTAAAGAGTGTTTTTAAGATTCTTTAAAAATGGGTAAAGTACTTATAAGACATTACATTGTAATAACCATAAAAACAATTACATTTTAGAAACAATAAAAAATATGATTAATTATTTTTTACGTTTTGGAAGTCAAAAAATTAATACCAGGTTCACACTCAATTTATTACAAGGGAATGCAAAATAAACTGGATTTATTTCACGATTGCTTTTTATTTGATTTTTTGCATTATTTATTTTTGAAAAATAACCTTATGGAAATAAACAAAAAGAAAAAATATTAACAGCGCAAACGCCACTTTCTTTAAATAGCTGTGAAATTGATTTCACCACTTAATTTTAACTTTACCATTGATACTTTTACTAGTTTTGTTTTACCAATATTACTAATTTTGATGTTAATTTTACTTAATTTTACCATGGATATTTTTACTAATTCAGTAATTTACGGTATTTTAAAAAGCCGCAATTAAAATTCTTCAATTTCTAAGCATGTATAAGGATGCAATCCCAAAAGGACTAAAAATACTAAACTCGAATGGGTTAAAGTCAAAAACAAATAAATAAATAAATAAATTTCTATTAAATCAATATTATGGAAAAACCTGATAATATTGATAAAAGTTCATTTAAAAATTAAAATTTTCAATACAAATTTACATAAATAATTTACAGAATACAAATAGCCGAAGACGTAGACATAAACTAGTAAATTGTACACTGTTAAAAATTTTGCTCTAGTTTGAACCAAATTCTGGTGCGCAGTAGCTGTCACCGTACGATGGTGAATTCTCTTAGCAAAATATGGAGTTTTCTAATTCAGTCTCGTTCCAACTATCAACAGAAGCTTCAAATATTGGTTCAAGATTTCACCATCTTACAGTAGCAGCTATTGAACACCAAAATTTGGTTCAAACTAGAGAAAAATTTTTAACAATGTAACACGGGAATAATTCCATGATTGTTTCTTGTAGAAGTAGCAGAAAAAGATCTAACAAGGAAGGTCTCCATTGGGGGCATACTCAGAATTTTTTGAAAAAAAAATACTAATTAAACTACTCATGTAGGTAATAAAGGATCAGTGAAAATTAGCGGCGGAATTACATTATTAGATATGTAAAAAAATAAAATAGTTTGGAATAATTGGCGTGAAAAGCTGAAAGCGACGCGGGATTTAGCGAGCAGTGAATTTTCCTCGCCAAAAGCAGACGATTTTAACGAATCTGAAAATTGATTTTAACTGACTTCACTGTTAAAAATCTGCAACATTTACTGCAACGCCACTCCACTACTTTTATAGAATATCTCTCTTCTGACCAATGAGAATGCTCCATAGCACGGTGAATTGACCGTGTCATACACTGTTAAAAATCTGCTGCATTTTGTTGCAACGCACTCCACCGCTTGTATATAATATCTCTATTCCAACCAATGAGAAAACTCCATTTCACGGTCAAGTAACCGTTATCTATACAAGCAAGGGAATGCGTTGCAACAAAATGCAGCAGATTTTTAACAGTTTATTTTTCAATTTGGAACAATTTTAATCAATTTAAATTGTGTTTAAAGTGATAAAGTATATTAATTTCATTTTGTTATAAGTACATATAAACGTATATGACAAAATTACACTTAAAGTAAAGTAAAAATGCAAAACTAAAATTACTTAAGCTAAACTTATTTAAATAAATTGAACATGGAAAGTTTTTTCTTTAAAAAGTATTCGAAGCGTAAAAGCGTATTTTTCAAAATTTCGTTTTTTCGCCAACCGGAGATAAATCGCCAAATAAACGAAATGTTTATTATTTTTTTACGGACGTTATGAGGAGGTTCCGCTGAAATTTTTTTATAAACATATATAACTATATGAGAAGAACATTCTGTAATTTTTTCAGATTTTTCTGAGTATGCCCGTATGGAGACCTTCCTTGTAAGCATTTCAGTTTCTTAAAAAATCAATTGTAACTTTACAGATATTTTTTTCTTACTTACCGTACAAACGTGTTTGTGTTACATGAATTTTTTGATTCCGTCACATAAAAACCTCTAGAGTTCTTAATTTCTTCTAAAATTCTTAGTAACTTTATAGATTTTTATTAAAGTCTGAGCTATATTATGATGAATAGGTTTACTTTTATTCATCATTTTCTTTTCAAACTTGCTTTTATTTAACCCCTTGAGGGGCAAAGCACTTCTGTTCCTAAAATGTTCAAAGGATTGATTGACACCGGTATTCACAAACAAATTTATATGATAGAAAGTAAAAGCTGTTTTTTGTGTATATTGTAAAAAGCAAATCTTAATACTAAAATTCCGGTGCCAATGTGGCATAAGGGCATTAAAAGTAACTGGTATATATTATATACCGGTGCCCTTCAAGGGGTTAAAAAAAATACTTTTGGCATCAAAAAGAAATCTTCATAATATTTTTTATCTATAAAATTTAATCTAAGTACATTGAAGTTTAAATCTCACGATTGCATAAAATTTTTTTACATTTAAATACCTTTTGCATATATTCCCACAATGTTTATGTACTTTTCTATTTTTCGTACAATAAATTACTCAGCTTTCGTAACAAAATCAGTGTGATAAATCAGATAAACATTTTAAACAAAATAGCTATAGGCTACATTATTGTAGACACGCTGCCCATCTTTCTAAAAAAGAATAAAAGAGATAGAGAGATCTGTTAGCGTGAAATCTTTCATTAAATAGCCTGAGGGTAAACTAACAACCTATTGTTAAGCGTTCTAAGCTGCAAAATATTAGACGTTGACCCGAGTTTTGGTAGATTTTCACCATATGATCTGAAAAGGCAGGTGTTAAAGAGATTTTATCCAAAATCATGTAGTTTCATGTTTAGAAAGGTTTTTGGAACTTCCTGCCTTAAATTTATTCCTATTTGTATTTTGCTAATGAATATTTTTTTTATGCTAATGAAAAGTTAACAAACTTAGTTGCATTAAAAGGATTGTCCTGCGTTTTACATGGTCAGTGTATGTGAAAATAAAGGGTAATTACGTTGAAGGTGATACAGGTCATGAAAACAAAGAAGTATAGAAATAAAAAAAATAAATGTGCAAATTAGTCACTTTTACATAAATATATTTGTAAATTTGCAAAGTTACACTTTTGTCTAAAAGGCAGGTGTTAAAGCGATTTTGTTCAAAATCATGTAGTTTCATGTTTAGAAAGGTTTTCGAAACACCCTGCCGTAAATTTATTCCCATTTATATTTTACTAATGAATATTTTTTTATGCCAATGGAAAGTTAGCGAACTTAGATGTGTTAAAGAGATTGTTCTGTATTTTCCATTGTCAGTGTTTACGAAAATAAAGGGTAATTACTTTGAAAGTGATATAGTTCATGAAAACAAAGAAAAATTATATTCACTCTAAAAGATAAATGTGTAAATTGGTCACTTTTACATAAATATATTTGTAAATTTTCAAAGTTACATTTTTGTCTTAAAATTTACACTATTATTATAAAGATTTGTCTGTATTTATATGTGCTTGTCGGCTTAATGGAAGTGTGTAATTTGCTGTCCCTTCAAAAATTCAAACAAATTTCTAATCGTAGAAATTTTTACGGATTTTCCCAAACTGGTGTTTTAATTTAAATTTACATATTACACAAATATCTATGTATTTTCCATATTATACAGAAATATGTGCATTTCTGTGAACACAATAAATATTTATAATTGAAAATCTAAACTTGTGTAATAGTAACTGAATGGTAAAGATGGTGCTTTGGAGAGTTAAAGTTTCACAGTTTCTCTTCCATTTTCGTAAATATTGCTTGTTAATTGTATATTGAATTAAATAGAGGATTTCTCCTTCTATGTAAATGCACATTTAAAAATTTGTGATTGAAATTGATTAAAAAAATCGATAATATATGCAAATAGTATTGGCATCACAATTTATATATTTTAATGAAATTATATTTTATATTGTATTTATTTAGATTATACAAATTCTATACACAAATTATGCATATGATTTTAGGCCTTCAAAACAACTCTAACAAAGAGATGCAGTAAATATAATTTCCGACAAATCTGTTTTTTGAAAAATAAGATTAAGCTACTTTGTGGTCTTAAGAGGCTAGTTCAGTCACATGAAAAGACTCGCTCACTAACGCTAATCCTATGGAGGAAAGTTTTAAATATATCTCGTTTGCATTTTTAATTAAGACACTTCCATTTTGGGAAGCAGTTTCGAAAGTAAAAGCGCAGCTCTTGAAAAAATCTGCGAAAAAAAAAAAAAAAAAAAAAAAAAAAAGAGCAGATATAGAGATCAATCTCAGCTATCCAATAAAAAAAAAGAAAGCTAAACTAAAACGAAAGAGAAACTAAAAAGAAGATGTAGAAAGAAAAGAAAGAAAGAAAGAAAAATCATTTAAAAATATTAAAATCAAACAAACTATCTTTTTTAATTTCTGCTGTAGGATTAGCATTAATTAATTTTTAGCATATTACTTGAAAAACATTAAAAAAGTTATTTTAACTTTTTTTTTGTATTTTTCGTTAAAAATCATTAAAAATTCCCTATAACTAAAATTTTAAAAATTTGAATGCGTCTAAACAAGTTTATTTTTAGTAACATTTGTTAACACGTATATAGATAGCATTTTTTTTAAAAAATCTGAAAAATTGGGCATAAAGTATTTCGCATGGAACATTTTGAAATCATGAAAACGACGAAAATATTCATTCTGAGAAAAACAGGTTTTAGTAAGTACAACGGTTATAATTGCTTAATATTTCCCTACTTACACAGTTTCAGTTATATATAAGGGATATAATATCATTTCTAGCTTATATATAAGTGTTTTATGTTTTTATGGTAAATTCACATAAAATGTAGGGCTTCGACAGTAATTTATGCAAAGGGCGTAAAGTATCTGAATTTTAAAAAATCTTCTCAAAACTAATTTTTTTATTGTCTGATGATTTTTTTTTTCATTTTTCTGGAAATATTTATGGTATAAATACCTCTTATCGTACAAGTTTTTGTTAAATATATTAAATAGTTGTTGATAAATAGAATTTTTTTTTTATTTTACGTTAAAAAAATTGGGGACAAAAAGCAACTCTTCTAAATACATTCTAAACAAATGCTAAAAGAAACAGTTAAAAGTTACAGTTAAAGTATTGTTTTGCGAAATCACAAAATTAATAAGTATTCAGTGCAAAATAATAACATTGAGTAAGGTAAAACGAAAAACTAGACTAAATTTTACGGATGCGAATCGGCGAAAAAGTAAACAAAAGGGCGTGGCAGAGTCAGCTGATTGGACAAAAATGCTTGTAACTCCAGTAAAAATAGTGGAAATTGAAAAATTCTTTTTTACGTTCAATAGCAGGGAATTCATATAATGTTATTATGCTAAAAATTAAAATTCGACAATTTGATGATTTTTTGCGATTTTGAAAGCCCGCTGTATCTTTAAACTTCAGTAGTTAAAATCAGCAATTTTGGCACATCGCTTGCATGCATGAGTGGACTTCTTTTAATGTCTATCATACGGGATGAGTCAAAATGAATGTGATGAAAATACAAGCAACGTTAAATATCTGTACTGACTTTAATCATAAAAAATATATCGAGAGCGATAGTGCAACTAGATAAGTTAACCTGGCAACAACGAAAAGACTGCCTATTACCGAAATCGCAACTAGAAACATTGTTATTCAAAATGACGACATCCCCACACGACAAAATTTACTGCGTGTTAGAATATGCAAAAATTTCAGCTGTTGTTCTTCAGAGGCATTTCCGAGATAATTTTTTTAAAGAACTATCTCACCGTCAAAAGAACATAAGCTGGTTGAAGCAAGACTTGCAATTAAAGCAGCGAATTTGGTACATGTCGGATTATAATGCTTTTAAATAATAGAGGCGACTGATTTTGACAAGATTAGATTGTGTTTCCCCGAAATGCGTAAAAGTTACATGTTATTTTCCTCCTTATTTGGCAAAGGTGAGGAGTAAAGTTGTCAAGGTCTGTCGCATCTGTTATTTAAAAGGACTATAAGGAAAGGGCATGTTTACAAACAAATCCTTCTGTTAATCAATCTACTACTACATTTTTATCATAGCGATCATTGCAGAAATCATCTTTACGTCGTAAGTCAATCCTATCATAGGTCTCTTTAGGGACCAATCAATTTGCCGGAACAGAAGAGTACAGTAGGAGTCGCAGGAAAAACACCGATGTTTCTTGCTGACCCACAATGATACCAGCTGCCCTTTCCTTATATGTAACATTGGATAGTCTAGCAAAATTGTGATTGGAATTGGATTACTACGTATACATTTGTCTTGTCACGGGCGCACCCCACATCTAACGTATTTAGTAACTCTACAGTTATAGTTTCACCATAAATTTGTATTTAAGAAAATAAACAAATTACAGTAGTCACAGTCATGTTTTCTTTGTGTCCCAGTCATTTTGAATAACCCTGCATTTCGCACAAAATAAAGTCTATTGGATAATAGTCTGTTGGATATATCGGTAAAATATCTGCATTACCGCTAAACATGGGCGTCAAAAGTAGTACTATATCCTCTAAATTATGAACGAAGCAGTGGATTGAAAATGATCATTTTTACACAAAAAATGTTTGTTTCAGTTATTTGTATCATCTCTCAAATCTTGTAAACACGGTAGTGAATTATTCTATATAAACCAAGAAATGATGAAAAAAATTATTTAAATCCTGATAAATGTCTAAACATTAATGTAACGATTTTTCTTGCATATTTGAAGAAGATATGGATGAGCTGATAGATTTCCGACGGCTTAAAAGTATATATAGCAACTTCACATATCCCGATGAAAAAAAAAGTATTTTGACAGTTTTTTGCATTTTACAGTTTTTTTTTTTTTTTTAGCATTTTAACATATAACTCTAAGAAGAGGATCCAAAATAGAATTCTTGTAATCAACTTTACTATTCAATATTTTAATAAATTGATGACAACTATTTTTCGTCTTTTAAACAAAAAGCTCTTCCTATGGGTGATACTTATTGCATTATTTGAAAAAAAATTTCAAGTTTTCTCGTTCCTGTTACAAAGGAATGTATATAACAATGGTACTGTTTTTAATTGAAGTATTTGTGTGCACAGTATTTTTATTGTATAAGGATGAAAATTATGTATATTTTTGTGAAATAAAATAACACAAAACTGCCGTGAGTAGAACTACAGATATATAAAAAAAAAAAAAAAAAAAAAAAAAGCGAATTAGTCCCCATATCGCATCAGTCCCCATATCACGTCATTAATTTATTGTGAAACTTTTACATTAAAGCTTTTTTATGCTGTCTAGTTTAGAAAAGATCAATTATGGAATTTTCAATTATGAAATAGTAATGTATGAATGTTATTGTAGCCGAATATTAGAATTTGTAGAATCATCTGGAGTGCTCAGTTACTGCTTACCTTAATTCTTTATTTTAGATCGGGATTTTCAGTCTGACTAAAAAAATGCAGTATTTAATTCGTCTAACTCTTTAACGTAGCCCTTTATGCTTCAACATTACTTTTAGTTCCATTAAATGAAATGCAATACAAATTTGTTTAATTCGTTTAAATATTTATCTTAACCTTTTATGCTCCAACGTTATTTTTAGTCCCATTAAAGAAAATACAATATAAATTTATTTAATTCGTCTAACTCTTTAGCGTAACCCTTTATGCTCCAACGTTAATTTTAGTCCCATTAAATGAAATGCAATACAAATTTATTTAATTCGTTTAAATATTTAGCTTAATCTTTTATGCCTAAACTTTACTTTTAGTCCCATTAAAGATAATACAATATAAATTTATTCAGTTTGTCTAACTGTTTAGCGTAACCCTTTATGCTCCAACATTACTTTTAGTCCCATTAAAGAAAATGCAATATCATCAATATAATAAAAGTCCTGTGACTGTCATGAACACTTCTGGGCTTACCCACTTCACTCTTTATATGCTATGCAGCCAGTTTCATGTTAGCCAGCGCCGGTGATGTGTCGCCAAATTATTGTACTGATTATTGCTATTATAAGAGCATTTGGCTGCCATCAACAGTTTGTCGTGATGACCACTTTGCTTTTCTTAGGCCAAGCGGCCAGTTTTAATCAAAATTATTTTTAAGGATAAATCTGTATAAAAGTTATACTTTTATAGAGATCGCTTGAAAAAAAATACTATTTAAGAGATGAAATACATTGCACATTTTGAGATTACATCAGTGAAATTTAAATTAACTTTCCAAAATCTGTTTCCACCAAAGTAAACAAAAAAAGATTCATTCTCCAATGATTGGAAAAAAATAATTTATTGAGGTAATAATTCATGTAGCAAGTTTTCCAACCATCAATCTTGCCATGCAAAAATAATTCCAGCATATAATCCAATCAAACTTCAGTTTCATTCTGCAAGGTGAAATACTGTACAACTCAACTTTCGAAACGTTTTCTTGACAAAGTGAAATGTAAAAAGGCCAACTCACATAATATTTAATATACAATTAAATGATTGGCATTAAATGAACGATATTTTGGTTTAATATAAGGTATACATCATTAAAGGAAATTTACAGAAAAAGTCAATGACCAAATCATAAGACCTGGAGACCAAACTGGTCGCCAGGGCGGCTAGTATATAAGATTTATTTAAGAGTATATGTTATTTTTCATACAAAATATTTTGCTGGATATAATTATTTTACTGGAAATAAATATTGAAGAGGAGTAAATTTCTGATTTATAATTCAGAACATATAGAGTTAGTTCAATAGTATGATAGGATATTTTTTAAAATATGACAAAAACCGTTTCCCCAGAATTCACCATTTTTTTTCTTTGTTTCGCAATTTTTCAGCATACCTTTAAATTTTTAAGGTTTCAATGGAAATTTAAAGCTGTTATGTGTTTTGTAATTCCGCAACCGAATATTTTTGGATTTTTTTTTTCCTTTTTATCGAAACGGATAAAGTATCAAAAATAAAAGCACGATATTGAGGTTCGGGATTATTTATTCATATTAATTATGCATTAAACACTAAATTTGCAATGCTAATTTTATTTTAATACTATTCAATACGTTCGTAGATAAGCATTGTATGCATTATGATAATTTTTATCCTTCTGAAAAAGTGAAAACAAAATATTTTCAAATATGTTGAATCGAAAAATAAAAAAAAATGACGATTCTGATCAAATAATACATGAAGAGAGAGAGAAAAAAAAAACCCGCACATTCTTTTGATTTTATATGTGATATATTTGAAATTCTTCGAGCACTTCTAACCCGTTTTTTAAAAGAGAAAGTATCGCATGTCCACGGCTATCTTACCGGTGAGACCTATCACAGATTTTATTTCAACCAGTTTCATTTGTTTCGGAAAAACAATATTCTACCAACTCATGCATAAAATATTCCATCGTTGCCAATATTTTCCATACAACATTTAATATCCTTTCCACACACCTGTGTGTTCCACCACGCACCCACACGCACATTTCCATCACTAACGAACCTGTTCACTCTCTCTATCTCTCCATTGTTTTCTCAAAACGATCGTTCTGTTCCAGGTGCTTCAACGCGAGATAGAAGAGCGTGGTAAAGAAATCAACTCCCTGGTTCGTCGCTGCCAGCCTGCTACAGATGGCGCTGCCGACGGCAAAAATCCTACCAGGCTCTCTCGATACGCTCGACACCTGGAGCGAAGCTGGCATCACATCTGGATCCGCTCGCTAGAGAATCAGTGCCACACAGAACAGTACTTGAAGAGACACTCAGCTGTTTTAGTGAGTTGTTTAATTTATCGTCTGCTCATAAATTTATTATCCGGTTTTCTACACTTGTGATTTATCAGTTTGTTGTTTTGTTACACCGACGTTTTTGTTGTGATACGTTACGGATAAAGTGAATTTTTTACGTGGACTTTTTTGCATCTCTGTTTAAAAGGTAAGCTCTTTAATTTTAGTCAGCGTTGATCTCTGTTTATAAGTTTGGGTTTCGGTTTCACTTCGACATGCCGGTTGATTGCCTCATCATTATCTAGTTATGCGAGGGAGGTACAAGTCCCCCATGGAGAAATTATTTCTGCTGTGTTTTTACAATATTTGCAGCAAGAATCTTCAAAAGAAAAAAAAAAGTGAGGTACTAATATTTGAAAAAAAAAAAAAAAAAAGATTATACTATAAAAAAACGGGCTGAAAAGCCTTCCTTTTTTATTACACTTAAAAATTGTTATAATTTAAAAATTTTAAAATAATATTGTGGTGTCATAAATATTAGAACAATAATAATTTCATTAAGCAAAATTTTTAAAGCGTAAACATTTTCCAAAATTTCATTAACACTTTTATTTTATTATTTTACTTTATTATTATTTATTTATTTATTTATTTATTTATTTATTTATTTATTTATTTATTTATTTATTTTTACATTTTTAGTGTGTAAATAGATTCATGCATATACATTATCTTAAAAAAATAAAATAAGTAAATAAACGATACATTTATATAGAGAAATAAATTTTATATCTATTTTTTTCTTTAAATCAAGATGCTATTATTATTATTATTATTATTATTTTATAGTTGTGTGTCTTCAAATGGAAAATAGATTTCGAAGTTTTGAATTTTAATAAAGAGAAGATAATTTCTTACAATCAAAAAAAAAAAAAAAAAATGTATCTATGCATTTTTTTTTTTTTAAATATATATAGAATTAAAATTTATGCTTCAATATAATCAAAACTATACTATTAACGATTTCAAGCATTGTCAGAGAGACAATGTTACAGATCTAAAAAATAACATTTTTTATAGAAAAGTAAAATTATTTCTAATATTACTGAAAATAAAACTGTTTCAAATAATTAGAATATTATATTTTTTTAAAAAGAAAGAAAAAAAAATTTGAAAAATTAAAATGCATATTCTTTGAATTTTATAAGTTCAAAGTCAGCTTCGACATTGTATCCCCGGCAATAGACTTTAGTTCTTAATAATAATTTGATTTTTGTTTTTCTAAATATTTTTGTGATCTGTTTCTATTATTTATATCTATTATTTATATCAATTTACTTACTTTTTCTAGTACTATTTTCTATTAATCTAATTTAATAATTTAAAAAGCTATGCGGATAGTTTTTCGAGATAAATTATTTACAAAAGCATATTTTTTCTTCATTTATTTAGGAACTGAAACTGGTATTTCATGTTATTTTCTTTGTATTATTCTCTTATTAGTTAAAAATTAATAAAAACAAACAAATTTAATAGGTTTAAAAAGTGTTTATGAAAAATAAATAAATAAAACAAAAATTATTTCATTGCAAATGGATCAGTACCTTTATTATAGGTCTCTCAATGGCGAAAGTTATTACTTTCAATATTCATTAACAAAATAAATAAATAAATAAATAAATAAATAATTCACGAAACTTGAATTAAGAGAAAGTACTTAATATATATTTTTTCTGATTATTTATTTTTATTATTGTTCATTTTATGGATATAAAATTTTTCTCTGATTTTTCTTTTATATATATTTGTCACCGGCACGGTCATATTTTCTTACAATGAAAATATTTCATTTTCCATTATTTTGTCATATTTACTTATTTTAGCTTAAAATATTTTTGCTGCAATTTTATAAATTCTTCAAAAAATTAACTTTGAATTGCTCTTTATTTTTTCGCTTCTCTGCAACATTTCTCTTAAAATAATGTAACATTAACAATTTATGTCTATTTAAACAACCATAATACATTTTTTAAGTACAATATTTTAAGTGTACAGGTTGATACTTGTACAGCTAGTTTTCCAGTTTTTTTTTTTTTTTTTTTTTTTTTTTTTTTTTTTAACAATCAAATGCCAGTTTTTTTTTTTTAATAATAAATCTTGTTAAAAGTGCGAAATTTCGTCCTATTTAAAGAGAAATTTCCTATAAAAAAATTACTGGTACCAAATAATTTCCTGAATCTTGATCTTTCAGGATCCATACAAACCTTGGTATAATATTGTAATGCCTGTAAAACGTACTTCCTGTTAATACATGTTTTCTTTTACTTCATTTACCCACTTATTTTTCTTTGATTGTAAATACGGCACATCTAGAGATTCACCAAATGTTATCGCTATCAGAGCATCAAATCTAGATTAACAGATTTGATGCTCTAGATTAATCCTTTTATAAGTAATAATAACGTGTTTATCTTCCTTGGAATCTTTAATTTTTTATTACGGGTTTTTCAAAGCGGAAATTTTTGCCCTGTTTATTTTTAAAAATGATTTAATTAAAAATGCAAGTTTTTCAATTTAAAATTTCTAGTAAGAGTAATTACGAATTCTGTGCTCTGTAAACGTCACTTGTACACAAAGCTTGTCGAGACCGGATTAAAAGGAATTTCAACTCTACTATACACTGTTAAAAATTTCTCTAAAAACTCAAAAACAAAAGCGAGTCTCTCTTTAAATTTACACTGGGCCTCGGTTAAATGCATTTGATCGAGTTTTTCGGTCATAATTTTACCGACATTTCCCTTATATTATACACAAATCCCTGTAGGGATTTTGTCTTTATTTAAAAATATTTTTATCTTTGTTAAAACCTATAATTCAAAATATACCTTTTATAAAATATTTGCAATTTTAGTAGAAATATTAAAAACGATAATTTATTTTATTTAATTTCTTTTTTTTTTAAAGCCAGAATAATCTAGAAAGGGAAGTATAAATTTTTTGGTGTTCGTGGGGATTTTTATCGGTTTTTTCCTGCTGAATGATAAAAGACATATTTTGAAAAAAAATAACAATAGCTCCTGTTGATCAGTCAGAAGAGTGCTTTTCCACTATCAAGTGGTGTCGGATTCAACTCCAGGACGGCTTGAATGAAATTGTGTAAAGAATAAATTATACAGCAGTTCAACATTTTTCGAAAAATTCAAATTCTTTCAGGCTCAAAGAAGACTGAGTGATTTGCTGATTTTGGAAACTAAATTAAATTATTATCATTAAAAATAAAATAAATATATTAAAAATAAAATAAATTTACAAAGTCTTGTGTATTTTTACGAAGTTAATGTACTGAGTCTACCGTAAATTTACCGAATAATTTCTTTGTTATTTAAGGAGACTTGTATCTTTTAAACACGTTGAAAATCAACAAAGACATTGAAAGTTTAAATTAGCATAACTCCATTATTTTTTTTATGTATAGACATGAAATTTTGGATTTTTATTAAACAGATTATACTTTTTAATATAATACCACTCGATACTGATTAGTATTTTACAGAATTTGTGTATTGTTGAAATTAAAACATCTCTTTTTTTCACTCTATAAGTCATTGCGCTCACGATATCTTAAGAGCGTATGTATGGATTATTATGAAATTCAGTGTAGCTATTAAACAGATATGTGTGCATAAAATGATCTAGTTTTTAAATATTTAAAGTGGTAATAATTTTAGTTATGACTAGTTTTATTGATTAAAAAATATAATTTTTTTGATTTTTTTAAACAAAAATATTGATTTTTATAGTTAATAAAATAATTTTGATCCAAGAGTAGGTCATTTTAAAAATACATTTATGCCTATTATATACATTAAGTTTCATAAAAATCCATACATTCGTTTCAAGCTATCACGCGCGAAATGACTTACGGAGTAAAATAACCAGATGTTTTAAATTCAACAGTACACAAATTCTGCAAAAGACTAGTCAATATCTAGGGTAATGTATTAAAAAACATAATCTGTTTAATCAAAATCCAAAATTTTATGCTTATACATAAAAAAATAAAGGAGTTACGCTAATTCAAACTTTCAGTGTCTTTGCTGAGTTTCATCCTGACTGCCGCCAGCTGATTTTTTCACACACTAAGCTGCAGGTTTCACTGCAACATAAGCAATATTTAAATTAGTATAATTCCACAAATAAAACCCAGTTCTGAAAAATTAAGTTAGGATTGATGCTATCAAGGATTATACACCGATACTAATAACATATTTTGTATCAGGTTGGAAAAAATATCTTTTTTTAGTATTTTTAATAAATTACAGAGAAAACAACATTACAATATTACGCTTTGGCTGAGCAGTCAGGGGGTTTAAAGGTGCAAGAGCCCTTAACAGAATCTTTGTTTTTCTAATCTCTTCAATTATACTTAAGACTTAAGATAATGGATTACTCGTAGATTCTCTGTAATTTCACACAAACTTTTTTTTAACAGGGTACGTTTCTATATTCTAATTCATCTAAGAAAATCACGAAATTTATCACATTATATTGTATTATACTTTACAGAAATAATGTACAATGTAATTATTATCATAATTAGCTTTTTACATTTAATCATAAATAAATATAAATTAATAGCAAATTATTGGTCTAGGTGTTGTTTGTTGCGAATAGATATTACTTGTACACGAGCAAATCTAAATAAACAGTTATTCTTTCTTTCTGTTTTTGTTTGTAGTAGCTACATTTGACTTCCTTGAAGATTATTCGATTAAAAATAAAGAAATAAATAATCATGCTACATTATATTATATTATATTATATTATATTATATTGCATCTTTTTTTAAAAAAGAATAGCTAGAATAAATAATATACAAATTATTTTTGCATTATTTATAAATTAAGAAAAATTCATTAATTCATCAATTCATTTCTCAAATTATTCATCCAAGCATTATTTTTTGCAAATAAATATACACTTTTTAAAAAATGTTGATTTTATGGTGATTTTACGCGATAAAAACCTATCTGCCAGGAGGGCAATACTGAAAGTTTAATCTTAAACGTTCTAAAAATATTTAGGTAGAATATTTCTTGATTTTCCGCTTACTAGATCTGTCTCGTAAAGCATTAGCAAAAAATTTTTCTTTACGAGTCCAAAATAAGTATAAATGAGGTATTTCACAGTATACAATGTAAAAAAAACTGATTATCATAAAAAAACTGCATTAATTACCAACTTTTAGTTATTTTAACAGATTTTTCCGTAAACTAAACAGTTTACATATTTCCTCCGAAATAAAATCTGTTTTAATTACGAACTTTCTATTATTTTAACGGAGTTTGGAGCAAAATAAACGATTTATAGTTTCTTTTTCCTTTTTTAGTATGTGAATTAAACATATGTTTACCGGCGTCCTGGGTGGTAGTTTTTTTTAAATTAATTAATTTATTCATTTATTTGTAAAATCAACAAGTTTATAAAAGTGTATTACTTGCACACTCATGCAGATAAAAAATTGAGCAATGAAAGAAGCTACAGAGAGAAATTATGCAGACAAAACAGCCTCATAAAATATAGTATAAAAATTAGATTAAGAACCAATATTGATTAATTGTGTTTCATTCAGTTAATTTTACCACGTGATAATAGGTTACTCTGCTATTTCTCATTTCGGATTAGATATATAACGCTTTGTTTTTGGCGAAAGTTAATACGTAATTGAATTTTACGAAAATAAATAAAACATTAATGCATAACTAAATCAAAACCTCCTTGTATAATTAAGTAAATTAAGTAAAAATACACTAATTCGTAAACAAACTACATGTTCTTAACTTTTGTTACACTAGTAATGCTATATCCACTTCCTGTTTTCTAAAATTTGCTGTTTATCATCCTTATTTCTTCAAATATCACTATAAAGGTTACCTTTTTTTATTATTGACTTAATTCAGAAATGCATTTCTGAGCACATGCATATTTTGGCAAGAACGTAATAGTGCTTTAGAAGGAAAAATGTTAATCATTTATTTAATTTAGGCGTGGAAAAAAATACATATACTAGAAAATAAGAATTCTTCTTTTTCAGAGTTTAGTCTCACCTCCGATGAAAAAAAAAAAAAAAAATGTATGTATGCTTATAAACATAGATAGCATAAAACATATTTCACTTTTAAGATTTAAAATGCACTTTTTATTTTATATAAAGAGAAGTCATTTGCATCCATTATTAATTCCATATTTACGATCCATTCTTAAACAATAAAAGTATGCATACACTGTCAGAAAAATTCGTCAATATACACTAAGTTATCCTCATTTTTTCACAAATAATTTCGTACTCACAAATAACGTATTTTATCTGTGAATTCATTGCGAACGTCGAAAAATGAGGAAAAGATTCCGTTTATTTCTAGCACGCATGCGCATTGGGTCTGTTAGTAATAAATTCGAACTTAATTTTAATATGAAAAACAAAATATTCTATAGATTAAAATGTCTAATTTAGTTTAAAAAGACAAAAAGGTTTTCGAATTTAAAAATAAATAACAATTACTTTCTTTATTCATTCAAAAATTCTCACAGTTTGTTGTTCAAAGTTGGATAAGTTGAATAAAGTTGAATATTCTAAGTTATTTCTAAGATAAATATTCGCATATAAAATATACTTTAAATGAACACATTTAAAAGATATTTTAATTAAAAAATAAAAGGCAAAAAAAAAAAAAAATTTGATATTATTAAAAAAATTTTATCGAATAAAAATAGAACATCCATGTTTTTTCTCTAACAATCTACGTAATATATTTAAAATTCACATTTTTATACTATATTAATACTAAACGTAAAAAAAAAAAATAGCCACAGTTTCTTTAAAGATGAAATCTTTCGGAGATTAACTGCAAAATTAAAAGCTTTTTGACAAAATACACCGAACGACATCCATATGAAATGAACGCTTTTATTTCAAAGCAAAGACATCATGTAGAATCGTGGCGCCAAGGATGAGCGCTGGCCTTGTAATGCTGGGGTCGTGAGTTCGATCCTCACCTCTTCCCCATTGATATTTCCAAAACTTTTTCCAAGTGACGGATATTTTTCCTCTTTTGACGGAAAAAAATATAAACGGAAAATCGTCAATCTACAGGCAATTTCTGGCAGCAGTGCTGCCAGTACATTTTCTGTGAAAAGACGGAAGTTTTTTTTGAGAGTGTAAGATGCCACTATCGTGGAATAATACACAAACCCAGCTAAAAACGATGTCGTCATTTAAAAAACTCAAAAAAAAAAAAATCGGTTATTTAAAGATTTGTGTGATTTTATTTGTCTGTAATACTAATGTGATTATGAAAATTAAATGTAGTTGATAAAATAGTTCATGTTTATTCAGAAACCATTCATCTATATTTTTTCAAAATTTGGAAAATTTTACTACACACTGATAAATAAAATTGTATTCTTTCAACTTTTTGATAGGAATTAAGTAAATGAGGAAAATAAGTCACAGAAATATTCTTTAAAATTCATTTTTATAGTAGATGTTCTTGGCATAGTATGCAGTATAATTACTTTTTTTTTCAGTTGTTATTAGAAAATGGCAACAAAAAGGATATTTACTATGTACACGTTATGTCACAAAATTTTACTACAACAGTAAATTTATACTCTAATTCCCGCTTTTAAAACTAATTCTTTAACGAAATATCATGTTTGAATCGCCGTTTTGTAACAATAATCGATAAATCTCACTGATAATTGTTTAAAAGCTCTTAGCTGCTTCATTGTTACCAAAAAGGGTAACTACAGTTGAAAGCTTTTGCAATCACTTAAATCATTTCCTTTGTATAGGTGCGGATTTAAAATCTATCGGCCCGGATGCGCTTTTAATTATAATTCATCAGATCAGATCTGATTATAATGAACTAGTTGATGTACCAGCCAGTGACCTGTAACTAAGCAATATCACTTGAATTAATCGTTAATGCTTAAACCAATCCTTAAAGTTAATACAATATCATCTTTAATTTAATACGCTGTGTGATCTTTATCGTGATATGTTACAACTGAACTCACGGGGATATTGTTTCGTGGGTATTTTTAAATATTTCCGTAACTTTTAGTCAGATTAATTGTGTTAGAATTAAATGATGTATACACGTAATATAAAAGACTGAAACAGACTTCATTTAAAAATTCAAGAGTAAATAATTTAATAATAAAAATTAGTAATGTATAATTTATTTTATATGATTAAAACTTTCTGCGTATAAAATATTTTATAATTAAATGACATATAAATGCATTGTAAAATACAGAAGCAGACTTTATTTAAGAATTTAAGCGTAAATAATTTAATAATAAAAAATAGTAATGTATAGTTTGTTTTATATAATTGAGAACTTTTTATATAAGTAAAACTTTCTGCATAAATAAACCATTATTATTTGTGTGAACTTTTAGAAAACTTTTAATAAAAACGTGTCTAAATTCCTGTTTTTTTTTTTTTTTTTTTTTTTTTTTGTTTTTTTTTAGTATATTTAAAAACATGAAAGAAGATTTAATTATAATACATTTTTTTTTCAAAAAAGCGCATTATCTTTTGAATGAAAATGTTTTGCAGAAATTTATCACATAGTACTACTGAAATTCTTGTATATTCTAAGAATTCATCATGGTATGAGACTTTATTTTGATAATGTATATGTTCTTTATTTAATAATATGAATGAAAAAAAATAATTTCCAATATACATTAACGAAATGTTAAAGGAGTTTATCAATCAGATCTCTTAGTAAGCTCCGTAATAGTTAACATATTGGCGTAAAAAGCATTCCTGTTTTTAAAATATGTACCCCGGATAGTATTTTTATTTTTTTATTCTTTTCCTTTTAGTAAACAAATTATTTCTAAACTGTCCACCTAATTTAATTTTATGTATGATAATCTTAACGAGCTGTAAATAAGGCTTTATCCTTCAACAATTGTGTCATAAAAGTGCGCAAGACATACTTAATCATGCATTTATGAAAATAATAATGCCTCTAACTACAAGTGCAATCTTGTGTTATTTCGTTTTACATGTTGTAAATTTCACAAGAAATTTTTTAATAAATTAGCACATTTATAATTCAAAAATATTTTGTCAAAGATAATTTGAGTAATAAAAGTTGGCCTTTCCAGAATTTATAGTGAGGATATTGAAAATACTTGTGACTTATTTATGTTGTAGTTACAAAAATAGAGATTACGGTTTCGAATCCAGTTTCTTGCTTGAATGCACATTATGAGTCGGCTTTTTCTTGAAAGAGGTTTATTTAATCTTTGCGTTAAAAAAATAACCATTCTGCCCAAATCAATCCTTTAATTGTGTACGAATATATACATTTCGTTTTATTTATGTTTTTTACCGTAAAATAACAAAAGAAAAATATGCATATATTTGGATCTATTAAAAAATATTACAATATTTTTTTTAATTTTTAAATACTCTTTTGAAACAATGAAGATGTTACATTTTGGCGTTATGTGCTGCAATTTATTTTCTGCGTCATATCATTTTGTTGAATTTATTTACCTTAAACTCCTTATTTTTCGAGAGCATTTGTGAAATCAGGAAAAAAGATGGAAAATGCATTAATTATCTTTCGTATATCTTTAAAGTCTTCGATATTCATTAATCATCCTCAAATCCCATTATTATCCATTTTCAAAATAAATAACTATATAAAATAATCATTTACTTACATTACTTTCTTCATCATTTCGTTTTCTTTCATTGAATGTATTCATTGACAATCAATAATGGAAATGATAATAATTATTCTTATCTTACACTTTCTAAACTTTCACTTGAAATATTCACGTGATTCGTCAATTACAGGCTTAATTATTTAGTAGCTGTGTGTGTGTGATGTGTTTATTTGAGCTACATGGAAAAAACACTGTAAAAACATATTCGCGTGACTAATTTAAGACTTTTGTCCTTTCTATATTTCTTTTTCCTAAAGTATTCATGTATTGTATTTTTCACTTATAAAAAGTTATTTAAAAACAGTGCATTTTTTTAAACTTTTTTTAATATAGAATAACATGAATCTATTAAAATCTGAATAAAAAATTTAACAATGAGGTTGAAATGTGAAGAAAAAAATATTTAATTTCAGTAATGATAAATGTTTATAACATGCAAAAAAGGAAAAAAATGTTAATATTAAATAAAATGTTATAAAAAATACAATTATTACGTTTTATATCATTAAATTAATAGTATTTTTAAATAATAAATGCTGTAAATATCGTACCAAATTAAAATTTATCTGAAATTTGTCAATTATTTTGAATTTTAGGAAATAATAAGCGTTCATAGACTAATTTGAAGCTTTATACATGTATTTTTTGTTACATATAATATAAGCAAACAAACTAAAATGGGCTTAAACACTTAAAATTTGGATGAAGAAACCGAAAAAAAATTCCACACAGTTTTGAAAAATATCATTAATTTAATTTCATGTGATTTTGTGCATTTTGTCATTTTTAAAGGTTATTTTGATTATATTTATATGCACAAATCGTATAATTATAAATAAACTTTTTTTACGAATTGGATATTTGCAATTAAATGAAAAATTGCCCAGGTTGGGTATCGAACCCAGATCCTTGGCTTACAAAGCCATTGCTTTTGCCGTTTAAGCTAACTGGGCGATATCCGGCTGGGATTTCTCGCTCAGATAACCTTATTTGCCATAATATTTGGTCTGTCATTTAGACAGCTAAGAAGAATAAACCGCAGGTAATAGAACTCCATATAACGATGGGTACGTAGATATATTATTATTTTAGCGCAAACTGATTGGTAAATTTATCATACGAACTGAATATTTCCAACTGAAATTTAAACTGAAGAAAATTTATTCAAAATTAACTTTTACATAAATAAATAAATTATAATTTATTGCTATTATTTTTTATGTTTTTATTCAACTCTATAGCCTTTCATAATTTTCTATTATTATAAACTAATTGTAGAACATACAATTAACTGAAATAAATTAACAGCTACGACTCTGACATCAGTATAAGAATATTTGGTCAGATTACAATAATTATTTTAACAGTTGTGTTTCAGTTTTAAAAAGAACAGCCACATATTTATGTTAATAAAAAATCACAGTTACAAAAAAAATAAAAAAAGACAATTTTTCTTATTATTGTTGTTAATTTTATGATAAATTACTGCAAATAAATCTTATTTGTTAGCTAGCTGAATCATTATATGTTCCATGACATTGCCATTTAAGAAAAGAAAAACCTTAAGAAAGGTATCGGATACCACTTCTTAGGCAACAGGCTTCATTATACTCGTTGTCGCTTTTTTTCATTTTGAAGGTGTCTCATTAATTTGTGATGTAATTTTAAGGAAGCCATAGTTTCAACGTTTGTTATGCAAGCAGACATTTTATTGGTTTGGTGTACTTGTAAAGTGCATGTTACATGTCACGTAACAGAGCAATTCCATATTCGGGAAAATAAATGAGTTATGTTATATGTGAGAATATTTGGACACATTACAACGGTTTATTTAACAATTATATTTCAGTTATAAATAGCAACAACATGTTTATGTTAATAAAAAAAAACCATAATTAAAAAAATAATAAAAACATAATTCAGTTTTTTAACATTATTATTCTTGTCAATTTTCCGATAAATGGCTGCAAAAAAACTAACTAAACTAAAAAAACTAAAAAAAAAAAAAAAAAAAAAAAAAAAAAGAATATAAAACCGAAAAAATTTAAAACTTAAAACTTTTAAAAAACTAAAAACTGTTAAAAAGCTAAAAACTTTAAAAACTAAAATTTAAAAAAAAGAAAATAATAATAATAATAATAATAATAATTTTCAAAAATAAATTGAGAAATAGGTTTCAAACAAATTACATTTAAAAGTACCTTTTTTTCTCTATAGAACTATGTTCCCTGTGTAAAATTTGAAAATGTGCGATGTTTAGATGTTTAAATATTTGCAATACCAAAAATTGTAAAATTGAAATTTCATTTTAAATTTGTTAATGATTGGTCCAGCAATATTAATCTTTAATCCATGGCGTGCGTAATATAATACTTTATTATTACATAAGCCAAGTTTTGATCATCATAAAAATGAAACCAACGCAAGACGTCCTAAAAAAAAAAGAGGTCTGACTATAGATTTTACCAATTGCAATTCCATATTTTTAAAAATTCTCTATTAATTTCAACATTACACAAAAACAATTACATGCCCCTGAAAGGTTTACCGGCTTATAACCTGGGAGGCGGAAGCACAGACAATCACCTCATTGAGTTCACGGATGAAAACCTAGGATTAGTTAAATCTCGATTCGCATATTAAAACGCAATCGGTCGGCCAACTTATATCTTAGTGCAAAATCCCCCGAAAACTCGATTTTAAAGGTTGACTGGCAGATTCACCATTGTGCTTTTCTGCACCTAAAAGTATGAAAACATAGAGAATTAGGATCATTAAAACATAATGGTAAACCTATAAATCAACCACTAGAATAAGCTATTTCAGCATTTTACAACAAGATATGATTCGGCAGACTGACTGAATTTTAATATACCAATCGAGATTTAAGTAATGCTAGATTTTCGTCCGTGAAATTGATGAGGTGATTGTCTGTGCTGCCACCTCCCGGTCTATTATTGCTTCTCGATCTATTACAACCTCTCTAACACATACTCAATGCTCGAGTCATGCTATATTTCATGCTTAAAATATAATCACACCTTTACTATCCCTTATCCTACCACTTTCATTGTCTTAAATTTCTAAGTCTAAAAATGCTAATAAGCTAAAAATAATATCCCTAATACTAAAAATATAATCCTTAATACTAGAAAAGAAAGATGCGATTATTTTACTTATGACCCTGACCTGAATACAGATATTTCAATTTATTATATCTGTATTCATTCCCGATGCGAATTAATTGTCTCTGAACTACGGAATTTATAGAGCGTATTTTATCATGGAAATAGAGGATTAATAAAAAAGTTAGTTCCTGTGTAAATTATATAACCTTAAAATGGGAATGTTCATGAAATTACAGCACCATGATACCGCTAAATATTAATTGTGTTATGTGTCTTATTTCAAAACAGCATTTCTAAGATTTGTTCAAGGCTGAGACTACTATTAAAATTTAGTGGTGACAATCGTTCAACTGCTGTGCCACTGTTTGATCACTGCTTTAAAAAAAATGCTATAAAATTACATTTCCATATTTTCGGAAATTCTCTTGTGTTTCAGCATTATACAAACACAATTACATGCCCCTGAAAAGTTAAACGACTTATTCCTTCTTCATTTATTACAGCCTGTCTAATACATACTCCATGCTCTAGTCATACTATATTTCATGCTTAAAACAGAATCATACCTTTACTGTCCCTTATCATACCACTTACATTGTCTTAAATTTCTAAGTCGAAAAATGCTAATATGCTAAAAATAGTATCCCTAATACTAAAAATATAATCCTTTAAGATATAATCCTTAATACTAAAAATTAATCTGCGCAGTGAATTTCTGGGCATGTGTAAGAAAAGAAAGATGCGATTGTTTTACTTATGACCCTGACCTGAATACAGATATTTCAATTTATTATAAAGCAATGATCCCCATCTACTGACCACTATATTAAGGAATGACACGTCTTAAGGGTATCAGTTGCTGTTAGTTACGTGTTCAGCTGTAATATGAGAAACTACACAAGTGCTGTCATCAAATACTTCTTTTTTTTTTTTCTTCTCACCCTTGTTCTTTCGCTTTCAGAATCGTTTTTGGTCTGGCGTTATAACTTGAATCCCGTTAGAAAACTAAAAGAGCTTTTTCTCAGATGTTATTTATGAAATCTTCCTTAGTAAAACGACTCAACGCTGTCTTTATGTGTGTATTTCTGGATTAACCACCGAATGGTACCACATAAATGCTATCAACTGTGATTGGAATTTAGTGGATTTTTAATTCGGGTATTCCAAATCCCCACCAGAAATTTAAAATAGTGAAATTATCTTTATTAAGTAACAAGTATTTCGCATATAAATATAATTAAATTTATTAAAATTTTCTGAGGGTACCAATTGCTGTTAGTTAAGTTTTCAGCTGTAATATGCGAAACTACACAAGTGCTGTCATCAAATACTTCTTTTTTTTTTTTTTTCTTATCACCCTTGTTCTTTCGTTTTCAGAATCGTTTTTGGTCTGGCGTTATAACGTGTATCCCGTTAGAAAACTAAAAGAGTTTCTGGGATGTTAGTTATGAAATCTTCCTTAGTGAAACGATTTAACACTGTCTTTAACTGTATATTTCTGAATTAACCGTCTAATGCCCCTAGTTGCATATATGCTACCAACAGTGATTGAAATTTAGTGGATTTTTAATTAGCATATTCCAAATTTGCACCAGAAATTTAAACTAGCGAATATTTTTATTAAAGAACAAGTATTCTGTATAAAAATATGACGAAATTTATTATTAAAATTTGCTGTTAGTTATGTGTTCAACTATAACATAAGAAACAGCACAAATACTTCTTTATTTTTTCTTCTCACCCTTGTTCTTTCGCTTTCAAAATTGTTTTCGGTCTGACATTATAACGTGAATCCCTTAACGTAAAAGTTTCTCAGATGTTAATTATAAAACCTTCTTTATTGAAACGACTTGACGCTGTCTTTATCTGTGTATTGCTGGATTAACCACCGAATGGTACCGCATATATGCTACAAACAGTGATTGGTTGGTTGGTTGTACAGGGTTTAATGGCGCAAAATCCCAAAAACAGTGATTGGAATTTAGTAGATTTTTAATTCGGGTATTCCAAATTCACACCAGAGATTTAACATAGCGATATTATCTTTATTAAATAACAAGTATTTGGTATAAAAAATGAATCAATGTATTATTAAAAATTTCTCGGGTTAAAATTTGCTGTTAGTTACGTGTTCAGCTATAATATGAAAAACTACACATGTGCTGTCATCAAACACTTCTTTTTTTTTTTCTTCTTACCCTTGTTCTTTTGCTTTCAGAGTCATTTTTGATCTAACATTTTAACGTGAATCCCGTTAGAAAACTAAAGAGATTTCCAGGTGTTAGTTGTGAAATCTTATTTAGGGAAACAACTTAATGCTGTGTTTATCTGTGTATTCCTGGATTAACCACCGATTGATACTGCATATATGCTACAAGCAGTGATTGGAATTTAGTGGATTTTTAATTCGGATATTCCAAATTCACACCAGACATTTAACACAGCGACATTATCTTTATTAAATAACAAGTATTTGATATAAAAAATGAATCAATGTATTATTAAAATTTTCTGGGGTTAAAATTTGCTGTTAGTTATGTGTTCAACTGTAACATAAGAAACTGCACAAGTGCTGTCATCAAATAATTCTTTTTTTTTCTTTTCACCCTTGTTTTTTCGCTTTTAAAGTATCGTTTTTGGTCTGACGTTATAACGTGAATCCCGTTAGAAAACTAAAAGAGTTTCTCAGATGTTAGTTATGAAATCTTCCTTTGTGAAGCGACTTAAAGCAGTCTGTGTTTTTTTCAGCCGTGTTTTTTCTGGACTTTCTGGACTAAACTGTCTAATGCCCATGGTAGCATATATGCTAGAAACATTATTTCGAATTTAATGTATTTTTCTATTCGGATATTCCAAATTCACACCAGAAATTCATAATAGCAATTATTATTATTATTATTTATTTAATACCGAATATCCTGTATATAAATGATGTTAAATTTATTATGAAAAATGTCCAATGCAAATTAAGTTTCTTTGGCCTACGGAATTTCTGGAACGCATTTTACAATGGAAATAAAGGATTAATAAAAGAGCTAGTTCGTGTGTAAATTACACTATCTTAAAATGAGAATTTTTATGAAATTTAGCATTTTGAAAAGAAAGAAAATAAAACGAGCACATTTAACAAATAACATTTTTCGTGATTTTAAATAAGATTAAAAAAATTACTTAAGAATGAAATATTTAATTGGATACATATCAGTTGTTTATAGCTTCATTGTTTAATTCATACTTAAAAAAAAATATCGCAATTTACGGCTCTATAGAGAATCGAAGAAACGTGTTTCTTTTTCATCTATAAAAAGTCATGAACACTTATTATTTATTTGTATGCAATTAGAATAAACGTATTGATTAAAAGGAGATAGAGAAGTGCTATAGCAAATTATTGGCGTACTATCTCAGTTTATAAATCTATAACCTATTCAACGACGAAAGAGAAAATATATTATTAAGATTATTTCACTGTCATTTAATGTCAATAGCATTGAACTGAAATTACACATTTCTATTGCTGCTAAAATATATTTGACAGCAAAACAATGGGGGAAATATTTTATTAGGATGATATCTTCTTTTAAAATCCAAAAATTATACATTAGACTTGACTATACAAAATCATCTCTCCAAACTTTTAGCTATTAAAAAATAAATAAATAAAAGATTTTCTGAACAGAACTACAATCAGTGTTGAAACTTTTAGTATTCGCTTATCTTCCTTTAATAAGGTACCCTGGGGTAATAACGCCACGTTAAGGTTCTATCAATTTTCACGGCTTAGTTTTAGATTGTATTTTTCAAACAAATATAGGATCTGATACAGCAACTCATTGACTATCTATATAAAATAAAATAATTTAACAGATATGTATTCATAAAATGTAATGGCGTTTTTTCTTGACCAATGCTATTTGGCGTTATTACCCACCTATATGGGTAATAACGCCATGCAAACAAAACTATGAAATAAGATGGAATAATTGCATGTAGATAGCCCAATTCTAAAAATACAAACTCTACAAACTTAGAAATTAACAAATTGAATTCTAAGCTATAGAAAATGTTCAATTTTTTGTGAAAGTGTAAAAAAAATAAAGGTGTGGTTTGGGAGGAGGGGATGAGGCAAAAGAATATAAGACCGTGAGCTTCTTTTTGCTTAAAAAGGACCGCTTAAATATAAATATGAGAAACATTGCACAGTTTTAACTGTGTTTATTTGAATTAGTATTTAGGATGTAGCTCGGCAACTGTAGAGAATCAACCGGGTTATTAATGTAAAGGATTGGCGTTATTACCCCGGTATAGTTATTGCGCAGTGCATTTTAAATTACAAATTATCTCGAGAAGATATCCAAAATCTTCAACAACATTTTAAAAGTACATGAAATGCACTACAAATTTATGTAATTAACAAAGTATTTCCGGATAAAAAGATAGTCTTCACATCACAACACGTATCTCGCAAATTTTAGATCAGGCGTTGATTTTAGTTGTTTGTAAAAACAATAAGACCTAAAAATGAAACAAATTAACTTGAAGCTGTTTTTTGCGATTTATATGACTCAAAACCCTTCTGCGCAGAGCACATGGGTGTCATTTACCTGATTATTTCATAATTATGCAAAATATAAGCACTTGGCGTTATTACCCCGCCTGGCGTTATTACCCCATGGTACCTTATTTCCTGAAAAGATAAATACATAATTATTTGTCAATGATTTTTTTTCTTTTTTCCTTCATTTGAAATCTTTTTTTTTTTTTTTTTTTTTTTTTGTTCAATTTTTCAGAGATAAATTAGGATGTCAATGTTATTCATGCACAATTTAAAGGTTTCTTTGTGATTTTTTATAGCTTTAAATTTGAATACCGGGAAATTTGCTCAGTGACATTTATTATTAATCGTTTCCGGAGCAAATTAAGTTTTTCTTAATTACGGAATTTCTAGAACTTTACCATGGAAATCAGGGAATTAAAAGTTAGTTCCTGTGTAAATTACATAACCTTAAAATGGGAATGTTTATGATATTTAGCATTTTGAAAAGAAAGAAAATAATAAAACTAGCACGTTTAACAAACAACATTTTCCGTGATTTTATATAAGATAAAAAAAAATTTTCTCTCGAATTAAAAGTTAATCGCTAACATAATAGTCATTTACAGCTTCATTGTTTAATTCATATATTTTTTAAAAAATTATCATTTACTGTTCTATAGAGAATCGAAGAAACCCGTTTCTTTTTCATGTGTAAAAAGTCATGAAAACTTATTTATTTATTTATATGCAATTAGAAATAAAGGTATTGATTAAAAGGAGATAGAAAAGTGCTATAGCATATTATTGACGCACTATCTCAGTTTATAAATTTATAACCTATTCAACTAAGAAAGAGAAAATAAATTATTAAGATTATTTCACTGTCATTTAATGCCAATAGCATTGAGATAAAATTACACATTTCTATAGCTACTAAAATACATTTGACAGCAAAACAATGGGGAAATATTTTATTACGATGATATCTTTTTTTAAAATCTTAAAAATATACATTAGATTTAATTATAAAATTCATCTCTCCAAACTTTTAGCTATTAAAAAAAAAATAAATAAATAAAAGATTTTCTGCACAGAGCTGCAATTGGTGTTGAAACTTTTAGTACTCGCTTATTTTCCGTTAATATTTCCTGAAGAGATAAATGCATAATTATATGTCAATGATTTTTTTTCTTTTTTTCCTTTATTTGAAATCTTTTTATGTTCCAGTTTTTCAGAGATACTTTAAATTTTACACTGAATGATAGCATAACTTGAGGTGAGACGCCGTGTTTGTACAAGATGCTGTATCACGTAATTTCCATATGTGCAAGTACTGTAGAAATTCCGCGTCACTCAGTTGTAAGTAAGAGGGTTCCCTATCGAAGCTAACTAACTAAGTCTAATCCCTAACTTTTAGCTATTAAAATAATAAATAAATAAAAGATTTCCTGAACAGAACTGCAATCAGTGTTGAAACTTTTAGTACTCGCTTATTTTCCGTTAATATTTTCTTAAGAGTTAAATATATAATTATCTGTCAATGATTTTGTTTTCTTTTTTCCTTTATTTGAAATCATTTATGTTCCAGTTTTTCAGAGATACATTAAATTTTATACTGAATTGTAGGATAATTTAAAGTGAGATTCCGTGTTGTACAAGATGCTGTATCACGTAATTTTCATATGTGCAGGTATAGTTAAAACGCCGTTTTTTATATGCTATTCATTCTGAATTAAAATATTTTCTACATTTATGCATGAAGAATAGCAAAATATATTTATTTTAATGTTAATGTTAATGTTGTTAATAAATAATGTTTATGCGTAAAACATGGATAAAGGTGAAAATGTTTATTTTTCAAAAAATATCGCGTTATAAAGCGATATTCTGCTTTAAAAAAGTAATTAATACACCATAAATCTTCTCAGAAAAAATTGAAAATCTTTATGAAAAGCAGTAGCAGCAGAACGAAAAAAAAAATTAATTTTCTAAAATATATTGGTTTCTAAAGGCAAAGAACTCTTTTCGGAATCGTGGATGATTTGAAGAGCTTATTGTCTGTTTTTGTACATGTATTTATTATTATATTCTCTTAGATAAGAAATATTTTTCGTTTTTTACAGGTTACGTACGAGAGTGGTTTAATAATTACTGTCCGAAGTGTATATAAAATATTTGCACTGCAATGGTTTATGTGGAATATCGAAGCGCAATGGCTTAGAGGCCTATATGCTCAATTTCAGAACCTAGCTGTTACATTCATTTTTTTCCCCTTTTTTACGTAAGAATGACGGCTAACTTTAACCCTTTATCTAAATTAAGAATTCATGAAAATTTTACATTCTAAAGCATTTTACGTAAGTTGTTTTAACTAAATTAAAAGATTTACATAACCGTTTAATAAATTTTTGAAGGATTTTAGAAGGATTGAAGGATTAATTAACCCGGGAGGACGCGCGCAGGGCCTAAAAGACCCGAACTGCGTACGGGTTTTACAATTGTAACCAGTAATTTTTTTAAAGTTTTCTTCATTTTACTATATCTCAAAATTTGTAAGAATTGTCTCCGACTTAATAAAGTGACAGTCATAATTTGATTTTATTGGTGGCAAAGTTTAAACCATTGATACCCTGAGTAAGCGCGCCTTCTCCCGGGTTAAGTTTGAATTTACAGGGATTTTGTACAATATATTTATAAGCTCACTCAAATCTTTTATTTTAAATTTTTTTATTATCTTGTAGAGTTATAAAATGCATAAATATCATGTTCATACAATATATATATAGAAATATTTCAGAATTGAAAAATCCCTATCCCCCTTCCTCAGCGCTAAAAAAGCTGAAAAGATACAAAGGCAATGAATGGAAATCATCCTCTTAAAAATATTTTTGTTTTGTACAACCAATAATGCTTTTGGAACAAAATAAATTAATATATCTGTAACTCATTCTAAACAAAATTACAAGTAATTGTTGTATTAGAAGAATTTTATAATAAGTAATTTTAATGGTACTTATAAGTACCGTCTGTAGATAAAGGGCTAAAGGAGAGGGGAGTGAGAGTGGAAGACTGGTATGAGGCTTGATTCAAAGATATGTGAAATAAATCATTTCACAAAGCCACAGTAAATGAGATGTGGCTGCATGACTATGATCCTATGTCCAAATTACAGTAGTCACATCTCATCTACTGTCACAAATCTACACTTATAACTTTAAAATCAACCTTTCACTCCTCCCTCCAAAAATATTTTAATATAGATATACGGTTCTGAAAACGAGCACATGGGCATCTAAGACATTAGGCTTCGATATTCCACATCAATCATTGCAGTAGAAATATTTTATGTATATTCGGGATAATAATTGTTGAACAAACCTCATACTATCTTATCACATCCTAGGATTAAAAGAAATTAAAAAAAAAAAATCCTTCTAAATATTATTATTTATTCCATTATTTGCAGCTGAAAATAATATGTTTTTTCCCTATATATATATATATATATATATATATATATATATATGATCTCATTATGACTCGTGTCAACCTTTACAATATAATTTACTAAAAAAAACCCTAAAAATTTACAAACTAATACTCAAATGGTAATTACTTTTTCTAATCCAATATTTAATAAAATCAATATTAATTCCATATTAAATGATAAAAACTGTCAATTTCCTATTAATAATATTCATATATCTAAAACCTTTAAGTATCCCATATCTATCGGAAGAACGATTTTTAACTATAATTCTTTCTCTAAATCTTCTTTTGATGCTAGTACATTACCCTGTAAATGCAATGACCCCTCTTTACAAAAATATATAAATAAAGATCATGGACATATTATTA
The DNA here is from genome assembly GCA_964019185.1 of Maratus speculifer. Taxonomy (NCBI): domain Eukaryota; kingdom Metazoa; phylum Arthropoda; class Arachnida; order Araneae; family Salticidae; genus Maratus; species Maratus speculifer. The sequence goes on along the minus strand of OZ025303.1, from coordinate 109,354,981 downwards.
CTGGTAATCTTAATCTAGTAGATGATTTACAACTTAGAAGAATTATGGGTTATGGGACCAAGTACAGATTTCCATCCAAATTAAACATTAAATCTATCATAAAACAATTTACCTATGATATAGATATATTTATTTATAAACTTGCAATTTATTATAATAAACCCATTCAATATTTTAATCAATGGAAAATATTAGTTATCGATAAATTAACCAGGTCATTAAAATATAATATTTCACACCTAGAATATGTAAAAACACAGCATTTGTTTAAGCAAATCAATAAATTACAACAAAACTTTGAAATAACTTATGTTGATAAATCTCCAAATAATTATGCAATTATTTGTAAATCTTATTATCATCAACTGCTTAAATCTAGTATATCTAATAATAACACATTCCAAAAAATTAATGATAACTTACTTGCCAATAATCGTAAAATTAAAGGATTCTATAAATTATTAGACATTAACCCTACTAACTTTAAATATCCTTATCTAGTCCTTATACCCAAATTTCATAAGCATCCTGTGAACCCATTCGTGCCCAACATCTTTTGCGTAAATTTTATTTGTTTGGCACCACTATTTTTAGAAGATTTAAGCTTATTTCATTAATCACGAAAATGCATCATTTAAATAAAATAATTATTGCATTTCTTTTTTACCGGTGTCAAAAACAGTGCTTAATGCACCTTTCGAAGCGTCCCTAAAAAGGGACGCTAGGCACTAATGGGTTAAATTCAGAACTGTTACAATTGGTTGCAATACTTATAATAATGCTGCTAACAAAATTCTATTAGTAATTCTTAATCAAATATATAATATTACAAAAAAAAGTGATAATACACATTGCAGAAAAAATAGTTATGAACTGGTCCATATTATGAAAAATCTTAAATGTATAAAAAATATCACTACTTATGATTTTAAAGATTTATTTAATAATATCGATTTATCGGATTTACATAATATCATAAATGAGCTTTTTAAAAAATATCAACACGAGTTAGATATATCACATAATATCGATTCTGATTATTTTCATACCTTAACCAATTTCATTATCTATAATAATTTTATCATGCATGATAACAATATATATATTCAAAATGTTGGTATACCACAAGGTGGTAGTATATCTGGTGTATTATCTGACTTATACTTATATTGCTATGAACGTCATTATTTAAATTATAAAATACATTTATATCGATGTATAGATGATGTAATTTTAATTGATACTGATAACACCTGCATATCTCAATTCCCTGTTGTTTATCCTTCTAATATAGAACTTTCAAAAAACCTACTTTTTAATAATACAATCAATTTCTTAGATATTAAAATTATATTAAAAGAGAACAAATTTATAACTGATATTTATGACAAAAGGAAAGAATTTAATTTTAAAGTTAATACCTTTACTAATTTTAAATCATGTTTTCATAATTCTGTATATCGTAATATAATACTTAACCATTTATATAGAATAAAATGTCTATGTTCTTCCCATTTAATTAATACTAATATTAAAAAGCTTGTATATGATGCTATAAATAATGGTTATCCTAAAAAAATTCATATATTCTTTAATTTATAATTAGATATTACATGATCTTATAATTAATTCTTTGCGTAAAAAATGTATAAAAAAATTATAAAACATAAAAATAATAATAAAAAATTAAAAATTAAAAATTAAAAATGTTAAAAAGTAACAAAAAATATTTATATAGGTTGGTTGGGTGGGTAGATGTTAGAGTACTGAGGAGGGTGGTGTTGTCTGGATAAAAACGCAAAGGTTGATTGTTTAAAATATATATATATATATATGTACATATATATATATATATATATATATATATATATAATTGAGAGTGGGTTATTTATTTAACATAATTTTTAAACTGTTTAAGTGACACCAATATATGGATATTTGTCTAGTTATATCTATAGTTAAATAGCTAATAAATGTTACTGATTAAAGTAACAAAATGGTATTTTAAGTTATCTGTTAATATGAATGTTATCTCTTAATTCTAATTTTAATTAATTTATTAATTTAATTTTATGTTAATATAGATTATTAATTATTTTCTCCGGTTCAATTATATTTTCATTCAACTTTATCTTTTTTGTTTGTTATGGATAACTATTATTTTTACTTACTTTCAACTCCTTTTTTGTAAAATATCTTTGTTCCTTGTTTAATAATTTGGTTTTTGTGTGCTGGTAGCACCAAATACGTATTATTTTGCTATTTCATGGCTAATACGTGGATGAAACCGCACACTTCATTTGTAGTTCCAGAGCATTTGGGGCCTGATGATTCAGCTTTTGGGGCTACAAATTCCATTTGCATTCATTTTATTTATTTATTTTTTCAGATTTACTCGTTTCACTATTTTTTTATTTTATTATAATTCAATTCAATTCTAATTCTTCGTTTTGGTTTATTGTTTTATTGATAAAATCCATTGGTGAATCTTGTCTACTTTTAATGGTATTATATATATATATATATATATATATATATATATATATATATATATATATATATATATATATGTGTATGTATGTATGTATGTATAAGCACATCCTTAATTATATACACATTATTTCTGTATAATTTAATCTTTTCATTTATAGAAACTACAACAAATTTTATATCCAATGAATCTAAGGTACTGTATATGCATATAAATATAAAGTCAACTGAACTTAACAGACGAAATGGAAAACATATTATTAAGCTAAAAGAGTTTGCCATTTAAAGTCAACAGCATTGAACTAAAATTACATGTTTCTACAACTGCTAAAACTTCTTTGACATTAGAACAATGGAAAAATATTTTTCCAAGTTTATATCTTCTCAGAAAATTCAAAAATTATACATTAATCCTGATTGTACAAAATCACATTCAAATACCTCCGCTGTTAACAGAGAAAAAAAAAGTACACTAAACATAATATTAATCAACGCTGAAAGTCTTGACACTTGCTTATTTTCCGTTTACATTTCCTGAAATGATAAATGCATTCTTATCTATCAGTGTATCTTTTCTTTTTTATTCTTTCCTCGCTTTTTTGTATTATTTTACCTTCAACTTTTTTCTTCAATTACAAGAAATGAACACTTAGTGTTAAAATAAGTGTATTTAACTTAAGGAAGTTAAAATGAATGTTGACATCTGAGTAAAGGAACTTTTAAAAAAAGTATAAATATATTTCCATTTTGAGTATCTTATTTGTTTTTCCTTTGTTTAAGCGATCAAATACTTTTTTTTTCTTTTCCTTTATTGTGAACTTTTTTTTAGTTATGTTCTTTTGTATGGTGAAGTTCTTTTTTATGAAATATACTGTAAAGGGTTTTGAAAGAGACAATTAGATTCAGGAAAAATCAGTTGAATATTGTCACAAAAATTAGCCTATCTTCATATGTGAAATGAATAAATCTGAGAAAAAAAACTAACATACACTGAGAAAAAAATATGGTTCTGGCATATAGAATCTAAGTAATGGCTCTAGAAAAAATAGTTCCATGTCATCCTTATAAATTTTAGTTCCATTTCTTAGAGAGTTCCAGAGTCTCTTACTAGAATTCAAGTACGTTTTCCGATATTTTTGTTGTCAAATTTATCTAAAAATCTCTTCAAATAGATGCGAACACAAGAGATTTGATTTAGTAACTACAATTATAGCTTAAGAAATTATTCCTAAAATCAAGCAATAATTTCTCGCTACTGAAACGGTTCAATGTCGTTTCGTCTCCTAGAAAAGAAGAGACTAGAAATGTCAAGTCATTTCGCCTATTCAGCTTAGTTGTTTACCCTACTCGCATAGTTTGGACATCTATATTTCAAGTTTAGGTATTTAGAAAGTGACTAACTATTCGTTCTAGTTGAAGGCGGTATATTTTTTTTTCTCAGTGTATCTTTAAGAGTTAAAAATTATCTTTCTAAAACCAGTGAAAATATTACGGGAAACTTCATTTTAAAAATGTCAGCCAAAAAATAACTCTAATTGAACCGAAATTCGCTCATCTCACGTTTTGAAAGGAAGCTTCTCATAATGAGTTGAAACAACTCAAGTGATGAGTTGTTTTTGAACAATTTAAATCAAGATGAGTTATTTAAATAAACAATCTAAATCAAGATGACTAAAGCATTTAAAAAACAATAAATTCACGATTCAATAAATTACAGCTCTTCCCTGAGAAGTCAAATCCACTCTTTCGTTTTAAAAGTGTTGAATCTAACGAAAATTTGAATATAAGTGACACTTCCTAAACTTTTTACAGTATATTTTATAAAAGGAACATCTGCATGGGAAAAAACATAGCGAGAAAAAAAAGTTTACGAAAAAGAAAATTGATCGCTTAAACAAAACTTCTAATTTTGAATAGGTTATTTAAACTTTGAAAGATATGTTACCTTTTTCACATATTTATTTCACGTTTAAAGATGGATGAATTTTTTAGATATTATTTTGTAAGCTTAAGATCTCATGTATTATGTTATATGAAAATTTGGGAATGAAATATATTATTTTATTTACACAATCTTAAGTTATGTTCAGTTTACATTTCCTGAAGCATTCCACACAGATTTTTTTCTAATTATATTTCATCTTTCGCATATTAATTTCATCCATAAATACCTTGTGAAAATAGTCTAGAGATTACGAATTTTTTCGCTACTCTTTTATACACTTATTCCCTTGTAATATTCTACCGACTTTACGAACCTGAAGTAACAAAAACGGACATTTAGTGTTAGAGAAACAAACAAACAAACCAAAAAATATTTAACATAAGGAAGTGTAAATGGTTGTTGACGTAAGACTGGAGAAACTTTTTACAAAGTATAAATATATTTTCAGTTGAGTATTTTCTTTTCTTTTCCTTTGTTTGACCGATCAAATATTTATTTTTATTTTTCCTTTTTTTCTCGAATTTTTTTCCTCGTTATGTTCTTTTGTATTCTGGAGTTCTTTTTTTAAATTCTGTTGTAAAAGATATGGAAAGTGATATATATTACTTACTTCTTTTTCTTTGGGATTTTTTTTTTTCAATCTGAGTTTCTTATAAATTTTATCTGGATTTCACTTAGTTTGTTTCTATATTATTGACTCTAAACAAAGCAGGTTATATAATTTGTTTACGGATGCTAAAGGGTTAGTAGTTTGTTTGTTGTTGTAAAATTTTCGTTTACATTGTGGTTGCATTATAAACTTCATCAGATTCCAAAATCGGTATGTTTCTTTGTGCATTTTAAAATTAAAGTTTAATTAAAATTCTAAAATTATACTGTAAAAGATATCGGAAGTAAGACATAATATTTCAACTGATTTTGTTAGGCTCTTCTAAAATTTAAGTTTCTTATATATTTTACTCAGATTTTAATTAGTTTGTTTCTTTATTATTGCCTCTTTAAACATGGTTGTATAGTTCGTTTATGGATGCTCTGATTTTGACAGATCTGTTGTCGGAAAAGTTTCGTTTACATTGTGGTTGCATTATAAATTTCACCAGAATTCGAAATTGGTATGTTCCTTTGTTTATGTCTTTTTATTCTAAAATTATATTGTAAGATGTATTATTTCAATTGTTTTGTCAGATGTTTTTTTTTTTTAGAATTCAATTTTTTTTATATATTTTACCCAGATTTTAATTAGCTTGTTTCTTTATTATTGCTTTCAAACGTAGGTGGTTATATAATTCTTTTATGAATGCTCTTATTTTGTCGGATCTGTTGTTGTTGGAAAAGTTTTGTTTTCATTGTGGTTGCATTATAAACTTCAGTAGGATCTAAAATTGATATGTTTATTTGCTTCTACATTGTCTTTCTTAAAAATATATTATTTAAATTATTTTTGTTAGACCTTTTTTAAAATTCAAGTTTCTCAGATTTGAATCAGATTTTATTTTATTTTTTATTCTTATTCTTATCTTCTTCTTCTTTTTCATTTTCTACTTATTATGATTAATACAGACTTAAAACAAAAAAGTGTTATAAAATTTGTCAACGGATTCTCTAATTCTGATAATTCTTTTTTTGCCTAAAAAGTTTCCTTCAAATCATGGTGGTATCATAAAATTCACCAAAACGGTTTCTTTGTTTGTTTGTATAATTTCTTGAGATTTATTTTTTAATTTTATGGTGTAACTTTAAAATAGCAATGAAAATGAGCAATAGCAATGAAAATGAATACGTTGATAAGATAGAAACTATCACTTTTATGTTTTCAAAATAATTCTGGTATCGTATATATTTTTCAAAAATTTGAATTCAAAATTTGAATATATTGACATTTATGGAAAACGTAAATTATTAAAGACTTAGTTTTTAATTCATATACCATAGAAAAATATGGCATTTTAATATCTGTTGTTAAGGTATAAACTATTATTTTATGTTTTCAAAATAATTCCCGTATGGTTTATATTTTTTATCGAGACACTTTCAAAATTTGAATATATTTATATATATGGAAAACGTATCACTAAAGACTTAGTTTTTAATTTATGTACCAAAGAAAAATATGGTACTTTAATATATGTTGTTAAGGTACAAACTATTATTTTCTGTTTTTAAAATAATTCTCTCATGGTTTATATATTTTACGGGGACCTTTCAAAATATGAATATTTTCACGTATATGGAAAAAGTGTCACTAAAAACTTAGTTTTTAATTCATATACCATAGAAAAATACGATACTTTAATGAGTTAATCCAACTTAGCTTGTAGTTAAAAAAAAAAATAAATAAATAAATAAAAGTAGAGATTAAAAAAAGTCGGTATTTATGTATTAACGCCACCGCAACAGAAGTTGCGCTAACGCGTCAATAAATAATAATCTTGTTCACACGCGCACGCAGTTACCTTTTGGATTCCTTTTTGCCTTGTTGTTAGCTGATTTTTGAGACACAAATTCATTTTCATACGCAACATACATTATCATGCTGATATTTCATACACAAACAGTTGATAGAATGTGGGGCAGTGATAAATGGAGGAATAAGAGACATAGGGGAACAGCGAGACATCATTTGGAATCTTATTTATCAGAGTTCATATGGCGGCAGCATCAGGTGAAAGAAAATCGAGACTGTTTTGAATCTATGTTAAACATAAGGCTCCGTTTAAATTGCAATATTCTTTCCTTCAACTCAATTCCTGGAAAAAGTGGGGAAGAATTTTGTATAAGATCCATTTGCGGTTTCTTCATAATAGAAACGAGGGGAATTAACAAAAGAATCGGGAGATAAGCAATCCACCCTACTTGACGGTTGGTTGGTTGTATGGGGTTTTATGGCGCAAGGTCCCTTTGGGGACATGCTGCGCCAAGACAAAGACGAAAAGAAAACAGAATGTAATTTAAAATTAAAAATCCAACAATGATATGTATAATAAAAATCCAATTAAAAGAGGACAAAAACCATAAAAAACACTAAGTGATAAAAAAAAAAAAAAACTGTAGAAGTTGGTATAAATGATAAAATATAAACAATGAGCAAGATAAATGAATATTACATAAAGGAAAGATTAAAGAATAAAAGAATGCTATGTTATGATATAATTAAAATCGGTCAATGAGGATAAAATAAAGAATTTAAAGGAGATGTAAGAAGTTAAAAACTGTATGATCAAAACAGTCCCGAGAACCTATACTATGAAATGTTAAAAAATTTAGCCCTACTTGACGGAAAGATTCCTCTTTTGCCGGACGATCATCCCTTTCTTGCAAAACTCATTAAAATAAAAAACTCCGCGTCGCCACAACAAATGAGCGGACAGCGAACTTCAAGAAGTAGTCAGATGTGTTTAGGCCTTAAGTGTTGTTGAACACTAAGTTGAAATCTATATCGGACTATTTTCCACCGAAATAGGATTAACTACTTGTTTTTAAAAAAAGTGTTTTTGAATTTTGAAAATGTTTTGATTTTAAATAAAATATTTTATTTTATGATTTGTCACAAAAATTTTAGATGTAGGTTGGCAATACTTAAAAACCGCCAAATCTGTAGCTGCGGTGGTGTCAATACGTAAGTACCAAAAATTCTTTTAAATTTTATTATATTCAAAAATATTTTTAAAGTAATATATTATATAAAAATTAAATTAAATAACTCTACACTATTCTAAAAAACTTTGACAGTTTCTGAAATCTGGACAGGATACTCTGCTGATTACAATTAGTAAGTCGGTAATACAGTAATAGCAAATTTAGTTAAAAATTACATATTGTACTAGTTTCCAAAAAGTATACGTTTATTTTACTTATAGTGATTCATTTAACTTATTTTGTTTCACGTGCTTAAAATTAAAATATTAAAATAATAACTAGACTAGTTCTTATTAAAAAGTATTAAGTTCAATATATTAATGTAAGGTTTTTGTTTCGTCTTCGACAAACATTTTGCTTTAATGTTATACTTCTTATATCTAAAAAAACTTAAAATCACTTTAAAACTTTAAATTTTACTAAATTAAAATAAAACTGTGCAAAAGCGAATCCGGTCATAAATTTCGATTTTATACATGTGCAGTAGATGATCTTTAGAACGAACATCTTGAGACTAAGACTAAAGCTTGTGCATGTATAGAATTTTGAATCATACATATATTTTATTCATCATTAAACTTACCTTATAAACCTCACCAAATATGTCTGGAACATATTAATATATAATAAAAGATCTTTGTATTAGTTTCCTTGGGATGAAATTCTGCAGATTGTATTTTTTTGTTCATAGTACAGATCAATTAATATGTTATTAAATTAACTTAAAACATCTACAAAATATGTTGGCTCAAAATTATTATATCACTTATTTCTAATTTTTTTAAATTTTACAATAACAATGTTTCCATTAAAAAATTCCGAAATTAGATGTTAATGATGAAAATATATCAAAATCAACGTTGTACAGAAAAGTACAGAGTGTACAACATTCCTACAATGACGAATGCCGCTTCTTAACTGAAAAAATCATTATTTACATGTGAGAAGTTGTACGTTATGCAGGGAATTGTGTTACATAAATCTTCTACTGTATATATAAAGAAGAATATCTACTAGATAGAAGATATGTGTCTAATTATACTATTTTGTTAATTTTACTTTCTTCTGCTTAAAACTAAATTTCTAAAATATTATTTAAACAAGTACAAAAAAATTATTAACACAGTATATGTGCAAAAGCCTACTACTTCATCTGAAATAATAATATTGTGTTACCGTAAAATTTCATACGTTTAAAACACAAAAAATAACGAACTGTCACAATGACAGCATGTCCGCTTTTACGTAACAGGAAATGGACGTCTGTACTTAAGTGTTAATGAGATTCCGAATAATTTCAACTAAATCTCTAGACATTTCTTGAAAAGAAATTAAAAAACAAATGCTGCTTTTTGAAGCCACTTTTGCGACTTTGGTCGATAGTGTCATTTTCCTACGCTTTTTATCCTATTACAGTATGTGCCTACCATCAAATCGCTTTTGTTTGCGAAAAATTTCTATTTTCGTTTTGTTATTTTAAATTAAAGTTCAAACATTTAGAATTTCAAAAATGAATTACTTTTGGTTCAGCGATAATTAGAAGCAAAGTTATATCCAAAATATGAACCGCATATGAACTTTCTGAAAACGGAAGTGACCGTTATTTTCCAAAATTAACGAATATCCGAAAGATATGGTGGGGTTCGTATGAAAAATATATTGGAGAAAAAATTGTCGCATTTAAATACACCATTAGGACCATTACAGACTTCACAAGGAGAAAAACCGCATAAATACATGAAACCGAATGAACCCCAGGTATCTTAGCTCCATATAAAAGAAGGGTAAGTTAATAAACTATTATTTTAACACAATCAAATTGATTGGTAAATTTATCATATGAATATAATATTTCCAAAAACAGATAAGATGTTATTACCAATAAGATTATCTCAGCGAAAAATGCTCGTTGGTTGTCGGCTTAATTAGCTTAAACAGTAGAACATCGGCTTCTTACGCTAAGGATATTGGTTCGATTCCTGGGTTGGGCATTTTTTTGCTCAGTTTGAAAAGTTCAATTTGTGTAACTTTACCAATCAGTTTGATTGTGTTAAAAAAATACTTTCTTATGGAGGGATTTTTCACACAGCTCTCTCAACTACGAATCAGGTTAAATTTTTAATGGATATTTCTAGTTTCTACAAGAAAAACTTTAACTTCGACTGAATCCAGTGTGTGTTTTGTGTTTTTATTTTATTTTATTTATTTTTTTTTTATTGTGATTGATGTCAGATTGAGAAGACTCTGCGATGATGTAGCGAAACGTGTACTTTGTATGATTTGGATTTCGATTTAAATGTTTTTACGTACATATTTTAGTTTAGAAATTTTTCGAAATGTATTCAAGTCTCTCTAATGTTTCATAGTTAATTTAAATATGCATATATTTTTTTATTCAGACGTTAAAATGTATGTATGTCTTAAAATTCATATGTTCATTTTGGAATTTTGTTTTCGTATTTTTTGTTTAATATTGCCCTTTTCCTACGTTTCAGTCGTCCCATTAGCAAAAAACGTACGAGATGGGCGTGTCATGAAAACATTTAAAAAACGGCCTTGACGCTTACTAACTTTCGAAAGAAGTGTAATAATGTGTGCTGCAGAAAAAAAAAATCGCCTAATTATTCTCCTGTAGCGAAAGGTGAGCGTTAATGATGCTACTGCTGCGTCATGAATACTTTTTATCTTGTTTCCCCTCGGTGAAATAATGCCCAATCCAAGCTAGTAATGGCAAAAGTACAGATCAACTGTTACCTACATCCCTAGAGACGCGTAATCCGGAAAGAATAGATTTAAAACTTACAAGTGTATCATTAGTTCGGGCTTTATTTATGCGTGGCCAAGGACAGTTTGGTTATAAAAGAAGATTTTTTTTTATAATTTTACTCAAATAGTATGTAATTTTAAGTTTGGTGTGTGAATAAGGCCTGGCTGACGCATTTTTATACACTTACATTAACGCCCGATGATTACTTGCTTTTGTTATCTTTAGTTACGTCTGCAACTTTTCAAAATTAAAAAGTAATAGTTTTCGCAGAAGTTAACAATAGCCAGTGTTTCATTTTAACAATACTTATGTCTTTAACTCATAATCCGGATGGAATAGGTTGAAAACTCAGAACTTATTCATTTGTGATTTACATATCCGCACTCAAGGACAGTCTGGTAGTAAGAAATGCTTTTCATTCTGGGAATTTTAACAATGAAATAGCTCGAAATACTGTCTTAAATTTCTTAACAAAGCTTGACATACTTTATTAATTTCTGCTAGCAACCAGTGATTGCTTTTTTTTTATATCTTTTATAGAATTTAAATTAAAATCTCCATAGACTACAATACAGTTAAATACAGCTGAAAAAAATGCAAAAATGTCAGACATTACGATACTTACACCCACAAATACGTTAGTTATTCAGAAGGAATAGGTCTGAAAGTGTGTCATTACTTCAGGCTTTACTTACGTACAGCCAAGGACAGTTTGGTTATAAAAAAAGATAATTTTCTGAGAATTTTAAAAGGAATAAGACTCCTTCACGAATCAGGTTATACTGGTCCCGAATTCGAAAATTTTTTTTAAAGTGAGCCCCGAACCCGACCAAATAATTTTATACGACCCGCATTTGGACCCGAATCGGATACACTTAAAGCAAAATCTAACTCATTCCTGACCCCACCCGAAACTGAAATGAAAAAAAAAGTATTTATTTTAATATAACTATAGAAAATTTGCCTACAATTATTCTCTCACATCAATTTTACCTCTTAAGTAGAAAAAAAGAACTCATTAACAGTCTGATATATAGTTTCAGTTCTAAAAAAATGATATGGCGTTTCTTATGAAAAATTGTGAACCCAACTTCAAGTAACAAAAACTTAAAACAAAATGGATCCAAAGCCGAAACCACGAAGTCAACCTCAGATGAACTCGACGAGTAACGAAAAAAGTCCACGCCGCACCGGTCGGAACGGATTCGGGTAAATTCGGATTACGTGACCGATGCCGAACTCTAAAGAAGTACTTAAAAAAGGTAAGTAGTTTTGTAACATTGCAACATTTATTGAAGAAAAAATATCCAAAATGTCTTTCCAATTAAAGAAAAATGATATATTTCACAATAAATAAAATATGCGAATGTTATTATGTAACAAATTTTTCTAAATTTGTTTTCGAAACCTTTCATTGCATAGGTTTCTTAAATACCCATCTACCGACTTTAAATATCGTTAAGATCCATTATTTAGGTCCCTTAAGCGTAATCCGTAAAGAATGGGGTTTCAAACGAAGTGTATCATTAGGACTTGTTTTGCTTATTGAACGACCAAGGCCACATTAGCTATAAAACGGGAAGAAAATGGGTACTTTCTTGTTAAATTTCATTCACAATAGTGAACAAATTATTGTTCGGTCTTTCCAAAGGCAAATCACATGTTTTAAAATGCATATGAAATTGTGGATTTCATGATTTACGGTGCTATTTATAGGACAATAGGATAGGATGAATGGATCTATTGACTCTTTTACCCAGAGACTTATTTATATTTACTCCCGTTTTATATAACTTGATGATTTTAGACATGTTTAACCTTTTGACCTATGATTTCAGCGATTGAGGGTGAAACCAAAATTGGTTTTCATTCTTGAACATACTAGTGTAAAAAAAAGAGTATTCTTGCATCTTTGAAATTTATTTGAAACATACAGATATATCATCCCTGATTTTTTAATAAAACAATTAATTACTTTCAAATTTTTGTTATCAACATCAAATATCTCCAAGAGTGATTATTTAGTTCCTTTAGCGTAATCCGGGAAGGATGATGTTTCAACAAAAGCGTATCATTAGGGTTTATTTTCCTCATGAACCATCAAGGGAAGATAAAATATAAAATGGGGAGAAAATGTGTAGTTTCTTGTTAAATTCCATCCACAATAGTGAAAAAATTATAATTCATTTCTTTCCAAAGGCAAATCACATGCTTTCAAATGCATACGATACCGTGGATTTCGTGACGTACGATTCTACAATATGTATAGAACAACTGAATAAGTTGAATGGATATATTGACTCTTTTACCGAGAGAATTAGATTTACTCCCGTTTTATACAGTTTGATGATTTTATGCATTTTTAACCTGTTGATCTATGGTTTCAGTAAATGAGGGGGAAACCAAAATTCGTGATTAGATATTTGGTGAATAGATGTACTGACTCTTTAAGACTTATATTCATTTGGTGAATAGATATGTTGACTCTTTAAGACTTATATTTACTCCCGTTTTATATAGCTTGATGATTTTAGACATTTTTAATCTCTTGACTTATGGTTTCAGTGAATGTGGGTGAAACGAAAATTGGTTTTCATTCTTGAACATACTTGTGCAAAATAGAGTACTCTTCTATTCTCCAGATTTATTTTAAACATACAGATATATCGTCCCTGAATTTTTAATGAAACAATTAAATGTTTTAAAACTTTTACCATCGATATCAAATATCTCTAATAACCATTATATAGTTATTTTAGCGTAATCTGTGTAGGATGGTGTTTCAATCAAAACGTATCATTAGGGTTTATTTTGATCATGAACCACCAAGAGCAGAGAAGTTATAAAATGGGGAGAAAATGAGTACTATCTTGTTAAATTTCATTCATAATAGTGATCAAATTATTGTTCAGTTCTTTTAAAAAGCGAATCACATGTTTTTAAATGGATAAAAATTTTTGAATTTCATTATTTACGGTTCTATTTATAGTATATTGACTCAGGGTGAATGGATATATTGACTCATTTATCCAGAGATTTACATTTACTCTCGCTTTATATAGATCGATGATTTTATGCATTTTTAACCTGTTGACCTATGATTTCAGTAAATGATGGGGAAACCACAATTGCTATTCATTTTTGAACAAGTTTGTAAAAGAAAAAAAAAAGAGTATTATATATTTGTCAAATTAACTTTAAACATACATATATATATACACACTGAGCTTTTAATAAAAAAAATTAATTACTTTAATATTTTTGTTATTGACATCGAATACCTCTATGAATCATTATTTAGTTGCTTTAACCCCTTAACGCGCAGTGTTGCCGGGTCGACAACACCTAAAGTTCCCCCTGTTTAGAGACACAAAAACTCCGTGAATATTTTAAAAACTACTCTAATGGCTACTTTAAATCTTTCTTATGAGTTCTAGATGGACACAACAGAGATCAAACTCTACTGTTTTTAAATAATAGATAAAATGTTTTACTGTAATACGCGCTTCACAGCAATGCTCTTCTCACTGCGCTTATCAATGCTTTACTTATGGGAGGTTACCACTTCGGCAACAGCTGTATAATTAAAATGGTTAGTGTAATCTTTACAAAACAAAACCTGTGTACTCCTCAAGGCCTAAATAGATTGCCTAATTTTTTTTCTTTAAATTCCAACTTTAAAGTGTAGTGCGCCGGAAAGGGTTAACCCCTTCGCGACAGAAGCCTTTTTTGAAATTTTTAATGTTTTGTCACCGGTTTTTAAAAACGGAAATTTTGTGCCTTATTAAATTGGTAAAATGCTCCAATAAAAAAAGGCGAATTTTATTGTAAAATTTTACTGGTGGGAATAAACAAGGTTTCTTAAGCCTTTTTGCGGCACGTATACGTGTCGCTCGACCCCAATGGGTTAATGTAATCTGAAACTGATGGTTTTTCAATTAAAACGCATCATTAGGGTATATTTTACTCATGAACCATCAAGGCCATTTAAACTGAAAAACAGAAAATTTGGTACTCTCTTGTTAATTTTCATTTGGAATAATAAACAAATCATTGTTTATCTAGAGGAAAATTACATGTTATAAAATGCATACAAATCGTTGATTTATTGATTTACGGGATCTTTTTATAGGACAAAGAGAATCGGATGACTGGATCTATCGACTCTTTCACCCAAAGACTTACATTCACTCCTGTTTTGTGTAGTTTGATGAGTTTAGACATTCTTAGCCCGTTGACTAATTAGTTCAGTACATGAAAACAAAACCAACATTAATGTTCGTTCTTTAAATTATGTAAGCATAAAAAAGAATTCGTCCATTCTTGACATTAATTTTGAATATACAGATAGATCCGCACAAAATTTATGATAAAAGAATTAATTACTTAGAAGTTAACGACTTCGAATATCTTCAAGAACTATTATTTTGGTCCTTTAAAAGTAATCTGGAAAGTATAGGATTTCAGCCAAAGTATATCATTAAGGTTTATTACAGGTTTTATACATTGTAGGTTTTATGTTCATGAACGATCAAGGCCAGATAAACTATAAAACGGAATAATTGGTACTTTCTTGTTAAATTTCATTTGCAATAATGAAATAATTATTGTTCAACATTGATAAAGGCAAATCACATGTTTTAAAAACGCATACAAAATCAACACGAATCTATGCCTGCCATTATGTACTGTAGCTCGAGCTTGGGTTGGGTCGCTGGTTACTTTAAATCATGAAATTTGGTTTAGGGGAACACGTATCTTTTAAAATATTCAAAAATCAATTTTTTTTTTTTTAATTCATTTTACCGCTAATGTTTAACTGAAAAAAATTGCCACACGACATTAAAATATTCGTAAAATTATGCATGTTGTATTAAAAAATGTAAATTTGCTTTGGTCTGTTTCAAGCGAACTATTTATTTTTAAACTAATTTACCTCAAAATCGATATTTTTTCCCGTTGCGCGCATAATTGATTATTCCAATTGTATTAAAGGTAGTGATTTAAAACTTTATAAATATTTTTACTAGGTTATTATTTTCAAATTGAGCTAAAATTTAAGAAATTTAACAAAAATTATTAAATGTATGGGTTTTTGAGTGACCAAAAAGTATAAAAAATTTCATATTTCTATTTTGAGAATCAATGAACTTTAAAATTTTTTTTTAATTCTTTAAATTGTAGTTTTTTTTAACTTATATTAAAGGTTTCAAAGTTCAGGCATGTATTATAAACCTTTTTAAATCATGCATGCAAGCAATACACATGCCCATTAATTTTAAAAAATCATGCATTAAGAATTAATTATTAATAATTAATTATGCAGTGTTTAATGCAAATTATAAATTGTATTGCATAGAGAATTTTTTTTAATATAACCAAAAAAAGTTTGTGATGGTTAGTGCAAAAATTGAATGCATGAAGCATAAATATTTGTCTTCGAAATCCAATTTTTCATCTATATAACTGGCACGTACCCCGTTAAAATAACTTATTTTAACCATTTTCTTATATGATGTGGATAAAATTATTTTTTCTAACATCTCTATAACTGACTAGAATAAAAACACGTGAAATGAAATTTGTACAAGCACGAAAAGGACAATATATTTTCATAAATGTTTTAATAAAACAAGCAATTATTTGTATTTAAAAATATGTGTTAAATTTTCTGTTGTCTGTTTTTAAAAGATTTCATCATTTTTTTTTCTTTATGTATATATATATATATTATTCAAATTTTTTTCTATGTTTAAGTTTTCTTAATTCTTAATATTTAAAAATAAATAAAGCTATCATAAGGAATGCGGGAAAATTCTATTATTTAATTAATGAAAAAAAAAATTATATTTCTGTAGAAGAAAAATTGTTCAAACATTCATCAAATTGATCAAACAAACTTCATATTTTTGATTAGTTTTTAATAAAATGTAAAAATATTTAAAAATTATTTGTGAGCTACTTACAATGTCTTTCATCTTATGACTTTGTCTTTCATGCATACGTATTTTTGTCCTGTTAAATTTCTGAAAAACGCAAAGAAGAAAACTTAAAATATAAGACCTACAACAATAAAAACTCTGAAAACAACCAAAAAAGCTGTGGATCAAATTTAAAAACACCCGTACACTAAATTGCATTAAAAAATATATATATTTGTAATAATGGTTTTCTGTCAGAACGCTGCGTAGTAAAATCAAAATATTCAAAAATATATTTGAAGGTCATATACATATGTATGTCATCTCTTCTTGTTCTGTTATATCCTGATAGGTCCTTAACCCTTTGACATCAGAATTGAATGAATACTAAAACAGCTGAATAATGTTATTTACTTTTGAACTTGACATTTCTGTTAGCACAAAGTAGAACGAATTAATGCATTCTTGAAATTACTCACTAAAATGTACAGCGGGCATTCATTACACGAAAGTCGGCTTAAAACTTCATAAATTTCGCAACTTAAAATCAAATTACCAAATTATATTTTTTGAATCCTAAGAAAAGCAAATTAAAACGCATTCTGATGTGAAATTCAGTTTCTTATGCATTTATTATTTAAATGCAACATCTTGATTTTTTTAAACCATTGTGATGAAAAGATATTGGATTAGAGATGTAATAATAAATCTGATATCTATTTTTTTAAATCGATGTCACTTTATTTGTTTTGAAACTATTCACATATAAAATAATTTTTTATATGTACATGTATTTTTTCTATTACACATATTCTGATGATCATTTTCAAAGCCATTATGTCTAAATGTTCTGTAAAATTAAATAATTTAATAAAGCACAATTTAAGTTTATGTTAAAGTAAATATAAAAAAAATATTTTTAGTTTCTTCGAAAGTTCTATTCGAAATTGTGCAAAAATAAGATTTGACGTTTCAATTCATCACCAAAGTAACATTTTTATAGGTGTAAAGAAAAGCCGATTATAACACACTTTTAAATATCCACGTAAGTTTTTTCGATATATATCTTTTATGTTCCAACATAAAGACATTTTAACAGCTGCGATAAGATTATACTGAATTTATTGCTGTCCTAAAAACCCTCATATCTAATTTTTGAACATCTCGAACATCTGACATGGCTTGAAATCGTTTACCTGTGACAGAAATAAAATATGTGTCACATAATTTCACGAAAACATACGAAATGAATTGCCACCTACAGTTCATGACGTTGTAAGCCAGCAGGGAGGTTTGTTATCATGGTGGCAATGACAGTTTGAAATCATAGATTTAAAAGTCCATATAAATGTTGGAAACGTATTTCTTTCATTTGCTTGAAATTCTATGCATATTCCAAATAGTGAAGATTTCCTTTCACAGCTTTTTTTTTTTTTTGCTCCAAAAACTTAGTGGACAATTTTTATTTGTTCAGTGTTAATGAAAATTTTAAATGGTTCTAAACTTTGACAATCATAACTGCCAGATTTTCCAGTTTTTGAGTCCTCTATTTTGAACAAATCTATCAACTGTATTTACGAAATTATATGTGTTTGATGATGTATGTTTTCGTGAAAAATGTAATTTCACGAAAACATAGGAAATGAATTGCAACCTACAGTTCATGACGTTGTAAGCCAGCAGGGAGGTTTGTTATCACGGTGGCAATGACAGTTTGAAACCATAGATTTTAAAAGTCCATATAAATGTTGCAAATGTATCTTTTTTCATCTGCTTGACTTTCTATGAATATCCCAGATAGTGAAGATTTTATTTCACAGCTTTTTTTTTTTATTATTATTCCAAAAGCTCAGTGAAAAGTTTTATTTGTTCAGTGTCACATAAAATTTTATAAGATTCTAAACTTTCCCAGACATAACTGCCAAACTTTCTAATTTTGAGTCCTCTATTTTGGACAAATCTATCAGCTGTGCTTACGCAATTAATAATCGTGAAATATATAATTTCACGAAAACATACGAAATAAATTACCACCTATAGTTCATGACGTCGTAAGCCAGCAGGGAGGTTTGTTATCATGGTGGCAATGGCAGTTTGAAACCATACATTTAAAAGTCTGTATAAATGTTGGAAACATATTTCTTTCATCTGCTTAAAATTCTATGAATATCCCAGATAGTGAAGATTTCATTTCACAGTTTTTTTTAGCCCGAAAGCGTAGTGGAAAGCTTTTATTTGTTCAGTGTTACTAAAAATTTTAA
The DNA here is from genome assembly GCA_964019185.1 of Maratus speculifer. Taxonomy (NCBI): domain Eukaryota; kingdom Metazoa; phylum Arthropoda; class Arachnida; order Araneae; family Salticidae; genus Maratus; species Maratus speculifer. Next base: position 109,335,961 of record OZ025303.1, on the reverse strand, counting down.
ATTATTCTAAACTTTGCCAATCATAACTGCCAGATCTTCTAATTTTTTGGTCTTCTATTTCGAAAAAATCCAACAGCTGTATTTAATGAGCGGAGATTGTAATTTAATACAATAAAGATTACTGTTCATAAATAGTTTTACTTAAAATTCGGAAAGTTTGGTAGATATATTCTATAAATTAACACTTGTTTTTTCTGGATAATTAACGAAACTTGAGGTTCCCAGCTCCACCTTTAGATAATTTAATAATTTTGCATGCAAAAAATATATTCGTGTTTATAGTATACAGATATTTCTTCCTTAGTGTGGTTTCAGTTGGTGTTTAGTGTCGTTTCAGCACAACATGGGTGATCCTATATTACTTTCTTATAATTCTTACAAGAAGAACATATTGCATTCTTGAAAATTTTCGAATGCCAGTTTTCGACAAATTTACACGGTTTAGGGATCAGAGAATCCGGAAAACGTGTCTTTACAAAAAGTGTGTTTACAAAATTGAAATATATTTTTGAATAGAAATTTGAATGAAATGTAAGGCCATAAAAGACTGAAGAGTGTGGAAAATATCCTAACAAATATCTCGTCTACTAAATACCTGATTGAATTACTTTATTATGAAAAGTTTATGATTTTTTATTGTCTTTTATGTGTACTCCTTGAAATAATAATTTTAGAAAAATTTTATAGAATGAGAATTTCGAGAAATAGTTCCGGATATTCGAGGTTATTAATATTCAGTAGACTTCTTTACATTATTACATACTAAGTACACATCAAATTTCAAGTCACTATCTCAAGTTGTTTGGAGATGAAGCTTTTACGAACTGACACATAGACATACGGACGGCATTGCCCCCCCCCCCCTAAAAATATGTTTTTCGAAATCTCCAGGGTCTGAAACGTGTAAATCCATCATTTTTTTTAATTCTTCAAACGATTATAAGATTTACCCTATACTACGTATGATGGTTAAGTAACATGCGTTTTCTTTGGTTCAACGATTGATAAAGTATTTTCTTTGCTTGACATTAGCACAATTTAAAAACCCTTTGACCGCCAAGCAAAAGGGCAAAATTGCAGTGCTGTTTTCGCTGTAATTAATTAAAACTATTAAAAAAAGATGTTTTTTTCCAGTCTGATACAAAATATTTTGCTACATATAGGTGTATAAGTTTTGGAAATATTAACCATAACCTGATTTTTCAAAACTGGTTTTTATTTGTAGAATTATATTAACTTAAATATTGCTATTGTTGTGGTGAAACCTGCAGCTTAGTAAACGGAAAAATCAGTTCGCAGCAGTCAGGAGGTTAAAATTAACCTAATTTTTTCGCTTAAGTATGTAAATAAATCACAACTATTTTTTACAAATAAATTTACAATAAACGATATCGAGTTCAATCAATATTCCTCTCATATTTTAACACGATAATCTATTTTTAACTGGAACTTTCTCAGCAACAATCATCAATGAAGGGAGAAAAATACAATTCAGTAGCTAGAAAGCGTGAATTCCTTTCTTGCGGAACGCTTTGATATTACATAATTTGATATTCATATCTCAGAGCGATTATACTTTAAAATGACAGCGTATCATTATGAAAGATTTCTTTCCCTCTGTTTTGCAAAAAAGCGTGATGAAATCATAACAATGTTCTTCGGTTGCGTCTTTTTTTTAAGCCTATTGCTGGGAACAAAGAAAGAATGTATAAATGATAGACTCGCATTCCGACTCTTTTGATCACGTGGAGAAATCTATATCCTATAGCCTTAAATATTCATATTTTCTGATAAAATTTACTTGAAAAATTATCTTAGGATGTTTAGTATCGTATGATTCCGAAGTTAAAATTTTAGGTGAATTGTAATACACGACTGTGTTTGATAAACTATGTAGTTATATCAAATTCGATGTATTGTTTATGAGATAAGTAAAACATACGTAATTTTACATTTATCATTAGTAAATAAAAATGTTTTGACAACATTGTGTAGCTTTGTCACTTATATATGCTTGTCTGGTATTATGTATGTAGTTAACTTTTTATTCGCGATGTTCCTTCGATTGCTATTTGTATTTATTTCATTTTTTAGATAATATATATTTTGAGGTCTTTTAAATGTACGATTACCCAAATCTTGCCCATTTTTAGGTTATTATAGCTAGTAAAAGAATGAAATAGTAGGCGTTTTGTGATATCTATGGTATTTTGTGCTAGACAATTCTGCCATGGTTCCATAATTCCTACCTTTTTCTGGACATTTTCTGGATATTTTTTAAACCTAGTGTGATATTCATCTTTCAATTTTTTATTTTGTTTTTCCTACTTATGTATGATAAATGTTATGCCCCTTTTATTAAGGTTATTATGTGTGTATGTATGTGTATGTGAAAGACAACTGCGGCATTGACATGGAAAAGGTAATAACTCAAGAAAAATCGATTTGAGATTTAATATAAAATAATTGAAATAATACTTTAAATTACAATAATAATTAATAATACTTAAAATACTGTAGATTAAAAAAAAGCTGTAAAGCTGAGATATCCCTACAAGGATCTCATATGCTTATATTTTTGTGTATAAATTTTTGTAATTTAGCAGTGTAAAACTGTTTTTTGCTTCCTCTGTAAAATTAGGTTTTCTTGACTTAAACATTTTTCATGTGAATGCTTCAATTAACCGTGCATTATTATCAATTTTGCATTATTGGTTATTTTTGTAAATAAACTTCAAACAAAATTCTATTAGTTGTTAAAATGATTACCCATCCTCAGCTCTTTCCGTAACCCTTCCAATTCAAAATCCAATTTCGAGTTTCAATTTCCAAGCCAAAAATCAGTCAGCGTAATCATGGCAGATTTTAATAATACCAGTTATCGACAATAATATATTTCATATTGGAATTATTATTATTATTTGTGATTATGTAGGAAAGGGTATGCACATAATATCAAAATAAATTAAATATTGTAGGCATCATTTCGTGAAATTGGAGTTATGTGTTTTACAAATTATTTATTTACTTATCCCATTTCGTTGTATGAAAAAAATCAATTTCTTTGTAATATTCGATTACTACACGAAAGTATTTCATAATATAGGCGTGATGCATGATTTTTCGTTCTTATTAATTCTAAATATACAAATCTACTATATCTCGATGTCAAGTTATTCTCCAGTCCCGTTTAACTGCTACAAGATAAATGAACTTACTGAATCATAATGAGGGATGCACGAACGTCTCACGTGTTTTGAATCCAAATGAATCCGTTTCGGTGTTTCAAATAAATCTCAAACCGCATTTACAAATTGCTGTGGGATATGTTTGTAAACAAAGACAAAATTAAACCGTTTAGTTTGGCCAAAGAAGAGTGAGCTTCGGTATCTAAAAGAAATCAATCTTTAATTATAGATAGAAACATAATTAGTTTTTATTCTCTAAAAATAAATTTGATAGCGTGCGTTCATCTTAGGATATTAAATGACCGATAAAATTTCGTTTTCTGCGCGCGTAGTGATCCAGTTTCTCTTATTAAAACGACTAAAATTTTTTATAAATGTTATTCAAACGTATCAACAATCGTTTAATTTCATTGTTATTTATTTATGCATCTTAAAAATAAAAAAAGACATATTTTTATTTTCAAACAAAAATAATAATAATTAGTGATTAATTTTAATTTAATCTATTTATTGACTTAAAAATCAAGAAAATTATATTTTCATTTTGAAACACAAAAATTAGGTACACGTGATTATACGTGATCTATTTATTCACCTAAAATTAAAAAGAAAAAAGAAATATACTCACGAGAATATACTCATGAATACTCGTAAAACGAAATACTCACGAGTCTACAATAATGAATAAATAATTTGCATAGCAATTAAATAAAAATAAATAACAATAATAAATCACACGCAAATTAAAAGAAAAGTACCTGCAAAAAAGCACTTTTTTAATATGTTATTTGCTGGGGACTTTTAAACCTATATCTTTAGCCAAAGAAAAGTTGAGCATCCATATCTATAAGAAATCAATGTTTAATTAAAGATAGAAGCGTAATTACTTTTTATTCTCTAAAAATAAATTTGTAGCGTGCGTTCGTCTTATGGTATTAAATGGTCCATAAAATTTCGTTTTCTGAGTGCGTAGTGATCCCATTTGTCTTATTAAAACGACTAGATGTCTTATAAACATTTTTCAAATGTACCAAAAATTGTTTAATTTCGATGTTATTTATTTGTTCACCTCAAAAATAAGAAAAGCATATTTTTTATTTTGAAGCACAAATAATAGGTACTCGTGATTAATTTTTATTTAATCTATTTATAGACCTAAAAGTAAAGAAAATTACATTTTTATTTTGTAACTCAAATAGGTACTCGTGATTAGTTTTAATTTAATCTATTTATTGACCTAAAAATGAAGAAAATTATATTTTTAGTTTGTAACACAAATAATAGGCACTAGTAATTAATTTAAATTTAATCAATTTATTTACCTAAATGTTAAGAAAAATACATTTTTTCTGAAACACTAGTAATACATACGAAATACTTATGAGACTTACAATAGTAGATAAATAATCTGAATAACAATTAAATAAAAGTAAATAATAATAATGAATAAGACACCAATTTAAGTAAAAGTACCTGCAAAAGAGCAATTTAAATAAATAAAAATAATAACAAAATAAAGTAAAATAGAATAAAAAATAAATGTTATTTGCTAAGAACTTTTAATCCCTTGTCTTTAGCCGAAAAAAAAGTCGAGCATCAGTATCTACAAAAAATAAATCTTTAATTGTAGATATATACGTAATTAGATTTTATTCTCTAAAAATAGTTTAATAACGTGCGTTCTTGCTGGAGTATCAAATGACCGATAAAATTTCTTTTTTAAGTGCGTAATTATCGAGTTTTCCTTATTAAGAGAACTAAAATTTTTATAAACGTTTTTTAGGTGCGTTCGTAATTATATAATACGTAGCACCTATAGTGGTCGTTCAGTCCGTCCGTCTGTCCGTCCGCATATAACAACGCAAAAACTACCCAACCGAATCGTTTGAAATTTAAAATACGTATTTATTACATAATTTTGTCGAGTCATTTCAAATTTTATGAAAATCGGATGCATAGATCAATTACAGGGGCAATCAAAAGTATTCCATTACATTACGGTTAATGGGGGAAAAGTTTCAAATGCATTTTAATCATTTGAAATTTAAAATACGCAATTATTACATAAATCTGTCGAGTTATTTCAAATTTTTTGATAATCGTGTGCATAGATCAATTACAGGGGCAATCAAAAGTATTCAATTACATTATGGTCAATGGGGAAAAAGTTTCAAATATATTCTATACGTTTGAAATTTAAAATACATAATTATTACATAATTTTGTAGAGTTATTTCAAATTTTATGAAAATCGGATTCATAGATCAATTATAGGGACAATCAAAACTATTCCGTTACATTACGGTCAATAGGAAAAAAATGTTTCAAATGCATTTTAATCGTGTTACACTCATGCGAACTTAATAAAATTTATATGCAACTATAAAGTACATATTATAATATACATCTTACATAATTTGTGGTGCAAAGAACATTTGTTATTGATTTACAAGGCCACACAAAAGTATTCCATTACATAATGGTATAGGGAGAACATTGTTTGATGAGCGTTTTAATTGTAATTCATTATTTACAATTTTATGAGATTGATACATGAAAGTAATATTTTTAAAACTTCGTTATCGTACGAACGCACCTAATTTGCTACGCTTCACGTGCAATTTCCAACTTGTTCAAATTTCTCTTAACAATTGGTTAATTTCAGTGTTATTTATTTATGCATCTCAAAAATAAGAAAAACATATTTTTATTTAGAAACACAAATAATAGGAACTTTTGATTAATTATAATATAATTTATTTAATTATCTAAAAGTTAAGGAAAGCACATTTTTAATGTACGTACGGTATTTTATATACGTACGTAATGCAGTCGATCGTCTCTTAAAGACTAAAATTCATACTTTTAAATATATAATATGAACTTTAATGCGTTGAGTTTTACTTTAAAAGCGATTAAAATAATCAAAGAGATATGTTAATAGTTAATTTTATTTAAAATATCTTAGTACTTTCAATTTTTAACCAGGCTCTTCATCAGAGAATATTTATCTAACTAATTTTTATTTGTTTATTCAAATACATGATTTCATTTAGAAAATGAGCGAGCCAATATTTATTACAGTTGAAAGTAGAAGTAGTTTCTTGTATTAAACTTGATGAGAGAGGTCTTCTCTCATTATTAATAATAATCTCTCATAATTATTGGCTCGCTCATTTTCAGAAGGAAATCATGTAATTGTATAAACAAGCAAAAATTTTGCTATTATTATTATTATTATTATTATTATTATTATTATTATTATTATTATTATTATTATTAGACAAAACAGAATATTAAAAAAAATCCACCGAAGACACTGGTTTTAGTGTGTTTTTACAGAAAAAACATTTTTCGGCAAAATTTCATTTTCTTTTAGACATCATTTCTATTTGTAGCTATGAAAAATCTGTTTACTGACTTCACCTCAATTGTTTTTTAGCCATAATGTATTTATTTTATGCTCCTTAATGAATATTCCGAAGGATAAAGTATTTCTTCTTCTGTATTTTCTGACAAGGAAAGTTTATATGAGATGTCACTAGATAAAAAATAAAAGCCATTGTTCAGATTGCATAATTAACGTGAAAGTAGTTTTCACTGCGTAGAAATTATGCTTAATGGCGATATAAATAGACGCCAAGTTAAGCCTGATTGTTTCATATAAATATGTAATTTTTCTGTGCTATTTATAATTTTTAATGTGACTAATTGTTCAAAAAAAGGACTCATATTTCAAATATCTTTGGATACTTATGGCTTAATGCTTTTTTTTACATTGTTAAGGGTTCAAAGGTTTGAAATTTGAGATGCATTTGTGCATTGTTTTTAATATTTTTTTGCTTGCATAAAATTAGTTATCGTGTTTCATGGTTTAAGATATTAATGATTTTTTACGTGTTAATGATTTCATCATTTTGAATCTGATACTTTTTTATATTCAAAGTTGCGGTATATTTCAAGTTAATAATAATTCAAAAGTTTCATTATATGATTCTTCATATAAAATTTTCAAATGTTAATAAGGGTTAATAATAAAGGTTTTGGTTACTGAAACTAAAATTTCCCATTCTATTACTTAAATTATGGACGTACTATGCGTTCTTATTTTTAAATTATCTCTTAAAGTAATTAATATTTTTAAGCTCTATTTTTTTATTGTTCTTAAAGAATGCCTTTATTTTTTAGTTGTCATAATATTTCTAAAATACATACTTAACATATAATTTTATAAACTTTAAAGTAATCATATTAATTTAAATTTAATTAATTTATTATAATACTTGTTAATGTAGTAGATTTTTAAGTAATATATGTATATTATAAAGTTTATATTAATAACAAGATGAAAATTTTGTAATTTTATGCCGCCAACTATTTTATATATACAGATTTAGACGGTTGAGAATATTTATATGTTTGATTAGCTCATCTATTAAATAGTTGTAAAATATTGGCCGTTATGTCAATATCTACAGTCAGCATTTTTAAATTTAAGTAAGATTATACCAACCAAATAGCCGAAGACCAATATTTTCAGCTAGGTGTTGTTCGAGCAACTTTTTTATAATAACCGATTTTCATTAGGGTTTGCCTGGAACACTTAAAAAATACTATTTAATAATTCTGTTAAAAGTATGCTATTATGATGCATGTCTCAGCAAATTTATAAATTAAACAAAAATTATTAATAACAGTAATTATTAAGTTTTGCAAAATTATGTAATCTGTACATGGAATCATGTTTGTTGGTCGAATCTTTTATGCTCAGATAGAAGTTTTCAAATTTTTAAGAATCAAATTGGACCACGAGACTGCGAATGCTAAAAGTATTAGACTAGCTAACATTTAAAACTTTCAGACATTGCATCCATTCTTATGCTTTTTTAATTACAGGCTAGTTGCTTGCTTTATCGCTTATGAGACCTGCTCCCCTTAAAATTTGACAATAAGTAATGTCAATCAAGTGATTTAAAACAGCATTCCTATCTATAATGAATAAAGAAGACATTTGAAAGGAACAGGAAGCCGCTAAGGTTACCAATAATATTCATAATAGAATGTTAAAAATGTTGTCCTAGTTTGAACTAAATTTTGGTGCTCGACAACTGCTGCTGTAAGATGGCAAAATCTTGAACCAATATTTGGAGCTCCTATTGAAGCATATTTCCAATAGTTGGAACGAGGTTGAAATAAGAAGCTCCAAATGTAGGTACGAGATTTCATCTTCTTATGGTGGCAGCTATCGAGCATCGAAATTTCGTTCAAACTAGAGCAGAATTTTTAACAGTGTACAAGTATGGTCCAAGTTATTTGCCATCCAGAATATTGTATATGTGTATTTATTCAGCTTGAACGCATAAAGCATCATTTGATACGCATATCCCTATAGAAATTGCGTATCAAAATTTTTACCAGCAATTAAGATCTCATATGGCCACTGTGATTTAAGTTTAATAAAATTTACACAATATATTTTTGCTAAAAATGTGTTTTTTTTTTGTGTGATTTTCTTACTGTAAGTAACTTTATTATTTTATTTAGAAATTTTAAAATGAATTACGCACACTGATTTGTTGTAAATATATTTTTTTTTATTTCTAATATTAAAAAAAAAAAGAAAATAGAAAGTTGTTATTAGGTGTTTATAAACTCTGCAATATCTTTGTATATAGTGTGATTATAAAATAAAACCACAGAAAGTCCAAGTCTTAATTCCCAAATAAGAAATAAAATTACATCTATACCTAATGTCAGCTTTTCTTAAATAACAATGTATATAATAACTATACTGAAATAATTCTCTTATCAATCTTTATAAACGTCTTTATAAACGAGGTTGCCTTTAAGCCGATGAATACTTAATTTAATCGCTTGTTACAAGTAAAACTATACATGTGCATCAATGATTTCAAAAGAATTAAACATGTATTACACTAATCGAAAAAAAAAACAATGCAAAGGCTTATTGTGTTCATATTGTGTGTGTCTTACAGTGAAATGTAGTTCTACTGTGACTTACATTCTGTAACGATTTCAGAAAATATTTTTGAAAAAAATTATCTTTTTTATGACGTCTTCACATACCTGTTAGCACTTTCAATCTTCCAATATATTTATTTGTAAAGGAGTCCGAATAGGTCTTTATTAACTTTTCTTTCCCTTTTTATGTAGTGTGATTACAAAACAGCACACTAAGAATTTCAAGTGCCTCTTTCCCACGCAAGAAGTTAAAAAAATTATACCAATTGTCAGTTTGTAATATCTTCCATAACTTTTCTGTAATAAACGCTTTCAAAGTGGCGTCAGATGTTACGTTTTGTTTGGCTAGTGACTCCAAACAAACGGTTGCTAGGTCACATTTCTTATCAAAAGCAAATCGTAAAAAATGTCATCACTACATAATAAAGCATTAAAACTCCTATTTGTTAGATATAGCTTTAACATATAATATAAATATGACATAGCAACTGTCAGTGGCGCAGCCAGGATTCGGTTCTAGGGGAGGTTTTGAGTTTCTGATAAAAATGTTTGCCAGTTATTTGAATCGCCGGTTAATAGAATCAGTGCTAATTAGAATAATCACTCTTATAATACTTAAACTCAAACAGTATCTGTGTGGAAGGAAAACATCATTCTTTTAGCATAATGCGTCTCAGAAAAGTGATTCCAGTTCAAATAAGCAATATTTACTTAACTAATCCATGTAACATGCACTTTCACAGTTTTAAGTAGAATTTTCTCCATTTAGTTGAATCGCTTTATTAAATAAAATCTGATTCAATAAAGTGGCGGAATATGAAGTATGCCAAAATATTTAAATATTAAGTTTGGTTTTGATCCCAAAACCACCCCCTTGGTGGCGTCACTGGCAATTGTTTGTTTGGAGTAAGTATCCAAGCAAAACGTCATACCTCACGTCACGCCTGAAAGCCTCTATAATTGTCCTATCAGTCTTTATAAACGAGATTGCCTTTATATCGGTGAATACTCAATTAAAGCGCTTGTTAAACGTAAAACTACACATGTACATAAATGAGTTTTAAAGAATCAAGCATGTATTACATTAATCGAAAAAATATGAATACAAAGGCTTATTGTATTCATAAGTCCAGCAGTAAAAAAGTCAAAATATGAACGATAAACTAAATTTAAATAATACACATTTAATTGTTATCTTAGACATAAAGTCAAATGGCTTGTAACAGTTTACGCTGAAAGAAAAACCTTCCGTTACTTGACACCAAAATTCATTTTAGTATTTTCAAATTCAAATTTCTTATTGCGTTCTCCAGTTAGCCTTGAGAGACAAAGAGTACAAAAACAAAATTTCCTCCTATTCTATTAAACCTTCTGTACGTAAAATTCTAAGGGATGGGCACAATTCTTCGAATGTAACAGAGAAGCATACAAACAATAGATGAAGGTAGGTGTCAGGGATTTTCGACTGACTAAATTACAAAAACTGTGACAGCACTCTCCATTTCACTATCTCTCCAATTGGATTTCTAGAATTTTAATTCACTTGATTACGTAATAGATGCATTCGATAGTTCTTTTTTTTCCCTCGTTTTCAATTCATGCAAATTTATCGTATTTTCTTCAAACAGGTTATAAGAAAATCTTATTTTTTAAGTGTAAGATTACCTAAAACCTCGTGCTTCATTTTTCTAGAAATTTCAAAATCCCATGAATGGTGAAACATTTATTATTTTTTTTTTATTATTTTACAGTCAAAAGAAGAAAAAAAAAAGATTTTTTACTGCTGATGGGAGCAGTTCATCGATATTCATTCTGTATATCGATGGCAGAATCTATAGACATTCGATTATAGTATCATGTACTGATGCATTGAACGTATTGTGAATGTACTACATAATTTTGTTGTCTCCAAATATATCGATAAATTCCATCTTGAAAAATCTATTTTTAAGATTTTGGTTAACTAAGGTTTCATTTTAATTCACTTGATTACGGAATGGATGCATTCGATAGTTTTTTATTTTATTTATTTTTTTTTCGTTTTAAATTAATGCAAATTTATCGTTTTTTTCTTTAAGCAGGTTATTAAAAAATTTTATTTTTTTAAGTGTAAGATTACCTAAAACCTCGTGCTTCATTTCTCTAGAATTTTCAAAATTCCATGAATGACCAAGCGTTTATTTTATTTTTATTTATTTTTATTCTTTTACTGTCTTTTTTTTTTAAAGACATTTTCAACTGTTGATCGGAGCAGTTCATTGATATGCATTCTGCACATCGATGACAAAATCTATATACATCCGATTATAGTATCATGTACCGATGCATTGAACGTACCTCGATATAATTTTGTAGTCTCTAGATATATCAAGGAATTCCATCTTGAAAAATATATTTTTAGGCTTTTCGTCGAACGAAGGCTTCATTTTAATTCATTTGTTGTCGTAAAAAATGCATTCGTTAGTTCTTTTTTTTTTTTTTTTTTTTTTCACAATTTATGCAAATTTATCGTTTTTACTTCAAACAGGTTATAAGAAAATCTTATTTTTTTTTAAGCATAAGATTACTTAAAACCTCGTGCATCATTTCCCTAGAAATTTCAAAATCTCATGAATGGTGAAGTGTTTATTTTTTATTTTACTTTAATTTATTTTTTGTACTTTCTTAAAAAATAAAATAAAAAATAACTGTTGATGGGAGCAGTTCGTCAATATTTATTCGGTATATTGATGACAGAATCCATATACATTCGATTACAGTGTCATATACCGTTGCATTGAACGTACTTCGACATAATTTTGTTGTCTCCAAATTTATCGAAAAATTCCATCTTGAAAAATCTAATTTTAGGACTTTTAGTTAACTAAGGCTTCAATTTAATTCCCTTGATTACGGAATAGATACATTCGATAGTTCTTTTCTTTTCTTTTCTTCTTTTTTTCTTTCTTTCTTTTTCGTTTTTAATTCATGCAAATTTATTGTTTTTTCTTTAAACAAGCTATCAAAAATTCTTTTTTTCTTTTTTTTAAGTGTAAGATTAGCTAAAACCTCGTGTTTCATTTCTATAGAAAATTCAAAATTCCATGAAAGTCGAAACCTTTATTTTTTATGTTATTTTATTTTATTCTTTTATTGTCGAAATAAAAAAAGAGATTTTTAATTACTGATGGGAGCAGTTCATCGATATGCAGAATGCATATCGATGAACTGTTCCCATCAGTAATTAAAAATCTCTTTTTTTATTGACAAAATCTTTATACATTCAATTACAGTGTCATGTACCGATTCATTGAATGTACATCGGTATAATTTTGTTACCTCCAAATATATCTAGGAATTCCATCTTGATAAACCTATTTTTAGGCTTTTCGGCTAAGTAAGGCTTAATTTTAATTCACATGATTACGCAATAATGCATTCGATAGTTCTTTTTCTTTTCTTTTTTTTATTTTTTTCATTTTTGATTCATGCAAATATATCGTTTTTTTCTTTTAAACAGGTTATCGGAAAATCTTTTTTTTAAAGGGTAAGATTACCGAAAATCTCGTTCTTCGTTTTTCTAAAAATTTCAAATGAATGACGAAGCGTTTATTTATTTATTTATTTATTTATTTATTTTTTACCGTCTAAAAAAAAGAATTTACTGCTGAAAGGAGCAAGTTCGTCGATATGCATTCTGCATATTGATTATTGTGTCTTACGTACATTCAATTACAATATCATTTGCTGATACATGGAACATACATGACATAATTTTGTTATCTTTAAATATAACGAGGAATTCTATCTTGAAAAATCAATTTTCAGAATTTTCGGTTAAGTATGGCTTTATTTTAATCCATTTGATTGCGGAATAGATAAATTCCTTAATTTTTTTTTTTTCGTTTTCGATTTACAAAAATTTATTTTCAACCTTTAAACACAAATTAAAAAACTGTTGTTGCAGCAATGTTTCTTTAAATTTTGTACACCGATCGGTTTATGAGGTTTTAAAAGATAAATGAACGCTTTTTAAAATAGTTGATACCAAGGCCATCGCTAAGCCTTTTTATTGAGGGGGGAGAGGACCTAAAATTGCCAAGTCAAATTTCACTATTTGCCAACTCATTTTACAATTTTGCCTACTTACCACAATTAGAAAATGTAATATAGCCCCTATTTGTTAAAATGTTAATAATATTCCCAATTAGATTTGTAATTTTTGCCAATTCTATCAAAAATTGAAAATATATTATAGTTTTTATTAAAATTTTAAAGAAAATTTGCCAACTAAGTTTGTGAATTTGCCAAGTGTAACAACATTCACGAATGTTTGGGGAGAGCCATCCCCCCCTTAGCGAGGCCCCTACGTCGTAAGTGGTTATATTATATTTTTGAAAATCTTCATTTACAAAAATACGTGCTAACTCTTTTTTTTTTAGAGTATAGTTTATTATTTGATAGATTACTTATCAATCAACATAAAATGCTTCATACTCGCATAGCAACATTTTTTTTTTCTCATTTAATCATGACCTTTAACTCCATTATGATCTCAACATGTTTTCCGTTTCTGTAAGTGTTTGATTGATACAGAAATTTCTTTTTTCGGATATACTTTTTTTCAATATTAGTTTCTAATAATTATGATTGATTTAGTCAATTATTGGCGTGAAATCTCTTATTTAGTTAATCATAATGTACTACATTATCACTTCTAATTTTGTGTACCTTCTTTTCTGCCGACCAAACTATACAGTGAATCTGAATATTCACCTTTTTGTTTTTCTTTCTACTTAAAATTTACATTTATCACCTGTGACAGGAAAAATAACTGGGAAAAAAAAATCCAGTTCTTCAGCCCATGATTTTTGTAACAAAAAGAGCATACATGTTTATTATTAGTATGTAATTTTCTTTTGTCTATAACGTAGGTGTAATGGCTTTCCCCACACGCTTTATGGGTACTCGGTCAGTTTTAATCGCAAAGGAATGGGACTTTTTTTTGTCTAACTTGTTAGAGTAATGGTAAAAATTTACTAAATACCACATACAAGACCGCGAAATCGTATAAAAATTTAATTTTCGTAATTTTTTACTAAAAAATCTTTTTTGACCTAAATCGCTTACAAAACAATTCTTTACCTTTTTAAAAACATTGCAACCGGAACTATATGTCTATAACTAACTGTTTAGAAATTAGTCATTGGCCACCGTTGAGAGTGGACACCCTGTATATTACATCATTATTTCCAATTTTTTATATATTTTTCCTCTTCCGACCAAAGTATACAGTGAATCTGAACATTCACCTTTTCGTTTTTCTTTCTACTTAAAATTTACATTTATCACCTGTGACTGGAAAAATAACTGGAAGAAAAAAAAATATATCCAGTCTTTCAGCCCATTATTTTTGTAACGAAAAGAGCATACATGTTTATTATTAGTATGTAATTTTCTTTTGTCGATGACGTAGGTGTAATGGGTTTTCTCATCCGCTTTATGGGTACTCGAGCGTTTTATGCGAACTACCCAGTGAAGATCTTGAAAAAAAAAAAGGTACCCAGCCATGCATGCACAACGTCCGGTAGATGTTTTTACTTGTTTGAACCTGTTATAGCATCGGATGAGTGTATTTTTCATTTTTTTCTCATTACTGATCTTTGTCTTTTAAATAGAGATTCTCAGAAAAGAAGTTGAATATTTTCGGAAGTGTTTTAAGGCGCCACACTAGGCGCAGAAAAAGACCTGGATGATAATGTAAAGTCTATGGGAGCAATTTTTTAAAAAATCTCGCTCAAATTTTAATATTTTTACATGATTTTTTTGCACAAGATAGCGGAAGGCGATCCACAACCTGCCTAGTTTTTACTTTTTCGTTTTTGCTTATATATTTTTTATATTGCAATAGTTTCAATTTCAGAACCGGTTTAAACCAGTTTGAAAGTTAAAGTCATTAGAAAAAAAAATTATGAAACCAAAATTGAAAAAGTAAAAATTAGGCCGCAGCTATCTTGTGCAAAAAAAAAATTATGTAAAAATATAAAATTTGGGTGATATATTTGAAAAGAACACCCCCATAGACTTTACATTATCATCCGGGTCTTTCTCTATGCCTAATGTTGCGCCTTAAGGGTGTATTCGAAAAAACGCTTTTTCACCTTCAACAGCTCGAAATTTTCCGGTATAATTTCAGACACATTTTTAAAAGTAGAAACATGAAACTTACTGAGGCGTTTTTGAAGAGACGTATAAGGTGCCGTGTGATGTCACTTTATGCTCAATTCATTAGAATTTCATTTATAAACAATTATCTTCTCAATGTGACCCTTTTTTTCGTTCCTAAATCTCCCGCTTCGGAAAAATTGGTCCAAAATGCCGTTTTTGATTGCTTGTTTTGCAATACTTTTTGCCTTTATCAAAGAATCGACAATCACAGCACCTGTATACTTTTCAAATAGGACAATTTGCCAGTTTGATGAATTTGAGAGCAAAAATGAATTTAAAAATATCTCAGAAAATAAGCATTTTGAATCGAAATACACCCTTAAAAGCGATAAATCTATCTTAAGGATGCTAGCCACTCAATTTCCGAATTCTCAATACTAATGTTAAATCTATAGTCTTTTGATGCATGTCTATGTTTAGAATATCTCTTCGAGAAAATAATATTTTTAATAAATCTTTTTCTGCTGTGTGCTCTTCTTAGGGGCCGTCCATAAATGTTGTCACGTTTGGATGGGAGGGAGGGGGTTAGTGAAATTGTGACAGTTTGTGACAAGGGGGTGGGAGGAGATAAGAAGAAATGTGACATCACACATTTTGATTGAAATAAAAGCATTAAAAGTCAGTATATTAAATTATGAAATTTGTATTCTTAAAGTAAAGATAAGATTTAAAACCAAATATATTATATTCTTTTTCAATTTCCAAATTACTACTGTTTTTATTCATTATGTATTTTCAAGATTTTTTAATTAAAAACATTTTTTGGGAATATTTCAAAATGGTTTTCATAGTGTATTAATCAGTTTTCTTAACGGTATATCGGTTTTTAAGATAATTCTCTAAAAGGCGTTTTCGGTTGCATAATTCAATTTATGTATGCTAGGCTAACAAAATAATATCAGTAACTATATTAATATTAAAAGAGTACTTCACTTGCCCGAAAATAATCTTACCGTTAGCTAATGATAATCATATGGAAGAATTCTTTTAAGATATCTTGTTTGCATTTCAACATTTTATTATATTTTCTTTTATTTCTTTTTTATTTATTTATTTATTCTTTTTTTTTTTTTTTTTTTTTTTTTTTTTTTTTTTTAATGAATAGCTGAGATTGATCTAGACAAAGACCTTATTTTACTCTTACAGGTCCTTTGCAGGTTTTTGTTATGATAATGTTTTCACTTTTGAAACTGGTTACAAAAGTTAAAGTATCCTAATATATAATTAAAAAAAAAATTAACAAAAATTGAAAAAGTATCAAACGGTCCTTGAAGATGTCCATTTCAGATAGCAAATGAAAGGAAATTTTTTTTTTTTAAATATTGAAATGCGAACGAGATATCTTAAGAAAATTTCTGCTGTAGAATTAACATTAGCGAACGGGTGCTTTTTTTTTGTGTGTGAATGAAGTAGTCTCTTAATGCTTTAAATACAGTAGAACCCCGATAATTCGGATTAAATGGGACCGGACCCAATCCGGATTATCGAAAATCCGGATTATCCGGAGAATTAGGAAAAAATGAAATAAAATAAAACATACTTACAGAAAATCACCTTTATGTTAAACTTAAGGAGTATTTACAAACAGTAAAAATGTTTATTTTACTTAATTCTCCCAAAAAGATTTCAGAAAAAAGTTTTTTTTTAAATTCAGAATACGATGATGAAACAAGTTAATGTTATGAAAATAGCCAATCGCTTCTCAAAATAGAAAAAAAAATGACGAAACCGATCCGGATTATCCGGAGATCCGGATTAACGGGGTCCGAATTTGCGGGGTTCTACTGTATATGATGTTTATTTGTAAAATTCCAAACCGCTTTCATTGTAATACGCGAAGTAACGCACTATAAGTAAGTTAACCCTTTATCTACCGACGGTACTTATAAGTGCCATTAAAATAACTTATTATAAAATTCCTTTAATAAGTCAGTTAGTTATAATACTGTTTAGAATGAGTTACAGATACGTTACTTTATCTTGTTCTAAAAGAATATTTGGAACAAAAGACAAAAATATTTTTAAAAGGATGATTTCTTTTGTCTTTGCATCTCTTCAGCTTTCTTGGTGTTGAAGGAGGGGGGTGGGGATTTTTCAATACGGAAGTATTTCAATATTTATATCGTAAAAAATCATATTAGTACATTTCATAATCCTACTAAATACTCAGAAAATAATTAAAAATAAAAGATTTGAGTGAAGTTTTAAAAATGGCACAAAATTTCTGTAAATTCAAATTTAATTAATCCTTCTAAATCCTTTAATCCTCCTAAAATCCTTCAAATATTTATTAAATGATTATGTAAATTAGGGATGCAAAACCTTTTCAAGAGAAGGGCCACTTACAAATATCTCTGGGTGGTCGAGGGCCACTTCAATAACAAGCAGAGAATTCTACTTCAAAGGTGATATGTGGCCTATAATTGTATAAAAAATATGTTTTCAGTGAGAAGTGGGGTATACCCTTTTAGGTTCGCTTAACTAGTCAAAATATCCAATTTAGTTAGTAAGGATATATCAGCAGTTTTTACGTTTGTATATATAACAGATATAACAAGGGTTATTCTCAAGATAAAATAATACTTCTTGACTTTATTCAGGAAAGTAAATTTTCTTTTATCAAAAGTGGTAAAAAACAAACAGAAGTGGCTGGTGCCGAAAATATGTGAACTTTATGAACGGAGGAGAGGAAAGAAGCCGATCAACAAGATTTTTCCATGCTTTATCACTAAAATTTCCGATTTTTCAACATCCGTTCAATAAAATTTGCAGCTTTCCTTGCCTAATCGACCAGCTTTGGGCTTTTTACTTAAGTGAACGACAAAATTCGCAATTTTTATGAAACTGATTGAGAAAATTCAATCTTTCTATACCTGATCAACAAAAGTTGCGATTCTTACGAAACCGATCGAGAAAATTCGCGATTTTTACGAAACTGGTGAAAAAAAATTCCGATTTTTACGATACCAATAGACAAAATTAAAAAATTTTACAAAAGTGATCTGTGAAATTTGCGATTTTTCTTCGCATGATCAATAAAACTCGCGATTTTTACGAAGCCGATGAGCGAAACTTGTGATTTTTACGAAGCCAATCGCGATTTATTATAAAGCTGATCGGCGAAATTTGCAAATTTTACAAATCTGATCGGTGAAATTAATGATTTTTCTTCGTATGATCTTCGAAATTCCCGATTTTTACAAAGCCGAAAAACAAAACTCACAATTTTTCCGAGCATGATCAATAAAATTAGCAATTTTTACGAAGCCAATCGTCAATTTCACGAATTTTCAAAACTGATTTTTACAAAGCTGATCAATGAAATTCGCAATATTTCCAAGCCTGATCGAGAAAATTCGCAATTTCTTCGAAGCCGATGGAGAAAATTCATAATCTTTCCGCGCCTAACCAGCAAAATTCACGAATTTTACGAAGCTGATCGACGAAATTTGTAATTTTTCTTCGCATGATTGATAAAATTCGCGATTCTTCCATACCAGATCGACAAATTTCGTGATTTTTAAAACTTTATCGCCGAAATTTGCGATTTTTGTAAACCCGATCGATGAAATTCGTGATTTTTCTTCGCCTTATCGACGAAATCTGCTATTTTTCCGCATGAAATCGACAAAATTCACTATATTCCCGTGTCCGACCAACGAAATTTGCGATTATTCTGAACCCTATGAATAAAAATCGCGAATTTTCTGTGTGCGATTAACGAATTTTGCGCTTATTCCGCCTTTAACTGACGAAATCTGCATTTTTACCGAGCCCAATCACGAAATTCGCGGTTTAAAACTAATTTTGACGAAATTATCATTTTTTTACGCGGCAAAATTAAATTTGAATTTTATTTCTCTCGGTAAACTTACAAAACTCATGATTGTTTCGCAGCCAATCAACAAAATTTTCAATTTTTCCGCGCATCATCGCAAAATTCGCGATTTTCTTGTACTTTATCAACGAACTTTGCGACTTTTTCGTCCCTGATCGACAATATTCGCGGTTTTTTCGTGCCCGATCAACGAAATTCGCGTTTTTTTCACGCCGAAGTCGAGAAATCAAACAATTTTTCTGCAGCCTATGACATTAATTTGCAACTTTTTCGTGCATCATCAACAAATCTAACGATTTTTTCTTGCAAGATCAACGAAATGGGCGATTTTTCGCATTCGATCGACAAAATTCGCAATTTTTCTGTGCCTGATCGACAAAACTTGCGATTTTTTCGCTAAATTTGCTACCTTTTGCTTAGTCTCATGGGCAAAATTCGGGCAAAATTCATGGGCAAAATTTTCATACCT
Source organism: Maratus speculifer (assembly GCA_964019185.1). NCBI lineage: Eukaryota > Metazoa > Arthropoda > Arachnida > Araneae > Salticidae > Maratus > Maratus speculifer. Next base: position 109,316,277 of record OZ025303.1, on the reverse strand, counting down.
GATGGACGAAATGTGCGATTTTTCCGCACTTGATCAATGAAATTCGCGATTTTTCCGTGCCCGATCTACGAAATTTCGCAATTCTTAAAGGACTGACGATATTTTATATTTTCCTGCGGTAATTTGGCGAAATTTACAATATTTTCCTGCGACTTTAGCGCAAAAATTGCAATTTTTTCTAATTGTAAATTGAAGGAAATCGCGGGCCACACGTTAACCCATCGCGGGCTACAGGTTGTGCATCCCTAATGTAAATCTTTTAATTTAGTTTAAACAATTTGCGTCAAATGCTTTAGAATGTAAAATTTTCATGAATTCATAATGCTGTAGATAAAGGGTTAAGAAAAGCAATCTCTATATGAAGGTTTTCGAGGAACTGTAAACAAGTCATACGGTATGAAACAATCATATAAAATCTGTCCACTCCCCCTTTTTTTTCTTCATAAAAGTGACGTCTTCTGTTATATAATGGTTCTTTACAATCAGCGTCAATGCATTAGCTACTCTCTTAGTATTAGTGAACTCCTCCAAGGTCAGTTGTCAACTTGTCAGAGTTAGACAATAACTGTCATTTAATGTTAAACATGGTGCCATTCATTTGTCATTAACTTTTTAACTGTAATAACTGCTGCTAAATGTCATTCGCATAAAAATACATTAAAAATACTTTTAACGTAATCATAAATTAGCTTATTTAAAGATTTATTTTTATTGAATAAAAAGTAAATACAGTGCAACTTTTTATTAGAGGGAGTATTGAAATTTACGTCAGAAGCTCAATGATCTGCAATGATTCCTTGTCATTTCAAATCCCAAATATTTGGATTGAATTGTTAAATAATTAAAAAATTAAGCAACGTGATACATAATTAAAATATAACGCGCGTGATTTTTATTTTTTTTTTAAATTTTTAATTTCATTTGTAATAGTCTTTTGTCATTTTCCATCTTTGTGTTTATTTGTATTTTCTTTTTCTGATGATGATTGAGTAAATTCAATCGAAACATGTAAAAATTATTAAGATCTTTTAATGTTTTTATCAGTATTTAACGTCCTTTATAGCAATTAAATAGTTTAATGCATATTTTTGAAATGTTAATTGACGTATATGAAAACTTCTATTTATGATTAATTTAAATACAGTGTGTTTGTTAAGTTTATTAACATTGCAGAATTCATGAAATTGTTAGTAATCCATGTAATTGAATGTAGTTTTCGGGAAACAGTCGGAGAAATAGGAATTTTTTTAGAGTAATAAAAAAAAATACTAGTTCAAATATTTACCAAGAGAAAGCTAAGAACGAATAAAAATTTAGATAATTTTGTTGTAAACACTGTATATTTGCTTTCAGTCATAACTTACAATAAGATTTTACACCACCAAATGATGACTGTGAGCGCTGTTGCTATTACAAAGAATTAGGCCTAAGGTCCACGATTGTGTACGTCGCCAAGGTTAGCATTAAAACATGGTGATGATGGCGATAGTATGGCGATAATTTCAAATGCTGCACCTCAAATTTCGCATCAAGATATCAGTCGCAGTAAAAAAACATTTTAAATCTTCCTTGATAAGTTTTGCTTTGTTTCGTTTTTTAATTAAATTTCAACATAAAAGAAAATTGAAAGGAAATAGCTTTAAAAGAAATTACATTCGGGTACAAAAAATAATGACATGTTTTTATTTCTTTGCGGTTCAACAGAGTGTTTAATGGACTTCTTACAAGTAGGTTAAATGTTGAAATAAATGTAATAATTTCATTATTTTTATTCATATTTTCGGAAGAATAACTTTAAATATGAGGCTATTATTATGTTAAATAAAAACAAAGAGCATTTGAAAAGCTATATTAAGTTTATATCATGCAGATTCACATAAGAAAAAAAATATGACAGTATTTTTATGAAAATTTTAACCAATCATTTTATAGAATGAAACATATTTAATACCTAGATACAAAATATTTTTAATACCTAGAATATTTTTATAAAAGAAAATTTTTATGTCTGAGATATTCTTTTCTTTTTTAGATTTATTACTTAGGAAATGTCCTCTTCTAAATAACATGTTTATTAAATGATTTTTGAAAAAATATTAACCCAATTTTTATAAAGGAAAAAATTAAATGTTAAATTACATTTATGTATAATAGATATATATCCATATATTTCATTTTTTTTTTTTTTTTTGATTGCATGAATTATGTATATAGTTTTATTTATTTATTTTTTAAACTATTCCTTCTAATATGTCCTTATGAACTATATTGATTTTTATTTGAACAGTAACTAAATGAATGCTTTTCGCATTTCTTCCATTTTTCCATGCCAGTTATAGACTTAAAATAATACATTAAGGTGATTGGATAATTCGCTTAGTTTATCTTATGTAAATCTCTCGAAAATTAAGATTTTGTTCAACTATGTGAAATTTACGATTTATTGTTAGATTTAAATATGTTAAATTTTAATTATTAATTTTGAAAATTATATGCAAAATTTTTATTGTGAAGAAAACTAATCTTAAAAAGATGTTTATATTGCTATTATTAATGCGTGACTTGGTCAAAATTCATTTTAGCTGTTAAAAATGATTCTGATCTGATGATCATTTGCTAAGTTCTTATGAACAGAAATGGAATACTTCTGTTGCCAAGATGACAAGAAAAATATTAAAAATACAGAAAAATTAATAACTCAGAAATAAATTGAGATACATCTTCCAAACAAAACGCATTTAAAAGAACATTTTGTATCTTATCTGACGGTGTAAAAATTGAAAATGTGTAATGTTTACAAGTTTAAAAATTTGCAGAACCGAAAATTGTAAAACTGAAATTTCATTTAAAATTTGTTTATGATTGATCCAAGAATATTGATGTTTGATCTATGGAGTACATAATATATAATTCTATTATTATACATATCATTACTTAATATATAAAAACATAATTACATACATACACATTTACATACAATTCTATTATTACATAATATATAATTCTGTTATAAGTCACTTTTTATCATCATAAAAATGAAGTTTATTATTGTTTTTTTAAGTATAGAATCTATTTATAAATCTATAATTTTAGTCTTTTAAAATATAATTTTCCAAAAAGTTGTTAATAATTTCTTAAATTACTTTTCTTTTTCTTTTTCTTCTTTTTTTGTCAATATAAAGCAATATTAAGACAGAAATTGTAACGCGTGCCGTTTGAAATCTTTTGATTAAAACTACAAATGATATTTTTAGCAAAAAAAAAAAAAAAAAAAAAAAAAACTGTAATTGACTGTAATTTTCAGTTAATTGACTATAGTCAATTAATTTTCATTGCCCAGCTTTGGTGACATAGAGTTTGAATAGATGAGAAATGTATCTATTTATAATCTATTTAACATATCCACACACCCTCGGAAGTGTTTTTTTTAATTTTTTTAATTTCCATTTGTTATCTATTTCTTATAATGACATTTTATCTTAAAATTTTGAAAAAAATATAAAAGTTTTACCAATTACCCAGAAGTAATTTTTTAAAGAGAAATATAAGGTGGTCTTGTGTAATAACGCCAGGCGGGCTAATAACGCTAAGTGCTAATATTTTGCATAATTATGAAATAATCTGGTAAATGACACCCATGTGCTCTGCGCAGAAGGGTTTTGAGTCATATAAATCGCAAAAAAACAGCTTCAAATTAATTTGTTTTATTTTTAGGTCTTATTGTTTTTACAAGCAACTAAAATTAACGCTTGATCTAAAATTGGCGAGATACGTTTTGTGATGTGAAGACTATTTTTTTATACGGAAATACTTTGTTAATTACATAAATTTGTAGTACATTTCATGGACTTTCAAAATATTGCTGAAGATTTTGGATATCTTCTCGAGATAATTTGTAATTTAAAATGTTCAGCACAATAACTATAACGGGGTAATAACGCCAATCCTTGGAATTAATACCCCAGTTGATTCCCTACAGTGGCCGAGCTACATCCTAAATACTGATTCAAATAAACGCAGTTAAAACTGTGCAATGTTTCTAATAATTCTATTTAAGCGGTCCTCTTTAAGCAAAAAGAAGCTCACGGTCTGATATTCTTTTGCCTCATCCCCGCCCCCCCACACACACACACTACACCTTTATTTTCTTACACTCTCACAAAAATTGAACATTTTCAATAGCTTAGAATGCAATTTGTCTACTTCTAAGTTTGTAGAGTCTATATTTTTAGAATTGGGCAAGCTACATGCAATTATTCCATCTTATTTCATAGTTTTGTTTGCATGGCGTTATAACCCATATAGGTAGGTAATAACGCCAAATAGCATTGGTCAAGAAATCACGCCATTACATTTTATGAATACATATCTGTTAAATTATTTTTTTTATATAGATAGTCAATGAGTTGCTGTATCAAATCATATATTTGTTTGAAAAATACAAATTAAAACTGAGCCGTGAAAATTGGTAGAACCTTAACGTGGCGTTATTACCCCAGGGTACCTTACTTCAAGAAAAATGAAATGAAAACTTAAAAAAAAATGGCTGAAAGGAAAATTATTTTGCTTATTCGAGCGGCACGCATTTTATTATGTTAATTTTTTAAGTATTAGTAGTAGGGAAACGACAGTTTAAGGACAGGAGCAGGCGGGACTGCGGGACCGTCCCGCCTGCTCCTCCGGCTGCCCGCTGCCCCGCCTGCTCCTCCGGCTGCCCGCTGCCCCGCCTGCTCCTCCGGCTGCCCGCTGCCCCGCCTGCGGTCCCTCCTGCTCCCACCATCTCACCGCCGCCCTCCTGCGCCCCCTAGTGGAAAAAAGGAACATTCTATTCTAACAGGATAGGTGAACAACCTTCCCTAATTAAAAATATTATCAATCACATCTCAACATTGAATCATACTATAAGATGAAGATTAAATTTGTATTTGAATTTTAAATAACCGTAATTTTAATGAGTATTATTAATTAAGCGAAACAATTAAAATCTCAGTTTTTAGCCATTTTATTTAGATTTCTTCAACTACAAGATGAGATTATCAATTTAACTCAAGAAAGTTAAACATATATTTGAATTTTGCTTCATAGACATCTTAATGAGTATCGTTAATTAAGTAAAAAACAATAGAAAATATCCAGTTTTATAGAAAAAGACTGATTTCTTACGATTTTTATCAACTATATGATCAATGTAACGAAAAAAGTTAAACATGTATCCTAGTTTTTCAACAGCTATAGCCTTAATGAGTATCGTTAATTAAGTAAAAAAACAATGGAAAATATCAAGTTTTATAGAAAAAGACTGATTTTTTACGATTTTTTCAACTTAAACTTAATATTTTACATAAAACATTATTTAATCAAATTTTATGCTTTCTAATTCAGTAAAATTCAATACTTTTTTAGTTTTTAAACCAATACCACAATATTTATTTACATCAAACTTGATTCTTCACCTTTTATATTTCCACATTACACACGTGAGATAAATACTAACTTGGATCAGGAGTTGAAGTCAATTGATTCCATTCGATTTTCATCATGTACGCATTGCTCCTACACGAAATTTCTTACTGCTATAATCATCTAATGTATTAAAACTAATCTACTCATATTTTTAATCAATTCATCAGATGTTTCATCTCGCACTTCTGAATTATCGTGCATCAAGTTGCTTAAAATATAAATACTATCTTTATAGTTTTAATGATATATAGTATACATGGTTTATCTTGAGTTAGCACTTCCATAGTATTAATCAAATTATATGTTTCATCTTGCACTTGATCTTAATGTTTTCATCTTGCATCTGAATTATCGTCCATCGAGTTTTTTAAATAATAATATATTTATAGTTTTTGATTATACATAGCATGTACAAATACAATCTTTAATTTTTACATTTCATATTTCAAATAACCTATTTCCGAAACCAAGCTATGTGAATTTTACCACAATGCTTATTATCATAGAATAATTTGTGTTTCACACTTTTCTAAAAATTATCAGATATGTACCCCTCAGAGAAATTACTATCATATGAATAAATGAAGAAAATTTAATTTATATTAAATGTACACGAAATTGATTGCAATATACATGTATTTAATAAAAATAATTAGGCGATTATTTATACATTAAACCTTTACTAAATATATATTTCTTTCATTATACAGATGTTTCAACAAGATGAATCAAAACAGCAGCAAACTTCAGAAATTAATGACCCGAATGATTCATCCCTAGCACATGTAGCGTTAACGAATAACACATATGTGAGTACTTATATGAGAAATACTAGAATTCGTATATGAAACGTAATTAGAGTAAATACAAAATGATTTGTCTTACTACCTACACTTTAACAAGTGCTTTTTACCTATATTATTGAAGAGAATCCTAACTGTGTCCATTTATTTCTACTACAGATGTGCTCTATTTGCTACAAACACTTCTTAAGTAAATGGAATTTAACAGAACATACAAAAATCTATACAGGTGAAAAACCTTACACTTGGAAAGATTACCATAAATGCTGTTTTCAAGGAGACGTGAATCAAAAATACACACATCATCATATAAAGCATCATCAGATATATGTAAACTTAGCGAAGATATTCAAAAATTAGTCAGACTTTTGAAGAATTTAGAAATAAAGGAAGATATTTAGGCTATTTATCCATCATATTTTCACAACATTTACCACAATATCTCAAACTTAAAATTTGGAAGACATACACACTGCTGAAAAGTAATTTTGTGATTCTTCTAACCAGTATGAATGTATAGATGTTATTTTGCAGTGTATTCTTTAAATGCTCACATTAAATATTCTTTTATATGCATATATCGTTGTGTTTATTTTTCTAATACCTATTACATTAATGAAATACATAACATTTTAAGTGAAATAACACTCTCACAACTTAAAAAATGCATAAGAACATACAAAAATAAACAGATGTATGAAAAAATATGCAAGTTTACAAAATATTTTCATTGTTTTCTAGAAATATTAACAAAAAATATTTACAATATGAAAAAATTGTAAAAGTGAAAAGAAAAAACATAAATGTAAAAACAAAAACCACAAAGTGAAAAACTCATAACAAAGTTTTTGAAAAAAAATATTTACAACAAAATTTTTTTTTACAAAAACCAAAACTTCCAAAAATATTTTTTTCAAAAAAATTTTTTTTTCAAAAACATTTTTTACAAAAAAATTTTTTTTCAAAATAAGTTTTTACAAAAGTAAAAAAAAGAAAATCACAACGTTAAAAAAATGAAAAATTTTTGTTAAAAAAAGTGTAAAAAAATTGCAAAAAAATGTTGCAAAAATTTCAAAAAAAGTTATGAAAAAAGCTTCAAAAATTTCGTTGGTTTTAATGCAGTATGCAATGGCGAAACCATTGCATTTGCTATTAAAAACAACAAAATTTTTGAAGCTTTTTTCATAACTTTTTTTGAAATTTTTGCAACATTTTTTTGCAATTTTTTTACACTTTTTTTAACAAAAATTTTTCATTTTTTTAACGTTGTGATTTTCTTTTTTTTACTTTTGTAAAAACTTATTTTGAAAAAAAATTTTTTTGTAAAAAATGTTTTTGAAAAAAAAAAATTTTTGAAAAAAATATTTTTGGAAGTTTTGGTTTTTGTAAAAAAAAATTTTGTTGTAAATATTTTTTTTCAAAAACTTTGTTATGAGTTTTTCACTTTGTGGTTTTTGTTTTTACATTTATGTTTTTTCTTTTCACTTTTACAATTTTTTCATATTGTAAATATTTTTTGTTAATATTTCTAGAAAACAATGAAAATATTTTGTAAACTTGCATATTTTTTCATACATCTGTTTATTTTTGTATGTTCTTATGCATTTTTTAAGTTGTGAGAGTGTTATTTCACTTAAAATGTTATGTATTTCATTAATGTAATAGGTATTAGAAAAATAAACACAACGATATATGCATATAAAAGAATATTTAATGTGAGCATTTAAAGAATACACTGCAAAATAACATCTATACATTCATACTGGTTAGAAGAATCACAAAATTACTTTTCAGCAGTGTGTATGTCTTCCAAATTTTAAGTTTGAGATATTGTGGTAAATGTTGTGAAAATATGATGGATAAATAGCCTAAATATCTTCCTTTATTTCTAAATTCTTCAAAAGTCTGACTAATTTTTGAATATCTTCGCTAAGTTTACATATATCTGATGATGCTTTATATGATGATGTGTGTATTTTTGATTCACGTCTCCTTGAAAACAGCATTTATGGTAATCTTTCCAAGTGTAAGGTTTTTCACCTGTATAGATTTTTGTATGTTCTGTTAAATTCCATTTACTTAAGAAGTGTTTGTAGCAAATAGAGCACATCTGTAGTAGAAATAAATGGACACAGTTAGGATTCTCTTCAATAATATAGGTAAAAAGCACTTGTTAAAGTGTAGGTAGTAAGACAAATCATTTTGTATTTACTCTAATTACGTTTCATATACGAATTCTAGTATTTCTCATATAAGTACTCACATATGTGTTATTCGTTAACGCTACATGTGCTAGGGATGAATCATTCGGGTCATTAATTTCTGAAGTTTGCTGCTGTTTTGATTCATCTTGTTGAAACATCTGTATAATGAAAGAAATATATATTTAGTAAAGGTTTAATGTATAAATAATCGCCTAATTATTTTTATTAAATACATGTATATTGAAATCAATTTCGTGTACATTTAATATAAATTAAATTTTCTTCATTTATTCATATGATAGTAATTTCTCTGAGGGGTACATATCTGATAATTTTTAGAAAAGTGTGAAACACAAATTATTCTATGATAATAAGCATTGTGGTAAAATTCACATAGCTTGGTTTCGGAAATAGGTTATTTGAAATATGAAATGTAAAAATTAAAGATTGTATTTGTACATGCTATGTATAATCAAAAACTATAAATATATTATTATTTAAAAAACTCGATGGACGATAATTCAGATGCAAGATGAAAACATTAAGATCAAGTGCAAGATGAAACATATAATTTGATTAATACTATGGAAGTGCTAACTCAAGATAAACCATGTATACTATATATCATTAAAACTATAAAGATAGTATTTATATTTTAAGCAACTTGATGCACGATAATTCAGAAGTGCGAGATGAAACATCTGATGAATTGATTAAAAATATGAGTAGATTAGTTTTAATACATTAGATGATTATAGCAGTAAGAAATTTCGTGTAGGAGCAATGCGTACATGATGAAAATCGAATGGAATCAATTGACTTCAACTCCTGATCCAAGTTAGTATTTATCTCACGTGTGTAATGTGGAAATATAAAAGGTGAAGAATCAAGTTTGGTGTAAATAAATATTGTGGTATTGGTTTAAAAACTAAAAAAGTATTGAATTTTACTGAATTAGAAAGCATAAAATTTGATTAAATAATGTTTTATGTAAAATATTAAGTTTAAATGTGATAAAATTATGAAAATCAGTTTGTAAACTCTCATTTTTATAAGTACTACTATGAAAATATTCTTTTAATATAGAATTTCTGCTTATTAATGAGACTAAAAAATTATTTTTTTTTAATTTTGAATATTTATTGAGTGTATGTAATACTAGGATTAAAATCTTACAAATTCGGTGTTAAATTTTTCAAGAAATTGTGGTTTGTAATCCAGAAAAAGGTGTGATTTTAATAAATTTGTAAATATGTTCATTATTTTTTTTTTTTTTTTAGTTATTTCTCTAACTTGTCATTCATTTGTTAATTTTTGTAATTTTTGTAGAAAAAATGATTTGAATTTTCGGTAATCTGTACTATTTTTTTGTCCAACAGTTGATTTTTTTGATTATTAGTATTCTTATTCAGCAGTAATTTCACGTATGAAGTTATTAAATATTAAATATCTATTAATTTTCTTTACTGTTTCATATGATAGTAATATTTCTGAGGAACAGGTATGTAATAACTACTAGACTTCGATTGACTTGATTTTCTGATAAACGTTTGAAAAGAGTTGTAAGTATGTAATGATGCAATATCTATATACTATCGAGAGTCGAGATTGAAGTAGATAAGTATTGGAGTAATAGTCAATTCTTTGTTGAATTTCAAGAAATTGTGTGAGAACATGGTTTTTTACATTAAGTTTATGTAATTTCAGTTACAGTTTTTCGACAATCAACCTAAAAATGGATAATTATCATAGTTAAAAGTTATGATGAAAAGATGTAAGCAATATTAATGTTAAAAAGTTCGTCTAATGTTTGCTCTTATGTTGTGAAAATTTCGAATAGTTTGATTTGAAATATGAAATGTTTGTAAAAATTAAACTTTGTATTCGTGTATGTTTTGCATTATTAAATTGTAAAGATAATATTCATATTTGGAAAATGTTGTTGGGTGTTTTAATAATTTTTTGATAAGTAGATAAAAACAGATGTTAAAATTCTGTGCTATTAAAATATATAGGATCAAGAATAAAGTTTGATGAAAATAAGTATTGTAAAAATTCAGAAATTTTGAAGTGTAAGATGAATCATGTCCTAATTTGATTAATTATATGGGTAGAGTAGTTTTAATATGTCAAGTGTCTAAAGCAGCAAGAAACGATTTTTTAGGTTTTCTAGAATAATAATAATAATAATAATAAAAGTATACTTTTGTTGTAAGATTTCGAATGCAGTCAAGACGTGAAAAATATAAGTATGAACCTTTGTAAAGACATTCAAACTTTTTAAAAAGTTTAAGTTTAGTAATATACTGTAACAATATATGTAAGCAAATGTATTTCAAAGTTGAAAATTTGTGTAAAAAATTGTCTTTTCTTGAAAATTGATATTTATTTTTGTTTAATTAATGATACTTATTACATTTTTGTTGTTAAAAACTAAAATATACGTTTAATTCTTCTGTTAAAATTGATATATCCGTGTTGGAGGTGAGAAAAAATAGTGTAAAACTAATAAAATTTGTTTAAATTCGTCTTTTTATTCTTAAAATTAATATTTTCTATTGTTTAGAATACGTAATAATAACTTTTGAGGAATGTATAACCGGAAAATGATAAAAAATCTTAGAAAATTGGTATTAAAAATACTAGCATACGCAGCCCGCTTCGCCGGGCTTAATTTGAAAGTTTATTTAATAATTTATGTGTATGGTACGCTTCTCTCTCAGCTGGCGACGGATCCCCCGGTGACTCTACGCTTCTCTCTCAGCTGGCGACGGATCCCCCGGTGACTCTCCCCGGACCATCGGCACTCCACGTGCGTCGGGTGAGCGTCAGAACAAACTTTCAGCATATACATATGGGTGGTTGTACTTGAATGCACAGACCTGCGCGTTTTTTTCTATCTTGCTTTTATACCTCTGGACCGAGTTGGCGCATTGCCAAGATTTGCTTCCTCTGGACCGAGTTGGCGCATTGCCAAGATTTGCTTCCTCTGGACCGAGTTGGCGCATTGCCAAGATTTGCTTTCCCCTGTGCCTCAATTAATTAATTAATTATCCTCAGAATTCCTTTTATTTATAGAGATTAAATACAGTTGCTTCAATGATATCTTTTCGATATGTAAAGTGATTGTAACATTTAGAAATGTACTTCTGAAGAATGTATAATCGGAAAATGTTAGAAAATCTTAGAAAATTGGTGTTAAAAATATTAAATACAGTTGCTTCAATGATTTCAAAAACAAACTCTGTTAAAAAATTCTGTATGATTTCAAGTGAAAATAATCTGAACCTGAATACATGGTATTTAAAATACAAAATTCACGATTATGAACTAATGTTGAAAACATGGATAACATTAAATATACAGCTAATATTTAATTATAGATTAGAAAATTCTTAAATTGTATCCATATTTATTAAATATAGTACTGAATACAGTGAATAAGTGAAATATGTGAATAAGTATTGATATTTCTATGTTGCTTTTGAAAATACTAGTGTAAAATTATTCAAATTCGTCTTTTCTTTAAAATTGATATTTATTTTTGTTGAATTAATGATACTTGTTAAGTTTTTGTTGTTAAAATTAAAATATATGTTTAATTCTTCTGTTAGAAATCTATATTTCCAAGTTGTTGTTCAAAAGACTATTGTAAAACTAATCAAATTCGCTTAAATTCACCTTTTCACCTTAAAAAATAATATTTTTATTATTTTGTTTAATTAATTATACTGATTATGTCTTCCAAAATTCAAATTTTGGGATATTGCGGTAACTGTTATGAAATTGGATTGTATAAAATGTCTCTTTTTTTCTCCCAGACTTCTAAATATACAAGAATGAGAGGTCATTGCATTGTCCATTTCCCTACCTAAGGTAAAAAATTGGGGGAGATGGGGGTGAAAAGGTATGGTGAGGGACTTCGGAGGAATAACTTTTGGTTTCAATATGACGTCACAAGAAGCAGGTGTTGTTTTCATATTTGCGTGTGCGTTGAATATTTACTGAAATGTGTTCGTTTATGCATTAAAATTCTACTTAGTTAGTATATAAAAGTATGATGAAATTTCCATTTAGAGTAAAAGTTAACCAAATTCGTTTAATTCGTCTTTTTTCGTTAAAAAATCATTAGTTTCCTTTGTTAATTGTTCAATTATTGAAATTCTTTGAGGTAACGACTGTTCAAAAACTAAAAAATATGTTTAAATTTCTATTTTAAGTTGTGTATCTGATTTTATATTGAAAATAAATAAATAAAAATATGAAGAAATCAGTTAAAATTTAATATTTTCTGCTGTTTTGCTTAATTAATAATGTTCATGAAGGAAATGATTGTTCAAAACTGGAATGCATGCTTAAATTTCTTTCTATCAAATTGATAGTCCGAAGTCATGAAGGAAATGGTTGTTCAAAACTGGAATGCATGCTTAAATTTCTTTCTATCAAATTGATAGTCCGAAGTTTGAGTTGAAAAAATCGTAAAAAATCAGTCTTTTTCTATAAAACTTGATATTTTCCATTGTTTTTTTACTTAATTAACGATACTCATTAAGGCTATAGCTGTTGAAAAACTAGGATACATGTTTAACTTTTTTCGTTACATTGATCATATAGTTGATAAAAATCGTAAGAAATCAGTCTTTTTCTATAAAACTGGATATTTTCTATTGTTTTTTACTTAATTAACGATACTCATTAAGATGTCTATGAAGCAAAATTCAAATATATGTTTAACTTTCTTGAGTTAAATTGATAATCTCATCTTGTAGTTGAAGAAATCTAAATAAAATGGCTAAAAACTGAAATTTTAATTGTTTCGCTTAATTAATAATACTCATTAAAATTACGGTTATTTAAAATTCAAATACAAATTTAATCTTCATCTTATAGTATGATTCAATGTTGAGATGTGATTGATAATATTTTTAATTAGGGAAGGTTGTTCACCTATCCTGTTAGAATAGAATGTTCCTTTTTTCCACTAGGGGGCGCAGGAGGGCGGCGGTGAGATGGTGGGAGCAGGAGGGACCGCAGGCGGGGCAGCGGGCAGCCGGAGGAGCAGGCGGGACGGTCCCGCAGTCCCGCCTGCTCCTGTCCTTAAACTGTCGTTTCCCTACTACTAGTATTCTTTAAATTTGTTGACATATAAGCAGATTATACTAATATCAGCAATTTTATACCTGTAAGGTAAGGCTATAAATATGCCTTAAAAACAGTTAACTTGTTATTCATTAGAGCGTGTGTTCTACATTTTATAATTATTTTTTAATTGCTTTCCAAATTTTGCAATTTAAATCGACATTAACATTGTCTTTTTACTTTTTACAGTCGTCAAAAATTGGAACAAAAACCTTAAATAAATAGGTTAAAGAAGCACAAAATTCAGTTATTCTTAATTTTGATTATCTTTTTTAGTATCGTATATATTCGTGTATAAGTCGACCTTCTAACTTTTTACTTTAGTTTCGAACAAAATTAAGCCAAAAATGTCACTTTCCAATGCAAAAATGTAGTAGGGTCAGCTGGGGTAGTTTTGACCAGGGGGTAATTATGATCACCTCTGAAAAAGATATCATCATCAAATCAGATTATTCATTCTAAGGTATCAAGGTCAAATGAATCTTACTTCTGAATGTGAATCATAAATAATCTACTAAAAAGCATTCTAAATTCAAATGTGTTGTCTGGCGAATAAATCCACAAGAAATAATGCGTATCAGAGACAAATCGAAAGTGAACAAATCTTCGTCGAGCGTTTCTTTAACTAAACATTTAATGAAAATAAAAATAAGTATTTACAATCCTATGTACATTATTTACAAAACTTTAAATCATTGGGAGAAACAATGTTCCACTTTCATATCTATTTTTGACTATAATAGTCACATTTTCTATTGTAACAAATCATTCTAATCAAAACAACATATCGACTGCATTCTGTTTATAAAATCCAAAGTGTTCTGCAAGTGGAAGTTGAAGTTAAGAAATTGCATAGCGCTCAGCGTCAATCTAACTATAATTCTTTTTTGTCGCCTCCATATTGGAGAAAACTGTATACGATAAAAATTTGTTTCTTGGTTAGATATTGACCTCATAATGTATTTTTAACTTCAGATTTCTTCATCACTAATCTGTAGAATTTTTGTATCCTAATAGCAATTTGAGCATAGCCAACCAAAATTTTTCATAAATGTATCTGTCAATTTGGAGTTCTAATGGTCAAAATTACCCCAAACGTATGTGTTTAGGGAAATATCAAGAGAAAATATTGTGGTTGCATTAATAATAATAATGATAAAAGCTTTCAGAATTTAAAGAAGTGTTTCTAAAGAATCGAAGTTATTCCCTACGTACTAAAAATATCATTTTTCCGAAAAAAAAAAAGTAAAAAAAAATAATAATAATAACGATAATAATAACAATGATAAAAATATACAAAGTGTTCATAATTACTACCTTTTCTGATCCTAAAGAAACAAAAACAAATCATTGATAAAAAATCTAATGAAAAATTGTTATAATTCGTATATTTTATATATTATTTTATTATGCATTCTTATAAAAAGCCAGAATTTTGGCCAGAAGTTTTTCTTTTCTTTTTTTATTTGACTCGTGTATAATTCGACCTTCCCCCCCCTCAATTTGCTTGAGGAAAACTACCAAAAATTCCTCTACTTTTACATGATATATACGGTAGTTTTTTTTATTTTGGTTGGTGTGTACACCGCTCAAATTCAAAGAAAAATAATTTTCTCAAAAGAAAGATGCACGAATTATGATCAACAAAATCATCAAAGTTCAAAAAAAGTTTCCTGAGTTTTAATTCTTTTTACTTACCCATCATACGTAGTATAGGGTAAGTCTTGCAATCGTTTTGAAAATCGAAAAAATTTTTTTGACTGATTTACACGTTTTAGATAGTGGAGATTCCGAAAAACATATTTTTAGAAAAAAAATTTTGCCGTCCGTCTGTCTGTCTGTCTGTAAACGCTCTATCTCCCGAACAAATTGAGATAGAGACTTGAAATTTTGTATGTAGTTAGTATGTAAGAATGGGACGAACCCTATTTAATATCAGCAACCTCGATTATCCGGAACTATTTTTTTCGGACTCTCGAAAAATTCGTTCTGATGAAAGGTACATAAAAATTTTCGAATTTTTTTGTTTTAAGGAATGGCCGTAAAAGGCAATAAAATAACACACATTTTTCATATAGAACGAAGTCGATCGGATTATTAGTTGCCGAGATATTTGTAATCTTGTTTTCTACATTCTTCGATTTTTCATGACCCTGTATTTCATTCAAATTTGAATTCAGAAGTATATTTTAATTGTAAATGAGACGCTTCATCCGACGCAGTTAATTGTTAGTTAATAGAATCATTATTTTTGGAGTTATAAGGATGTTTCTTTTACGCAGTTCGGTACTACTTGAGTAGTTTGGCGTTTTATATAATTTGTCGAAATTGGTACATGAGCAGTTCTTTAATATAGCATTACTATGTATATTAACAATATTTAAATTTTGTTTATGAATTGCAATGCATTGTATAAATAGTCTCATATGTATTATTTTCATATACATATCCATGATGGGTAAGTATTACGGTGGCCCCCAACGACTAGTTTTAGTAATTTATAAGTATTAGTGTGTACGTCACTTATATCCAAATAAAAGTATTCTCAAAAGAAGTGCATGAATCATAATCACCAATTGTCAAAATTTGTCTTTATTTATGAGTTTTGAATGGTGATGGTTGCCTGAAAGTAAGTGTAAGAAAAAGATCATTGCCCCTCTCTGGATTTTAAAATTTAAATAATTAAAAGTTTTTTATTACTTATGATTGAAAAAAAAGGCAATACCGTAAAGTACCGAAAATAAGCCCTCTGCAAGTGGTCCGAGATCTGTAGGAAAAGTAAGCCTGTCTCAGCCCGAATCAGCGGACTTGGACGGATTCGAGTTTCAGGTCAGAACCGGACTCATAAGAAGGATAGTCTCGGAGCTTATTTCAGTACAACAGATATCAGTAAATGTATATCATTTATTAGTTAATCAACATCATCAATAATATCAATTAATCGACATTCCCGATTAGTATGTCTTTTTAAATGTAGCAAAATAGCATAGGAAAGTGGTGATATTTGGTCTTTCTCTTTTTTTTTTCTTTGCTTTTATTTATTTATTTATTTATTTATGGTGACAGTAAAAAATTATAAGCAAAAAAAAAAATGAATGGAAGGATTAATCTGTTTCGTGTGACCTTCTCTGTTAAATTGACGCATATTCTGACGCACATTCATCCGCACGGAACTTGTTAAAAGCAATTACAAATAAATAAATAAATAAACATCGATTAAAAAATTACTTATGTGTGACTTATGTGTTGATACTTAAACACATAATTAATTCTAATTTAAAGCTTATCAGTAAAACTTAAGCGGAGTTTTAAGTTTAAATTTTCAATTTATCTTTTTACTTACATTTAGTAATTACTATTTTAAACTTTTTAAACAGCTTTAATTACCCGAGAAAAGTGAGAAAAGATATAATTTCTTTTAAGTTTATTTGCTCACGCATACAGATTTCAAACAGTCTTTAACTAAACAAATAAAATAAAGAGATAACCGTCAGTTTTTTAAAAGAATTTACACTAAATAACTAATACACTAAAAATTTACCGCTATCACAAGCAGTTACGTCATATGTTTTTCACAATTCATCTTCATTTTACAAAATGTGTATAGTTTCCTTTAAAGATTTAAATAAAGAGGTAATTTATCAATTTTGTCACTGACACCGTTTTTTCTCTAAAAAGACTTTTACTTGAAAGTCAAGAATGAAATTTTAACACTTTGCAATCGGGCGGGCCGAAAAGATGCAAAAATTGATTTTCAATTCGCAATATCGTGGAAAAGTTGCGAATTCGTGAGACTAAAAGTTGGCTTTTAAAAAAAATGGTTTATATCTTGCGGTCGTGCATGCGCTGTAAAGTTTGCCGAAATGTTGAAAAATTCACATTATTGCAATTTTTTTATTAGTATTTTCACGAATTAATCGCTGAAATTCTCATGTTTTATAATAACAAAACAAAATACTGAAATATTATTTAAATCCGTCACCATCTTCCGATCGCGCATGTGCTACAAAGTTGTAAGGAGCTATTACACTTAAATATTCACAAGCTAACAAAGATGAAGGATTAGCATAAAAATGTGACTCTTGCCAACCTTTAGATAAATGCGCGACCTAAAGATGTGGATTGATTTAAATAATACATCAGCATTATGTTTTATTATCATAAAACATGAGAATTTCAGCTATTGCATTCATGAAAAGGCTAATTAAAAAAATTTTGTAATACCTTGAATTTTTCGACATTTTAGAAAACTTTACAGCGCGACCGGATGATATTAGTAAATTTTATTTCTTTTCAAACCAATTGTTAATCTCTCGAATTCGCAACTTTTCCGTGGTATTGCGAATTGAAAATCAATTTTTGCATTTTTTCGGCCCATTTTGTTACACGATCTACTTGATTCAATTATACTTCATTTATAAAACTATCATTAAAAATTCTAAACTGTAACCAATAACTTTTATTAGTAAATTTTAGTTATTATAATGTTGGATATTTTGTGAATAAAATGAAAAGGCAAAACTACTATTAAAGCAAAATTCATATTATAAATTTCCTGTTGTATATCCATGAAATTTCTAAATTAAGAAAAATACCCGCTTTTACACTTTGTTTGTGACCTGTTTGATGTTATTTATACGGAAAAAAGCTGTACGTAAATTGATAAAATATCTTTTTACTTTTTTCTATATTTACAAGAAAAAATTATTAGATTTGTAAAACTTATCAAATTCCTTTTATTTATGGATTTACACATTTTAGAGGTCAGAGAACCAGAAAAAAATGTTTCTGCAAAATATCTGTCTGTGAGTTTGTTTGTAAGTATGTGACAAAAATTTTCTGAGCTCTCTATCTCAAAAACTAATAAACAAAATTTAAAAAAAGGTTTAATTAGTCTGTGATATAAACTGGTGATGATTAGTTTTTGGTACAAATCCTCCAACAAATAGCGCTGCTGCTGTGCTGCATTTATCATGATTTTCGCATTAGCTCTATCTCAAGAACAAATGACCAAATTTTCATCAAACTTCAGATTACATTAATCTCTTATGTAAATTAGTGCTGTTTAGTTTTTGGAGGAAATCACTCAACAGGTGGCACTTCTATCCCTAATTTTTTACTATTTTCGCAATGGCTCTATCTCAAAAACTAACGCACAAATCTTCATCAAACTTCAGAGTCAGTTAGAACTTTACATAAGTTGTTGCTAATTAGATTTTTGTGTAAATCACCCGACCGGTGACTCTGCTATGCTTCATTTTTCAGGAAGTATTAATATTTATGAGATAAAAGAAAATTTTGGGATTGCTACATCCAATTAGTTTACACATGTTTTCTAATGCGCATGCATTTCGATATTTCACTATCTGTCCGAAAAAAAGGTTTATTCTTATTCAAGAGCATAAAATAAAATTTAAAAACTAAAATTTATAATGTATATGGTAAAAGAAAACCATGAGTGAAAATTGGGTAATTACTTAAGAAATTATCCTAAACAATTAAACTTTATAAAATTAAAGTCATCATACACTGCGTTAGATTCTTCTTTTCTTTTAACAAAATCTGTGCAATACCCTATAAGCACTTGAATAAAGAAGTAATTTATATTAGGCGTCACAAAATACGTGTTCTCTGAAACACCTTTTCGTTAAGTTTCAGTAAATTTTTACAACATTAATTGCCAGAGTAAATTGGTAAATAAATTATACCTTCTTTAAAATGTCTTCATTATCTGGAATTTCAGTGCAAATTGAATAGTTGTTTAACCCTTTTGGGTCTGGTGTACTATTAATAGTACATGTTTTCTAATGGAATATTATTTTGTTTTAAGAAATACTTTTTCTACTATTTGCATATAATAATGATAGTATATGTTTATACATTTACTATATGACCTCATTTATTTATAGGCTCATTAAATAATATAAATAATTATTACTATTTGCTTATTTCTCTTTGCGCTATTTGCTATTCTTTTAGTTTAAACATATATTTCACTCACTAAATTTAAAATAAAGATTACTTTTCTGAAAGAATAATATGTAATAAGGCGCAAAAAAATACAAGAAAGTTTTACTATAAGTTAAATCTTATTGTAATACAACATTCTCTAAACATCTCCAAAAATTCTTCTTTGGCCTATTGTCATATGAATATGAATTGAATAGTAGGCAAAACAACAACCTTCATCACCTTTCAGACAATTAAATACTCGTTAAACAGTAATTAATCTATTTGAATAGCTAGTATTATTGTTATTTACGTAAAAGTTATTTTTTCTAAAAAATGAAATTTGGACAAGAAGGGGATAAATAATTTTCGTAAAGAGTTAAATATAAAAAATAAAAACTGTAAAACTGAGAATATTCATCAAATACTTGAATGAAGAGGTAATTTATACTATGCGTCACTACACGCTTGTTCTCTGAAACACCATTTTTGTTGAAAGCGAGAAGCATACAATTTCAAAGAAAGACATTTATTTCAAAACCGGGAAAACAGATGGTTGATTATTAGACCGTGTGATCTACATTCGTTTTATTTTTGAACATTTTTAACTGAAAGACGAGTGTAATATTCTGTATTTATTTATTTAAGAATGGAAAACATCTTTATCATAATTGAAGTTTTGTGTAATTTTTCAATTCTGTCTTTCATAAATAAAAGATGTATTGTTCTGTTATTATAATGAAAATGCGTATTTTTCATCCTCCAAAGAAACCAAAATTTAAGAAAAATATTTTCAATAAAGATATACACATCTAAATATCCGTAAATTGGACTTAATTATTAACTATTTGAGAAAATAACTGTTGTTTTCGGTAGAGAATTGGGAAAGCTGAGGTATATCTAAATCTTTTTATCGGTTGAATTCCGCAATAAAATTGGTTTATTTTATTAGTTTTCTGATTGGTTCATGCTTAATGTCTAGAAATGAAATACTTTTGTTTTTTATTGTATTCGTTTTCTGATGGGTCCACATTTAATGTCCAAAAATGGAATACTTTTGTCGCCAAGACGTGAAAAAAAAAATATTTAAAATTAAAAAATAGGTAAAACTCAAAAAAAAAAAAAAAAAAAAAAAAAAAATAGATACAGGTTTAAAACAAGTTGCATTTAAAAATTATTTTTTTTTCTTTATACGACGGTGTAAAATTGAAAATGTGTAATGTTTAGAAGTTTTAAAAAATTGCAGTACCGAAAATTGTTAAACTGAGATTTTATTTAATATTTGTTTATGATTGGTACAGGAATATTAACGTGTCTCTAAAAGTCCAGCCATATTAATATGATTCTGTTATTACGTAATCTACGTTTTGCTCATCATAAAAATGATGTTATTATTGGGTTTTTTAATATAGAAATCATTTATAAGTCTAAATTTATAGTCTTTGAAAATATTATTTTCTAAATAATCATTGTAATTAGTTAAATTATATTTTTTTTCATATTTATTTAACTTTGATACTCATTTATTTTTTAAATGTACTTTAAATTTTATGAACCATTGTTGATTATATAGAAAAATGCAAGTAGGGGGGGGATATGCATATTTAGTGACATTGTTAAACATAATTTTTTTAAAACAAATAGCATATTAAAAGCTATAACGATAATAAAAAACTTCGATTTTGCTATCGCAGTTATAGCCTAGTTTCTTTTCCTTGTAATATTAGATTTGCAGCATTTTTCTTTCTCAACAGATTGTTTTATTTTTCAAAAAGTTTTAAATATAAATTTAATATTTCGTTTAAAATGAATTGAAGTAATATTTATGTTAAATTTTAATTTTAATTAAAAAAAATCCATTATGGCTTTACTGTTTTTATTGGTAAAATATTGCAATACAGATTTATTGTAAAACAAGTGTATCGAGGAAGAGATTAGTATATTCGTTTTATCTTAATTTGTTTGCGTACTTTTCTTCTTATCTTTAAAATTTTGTAGTAATAAAAACTGCTAGAATTGAAGTCTATAAGAATTTTAACAATTTCTGACTTTATCACAAATATTTAATCAATAGATGTAAAAATTCATGCTGAAAAATATAAATTTAGCAGGCAGCATGATTTTAGTTTCATTTGTCTATTATTTTAATATTAAAAATTCTTTATTTCTAAAATTATAGTTTTTTTATGTCAAATTTCCTTAGTAAAATTCCTATAATACTTTAATCTCCTTTGCATGATTTTTTTAGTGTAAATTCCTTTAACACAGACTTTCCATGAAACTAATTAATTGTGTCTACCATAATAATTGACTTTTGTCCTCGATTTTGTTCACTGAACGTATGTATTCCAAAACAATCTATTTATCGATCTTAATAAAGTATGTTATTGTGAACATTCTGACGATCCCACCAGTAACTCAGAGGTTCTGTTCTCAAAGCTGGTAGGTAGAAGGTGCTAGGTTCGAATCCAGTTGTGCCCGTCAACCTAACAACTTGGAGTTTTCCGAGGTTTACTTCTAACCTTAGCTATGTATACTTAAATACGTAAACCTTGATCCTATATTGCTAGTTCAGATAATCGGTCGTCATAAAATAACAATCCAGCATTCAGAATTCTGTCAAGTTTTTACTCTGTTTCTATTTTTCTTAATTCGAAATATATGAATATCATATCCTGTAGCCGACATTCATTCAAAAACATAGCAATTCGATTAGTTTCCATAAAATATCGAAAGTAGTGCAAAAGTAATCATTGCTCTAATATAGCCAAAATGTTAATAGATTTCTAATAGTTGCAGAGTCAGAAAGACTTATAATTGATTTTAGTAACCGTGATTACCTAATGCAATACTATTGCCATTATGTATACCTATACCAGAGATGGCGAATTTTTTCTTTTCCGCTCCTGACTAACTCGTCGGGAAAAAAAAAGTTGATAAAATAATAATGAATCAGAATTACATAAACTATGTTTATGATAATATATATATATATATATAACCATTAACTGTATTACAATATATGAACCATTGAATTTAATACATGGGGGGAAAATAAATAAATAAAATAAATGCAAATGGAATTTTCAGACCGAAAGGAGAATTATCAAGCCATTATTAGACATAAAAAAGCAAAATAATACCAATTTGGGGCTGCCAACACGCATAAAACGAAAATTAAATGAAGAAATAACATAAAAAACAAGGCACATCAAAATTACTAAATTGGATAGAAATATATATGTAATAATAATTCGACGAAGGCTATGTTCCGTAAACTTCCAAGATGTTACTTCTAAGAATCAGCAGCAGCACGAGCAGAGTAGTCGCTCCGGCAGTTGGCAAGCAGTGGAAGAGTTGCATTGGGGAATTTCCCCATTATAAAAACGAAATCCATGAGTCTTTCAATTCCTTTATTTATTAACTCATAAACTACGTAAGTTCTTCCCCACATTCACCTTGGCCTGATCATCAAATATTCCAAAACTTCGTGATTAAGCTGCATTCCAAGATATTAGAATTTTTCGGGGGAAAAGAAACAGCATCCTAATATTTTAAAAGTCAATCGCATTCTCGGAAAAAATGACATGGCTTCCGAGTAGTTTAAAGGAGAGATGCATTCTAACCTCCTAAAAGACCAAATGAAAAAATCATTTTCACGACAAAACTAGCGCCCTCCTACTCCGCGTCAATCATTTTAAAAAAACAATTAGGATGAACTCGAGCCTCAAACGGACAAAAATGATCAATTCTAATTGGTCGTAGCAGGCGGTCCTTGGCAAGAACTATATTTTTTCCTCGGAAGAACAAACCCTTTAGCTACGCGTAGTAACACCTGTCACGCGATGTTAAAAATAAAAAATAAAATTAAAATCCCAGGAATATTCCAAAAAGTAAAAAACTTACGAAATACTTGCCTTTTTGAGAAGCAAGAAATAATTTATTAATAACTAAAGTAAGAAAAAGAATTTTAGCTGTTACAAGTTACGAAACTAAGATTGAAATACGTTCCACAAATTTAGAATTGAAGCTAAGAGAGAACAAAAAAAAATGGCGAAATTTTTTTTTATTTTATTACATATATATATATATATATATATATATATATATATTTGTAATATTTAGTGTTACATTTTAGAAAGTAATTAATAAAATTTTATTTCTGTCGTTGCATCTTAGGTGCCAAAAATTGATATCAAAATCATATAGGAATTGCCTGTAAGAGAATGGAAACTGTATTGGGATCATCTGACAAATAGGTTTCAACATGAAATTTTAACATTATGTATTTCCGAAATTAATCACCCGCTGCATAAATTATAAATATAACAATAATTTCCTAGTTCCCTCTGAAATTCTAGTCAATATTGATATCATTTGGGATTCATGCAGTTGCATTACACTTTCTTCATACTGCACGACAATGTCAGACAATCGAACCACTCGAATTCAGACAAACTCGGCTAGATTAAATTCGAGATAGTTCTGCAAATTCACTATATTTTAATTAAAAAATTGAAGAATTGGAAAAACATTCTTCATTTTAAATTTGTTTGTTATTATTATTATTTTATTAACATCGTTCCCTATAATGAAAAAGGGATTTGAAATTACACTATTTGCAAATATTCAAGCTGATTTTTATACAAAATTGTTTTAAAAAGTATTTCACATAACTAATTATTGCATTTTTGTATAAAAGTATTGTGTAATTGATTTTTGTTTTCTATTTCGCCCACTTGACCTGAATATTCTAAGGCAAAGTATCCAATGTTATTATTTTCTATCATCATAAATATCCTGACATATAATAATGCCCTGGCCTCTGTTCTCTCTGTTTTTTATTCTTAATATGAAAACAGAATGTCATTTCATTATCGGTCACAATCACTTGCTAGCATTATTTTTTTTTCTTTATATCTTCTGTAAAAATGAGGGTAATGCAAAAGTAACCATTGTTCTACAGTAATCAAAATCAGACTAGAGTTTAGTAACGAGCACGAAATTGTGTTTTGGGAAAATTATATTCATGTAAGCTCACCTACGCAGAATTCACGTACAGGGTGTCCAGCTAAGACCCTGATTTCAAAATTAAATCTCTCAAAAACAAAATTCGATAGAATTATGCGGTAAACGGTTTGTTTATGATCGTAATTTTCGACGTATAATCCGTGGATCAAATAATTATTTTTTGACCCAGAAATTTTTTTAAATAAAATATAACATTTTAGATTGCGGTAAATATTTGGCTTCAATTAATAAACAGGGATGTAGAGGAGGGTATACTCCGGAGGTATACTCCGTATACCGTCTGGATTTTTTAAGGAATACCATATCCCTCTGTTTGGCAAGAAAGCTATAGTATGCACTCTAGGGTATACCCTCTCCCTTTAGCGTATACCCTCTGCTTAGAGCGTATATCCTTTGTTGTTTTTACGACTACACTCCTGTTAATACAAAACATTTCTGGGTCGAAAAAGAATTGTTTGATCCGCGGATTATATGTCAGAAATTGCGGTAGATAAACTGTAAAAATGTTATACAGAAGTTCCGATCGGTAAATATTTTGAAAAGATTGCGTTCTGATTGCAAAGTATACTTGTCTTGAGATTTTTCCTATTTTAGCTTGCTTGCAGAAAACGTGTTTTTCGGTGCACAGTGCCAAATTTAAACGATTTTTCGAATTCCGAAATTCTAAAAAATTAGCTCCAAAAATAGTTAAAATATGGCACTGTATACCTAAAAACTCATTCTCTGTCAGCAATCTAAGACAAGAAAAATGTCAAGTTATTCATTCTTTGTAATCAGAACACAATCTTTTTAAAATATTCACCGATCGAAACTTCTGTATAACATTTCTACAGCTTACCTAATAAACAAACCGTTTACCGAATAATTCTATTGATCAGAGAATTCAATATTATTGAGAAATTTAATTTTGAAATCAGATTCTTATTCGCTGACACCCTCTATGTTCACGTGTTAACATACAACATATGAGTATGAATTTTCTATGAAAAATGGAGTTTTTATTATTATTAAAAATCCTGAATCATTTTTTGATACGTAATAAACTGCTTAAAAATACTACACAATTTACACAGCTACACAAATGGTTTATTTTTATATCAGTTTTAGGCAAAACTTTTAATACAATAATTCTCATAACTAATTAATTTTATTTAGCAAAATAATGTGGAATAATTCTTTCACGATTTCACGCACTTTTCTTTGTATAATTCCTTATTTACTTTCACTTCCGTTAATTTATTTAAATCTTTTGACCCAATTACACAGATCATTTATTTTTATGTAAGTCTTTAGCAAAACTTTTAATACAATAATTCTCAGAATTAATTAATTTCATTTAGCAAAACTATATGAAATAATTGCTTTTTGTTCTTGATTTTCCCCATTTTCTCTTGCATAAATCCTTATTTACTTTTAGTTCCATTAATTTATTTAAAACCATTTACCCAATTAATACCCATTTACACAAATAATTTATTTTCACACTTAGTTTTAAGCGAATCCATTAAAACAGTAGTTTTCCAATTTAATTAATTTTATTTACCAAAATAAAACAGAATAATTAATTTCTGTTTCTGATTTCATCCACTTTCTTTTGTATAAACTCTTATTTAGTTTCCTGTCATTTGTTTCTTTAGTAGCTTTTTACACAATTACACAAAACATTTATTTTTATATCAGTTTTAAACGAAACTTTTAATGTTAATTCTCAAAACTAATTAATTTCATTTAGCAAAATAATATGGAATAATTCATTTTTGTTCCTGATTTCACCCACTTTCCTTTGTATAAATCCTTATTTACTTTCATTTCCTTTAATTTATTTAAACCCTTTTATGCAATTACACAAATAAATTATTTTCACGCTCAGTTTCAAGCGGATGTTTTAAAACAGTAATTTTCTAATCTAATTAATTTCATTTACCAAAATAATATAGAATAATTGATGTCTGTTCCCAATTTAATCCACTTTCCTTTGTATAAACTCACTTTTATTTTTATTTTTTATTTTTATTTCTTTTTTTGTCATTTGTTCCTATAATAGCTTTTTACGCAATTATAATCATTTATTTTCGCATCAATTTTAAGCAAAACTTTTATTATAAAAATTCTCAGAATTAATTCCATTTAGCAAAATAATATGGGATAATTGCTTTTGGCCCGCTTTCAGGTATTTCACCCAGATAGACCAAGTCAACATACTGAATCCTGTTATATTATTATTATTATTATTATTGTAAAAATCGTGACATGATATCTATTGTTATCCTAAAGAGAAATTCTGTTCTATCCTATATTCTCTCTGTTTTTTATATTACATAATTGAATATTATTTCTTTATCGACATTTACTTCTAACACATTTCCTTTGTACTTTCCATAAAAACAACAGTAAAGCAACCATTGTTTTGGCAAAATAGATATGATTTTTGTCATGAGAATGACACATAATTAGATTTCGAGAAATCTTTGATCATATGCAATCGCGTACAAGAAGATTTCTTGAATTTGTTCATGAAATTTCATTTTTATGAACATAAATGATGTTTTTAAAATAATTAAACTTATAAATAATTGTTAGATGTGTTTAAATAATACGGTTGAAAAAAATTATCAATAGTTTTAATTTTTATTTGGTATATAGTTTCTGATACATCAGCATCGAAACATCAATTATTGTTTACAATAAAAGTTTAATTGGATGTTATTTAAAATGAAAGTTTTGTTGGATTTACAAAATTTTATTTTACTCCTCGCCGAAAAAAATATTATAGATACAACAAAAAAATTGTTTCCCTCAAGTAAATTTCCAATTTAATTGTTGTCTCACAGAAACATTTTTTGAGTCAACAGTATTTTTTAACGGAAGCAGCATAAAATCATTTCTCATAAATACCAGTTTTTAATTATTTCTATTTGCAGAAATAAAGTTGTGCTTCCCAACTATACCAACTCGCGTTTTATTTTTATTATTTTTTTCGGTTAATTCTTTAAAATCGTTTAGAATCTGGTTTATGAATGTCTTTATAAAAGGTAAAAAGTAACATTTACAATCCAAATAAAAAATCCATGTGTTAAAATTAATATATTTGTCTCTTATATATATTAACTACTAAAAATTTAACATCTTTTCAATTAGGATACTTTAAAAATAAATTTGTAAAGTCATTTCTTATATTTTTTTTACTGAAGTCATGTCTAGAGCTTTGATTTAAGAACAACAACAACCTTTTTTTACCATTCTCAGTCTAAAGGGATACACTTTTCTAACTATATAGTCCAATTTGAGACTGTTCTCCAATCTTATTTATATTATCTTTTCAGCAAATTAAAAAAAAAATAGCAACCCAGAGCTCTAAGGGTTAACACAGTGTTTCTCTGAAACACTTAATTGTTTTACAAAGCAGCAACAAAAAAAGTATACTTGATTTTTATTCCTGATTTCGATCGCTTGACCTACATGTTTGAAGATAAAGTATTAAACTTATTATTTTCTCTTATTAAAGCATCGTTGCACACGGAATTACGTCCTACCTATTCTTTTTTTTTTTCTTCATTCTGTAGCAGAATGCAGTAGACTAAAATTCACTTGCTAAAATTATTAATATTTTTAATGAAATAAATGTAACTTTTAAAAAAATATTTAAATTTATAATAAACGTTTTATATGTTTAAATATCAGGGGTCAAAAATATATATGTATCAGTAGTTAAATTTGTGTCCTTTATGTAGTTTCTAAAACATCAGCAAGAAGAAGCATCCGAAAAAAACTTGTGATCGTAAACAAAATAATTATTGTATCTTATTTAAAGAGAAAAGAAATCTGTTGGATTAATAATATTTTTTCACCCCCCCCCCTCGGAGAAAAAAACTATTGTTTGCCAAACATTTTTGGGGGGAGGGGGGGTCAACAAAATTTTCTATTTAAATGCGCTCTAACTGAAACATTTTTTGAGACAACAGTATTTTTTGAAAAAGGTGTGTGTGAAAAAGGATTATTTTTAATAAATATCTATTTTCAGTTATTTATTTTTGTAATGTTTAAATTCTATTTCACAAATATTCCCGCTCATATATTGCCAACTATAGAGTTATATGAAAACACACTATTTCTCGGAACTAATTAAATGCTTAATAGAAATAAACTTAATTTATTTTTTTTTCTTGATTTCGCCCACTTGACCGAGATGTTTGAAGGTAAAATATTAAAATTATTATTTGCTTTTATCCGAGCGTCGTGA
This sequence comes from Maratus speculifer, assembly GCA_964019185.1. Taxonomy (NCBI): domain Eukaryota; kingdom Metazoa; phylum Arthropoda; class Arachnida; order Araneae; family Salticidae; genus Maratus; species Maratus speculifer. Next base: position 109,287,448 of record OZ025303.1, on the reverse strand, counting down.
CACACGAAATTATGTCCTTTCCTGTTCCTACTCTCTTTTTCTGTCTTTCTTTTTAAATTCTGTAACAGAAAGTCATTTCGTTATCGACTAAAATTCACTTGCCAGCATTATTATTGTTTGTTTCATTATTTTCACCATAAAAATGAGGACAGTGCAAAAGTGACCATTGTTCTGGCATAACCAACATCGGATGAAATTTTTGTCATGGGCATGGGTCACGAAGTTCTACTTTTAAAAAGACACCTACACGATGTTTACGCATGCGCAAATGATACTTGAGTTAAAAGAACAGTGATTGTATTTTACGTTCTGATTAAATTTCCGTTAGTTACATTTTTGCATTTTGGATGTTTTATACGTTATTTATTCTCTAAAATTAAAATATCTTTCACTAAGCATTTTTTTTCCTTAATCCTCTTTAAAAGTGTTTACTGATCATTAAGAGGATAATTATTCTTTAGCAATTAACTGCACTTAAAAATGAATCAATTTTAACTAAATAAAATCTGCGATTTACTTATTTATAAATTGAATTGAAATTTTATACATGTAGAAGTGATACATATTTCATGATTTTCGTCTAGTGTTGACGTAAAAATGTACTTTTGAGTGAAGCAAGAGTAATTCAAAAATAACTTTTATCTGGAATACTTTGAAGCCTAAGCGTCTGTGAAATCATGAAATGAAGATATGCACAACACATCACCAAGTGAGTGAGGTCTAATGATCTTGTTGAAATTTCAAGATTATTTTTAAACCGCTGTATCTTTTATATTTTAATTCCTGCAAATATAAAGTAATTTTTTATTCATCAATAAATGCATTTTAAGGATAATTTATATTAGCTCGTGTGTAAAATGGAGTTCGCCATAAAAGTTTAAACAGAATATCTTCATATTTATTGACGTATTAATAATACGCATTAATCCACCTGTAAAAATGTTTAAAAAAGATTCAACTTTAGATAAATAAAATATGTAATTCACTTATTTAGAAATTAAATTGAAAATTTATTCATATAGTAATGACGTTTTTTATGATTTTTTCCCAGTGAATGAATGAATATGAATTCATAAATGTATTATCCCTATGAATTCATAAATGTATTTTCGAATGAAGTATAAGCAAATAAAAAATAATCTTTATCTGGAATACTTTGAAGCCTAAGCATCTATGAAATCCTGAAATGAAGACATGCACAACAGAGAAATAAGCTTGACTCATAAAGAATACAACAGAAGCATTCCATGAATATTTACCCTTCATCTTTGATTTGATCTAGATTTAAACTAGCATAAGAACTCGTTTTTAATTTTATAAGATGGGAGATTTCTCATGCTTTTCTCTGGATGTAAATCACTCATGTTTGATATAGTGTTTTTATTAAGACTTTTAGAGAATTTGTTATCCATGCAACATACACGTTAAGTGACCTATTATAAATCTTTTAATCTCTTAACTTTTTCAGGTGAATACTAAGCATTATTTCGAAATAGATGCACTTATGATAGCTCGCATATTTGCATAAAGCAGTCAGAAAATGGAAGCAGATAAATTTTAATTACTCCTTCTGTCTTTGTAATTTTAATTTGAAATCAAAATGAAATTTTTTATCAAATCAATTTTCAAAATAATTCTGAATTCTTTGTTTTTTAATACAGTTAGAACCTCGACCTCGATCCATCGTTTTTTAAAGAATTCAAAAAAAAAAAAAAAAAAAAAAAAAAAAGATGAATGCGGATTAATCTTACAACACGAAAAAATACCATGTTTATGCATTATTAATGCATGCAATGTGTATACAGCATACAAATAAATACTAATTTGTTGCTTACTAAACTGCAAAAGAAATAAATCTAAGTTGTAGAAAATTGTTATTTATTTTTAAAAATCAATAAATTTGTTTGATTTTTCGTTAAGTTTTTAAATCAATAAATAAACTTTCAATATATACAACATTTTTCTAGTTATTTTCTGTAATTTTATATGATCATATAAAAATCCATACTGTTTCGAATACAGTGACACTAGTGGCTCAGCTTGATCGGCATGAACGTTATCCTCGGCTTCTTCGCCATTATTTCCATTTTTTTTTTCATTATCGCACATTTCTCCTATGTTTAGGATATCACATGTCGCAACATCTTGATCAATGGAAGCATAATCGCATCCTGTGCTATATACAACCACCTTTCATCAGCATTATTAACACCATCATCAGACAGACTTGACACTAGTGACTCAGCTTCATCGGCATGAACGTTATCCTCGGCTTCTTCGCCATTATTTCCAATTTTTTTTCATTATCGCACATTTCTCCTATGTTTAGGACACCACATGTCGCAACATCTTGATCAATGGAAGCATAATCGCATCTTGTGCTATATACAACCACCTTTCATCAGCATTATTAACACCATCATCAGACAGACTTGACACTAGTGGCTCAGCTTCATTGGCATGAACGTTATCCTCGGCTTCATCGCCATTATTTCCATTTTTTTTTAACCATTTGAAAAATGGTTGTTGTTTTCGGGAGAATGGACCCGATGATGTTACCACTTTTGAATGATGTTACCACTTTTGAATGATGTGGTCACTTTTGAATTTAAATTAATTTCTTTACTTTTAGAAGAGTTTTTATTTGAATTTAAATTAAATTCTTTACTTTTAGAAGAATTTTTATTTGAATAGTAAATTAAAATGGTTAAAATCATTGTAATAAAGGAGAAAACTAACAAATTTAAAAATGGGTAGACGGAAATTAACAGATACGGAAAAAGCCGAAGCCAAAGAAATGAATGAACGTGAATATCGCATTCAATGATATTAAACACAGTCAACATGTATAAGTTGCTTATTAGTTTGGCGATTCGTATCATTTGGCGAAATTGGTCGACGGGATAACTGAGTAATACTGTATTTGGTTTGGCGCAAAAACGTCTTTCATTGCAGAAAATGATAAAATCAAAAGATTATTGAGCCGCTGAAAACCAATTACGTGTTGAAAGGCGATCACGAAAAAGGAAGCAATTTAATGCCGAACCGATTAATTGTAAAACATCATGTCGCCAGGGCGACCAATCCACTAGCCATGGCGTTTTACTATCGGTCGGTTCTAACCAGGAAAATTTGAGTGCCAATAGTGATTCTAACAAGCCGGAAAATGTTATAGCTATTACTCTTGATTTTCCACCACCTAAAAAGAAAACTAAAAAGCAATCGGCTTGGGAAAAACTGGGAAAAAACTTTTTTGATTCGATGTCTGATGGACCCATTCCCAGATGCATGTGCTGCGATCGATTTTGGTTTAAAACCTCCATCACCAAAATTCTGCTCTGTAAAATCAAACAATATATGCCAAAGTCTTACAAGTATAACAGTATATGCCAAAGCTGTATTTTAATAATGATTACTTTTGCACCAACAATGTTAAATAGTTTGAAATGTTTCTTTCGTCGCCAACTTTTATGCTTGGCGACAATAGAGTGATATAACTTAAACGAACCGTACCTTCAAATTGCAGCATGTATAAAGTCATTTATAGCAGTGGCACGGATAATACACAATAAAACAACTGGTATTTAGCTTAAAATGATAGATGAATGTATCGAGTGAAACATTTTTCAAATGGTTGGGGTAATTTCTTAAATTACAATTATATTTCTATATCATAGGTTACTTTGATATTTCCAGTTTTTTTTTTTTTTTTTTTTTTTTTTTTTGTGGAGGGGAGGCATTATCGCACTTTTCTCCTATGTTTAGGACACCACATGTCGCAACATCTTGATCAATGGAAGCATAATCGCATCTTATGCTACATACAACCAATTTTCATCAGCATTATTGACATCATCATTAACACAAACAACACAAATGAGTTATTTCAGGATTAAAGAAGTAATCCCAATTTGCATATCATATGTACTATCAATTTTATTTCAAGGCGAAGAAAAATTTTAAAACATTGAATGGGGGAAAACGACTTTTTGAAGAAGGATGCTTGCGGGTTTCGTTAACATTATTTAAGAATAATTTGCCAGAGAAATAAAACGACCAATGTGGGTAAACGATGGATGCGGGAACGATAGATCGGTGTTTCACTGTATATCTGTTCGGTCAAAATCAAAATGAATAATCGAGTAAAAATTTCTTTTTTCAAAATTTTTATTTTTACCTATTTTGCTTCCAATTTTAAAGCTAATAAGTACTAAAACAAATTTCAATGTATTAAAAATGATTCGGAATTGTTCTGACTTAAAACTTACAATTAAATTAGTAACCATAAATCAAAATATATTGAAAGATGTCAGTTGGCATCGGTAAAAATAGTGTCGATAGTAAAATTTTTCGCATTTAAATATGAACTTTAAGGAATATTAAGGTCTTTCGATTTTCGGATGAGTGGGATTCGGATAACCGAGGTTCTACTTTTTTTTTTAAGGTTACGTAATTTTTTAACTTCTTCTATTTGTAATTTTAATTTAGTTGTATAAATAATCTTACCTAGTCAATTAAAAAAAAAAAAAAAAAAAAAAAAAAAACACTGGATTATTTGTTTTTTAACAAATCTGTATTGGCAAAATCAAAATGAATAATCAATCGTTTAAAAATTCCTTTGTCAAAATATTTTTCTTTTTGCCAAAACGGAAAATTTTATTTAGGATAAGAGTACTTGCAGATTATTTCTGTAAAACCTTCTTATTCAATCACTTTCTTCTTTTCTTGGTTTTCATACATACTCTTACGAAAAATTTGCTACAACAAAACACTTCTTTATTACAGATAGGATCACAATACATTTATTGTGAACACACACATATTGTTTCTTAGTATATTACACATATTGTTCTTATAAGAACTGTAAGATTTCTCTAACAGTATTTTTTTTTGTTAATTAATCTAAGTATTCTTCTATATATTTTTCAAAAGTGGCTCTAACTACCGATTTAGTAAATCAGTTTTAAAAAATTCTTTAAAAATCAGATCATTATTTTATGCACTATTCTGGGTATCCTAGGCATTAACGTAAATAATATCCAGTTGAAGCGATTGTTTTATTTATAATTCGGGATATAAAGGGTTAAATAATATTAACTAACGAAACATACCACAGAAACATTCCACGAATATTCTCATCTTTGTTTTGATCAAGATTTAAATTAGAATAAAAAGAACTCGCTTTAATTTTAAAAGGTGGGTGTTTTCCGACGCTTTTTTCTCAAAGTAAAAAGTAAAAGTAGCTCAAACCAAACTCAAAGTAAAGTAGTGCTTTTTTTCGACTTTTAATGGAATAGTTATTTGCACAGTTATGCAAGTTAAGTGCGCATTCTTTGAATCTCTAGGTACATTTAAGCATTATTTCCATATTGGTATTTTTATATATGAATATTAAATAAAGCACTCAAAAAACGCGAATTATTGATTAAATGACTTGATTTTTTTTTTTTTTTTTTTTTTCACATTGGAATATTTTTAAGTTAATGTAATTTTTAACTCGTGCTGCTATGTCTTTGTAATTTATTACCTTACCCAATTAATTTTCAAAATAAGTTTTGAGTTCTTTGTTTTCTAATGTATCTGTTCGTGCAAAATTAAAATGAATAATCGAGTAAAAATTTCTTTTTGAAAACCTTTTTCTTTCTACTTGAAAGGAACTTCTTTTAGAATAACAGTGCTTGTAGATTAAAATTCATTTCTTTAAAACCCTCAATCAATCACTTTCTTTTTTTTCTTGTTTTTCTTACATTTTTTATGAAAAATTTGCAACTACAAAGTACTTCTCTATTACTGTCAGGGTGACAATACATTTATTTTGATAATACACATATTGTTCTTATAAGAACTGTAAAATTTCCCTAATAATATTTCTTGTTAATTAATAAAAGAAATGATGTAATGAAGAAAACTGCATTTTCACAAAAAGTTGCTTTCATGACAACCATTGCTTGAAAGCTAGTTTTTAAAAACAAATAAGAAATTAAAAAAATATATATATATTTCGTATCCCAATTAAGATAAAAAAAAAATAATTTAAACGTCATTTTAAACTGAAGAAAAAATGAAAAAAAGTTTTAATGCAATAAATTGTTTTAGAAAATTAGAAAAATTTATGTAACCCATAACTCATAAAACACTACAGAAACATTTCACGAATATATACCCTCCATCTTTAATTTGATCTTCATTTAAATTAGCATAAAAACTCGTTTTGGATTTATAAAATGGAAGATTTCTCATGCTTTTTCTTAAAATAAATCCCTCACGTTTGATTTCTTTCCTTTTTTCTTTCTTTTTTTTTTCTTTTTTCTTTTTTTTTTTATACTTTTAACGGATGCGCAGCATACATGTTAAGTGTGCTATTATAAATCTTTCAATCTCTTATCTTTTAAAGATGAATTTAAAGCATTATTTCCAAAATGATAGATTTATAGCCTGATAAATAAAGCATTCCAAAACGGGAAATCTTAACTTTATATAAATGATTTGCACTTTTTTGTTCATTTAATGTTGCTATTCAAATTCATTTACTTCTCTAATCGCATTCGAAATTCCAACAAAAACATTCCTCAGTGGATAAAAATTATTTCATCTGCTTTACATTGCAAATACTCTATAAAGTTTTTTTCATTGAATTTATTTTTCTTTTAAATTGTATTATGACCTAAGTCTAAGTTATAAGTTGAAGATTTATAATACTTTGTTTTCAAAAAGAAAAAAAAAAATCAAGATCCGTTTTTATTATTATTACTATGAAAACTTACGGGATTAATAATTCACGAAGCATTTTCTAAAAGTAGATGTAATTCTCCAACACTATCAAAAAAAAAAAAAATAACTTAGCAAATTTTTTTCCCCACAAATTATACGATGAAAAATAGATATTTCTCAATTTTCTAAGTGAACTTCCGTGATGAAGTTGATAAAGTATTTGATTGAAAGATTTTCGTACTCTCCACACTTGTGATTAATCATTCATAATTGTTTTTTTTTTTTCCATGATTGAATATGGTTTAAAGATGTCATCGCAATCAATCACTCCAAGATATTTTTAATGATGATTTTGTCATTAAAAATTACTTTTTATTTCATTTGGAACGTTAACTTTCGTATCAACATGGACATTTATTTCAGCCGAGTGACTATATTTCACTTGGAAAATTTGTAATAGAAAAGTAAATAAATGTGAAAATAAAACTCACAATTTAACTAAACGGGGTATAAATTGTCGTAAAAACTAAACAAACATTAAAATCAAAAGTAGGGAATCAAACCTTTCGGTCTTCATTGGGAAACCTTATCATATTGCTTCCAAAACAAAGCAAAACCGTTTTGAAATTTAAGAGTTCATAATATTGCCAGTCAGTTATTGCTTCCTGTTATTGGTTTTAAAAAGCAATGACTGACTGGTGATATACTGAAGTTTTAAATTTCGAGATGGTTTTGCTCTGTTTTGGAACCAATATGACAACGTTTCCTGATGACTATTTCAGATGAGTATAGAAACGTTGAAAATCTAAACTTTATTTTAATGTTTGTATAGTTTTTTACTACAATCTATTCACTGTTTACTAAAATTGTGAGTTTTATATTCACGTTTATTTGTAACTTTTTATTGTGTAATCGGCCAGTTTTTTCACTGTAATGTAAGAGTTTTTTTCTTTCTTTCTTTCTTTTTCTTTTTTTTTTTTTTTTTTTTAATAAATTAATTATATTTTGAGTTGTAAAAGTTTGATCTTTTATAACTATAGCTTGTATCAGCACTTCGATTAACCCATTTGAAATTTTTTATCGATTTTCACTCTATTAATACTCTATAAGCATTTTTTAATTACTATCAACATTCTTCTTCTGACATTTTCTGTAGAAAATTTCAGTAAATTTAATTAAAAACAATTATTTTCGCCTATTTTTAAAAAGTCTTTTGAAATAGACTAAGAAAAAATATTAAAATTCGTTGATTTATTATTATTTTATTTTAAACTTATAGAGAATAATTTTTAAAGAAAAAATATGATTATTCAGTTTAGCAGAAAATAAACCGTCTGCGAAAAAATGAATATTAAATTATATCGCTGAATTCTCATTTTGACATTTTCAAGAAACAATTTAACATAAAACTATTTTCACTTTAGATTAAGTTCAACCACTTTATTCATTATCATTTCCAATTAATTTGGAATATTTTGAATTCTTAGAATTAAGCTTCGTCAGTTTATTTGATTCCTGTGGGAAATATAATAATTTTTGAGGTCATTCACAGAAAATATTTAATATATTTAGAAAAAAGAAAAAAGTTTTGAGAGTCAAAAACACAATATTTTACTTTATTCACGTTTAAAATGTCATTTGCTAAAAGAAATAAAAAGTTGCAATAATTGAGTTCATTGAAGTAGAAGTGTAATTTAAGTTTGATAATGTATTTTCTTTAAATTTGATTCATGGTTAGACTTCAAAAAGTCCCGTGTCTAGATAGATGTAAATTATTTAGTCTAGCATGTTATTATTGGCTTAATGATTTATAAAATTAGGCCCATCTATAAAAATAACAGCCTGATTTATTTATTTATTTCATTATTTTTTTAAAAATCGTTCATTTTATTTATACTGTTATTTCAAACGTATTTCAAATACGAGAAATAGAAATAAAACTGAATAATAAATGACATAAATTTGGCTTCTGTGCACATCAAAAATTCTATTAAGAATTTTTCAAAAACTGATTCTCCTTTGTCCTCGTTTGTAGAAAAATCACAAAATGCATTTTTTTTTTTTTTTTAGCCCTTTTGAATGAGTCTAAAACATAGCACATATTATTTCCAATCTTGACGAGTCTTATTATTAGATTTATTATTATTTATTTAGTCATTGATTATTATTCATTAGTTGTTTACGGATATAAGTCGCGCATCCGTCAAGCGCTAAAGTTTAAAGTAACTTTTCATAAAAATCTCAAAACTGACTATTCTTTTATTACTTATTTTATTACATTAAAACACTTAATTCACTTTGACTGGTATCAGAAGGTTGTTCCTTTGCAATTTTTTATATGCGCCTTTCTTAAATCTGGATTTTTTTTTTTTTTTTTTTTACTCAGAAATTCTGAATTCTCACCAGAAAATTTCAATAGTTATTTTTTTTCGCTTTATAATAAGTTTTCTCATATCCAACTCGTACCGTATACAGGGTGATTCTAAATTAAAGGCACAAACTTTAAGGCGTGATAGTACACATCAAGACAAGCAATATTAAATAGGAAACTAAGGGTCTCAAACGTCTTCCAAAGGTGATAGGCGTTATTAAAGTTTAAGTCCATAATTCTGAAAAAAAAAATAATTTTCGTATATAAATTGAACCACATTTCTCGTTTTATATTAAAAAATGATTTGTAATCGAGGATTTAAAAAATTAATAAATTTTCATTTAATTAGTAAACATTTTTTAATGTTTTTAATCAGACCTTTTTTTTAAAAAAAAATCCAATGTTTTAAAATTGTATAATTATGTACACGCAAGAAGCTTGAAGCCATTTTGAAACCTATTTACATCAACTTAATAATACTTAAAAAGAAAAAAAAAATCTTTTAAAAGTCTATTCAAGCCATATTTACAAGGATAAGCAGCTTCTTAGATTGCTAAAATATATTACTTATTTGTATTGTAAAACTTTTAAAGAGATATTTAGAAACATTATCCTATTGAACACTTTTTAAAAAGGGGTATTAAAATGTTGAAAGGAATGCCCTTGTACTGAAGAGCATTCTATCCCAAGAGAAAATGTGTACAGAACAATTACATTGATATTACTATTGATTTTGTTTCGCCAATTACATAAAAACAACCACTGACCATTGTCTATTTTTATCTCTCTCCAGCCAAGACCATGTGTGATCAGTTAAAACACTTGCTCATTCACCGATTATCTGTGAAATTTTTCATTAACAATCGACAATCGTGTATAAATCGACATCCCATTTTCAAGTCGCAAATTTCGTCTGAAATTCTTCAAGCTATACACGAGTATATACGGTATTTGATTTGCTCTCATTTCTACTTTAGCATTTTATTTTCCTTTTAATGTGGATCAACCACACTTAAACATTTTTTTTTCGTGCGCTGTAAAACATATGTGTAACATTTTTCCATAAAATTAGTGGCAGCTGCTGCCTCCAATTACATGGAGCAATTTTTGTTCACTTATATAACTCTGTAATTATATTACTGGTGTAGCTATGTACATATATTACTGGTGTAGCTAAGTGATATTACACCAGTTATATCGGTTAATGTACTCCATAAAATTGTAGGTAGAATGGCTGCCACCAGTTTCATGGAGTAACGATACACAAATGTTTTACAGTGTGGCTGCTGATGCCTCTTCTGATCAAACCACATTAAATTGGATGCTAAGTTTCTTGCAATTAAGTAATCCAGAACATCATCTGCATTGTTTAGACAAGTAAATTTATAAAAAATTACTACTCCACATTTTCTGGTATAAATTTGGAATTTCTGAAAGAAAAATCCACCAAATTTGGCAGTACTGGTCCTAGTCAATTCGTTCATTAGAAACTACATCCACTTTACTTTTGCAATAACCATTTAATTCCTAATCGAATATAAAACTAAAGAATTTAATGATTCCGTTGCTTTGACAAACAGTAATTATCTCAATTCTTTTTTAAAATATTACTTTTTTGTTTCATTGTTTGTGTGTCAAAGACGTTTGGATACAATGGCCGGAATTTTTCACCGGAAGTTTAACTTTGGCAATATTGCGGGAGATTGTGTTTCCATAATGACGAATTCGCGTGCCAACTAATTATATGCTTTCACCACACACTGAGAAAAAAAAATAATGAGTCGCGTGGCTTAGAACGTCATTCGATAATGTGTTTATGAATATTTAAAAAGCTATACGATTCGAGAAAAAAAATGTCTGTTGTTTTTCCAGGAAATGTGTAAAAGATAATCCAAGTTTAAAAGGTAATGATTATTTCAAATGTAAAGGTAAATGTTCTGTGTACATTTTCAGCGTTAAGCAACATTTTTGTACATCCTCTTAGCACTTCACAGAATAAAATCTAAGTAATGTATGATTATGTGAAAAAGTATTTCAGTATTTTGAATATTTTTTATGTTATACTAATAGGATTCGCTCATTAAGGGTGTATTTCAATTCAAACTGCTTGTTTTCCGATTTATTTTTGAATTCACTTTTGCTCTCAAACACATGAAACTCGCAAATTCTCTTATTTAGAAAGTGCACAAGGTGCCGTAAAGGTCAATTCTTTGATAAGTGTACAAAATATTGCAAAAAAAGCAATCAAAAACGGCAATTTGAACCGATTTTTTCGAAGTGGGAGATAAGGGAACGAAAAAAAGGGTCTTCCAGAGAAGTTAATTGCTTATAAATCAAATTCTAATGAATTGAGCGTAAAACAACTTTACTCGGCACCTCATACGTCCCTTCAAGAATCCCCTCAGCAAGTTTCATGATTCTACTTTTAAAAATGTGTCTGAAATTGTATCGGAAAATTTCGAGCTGCTGAAGGTGGAAAGGTGTTTTTTCGAATACACCCTTAAGGTGGTCTGTTTCTCCAAACGAAATATGCAGATGAATTTCACTTTGTATTCAAAAATAATAGGAAATGAACTTCTACATTACTGAAAAAGGTCTGAACGCTATTGCAATATTATATTTTTGTAATGATCCAGGCAAAATTTGGTTTCTTAAAAAGCAACATCTTTTTCGGTAGGAATTAGTAAAGTATTAGGTAGGAATTAGCAAACAATAGAACGATATACAATGTATTAAAACCATTCTTGAAAAATTATCCAATTAAGAATTCAAGACTCGTCAAAATCCATCCGATCGAACTTTTTAATAAAACTTATCTTTCATAATCAGATTCACTTGATTACAAGACTTTCCCCGATAATTATATGACTAAGCAACATAGAATGATATGTTATATATCAAGACGCATTGTGAAAAAAAATTACCAATGCAAGTTCCAAGAGAAATTCATTCCACAGATGCCTTATACAGGGTGTCCATAAAGAATAACTCAAACAGTTTTAGATAAGCGCATACCGAAGAATTCCTTATTTTATTGACTGTCTTTTAGTGTCACGTACGAAAAAGTTGACTTTTGAGCGAAAAGCGTTATTGTTGGGCTGAAGATTTCACCTGGGATAATGCCATGCGATTTTTTCCCCGGGGCTTTATAAAAGATCTTTTCTACGTACAACCGCTACATAATGATTAACCAGAATTGAAACACAGAATTTAAGACTTAATTGCATCCTTCATAGACCTGTAGGTGGTAACACAGACAATCATCTCATCGAGATCACGAATGAAAATCTAGGATTAGTTACATTTTAAATCGCATATTAAGACGCAATCGGCTTGGAAAGTCGTTTCTTCGTGGAAAACACCAAAAAATCTAATTTTAGCGGTTGACCGTAGATTTACCATTATATTTTCCTGCATCCAGAAGTATGAAAACATGGATGACTGGGAGAAGGAAAACATAATGTTAAGTCTAGAAGTCAACTGCTAAAATTGGGTTTTAGGTGTTTTGTACCAAGATATGACTTGGCAGAGCGATTGCGTTTTAATATGAGAATCGAGATTTAACAAATCCTAGATTTTTCTCTGTGATTTCGATGAGGTGGTTGTGTATGCTGCCCGCCTCCTAGTCTATCACTCTACACTTGTTAACCGAAGTGTGGGAAGAATTGGACTTTACACTGTAAAAAAAAACGGATGATTTAACGGAAGTATTACTGGTAATCAGTTAAGGCACCAGTAGTATTTACTGATTTTTAACGGAAAAATTCCTGAAAATATTCCGTTTTTTTTTTTTGAGTTTTCCCCGGAATTTACGGAAATTTTCCGTTAAAAAACAGTAAATAGTACTGGCGTCTAGATTACCAGTAATACTTCCGTTAAATCATCCGTTTTTTTTTTTTTTTTTTTTTTTTTTTTTTTTTTTTTTTTTTTACATTGTAGGTTGATGTGTACTGTACCGTTTAACTAAGGTGCATAGTGCATGCTTTGAGCATTTGTAAGAAAAACTAGGTTAGTTTACCATTAATTTCATGCGTGGTTTGTTGTAAATAGTCTAAATTAAACTGTTATAATATAACCATTGAATCTGGTATACATTTGCTTTTATAGAAAACTTATATGGTTTAGTAAATTAATCAACAATGAAAATTTATCTCGGTTTAAATTTGCATTTCACAAGCTTTTTAATACGATAACAGCGTAACGGTAACACTTTAAAAAAACTTATGTAATATTTGTTGTCTGTCTATCCCAATTCATATTTTTTTATTCCTTTACAATATGCATACATTCTTTTGCTTTTTACTCTCTTTTTTGTGTATTTCATAAGCCAAAAATGAAATTGTGTCCATGTATTCATATGATTATAAGGACCCTCTACACCACAATAGACGTACCGTATATAAAAATCTCGGGAACCTGCCTACAATCGATTCGTTAAAATATTCTTACTGGGTCTAATCTGGGTCAGTCTACCTATGCATTACTGCACAGCAATGGATTGATGGCTCAGGTAACGGTTTCATTCTTCATCTCTATGGTTACCATTCAAAACCATGCCGTCTCCCATGCATCCCATGAATACGCTTATTTACGCGGGTATGGGTATGGGTCATAGAGGTCTTGCAGTCATTTATAGTTCTTGAATGCACTATGTGCGGGAGATCTGAAAATGCCAAATAACGTCAGATATCCTGGAGTGATGTTTTTGAAAATGACTTGTTTTGTTTAAAATAATAGTTGAATAATACTTATGGATTATGCGACTATTCATATTGAAGATATACGCAGGAAGCTAACAGATACTACCCCGCAAAATAAATTAATAAATGAATAAATAAATAATAATTGTTATAAAACAGTTTTTTATAGACATGTGTGCATCATTTCAAAAACAAAATAAAGTCTTGAAAAATTAATATTTTCATAGGCATAAAATGCATTTAAAACCAGTGTCAGATAAACAAATAATTAAACAAAAAACTAATTTTCAAAACAAGTTAAAAAACAAAATTTCTTTCCTGTGTTGTTTAAGTCCGAGAAGGGGCAGATTTTAAAATGTTTCATCTAATTAGTTACACTTAATGTTTAATTTATGTAACAAATAATAATAACAATAATTTAACATTAAAAAAATAAAAATAAAATGCAAGCACCATGATACTTAAAACACCCTTCAAAAACTATAATATCATGTTCAAATGAAATCAAAATAAACAGATCTTTTTAAAAGTTTTTTATTTTGCATGAATCTTATCATTTTATGTACAATAGTCATAAATAAAAAACAAAATTTGCAAATTAAAAGTGGAAATAGAAAGAGTTCATTAAAAAGTTATTGAGAGTTTACTATTTTAATGGAATGCTGCTGAATTTATAACTTTAAAACTTACGGAGATTAAGTTTAAAAAAAGATTTTGTGTTGAAAACATTATCGTTTGTGGCTGAATATTGCTTGCAGAACAATAGGTTATGTATTACGAATTATAGCTCATTTAGGTAACGGAATATTTACTGAGACTTTATTATTTTAATGGAATACAGTTTAATTACATCATACCCTTTAAATTTTCGGAAATTAAGTTAAAAAAAAGTTAAACTCGTATTGAAGACATTATCGTCTGTGGCTAATTATTGCTTGAAGAACAATATGTTTATGTATTGCAAATTATAGCTTATCTAGTATAACGATTAGCAAATTTATAACGAATTTAACGAAAGAGTTATTAAGACTTTAATATTTTAATGGAAAGCAGTTCGACTGTATCACACCCTTTTTATTTACGGAGATTAAGTTAAAAAAATAAATAAATAAAAAGATTTTGTGTTGAAAACATTATCGTTTGTGGCTGAATATTGCTTGCAGAATAATATGGTTACGTTTTACAAATTATAGCAATTTACATGATAGCGAGTCATAAAAAAAAAAAAAAAAAAAAAAGGGAAACACCAGTATTTTCTTTTAGAAAATAATTTAAACAATATAAAGGATTTAAAAATGGCGAATTCCTTTTTAATAAAATACTGGTATTTAACACATTTTTTGACTGCGTTTTTCGATGACCATTCGGCACTCTGATTTAGCATAGCGAATAAGTTATTGGTACTTTAATGTTTGAATGGAATAAGGTTAAAATTAATAAACTAATTTAATTGGTTTACTTAAGTTATTGTAAAGTATAGAATATTATATGGACAATAGTTTATAAAATGATGTAATTAATGTGTATTTTATTTTATTTTTTAGGTAAGTAATCTGAAAACTTTTGGTAACTTATGCTGTTTGAAACATTTCATCTGTTAATGTAAGTAAATCCAAAATAAAATTTCTTTAGGTAACTTTCAAATTGAAATGTTACAATGAAAGTTTGCATTAATTAGTAATAAATTTACCATATCGAACGATGTGTTTTTTGGTTTACCAGTGATTTAATAAGTTTTCATATTATATAATAAAAATAATAACAATAATGCATAATTAAGTTTTCCTGTAAAAAGTAGAAAATACAGTTGAAATTTCTTTCACAGAAGTTTTGTTAAAAATTAATTATCATCTTTATCATCGTTTTATCTTGTACAGACAACATTTTTATTTTTTAGCAAAGATTTCTTTTCATTTTCCATTATTCTACATTTTGTGTCTCAAGAAGCTATTTCACTCATGCGAAAAAAAAAACCTAGCTAGTGATAATTCTATGGAAGAAATTTTTAGGGATAACTCGTTTATATTTTAATATTTTTAAAGATTTTTTTTTAATTTAATTTTATTATTATTATTATTATTATTATTATTATTATTATTATTATTATTATTATTATTATTATTATTATTATTATTATTATTATTATTATTATTATTATTATTATTATTATTTGCAGTGGCTAGATCAGATCGATCTGTACAAAGCCAGTTTTTTACTTTTACATTTATTCTTTCTTTTTTTTTCTACAGTAGAATATTTTTACTTTCGGAACCGGTTTGAAAGTGAAAGTATTCTCATTAGAGAAATCTGAAAAGAAAATCGTAAACATAAAAAATAACCTTTATAGAAATTGACCTCAGATGGCCAGTGAAAAATAAATAAATAAATAAATAAATAAATATACATTAATGCAAACCAGCTATCTTAAAAAAATTCCTTCCTTAGAATTAACATTAGCGAACAAATGTTTTCGCTTGAGTGAAGTAATCTCTTAAGGGTGTATTTCGATTCAAACTGCTTATTTTCCGATTTATTTTTGAACTCGTTTTTGCTCTCAAATGCACTAAACTTTCAAAATCTCTTATTTGGAAAGTACACAAGGTGCCGTGATTGTCGATTCTTTGATAAATTCAGAAAATATTGCAAAAAAAAAGCAATCAAAAACGGCAGTTTGAACCGATTTTTCCGAAGCGAGCTATCTGCGAACGAAAAAGAGGGTCATACTGATAAGGTAATTGTTTATAAATCAAATTCTAATGAATTGAGCGTAAAATGACATCACACGGCACCTCATACGTCCCTTCAAGAATCCCCTCAGCAAGTTTCATGTTTCTACGTTTAAAAATGTGTCTGAAATTGTATCGAAAAATTTTGAGCTGTTGAAGGTGGAAAAGCGTTTATTCGAATACACCCTTAAGGGGGATGGTTACCCAGCTTCACATTTCTCCTCCGTAATATTAAGTCTATGGACATTTGATACGTTCGTATATTTAAAATATCTCTTAGGGAAATTAATATTTTTAGCTTCGTTTTTCTGTGTTTCCTTCTTAAGATATGTGTCTGTTTTGTTTTGTTTTAGTTTTTAAAATATTTGTAAAATCTATGCTTAATTTAATATTTTATGCGTTAAAAGCTGACAAACTGTGAGCATAATTTTAACAATTCATATAAAATTAAGTATACACCTAGGGAAATTTTTGAAAACTAAGAAAGATAGAGATATCTTTTAAGAAGTGTATACAAGAAACAGAGTTAAAAATTTTAATTTCTCGAGGATATATTTTAAATATAGGATTGCATCAAAAGCCCATGGATTTTACATGACGGAGGGGAATTCGAAAGCTGCGTCACCAGCCCCCTTAACGCCAATTCAAAATATTGAATACATCAGTGGAAATTGGGTGGAAGTTGGGGGACTGCCAAAGGATTATTGCATATAAAACGATATGATAAAATAAATTATGCATAACAGATATTAAGAAAGGCACGATATTGTTAACTGCTCTGAAAATCAAGATTCATTTTACGTCCTTGCATTCAATTAAACTTGTTTCAACAGTTTCATTTATCTGTTAAAACGTAAAACAAAAGAAATAAAAATCGTCTGAATTGATGAACTTTGTTAGTATGCAACAAGACGAAAAAAATAAATCGAAGAATTATGAAAAATTTCAGTGCGTACAACTTCCTTTTAAGATAATATGAGTCTGTACAATGAACTAATATGAATATGAGATGAGAACTGAAAATAATTTTTAAAATGATTAATTTTGCACCCTTGAGATTAATCATCTAAAACTTGGCTCCCCCTCGGATGAAATTTCCGGTCGGTATTCTTTCATGTTATTGTACTTTACAGATACAAATCCTTTATTGACTTGAAGAAGTAAAAAAGTTGCACAAAAAAGATAGATTGCGACGATGAACAATGAGCTTACCATATCGACCTTTGATATTTTCCGCTCACAGGTGTGGAATCTTTTTTGTTTTATACAAAAATTGCTTGATTAATTGCTTTAAAGATCTTTTATATTTATTACATTTAAGGGAGATCTATTACATTTAAGATCTCCCTTCTGGGCGTTTTTCAGAGATGAATTGTGTGTTGCTTCACTCAATTTTTACTTTTACTTGAATTTCACATTTGTTTTGCCCTTTATCTATACTGATGTTAAATTTCATTTTTGTAATAAAACTTTCTTTCGGTCGAATATTTTCTGCATAAAATTGCCTTATCCAGAAAATCAAATTTCGAGAAATTGCAAAAAAAATTAAGAGCGCTCATTGATTTTCTTGTAAATTAAGATTTTACAATGCCAGAAATACACGATAAAACTACTGTTTTGGCAGATTTTTTTTTCTTTTTATTGGAGGTATAGACCGATTAGAGAAACGGGATTTTTTAAATTTTGATTAAGGGTGTTCTTAACTGCTCCGCTCAACAAGCGCAAAACGTTTTGACACACTTACAAATTCATTTTTTAACAAAAATATACAAAATTGGAATGCCTGACTGTGGAAGCGATTTTGAATCGAACTTATTTTTCCATTTTATGATAATTAAATTACCTATCGAGTTATAAGCTATTTCGTCAGGTAGCAAACTCGTTTTTCTCCTGCTTTACGACCGGTTTTTCTGCTTTCGTCGAGAAATGTGCTCAAAAGGCTTGAAGGCTTGTTATGAAAAGTCTATTGCGTTTTTTAAAAAACAGAAAATTGAGTGGAATTAGACAGTTTCTGAATAATAACACCTGCTGTTTCATGCATTTCCGAACAAAAATAAATCAAAGCATGTGTCACAAAGTTGCCCTTTTTGATTTAAGAACACCCTTGAGACGAGTTTTTAAAATCACGTCTTCAATTTTATTTTAACCTAGCATGGCCTTATGTAATATATGATCTGAAAATTACATAGAAATACTTTTAGTTAAAAATGTCTTACAAATATAAGACCCTTGTGTTATTAAAAATTTTCCGACTGAACGAAATATATTGTGCTATTAAATAAAAAAATTAGATGATTAATTTATTTTACTTTATTTTTTTTAAGAAAAAACTGTTAAAGTTTATTTTATTAAGATTAATTTTATCATCAGGATTATTTGGTTATAAGAAATTTTCTCTTTAGTTCAGTCTAAAGTCTAAAATTTTCTCTAATACATCGAAAACTGTTGATGAGTTACTAGCAAAATTAATGCGAAAATATCACAGAGAAAGCTATTTATTTGCGAATATATCGCTAAAATTATGACTCAAGATTCCATTTTTGGAAGCATAATTCTGGTGATCATACTTTTTTTTTGTCCAGTTGTCAAAGAATGCACAAGTACTGCTACTGCAACTACTACAGCTGCTGCTATTACTACTACTATTAATAATAATAGTGATGATGATCATGATAATTATAAAAAATAATAGTAATAATAATGATAATAATTATAATAGTAACAATAATTATAATGATAGCAATAATAATAAATTAATATTATATTACAATAGTTTAAGCCCTTGTTTTTACTTTATAGAGAGAGAGTCATAAAGAGTTGTATTTTTGAGCAGTATTAACTTTTCATAATAAACCTACTATTTTTTTAAATTTAATTATGAATTTCTGTCAAGTCGAATATTACCATTCTCAAATAGTAATACATCAATCAAGGGTCATAGAATATTGCGTATTCCAAGAACATACGCACTAGAGTGTACTTAAATGTTTAAATTGGCAGATCACGTTGCCTGTTAAAATATATATACGTATATATAGTTTACAAAATTTAAAAATGAATATCTTCAGAAGTTACAAGTGTACTGCAAAAATAATTTTACAAAAGTAGAAATTAAAAAAAAAGTTGCGGCTAACAGTATCTAGCAAAAAACCATTTGCTGTAATGCTTTAAACCAACTTTAAAGCCATAAAAAAAAAAAAAAAAAAAAAAAAAAAAAAAAAAAAAAAAAAAATAGATATTTGGTGCTGCGTGTACTCTCATTTAAAAACTAATTGTTTTAAAACTCTAAAATTATCTATATTCTTAGTTTACATATGCTAATTTATGCTGAAATACAATTTAGTCTGATTTTTTTCAAAAAAAGATTCTCTATTGAAAAAATAGGTATAATTTTTTTGGTGAAGCTTAGTGAATATGATTATAAAAGCTATTAATTATGCTAAAAAATTTGGATCTTTCAAATTTACATTTTGTGTAAAATATAGCATTAAAAGTAACAAAATATGAAACATTAAACATATATCTGCAGTAGAATTTATAAAATAGTGCGCGCAAAATGCATATTTCTGTATTCAAAGTCACTTTTACCGGTATGATATATAGTTAAATCTCTCATGCATATGGGTTTCATATGAGGACAGATAATTATTGTATTACTAAGCAAAAAAATTTTGTGCCTTCATTTAGGGAGATCTGATATGTGGACAGACAATAACTAGCATGCAGCACAATAATAAAATTATTTTATAATGGGTTCTCAATTGTCGCAATTTTTTTTTTTTATTAATAATAAAAAAAAATAATAAATAATATATACATGGGGATTAATTAATATTACGAACATTGAAATATTAATTCACATAATATTAATTAATTACTTGCAGTTATGTAAATAATTAATTAATATTATGTGTATTTGAATATTTTATCAAACCACGAGAATGTGTGAAAGCAAAGAAAGAAAAATTGTTGCGTTTCATTCATTAGTTAAGAAACTACAGACTGCTTTAAATACGTTTCCAACGTGACTGCTCAACGTGATCTGCTTCCTTAATTTCCATCAAGTACGCTTACATTCAAATTTTAAAAACTAAGGAATTTTAAACACCTCTTACATTCAAATTTAACATGCTTAAGGTATTGTTCAATAACCTTTTTTTTCTATTTTATTTGATAATGAAACCTAAAACAATGCTTATAACTGACATACTCGTGACATTTTTCGTTCATAAAGGGTGGGGCTCATAGAATGACCCCGAGACTATGCAACCAATCCGTAAAACTGTAAGACAGAATTCATTTTACGCTCTTTATACGACTCTGCGGGTTATCTAGGGCATCCAGATGAATTGTTATGTAAGAATCGTATTTAAAAAGGTGCAGTCAAGTGCTCTTATCTGCATTTATTTCAAAGTTAAATTTATCATTTAAAATTAACGTTCTCGTAACGTTTTGTTTTCGTGTCTTGTTTTGCATTTACCGTGTAATTCTATAGAATGAAATCCTTTACATGTGTACAGCCTTATTTTCCAATTTGTCTCTGGCAGCAATTGTTTTTAAAAATCGAAAGAAAGGCGTGTCATTTTGATGTTTTCTCATTTATATTCTTTAACGATATCTCTTGTAGTATTACAGTTAAATTTGCTTAAATGCCAGAGTATTAAATATTGCAAAAGTTAACTTTTAAACTTATAACCTCCTAAAATGTCTTTGCATAATTTTCTATGCATTTCGCTTAGTTTATCTATATTGTAAGAAAAAAATATTCCCGAAAACCTGGTTTTCTCTGTTGTAATGTAATACAAATTAATTTATTGTTTTAAATTAACATTCTCGTAGCGTTTTTTCTCTGTGTGTGTGTCTTGTTTTGCATTTGTCTTGTAATTCTGTAAAATGAAATCCATTACATGCATACAACCTCATTTTCCAATTTGTCTCTGGCAACAATTGTTTTCAAAAATCGAAAGAAAGGCGTGTCATTTTGAAGTTTTCACATTTATTTTCTTTAACGATACCTTATTTTTTACATTGCGATTAAAAGTGCTTAAACATTAGAGTATTAAAGATTGCAAAAGTTAACTTTTAAATTTATAACCTCTTAAAATATCTTTGCATTTTGTATGTAGTTGTGCAGATAGATGCTATGGGGGAAAAATTATTCTCGATAATCTGTATATTTATGTGTAGTAATGCAATGTAAAATAAAATAAATTATTGTTTTAAATTAACCTTCATATGTCGTTTTGTTTTCGGGTCTTGTTTTGCATTTACCTTCTAATTCTGTAAAATGAAATCCATTACATGCATACAACCTTATTTTCCAATTTGTCTCTGGCAACAATTGTTTTCAAAAATCGAAAGTAAGTCGTGTCATTTTGAAGTTTTCACATTTATTTTCTTTAACGATACCTTATTTTTTACATTGCGATTAAAAGTGCTTCAACATCGGAGTATTAAAGATTGCAAAAGTTAACTTTTAAATACATATAAAATATATGACGGAATAAAAGTTCGCCTTGCTTTTAACATAAAATGAATAATGCTTACTTAAAAGGCGATTAAATAAACAATTACAGATGTTAAATTTTTATTTTATTTAAAAATCCTAGTACTGTCGAACCTTTTTCAAAACAAAATCTCATATTTGTATTTATCGATGAAAATACTCTCTGAGGAAGAACCTGTTTGGAAAAGGTTCGAAAGTACTAAGATTTTTAAATAAAATAAAACTTTAACATCTATAATTGTTTATTTAATCGCCTTTTAAGTAAGCATTATTCATTTTAACTTTTAAACTTATAAACTCTTAAAATATCTTTGCTTTTCTATGTAGTTCACTATGTGCAGATAGATGCTATGGGAAAAAAAACATTATTCTCGATAATCTGTATATTTATGTGTAGTAATGCAATGTAAAATAAAATAAATTATTGTTTTAAATTAACCTTCACATGTCGTTTTGTTTTCGGGTCTTGTTTTGCATTTACTTTCCATGTAATTCTGTAAAATGAAATCCATTACATGCATACAACCTTATTTTCCAATTTGTCTCTGGCAGCAATTGTTTTCGAAAATAGAAAGAAAAACGTGTCATTTTGAAGTTTTCTCATTTATTTTCTTTACCGATATTGGACTCACTCAAGGCCGTAACTAAAGGGATGCTAGGGGCGGCTACCCCCCCCCCTAAATATTTTGAACCTCCTCTGGAAAAGATTCCAAAGTCACTATATGGATTTATGTTCCGAAAATGAAAATAAAATTCTGTTAAAAAAATTTATTTAGTTTTAAAGCCCTTTCACAGTTTTGCATAAACACTAAATTATAATTAAAAAAATAATAAATAAATAAAAAATCAACACAACATTTGCACATCTTATTTGCACATATGAAGCCAACATGATGTTTAATATTGCTCTAGTCATACTCTCGAATTTTTCGTCATCATATTCTTTTCTTAGCATAAAAGGAAGTCATTACAACAGTTTAATAAGAAACATAGACTTATAGTATGAATATGCAATAATTTATTTTTCTACGTCACAGAGAGAGAGAGAATATGAGTCCTCTCCCCCCCCCCCCCTATTATTCACTTCTCGCTACAGCCCTGGAATCACCTATAGCTCTGTACATATTAATCACATCACACAATACAATAAAATACTCCTCAGAAGACTATATCACAAATTTTTAATTCACAAATACAATAAAAAGTTCAAGAGCCGAGATTGATACAACTCCTAACGATCGGCTTCTCGAACCAAAATCAAAAGTTTTAAAAAACAATTATGTAGATGGTGCTTCTGGTGGCAACAAATATCTCTTTTAGTTATTTTTTTATATTATGGTTAAATTTGTTTAAATGTCAGAGTATTAAATATTGCAAAAATACTCAAAAATAAAAAGAACATTACTATATAACAATCCTAAAGATGCATCATTCTATATATTTTAAACAAACAATCTTCGAGTATTAAAAATTATCATTATGTATTTGCGAACTTCTAAATATTTTTTAGTTAAATGTCAGTTAAACACATTTCGAAACAAAAAATTTATTTTACTTAATATGCCATTATAGGAATATAAAAGTAACAACGTTAAAATCCCCAGTTATATTAAATTAAAAATACACCGGTTTCGGTAGCATATAGCATACCGTCCTCAGTCCTAAGGATGACAAAAATTTTCTCTTATATATAGGAGAGATGGGAGATTTAAGTTGAAGAATTAATAACGAATAGGAAAACAGAGGACTGCAAGTATAGCCAATAGGGAATTGGGTGTGAAACGGAACCAAATTAGTGAGAAATGGGTAAAGGAAGAAAAAAAAGAAAAAGAGGTTTTTATTTAATATTTCCAGCAATCTGATAATGGAGGTAAAAACGAATTCAGAATAAAGAATGTTGTCAAAAATTTTATAAATATGAAATGCTTCAAGGAAATTAAGTTCATGAATGGAAGTAAGCTTAGCGATTATTTTAGCCAAATTGAAGTCAAAAGAATGATTTATCTCCCAACGATGTTTTGCTATAGACAAAATATTAGTTTCTTGTTTATTAATATAATGTTGATGTTCTTTAATACGCTTTACTAAGGAACGTTTGATTTGTTCAATAAAGGAAAGGCTGCACTGGCAATTAATACTGTAGATACCCCATGAATCGAATAATTCTATAGGATCTTTGAGTTTGGAGAGGGTGAGTTTATAGTTAGGGGCAAAAATTATTTTGAAGTCATATTGTAATATTATATATTTTGTATCAATAAAAATATTTTATTTTATTTCTTTAAAACATTTTTTTTTTCTTCGAACGTCTTTAACCTGTATTAAAACCACAGGGAATTGTCTGGTATATTATTATTAGGCAGCAGATTGAATAAAAAACGAATTGCCTAAAATAGCGGCTTCTTTTTCAACTACACAGAAGACAAATTTCTTTAATTATTTCTTTAAAATAGCAATATAATTTCCTATTTCCTTTAAAATAAACCCGTTGGTTTTCTTTATTGAATGTTAAATAATAAAATAATAAGATTTAATATAATGAGATTGTTCATGGCCGGCGTACGAAAAGAGAATTATCGAACATGGAATATACTTGTTTATATAATTACATTAATGTATTCCGAAACAGAACATCCTAAATGACTTTTATTTTGTTGTTGTTGCTGTTGTTAATAAAATGCGCGGGTCAATAAGCTTTTGCTAAATGTAGTGTCAAACTATCTTTCCTGCAATTACCTTCACAACATTTTACAATGCCCGGCTATTTGACAGTCTTTACATGTCGAAATATCATGATTTGCCTGCAGGTGGTTGTAAAACTACTGTTCTTACCCAGTTCCGATAATCTATACAACATTTTCATCTACCTGCGGGCTGTAATTGAACTCAATTTGCTTTAATTTATAGTGATAAAGGTGGAGCGATGCTCTTTTGCGATCGGTTTGGAAAGGGTTAATGTATGTATTTCTCACTATTATGTGATAAATACACCGAATATTTTTATGAAACTACGTGTTAACTCTTTATCTTTGACTTTTATGCAAAGGGTTTTTCAGAATTCAGTGATTTTTTTTTCTTTGGGAATTTATTTTTTAGGTAAATGAGAAAAACAGAAATTTCTCACATTCTAACATTATTTATTTATTTATTTATTTTCAGATTTTTTATGTCAACGTGATTATTAAGTCTTTAACTCTTTATGTTCCAAATTATAAATCAGAAATTTGCATCTCTTCATTAATTATCTTCTTGAATGTCTGAAGATATCGAAAACAACCTATATGATAACAATTTGATTTTGGATAGATTTTTAAATAAAACTGATGTAATAAATTGATAGTTAAAGGGATTTTCTTTCTTTTTTTTTATATATTTATAATAATCTTTATCTATATATATTATGTTACCTTATGTGGCACAGAAATCGCGATTGTCTGTTAATTGTTTAATGGCAATGGCCGAATTAAAAGCATCTCATTGGTTATTGCGTAAAAGTCCTTTGGCAGGATTTTGGCCGAGGTAAATTAGGTTTATTCATGTTTCGCCCTTTCGTTGAAATTATGGAGTTTTAAAATTTCATTATTTCGGGAGCTTTTTCTGTTCTTTTTACTTAAAGAAAAAAAAGTAAAATAAAAATCACGAATTTTTAATGTTTTAGTTTAAAATTAATGAAAGAATTATATTTTAAATGAAATTAACTAAATACGAAAAAAAAAAAAAAAAAAAAAAGAAAACGGGAACAATGTTTAGCGATTTATCATCTGCACCTGGCTAGCAAAAAAATACTGAATTCTTCATTTCTCTAGAAAAATTTTTTGATTTGGAGGAAAAAAAAAAAGAAACACATAAATTAAATTATGAATAAAAGTCATTTGATACAATGCTTAGCATGCATTTAAGAGAGACCAAACTGGTCACCAGGGGCGGGTAATAATTAGATTAATTTACAAAATTACTAAGGAAACTTCACAATTCTTACAGAGGAACAATATAAAGAAGTGTATTGTGATCTTATCTGTAACTGAGAAGTGCTTTGTGGTTTCAAATGTTTCGTAAAACATTTTGAATAGGAAAAAAATTAAAACCTTGTAAATGGTTGAGAAAATAACCACATTAAAAATATTTAGAGTATAAGATTGGATCGAACTTGAAGAAAACTCTCCTCTCTTACTGGATGCCCAGCACTTCGCTTGCAAAACCATAAAAGATGATGAACGCTGCGTGGCCACAAAAAAGCGCCGCCGAACCATAGCAATAAAGACCACGAGTCGGCGAAGATTATGACCAGTGGTGTAGTCGTAAGAAAAACAAATTTTATGCGCTGTAAGCTGAGAGTACATCTTAGTATTGTATATACTACAGCCTTTTTGAGAAACATAGGGTATACGGTACCCCTTTAAAAAATCCAGATGGTATACGGCGTATAAATCTTTTTGCCCACTAAATCCCTGGATGTGTCTATCTGGAGCTTGTCGCTCGGAAATTAGATTGTTCGGAGGCTTATTAAAAATCCACACAATAACAACGGACAAAAAACAATTTTTTAGTTTGGGAATGTTGGGCACATATTTCTTTTGTGGAAATATCGATCTAAAATTGCTCTTGAAGTATTTTTCTTAATTTTATTAGGTCTGTTTTAAAATTCATGGCTCCCCTTTATCGTGTGTGTGTGAAAGGAGGGATGGGAGGGTGACTAGAGCAGTTGCCCCGAATACCCTGTCATAAATCAGAATCTTGCTTACAGGTCAAACTCAGAACCTCTTCATTTTATAGAAGCCGTTAAAAATATACTTCCTTTTCTAAAAATCATATACCATGAAGTCTTACAGCGAAGTTCTATCAGTATTTACGATCGCTGTTCTTGTCTCTGTTTCCCATTAAATGCCTCCAGTCAAGTAGAGGTCACAAAAATTTCTAATCATACTTTTTTTAGAACACAGCCAATATACGAGATGTATAAGACAGTAATTGCTAAACAAGGAACTATTTATTTATCTCCGATATATAAAATTGAGGACACTCAATTACCTCTGGTAAGGCACGAGTGATTTATGTGAAAATGACTATGTACAGTTTTTAGAAATGGTTCCGAAAAAATGTAGTCGAAAGAGGGTCCTCTGAACAACGAACTTTTGAATATTTATTTCTTCTGACCCTGTGATCTCTTTCTTAGAGCGTAATTAACGAAAGAGAATGTGTATCTAATCTTATCAAATACGTTAGACTGATGCATATTTGGAGAATTAATTTGATAAAAAAAAAAAAAACTAAAATGAAAATCGCATTTAATATACGTATTGGGAGGGGAGTAGCCTTCTATAGCTTTATTCCAATAACTATTTTCCAAACCGTTATCTTAGTAGTGTAATTTCAGTTTCAAGAATCTGTTAAATCATGTTTATCATCGTACTGGGGATCTTTTCCGGCATTAAAATTATTTTGGTGTGAGTTATTGCATTTTAATTTTTACATGATCCCTGTGTGTATCCTTGTATGGTCCCAGCCAATATACGAGATGTATAAGACTGTAATCGTTAAACACGGAACCATTTATTTATTTCCGATACACAAAGTTAAGATAACCCCATGATCTCTTAAGTAGAGGGTAATTAACGAAATAGAATGTACATCTGATCCTATCACGTGTGTTTGCCTGGTAAATGTTTGGAAAAGTAATTGGAGGTTTGATTTGCTAAATAAAATTAAAATGAAAATCACATTAAATATATAAGGGAAGGGAGAGGTGTCGCTTACTGTAACTTATCAACAGCTAATTTTCAAATCTTTATTTTAGCAGTATAATCTCAGTTTCAAAAATCTGTTGAATCATGTTCACAATCATGGTGAAAATCATTTACGGCGTTAGAGTTATTTTTGTGTCATTTACTGCATTTTAACTTTTATATGGTCCTTATATGGCCCTTGCATGGTCCCAGGCAACGTATGAGATGTATAAGACAGTAACCGTTAAATAAGGAACCATTTATTTTTGCCCGATATATAATATTGAGAACACTCATTTACCTCTGGTAAGGCAGTTCTAACTTATATGAAAATGATTGTGTGTAAATATTTAGAAATTGTTGGAAAGAAATGTTATCGAAAGAGGGTCTAGTGAACAACGAACTTTTGAGTCTGACCCTGTGATCGTTTTTGCAGAGAGTAATTAACGAAAGAGAATGTATAACTATATTTTATCAAGCATGTTAGACTGACGAATATTTGAAGAAGTCATTTGAGGTTAGATTTGCTAAATAATGCTGAAGCGAAAATCACATTAAACATATGGAATGGGAGGAAAGTGGTCTTTTATAGCTTCATACAAATAGCTACTTTTCAAACTGTTATTTTCGCATTATAATTTCAGTTACAAAAATTTATTAAACCATGTTCTCCATCATACTGAAGATAATTTACGTCGTTAAAGTTATTTCTGTGTGAGTTAATACATGTTAATTTTCATATTGTCCCTGTATCCAAGGTCTAATTATCAAAAGGGGCAAACTTCTACTAAAAAATAAAAAAAAAAGTTTTTTGTCTTATTCGTGGCAGTGATATTGTTTGTATATGGAATTTTTATAAGACAAAAAATTCTATTACAATTTACTGATAAAAGTTTGTCCTATTGTTAATCATATTCTTTTCGTACCTTTTAAATTTAATTTAGAATATTTTTTGATAGCTTCTTTATATATCTTCATTAATATAAGATAAAGTAAATATTTAATGCACAGTCTAGGTAAAAAAAAAATAATAATAACATGAAAATATGTATATTTTTAAATTAATAGTGGAAAAAACAATTATGAATTGAAACCTGTATTTAAAAAAAATTATTTCTAGAAGCTTCAAGTATGCGAATCCACATTTGCCCATTACACCTAGCAGTTTTTGAGTTATGTTTAAGAAAAGCATTCCAGTACATTTTATATCAAATAAAAATTAATTTAACATTAGAAATTTCAAACCTTACACATGCATAATTCCTAAATTACTTGTCCGAATGACTTCTCGTTTGGTATCCAAGTCTGAAGTTTACCGAAAAATCTAAATGTGATGTCAAAATTAAGAGTTGGTATTCAAAATTTTAAAAAAGTTAAATTTATATACGAGGGTGATTCCTAAGCAAAATTTAAGTACAGCTTTTACTAGTAGACATTATTACTAATCAGTTGATATGAGTCACATTTTTATACGATGATAGAGGTTAATATGTTT
Organism: Maratus speculifer; assembly: GCA_964019185.1. NCBI lineage: Eukaryota > Metazoa > Arthropoda > Arachnida > Araneae > Salticidae > Maratus > Maratus speculifer. Next base: position 109,258,216 of record OZ025303.1, on the reverse strand, counting down.
TTGAATTTTTTAATACTTTACATTTTTTCCAACAACATTTTATGTACTCTTAAATAAGTTTTGTCTTACATGTCTTCTTAAATAAATTACTTAAATGGCTATTTTGATACAGTGGAATAATTTATATATGAAATCGATTTACTGTTTTATTATTTTTTTATTATTATATCCAGTTTTATTTTAAGTCTATATTCTTCTTCTTCTTTTCTGCCTTAATGATAAATCAATATTTATTTTTTTACATTTACTTTCACAATAGATATTGGCTCTGTATAAGCCTAGTTTTTTATAAAGATATCATACTGATATCAAATTTTCATAAGGAAACAAAATAATCTACGTATTTTTATTTCGGTAAATGGAAATAAGACTAAAAAAATTAATGCGTCTTTCATGAAAAGGGGATAAAGACACATTTAATTCTGTGTCTGAAATAGTGATTCATATCATAATTACTTTTACAATTACATATTCTTTTTTACCTTTACGATTTGATTTCGTTTTCAAAAAAAGTACTACTAAAACAGATTTATTTCATTCATTACTTACATCCATGGCTTATTTTTTATTATTATTCATCATTGCTATTGTCTTTTCGTAATTTCTATATTTTATTTTTGAAAAAATCATATCCACTTTTACTTAATATCTATTTTTATTCAGTTCATCTCAAATATATATACACCGTAATTTCGGGTGTATAAGCCGCAGATCAAACAATTATTTTTCGACCCAGAATTTTTTAAGAAACAAATATAACTAGTTAGATCCATGTAAATATTTGTCTTCATTCACTAAATAAGATTTCTGGGTCCAAAAAGAATTGTTTGATCGCGGCTTATACACTCGAAATTACGGTATATTCGTTTTTACTTTAGCTTTAGCATGCTTCGTGATATAATTAATTTTCCTGTATTATTATTGGTATCTTTATTAATATTGTTTTAATTTGACTTCAATATAGATATATTTTTCTATTAGAGTATGCTGCTTTCAATTTTTATTTTCTTTCCTTTTTTTTCCTGTGCTATGTTCTATGTTCTATAAACCATTAATTAAATTTTACCTCGTTACTTCAAGATATAGTTTTCGATTTTATTGCTAAATATTTCGCTTAAAAAAAAATATGAATTGTTCTAAGTTTTACCCAGATTGATATTTCTATGAATGTTTTTTGAAAATTGTCAATTTTCCGTTTTTCAATTAATGTCTGCATAGATATGTTATTCTTTCGAAAATAGATATTTTTCTTTATCTTAGTGACGCTGTCCAGTTTTGATAAATCTATTTTATGAAATTTATTTATTTATTTATTTATTTTCAGCTTTACATATTGAGTTCAGTTTGATTTTAAATTTTTTACTCGTATTTTTCCTCTCTTGAATAGATTCAATTATTGAATAAAATAGCCAACAATGGATGAAAATTAAAATATTTTATTGATTGTTTTTTTCTTCAGTAAAAGACATATTGTTCTATGCTTTTTCAAGATGGACTTTAATATGGTGTAATTTAAATCTAACTCATTTAATATTTTCATATTGCGATACATTCTTCATTTCTCTTATTTAAAAAAATAAATAAAAAAAATAATTTTTTAAGTTATTGCCTATAGTAAAAGATTATCCATTCAAAAATTAGATAAGGTACCCTGGGGTAATAAAGCCAGGCGGGGTAATAACGCCAAGTGCTTATATTTTGCATAATTATGAAATAATCAGGTAAATGACACCCATATGCTCTGCGCAGAAGGGTTTTGAGTCATATAAATCGCAAAAAAAACAGCTTCAAGTTAATTTGTTTCATTTTTAGGTCTTATTGTTTTTACAAACAACTAAAATTTACGCTTGATCTAAAATTTGCGAGATACGTTTTGTATATGTGAAGACTATCTTTTTATCCGGAAATACTTTGTTAATTACATAAATTTGTAGAGCATTTCATGTACTTTTAAAATGTTGTTGAAGATTTTGGATATCTTCTCGAGATAATTTGTAATTTGAAATGTAGTGCGCAATAACTATACCGGGGTAATAACGCCAATCCTTGACATTAATACCCCAGTTGATTGCCTACAGTGACCGAGCTACATCCTAAATACTGATTCAAATAAACACAGTTAAAACTGTGCAATGTTTCTCATATTTCTATTTAAACGGTCCTTTTTAAGCAAAAAGAAACTCACTGTCTGATATTCATTTGCCTCATCCCCTCCTCCCACACCACACCTTTATATTTCTTACACTTTCACAAAAATTGAACATTTTCAATAGCTTAGAATGCAATTTGTCAATTTCTAAGTTTGTAGAGTTTGTATTTTTAGAATTGGGCTATCTACATGCAATTATTTCATTCTTATTTCATAGTTTTGTTTGCATGGCGTTATTACCCATATAGGTGGGTAATAACGCCAAATAGCATGGGTCAAGAAAAAACGCCATTATATTTTATGAATACATATGTGTTAAATTATTTTATTTTTTATAGATAGTCAATGAGTTGCTGTATCAAATGCTGTATTTGTTTGAAAAATACAATCTAAAACTAAGCCGTGAAAATTGGTAGAACCTTAACGTGGCGTTATTACCCCAGGGTACCTTATTATATTTTGTCTGCTGACACACTTCCATTTTGCGAAATCAGTTTTGTGAAATTAATTATTTTACTTTCTGATGTTGCAATCTGTATAATATTAAAGGATTCATTTGCTTTTATTTTTTTCTTTTTGAATCCAATTCTATTACGATTAAAACAATGAATGACACGACCCCGACGACGGTGGAAAATTAAAAGATTCGATATCTTCAAGCACAGATTTTCTTTAAATCAGGGACATTCAATTTTCTGAAGAAACACTTATTTATTTGAAAATAGTTTTAAATATTGCACATGTTTTAAACTTATAAAACAACCGATTAACTTCCAAAACAAACGTAGAAATAAAAATAATGTCAGTATATAAATAGCATGTAAATGAAATAAAATATACAATAAATGAAAGTTAAAATTTTAATCTTGAATTAACTTTCAGTAAATAATTAAAATTTATATAAAAAAGTGCGAATAAATGTGCTAAAATTATTATCCTCTAGTGACTCTGTCCAAGAAATAAATATATCAAGAGTATAACTTTAAAAAGGAGCGTCTTAATAAAAATAATGTAAGCACATAAGCAAAATAAAATATTCAATTAATAATAGTTAAAACTCTAATGCTAAATTTATTTTGAGTAACTTATAAAAATTCGTATAAAAAAAGCGCAAATACATGCACTAAAATTAATATATCCTGTACTGACTCTGTCCAAGCAATCGACACATCAGGAGTAGACATTATAATTTTTAAAAAAGCAAGGGAAAAAATTCTTTATGTACATATGACGATGAGAATTTTCGTAAAAGAATTGGAACATGAAGTAGATTTCAATTTAAATAGACTCCATACTCCTTTTTCAAATTAGTTCAAATTTAATCTTTAAAACTGGATTTTTAGGCATCGAAAATTATACAATTAATTACAAAGAAAACTTTATAAGAAAATCTATTGACACAAGTGCTAATAAGGATACAGCTTGTAACGATGCACTATTATACGATATCCATGGAATTTGGGGAGATTTTTTGCATAGTAGGTGAAAGCTTATTTTACTGGAAATTTGAATACCTTTTTCTGGAATCTTATCTGCTGTACAACCTTTAAATTACAATGATCTCTTTAAGACGATTCTTGAATAACTGCAAGGAAAAATAATGACAACATTTAAATAAAAAACTGATGATTGAAAACGTTTTGTGTTTTTGTGGTTTTTAATGTATTTTAAGATAGTTCTATTGTACTTTAAATACTCTTATAGTTATACACCTGCAAGTAATTTTAGTAGATTTATTTGTGTTTTTTTTATATGAGTTTTAATAAAATATTCAGTACTTATCTTTCTCTTCCAGAATATTCTTGGCATAAGAAGAATTGAATAAAATTCATATACTACAAATTTTATTTATGTGTGTGATACATATTTTAATTACAAGGTACTTCATGTAGTTTTTTCGCTAGACTGGATGAATGAAAATGCTTCTAAATTATTTAATTTAATGTTAGATAAACGAAACATTATTTTTTTCTAAAGCATTTAACAAATATGTCCATAATTGCTTTGATATGAGTTTTTGCACGGTTTTATTTCTGATTTTTAACATATTGGCTGATATATGCATGCTTTTCAACAATTTCTTTTCCATTCGGAAATTCCGAAAGAAGAATTGTTACTTTATATGTCGAGAGTTTCGAAGACAGTTCCACGAGGAACCTGTGATATAATTCTGCATCTCTTTTGTATATCAATATGTTTAAATGATTCTAAAATAAATGCTAGAAAAGGGGTCGTAGAAAATATTAAAATGTAAAGAAGGGCGGTTAAGTATAGTATTACAATAATAGAAGGACACATTTTTGAATTTTTCAAACATTTTCATATTTTTATAGTTAATTTAAAAAATTTTCATAAGGTTTTTTGAGAATTTTTTATAAAGAAATAAAAATAAAACGGAGTAAGCAGATTTGTAAAAATACCAAAGAATGAAGAAGTAATAAGAGTTGGTTGGATAAGAGTGAAGTTAAAGGCCTAAAATTTGAATGTAATGACAAAATTTCTATTATGAATAAAATCGTAAATTATTGTTCAGAATTTCTGGTATGAATGCAGAATTTTCGAAAAAAAAAAAAAAAAAACTTGAAATACACGTATATAAATTCTAACGATGCAAATATGTTAAATGGTTATATGTTCAGTATTAAAGTAAAAATGTAATTTTTTTTTAAGTTTTTCTTGTTATAAATCGAAGTGTTTTTTTCTTTAATAGTTTTAATAGAATTTTAATTGTATAGTTTATAAATGTTTTAAAACTTATGTCTTTTCCTTTAAATTCTTTAATGGTTTTATTTGCATGAATTTTTTTTATATTATTATTATTCTTAAAACTTTATACAATGAAACTATCTAAAGCGTGATTCCTGCTTAACAGATGAAAACGTACTGAGGTTAATTCAACAAATGTCTTATTATAAACCTTATGTTTAGTGTACTTTAGTAAAATATTCATGATTTCCAACTGTTAAGTAACTCACCGAACAACATCTGTATCGTTCTGCTCTAAACACATGTACATTGCATTTAAAAGCGGATTTACGCTGGATTAAACGCAACCTAATCAATACCTCTTACTAAAAAAACAGTACGGATCAATGCGCTGTAACTAAAACTAAACTTTCCATGCATTAAACATGTTACAGGAAAAAAACCTATGTTAGTCTAAGTACTTGCTCTTTTATAAATTGTTTTGTTGTTTTGTCTCTGACTTTGTACATATTAAACTTGTAAGGGTCAATGTTCCCAAAGGAGAACATCAAATTGAAAAATAATTTAAAATAAAGAGTGGAAGATTTTTTAAACAAGTATTCTTATATGGGAATTTTCAATGCTTTGGAAATTACTAAAGTAGTTCTTAAGAGGCTACATCATTCAAATGAAAAGACCAATTCGCTAATGCTATGGAAGAAATTTATAAAAATATCTCGGTTGCATTTTAATATTTTTAAATGATTTATTTAATGATTAATTTATTGATATATTTAATGATTTTATTTTGCATTGGATAGCTGAGATCGATATGTGTGCAAACTGTTTTTTATTTTTTATTTTTTTTTTTAATTTTGTTTGCAGATATTTTTTATGAGGATGCTTTCATTTTCGAAACCGGTTTGGAAAGCGAAAGCACCCTCATAAAAGATATCTGCAACCAAAATTGAAAAAGTAAAAAACGACCTGTATTCAGATAAATCTCAGCTATCCAATGCAAAGAAAATCATTTAAAATTATTAAAATGCAACCGAGATATTTTTATAAATTTCTTCCATAGGATTAGCGTTAGCGAACGGGTCTTTTCATTTGACTGAATAGCCCTTTGAGTAAATTAAAAGACTGAATTTATGTCATAAAAATACTTTAAAAACTCATCAAGCAGTACATTTTTGTTGATATTTTTCTGACTTTGTATATATTAACCTTTTCCAGGCTAACAGTATTGTTTTGTTCTGTTTCGGACTATACTAATTTTCTACAAGCCGTGTTCCCAATGAGAAAAATCAAATTAAAGAGTCGTTTAAAATGGGGGATAAAATTTTTTTTAAACGGTTACTTTTATGGGAATATTTATAGTTTTTGAAGATACTAAAGTTAATGTTAAATGCATAAATTAAAAAAATTTATTTTATTTCAGGAAATTATTCTTAAACTCGGTAATCGTTTCTTTTCGTTGTTATATTTCTCACTTTGCATGTTTCAACCTTTTACAGGCTAATGTTCCTAATTAGGTGCACCAAATTGAAAAATCATTTGAAAAGGAGAATAGAAAATTTCATTTCATTCAAGACATTTTTTAAAGGTAATTTTCATAGCTTTTCAAAAAAAAGAAAAAAAAGTTTTTGCTAAGTAGGTTAGTTAAAAAATTGAATTTGTGTCACCAAATTTTTTTTAAAAGATGAAACATGCGAATGAGTAAAAGTAAAAATCACGTTCATTGTTAAAACAGCGATGAAAATAACTGTTTTACTACAACCGAAATTTCAATAGATTTAGTAAGTTAAAATTTCTAAAAAATATATGTAATGTTTCGAAAAACGAATTTGGAGGATTTTTTCAATATAAAATTCATTTGAAAAGCAATAAAAAATGTATAAGTATTCTAATTTAAATAATTTTATACAATATTTCAAATATATTTGCCGATAATTATATAGGTTTTCAATTTGCAATTTTAACGTTGTTAAGTTAATCTTTTATTTTGAATGACTCTATAGAAGGAATTTGTTTATTCTAAAAATTACCGAAAGTAACCGAAACTCCTGTTTGGTTAACAAAAGAAATACAAGATTAAACAAAAGTTTTAAAATTAAAATAAATCTCACTAAGCACGTATTCTGTTTACAATTATCAATACGTAATTCGATCGTAATCAGAAGCTGTAGCATTTTGAATACCTTCATAAAATTCAAAGCGGTAGAGTGTTTTTTGAAACCTTTAAGATGAAAAAAGTCTTGCGGCGTATTTCCAAGAAAAGTTTTGCATTCTTTTGGATTCTTCAACATCTTTTTGTTTTTGACTTTTTTAAAAGATTTTCACTGATTCACATTTCATGTTGTAGAGTTTGTTTTTCAAATTTACGAAGGTCATGACTTTGGAAAGAGAAGGGAATTTTTTACAAATACTTTCTGTCGATTTTATTCGATATTACGTTTCAAAAGCAATTTTTTTCAATATTTATACAGTTTATTAAAAAATATAGAAGCCACAAAATACACAATATGAACTTTAAAAAGCTCACCGTTTTATTTAAAAAGCGATGAAAAAATAATAGATGCTACAAGTTAAAACAATACATATTACTTCAAATTTCTTAATGCTTTCGTCTGCATTTCCCGCTGCCGCGATTAGGAAATATTTTTATAAATAATTACAGGGCCCCCGTAGCCGATTGTTAATTCACTATGCCGCTAACCGCGAGCGAGCGTAGGAGACTGTGGGTTCGATTCCAGCAGGCTCCTTTGCACCCATTCTTTGTGTGGAGCTCCCGGCTGTATTTCTGGCGTGTTGTAAAATTCCCCTGTGCTACCTCGTCCCTGGTATATTGACGATGACTTAGAAGCAGGCTTTCATGTCAAGGACACATGTCAGATGCATGTTGTTCAATAAAGCAAAATAAAAATAATTAATTGCTCTTCCATTCATGCCAATACCTAACTTGGTTTGTAATGGGCGAGCCAAAAATTATAGCGTAATTGAAAGTAAAAGTAGCCGTCACTTGTATTGAACTTGAAAAAGAGAAAAATATTTTTTAACTACCGTACCATTTATTTTATTACATCACTTTGTTCATATACGTCACTTTCATCTTTAACCCTTTCCTGCGTAGTACGTCCGGTCTTTAACACTTGTACTTTTAATTCCAATCTTGCTATTGCCACCAATAATATTTTAATAAAATCTTGATTTTACAATAAAAGCTTAAATTAAGGAGTTCTTGATTTTTTTAAAAGTCGTTTGTAAATTCCAGTGTCAGACGATAATTTCTCATTTTACTAACAGAATTTGTGCGCGCCGGAAAGAGTTAAATACAGTAGAAGCAGTATTGTTTTAGACTAAATTTGCGTAGAGGAAAATATTTAATTGCCAATACTATTAATTTTAATGCGTCACTTTGCTCAATTTTTCAAGATTTATTTTCAGCAAATTTAAACATATTGAGAAGATATTGTATGATAGAGCATCATTACATATTTTACTGCTTTTACGCAGGATTTCTATGATTGCTTTAAATTTAGCGATAAAGAACGCTTTTTAGAATCTCAATTACAGCGTAGATAAAATACCAAATTACTTTATTCTGATTCTTGAGATCCTGCATATCTTGGTTTCGAATGAAATAGAAAGTGACCAAATATTCGCCAGATGTTATATAAATGTTTCTTTAAATTTCCTCTTTAGGGAGTTTCTAAAGATAGAGAACGCTTTTGGGATTCTTGTTTATAGCGTAAGTAGAATATGAAATTTGCTTGTTGATATTTGTGATCTAGTATGTTATGGGGGTAGTAATGGAATTAAAAGTGAGCAAAGTGAGCAAATATAGGTGGGATGTTTAATAAATGTTTCTGTAAATCTCGGTTTCGGGGGTTCCTAAAGATAAAGAACGCTTTTTGGAATCTTAGTCACAGCGTAGATAGAATATACCAAATCCACCTTCTGATTCTTCTGATCCTGTGTATCATAGTAGATAATAAAATTGAAAGTGGCTAATTATTCGCCATATGTTTTATAAATCTCGTTTCAGGGGTTTCAAAAGATAAAGATCGCTTTTCGGAATCTTGGTTTTAACGTGGATAAGATATTGGCCTACTAATTATTGTGCCTGTATCATTGTTGATAATAAAGTCGAAGGTGGCCAAAAATTCTCCGGATGTTCAGCTGACAACTTAATAATTCCCGGGAATCCGTAAGAATGCGTCTCAGTGTCAATGTATGGAAAACATTCCGTGCCGCGTAATCGGCGGAATTAAGGAATCTCCCACTAAGCTGTAGATTTTGCGTGGATTAGGAAAAGGAAGTGGAAACTTGTCCAGCTTCCGCAAACCACATTGACGGAAATAGCGGCTGTAAGGAACGATGTATTATTATTTTTTACTTTTTTCTAATCATTTTTTTCTTTAAAGATTGCATATGAAGTAATTCACCAAAGATATTTTTTACATTATCAGTACATTTTTTTTTTTTTTTCAAATTTTATCGCTTAAATCTTCCAATTTGTCCTATATTCAGGGCCGTAGCTAAGGGGGTGCTATGGGCGGCTCAGCCCCCCCCCTTAAAATATTTTGAGCCCCCTCCTGGAAAAGATTTCAAGGTCACCAAATGAATTTCTATTTCGAAAATTCAAATGAAATTCTGTTGAAAAATCTAATTTAGTTTTGAGACCCTTTCACAGTTTTGCAGAGTTACTAAATTGTATCTAAAATAAGAGTTTTAACACTCCCTCGTCCTATTTGTACATATGAAGCTAACAGGATGATTAATTTTGCACCAGTTATACACTCAAAATTTTCATCATCATATACTTTTCTTAGCATAAAATGAAGTTATTACAACAATTTAATAAGAAGCATAATAACTACACTGTGAATAGGCACTAATTTATCTTTCTGAGTCAGAGAGAGAGAAAAAAAAATATAGTCTCCCCCCATACAATCTCTTGAGCCCCCTGTAGATCACTTCTAGCTATGGCCCTGCCTATATTTGTTTCTTTCTTCGAAGAACTCAGAATAATGTTACTTTAACTCTCTCACTGACAAGCCCGTGATATTATGTTCACTAAGTTCCAAGTTTTACTGTAATATAAGCATTAAATAAAGCAATATAATCCTACTTATTTAAGTTATCTACTTAATTTTTAGTACATTGATCAATGATTATTACTCTGAGGAATTATATTCATATTCCTAATTAAGTTGTTTTATACAACGTTGGAAGAATTACCTTTTATTAGCATTTAAACAAAATACAGAGAAAGCAACATTATAATATTGCCCTTTTGCAAAACTGCCAGAGGTTTAAGTATAGAAAATGTAGCTTTTTCTAAAGTTATAACCTATTTATTCTTTTATACAAAGACAAATTTAGTAATGAGGATTTGTCGTATTATCACTGCATTTTCTTTAGAGATCGTAAATGAATTAACTAAAGATAATTGTTACATTATCAGTACATTATCAGCATGCGTGTTCCCATAATTCTATAGCTTAGTTACTTTTTATTTATTTTCCTGGGAATGTTACATAACTCGAATTTTTGTAATTTTCTAATTTTTGTCAAACAAGTATACATAAATAAACTTAAAAGGAAAAAAAAAAAAGAAAATCCGACATGTTAACTTTTTTACAATATTCATACATGTATCATCATATGATGGTTGCTACATGATATTAGAAAAGATTTTTCTTCTTTCCGTAAATTCATTAAACGCCAAGAAACAGATTAAAGTTTAAAGAAAAAAGCCAGATGACACAATTTTTTAAAGGAGAGAAAATTTCGGTTTGTTTTCCGACGTCGGATTAAACAATGGGAAAGGCATTGCACTACTCATTCATTGCAATATTGGAGCACGCATGTTCCCATAAATCAATGGCTTAGTTGCTTTTGATGTATTTTCCTGGGAATGTCACATAACTCCAATTTTTGGAAATTCCTAATTTTTATCAAACGAGTATACATAATTGAACTTAAAAAGGAAAAAAAGAAAATGCAAGATCTTATCTTCTTACAATATTCATACATGTATCATCACATGATGGTTGCTATATGATATTAGAAAAGACTTTTCATCTTTCAGTAAATCCATTCCACACCAAGAAACAGATTAAAGTTAAAAAAAAAAGACGACACAATTTTATTAAGGAGATAAAATGTCGGTTTGTTTTCCGACTTCAGATTAAACTATGGGAAAAGGATTTATAAGCATAGCATTATTCTCTGTATGTCCTTTTTTAAGTGCGTGCAATATTGGTGTTACTGTAGCTGCAAGTCAAGTGTTGAAGATTTGTGGATTGTAAAGTATCATCAGTGCAGTCACTAAACCGTGTACTAGAGAGAGAATTAAGTTTTTATAGTGTCTGGATAGTTTCATGGTAATCCTTTGTTTTTTCGAAATGGAATCTATGGAAATAGAAAAAATGTATGCTTCTGAGAGATATATTTTAGATTTGTTTTACAATTTACATTCATTCTATAGTGAATTATTGTCTAAACAATCTTTATTAAGAACTGTTAGAGCAAAATCCATGAAGTAAAGACGTAAATCAATAAATAAAACTTTTTTATATTGTTTAAATGCAACATATGATAGTCTGTTTCTCTTTTATTCAAAAGAAAGTATATTTTGAACGAACGAAATATGCATCCAAAGAAAGATTTGTAGATTTTATTATTCAGTTTTATTTCCACTTTCTACTCAATTAATTTATAAATAAAGTATCTTTATTCACAACTGCTGGAGTTGAAACAATGTAGTAAAGAAATAAAAGAATTTTTATACCATTTGGATGCACACTGGTAATCTTTTATTTCTCGAAAAATATCAGTGCCACCAAAAGTAAATATTATTCATCGGAGGAGATTGCATTAGAGACCTTTTTAATCGTTCTTCAATCGAATGTTGTTTAAATTATGCATTTTCAGAAGCTTTTATTTAACTTGGGCAATGGTGAAGTCGTAAAGACAACAGAGGGTATACGGTTTAAGCAGAGGGTATACGCTCAAGCCAGAGAGTATACCCAAGAGTATATATATTATAGCTTTCTTAGAAAACAGAGGATATACGATGTTCCCTTAAAAAATCCAGAGGGTATACGGCGTATACCCCGTATATCCTTCACTAAACCCTTGAACTTGGATCGTGTGCCCATTTGTCTAAAATCTTCTAATTTTAACCTTTTAATCTTCCGATTTTAACCGACTTCTTGTATTACAAATCACTTAAATTTTGGTAGTGGGCGTGTTTCAGGTAGTACAGTTTCTTTTTTAAAATATTTGAAATTTGCCTCCTCCGCTGCCTTTCAAGGGCTAAAAACATTTGTCCAATAAGGGTACTTTAATATCATCGCGTATAATATCATCATATACGTAAATGTCACTGATTACTTCAGTAATAAGCGGGTGTTCTTCGATTGAACCGTGCAATGGTTGGTAAATGTGCCATGTTTCGGTTCTGAGCAATGTGTGAATAGATGCGGATTCGATATTCACATGAATTTTTTTTTTTCTTACTAGAAAAACTGGATTTAGAATTGTGTATCCATTTTATTTTTATTTTTTTAAAACGATAAAAAATTATTCGCAATTTAATTTATTCCCTTTAAAAAACATAATTATTTCAATCAGTTATCCTTCAACAATTCCTTTATTAGTACATTATGATAAAAGCTTGTCTATAAAACATTACTTACACTGTTAAAAATCTGCAGTTTTTGCTGCGCAGTTACCCTGTCCGCTTTTATAGAATATTTCTTTTCTGACCAATAAGAAAGCAAGTAAGCGTTTCAACTAATTGTTACCTTACTTGTAATAGCAAGAAAGCGTTTCATCTAATTGTTAGCTTATTACTAACAGCAAGTAAACGTTTCAAAAGTGTCAAATAAGCTTTTTCTGTAAAAATTATGGAGTGATTCTGCAGCAAAATCTACAGATTTTTAACCCCTTGAGGACGAGCGACTGGTATGCGTACCGCGAAAAGGCTTAAGAATCCTTGTTTATTCCCACCAATAAAATTTTACTGTAAAATTTGCCTTATTTAATCGGGGCATTTTTCTTGATTCAATAACCTATAAATTTCTTCTTCTAAAAACCGGTAACTTAACATTAAAAATTCCGTAAAATGCTCCCGTCGCGAGGAGGTTAATAGTATGCAATTTATTGCTTATTAACTAAAATGTCTGATTTTTTTTACCACTTCTTAATAGTTGAATGTTTTTTAACTTTGAAGGCAAATGAATAAGTGCCTACTTCTAATCTGAATCCCTCATAAAATAAATGTTATATTCTTCTGAATTTGCAAAATGCCTAAAAGACAGTATGACCAAGAAATTGATAAATTTTCATATTTAATTTCAATCTTTTTTTTTTTAATTTATTTTATTATTATTATTTTTTTTAGGATTTGTAGATTATTTACTTGTTTAAGGGTGTATTCGAAAAAAACGCTTTTCCACCTTCAACAGCTTGAAATTTTCTGATACAATTTCAGACTCATTTTTAAAAGTAGAAACGTGAAACTTGCTGAGGGAATTCTTGAAGGGACGTCTGAGGTGCCGTGTGATGTCTTTTTACGCTCAATTAATTAGAATTGGATTTATAAACAATTACCTTATCAGTATGACCCTTTTTTTCGTTCCCAGATCTCCCGCTAGGAGAAAATCGGTTCGAAATGCCGTTTTTAATTGCTTTTTTTACAATATTTTCTGCATTTATCAAAGAATCGACAATCACGACACCTTGTGTACTTTCCAAATACGAGATTTTGAAAGTTTGGTGTATTTGAGTGCAAAAATGAATTCAAAAATAAATCGGAAAATAAGCAGTTTGAATCGAAATACACCCTTAAAGCTCTTAAATTTGTGACTGCGTTATTTAGGTGAATGGTTTATTAAATTGATGTTTTAAGGGGGTTTGTAATTTTAGATGTGTATTTTTTACCCTAAATTACTAAGCGCAATGTAAAGGATCAATTAAAGTGTCATTTTGTTTGGGAAAAAGCCAATGTATAAGTATTTGTATTATTATTTTAACTTTGAAACTGAAGAGGTTAATATTGTTAACTCTATAGCAATACTTAGAAAACCTCATGTACCAAATTTTTTGATATTTATGAATAACATTAAATTGAAAAATAGATATGCGTAAGTAATTCTTATTTCAATTTCATACTATTTCATAGTACAATTCATAGTACAATTTCATAGAAACCAATTGGTTCTTAAATTATAATAAATAAATTGCATAACAATTATATATTATTATACATTGCATGAATTAAATAACAACACTGATCTATAAGTTAACAACATTTATTTCTAATTTAACAACTCAATAAAACATACAATATGTCCAGAATAATAAAATTAGATCGCTTCAAATTTTATGATATAAACATTTTATAGTATCATAAAATAAACGGAAGAATTAATAAAACCTCCCTAAATGCTCGAAGCAAAAAGAAAAGATCCAACTTTATGAGTATAAGAAATAAAACAGCGTAGTGAAATTAATTAACATTACAACATTTCTAAAAATGCTATCATTATATATATATCCGGGATTGAACGCCAAAAGAGTTTTTTTTCTTTTTCTTTTTTTTTCATTTGAATGAAAAAGAAGGGAAAAAATGTATGCATAAAGCATAACTATATGCATAAAGCATAAACTGTATTTTATTTATTAATCAAGATTATTTAAAGAAAAAATCTTTATTTCTAGTCAAAATTACTTTTCTGGTCATTTTAGATCTAGGCCTTGTTTCTTGAGAAATACTTAAAGCATTATCATAAAATTACCAGATAGCATAATTTAGTTTATCATCATTTAGTATCACGTAGTTTAATATGCGAAAAAAAGCATGAAAAACTTATTGTTCATTCAGTTTTTTAATTAACCAAATTTTTTCGCATTATGTATATATATTACCAAAAATCTTATATATTCATTTAAACTGTTTGACATCCACAATTTTTTTTTCTTTATGGAATTTTAAATTCTTCTCACATCTTTAATAAATGACAGAATTTTTAACCTTAATAATAAATTTATCATTGTGTAATTTTAGTATAAATACAACCGTAAATGTCAAGGGTTATTAGTAAATATTTTTAATGAATGAATTACGGGAGCAGTTTTAATTCTATGCCCGAAAAATGACGAATAAAATGCGTACAACTGTAAAGAAATTCATTAATTAGACTGGGAATTGAGCTTTTTGCCACTAGATGGCAGCAGTAGAAATGAGAAAAAAGAAGGCAGTTAAATTGGCATTGAAATTTACGATGGAAACATTTGCTTCTCCTTTCAAACGGTTGCACTAAATAATTTGCAAACAAAATTATTTATGATATAAATAGCTTTAAAATTAGAGAGTGGTCTAACTTTCCTGGTAGGTCGTTTTTTTTTATTATCTTCGCATGCATGTTAATTTTAATTAAAATGCTTCTAAAATTTAAAAACAAATAAGAAATAATTGAATTCGCTCTTTGCTTATAAAAATTGTGTTGTAGAGAGTGTCCGATAATTTCTTTTACATGTTTGTGAAATATTTTATTCTTCCTTCATTCATTCATTCTTTTTTTTTTTTTTTAAATTCGTTGATGCTGTTTTGCTACAATCAATTTCCGCAAATGTATTTTCTTATAAATATTTTCTATGTAATCATAAATAAAATAAATGTAACTAAATATAAATTTAGTTTCTATGTATTTCTATATAAATATTTTCTTATGATATTTTCTGTTTCAATTATTATAGCTTTTATTCTAATTAAATACTATTAGGGGAAAAAAAAAGAAAAAAAAAGAAGATTTGTGCATCTCATTCAATGACTCTACAAATCTTTGGAGCTTGTTAAAATCGTTACTAAATCTATGCTTATTATGTGGTGTTATAAATGCTATAGTTGATATACAGGACTTCCCAAAAGAGCTCACAAATGCAACTAAATATGAGTATGACGTAAATTACTTAAAGGTAATTTTTAAATAAGTTATGCATTTTACGCTGAACTGCATTCAGTTTATTAAGAAATGTTTGTAGAATATAGATAAAATTATGTAAAGGGGCCCCGCAAATAATTGGATACATGGACGCCTATGAATGATAATTTCTGAGAATGTTATTTCAGTAGTTTTAAGAGTATTTTAGTTTAAAATAAATTTTAGCTAAATACTGACGTGCATTAAAGGTACTAGGAAAACTACATTACTGAACAAAAGTAATCAAGTATGTTTCAATCTATTAGCATAAACAGCTGAAAGAGAAATTTCAACCTTTTAGGCATTTTCTTGCGAAACTAAATTTCCCCATTATATAGTATATATATATCAACCGACAGTTCAAATACAGAATTGTTCAAAAATATTGGAATACATATTGGGCTATAGACAGTATCTTTATTTCCCTAAATAATGAAGTTTTGTTAAAGATTTCAGAAAGTGTTGGAAAGTGTTACATAATCTATGCTTAACACATTATTTTTCTTACTTGTTTAAATCTTTATTTTTGTTTCAGAAACTTTACTAAACCATGTACACAATTGGAACTACATTTTAACAAACAAGGACCAAAAATAGTTGAGTGCATTTTACATTTATTTCACCGGAAGTTACAGAGGAAATGTAATTCCTTAATAATCAAATTATTAAAATAATTAAGAAATTAAATAAATTATAGTTAGTTTTACAGTTGTTAAACGTAAAATATCACAAAATATATAATATGAACTTTAAAATTTTATTCATTATCAGAGAATCCCTAGAAATCCTATGCGAAAACACTAAAGTGTGCACTGTAAAAAAAATCAAGAGGTTACTAAAATTTTTTTAGTAAATTTGTATTCACAGAATTTTTTAGTAACCACTACAAACTTTTTTTTGAAAATGAAACAAACATTTCTTTTGTTAAATGAACAAAAGAATTTTTTGTATAACTAACTTAAATATTTTTAGTATGAGCCACCAAGCAAATTTTAGTAATAGCTTCAAAAATATTTTTAATAATAAGCCGCAATAGATGGCAGCACAAAACATTGCTACCTGCTCCGACAGGGCTTTGGTAATCCCTTGATTTAAAGAGTACTTACACTGCATACATTCAAGGGCGTATTTGGTGGCATCCAGCATCGAGCCCGGGACCTTTCAGCCTGGAGATCGGTTCTATGACCACTATGCTATCACGGCCACACAAAGTGAGTTTTAGTTATAGCTATTAAAAATATAAAACTATTAACTCTATTCGTTGCTAGCTTTTTTCTAGTAATTCCTACAGATTTTCTAGTAACCGAGTAAGATTACAAAAAAAATTTTAGTAATTACAAGGATCACTAAAATTTTTTTAGTAGATCGACCTTTTTTTTACAGTGTGTAATGATGCCCTATTGTACAATATACCGAGTTTATGGCTTAATAATCCGGAAAATAAAATCCTGACAATTTGAGAAAATGACGTATTAAAATTTATGGTACAATATTTCTTTTACCGTTCACCTAAAATACTACTCATTCAATCTTCATCAAGCCACGAGTCTCGTTCATTTCCAAATCGGAATCATGTGTTTGTATAAAAAAAGAAAACATTCTCTGAGGAACAGCCTGATTAAAGGCTTGAAAGTACTAAGATGTTTTTAAATAAAAATTACTATTAGCATCCATATTTGATTATTTTGATCGTCTTTTAAGTAAAGCTGAACATTTTAAAGTTCATATTATGTATTTTGTGTTAAAAGAAAGGCGAAAATTTCATTCCGTAATATTTTTATATTTATATATTTATGTAAAATATCACATCTACGATAATACATTGAATGTGACTTTTCAAACAGACTGAAAAATTGAAGTCATTGACATTGACATAAATCTAACTATTTATTTAAAAAAAAAAAAAAAAAAAAAAAAAAAAAAAAAAAAAAACAATAGTAAAATAAATTTTTATTAATAAGTACTAAAATATATTTCCTTGTTCATTTTTCATTTATTATATTTGAAATACATTGAGAATAAGGGATTAAGCCTTCTTTTCTCAAACTGAATAAATTATAGTAACCATTGTTAGTTTTTAGTATAGTTAAAATGCTTTATTTTTAAGATAGCACGGTCAATTAAACTTTTCAAACGAGGAAAACAAATCGAAGTCATTGAATGTTATTGACATTGACAATAATTTTTTCTTTATGTTTCAATATTTGTATTATTTTAATATTCAAAACTTGAAAGACATCATGTTAAATATGTACTGAAATATTTCTGTGTCTAGTTTTGTACTTATGTGAGGCGTATTGAAGAAAAAGGAGTTCGTTTAGGCTACTGAGTATAAGCCTAAATTACTTAAAGATGATTTTTAAATGAGTTATGCATTTTTATGTTGAACTGCATTCAGTTTACTAAAAAATGTTTGTGGAATATAGATAAAATAGTATGCAGGGACACGCAAAGAATTGGATACATAGACGCCTATGAATGATAATTTCTGAAAATGTGATTTCAGTGGTTTTAAGAGTTGTTTAGCTTGAATTAAATTTTAGCTTTATATTGGTGGAACTAGATAAATTACAGAGCTGAACAAAAGTATTAAAGTATGTTTGCATCAGTATTTATAAACTGCCAAAGAAGAAATTTCAACTTGTGCGTTTTATTGCTAAACTAAATTTTCATTGGACAAAAGTATGATAATACATATTTGGCTATGGAGTGTAACACATTTTTCTTTAAATAACAAAGTTTAAAAAAAAAAAACTTAAGGAAGTAACAGAAAGTGTTTCATAATGTGAAACGCAAGGTTTTTCTTACTTGTTTATTAAGGAGACAAGGGACCTTTGAAATCCTTATTTTTTATATTTTTAAAATTGCATTTTAAATATTATACAAAGGGTAAATTATGTGCATTATAACGTATATTTATCACAAAAAATGAAAAAAAATTTTTTTTTTTTTGAAAATAGTAGGGAAATTTTTGTAAAATTTTAGATTTAACGGGAATTTTTCAAAATGTCCCATGTGCATTCCATATCAATTAAAATCTCCAATAATATTTATACAAGTTTGATTTACATATATAAATGAAAATGTGCATTGAATTTTATATATCTGAATATAAAGGTAAGAAAAAAATATTTTCTCATTTTTTCTGAAATTTTGAGCATTTTTGAACCTATTTTTACAATTAACTACCTATAACTTTTACAATTATTTTTATTTTCAAAAAACCATGCACAGTTTTATGACATATAGTGTGATAAATAACCATAAAAAATTTCAAAGAATTCAGAGAAAAATTAATGCGCATGGAGCATTTTGAAAATTTTCTGTTAAATCTAAAATATTACAAAAATTTTCCTTTTTTGTTTCGAAGAAATTTTTGTTTGCATTTTTTGTCCTAAATATATGTTATAATGCATATAATGTACCCTTAAATAATATTTAAAGTGCAATTTAAAAAATATAACAAAAAAGGATTTCAAAGGTCCCTTGTCCCCTTAAGATTATCACTTTTTGCTTAGTAAAATGTTTTCTAATTTTTAAGAGTTGGGTGGATTTATATTAGCTGTAGGTTTATGATTTTCTAGCGAAAGTAGTTAGAATCCCTCTTCATGCAAAAAAAAATTAAAGAAATTTTAATGCTGCGGATTATGCAAATTGCATTTTTTTTCTTTTAAGAGGATAAAGAAATAATAAATATTCATAATTCCGTGAAACGAATTCTGTGAAAGTCAGATTGATTTAAATAATGCTTTTATTTTAAATTTTAAAAGTAATGCTTTGTTAAATAAAATTCGCTTACGTTTTTTTTCCCATCAAATTGTATATTACTTTGTTTAGTTTCGATTTTTTTCTTACTTTAACAAAAAGTTTCAAAATATTGTTTGAAGATTAAAAAATTTTGTTGTGATTTTTAAATATTTTTTATTTAATTTTGAATTTTGCTTTGATGTTTCATATTAATTGCATTATAAAATGCATAAATAGAATTACAGTGATGTATATTTAACCAACTTTTTTAATGCATACTATTCTTTATATCCTACTGTTTTATTTCAACGAGAATTATACATCTATCTGTATTAAATGTATATACAGTAAAACCTCCATAACGGACACTCCCGAATAGCGGACACCTCTATTTAACGGACAGTTTTCCAATCCCCACTCCCAAAACCTGAATTTTTGTATGTTTAACCTCTGAATAACGGACACTCCGAATAGCGGACACAATTTTTGCCGATAATGAATGAAAAAATGTTTTTTAACGAGAAAAAAAAATGAAAAAAAAAGTAAAAAGACCTCTAAATTTATCAGGACATTGTATCATAAATTTTGTGACCATACATTAATGTAGATCGTGAGCTGGGGAAAATCCCCTTCCCCTCCATGTCCAGTGTTGAATTCAGGAAGTTGCCCGGGAGAGACATCTCCTAGAGCATTGAAATGTCTCTCCAAAAAAGTTTGAGATTTTATTCTTTTAACCCCTTGGAGACGAGTGACACGTATACGTACCACAAAAAGACTTAATAGTTCTTGTTTATCCCCGCCAATAAAATTTTCCTTATTTAATCGGAACATTTTCTCGATCTAATAAGGCACAGATTTCTGTATTTAAAAACCGATGACAAAACATTTATAATTTCGTAAAAAGCTCCCGTCGCGAAGGGGTTTGAGGTCCAAATGTGCTATCCCCCCCCCCCCTCTGCGCTTGGAACTGTATAATGTCCAAATAATGTCACATTTAAAAACAAATTACATGTAATCACGAGCAAAAGTAAACTTTTGTAACAGATTTTTTTCATAAGAATGTAATAAACAGTGGATAAAGGTGTGCACAATTTTATTTCAATTTTACTGCTTAATTTTTTTTAAATTCCTAATTAATCATATAATAGAGGTTTTAGGCCATATAAAAGCCAATTAATGAAACATTAAGAATTTCTCAGTGATTTTTGAATCTTTGAGGTGTTCCCAATAGCGGACACCTCCGAAAAGCGGACAATTTCTACGTTCCCGAGGTGTCCGTTATTTAGAGGTTTTACTGTATATATATATATATATATATATATATATATATATATATATATATATATATATATATATATATATATATATATATATATATATATATACAGTCGAACCTCGTTAACATGAACATCAAGGGGAATCAAAATTTTGTACATGTTAACAGTAATTCACGTTAACAGTATCAAATCTTTCTATTTGTCTCTATAGGGAAACGTGAAAACTTTTCATGCTAAAAGTAAGTCACGTTTAGCGTGTTCATATTAACGAGGTTTGACTGTATATATATATATATATATATATATATATATATATATATATATAAGTGTAGGTATTGTACTTATATAAGGGTGGTTAATATTAGAAACCGACTAAAAGAGGTTTTTAATTCAGAAACCAAAATTCTGTACTCTTCCTATTTTCGGCAAAAAACTAAAACAAAAACGTCCAATATTTTAAATAATTAATTCTCACACAAATACTCTCTTAAAACCGCAGGCACAAAATAACTCAAGTTGAGCCGAAATTCACTCATCTTGCGATTTGAAAGGCAGTTTTTCAAAAAGATTTGAAACATCTCGAGAAAAGAGTTGTGTGTAAGCAATTTAAATCAAGATGAGTGGTTTAAAGAAAGCAATTTAAATCAAGAAGAGTAAAACGTTTAAAAAACAGCTCATTCACACGATCCAATAAATTACAGCTCTTTCCTGAGAAGCCAAATCCACTCTTTTGTTTCAAGAGTGTATATATAATTATTAATTGATCATACGTATTTACTAAATATACGGAATATATTCTAAAATTAAATCAAAAGTAATCTAAAAAAAAAAAAAAAACTTTATATGCTAGTTGAATTATTAAAATTCTGTTAAGTCACTACCTTATAATGACTCAATGAGACCCAATTTCTTTATTTTATATTCTATAATTTAGTTTTTAGTGTTTTAGGGTTTTTAAAATAATTAAAAACCTATTTATTTAAAGTTATATGATAAAAAGCTTTATATAGCCTATATAATTATTAATATGTATTTATACATATATGGCAAAAAGTTTTATATAATTCACATAATTATAGATCGAAAAGGGCTGTATAATATCATATAATTATTGATTTAAACATAGGACAAAGAATAAATGCAGCCCTGTAATCATAAGTTTATATATAAGACAAACGCTTTATGCAACCTATATAATTATTAATTTACATATACAATTAAAAGAAATTAAATGCTTCCCTCTAAAATTTCACGTGTTCATTTTAGTAAAACAAATCATGTGGAATTCTTTGCTTTTTTGCTAGTTAAAAATACTTTTCCTTTATCAATGTTTTATTTACTTCTTTATTGCTGTTTTGTTTTCTACGAAATTACAGATAAAAATTTTTCTTTTTCTTTTGTGCGTGTGTTTATCAATGATGAAGTTAATTAAATTTGTTAAGGAAATAAAACTGAATTGGAGTGTGAATTGTACTCAGGCAGATTTAATTATCAAACAGGTTCCATGCTGAATGCAGTAATTATGATGTAATTACTGCATTTTTTTTTTTTCTTCTTCATAAATAATAAGCAATCATAAGTAGGATTCGAGGAACTGAACCCAGTAAATCTGCATAAATTAGAAAGAATGAGAAAAAAAATGGATTTTTGTAAAAGAAGAGTTTTATTCACTTGTTTAATTTTTGAATATTAATCATCAGCTATACAGACATTCTAGTCAAAACGGTGCGGTACGCAGTTCGAAACTTTATTACATTATTCGTTTGATTGTGAACAATACATACAATATCATGTGGTTTCAAGCCTTAAATATAAACTTTATTAAAATTTAATTAAATATGCACAAATTACATTTGTTTTAATTATCTAAAAGTTGATCGCATCAGAAATTGTGTTGCACTGTGTGAGATATTTTGTGTTTTTCATTTGCCATTTTTTAATATTTTTTCGAAAATACAGAGTTTGAGGGTATGGTTCACGTACTGACATGAAAAAATAACTAAATGTCATTAAATAAAAGTTTCGATGAGAGTAAAAATTCAAGACAATTACAATTTCTATGAAATAAAACAAGAAAAAAAAGAAAAGAAGGAAGGAAAAGGGAAGAAATTCACTCAAAGAAAGAAAAATTGTAATTTTTTTCTAAAAATCACAAAATTTCTAGAATTCAATCTGAATAAGGCATAATATGTTGTTCAATTGAGTTGAAGCTTTGCCAATCTCATTTTTAATTAGGGGAGTAGTAGAGGGTATACGGGTGTATATGCCATATATCCTATGGATTTTTTAAGGAACAGTGTATGTAAATATTTCCTAATAAAGCTATAGTATACATACTTTAGGGTACACGCTCTGGCTTGAGCGTACCCTAAACGTACCCGTATACCTTCTGTTGTCTTTACGCCTACACCACTGGTTTTATTTATTTGGCAAATTATACTGGAGTCCCCCAAAAGATAATATTAAAATAAAAAAATCCCACGTTGTTGTGACCACCATAATGTATAATGTCATGTGGTTTTAAGCTTTAAATAAACTTTTTAAAACTTTAATTAAATACACATAAATTGCGTTTATTGTAAAATTTCTTAAAAGTTTATCGCATGAGGATTATGTTGCACTCTGTGTCCTATTTTGTATTAGGCAGTACTCTATGGATACAAATACATTCAGACTACTACTACTACTAATAATAATAATGGTAAATTAAAAATAACAATAGTAATAATTATTAACATTAGATTAAATTTTAAAAATCTATGGTTTAAATAAAGCGGGCAGCTAATGATAAAAATGTAAATTAGATTATGGAGTACCTACTTTTTTAATAATTGTGTTAAAATTAATCTAGTGTAAAGATTATTTTTTAAAATTATAATTTTTCATCTAATCTTCAGAAGTCTGGTTTTAAAATCTTTTTATATTCATTTTTCATGGGGTAACCATATTTTTGAAAAATATTGCTGGGGACAATCATCCATCAGTATGGGCCAGCAGTTTCAATGTCAATACGAAAATTGTAACAATTTTATAAGTTTTTTACTACAATAACCCAGCGAAAAAGGAATTTGTATTTGTATTTTATTTTTTATTTATTTATTTATTTATTTATTTTTATTTTTATTTTTATTTTTTTTATTTTTTTTTTTTTTTTTTTTTTTTTTGGCTGACGAGGATATTGATATCAGATTAAAACGAATTAATTTTGACCTTAAGCCGCTTTCTATGCGGAATTTGCCGCCGTACTTATTTTTCAAAAACAGCAAAAGTAGGAAAATTTTGTTCACATTACGAGTATGCATGTCATATTGAACTCCATGGAGAAATTCAAAATTGATTTAGTTATTTCTGGATATTCTGCTTGTATGTTCATCCCAGAAGGAAATTAAGGATCTTCTTTGATTTATTCTTTGCTGTTAAGTCTGTTATTTTTTCCAAACAGATGAAATAAAAGATATATTTTTTTGCAAACCTCAATTATACCATGATCCACCAAAACACCCGCCGTGACCCATGGTTTGAGAACCGCTGGTATGGGCCATTAATTTTAAGATTCCATACTTAATTAGTAAAAACCAATTTATTTTAAGATCATTCTCGTCACAGCCTTTTTTTTTTCTCGAAAATATAAAAGGCTATTGACCCACATATTTATAGAATATATCATATAGATTTATGCATTGACCCACATGCTTATAGATTATCAGTTCTCGATAAACATATTTAGGAAAAAATAATGCGTTAATTAAGTTACTTGAACATTTTTTCCGTATCAGGTATCGTAAAGATCTTGTAATATCTCACTCAAAAATACAATTGTTTTAATTTGAGGTGTACCTCAATTCCGAAGTTACTGAAACTTAAGACTAGAAAAAACAAGTTGGAAATTGCACGTGAAGCGTAGCAAATGAGGTGCGTTCGTAAGATAACGAAGTTTTAAAAATATTACTCTCATATATCAATCTCATAAAATTGTA
The DNA here is from genome assembly GCA_964019185.1 of Maratus speculifer. Classification (NCBI taxonomy): domain Eukaryota; kingdom Metazoa; phylum Arthropoda; class Arachnida; order Araneae; family Salticidae; genus Maratus; species Maratus speculifer. The sequence continues at coordinate 109,233,384 of OZ025303.1, read as the reverse complement.
AATAGTGAATTACAATTAAAACGCTCATCAAACAATGTATATATATACTCCCTATACCATTATGTAATAGAGTATTTTTGTGTGGCCTTGTAAATCAATAACAAACATTCTTTGCACCACAAATTATGTAAAATGTATATTATAATATGTACTTTATAGTTGTATACAAATTTTATTAATTTCGAATGAGTGTAACATTATTAAAATGCATTTGAAACATTTTCCCCCATTGACCGTAATGTAACGGAATACTTTTGATTGTCCCTGTAATTGATCTATGCATCCGATTTTCATAAAATTTGAAATAACTCCACAAAATTATGTAATAATTATGTATTTTAAATTTCAAACGTATAAAATGCATTTGAAACTTTTTCTCCATCGACTATAATATAATTGAATACTTTTGATTGTCCCTGTAATTGATCTATGCATCCGATTTTCATAAAATTTGGAATGACTCGACAAAATTTTGTAATAATTATGTATTTCAAATTTCAAACGATTCGGTTGGGTAGTTTTTGCGTTGTTATATGCGGATAGACGGACGGACAGACGGACATACGGACGGACTGAACGATCACTATAAGTGCTACGTATTTACATAATTGCGAACGCACCTAAAAAGGTTTTTAGAAGGATTTTTCTGTTTAAGTGAAGAATTTATGAATATTTTTAGACGAAATTTTATAATTCGATGTAATTTAAATTTTTGACGCTTGTATAAAATTTTGGAACGAATCGGTCTAGATGTTGCAGATATAATATGATGAATTTCATTCCATTTTATTCGACGGGTGCTGTAGCTGTTATAAAAAAAATTATTTTAAGTCACCTAATTGTCCAAGCTAGATTAAATTTGCGAATTTGTAATAAACAAAAAATTTAATGTTTTTGATATATTACCCAGATATTATTAAATTTCATTACAAATCCCCGCCCCTCTTAACACTTTAACTGACAAATCATTTTCATTGCTAAGATGCTGAAATAAAAGAGCGACACTGGTAATTGCGAACAATTATGTTTGTAAATAAGAAAAAGTGATTTTTCACATACATAATATGGATTTTTTTAGATAAAAATTCCGGTGTCGTTGTTGCATATCGGAATTAAAATTTTGTGGTTTCGTAGAGAAACCAATGAACGTTAAAGGGTGTTCAAGTCACATGCGCGCGTGACTTAAAAAAAAATTATTTGAAAAAAAAAATTAACTGCAGCGAAAAAAATAATATTTATAAATAATGTATAAGTATAAAATTAAGTGTAATAAGTAACTGTTTAAACTTCTAAAATGAATAATTTAAAAAAATACGTTTTTTGAAATATTAACAGGCATGAAATAGAAGCAAATTTTGGGATCGACACTTTTTCTTTTTCTTTCTTTCTTTTCTTTCTTTCTTTTCTTTTTTCTTTTCTTTTCTTTTTTTCTTTTTTTTCATAATCGAAAAATAATACAGCATTAAAATGTTTATTATATTTGTTGTTTGTTTTGTGCATTAACTTCAAAAATAAGTTTACACGGAAAGAATATGTTAAGCGCATAGAAAAATGCGTCTGTAATAACAAACATCCTTGTTTTTCATGAATATTATTCATTATAATAAGCATTCATTTTTTATTTGCATATGTCTATATCTAATCAAAATAATTTAAAATATTTTTTCTTTTTTATTGCAGGTAAGTAACCTTTAAACACTTGTTATATCTATGAGATAAGAGTGTGAGAAATGACAACGTTTATCTCTGTAAGTAGTACTTTTAGTATGTATTTTTGTCCATTACATCAATTTTAGATAATTTATTTTCGCTACTGGGAACAATCACACCAAAGATATGTATTTGTCATTTCGTCATAATATTCCTTATCTCGTGCTTTGTGCAAATAAACGACATTAAATATTTAAAACAATCGCCTATAAGGATATTTAAATGAACTAAATGTAGAAGATACATTATCATTATATTTATTTAAATAAATGAATTTACTATAAAAAGCTTTAACCCTTTAAATCCCATGGTAGAACATGCTCTAGAAATTATGTAGTTCAGAAAATCTGATTTTACACTAGAAAAAATCAATAGCTAATTTCGCTTTATTTAAATGCGGAATTTCCTGTTATTAGTTAAACCAAATATTGCTGTTTTAATTTTCTGGTGGGAATTGTAATATACGAATAAAAATATCTTAAAATATCTCGGGCGGTTTAGGACCCAGAGGGTTAAATATAATAAAATGTGTCTACGCCGTTTATTTTAAAATATGTGTAAATTAATCGTGTTCGTAGAGATGTCTTAGAGGATGATAATTTATGTAGAGGAAATTTCCAAGAATCGATATGGCTTGTTAATTCCGGTATTTTATTTTATTTTTGCTATTCGCTTTGTATGTGCTAAAGAAACATTTAGCTAATAAAGATTAATCAAATGCATTTTTTACACAATATAATTACATTACATAAAGAAATTTAAAAGAAAAAAAACTAGTGTAAATTTTCTTGTGCTCAACTTTTACTTATAATAAAAAAGCAAGTTTTTAAAAATTACTTATTTCTAAATTAGCGCATTTTCATTTCTTAACTTTTGAAAAATTGCACAGCAATTCATTGGCAAAAATAAATAAATAAATAAATAAAATCGGCGACATAATAAATCTTTAAACTTTAAGACAGAAGCATGATTTCAACATCATTTTAAGTAGAAAAAGAAAATTATTGTAATAAAACATTTTTAGAAAATTTGAAGATTTTTGTATCTTTCACTCCTTTAAAATTAATTTTCTCATTAAAAATTTCTAAATATGTAGAAATAAATAATAACTTTACCACCTCATCATAATGTTTCATGATTTTCCTGAAAACCTGTTTAAAATAGCAAATTTGATATTTATAATCATCCACTGCCAAAAACCTGCTTTGTACAATTATGTAGCATTGTACAAGTATACACATGAGAGATGAGTTTTGTTTTCCATCTATCCTAGTAAAGGAAGAAAGTATTCTTTATGTCATTAAAATTGGCCGCGCAAAAATTTGAAAATCAGATAGAATATTTAATCGTATACCCCACTAATAACAATTCCTTTTTCCGTCAAACTTATGATGATTAAAATAATGATTTTTGTAAAACTGATTTTAAAACAATTTCTGAAACTTCAATTTTCTTATTTTTCAAATGGCAATTATTATTATTATTTTAAATTTGTGATTAAATTAAAATTTTAAACTGAGTCTGTTCCTGCCAAGCCCGAAATCTAAATTGTAAAGAAAAAAAAACTATAATTCTATTAAAAAAAATAATAATAATAAAAAAAATATTCTGTAACTTATATATATATATATATATATATATATATATTATATATATATTCTTGCATTATTATATTATATATATTTACAGTTGCAAATTTACAGAATTCTGTATGCCTACTAAAATTTTATCAGTACACAGTACACGAAAAGATGTAGAAATACAAAATTAATTTTTGTAAAACTATAGAAATCTGTAGCTTTACAAAAGAATGTACTAAAATTGCAGTAATCTTACTAAAATTTTACCTGTAACCTGGTTTTAAGCCACGTAAAAAGTTCAAGGCACCCCAGTTTCCTAAAAAGTTGTTAGTATCCTTACAGTTTTTTCAATTTACAGTTCTAACGTATATCTGTTACATGAATTTTAGTTATTGCCGTTATATAAAATGTTCTAGAAATCCCAGTTTCCGAAAACAAATGTAGTAACTTTTTTTTTTAACAGTCTAGTATATATTTATACACACACACATTGAGGAGATGCGTAGTTAGGACCAGTGTTCTCGCTGACATTTGACTAACGTTAGTAATTTGGCTAATTAAAAATCAAAAACATTCGCCAAATGAAAAAAGTGTTAGCCAAATAGATTCGCCGTGTTGCACAAAAGAAAATTATCTTTAACCCTTTAATATATCCCCTTTTTTTATATGTTCTAAAATAACCTAAGTTTTTATAGCTGCGACAACTATTGTTATTAATACTAAAATCAACTATCCGCTACAAATATAAAAAATATGTATATATTAAATATATATATATATATGAAAAACGAAAAAAAAAAAAAAAAGAAAAATTTGAACACTAGCAATTTGGCGAGTCTAATCGCTTATTTACTCGCCAAATGAAGAATTTAGTCGCAATTTGGCGCATTGGCGAGCGACAGCGAGAACACTGGTTAGGACCTACAGTTAAAAAGCTTAGTTTTGTTTATTTTCACTTTAACACATTTTTCAAAGTTCAAAACCAAATAGATAACATTATAAACATGTAATGTTAATACGATTTGGTATCATATCACTCGCAAAATGAGACTTTTTTTATCATTTAAATGAAGAATAATTTTGAGTTAAATCTTTTTTTTTTCTTTTTTGTTATAGTCATTGACCTAAGATAATAAATTGAAGAACTCTGAACTTTTAAATAATTTATACTCGCAAACAAGCTCAAAACCTAAGTGTCTCGCAGTAACCTGAATCACCTTATTTTTGATTTGTTAAATTTTATATTTCATGCTCAATCCAATATCGTAGTTAGAAAAGGGGTAAGAGACCCATGATGGTTCTTCCGCCATAGTTTGAAATGGATTTTAAGTACGAATGTAGTACATAAGTGGGCAGATGTACGTCTTTTTGAAATAAAGTGAGGACAGATTGTACACCCACCTGCCGGAGGCGACGTATGCAAGAGATAGACAGAAGAAAAAAAAAATTAAATAGCTTCGAGGTAACATTTGATCGTTTCAAGTACTGTTGAATATTCCTCTGACTTTCAGAACTTTTTTTTATATTTTTTCATTATTACGAATTGATTTATAAAAGAATAATTTGTTTTCGAAAAAACACCTGCTCCATTACAGAATTAAGGTTAATTTATTTTTAATTTCAGGAACATTATCATTAGTTTTTTTTTATTTTCTTTTTTATACTTAGAAAGTTATAATAAAATTTTATTTATATAAAACTTAAACTAACTCGAATTAATTTTGGTTTTAATATTTAGGAGAAAGACCGAGAGAGAGAAAGGTGGGGGGGGGGGGGGGGAGAGAAATCTCATCTTTTCTCTATCATTACCCTGCGTATCTATTTCCCTCGCAAATTTAAATATTTACCGTAATTAAAAAAATTATTTCGATCTTCAAACTTTGTGAGTACAGCATATGTTCTAATTACTCCCCCCCCCCCCCCCCAACGAAAATAGAGTTTCATGCGAGAAATCATTTTCGTTAATAAAATCAACAGCAAAGTTAATAAAATCTTCCAAAGAAAAAAAAAATCAGCTTTAATTTTTTTAACTTGATAAACGTTTCTAAAGTTTAATAAAACACTTAATGAAAGGTTTTTAATATGAAGTGCTAACTTAGTATTAGAAATAACATAATGGAAAATAAATAAATAAATCATTGAAGAAATGAAAGAAAACATAAACTAAGATAAAAGCAAAAGAAAGAGAAATCTTGCGTTTCTTTTTGTTTTCGCTCTCATTACCTTACATCTCTATTTCTTTTGAGACATTAATCATTCTTTAATAAAAACACCTATTCAGATTTCCAGACATTGTAGGACCTCATACAAATGTATTCTATGTCATTTACGCGATTTCTTTCTTCTTCGAGCATTCAAAAGCTTAGAGGCATTCACCTCTCCCGCCCTTGTGGACAATCAGTTCCATCATCATATACCCTCATTGGTGCAGTCCTAATAAAATCATCCAAGGGAAAAAAAATTAACTTTAAAATTTTTTAACTTTACCTAATATAAAATGCTAGCTTCAATTTTAGAGAAAGTATAACATAAAATAAATAAATAAATTATTGAAGAAAGGAAAGAGAAAACTGGAATAAAAGAAAACAGAGACTCAAACGAAAACAGATACTCAAGATCAAAACAAATGAAAAAAAAATCTCGAGTTTTTTTTTTTTTTTTTTTTTCACTCTCATTAACTAGCCTCTCTGTTTCTTTTGATAAATTAATTATTCTTTGATTAAAACATCTATTCAGATTGTTAGACATTGTAGAACATCAATTGAATGTCTTCTGTGTCATTTTCGCGATTCCTTTCTTCTTCGAGCAATCAAAAACTTAGTGACATTTACTTCTGCCCTTACGGACAATCAATTCCATCTTCATAAATCCGGATCGCTGAAACCCGAATAAAATCACCCAAGAGAGAAAAAAAATCAACTTTAAAAACTTTAAAACTCATTCTAATATGAAATGTTAACTTCAATGATTTGTTAAAGAAAACAGAGACAAAGATACAAACAAATGAAAGAGAAATCTCACGTTCCTTTTTGTTTTCGCTCTCATTACATTATATCTCTATTTCTTTTAATACATTAATCATTCTTTAATTAAAACACCTATTCAGATTTCCAAACATTATAAGACATCATACACTGTAAAAAAAAACTCAAGAGGTTACTAAAAATTTCTTAGCAAATTTGTATTCCACAGAATTTTTTAGTAACCATTACAAACTTTTTTTTTTTTTTTTGCAAGTGAAACAAGCATTTCTTTTGTAAACTGAACAAAAGAATTTTTTGTATAACTAACTTAAAAATTTTTAGTATGAGCCACAAAGCAAATTTTAGTAATAGCGCCAAAATTACTTTTAATAACCATTACGTGCAACCGAAGCGGAGGAGCTTCCTTCGAGCTGCATCCAGACTTCTGAAGCGGAAGATTTTCGGCAAAACCGCAATAGATGGCAGCACTAAACATTCTTAACTGCTCCCACAGGATTTTCATAATCCCTTTATTAACGAGACACTACAGACATTCGGGGTGTATTTGGCGGTGGCAAGTTTCGAACCCGGGACCTTTTAGTCTGGAGTCCGTTACTATAACCACTATGCTATCAAGGCCACACCAACTGAGTCTTAGTAAGAGCTATTAAAAATATAAAACTATTAACTCTATTCGTTGCTAACTTTTTTCTAGTAATTCTTACAGATTTTCTAGTAACCGACTAAGATTACTAAAAAATTTTTAGTAATTACAAGGATCACTAAAGTTTTTTTAGTAGATCGACCTTTTTTTTTTTACAGTGTACGAATGTCTTTCATATCATTTACACGATTTTTTTTCTTCTTCGAGCATTCAAAAGCTTAGGGACATTTGCCTTTTCCGCCCTTGCAGACAATCAATTCTATCTTCATAAACACTGATCAGTGAAACCCTAATAAAATCACCCAAGGGTGAAAAAAATCAAATTTTAAAATTTTAAAACTCATTCTAATATGAAACGCTAACTTCAATTTCAGAAAAAAACATAATGGAAAATAAATAAATAAATCATTTAAGAAATGAAAGAAAACAGAGACTAAGATAGAAACAAATGAAAGAGAAATCTCCCGTTCCTTTTTGTTTTCGCTCTCATTACCTTTCGTTTCAGTTTCTCTTGATAAATTAATTATTCTTTGATTAAAACACCTATTCAGATTTCCAGCAATTGTATAGGACATCATGCAAATGTCTTCTAGTTCATTTTTGCAATTTCTTTCTCCTTCGAGCATCGAGCATTCAAAAGCTTAGAAGCATTTACTTTTCCCGCTCTTGCGGAAATCAATTCCACCATAATAAACCCTGATCGGTGAAGCTCTAATAAAATCCTACAAGACAGGAAAAATCATCTTTAAAATTTTTAAAACTATTTCTAATATGAAAGGCTAACTTCAATTTCAGAGAAAACATAATATAAAGTAAATAAATAAATCATTTAAGAAATGAAAGAAAACAGAGACTAAGATAGAAAGAAATGAAAGAGAAATTTTGTGTTTCCTTTTGTTTTCGCTCTCATTACCTTACCTCCTAACATCTCTATTTCTTTTGATAAATTAATCATTCTTTTATCAAAACACCTATTCAGATTTCCTGATATTGTATAAGACATCACAGAAATGTGTTCTATGTAATTTTCACAATTTCTTTCCTCTTCGAGCATTCAAAAGTTTAGGAGCATTTACCTCTCCCGCCCTTACGAACAATCAATTCCATCATCATAAACTCTCTTTGACGAAACCCTAATAAAATCATCCAAAGAAAAAAAATCAACTTAAAAATTTTTTAAACTATTTCTTATATGAAATGCTAATTTCAATTTTAGACAAAACGTAGCGGTAAATATATAAAAAAAAATGACTACAGAAATGAAAGAGAAAATTAGAATGAAAGAAAACAGAAACTAAGATAAAAACAAATGAAAGAGAAATCTCGCGTTCTTTTTTGTCTTCGTTCTTATTACTTTACGTCTGTATTTCTTTTTATAATTTAATTATTATTTAATTAAAACACCTATTTTGATTTCCAGACATTGTAGGAAATCATGCAAATGTCTTCGATGTCATTTAGGCGATTTCTTTCTTCTTCGAGCATTCAAAAGCTTAGGGGTATTTACCTCTCTCGCCCTTGCGGACAATCAATTCCATCATTAAACCCTCATCTGTGAAGCCCTAATAAAATCATCTAAGGAAAAAAAAAATTCTACATTGAAATTTAAAAAAATATTTCTAATGTGAAATGTTAGCTTCAATTTTAGAGAAAACATAATCGAAAATAAATAAATAAATAATTAGTAATAAATAAATAAAATTAGAAATGAAAGAGAAAATTAGAATGAAAGAAAGCTGAGAATAAGACAAAAACAAATGAAAGAGAAATCTCGTGTTTCTTTTTGTTCTCGCTCTCATTACCTTACGTATTTGTCTCTTTTGATAAATTAATTATTCTTTAATTTCACCCTTGAAGACAATCAATTCCATCTTCATAAACCCTGATCTGTAAACCCTAATAAAATCATCCAAGGGAGAAAAAATCAACTTTAAAAATTTTAAAACTCATTCTAATATGAAATGCTAACTTCAGTTTTAGAGAAAACGTAATGGAAAATAAATAAATAAATCATTAGAGAAGTGAAAGAAGACAGAGACATAAAAAGAGATAAAAACAAATGAAAGAAGATAGAGACATAAAAAGAGATAAAAACAAATGAAAGAGAATTCTCGTGTTTTCTTTTGTTTCCGCTCTTATTACCTTACATCTTTGTTTCTTTTGATAAATTAATTATTATTTAATTAAAACACCTATTTTGATTTCCAGACATTGTAGGAAATCATGCTGATGTCTTCTTATGTGTCATTTTCGCGAATTCTTTCTTCTTCGAGCATTCAAAAGCTTAGGGGCATTTACCTCTCCTGTCCTTGTGGACAATCAATTCTACGTCATAAACCCTCTTCGGTGAAGTCCTAACAAAATCATACAAGGGAAACAATCATCTTTAAAATTTTTAAAACTACTTCTTATATGAAATGCTAACTTCAATTTTAGAGAAAACATAGTATAAAATAAGCAAATAAATCATTTTAGAAATGAAAGAAAAGATTAGAAAGGAAAAAAACAGAGACGATAAAAACAAATGAAAGTGAAATCTCACGTTCTTTTTTGCTTTATCTCTCATAACCTTACGTCTCTGTTTTTCTTGATAAATTAATTATTCTTTAATTAAAACACCTATTCAGATTTCCAGACAGTGTAAGAAATTTTTCGAATGTCTTCTATGCCATTTTTGCGATTTCTTTCTTCTTCGAGCATTCAAAAGCTTAGGGACATTTACCTCTTACGTCTTTGCGGACAATCAACTCCATCATAATAAACCCTAATAAAATCCTACAAGGGGGAAAAATCATCTTTAAAATTTTTTAAACTATTTCTAATATGAAATGCTAACTTCAATTTCAAAGAAAACGTAACATAAATAAATAAATCAATTAAGAAAGGAAAGAAAATTGAGACTAACATAAAAACAAATGAAAGAGAAAGCTCGTGTTCCTTTTTGTTTTCGCTCTCATTACTTTACGTCTCTGCTTTTCTTGATAAATTAATTATTCTTTAAATAAAACACCTATTCCGATTTCCAGACATTGTAAGACATCAATGCAAATTGATGTGAATGTCTTCTATGTCATTTTTCGCGATTTTTTTCTTCTTCAAGCATTCAAAAGCTTAGGGGCATTTATCTCTCCCGCCCTTGCGGACAATCAATTCCATCATTATAAACCTTTATCAGGGAGTAAAAATCAACTTTAAAAGTTTTAAAACTCATTCTAATATGAAATGCTAACTTCAGTTTTAGAGAAAACATAATGAAAAATAAATAAATCAATGAAGAAATGAAAGGGAAAATTAGGATGAAAGAAAACAGAGACTAATATAAAAACAAATTAAAGAGAAATCTCTGGTTCCTTTTTGTTTTCTATCTCATTATCTTACATCTCTATTTCTTTTGATACATACATTAATATTAATTATTCTTTAATCAAAACACCCATTCAGATTTCCAGACATTATAGGACATCATGTAAATGTCTTCTATGTTACTTTCGCGATTTTTTTTCTTCTTCGAGCATTCAAAAGCTTAGGGGCATTTACCTCTCCCGCCCTTGCGGACAATCAATTCCATCGTCATAAACCCTCATCGGTGAAGCCCTTGCTAAGTAATCAAAACATGACTTTTCCCATAAACCCTTCCGGCTTTTCGTTAGCGGCACGCTTCTGCGATCGGCCGTCTGCGCAACGTCACGAAACCACGTGTTCTAACACAGGTGAATGCCGTGACGTCATGGCCAACTGTTTGCAGTGAAGCAAATGGTAGTAGAAACAACTTCGGTAAGATAAGTAAGTCTATTGCATGCTGGAGGCATGCAGGAGTGCACTTTAACAAATGCGATTATTCCTTGCCGCTCTCTCAAAATGTTGGATTCTTATTCAGGTATGAGATTTTGAATTAATTATGGGTATTTTAATTTTAAATAAGATTATTTAAGTTAAACGCCTTGAATGTATTATAATTAAATTTAAATAATTACCGAGAAAAATATTCATTGATGTGTTTCGTAAGTTTTGTTCTTAGTGTGAGTTTATTTATATTTTTGTCTACATTTTTAAAATTATACAGGTCGTAGATAGAGTTGTCAAATCGGGCGGGCTTTTTATTAAGAAATTCCGAGTTATATCAGATGCTATTCTTGATACTATTTTCAAAGATATGTTTAGGAAAATGTTAGATACTTTAAAGGACTCTTCACAAAATTATTTATTTATATTAAAACAGGACCTTTCACAAACTATTTTTTTCCAAAACAAGACTTCTCACATAATTTGTCTCTTAAATAGACCTTTCACAGAATTTTTTCACATTCAAAATGAGCTTTTCAAAAATTTAATCTATCAGAAATAAAATCTGGCCTGTTAATAAACAGTATAACTCACCAAAGAGCACATTAGCTTTTTTATGTATGAAGGTTAAAACCTGAAGACAGATATCGATAATTTAAAATTCACCAAATTGTGACTGGAATTTCACAAATATAAAAAAAACTTCATGATTTCATAAAAACAGGACTCTGTTAGAAAAACCTGGGCTCTGGGCTGTTCTGTAATACTATTTTATTCATCTTAACAATAGTTTTAAAAATTAGCCAATGGCTTGCATGGATTTTAACGTTTTTAATTGTTAAAATCAAATATTTGTAATGTTTATCTGGATTAATATGGATAAAATTTTGTATTTTAATAAAATATTGTACATTGTTTAAATATTTGATTTTATCTATTTAACTTTCTATAATGTATATAAATAGAAGAATAAAGTAAAACAGGGAAATCATTTGCAGAAAATAGATAGACAAAAATTGAATAATTATATATAGAGTATTTTTGTTACTACTGGAATAACATTCGATATATTTTTTTTTTATGTATACTGTTTTGCATTGTTTAAATAATAAATGTTTAAATATATACTGATTTTACACTGCTTTAAATATTTTATGTATCAATGTCTATATAAATAAAATAAACATTTAGCAATTTCCTAAATTAAAAAAAAAAAAAAAAAAGTTTTTTTTTTCATAATTCTCAAAACGAATAAAACATATTGACTTATTGAATGACTAAATTATGGCCTATTTATAAAAACTCTAGATACGTACACTACCATATAATTTAAATAGTGTAAATATAATGTATATATGTATATTTGTATTACAGAATGAATCTATAGTTAGTAAAAATCATTTTTAAAATCAAAGATCATTGTCATTGTTATATGTATTATTCCAAGATGAATACAATTTTATATTCACATTTTTGCTCATTTACAATTGTCATTATTTTTCTTCTAATTTTGAAATGTGTATTTAAAACACATTCATTACAAAAACAAACAAACAAATAATAAAAATGATTGATAAGGATAATACAGAGAATGTTTTTTAGTGTGAGCTTTAGTAAATTTCAATTGATACAGCCATAGAAATTGCAAATCAAATGGGATATGAAAAAAAATCTTACTACTCAAAATAAATAAATCATATTGGCTTATTAAGTGAATAAATTATGACATAATTATAAAAAACACAAAATACGTACACAGACATATAATTTATATAGTGTAAATATAATACGTATTTGTATTACAGAATGAATCTACAGTTAGTGAAACAAAGTGATTGACGGAATCAATCGGGAAAGTTTCTGAAAGCTATCTTCTTATCTTTGTAAGGTTTCCTTAAAAGTGAAATTCGAACCTTTAATTCCCTGCCATTGAAAAAGATCTTATCTTCATTAATTCCGAAACAAATCAGCAAAAACCACGTGTTTCATTCTTAGAATTAATCTGTATTTTCAAATGAAAATATTGCGTTTCTAGAAAAATACTTAGTCGATAATACAAATGTATGCATATATATATATGTAACTCTGACAGATAAAGTTAATAATTATAAATTTGTTTGTCATTGGTTTAATAAGTAAAAATAATGTATATATATATATATATATATATATATATATATATAAAGGTTGCGTACAGCATGATATTGTTCTGCATATTTTTACAGACAGCATATGCACGCTATAGACCATTTATTTATTTATTTTGGTGCGAATAGCTAATCCTTATTTAAAAATGTTAAGCACAGATGCAAATAACATTTAGTGCATACTTGTATAAAAATTAATAAATAGTTTGGCTATATTTGAACGAAAATATTATGTAATGGACTGATAATACACGGCTGTCCAAAAAAAAAAAAAAACATATAAATATAGGAATGGGGCATAGGAAAAAGAGGCAGTAGTAAATAAAAAAAAAAGTTTCAAGATGTTACTATCTCAAAATTTAATTAACAGTTTCTTGGATAAATATTTTTGTACACACAAACAGAATAATAATCTCTTGGCTAACATAAGTATATATAAAACAAACACACATTAGTAATTATTCGATAATGAATCATCAATCGATCCTTTTAAAAGGTTTTTAAACGGAAACTTCGTTCCGGTAAATCAACAATCATGCGGTAGTCCATCTGCTCCCAACAGAAGCTCCCGGTCATCTCTCCTCAAGAAATCTTAACACTTTCTCACCCTGCATATTGCACTGCAGGCAAATTATTGCAGCTTGCAATAATTTGCCTTTGGCTTTTTTGGGCCTTTGGACTTCGTTCAGCTATTGAAATACAGTTACATTTGCACATTACTTTTGTGGTTTTTGAGGATAACTCGCCTCTACATAAATCCAAAATTTTATTAAAATAATAATAATAATAAAAGATGATTTGCAAAACTAGTTACAACAATAGATAAAATAACTCAAAAAGTTTTTCTTACGGTACCTTTCAGGTCTTATAGTGGTAAATGCAATGGACAACACTTAAACAATTCTTATTACAATCTTTGTTTAACCAAGATTTCAGTTATTCTTAACATTCTCTAGGAAGCTTACAAAATTAATTAATGGAATTCAAATGAAAGATCCAAACAGCTGTAGATACTGTTAGTGTTAGCATGCTAAAACATTCGTGGATTGAATTAGAATATCGTCTTAATATTCTTCTTGCTACGAAAGGTTCTCATGTTGAAATTTAGTTATAGGCAGCAGAAAAAAAAAACTTTTTGAATTATTCTACTTATTGTTGTTATAACTAGTTTTGCGGCAGGAATATTCATACATATATATATATATATATATATATATATTAATAATCTGTACGGACCTTTTTGGAACACCATGTATTGCATTACAAATAATATTTTACTTTATTATTTTCGATTGGAATATAATAAACACACACGGAAATAAATAAATCATACTAAAATTGAAAATAATAGATATGTATGTCAGATGATCAAATACATTGCATGTGATAACGAAATATTCATAAGATAGTGCATTATGCATAAAAAGGATAGAAATTAAGAAGGTACATTTAAATTTAAATGTATTTGCATTGTCAGATTAAAATTACGTACATGATAACACTGTAGAAAAAAAACTGTGAAGTCACTAGAATTTTATTATCAAGCTGGGATTTCTAGAACTTTTTATGCAATGGCAGCAACAAAGATTCGTATAATAGAAACACGTTTGCACCGTAAATCAAAAAAAAAAAAAAAAAAAAATTAAGGGTACTAAGAATATTTTAGGCAACTGGGATGCATAGAACATTTTACGTAACTGTAACTTCGGTTACGGTAAAATTTTAGTAAAATTACATAACTTTTGCAGATGCTTTTGTAAAGCTACAGATTTTTGTAGCTTTACAAAATCTACTTTAGTAGATTTATATATTTTTTGTACAGAACAGATAAAATTGTAGTAAGCATACAGATTTCTATAACTTTAGATATTTAGAGTTAAAAATTTTTTGTACAGTATATGTTAAAACTTGTCATATGTCTAATATCTAAAAATAATAATTAGATCAATCATATAATCTCAGGTTACACAATTTATCGTCTCTTTCCTAGGCGTAAAAAGCATACAAATCTTTATAATTTTATGCCTGAAGAGTTATAGATTTTTCGTACAGTGTATGTTAAAACTTGACATATGAAACAAATAAATTTGAAATAATATCTAAAAAATAATAATTAAATAAATCAAGTAACTCTCATGTTATACGATCGGAAGTCTCTTTTCTAGACGTTAAAAGGTTCTATAACTTTAAACCTGTAGAATTACAGATTTTTTAAATTTATTTATTTTATTTATTTATTATTATTTTTTGTACAGTGTACGTTAGAACTGTCATATAATACGAATAAATTTCAAACAATATCTAAAAAATAAAAAGAATGTTGCCCAGTAAAACTGATGGCATTGAGCTCACAGGCTACGCATACTAATTGTATATTATAGCCTTATATTTTCAAGGGTTAATTCCATTTTTAAAAAAATTACGGGGGGGGGTAGCTCCCTCCACTTCTCCTTTTTATACTTAATCATTGAACCCCTTAAACTAATCACAGATATGATTTATCATATAAGAATTTGGAAAAAAACTGATAATTCTGCATGAAAAACCCATTTATATCAATTTAGAGGAGGGGCATGAACCCCCGTTCCCCCCTTTTAATACTTATCCAATGAACACCTAATACTAATCACGGAAGTACCTCATCAGAATGATCCTCCATCTGAATTTTGTACGAAAACTGATCATTCTGCATAAAAAAACTATTCATATACGCTAAGGGGAGTGGCATTAGCCCCCGTTCCCCCTGTTATATATATCGATTGAACTCCAAAAACTAATCAGGGAAGCGCCTTATCAGAATATACATACCTACAAAATTTCAAGTGAATCGGATATTTTTATCATGAGTTACGCACGTACATACATACAGACCAGGCGGGCACATAAGCGCTCAGGCTATACTAGCTTGTGAGCTAATAATTAGATAAATCATGTAACTCTCAGATTACACAATCGACCGTCTCTTTTTTAGACGTCAAAAGCATACATATTTTTATAACTTTACATTTAAAGAAGTACAGAATTTTTTTTTTTTTTTTGTACTGTGTAGTTAAAACTTGTCATATATGAAACAAATTCCAAACAATATCTAAAAAAAAAAATTAGATCAATCATGTAATTCTCAGGTTACGCATTGGTTGTATATTTTCTAGAAGTCAAAAGCATACAAATTTCAATAACTTTACGTCTGTAGAATTACTGATATTTTGTACCTTGAACGTTAAAACGTGTCATATGAAACGAATAAATTTCAAACAATGTCTAAAAAAATAATTAGATTAATCATGTAACTGTCAGGTTACAAGATCGATTGTCTCTTTCCTAGGCACCAAAACAGGTTCATAAAATATTCATATACACTGTAAAAATCTTATCCTAATTTGAACCAAATTTTGGAGCTCAATAGCTATAACAATAAGATAATGAACTCTTAAACCATCGTTTGGAGCTCCTGTTAAAGCATAGTTTCAAAGGTTGGAACGAGATTGAATTAGGAAGCCCAAATGGAATGTTAGTACGAGATTTCACCGTCTTATGGTGGCAGCTTCTGAACACCAAAATTTGGTTCAAAATAGGTCAAAAATTTTAACAGTATATATTGTGTGATAGAAACTCCCCTAACTCCTTAAAATATTCACAGGATAGAAACCCCTCACGTAAAATAGCAAATTCTCATACTTTACCAAGTCTCTTCGTATAAACTGGATAATTTTTTTGAACTTCTAAATGTAGGTTTCTGTAATTTCAAAGTCACATTTTCTTTTTATATTTTTTCCTGGATGATTTTCATATCAAAACCTTGTCTTAGTGTAACTTTTCCTTCTTAGCTTAACTTTAACCAATTTCGGGGGGGAAAGTACCAGGCATTTTCTCTTAGGCGACCTTTTTACAAGCATTGCCCATGTAGGTTATGTCAATCATGTTACTCTCATCCGAGGAAATATTGCACTATAATTGTTTAATTGTCTATATTCATGGTTGACACTTATTGCCGTCTAGTAACAGCTGTATATCATTTGCTATTATCTATCATTAAATTTTTCATCATTTTTCCTTCTTTTCATATATAGTAATAAAAATAATATACCATTATTTTTAACACTTACCTACATAAAAGAGAAGTACTTATGAATTTGGCTTGTCTGACAGTTTGTCTGTTCCCTTTCTCGCAGAAATGTTAGTTGGATTACTATGCAGTTCGTGAGTATTACTGCTGAGTTTTACTAAGGAATGATAAGTATTTAAAAAATAGTGTGCCGTACTTGCAGTGGATTTACTGGGGCATTCAAAATAATTTCTTTACATTATGGTCTACGGGGGAAAAATCATTTGCACACATTTTAGTGATGTTATACTATTTTAAAAGTATTGAAAACGATGTGCATCACTGAAATTAACTACACGATTACTATAGAAAAGGTCATTAATAGCATTTATGGTTTATTTACAGTAACGCACAAACGAATTCAGTTGTAGTGCTTTCGGTCTATGGGCAATAATTGCAGTAAATGCATTTTTAATTTTTGCATGCGTTTTTAAATGTAGTTATTGTTTTACTAATTAGTTGATGTGTATAAATTATAGCGATCATATGATGACCTCAGACGCCAATGGATACAAGTAACAAAAATTCGATTTGGAGTAAATTGAGCCAAAGATAATTGATGTTAAATTTGAACATTAATAGTAACTGATAGAATTAAAATCGGAAATAGC
Source organism: Maratus speculifer (assembly GCA_964019185.1). Classification (NCBI taxonomy): domain Eukaryota; kingdom Metazoa; phylum Arthropoda; class Arachnida; order Araneae; family Salticidae; genus Maratus; species Maratus speculifer. The sequence continues at coordinate 109,215,821 of OZ025303.1, read as the reverse complement.
TGCTTATTCCATTGTGGTCTTTTAACTCTTATTTTAGTAACTATAAAAAAAAGAGTAGAGTACAATTTTCTTTAAATTTATAATTAATCAATATTGATTATTATTCGGCAAAAGTGGTTTATCTCTAGAATGCAGCATATAAATAGAAAATCACATTTCTTTACCTGAAAAAAGAAAAGCATATTTCCAGGTCATCTGTGCGCTTAGATCATTTTTTTTCAGTTTTGTCACTTATGCCCTTTGACTTTTGGGATCCTCATACCCAGGTCTGCAGAAAAGTATTTTTGCTTATTTACCGAGATTGTTGAAGGAATGTTTTCAACTATATTATACGTTTCTAGCTTAACTACATTTTCGTATTCTATTTAGTGCACACACTAATATTCACGTATATGATATACAGGGCTTCAAGAAGAAAAAATGTTTCACAGTGTATAATATTTTGAAAATTTCTTCTTAGTATAGAACTTATTTTCGGAAATTATGTTAAGAAAAGTCATTTATATTTTCTTTTTCTAATAACATAAACGATTGTTTTCGAATCAATTCTTATAATAATTGATTCATAATAAAGTCTATTTCAAATTACTTTATAATTATTATTTTTATTGTTATTATTATAGGGTTGTTTTTAGCTACAGAATTCTCCTAAACTTTCAGTCTTAAGTAGTATATTCTTTTAATGTTTGAATACAAGTTTTTTTACTTCCAGTAATTTCTCCTAAGGGAATTTCGTATTCCATGTTTGTCAAATGCAAATTTTCCTGTTTAAATCCTTTTTGAGGAAAAGATATCAAAAATCTTTATTAAAAGACCTTTTGCCTGCATACTTTAAAAATGTTACGTCAATCCTAACGTATTCATTTGAGGAAATATTGAACTAAATTGAGATAATAACTACTCGTCATTATTTATTCTTTTCGAAAATTAGTATTAGTATACAACTCAACATTATTTATTGTTTTTAAAATTTATTGTTAGTTTGTCTTCGATCTCTTGTTATCAGCATCGAGATTTTAGAGGTTTCTCATAACATGTCTATTAATAGTGATTTTGTACCATTACCTTTTTATGGATGTATCGTGCTTTAACCTTAAATATGTTTTAAGGACGCTATACCCAATGTCGTTGATCGTTAGGAAACCTTAAAACAGATTTGAGCATTCGTAGAATAAATTTAATTTTGAACTCTTATTCTAAAACTCCCGCAAAAATATCCTTAAAGAATTCATATGTATCTGTGTGAAAGAATTGTGTAAATATCCATGAACTATTCGAAAAAATGAAACTGTCTACTTAGATTTTCATTGTCATTTCTATTATTTAAAATATTAAATTAATATGTATTTTTAATTACCGCAAATTTTACTACATTTAATCATTTGCTTTAAAATATACTTAAAAACATAATGAAACAATAATTTAGTTATTTGAGGGAATTTGAAAAAATATTTCATTGTTAAAACAAAGAAAATCATTTTTCTTAGAAATATACTCGAGTTTATTTAATATTAAAAAACTTTAAATCTGAAACGGTTATACAAAAATTTTTGAGCATATTTGAAATTTACGGTCTGTTCTCTAAATATCAAAATAATATTAGATTTCATTATTTTTTATGGGAATATTTTATATTAGATTAAATTTTAACAAAATTATTCAATTAATAAATAAATCATAAAAGTAGAAATTGTTGTGATTTATTTAGTAATTGAATAATTATGCTAAAACTTAATTTAATGTAAAAAATTATTATAAGAATTTAATATAAGAATTAATTTGATATTTCCAATTTTTACGTGATACAATTCACCTATATAAAATAATTTAAATAAAAAAGTAACAAGTTTTTCAAGACACTATACATTTCAATTACAACACTTAAGTAACTTCGCACGGTAATCTGATATATTTCAAAGCACCATACTATCTAATTAGAACACTGAATAATTAAAGTAATATCTTCTAATTAAGTTTATCTGTGGAAACATTTCGAATATTTAAAATTTATCTGGGTTTTTCCCAGAGCATGATTTATTTAAATTAGAACACTGAATATTTTAAAACAAGTTAACGTGTGGAACGTGATATTTGATGCCTCGGTTAAACTAAAGTGATTCCTCACATCCTGTCTTGATGTGACATTTAATTCACGGATCAATGAATGGAGAGCAAATTTGTTCAGAAAATCCATTTTCAATTGTTTTGAATTATTTGGAAATATTAGTTTAAAACACTTTTTTTTTTGCTGAAATCTGGAAACTGATCGCGAAGAAATGTGCATTTTAAAAAGTATCTTCTGTAGTCACTTCCTGTGTATTGAATTTATCAAGGAGAAAAAAAAACTTGATTTGAAAAAATAAAATAAAATAAAACTTATTTATTTGAACATTTAAATCGACCAAGTGCGAATGTTATTCGTGGACAAAGGGTTCCGTATAATAAGTATATTAGTTAGTATCTGTATTATTATATGTATATATATATATATATATATATATATATATATATATATATATATATATATGTATGTATATATATATATTTAATGTTATTAAATGAATAATAAGACTTTATAAAAAAAATTCAATGTAGATTTGGATATAATTAATCTTGGTTAATTATAGACAATTATTTTCGAAAATCATTATGAACAATCGTTTTATACTACCGCGATGATAGGTACCTCGAGCATCCCTCTACTTCCTTGCTGAAACTGTGTAAACTACCATTTTAAATTACAAATGTCGTAAAAAAAAATAATTCAATTAAATGAAAATGATTATGCCCAGCATTAAATCATTAATATAATTAATTAATGTTATTATGAAATTAAATCGTTGTAATTCTGAAATTAAAAATAACTTCTCTATAATTAAATGTTTGTAATACATTGCTGCTAAATTAAGGAATTTAAACAAAATATTATATACATTTAAAAATGTGTAGTAATGTTGTAATAATTATATGTATTAATGTCCGTATATGTCTATGCATTTACTTTATGACTTTATTTATGTTTAGGCATTTAGAAATAATAATAATTATTATTATTTGCTTATTTCTCTTTGCGCCGTTTGCGATTCTTTTATTTTAAACGTATGTTTCACTAAAGAATAATGTGCAATAAAGCGCAAAAGTATTAGAATGTTGTCATATAAGTTAAATTTTACTGCAATACGGTACTTTCTAAAAATCTCCAAAAACTCTTCCTCAGCCTATTGTGATATGAATATATGAATATGAATAGTAGTTAAAAAAATTGTTATTTTTTATACAATGAAATATTTACATTAATTAATCTATTTAGATAACTAGTGTTAATGTTATTAACGTAAAAGAATTTAAAAAAAACTAGTGTTAATGTTATTAACCTAAAAGAATTTAAAAAAAAAACTGAAAAAAAAATTGGACCCGAAAAGGTTAAATAAAAGTAATAACTTTTGAAGAAAATTAATTCAGAAATTGCATAATTAAATATAAAAAATATTCACATTTTGTACAATTTCACATTCCGTAAAAGGTGTTAACATTCAGACGAATGATTTAGAAACAAGCGGTGTAATTTACACCTTTAAAGTTATGAATAACAAATTAAAATATTTGGCCGTGAAGGAAATATTTGAAAGGTGATCCGTGCATTCAACGCTGTTTTTTTTTTTTTTCTTTCTGGAAGATACATTTCATAACGTTAGAATTTCAAATTTTACATCGGTCATATATCACGTTTGTAATTCTAACTCGTTCTCTTTCCTAGAAAGTTTACATGCATAAAAATGTATAGTAAGAAGCATCGAGATAACTTATAATTACTTATGTTTATGCAAAGAGATAGTTGTCTGGCGTGTCTATGAATAAATATTTGAAAAAAAAAATGTTTCTGTTTCTTGGAAAAAAGACAGATGAAGATGATCTGAAAAATAAATTTTTGTAGCTACAATAAAACATGTTGTACGTTGAAGATGTAATGCATACATTAGAAAATTTTGAACGCTTATTATTATTTTTTTTTCTCAGAAATAGTTAGACATTTTGAATAATTATTTTCATTTTCTTTTATTTTGCACGCTGATCTAGAATTTTCCGTTGAGTTTCAAGATGGATTATATACAAAGTATTTAATTTATGTAAGAAACTCAGCGGCGTTTACGAGTTTAGAAGTGAATTTTTTTTTTTTTTTTTTTTTTTTCAAATATCGTTTATAAGCCATTTGCGGCTTTTACGATTTTGGATAATCTTTTAAGAGCATAAAATTTTACTTTACTTTCTACGAGAAATATTTCATAACGTTAGAATTTCAAGTTTTGCATCGGTCATACATCACGTTTGTAATTCTAACTCGTTCTCTTTCCTAGGCAATTTACACGCATAAAATGCATTGTAAGAAGCATCCCGATAACTTGTAATTACTTATGTTTATGCAAAGAGATAGTTGTCTGCGGCGTGTCTATGCATAAATATTTGAAAAAAATTTATGTTTCCTGTAAAAATAAATTTTGTTGCTATAATTAAACATATTGTACATTGAAGATGTAATGCTGCATACATTAGAAATTTTTGAATGCTTATTATTATCATTTTTCTCAGAAATAGTTATGCAATTTGAATGATAACAATTGATTGCAATGATAATGATTGCAATTTTTTATTTTACTTTACATGCTGATCTAGAATTTTTCGTTGAATTTCAAGATGGATTATATTCAAAGTACCGTAGTTTATGTTTTTTTTTTTTTTTTTTTTTTTTTTTTTTTTTTTTTTTTTTTTTTTTAAGTACCTTTTTTAACCCATGTGCGGCGTTTAAAATTTTGGATAATCATTTCTGCGCATGAAATTGGGATAAAATAAAAATTCCGTGTATTTTATGTAATCCATGTTAGTTATTCCGTGTCAACGTTGTATTTTTCCCTTTCTACGAGATGCATTTCATACCGTTAGAATTTCAAATTTTGAATCGGTCATATATCATGTTTGTAATTCTAACTCGTTCTTTCCAAAAAAAGTTTACACGCATAAAATGTATTGTAGGAAGCATCGCGATAACTTGTAATTACTTATGTTTATGCAAAGCGATAGTTGTTTGGCGTGTCTATGCATAAATATTTGAAAAAAATTTCTGTTTCCTGGAAAAATAAACTTTTGTTGCTGCAATTAAGCATATTGTACATTGAAGATGTAATGCATACATTAGAAATTTTTGAATGCTTATTATTTTTTTTTCTCAGAAATAGTTATGCAATTTGAATGATTATTTTCTTTTATTTTACTTTACATGCTGATCTAGAGTTTTTCGTTGAATTTCAAGATGGATTATATTCAAAGTACCGTAGTTTATGGAAGAAACTCAGAGTTTAAAAGTTAATTACGAATTTAAAGTTAATTTTTTTTCAAGTACCCTTTTTAAACCACGTGCGGCGTTTAAAATTTTGGATAACCATTTTTGCTCATAAAATTGGGATAAAATAAAAATTCCGTGTATTTTATGTATTCCGTGTCAACGTTGTATTTTTTCCTTTCTACGAGATACATTTCATAACGTTAGAATTTCAAATTTTGCATCGGTCATATATCACATTTGTAATTCTAACTCGTTCTCTTTCCAAAAAAGTTTACACGCATAAAATGTATTGTAAGAAGCATCGAGATAACTTGCAATTACTTATGTTTATGCAAATAGATAGTTGTCTTTCGTGTCTATGCATAAATATTTGAAAAAAGTTTCTGTTTGCTGGAAAAGAGACAGATGAAAACAATATGAAAAATAATTTTTTGTAGTGACAATGAAGCATATTGTACATTGAAAATTTAATACATAGATTAGAATTTTATGTATATATATATATATATATATATAATAAATTTTTTAAAAAAGGAAAAAAAAACTTTTATTTATTCAAATTTCAACATGTTTTGTTTGCATCTTACGGCGACATTTTCAAGAAAATATATAATAAAAATTCTTTCGCATAAAATTTTTTTAATTGAAAACTACTAAACAAAAACAAACTAGTCGTTGGGGGCCACCGTAATACTTACCCATCATATATATGCATATATAATTGCTGTATTAATGAGTTGCTGATGAATCTCTTTCGATAAATTGTACAACACGCCTAACTACTCAAGTAGTACTGAATTGCGAAAAAGAAACATCCTTATAACTCCAAAAATAATAATCTTATTAACTAACAATTTATTGTGTTGGATTAAGCGTCTCATTTACAATTAAAATATATCTTTGAATTGAAATTTGAATGAAATACAGGGTCATGAAAAATCGAAGAATGTGGAAAACAGGATTACAAATACCTCGGCATAGTTCCGGATAATCGAGGTTACTGATATTAAATAGCCTTCGTCCCATTCTTACATACTAAGTACATACAAAATTTCAAGTCTCTATCTAAATTTGTTCAGGAGATAGAGCGTTTACAGGCAGACAGACAGACGGCTGGCAAATTTTTTTTTTCTAAAAATATGTTTTTCGAAATCTCCAGTGTTGAAAACGTGTAAATCCGTCAAAAAATTTTTTTCGATTTTCAAAACGATTTCAAGACTTACCCTATACTACGTATGATGGGTAAGTAAAATGGATTATCATTGTTCATTTACGTAATGAAATTTTATTATTTTTTATAGCATCGTAAAGTGATTTATTGATGAAAGTGTTATGTTATAATATATTTGCTCAGAAAACTATTAGTAAAGCAAACATATAAGCTAGTCAGATGTAGCAAGCCGAAAACTTTCTCCTATCTTATACATGCTAATATTTCCTAAAAAAAAGCAGCATAGCAGTGCCCCAGTTAGGTTGTTTACACTAAAATGTAGTCAGCAGCAACTTATGTCAACTTCTAAGTGAATCTGAAGTTTGATGAAAATCCGTACATTATTTCTTGAGATATAGCTATTGTGGAAATTGAGAATAAATCTGCATAGAAACGCCACCTGTTGAGCGATATGCACAAAAAACTAATCACCTCCAATTTATGTTAAGGTCAAACTTAATCTAAAGTTTTGTGAAATTCTGTGAATTAATTGTTGAGATAAAGTGTCCGTAAAAATTTTTGTTACATACACATTCACTTAGTGAAAGTGTCACCGACAGACTTACAGACAAACATTTTCTAAAAACCATCAAATCGTGTCGAAACGTATAAATCCGTCGAAAACCGAAAATCGATTTTTTTTTTTTTTTTTTTTTTTTTTTCAGAAATCCAATACATCCAATACTCTTTTCTGAAAAACGTAGAAGAAAGTAAAAACATAAAAATTTTTCAGACTTATTGCCTTGCTATTACTAGCAATATTTATATATGTATACTTCTCAATAGAAGCCTGTTACAAATTAAAATGACCATTTGTGGGCATGAATTATGATCACGTTCATATACGTGATTATTTTTATTAAAACATCTGTTTTCAAGAACTCTAGGTTTTGCTTATGAATTTTATTTTTTAAAACTTTTTTATGAGTTTTAATCTTAAAAATAGGCAAGAAGACAGCTGCACATATCATCCCATCATAGAATGGACGCTAAAATTTTAGAATTAGACAGGATTCGGTTAACATATTAAACTGCTATTTGTCTGTCAATTCATGTCTTAGTACCAACATCTGAAGACTCAATTTTAGATATTGGTCGGTAGGTTTATCATTGTGTTTTCTGTACCCAAATTATGAAAACATGAAGGACTGGGAGCAGGAAAATGCAATGATAAACCTGTCTGTCAATCTCTAAAACTGGCTTTGCAACTGTTTTCAACCAAGATATGAATTTACAGACCAGTTGCAATTTAATACATGAGTCGAGTTTTAATTAATGATATGTAGCATTTTTTAAATATATATATATATAAATATGAAAGAAAAAAAATAAAAATATGCAAAATGTTCATCTGCATCTTAAAAAGATGATGAAGGCAAATGCTGTTCAGCAAGGAGAGGGCTTAAAATAATTTTCTTTAATTAAAATAAACTAAACTTAGCTGCAAAGTATTAAACGAAAAAAACTTTAACTCGCCCTTTTTCTCTAAAACCTTTCTTTTTTTTTAAATTTTGTAATTGACTTGCATTTTAGGAGTGAAACTTCGGCAAAAGTAGGAACTTGAACAATTTTTCCGAAAATTACATACAAGTTTTGTTAATCCATCGTGCTCTGAATATTTTTGCTTCAAATAATGCTAAAATGGTATTCATCAAAATAATTAAAACTACTTTAAGTGTATAATTACCATCCGATAACTATGCGTAAATTGACATTTTAAAAACTGAATTTCAGATACTTAGGATCCAAATAGTTTTTTTTTTCCTTATTTTAAATGAGGGAAATCTGAATCATAAAGAGAAAATATCATATCTAAAACAAAAATGTTTAAAGGATTGTTTTGGAAAGTGATTGTTTTGATGTGATCACATTCACGAACTTTACGAGCGACAAATTTTTCAGCCCATTTTAACCCCAACTTTTTCGCGTTCAAAGAGAAAAAGGTTACAATTGTCTTGGAAAATGTTGGAGGAAAAATAGGAAAACCAGTTCTACTAATACCAGTCGTTAATATTTATCGCCTATTCGTATCAATCACTTATCTCTGATTCGTTGAAATGTTCGATGTTGGATGTAAAGTCTCGGCTAGCGGAGACTTTTTTGAACTGTGGAAAAAAGTTGGGGAACATTGCTGTTTGCTATCACACTGGGTGTTGGAGGGATATTTCGCGAAAAGTTGGAGGAAGACAAGTGTTGGCTCAAAAGTCTCGCGAAATGTTGGTGAATCTGATAGCAGCTTAAATTAGTCGATCAATCGAGGACATCAATATCAACGTCTAAACAAAGCTTTCTCTTCTAACGAACATCTCTAGGCTTATATATATATGTGTGTGTGTGTGTGTGTGTGTGTGTGTGTGTGTGTGTGTGTGTTATATATATTGGTCGCATTCATAGATTGTATTGTATAGTTTTTACAAGGAAAACAAGTAAGGTCCTTGTGTTAAAGGAGTCACGGTTTCCCATTCTGTTGCAACATTTAGGATATATTTGGCATTGTACTAGATTAGCGATTCACAAACTATATTGATACACTACCCCTCGACCCATCTAAAATAAGGGTAGATATCAGTATGAAAATTGTTTTATGAACACTATAAGTATTCGGTTATCCTAGACTACGAAAATAGTAAATTTGCGTACGAAGAATACACTATCAAAAAAAGCGAGAATTTATAATCCCAATTTGCATAAATGGAATATTAATTAAAACAACACACAAACTAGAAAGATGATTAAACATGCATTATAATTTTCATTTAAACGTAACTTTACAAGCATTGAAATTTCTGGCCCAGTTGTTTACCGATGAGGGCATCTATAATCAGGATTAAAACTGGTTAATTTTAACTTTAAGACACTTTCTGCACGCAGTTTCTTTCTGTATTCCTTTTTTAAAAACAGCAAAGTAGAAAATCACATTTACACAAGTATTTCGTGTTGAAACAAATCAAAAGCTTCAAAACTTACAAAGATATTTCTCGATATTCATCTGATATATTCATCAAAAAAGAAATAAAAGATTAGCCCTTAAAATATTATTTGCTGTTCAAATTATTACATTTTTAAAACAGATAAGAAATAAAAAATGCATTTTTTTTTTTTTTTTTTTTTTTTTTTTTTACTGTAATATAAGCAAACACTTGGGTCATTTTTGTCACATTCACACAGTAGTTAAAACCTACACGTCCAAAGTATTTAAATGTAGCAATGCTATTTATACTTGTCAATTCATCTTAAAATATTCATTTAATCGCAGTAAATTTTTGAAATATTTATCGGGTTTGCGATGTAGACAACTCAACAGATTAATGTACGGGAAGTTATTATATATAAACTCTATTTAACAATTTATACGTACGTTTTATTTTTTTAACACTGTGAAACTGATTAGTAATGACTTCATACATCTTGACAATCTTTCAAAGTAAGTAAAAAAGATCGGGAATTGAACAAAAAACCTATGACTTAATTTGCCAATTCTCTTCCAGTTGAAATCTAATTGAGCTTTGATTGTTTAAAATAATATAGAAACTTCTTATTTCTCACGCATTTAAAATTGAAAATCCTAAATACAGCTAAAAATAATGGCTAAAAGATTCAACTTGAAGAAATGCTAACATCAGACGATCTACTTATAACAACGACTAAATACCTACACTTTAATAAAAATGTAACGTGTCATTTCCGCATGAAAATAGATAAAATATGTACACTAAAAAAAAAAAAAAAAAAAAAAAAAAAAAAAAAAAAAAAAAAAAACGGTCGATTTTACGGAAATACTTTTAGTAATCTGGACGCCAGTACAATTTACTGTTTTTAACGGACAAAATCCCGTAAATTCCAGGAAAATACGAAAAACTTTCTGGAGTTTTCGGAGATTTTTCCGTTAAAAAACAATAAATGGTACTGGCGTCCAGATTACCGTATTTCCGTAAAATCATCCTTTTATTTTGCTATCTTTTACACTGTAACACAATTTAATAAAATATATGTCTTATTCTCTACTCTGAGTTTTGAAATATTTTAATTTCAAATTATTTCCGTTTCTTATGGCATGTTGAATTTACATCGTTGTTTGGGATTTTCTCTTAATAAGTACTCGCAGACGGAAAACGTGTACAAATCTCTGTTTAAAAGTTTGTTTATGCATGGAATGCGTTCTATAGGTGGTGTAATTTCCTTGAAGTATGAAAATAAAAACAGTGGGGAATCATAAGTCTGAAAATGTCTAGTCAATACTTCACTACGTAACAAAAAAATGCGGCAATTAAATAAAATAAATAATTAGGTGCTTTTTCTAAAAATATTCCATCTTTTAAATAGTCTGCGTAATTTTAAGCAGAAGGCATGTTAAATGATGCAATCTATATGTAAGAAGTTATTCAGTATAATGCATTCAATTTTAAATTAATTTCATTAAATTTCAAAAATATGGCTACCAAGGTAAAAGAATCTTCCAGTTATAGACTCATAAATAACAGTTTTCAGGTCTAGAGAATAAATAATAATAATAATAATAATAATAAACGCAGAATGATAAGAAATAATTTTATTGCATCAAAAACATACCTATGAAGGTATTTTTTTTTTTTTTAATTCTGGCCTACTAGTAAATGGCTTAAAAATTGATTACAAAATTCCGCCTTTGTGTTGTAAAATTAGGTTAAGTTATGTAAAATAAAATAATAAAAAAATCATCGTTTAAATTGTATCTATGCAAATCAAAAATAACAAAATACGTTTCTTTTCTCGTTCGATTGCAGTAACAGGTGAAGGTTTATCTTATCAGTAATTGCAAGGAATTTTATATGAGCTAACATAACTAATCAATGAATAAATAATCAATTACAAAATGAAAAAGTATGCAGTGATGTTTTTTTAATTGCTGCCATATTGCAAGCATTTTTTTTATAAGAAAATATCTAGAGAAATATTTATCAGAGAATTTAATTGCCTTGAAACATTTCAACAGAAGTTTTTCTACTATTTCGCTTGCCAGAAAAAAGCGTAGGATTACTTTTTATATGAAGAAGAAATACCAGTAAAAAATGAAAGAAAAGTTGATTTTTTTAAAAAGAAGTAACAGGTGAAAGTTCTCTGAATCAGTTAGTTTTCAAATCACCTTGAAGATGTTCTTTTTGTCTACCTTCGAAGTGCATACGTGACCAATCACCATGCAGCCCCAGTTTAATGTCTACAAGCTCAAAATTTATTCTGAACGCGTTCATTCCAGCTGTTTTATTTTGTCTGTTATGAAATGTTCTTGAGGTTTTGGATCGAATTATGTATTCTTTAATAGAATTTGGTGATTATAGTATTATTTTACACTGTACACTACACCCACTCAACAACTTGACGGGTGATCTATCAGAGAAGGGTTAACGGTCATTTTCCATTCATGCAGTTTTTCGTTTCATATTGGAGTGTAAATTGATCTCAAAAAGTACTTATTTATCGATCCAATTTTCCGTGGCTAGTATTTATTGGAGGTACTCTCTGTTACTATAGGTGGAAATTACCAAATTTTGTAAGATGCCAGTAGTTCCTAAATCCAGTCGCCCCAGGGCTTAATTTTTAAGAAAAATTTAAAAACAAGGAGAAAAAACGTCAATTTCGTTAAAAGATCGCAGAAAAAAAACTAATTATACCAAAAGATTAAAGATAAAAAAAAAAAAAAAAAAAAAAAAAAAAAAAAAAAAACGACTATTTTTAAAGAATCGCTGAAAAAATTTCGCCAAATGATCGCAGAAAAAACGCAATTTTAGTAAGAGGACAGTTAAAAACATGCGATTTTCGTTCGAGAAATGCAAAAAAAAAAAAAAAAAAAAAAAGTCTGATTGTCGCCAGAGGATTGCAGAAAAAACGCAATTTTCGTTATATGATTGCGAGAAAAAACGCAAAATCCGCATAAGGATGGCAACTTAGATGCTGAAAATTAATGGCGAAGTCAAAAAATGTAGTCGTCACATGGTGACTAGCGACCGCCAATCTGCATCTATATCTATTACACAATCCGTCACGGTGTGGGTGACTCTCATACATCTAAATTAGCTATATATTTAAGTGAGTTAAAGCTTGAGGTTTAAAATTATCTATTTGAAAAACATTATTACGAAAACGTTACAACATTCTTGCAAACCTTTATGCGAGATCTCTACCCAATCCGAGGATTATTTATTCCACCAAGGATTATCACCGAGGATTCCCGGCCTTTTTAAAATTGTAACTGCCATGGAAATACCTTTGCACAACATATCTCTCTTTAATCCTATACCTGTTTACAGCATATGAAATACTTCTGGTGGCTACTTTCTCAAACAGTAGAGAAATTTGCAATTTGCACGTTGTTCTTTAAAAGCCACATTTGCTTTCAACGAATTAAAACTAGAGTTGAATTGCGTACATCGCTTTCAGGAACCTCTGTTCTGCGGACGTACTTCATGCTCTCTGCATTTCATGTTATATGTGCCTCTGCTTCATCATAAAATAACTCCTGCCTACTGCATTCCGCACTGAAGATACTAGAATGGTATCTCACCTCAGAATCTTTGTTAAGTTTTATGAGTCTTTGTTTATCGCTATTTTTTTTTTAACTGATTTGTCCGAATGATTGTATCTTTATTTACTATAGAAATTTCTTCACACTCTTTGCTAAATGTATGTTAACTTTATCGTTGTCATGCTTTGAAGACTGATATAAATATACTAAAAAGGTTTTGCATATTATCGTCCATTAAGCAGTAAATCTTTTCACATTATTATTGGCATAATAAATGACACAATTAATGAGTGAAATCAAACTAACAGCTAATTTTTTACGTCATTTGTTGCACTTATAAGAACATTTTGAGCATTCAGTTTAAATTGACACGCGCAAAAAGTCAGATTTAAAAGCCAATTGAAGCTTAGTTTATACAAAAGAACTAAAAAGGAAAAAGCAAAAGATTTATTTAATGCTTTTGATTTGAATTTAAACTGGTTTTACTATATTTTAGGAGAAATTTTAACCGTTGAATTTCCACATCTTTGCGCCAATAGCTTTGAGTTAATTATTTAAAATTAATTATAAACATTTTTAATGTAACCAGAATCACCAATATCGAATTTCGTCATCTTGATAAGCAAGAAATTAATCATGCTGGGTGATAATAAAATCGTGTACTACAAGCAATTCTTGAACCCTATTTCAATATTGTTACTCTTTTAATTATAAATATTTACATTTTACTGTGATTTATGCAATTTAAATTTAATACTCAGTAGATAATAAAATTGAAAAAAAGCTAATTTAAAAATTTTTTAATGCAAATAAGTTTGTTGTTTTTTAAATATAGTTAACTGATTTGGAAATTTATTTTATTATTTATGTAAACAAGAACACTTTTGTTAAATTTATGCCTTTCAAAAAATTTTATAATGTAGTTTTTCTCTTTTCCTAGTTTTTGAATATATTTTCTTTTTTTTTTTTTTTTTTTAATTATAAATTTTTTTTCTCAAATTTCTTTCCAAAAGTGATGATTTAAAGCCAAATTTATCAAATTTCTCAGTGTAATATTGTATCTCAAAGTCGTTTTCACGTTTTCTCAACACTGCATCTAATACACATTCATAATTAAAAATAAAACAATGAAAATCAGGTACCAAATCGGATTAAGTGCACAATAAACGAATGAAGGTGGCAGAATTTTTGCGAAAAATCATTAAATTTCAACAATAATTTGCTTTAAATTTTATATACAGTAGAAAATAAGTTTGAAAAAGGCTGATTTAAATAGTTTTAAATGCAAATCCGTTTGAATTTTTTTAAATGCATGCAACTAATTTCATCATTTATTGATATTTTCAATGTAAATAATTTTATCAATTTTGTCACATGTGTAAACCAGACCAATTAAGTTAAATTTATGCCTTTCAAAGATTTGTACAATGTAGTTTTTCTATTTTTTTTTTTTTTTTTTTTTTTTTTTTTTGGTTTGGTTTGAATATTTTTTTTAATATTTTTATTTATGCTATCAATTTCATTTTTCTCAAATTTATTTCTTAAAGTGACGATTTGGAATCGAATTTATCAACTTTATTTCAAAGTCGTTTCCATGTTTTCTCAACGCTAAATCAAATCCATTTTAACAATGAAAAATAAAACAATGAAAATCAGGTTCCAAGCCGGACCAAATGCACCAGAGACGAGTGAAGGCTCCAAAATTACTGAGGAAAATCACTAAATTTGAACATTAATTTTCTTTTTACATACAGCAGAAAATAAGTTGGAAAAAGGCTGATTTAAATAACTTTTAATGCAAATCTATTTTATGTAAATGTATGTAACTAATTTGATAATTTATTTTACCTATTAGATATTTTCTATGTAACTAATTTGATCATTCTTGTCACTTCTGTAAATAAAAACAATTCAGTTAAATTTACGCCATTTAAAAATGTGTATAATGTAGTTTTTCTATTTTCCTGGTTTGAATATATTTTCTATACTATCAATTTCCCATTTCTCAAATTTCTTTTTAAAAGTGACGATTTGGAATCGAATTTATCAACTCTATCTCAAAGTCGTTTCCATGTTTTCTGAACACTGAATCAAATCCACTTTCACAATGAAAAATAAAACAATGCAAATCAGGTTCCAAGCCGGACCAAGTGAACTAGAGACGAGTGTAGGTTCCAAAATTATTGAGAGAGACCATTAAATTTGAACATTAATTTCCTTTTTACATACAGTAGAAAATAAGTTAGAAAAAGGCTGATTTAACTAATTTTTAATGCAAATCGATACGAATTTTCTAAGTAACTAATTTGATCAATTTTATATCTTTTGTAAATCAAAGCAATTCAGTTAAATTTTCGCCTTTTAAAAATGTGTATAATGTAGTGTTTCTATTTTCCTGGTTTGACTATATTTTCTATGCTATCAATTTCATGTTTCTCAAATTTCTTTCTAAAAGTGACCATTTTGGAATTGGATTTATCAACTTTATCTCAAAGTCGTTTCCATGTTTTCTCAACACTTAATCAAATCCACTTTCACAATGAAAAATAAAACAATGAAAATCAGGTTCCAAGCCGGACCCAGTGAACCAGAGACGAGTGAAGGCGGTAGAATTATTGTGAATAATCATTACATTTTAACAAAAATTTGCTTCAAATTTTATGTACAATAAGAAATAAGTTAGAAAAAAGCTGATTTAAATAGTTTTTAATCCAAATCTATATGATATTTTTTAATGTACATAACTAATTTTATCATTTATTTTATCTATTTCATATTTTCAATGTAACTAATTTGATCAATTTTATCACATCTGTAAATAAGAACAATTCAGTTAAATTTAAGCCTTTTAAAGATTTATAATGTAGTTTTTGCTAATGTAGATGATAATGCAGTTTTTCCTATTTCCCTGGCTTGAATATATTTTCTAAAATGTTTTTTTTTTTTATGCTATTAATTTCACATTTCTCAAATTTCTTTCTAAATGTGACCATTTTGGAATCGAATTTATCAACTTTATCTCAAAGTCGTTTCCATGTTTTCTCAACACTGAATCAAATCCACTTTCACAATGAAAAATAAAACAATGAAAATCAGGTTCCAAGCCGGACCAAGTGAACCAGAGACGAGTGAAGGCTGCAGAATTATTGTTAAAAATCAATGTAGCACAATCCAGTTAATGTGGCGGAGCCTGTAAACATTGCAACATTCTGGAAGAAGGTCAGATTGGATTTTTTTTTATTTTGTTGGCAAGTGTGAAGGTCGGACGAAGAGTCAGTTGGAGGATTTCCATTCTAAATTTGCAGGTCAGAGCTCGTTCACCTGTATTTTGATTTTCTCCGTCTGGTTCAGAGAGTACTTCGGTGACTCAGGGCTAACTTTAGTAACGGAAGGAATCTTCCTCTAATTTATTTACTGCTAACATTGTGATCTCTTTACACGGATTATAAATAAAACATCATTTACTCAATAATTAAATAATTTAATTAAAATGTATAAACAAATTTATACTTTGAAAAACAATGTTGATTTACAAAATAAATAAATAACTAAATTAATTAATTAAAATAAATAAATAAATAAATAAAAACCGAAAGAAAAATAATTTAAAAGAAAAAAAACCGATAGTATGGATAGTAAAATTATAATTTTTGAAAAGCTGTTATTTCGGATACATTTAAGTTAAAGTTTCATCCATTTATGATTTTGGACGATAATAATTAAATAAATGAACGTTGATAACAATAATCATCATATTTAATTATTTTTTCCATTTAAAAAATGCGTCATGATATTTTAATTAAATTAATAATATCATTAATAAATGTAGAAATTCGGTTACCATTCTAAGCTCATCTTACTCTGAGAATTTTTGTTACTGTAAGATTAGTGTATTTTAAACAGTTTACATATAATATTTATCAGTAATATTATTTGAAACACTGATAATTTTGATGAACTTTGTATTGTTTGTTCATTTCCACTACGCTATCTTTATGTTTGAAACTCTTGCATTTTTACCTTAATATATTAAACACATTGTAAAAAACAAAAAAATCTCCATTTTTTTTTTACGTAATGTTGCAGAAATCTGCATGCTTACTAAGATTTTATCTGTACGCTACAGAAAAAAAAGTAAATTTACAAAACTAGTTTTTGTAAATGTATAGAAATTTGTAGTTTTGCAAACAAATCTACTAAAATTATAGTAATCTTACAAAAATTTTATGATATGTAACCCGGGTTGTAGCTACATAAAAACTTTTAGGTACCCCAGTTTTCTAAAGCTTTCTTAGTAATCGTACAGATTTTTTAAAAATCTATTTACAGTGTAACCATATCTGTTGCATGCATTTTTGCTTTTGTCGTTACATAAATAATTCCTGGAATCCCATTTTCTTAGAAAACTCTTAGTAACTTTACAGATTTGTTTTTCAGTGTAGTGTTAAGATATTGCAATATAAATATCGATTATTTCACTACATATTCGTTATCACTTGAAATATTGATACTTTTTATCATACATTGATGTATTAATAGTCACAAACTGTAATGCATATTTAACCCTCTGTTGCATGTTATATTTTTCCTTATTCACATTTTTTTGTGATAAATGAGAATTTATTATACAATAATTTTATTACTATGCTACATGCTATTTGTGTGTCTGATATCTGTATCTGTGTGCTTATGTGTTTGGTATTTATACAAAAATCAGATCTCCATAAATGAATGCTCATTTTTTTTTCTTTTTACTTAATAATGCATTAATGATCTGTCCTTTTATGAGGCCTTTTTGCTTGAGAGCGTTAAAAGCTATTTTAGTATTAATATTATTACACACTATTAAAAAACAAGTTGGAAATTGCACGTGAATCGTAGCAAATGAGGTGCGTTCGTACGGTAACGAAGTTTTAAAATATTCAGATCTTGCTGATGTAGCAGAGCGTGGATGCAGTATAGTGATCGAAATCTTTGTGTTCCGATTTTCATAACATTTGAAATGACTCGACAAAATTATGTAATAAATATACGTTTTAAATTTCAGACGATTAAAATGCATTTGAAACTTTTTTCCCCATTAACCGTAATGTAACGGAATGCTTTTGATTGTCCTTGTAATTGTTCTATCCATCCGATTTTCATAAAATTTGAAATGACTCGACAAAATTATGCAATAATTATGTATTTTAAATTTCAAACGATTCGGTTGGGTAGTTTTTTCATTGTTACAGTTTACTTTAGTGTTAGTTTTTGCGCTGCGCAGACAGACGGACAGCGGACGGACAGACAGACGGACAGACGGACGGACTGAGCGACAACAATAGGTGCTGCGTATTTACATAATTACGAACTCACCTAAAAATCAGCAATTTTAAAGTTGGAAAATTACAGAATTCAATATGCTTAGTAACGTTCGATCTGTACACTGTACAAAAGAAGATATAAATCTACAAAACTTGCAAGCAAAACTACAGAAATCAGTAGCTTTACAAAAGAATCTACTAAAATTTTTATCTCTAACCATAGTGGCAGTTGCATAAAAAATTTTAGGAATCCAAATTTCCTAAAAAATTTTTAGTAACCTTACAGATTTTTTTTATTCACAGTGCAAGTATGAATCTGTTACATGAATTTTTGTTGTTGCCGTTACATAAAATTAAAAAAATAAATAAATAAAATAAAAAAATCTAGGAATCCTAGTTTTCTAGCAAAATTTTAGCAACTTTATATAGATATTTTTTACAGTTTAATACTTTAAAGAGTTTTCTGATTTCGCGAAGAAGCAAGCTTATTTATGCATATACCTTCGCAAAACTAGCAGCATGTTGGAAGCGCTTTTTTTTATCATAGCACTTTAAGTAGTTTTATTATGTCACTACAAAACCAAGTATCTTGTAAACATGTATTATTACATCCTGTTTCATTTCCTTCTGCTATAAAATTTAAGGAGAATTTTCAATTCTCTGTTAAGCTCCTATTTATGTTTCTTACGTCAGTCTTGCTATGCAAACAATGTAAATGATAGAAACATCACAGTTTATTTACTATGAATCATCCTTTTCTGTTTTTTCATGTTTTATAGAGATATGAAAAACTACTGATCTATTTTCTCGCTCTTATAAAACAGATAAACTTTTCACACCTTTATTTTATAAACTTATCTTGAATCCTGTGGGATGGTGCAGAAGTTTTTTAAGGGACAGAGAAGTTTAGATGATAAGGAATAAATAAGGGATTATCAAAGTTTTTTAAGGGATTACGTCTTTGAGTCAAAACTTCGGATTATTATTGTTCTTATTTTATTTTATTTTGCATCGTGCAAGTGTGTGGATTGTAGTCTAAGACTTTCATGATATTTCGAATCCGTATTAAAAGAATGTAACGATTTTGGTTATTTTATGCTCGATGAATGAAACGCTGCTCATCGAACCTAAAACTGCATTACAAATTTGTGAAATACTTTTAGAACGCTAAATGAACATAATAATTAACACATCTAACTAAAATCGTTTTTGGTTGTCTTGGGAATGTGTTGCAAAGGTGTTGTGCCAGAAAAGAGATTGCGCAAAAAAGTGTCATTTTAAAATATAATTTTTCCAGAAATGCAGTTATCGATATTTCTTGGCAAAATTAGTCAATTCATCCAGTAATCTCATGCGTTTTTTTTTTTTTTTTTTTTTTTTTTTTTTTTTTTTTTTTTTTTCATAAAGCAAACTGTCTGTTATTTCCTTTTAAAAATTGTGTAATTTAAAAGGAAACCATATAAGAGTGTTTTGCAATGTTTAACATATACTGTTTTATGGTTTTCGAAACTGTATTATGTTTACAATCATACAATTGTTAATAATTGTGATGAAAAGTTAATTAAATCCAATTGATTATTAAATCATCAGATTTTAAAATATTCACCTTTTATATACACATTTTAATAATAATTTTAAAAGTTTAATATTGATTTGATTGCAACTCCTCCACCAAAATTAAGATGTTTACTTAATAAGCAAGTGGATCCTATTGGACATGATGATCTTGCTGGAGTTTATGAAATACCTTATATTACTGAAAATGGTGACTTAAATTATTACATAGGCATGACTGGGAGAAAGTTTGGAATTAGAAAAGGGGAGCACGAATCTGATATTAAATTTGGACGTACTAACACTGCCTTATCAAGAACATATTTAAATGAGGAGATAAAAATATTGTTTAATCAAAGTAAATTATGTTTCATATCTATTTGTAATCGTAAATCTATTATAAGAGAGTCCATATACGCGTAATAATCTGGTTTGCAATGATACCGTTTCTTTTATTATTCCTAAGTTATGGTTAGAATTAATAAATAAAATCCTCGTGAGGGCTTGAATGGGATGAACCAAGTTGGAATTTCTTTTGATCATGGTCTATTTTTATTTTTATTTAATTTTTTACAATAGCGCGCGTGTTTTTTTGGTGTTTTTTATATCTCTTTGTCGCGTGTCATTTGTATTGACCGTGAAATAGTTTGAAATTTCATTTTTAGTTAAGTTTTAGATCATGGTCTATATTTTAATTTAATTTTTTGCAATAGAACGCGTGTTTTTTTGTTATTTATATCTCATTGTCGCGTGTCATGTGTATTGTCCGAGAAATATTTTGAAATTTTGTTTTATTTATATTATGACTATGGAACTTATTTGACGGTTCCGAAACATGTCAATGTATTTTATTTTTACTATAACACCTTTCTTAAGAAAAATTAAAATTGTTATTAAAATGTTAATAATTGATGACAAAGTGATATGCTTCACAACATTATTGTACGAAAATATTTTTATCAACACTATATACAAAACTATTTTTTGAACTCATTTCTAGACAGAAACATTATCGTAACATATTAAGCACAAATTTCTAGATAGCAACACTTTTACAACGTATTAAGAACACAATCACATCACAAAAAACGTTCTGTATAAGAAGTTTTCTTTAAAACACATTAATGTGTTGTAAATTTGGTGATAAAAAGTGATTTAAAATTTGTTTATTTGAACTTACAGTGTAGTTTTAAATTTTAAACTTGTTTTTCTGGAAATCATGCTTTCAAACTAGGTGATGATAATTTTTTTTCAAAAAGTGGTAGCAAAGTGTGAAAATTTTAAGAACGCTGCGAACCCTGTATTTATGAATATCCAATCTATAAATACTAAGCAATCTTTTAGATTCAAATTTTAATTGAGTACGAAAGAATGTAAGGAACTTTTTAAAGGTAGCAATTTCACTTGTATTAACTGATACAAGGAACAATTCTTCGTATTCGTTGCGCGTGAACGATTTATCCCCAGCCTTGATACCCATTCCTTTTCTTTTTGGGGATTCTAATCTATTATAATTACTTTCAATGCAAACATTTAAACAATTAAACCCAATCATATTATATTAATGCATTTTCTTATGGTTGTTTTAGAATTCACATGCAAATAGTGTTGTAACTCGGTTAAGTACATTTTCCCTGAAAGAAAATTCTAAAGATCACCAAATTTGAAATGATATGTATGAAAAATTTTGCAGTTCATTTGTTACATTTTTTGGTTTTTTAACTGACTAAATATTAAAATCTATTTTCGCATAATTAAAAATAGTGTATTCTTCATACTGTGATTTATCATTATACTTCCCAGATATTCAATAAATATTTATATCAAATATATTTCAAATGTATTCCAAATATACCCATATATATTCCAAATTTCAAAGCTCTATGCCAACAGGAAGTGAATAAAACATGAGTAATATGATTTGACTGCCACATACGAACATAATTGTAAGTCAAAAGAAGTCAAGTAAAAAGCATCTTGGCTCTTGAACGATTAAAATTTCAAAACACTTTCGCATAATTATAAGTATTGTAAATCTTGTAGTATAATTTATTATTATATTCTTCTAGATATGCAATCAATATTTCGTAAATATATTTTCTCTAGCTATAAGTTTTCAAAATGTCTTTTATGAATACCCAATCTCTAAATAATATGTCATCTTTTATATTTCAATTATAATTAATCATAAAAGAATTAAAAGATATTAAAGGAGCATTTTTTTAGTGATAACCTTTCACCCATATTAATTCGGGAAACGAACAACCTTTCGAGCGTGCGTTACTCGTGAAAGATTTAATCCTAACTATGATATTCATTGTAGAGGTCTGCACGGGCCGGGCCTCGGCCCGAAGCCCGAGCCCGGCCCGGCCCGCGGGCCGGGCTCGGGCCGATTTCCAATAATGGCATTCGGGCCGGGCCGGGCTCGGGCCTTACTTCTGAAGACTCGGGCCGGGCCGGGCCGGGCCTAGTCATTAATCTTTTCGGACCGGGCCCGGGCGGGCCTAGTCACTAATCTTTTCGGGCCGGGCGGGCTCGGGCCTTAATTTTTTTGCTGGAGTATCGGACCGCGCCTAACTTTTTTTTCCGCACGAAGCCGAGACTGATTCCATTCTTCCTAGTTTTCATTGACCAAAATAATCAGTTCCTATTGAATCTTCCTATATGAAAATCCTTTTCTCGACTTTTTATAAATGAGTAATATTTGGCATTGTCCAAAAATTTTTGCAAAAAAGTCATATACTTTTAAGCCGTCATTATTTTACAATTAAACATTAGGATTTATTCCTTTTAAAGAATCGTAGATTACTAGGCGTTTTAAAGTAGAATTAAACACACACACACACACAAAAACACTATGACGGAATTTTTTTTACAGGGGATATGGATTAATAATACTAGTGATAACTGTAACATTTACATACAACAAACAAAGATTCATTTAAAAGCGTAAATATCGCAGCCTACGGCACTTCTGCATAAATGGAGATTATAAACATGGAAAAAAAAAGACTAATATAATTTTTTTTGGTCAAAACTCTTCCATATGATTAAAGATCAATATTCTGTAGAAATTCACTCGAGCCGGGCCGGGTTCGGGCCGAATTTTAAACTTTTTTCAGGACCGGGCCGAGCTCGGGCCGAAATTTTAACTTTCGGGCCGGGCCGGGTCGGGCCAATATTTTTTTCGTTCGGGCCGGGCCGGGTCCGGGCCGAAATTTTAACTTTCGGGCCGGGCTCGGGCCTGGAAATTTCGGCCCGTGCAGACCTCTAATTCATTGTTCCTCTTCTGTGATCCCGATCTAAGTATAGCAATATTTTTCTATTCAAATATTTTAGAAATAAAATTCAATCATGTTAAAATATTGCAATCTTCAAAGTATATTTTAAAATAATATTAGATTTTAATTAGTTCATTTAGGACACCCCCCCCCCCCCCACACAAACACACACACTATCATCACCACCTTTCTAAGAGTCTGTAAAATTCATCGAAAGTATTAATGAGAAAGAAATTCAACTGGTACGCATTTGTTTTAGCTTCATATATCATAGAAAGTAAAAAAAAAAAAAAAAAAAATTCTTAATTAAAACTGCTATTTATCGTCTTACGCTGTTACGCATACATTCAACGTTTCATAAATCATGTTTCTCTGGTTGTATTTCATAGTTTTCACAAGTTTTCTTTTATGAACGACCAATTTCTAATTAATAAGCAATCTTTTGTACTCCAATTATAATTGTAAAGAACTCTTTTAAAGGAGCAATTTTTCAGCGATGACCTTTCACTCGTATTAACTCGGGCAATGAGCAACTCTTCGCACGTGCGTTACGCGTGAATGATTTAACCCCAACCATGATAACCATTCCTCATCTTTTTTGTGATCTCGATCTATCCATTACAATCGCTTGTATCAAAAGTAGCGGGTCACTGCCGATGGATTTTGAACAACTTTTGCTAGGGAATGTATTGAGCACTGCTATTATGTGGATCCTAAATACCCTGTTACATTCTTTGATATTATCTATTTCGGTACTTTTTTCTTTATCCTACCTTAAACAAGACTTTGCACATTGCCATTGACTTTTACCTTATATTTTTCTTTTTAATGTTGTTATTTTTGCTAAGCATGATACGGAAGTTATGTAAGTTGGCTTGAAGCTTAGGCATTTTTATCAATGCAATAGCCTTATTTAAATTCTAAAAAAATATTCTTATAAGCGTTCTTTAACTCCAATCGATAGATGCTGAATAACTTTTCGCAGGGAATGCATTGAGCAAAGCTGTTGTGTAGATCCCAAATATAATATTATATTCTCTGATGTTATTATTTTCGAGGCTTTTTTTTTTTCTTTTTATTATCTTTAAACAAGACTTTGCATATTTTTGTTGGCTTTTATCTTTTTATTCTATGTAACTTTGCGAGTTTGCTAATTATGATACGGAAGTTAAGTAATTCTGCTCGAAGCTCCATTGTGATCACTCATTAGTTAGATTTGAAAAGATATTCTAACGAGCGTTAATTTAACTGTGACATTCTATGTTTTTTACTGCATACATTCTTTTTATAGTTAGGTCTTAGAAATGGTGTTTATGTGTAACTTTAAAGAAATTATTTATTGTAAACCTTTTTTTTTTTTTTTTTGTCAACTCTCTTCGCTACCTGAGTATGACCTGAGTATGACATATGTGAACCTCAATTATTTTACTCTGAAAACCTAAACTGTTTTATTTTATTACATTTTGACTTCATTTCTTAATAGATGAATGTTTTTTGATTTAAAAGAAAACCAATAAATTATAATGTATACAATAAGTTGGAAAAAAAGTTGGAAATCAAAGTTAGAAATCAAAAGTTGAAAAATCATTAAAATTCACCCAAGATTTCAGCAGTATACTTACTTTATTTAAAGATCTATATTTTTATGGGATTTGTTAAGGGATTTGTTCTCTAATGCAGAATGGGTCAAAAGACCCTAGCAAATTTTTAAATTTAATATGAATTCAAGTAATAAAAGTCTTTCTTTTGTATGTCTGTATTAAAAAGTTTAAAATTACAGGAAGTAAAATTTTCGACTAAATAATAATAAAAAGAAAACACCAATGATAATTGTCATAAATTTATTAAACATAAAACTTTTCTTTATTTTAATGTTGCCGAGTTTTGTGTTAGATTTTCTTAATCCTACCAAAATAAAATAAAATACAATTCGTATAAAATACAATTGTAATATAAATTAAAACTCCCCCCGCCTGCACTTTTAAAAGATGTATTGCATTAACTGTCCACTTTTATTGCAATTCTTTCATCTCTTCTCTGTTGACCTTTCGTACAATATCCTCTGTTAATCTCTCTTCCTCTCTCTGAAATACAATAATGGCATGGCGTTAACAAATGGTTCAACCTGCGAAATTCGTAGACATAATTTCCGCATCATAGTATGTCACACCAGAAATCTTCTCCATTGTTATACACTCGAGATCTCTATTGTCTCGACCGGAGAGCGTTTCACATGTACATATTATATCAAAATAAAAGACGAAACATGGCGTATACACCTTGATTATACTAATAACTGGAAGTGTGCGGTCATGATCTGTATTGAAGCGGTTCATGAGTTCAAGTGGTTTTCTCTGCATGTTTTCACAACTTCCTATGTGGTCTTTAAGTTTTGGAATTATTTAAAGCATCACTTTTGTGTTTTTTCATATTTTCCGTTAACTTTGAAACGTGTTTAACCTTGATTTGTCTGTCCTTCGTCTGTGATCTACTTTATGTAAAAATGTCTAATTTCTAGCTTAGAGATTACTCTATTACACCCCTTTTTCTAGTTTCTACCAATGTCGTTAAAAGATACATATTTTAACGAATTCTTTTCTAATTTATTTTTGTATGAGATAATATATTTTCAAGGTAAAATTGTCCATGCAGATGAAAATTTTGAAAATTTTATGTTATCCGGGTTCAAATATTGCCAGTAGCATTTTTATTTCTGGCCTGTGTAAATTAGAAACAATGTTTTGATGATGAATAAAATATTTAGCTCGTGTTATTAATATTATAACCTTTTTTAAATATTATATATAATGTGTGAATGGTATGCACTTGATAAATGCATGTAATATATGTATTTTAAATTAAATAAGTGAAAAGCTTATATTTGAAATGAAAGAAAACGAATAATAATGGTTTCAACTGTAATTGCGCCCGGTAACACTGAAGCACCAGATCTTTAATTGTTAAATTTTAGACGTGCGTTCTATATTTTATCCGCAAACAGTTTAAAATTCGAAATAAAATGTGCAAATTTATGACAATGTTATTTATCAAAACATATATATATATATATACACTATATTGCCATTGATTATGGGACACTTGCAATTTTAGACATTTTACTAAATGTCTAGAAAAATAAATGAGGAATCATCTCGAAACTCTTAGTGTATAAATATAATAGTATACGTTTTACATCTCCGTGAAGATTTTTTACCGAAACGCCATAGAGGACCATCAACAAATTAAAAAAGAATGAATATCTTTTGAATAACCCTGTCAAAACTAATGTAGTAAAAGCGCTCAAACTCCAGATTATGATTGAATGCCTTATTATAATACACTGTGTTCATTTTTATGCAAATAGCATGCACACTCGCAGAGTAATTAAGGTTTTTATAAAAATGGTCCCAATTTTTTCCAAGTTTTTTCATTATAATTTTCAGAGTTCTTATTATAAAATAATATTTTTTTCAGAACATATGACAAACAACATTGCACACAGTACCCTGTAATCAGACTTAAAAAATAATAAAAATTGTATGAAAAATGAGTAGGTTTACTATATAATTTTTTACTGCGCATGCGTCAAAGATATCAAAATTTCATTTGCATATTATGTTAGCTAAATGTATAGTGCAACTTTTGTAAAAGTCTCAAAATCATAGCTTGAAAATTCTGAAAGTAATCGTCTATAGAAAAAGGACAAAATCCGTCGTTTCCAAAATGAAGCAAAAAAATGAGGGATTTTATCCAAATGCAGTAGTACATCCCATATTGTGTATTCTATATTGACATTAATCAATGAATATATGGATACAACCCCTCTTGTTTTTGCTTCATTTTGATAATAACGGATTTTCGACTTATTCAATTGACGATTATTGTCAGAATTTTCAAGTTATGATTTTGTAACTTTCACAAAAGTTGCTCTATACATTTAGCTAACATAATATGCAAATGAAATTTTGATATCGTTGACGCATGCGCAGTAAAAAATTATTTAGTAAACCAACTCATTTTGTATACAATTTTCATTATTTTTTAATTCTGATTACAGGGTACTGTGTGCAATGTTGTTTGTCATATTTTCTGAAAAAAATAATGTTTTATATTAAGAACTCTGAAAATTATAAGGAAAAAACTTGGAAAAATTTGGGATCATTTTTATAAAAACCTTAATTACTCTGAGAGTATGCATGCTATTTGCATAAAAATGAACAAGGCTTATTACAATAAGGCATTCAATCACAATCTTGAGTTTGAGCGATTTTGCTACATTAGTTTTGACAGGGTTATTCAAAAGAATTCATTCTTTTTTAATTTGTTGATGGTCCCCTTTGGAGTTTCGGGAAAAAAATCTTCACGGAATTGTATGACTTATACTATTATATTTATACACTAAGAGTTTCGAGATGATTCCTCATGTATTTTTCTAGATATTTAGTAAAATGTCTAAAATCGCAAGTGTCCCATAATCAATGGCAATATAGTGTGTATATATATATATATATATATATATATATATATATATATATATATATATATATATATATATATATATATATATATATATATATATATATATATATATATATATATATATATATATATACACTTTTACAAATAAAATTAAATTAACTCAGTTATTAACATAACAAAAATTCATTGAAACCAGTATTTATACTGTCTTTATGTATAATTAACATGAAAAATGAAATCCTACTAAAATCATTTGAAGTTTGAAGTGATATGGAAAGTAGATTACCAAAATTATGAAAATCATATGGATAAATAGACAGTAGAAGGTTTTTCTATTAAACCACTCATCAAGGGTGCTTAGTTTAATACAAAAGCGAAATATCCGACCAGTTTCTGTTATAGGTCGTGCTATAAACTAAGAAATTCGGCCTATAATGCACCCAAATGGCTAGATATTTTTTACAATTTCAAAATAGCAAAAAGAGGAATTTGATTGAAATAATAATATTGAATAATAACTATAATAAAATATATCAAACATATCCCTTGCAAATAACAATAAAGCAGTGAACTAAATCAAGTGCATGCTATGTCATATCAAAAATCAACATACGACAAAGTATATATATAAAAATATACATATATATATATATATATATATATATATATATATATATATATAATTGAGAGTGGGTTATTCATTTTAACATAATTTTTACACTGTTTATTTGACACCAATATATGGATATTTGTCTAGTTATATGTATAGTTAAATAGCTATATTTCAATTATCAAATTAATTTTAATGTTATTGATATAATTTTTGGTATTATTATTAATAATATCATTACTATTATTATTATTATTATTATTATTATTTTTAAATTTTTACTTATTTTTATTTTATTTTATTTTATTTTATTTTTTATTTTTTATTTTATTTTATTTTATTTTGTTTTTTAATTTTTATTATCCTTTATTAAGATAATGAGTTTTTACCATGTAAAGTCACAATAAATGTTACTGATTAAAGTAACAAAATGGTATTTTAAGTTATATGTTAATATGAATGTTATCTCTTAATTCTAATTTTAATTATTTTATTAATTTAATTTTATGTTAATATCGATTATTAATTACTTTCTCCGGTTCAATTATATTTCCATTTAGCTTTATCTTTTTTGTTTGTTATGGATAACTATATATATCTTTGTTCCTTGTAAAATATCTTTGTTCCTTGTTTAATAATTTGGTTTTTGTGTGCTGGTAGCCCCAAATACGTATTATTTTGCTATTTCATGACTAATACGTGGATGAAACCGCACATTTCATTTGTAGTTCCAGAGCATTTGGGGCCTGATGATTCTGCTTTTGGAGCTACAAATTATATTTGCATTCATTTTATTTTTTTTTTCAGATTTATTCGTTACACTATTTTATTTATTTATTTATTTATTTATTTATTTTATTATAATTCAATTCAATTCTAATTCTTCGTTTGGTTTATTGTTTTATTGATAAAATCCATTGGTGAATCTTGTCTACTTTTAATGGTATTATATATATATATATGTATATTTATTTATTTATTTATTTATTTATTTATATACAGCCATTATAGAATACTACATATCAACATCCATTGCGAAGCAACTCCCAATTGTGTAGCATGCTTGCGTCAAAGAATCTACTCCCAAATACCGTAGAGAGCATTACAATTTCCCGACATACATATGTAGGATATACAAAGGAACATACATACATGGAATGAGCAAAAGTGGGCCAAAGATGAATAAAATTGAATTTGTGATAGGTAGCTTCTTTTCAGGAGCAATATATATATAGATAAAAATATAGCTAAATGTGTAATAAAATTGAAATAACGACTATAAACATAAATAAATGAGAATAATAATAATTAGATAAATAGAAAAACAGGATGAACAATAATGTGGAAACCTATAATCGATGATTAGAATACAGATTCATCAGAGGTGCTATGCATACTAGTTCATAGAAAAGATTATTTCGTCGAAATAAATACATTTATGAAATGTGTACATACAAGTAATATTTTTTAAGTAATAGTTAAAAAATATCAGAAATTTTTTTAGTTACGCAAAATATAACTATTTCAAATTACTTCTTAATGAAGGTAGGTAAAGTATCGATTTTATGTTAATAATATGTCAATAATTACAATTTCATGTCAAAAATTGATTTCTTGTTAATTACTGCCATTTTTCCCCATTCCACTGAAATTCTTTACAATGCATTTTTTAAATAGAATTTTTTAGATAAATTAAAGTTTGTGGAACATTTTTGTTTTTGAATTTTAACAATAAAAGTTAGGTTGTGTCATGTATGTAAATGTTTTAATCGCGTATCAAAATGATGTTGCAAATATTGCGTAAAATTCAAATTTTAAAAGAAACAAATTACAACAATACAAACATGTAAACCTTCTTCATCTTAAATACTAACTAAAAATTTTTCCAAATTAAAAAAAATATATATTTCCTGTATTTAATTAATAAGGATAATACAATATTAATTTTATGCTAATGTTATCCTATTATTAATTGTTTAGTTTTATGCTAATGTTGTGTTATTATTTAAATTATTTTTTTTTTCTAAAAGTTACTTTTTATACTAATTTTGTTTTTTCTTTTTCAGGTAAGTAACCTTAAAATAATATCCAAGTTTATAACTTTGTAAATCACAATTTCATGTAAGTAAGTTGTTTATTTTTTAATAGCAGTTTTCTAAAGCCTGTAAAAGTCAATTGTCAAGTGAAATTTCAGTTTATTTTGTATGCCCGCACAATAACATAATTGCTTAAAAATTGTCTTTATTGTGATTCTTTATATAACAATAATCATTTCGATTAACTTTGTTTAAAAAATTAAAAATGTGCACGTTTAGAAGTGAAAGAAATTTATATATATATATATATATATATATATATATATATATATATATATATATATATATATATATATATATATATATATATATATATATATATATATATGTGTGTGTAAATATATATACACTATATGGCCATTGATTATTGAACGCTTTCGATTTTAGACATTTTGTTAAATATCTAGAAAAATACATGAGGAAACATCTCGAAACTCTTAGTGTATAAATATAATAGTATAAGTCATACATCTCCGTGAAGATTTTTTTCCCGAAACTCCATAGGGGACCGTCAACAAATTAAAAAAGAATGAATATCTTTTGAATAACCCTGTCAAAACTAATTTAGCAAAAGCGCTCAAACTCTAGATTATGATTGAATGCCTTATTGTAATACGCCCTGTCCATTTTTATGCAAATAGCATGCATACTCGCAGAGTAATTAAGGTTTTTATAAAAATGGTCCCAATTTTTTCCAAGTTTTTTCCTTATAATTTTCAGAGTTCTTAATATAAAATAATATTTTTTTCAGAAAGTATGACAAACAACATTGCACACAGTACCCTGTAATCAGAATTAAAAAATAATGAAAATTGTATACAAAATGAGTTGGTTTACTAAATAATTTTTTACTGCGCATGCGTCAATGATATCAAAATTTCATTTGCATATTATGTTAGCTAAATGTATAGAGCAACTTTTGTGAAAGTCACAAAATCATAACTTGAAAATTCTGAAAATAATCGTCAATTGAATAAGTTGAAAATCCGTTATTCTCAAGATGAAGCAAAAACAAAAGAGGTTGTATCCATATATTCATTGATTAGTGTCAATATAGAATACACAATACGGGATGTACTACAACATTTGCATTAAATCCCTCATTTTTTTACTTCATTTTGGAAACAACGGATTTTGTCCTTTTTCTATAGACGATTACTTTCAGAATTTCCAAGCTATGATTTTGAAACTTTTACAAAAGTTGCTCTATACATTTAGCTAACATAATATGCAAATGAAATTTTGATATATTTGACGCATGCGCAGTAAAAAATTATTCAGTAAACCTAATCATTTTTCATACAATTTTTATTATTTTTTAATTCTGATTACAGGGTACTGTGTGCAATATTATTTGTCATATATTCTGAAAAAAAATATTATTTTATATTAAGAACTCTGAAAACTATAAGGGAAAATCATGGAAAAATTTGAGACCATTTTTATAAAAACCTTAATTATTCTGCGAGTATGCATGCTATTTGCATAAAAATGAACACAGTGCATTACAATAAGGCATTCAATCATAATCTAGAGTTTGAGTGCTTTTGCTACATTAGTTTTGACAAGGTTATTCAAAAGATATTTATTCTTTTTTAATTTGATGACGGTCCCCTATGAGTTTCGGTAAAAAATCTTCACGGAGATGTATGACGTATACTATTATATTTATACACTAAGAGTTTCGAGATGATTCCTTATGTATTTTTCTAGATATTTAGTAAAATGTCTAAAATCGCAAGTGTCCAATAATCAATGGCCATATAGTGTATATATCAAAACATTTACACATATACACACACTATATACCGGGTGTCCAGTAAATGACTGACCCATTTTGAATGTAAATAACAAAAAAACTGTTTGAGATAAAAAATACGCGGCTTACTGTATTGTTATTAGAATATAAATAAATTTTAAAATATGCACTTTGTTAATGTAATATAATAATATAATAATATCTCAGTCTTCAAGACTGAGGAGTTGAAGTATAATACAGATGGTTCAATCATAAATAATATTTTAAATCACTTTCCAACCAACGTACCATATTTCTGAAGCTGATTCGAGAGTTGATTCAACATATAGATTCAGATTCAGCCGAAAATCTCATATTTATGAAAATTAGAGTCATGTCTCTATTCAAACAGCCTGTTACCGCCAGCGCGATATTTTTTTCCGAAATTGAACTATAGTAACAAAGTACATGTTTAAAAATTTATTGATCTAATAACAATACCGCAAACCGCGCATTATTATCTCAAACCGTTAATTTGTTATTTAAGTTCAAAATGAGTCAGTTTTTTACTGGACACCTCGGTAAATGTATGCGTATATTTGTGCGTATCTATGCATATGTGTATAAGTGCATGCTTGTACTGAAATTTATAAATTATAAATAATTATTCAAAAGGATTTCATATTTTAAGGGAACACAAAACCTTGAAATTGTCAAATATCGATTTTTTTTTTTTTTAATTAATTGAAAGTCTCTTTAATTGTGAATATTTTGACACCTCATTTTTACCCATATAACAATTATATCGCGATCTATTGCAAATTTTGTTAATAGATCCAGCGCAGTTACCCATACCAATGAAAATTTTAAAAGTGATTCTTCTCCCTGTTTATATTTTTATAGCTTGCTTGTTCGATAAACAACAATGCTTTTTCGTTAATTTAGATAGAGATTTGATTATTATTATTATTATTATTTTTTTTACTTATTCTCCATCGAGTACTTAAAATTTTTTGCATGGATTTAACATTCAGATTTATAATAATATTTTTTTTTATATTTAAAATGAAAGTTTATTGAATTTCTTCCCTTTTTTGATGTACTCGAGAGAAAAAAAAACTCTTTTTAAATGTAAAATCCCATACATCTAAAAATCCATCCACATATTTATCTATTGTATTCTAATAAATATGAAAAAAAGAATGAAGCCAAAATATTCATGTTTACAAAAATAATAGGGATTTTTAAAAAGTTGCTTTTTTAAAAATTAAATTATAATAAAATGGGCTGTTATACAAGATTTTTTTAAAAATTTTATTTAATTTTTAGCATTAAATACTGTGCCACCACATATATTACAATATTATTCAGAATTGAAGAGATCGTTTCAATGGTACTGTATCCCCTTAATGAGTCGAATATGCACAAACAGTTCCTCCATCTACATTAATTAAATAATTCGCTTATAATCTGTCTTATGTCATACATCCACAGTCATAATTAAAAAAATAAATAATAATAAATGCATAAAAACCAACCCTAAACATCGGCTGCCGACCTATAATCAACTGATTATTGAAGAAATTTACATTTTTTTCCCTCCTATTTTCCGGACGAATGAAAATATTTTCAGCGTTATTATTGTGCCCGAAACGCAACATTAGTTACATTACTCAGTCATAAAACGTCTTTCATCTGGATGTGTTGGGAAACTGCATTAGATTAAGTAGCAATCAATCATTTTTTGATGCTTGGAAGAGAGTGATATCTTTTAAGTCGTTTGCATTCCTTAGACATTGTTTTTTTTTTTATTTATTGAGATCGCACTGAGTTTTTCGCTTCTGGTTTTGTAGTTTTGCGTGCTTGTTCGTTTGACATATAAAGAAAATATGAAGCATTGTCTGGTGTGATTCGTTTTCAGTGATAGAAGTTTAAGTTTTTTATTTATTGACTTGAGTTTTCTCGGTATGTTATGAATAAAATCTTTAAAATTAATTGGCCTTTAAAGTTATAGAATTAATGAGTAACATCCTAAACTTTCTTCGGTTTTAAACATTTGGTCTAATTCTTAATGTGTGTACTGTAGTAATACATTAACATCCTGAGTTCAAAAAGGTTATAATAATAATAATAATAATAATAATAATAATAATAATAATAATAATAATAATAATAATAATAATAATAATAATAATAATAATAATAATAAGGTAAATTGGCTGCAACGTCGGTTGTTGTAATCTTCTGAGTGTCTTGGAACTATTGAAATATTAAATCCCTCCCCCTTGCCCCCCAAAAACAGAAAGAAAGAAAGAAAGAAAATTTCGGCTATTATTGTCTACGAAACGCAATGTTAATTGCACAATCTTGAGCATTTGGATTTGCTGGAAAATTTAATTAAAGGAAAAATAATCAATCTTTTTTTTTTTTTTTTTTTTTTTTTTTTTTTTATGCTGCAAAGCGAGCAACATCTGTTAGGCATTGATTTTATGTATTGAGATCGTATTGTGTTTTTCGCTACTGGTTTTGTAGTTTTGCGTGCTTGTTCATTTGGTATATAAAGAAAGTATGAAGCATTGTCTAGCTGTGATTCGTTTTCATTCATGAAAGTTTTTTATTTATTGACTAGAATTTCCTCGGTCTTTTATGGACCGGTGAATTTAAAATCATAAAAATCATGAGGTGCATCCTCAACTTTCTTTGATTTTAAACATTTGGCTAACACTTAATATGTATAGTGTAATTAATACATTAGCATCACGAGTTTAAATGATTTTATCGATTGAGATCGTATTGTGTTTTAGCTACTCGTTTTCTAGTTTTGCATGCTTGTTCGTTTGTCATATAAAGAAAGTAGGAAGCATTATCTGGGTGTTATTCGTTTTCATTGATGGAAGTTTTTTGTTTATTGACTAAAATTTTCTCGATCTTTTATGAGCCGGTGAATTTAAAATTATAAAAATCATGAGCTGCATCTTAAATTTTATTTGGTTTTAAACATTTGGTCTAATCCTTAGTGTGTATACTGCAATTTATTAATTAGCATCATGAGTTCAAAGAGATTTAGTTATTTTAAAGAGATTTTAAAACTCACAAATGTTTGTTTTGTGCCATATTTTGTAGAACCATATTTTCGCATAATAATAATAATAATAATAATAATAATAATAATAATAATAATAATAATAATAATAATAATAATAAATTGGCTGCAACGTTGGCTGTTATAGTGTCTGAGTGTCTTGGAGTTACTGAATTATACCCCCCGAAAAATAAGAAAAAAAGAAAAATATATATTTTTTCCGTTAATATTGTATACAAATTTAACGTTAATTGCACAGTCGATAGCATTTGCATTTGATGGAAAATTGAAATAAAAGAAAATTAATCAATCATTTTCTGATGCTGCAAAGAGAGTAATATTTTTTAGCCATTGATTTTATCTCTTGAAACTCATTCAGTTTTCCCCTACGGTTTTGTAATTTTCCAATTTTGTTAGATATATGCAACGACAAATTTCTTCTATAAAAAAAAAAAAAAAAACACTTATATAAAATAATCCGAAATTCTGTGAAATTTTTTGAACCTTGAGGATAGTTATGACTAAATATGAATTAAATGTTTGAATTTGAAACCTTAAATGTAATAAACCTTAAAATACACGAAAGTGTTTTATATAGAATGTAATGTGAAAGTATTTCGAAAAGATGTTTTTTTTTTTTTTCTTCTTTTTTTTTCTTAGTCTTTTTTTTTTCTTTAAACTTATTTCATAAATTGAATTTTATTTTACTAATTTCACGGTCTCACAAAGGGTTAGCGGGCTCCGGTAATAATTCCAATGCGAACCATCCACTATAAGCATGATCTGATAACATCTGCTTAAACCTAAACGCAAATGACTAGTGAAAATTCCGTTTTATACAGGACGTTTTCCTCTTAAAATACATTTCTTCTTCTTTTTTGGTGAGGGGAGCTGACACATTATTTCTTTTCCGCTTGTTGCAGGATTCTGTTAAAAACAGGCTTTACTCCATTAGAAATTAAATTTGATAGATTGTACTTTTTTAAAATATGTTTTATTATATCCTAAAAATCCATTTTATTATATTTCTTTTACATTGAGTATTACAATTTATGATGCATTTGTAAAGCTTTTCATTTAAAAATTATAATAAAAAATTTAGGATAATGAAAGCATAATTAAATTTTAATAGAATTCATCGATTAATTCTGAATAAAAAGTTTTAAGTATGAAAAAGATAAAATTAGAAACTTTAACCTGTGGCTTACCCAATTTTGCATCTGATTCCTGTTCGGGCATCTGAAATTATGAGCATTATTAAAACAGGAGCACTAATTCAACAAAAATTCTTGATATCAAATAAACATTTAGATAGTTGAGGCATATATCACAGTATAAACCCTGAGACTGAGAGAAAAAAAAATGGCTGAAGCCAGGTCGGTAATTTTTATCTGGTCTACATTCCCCTCCCACACACACAATGCCTAATGTTCTTCTTTTCAAGAGCCTAAAATCGTCTTAAAAATATGCTTAATACTTGTAAAATTGCTAATGTATAAATGTAATTTTCTTCTTCTTCTTTTTTTTTATTTTTTTTTTTATTTTTTTTTTT
The DNA here is from genome assembly GCA_964019185.1 of Maratus speculifer. NCBI lineage: Eukaryota > Metazoa > Arthropoda > Arachnida > Araneae > Salticidae > Maratus > Maratus speculifer. Next base: position 109,179,076 of record OZ025303.1, on the reverse strand, counting down.
TCTACGAAATTATTTTTATGCTAACAATATTTAAACTTTTCTGATACATAATTTTTAACATTTATCTAATACAGTTTCTTTTTACTATTGTATTCGCGAAATTTCCTAATGTGATCTTTAAATATTTACTTAGGTATGCTGTAACAGACTTAAATGAATCACCAATTATCTTAATTGTATATGACATAATATGGTAGCTAAACTACTAAAAAAATGCTTAGTAACGATTAACACGATGGATAATAAAACAGGTTAAAGAACTCGCTACTGGTAACAGAAATATAAAACATTATTATATATAATAAACACAAAATCAAAATAGGCATATTCAACTAACTCATTAGAGCAAAGATAACTTCTTTAAAGAGAATAGTTTTAAATCATTAACCTTCAATAGACATTTTTCTTTTTCTTCTAACTTCTAATTAGTCACCTCTTATGGTATGCCGCACTATTAGTATTTTATTTGTTGTAATTCATATACTTGATAGTCGTAAAAATTGACATGCACGTCATTCAAATAAAAAAAAAGTCGATATTATTACGGTTTAGACATTCTTGATGACTATTTCGCCTTAAAGACAACTAAAAAAATTGCTTTTGCCATTACATGATGAGGTTGACCAATAATACCTTCTTTGTAATATTTTAATCATTAAAGTAATATTCTTGTCATTATAGAGCTAAAGTATACAATGTTTATCGAGTAACGGTTATAAAAAATTTCAGATAGATGGATTTATAAAAGTGTAACGCCTTGTAGTCATTAACCTAAAAATTGTTCGTTCAAGCTTCTGTTTCGAGTTTTGATTTGAAGGAAGTCACGACTGGGAAGCCGTACAATCACTCACATTAATTTTATATTAACATTTTATATTCATTTATTATATTTAACTCAATTTTACCTAAGTGTTTACATATACTTTAATAATCGATAAAACTTTGCAAGAACATCAGGCAAGTTAAGTTACAAGTGTCTAAGATTATTAGTTCTTCGGAAAATAGTATTTTTGAACAAAAAATTCCAGGCTACGTTTAAGAGGCTACGTCATTGAAATGAAAAGACCCGTTCGCTAATACTAATTCTCTGGAAGAAATTTATAAAGATATCTCGGTTGCATTTTAATATTTTTAAATGATTTTTTTTTTTTTTTTTTTTTTTTTTTTGACATTGGATAGCTGAGATCGATTTGTATGCTGGCCGTTTTTTTATTATTATTATTATTTTATTTTGTTTGCAGATATTTTTTATGAGGACGCTTTCATTTTCTTAACAGGTTTGGAAAGCAAAAGCACACTCAAAAAAAAAAAATAATAATAATATCTGTAACCAAAATCGAAAAAGTAAGGAACCGCCTGCATTCAGATCAATCTCAGCTATCCAATGCAAAAAATAAAATAAAATAAAAATAAAAAATAAAAATATTGAAATGCAACCGATATATCTTTATAAATTTCTTCAGTAGTATTAGATTCATTTGACTGAAGTATCTCCTTAACTCCATAAAGTACTCGAGCTATTTCAATATTTTTTTTTAGAGGGTAGAGCAGGGCTCGAAATGTACTGGAGAAGAAACTAGAACTATATTCCGAGTCGTGAAATTATAGCAAATATTGTTCTAATTCGTGAAATTTTTGAAGCATATTATTGTAATTTTATGTATATAGCCTTTATTTCTGTTCATGTTCAATAGAATAATGAAAAATTATTGATTTTAATAAATTCATTAATCTAGATTAATTTCTTTTTTATTCCAAATAATTGTCTGAAGCAGAAAGGCAAACTCCCCTTCCTCCTAGAAATATCTTATGATGTCATGTGACAAACCCCCTACCCCTAAAAAGATAATTTTATATATGCACAGTCCCTTAGAAGCTTTTCTACAATATGCCGCAATGAACGATTTTTTCCATCGTAGAACTTCTGTATTTATTTCAACTAAATTCATACTATACCGTCAAAAAAATGCAATTAATACTGCCAAGATTACGAAATAATAATTTGAATGTTGAATGCCGTAAATCAAATAGTTCATTAAAGATGTACTGCTGTCGGAATTCCTTTGGTATATACTTAAGAAACTCTTTATAGCTCGGTATTAATATCCGGTGCTTAAATAAAATGAGTTGTTTTACTTACTTCAAGCACTTCTGTCTCCTTTTCCATTGTTCACTTCACAATTATTTGAAATAGCTACCGGAAAAGTTTTTTTTCTTTCTTTGTTACTGTTTAAGTACTTAAAGTGTTTATTCTAAAAACAGTAATATTGATAAACATCAAATTACTTCATATTTCAGAAGTGACATTAATTACATTAACTGTTTACTTTAAAACCATAATATTTATAAACTATAAATTAATCCATTATTCAAAAGTGACATTAATGAAATATTTAATATCATTGTTTATTTAAACAATTCATAAGTGGATGATTGCACAGGATTGCGAAATCATTTGTGTTGATTACTTCAAGGACAACATTTTACTGTGAACGAACTCAGTTCAGTTTCTCTTATGTTTTTGTAAAGCACACACGGTGCTTATATTTCTCTTACCATGTCGCATACTTGGATATGTTAATCCCGCAACCGCAGCAGGAAACTGCATTCCTGTATCTTGTTTTTTTTCAATTTACTAAATGTTTCTTTAAGTTGTTAATATAAAGCAAAAAAGATATTAGTGCGAATTTATTTTCACTTGACAACACTAAAGAACTGCTTCATGAATCTCGGACACCAACATTATGGAGGCACCACCGGCGAGATAACCTGCGCACATCGCTTTTGATGAATTAGCCGTCTCAAAGTCGCCATAAAGGAGTACCATTCATCCCAGCTGTTTCAGATGTACCTGCGCACATCGCTTTTGATGAATTACGCCGTCTCAAAGTCGCCATAAAGGAGTACCATTCATCCCAGCTGTTTCAGATGTACCTGCACACATCGCTTTTTTTGGATTACAACGGTACAAAGTCACCATAAAGGAGTACCCTACAGCTCAGCTGTTTCAGATAAGTACATTTTTGGTTTATTATCAGTTTGGCTTTGTTTTTTAACTTGGTTCCCTCATTATTTTAATAATGAGTCAAGAAGATTTAGAAAAGACAGCAATAAATTTACGTGGCAGAGCTAAATCTGCATTAACACGTATCACGAACTTCATTGACGCTGATCAAGTTTTTCAAAAGAATGATTTATTGAATAAATTAGAAAAATTAGAAACAGCTTATTTCGATTTTGATAAATATGATGCACAATTACCAGAAGAATCCTCGGAAATGGAGGAATTTGAAACAAAATATTATGAAACCAAAGCCAAACTGCAATCAGAGCTTGAAAAATTTTCTATAAATAGTATGAATGCACATTCTCAAGTTGTTAATGAACAATTACCTATAGTTAATACAACTAATAATTTTAAATTACCCAGATTGAATATTGAGCAATTTGATGGTAATTTCAAAAACTGGATGTCATTTAAAGACTTATATTTATCGTTAGTGCATAATAATGCCAGTATAACAAACATTCAAAAATTTCAATACTTAAGAGGTTTGCTCGGTGAAGAGCCATCGTCAATTATAAAACATATTCCCATTTCTGAAACCAGTTATGCAGAAGCATGGGAAAAATTATTGTCAAGATACGACAAAAGAAAACAAATTGTCGCAGCTCTTATCAAAACATTTATGGATATACCTCCCATTATTCATGCTAATGCACTTAACTTACGCAATATATCAGATATCTCTGACGAGGTAATTCGTGCTCTCAAATCAATCGATGTTAAAGCATCAGAGAGAGACATTTGGTTAATTCATATTCTTCTTCAAAAGGTTGATAATAAAACACGTGAAGAATGGGCTCAATATTCATCGAAGGATGATTTTCCTTCTTTTGATCAATTTATTCAGTTCATTAATGACAGATGTTTATCTTTAGAATTGTATAATAATGATTATACAGGGTTACATAAAAAAGAGAAACAATTTAATTTTCACAAAGCTCCCGCCAATAACGTTATCAAATGTTTATTTTGTAAAGCTAATCACTTATTGTACAAATGTATTAAATTCAAGGAATTAAATGTAAGAGATAGAAAACAATTTGTGAGAAAAAACAAATTATGTAGCAACTGTTTATCTGACAGACACTACACATATCAATGTAATTCTACATTTAGCTGTCATCATTGCCAGCTTAAACACCATACGCTATTATGCGAGAATAAACTACAAAATTATGCGATGTCAACTTCACGTTCGAATGAAAAACAGAGTCGGAAAAGCAAATCTGATTCAGAGGACCTTTCGATTCCTGATGATAATAAAAAAGAAGTTTCTCCTTCAATAAATTCTGTTCAAACATCTTTCGCACTTTTGCCCACTGCTACAGTATATATTTATGATTGCATGGGTCAAAAGCACACGTTAAGAATTATGTGTGACAGTGGCTCAGAATCTACGTTCGTTTCAGAATCATGCATGAAAGTGTTAGGATTCAAAAGGAAAAATGCCCGATTTCCCGTGAAAGGTCTTTCTAATTCAAAAATCGCAGTAACAAAGGGTTACGTAATGATTGATCTTATATCAATTCATAATGCTGACAGTAAGTTGTCAGTGAAAGCTTTTATTTTAGACGAATTAACAGCTCCATTACCTTCTGAGAAAAGAAGTGAAGAGCATTATTCACACTTAAAAAATGTAAACTTGGCAGATCCACATTTTGGGACTCCAAATAAAATCGATGTTATTTTAGGATCAGATTACTTTTTTTCTATTTTGCTTCCTGGTCAAATAACATGTGCTCAGAGCAGTTTAATTGCACAAAATTCCATCTTTGGCTTTCTCGTATCGGGAAAAATGCCGCATCTTAACACAACTCCTAATTCAATGCATAATTTACATATTTATGAACTTAATATTGATAATGAATTAAAACGGTTTTGGGAAATGGAAGAAGTATTCAATAATAATGCTCAAATTCTGTCTCCAGAAGAACAGTTACTATTCTTTCTTTTTCGTTTTTAGTCATTTTTGAACGACTCCATTCTTCCGACTCCGCCCATTTAATAATTGTTTACTTCTTTCAGAATGAAAACAATTTCTTTTTCTATATTAACTCTGATTTTCGTCATTTCAATATGTTACTGCCTTGAGATATTAACTTGTCATACAAATACACACAAACACACATAGATATATATATTTAAAAAAAAACAGAAATATCTATATTATAAAGCAAAAAGTGACCATGATTTAGGTTGATTTCATACTAACGGTGGCAACATCTGGATAAAAATAATAGCTTTTACTGCATTTTTTTTAAACCTCTAAGCAATGCATTTCAATGCACAATGTCTGATTGCCACAAGATGTAAGATTAATACTTTAAAAAGATAAAATAGTTTTATTTGACTGTTGACATATTTCGAATCTACACTAAATATGTCAGTGGTCTTATTGTGCACTAAGCTTTGCAGTGATGTAGTATATTCCATATATGAAGCAATTAAAATTTAATTTTTAATAAATAAATTAATGTCTAAACAACCTCCGTATTAGAATAAAAAAAATTATCCTTGTGTCATCATAAAATTTGCTTTAAATAAAGGGAAAAATATCTTCTTAAAATTTTTCGTGTCTTACTTTAAATATAAATATAATAAAATATCCTTAAAAAGAAAAATCCGTGCAGAGTAGAATTATTCAAGTTAAATCAGATTGTAAAACTCCCTTTAGAAATGATTCTACAATATGCCGCCAATGAACGATTTTTTTTCGTCATATAACTTCAATATTAGCTTCAACTAATTTATCTTATTTTCCTGTTTAAAAAAATAATAAAAAGTAATATAAAAAATTGCAAATTATACTGCCAAATTTACGAAGTAATACCTTGAATGTTGATTGCCACAAATCATACATTTCATTAAAGATGCATTGCTGTCGGAATTCATTTGGTATATACTTATGAAACTCTTTATAGCTCAATATTAATATTCGTCGCTTAAATAAAATGAGTTGTTTTACTTTCTTCCTTCTGTCTCTTTTTCCATTGTTCATTTCTCAATTATTTGAAATAGCTACCGGAAAAGCTTTTTTTCTTTCTTTCTCTCTGTTCTATCTTTTTCTTTTTTTACAGTCATTTTTCGAAGACTGTATTCTTCCGCCTCCGCCCATTCAATAATTGTTTACATCTTTCAGAAAAAAGCAATTTTTTTTGTATACTGTCGACTCTCGTTAATTCGAAATCGGATAATTCGAATCTTCGCTTAATTCGAACTTAACATGAAGTCCCGAAATTTTCAATTGCAGAATAACGTTAAAATTTTTCATTAATTCGAACTCATCTTCTCTTGACTTAGGTTAATTTGAACTAACGAGAATTCCGATTTTTCATTTTTCACTTCTTTCTCATGGATTTCAAATCATTTAAATAATTTTCTTTCTGTGATTTTTGCGAAAATTGTTCCTAACAAGTTTATATATAATCCAATGCATTTGATATCCACTTTCTTCGTGCCCCGTCTATCCATCAGTGACGCTTTAAAATTTTCTTCCATTGTGCTTCTGTCTAATCTTTTAATTAGTTTGTGTATTTATACATTCTACTTTAATTTTAAGTCATATTCTAATGATAACAGACGAAATAAATTTAAAAAACACTATAACATTAATTCTTTTGTAATAGTTCCATATTAAGCATGTTTTCATTTCAGATTTTCCATAATTCGAACTTCGGATAATTCGAACATATCTTGTGGTCCCAACGAGTTCGAATTAACGAGAGCCGATTGTATATTCATTCTCACTTTTGTCGTTCCAATATGAGATATTAACCCTCTGCATTGAGATATTAACTTGTCATACAAATACAAATACATACATATATATACATATATATATATATATTTTAATGTAATTTAACAAATTACAACGACTATTTAGAAAATTACATTTTCAAAGACTAAATGTTTATACTTATAAATAAATTTTATATTTAAAATAGTTATAATAATAAATATCATTTTTACGATGATCAAAGCGTGGTTTACGTAATAACAGAGTCCTATATTACGTACGCCATGGATTAAAAATTAATATTCCTGTAACAATCATATGGAAATTTACAGAGTTTTAAAATTTTTGGTACTGCAAATTTTTAAACTGCTAAACATCACCCGTTTTCAATTTTTACACCTTCATATAGAGAAAAAGAAATGTACTTTTAAATGCAATTTTTTGAAAGCTCTATTTAAATTTGTTTTTAAGTTACTAATTTTTTTAAATACTTTTTTTGTCATCGTAGCAACATAAATATTTCGTTTCATATATTCATTATTCAATTTTTTTTAATTGTATTTCAAATACATATTCAAAGGAAATAAACTATTCATATGCTGATTTATTGATGAGTTTGGGATTTACGGAGTTTGAATTTCTAAAATGGTAGTTGTTTTCAACAATTTTCAGCGTTGTTTGTCTTTGAGCCTTTTTAGCTTAATTGGTTTCACTGTAAGTGATAATCATAATATTTATATTTCTTACAAACTTTAAATACAAAGTTGAGAGTTATTTTATAACTTTTCTCAAAAATGATCTTTTATTTATTTATTTATTTATTTATTGTAAAATTGGGTTGGAAAAATTGTCTTAACGCAATAAATAATATTTAAATTCCTCAGAATTTTTAAACTGTGTTTCAAATATATATTCAAAGAAAATAGACTATTCGTATGCTGGTGTATTGATGAGTTTGGGATTTACGCAGTTTGAATTTATAAAATGTTACTTGTTTTCAGGAATTTTCTGCATTCTTTTGTCTTTTTATATTTATTATTTTAAAAATATTCTTGTCATTGTCACTAAAATGGCCTATTTCCTTTAGAACATTATTATATTTATTTTATTTATAAAAATTTTAAGAAAATATTTTCAGTTAATATTAGGATTTTTTTTATCTTTTAATTACGGGTTTATTTCCATGTTTATGTCACATTTTTATAATATTTTTAATGATAACTAGCAATTTTAAAATAAAAAGTTCAAATATTTAAAAAATTGTTCATTAGGTATCTTAAGGGGACGATGGACGTTATTATTTTTTTTTTTTCATCATAGCAATATGAAATTTTGTGTATATATTCATTTCATCAAAAGCATATAGAACACCTTCAAAAAAATTCCCAATCTTATTAAAATTTTTAAATTTATTAAAAAAATTTAAAATTTTAAACGAAATTTTAAAATGCTCCTCGTGTCTTAATTTTTGAGATATTTTCTTGCTTTTGCATTTTTATCACTTAAAATTCTATTATAAACAAATCTGTGTAAGATTTTTTAAATCTCTTGAATAGTTAATATTTTACAGATTTTTTTATAAATTCCATATCGATCTTCATCAATATTTTGCTTTTTAATAAGTAAAAAATTAAATTTAACTAACTTAATGAAGACGAATTTTATAAAGCTTACACAGTTTCTTTCCAAACGATATTAGAATACTTCCTTATCAATTTCATAAATATTGATCAAAAATTACGTCGCAAGAAGCATTTCAAAAATCTAAACACGCTGAAAAATTAGTTTTGAGAAAAACAGATTTAAAGTATATAAATACACTTACCTTTATTATTTACTTCTTAAAACTTTCATAAATTGTATTTTAATATAAAAAACAGTTTGGTACTATTATACCACAGAAAAAGATTTTTTTGCGACGATTTTGCTCAAATAAAGGTGCACTGTCCCCTTAAATAAATTGACTTGTTTCACACATGCTTCAATTCAAATGCTTTTGTCTCCTTTTCTATTGTTCGTCTCACAATTATTTGAAATAGCTACTTGAAAAATATCCCCTTTCCTATTCACTCTCTGTGTATGTGTTTTCTGACATTTTCTTTTTTTTTCTTTTCTTTTCTTTTTTTTTTTTTTTTTTTTCCATACAGATTCACTTTTTAATTCTAGTAATTTTCGCACAAATATTTTCTTCCGCATCCGCCCATTTGCAAATTATTTGTTTCATTATGGAGAAAGACATTTTCTTTTTCACTGTCGGCATCTCAATTCGTTATTTCATCTTAAATTATGAAGTTACCAAATAAATAATGAACGGTCCAGTGCATACTTAAAATAAAAATGGAAAACTAAAATCATGCTTACGACATGTATTGTGTCACATTTCCTAATACTAACAGCATATTGTTCCGAAATTTAATTTTTTCATTTCGTGAAATTAATAACTAAAAAAAACCAAAGAAAAAAAATATATAAAGAAATTGCAGAATTTTTTTTTCAAATGCTGTCCATTTCCATGCATGCGACTTTATTCGTGTAGCCCTGTCTGTAATGTATAGAATTTAAACACACCAATTAATTTTCTAAAAATTAGTTAAGTTTAAAAATATATATTAATTAAAACTTCTCTTCCAGCAATTATCGATTACAGTTTTTTTCTGCTAACTATTTTTCTTGTGCATCCTGTAAACAAACTATAAATGCTATTTCTGTATTCATTAGCAATTATGTTATAGTCCACGTCAGTGATGGATTTCAATCTCACTCTTTAAGGGTTCAAAAAATCCTTAAATTGCATCACAAAGGATTTTCTTCCTTACAATGTACTGTAATGCCAATTTTTTTTTTTTTTTGTGCCCCTGACAATGGACTACACTGTTCAAAACAATTAAAGGATATTGCAGTTTTAGGTGGATTTTGTATCTGGGAAACTTTTTAGCTGATTGATACATGGTCGACAGACATAGTAAGTTATATGAGAATAAATTACACATGTTTGGCAGAAAAAAATGCATTTTATTGCGCCTTTGTGTACAAAAGGGAAAAAACACAATTTGTGCATATGAGAAAAAAAGAATAAGAAAAGGTGTTTTCTTCAAAGAAAATCATTTTCAGTAGGGGGTATGGTTTCCACGGGCGGCCAGCAACGTTGAACACCTTTGAGGCATGGACTCAATGAGGCTATTAATGACGAGTTGGGGTATTCTGCCCCACTCTTCCAGAAGAGCTTTTTCCAGTTCTTGGAGAGTTTGTGGGGGTTGTTGGCGGCCAGAAACTCGTCTTCCTAGAGCGTCCCAAACGTGCTCGATTGGATTCATGTCTGGAGAACACGCTGGCCATTCCATTCGAACGATTCCTTCCTCGAAAAGGAAATCCTCCACCAGGTTTGCACGATGTGGCCTGCAGTTATCGTCCATTAAAATGAAGTTAGTCAGTCAAAGTCCATCTCGAATGATGTAGAGGTCAGTGCACCCGTCAATGGAGATGCCACCATACACCAACCCTCCTCCACCGCCAAATCTCACACTTTCGTGCACGAACGCAGGATTATTCCTACTGCCACGGTCCCTCCAGATGAAAATACGCCTATTATCAGGATGCACAGAAAAACGGGACTCGTCAGAAAACAGAATATTGCTCCATTCATTTCTCCTCCAGTTGACATGCTCGGTTGCCTACTCCCTGCGGTCGCGACGATGCCTTGATGTTAATCTAACACATACCATCGGTCGGCGAGCATACAGACCTACAGCATGGAGCCGGTTTCGGACAGTCTGAGTTGAAATCGTGGTGCATGTAGCCGAGCGAAGGTGTTGTTGGAGAAGAGTAGCGTTCATGTTTCGGTGTCTCCGAGCTGTTAACACTAAATACGGCGTTGGGCATTGTTGCCCGTCTACGACCTTGCCCTGGTCATCGGCCTTCACATCCACTCTCCAAAAAACGGTTCCAGATCCTGGAAATGACACTTTGTGACACTCCAATGGCTTGCGCTACTTCGGCTTGAGTTTGGCCCCCTTCTAACCTACCAACAATTCTCCAAGCTTCTGAATCTCTCAAATGACTTCACTGAGACATCGTACTCATCGAAACAAAGCAATCACTGAATGCCGATCATCCTTGTCTTCATTCTCTTTTATCCAGTTGAAAGTCAAATTTCATTCGCTGCCGCTGAAGTGACGTTTTTGACGTCGAACTCAAAATTTGCATACTCCACAGTTTGAAAACCAGAAAAATTTGCATTTGTGATTCTCTTCTTCTATTTTCGGCAAAAAAAAATTTCGTTTATATCTTTATTTTACATAACACTTCAAATATCCTTTAATTGTTTTGAGCAGTGTATAAAAGTTACACACTTAATTTTTAATACCGGACATCCTATAGTAAACAATAATAACATATAAAATTTATGCAACAATTCGAATATATTTAGAAGAATTAGAGCACAAACCGAATTTATAAACACTTTTGAATTATGTTGCAGCCAAATTACAGTCACGATTTAACCAATTTCTTCAGTAAGTTGACATATGCATCATACATATGCCATAATATATATATATATATATATATATATATATACGTTTTAAGCATCATATGTAAATGCAAGTCATACATAAATTATACATTTTTCATATAGTCATATATATGTATTTTCTGTACGTTTTACACCTATATTTCCTATAGGTGTAATATAGTTTATGATAAGCCATATATCAGTATAACTTGGTCATATGCATCATAAAATATCATGTGTATCATAAAGGGCGTTCGAAAAATACTAATCTATTTCTATGAAAACACTAATCCATTGAGTTCTTTTACAGGTGTTTGAAAAAATACTCTCCTTAGAAGCATAGTCGTCGTTTCCTGGAAACTGTGTGATAAAAGTTATGAAGAAGATGATCCATCAGCTGCACCATCGAAAATACCGAAAACAGCCACCAACAAGAATCAATATTGGGCAACTTTTGAATAAATTTAGACTAAACGGTAGCGTGGTGGATGAAAAACGTCCTGGACGACCATCAGCATCCGACGAAACCGGTTCGTCTGAATTTGTTCACAAATAGTCCAATATTGGCCCTTGTTGGTGGCTGTTTTCCGTATTTTCGGTAGTATATCTGTCGCGCCTCTTTATATGTTTTATCAACCAGTTTGCAAAATACGATGGCCATCGAAAATATGTACCATAAGAGTAAGACTAATATCAGGATATTTGTGAACAAATTAAGACGATCGGTATCGTTAAATGTTGATGGTCGTCATGATCGTTTTTCATCCATCACGCTATCGTTTCGTCTAAATTTATTTAAGAGTCAATAATGACCCTTGTTAGTGGCTGTTATCTGTATTTTCAATGGTACAGCTAACGGATCACCCTCTTCATAACTTTTATCACTCAGTTTCCAGGAAACGATGGCTATTCTTTTTTTCTAAGGCGAGCATTTTTTCAAAAACCTGCTAAAGAAATCAATGGATTAGTGTTTTCATAGAAATTCCGACATTCCGTTATTTTTGGAACACTCTATATATGATTATATTGACTATAAAGCCCATATATGTCGTGCAGTTTGGTGAGACATTTTGGTTTATTGGCGATTCATGTTTAGAGAACGTTATAACAAATAATATCAGTTTTACTTATTTCAATTATTACTGTTTTTTCTATTGTTCCTGTCAGAATTATTTAAAATAGATACTGGATTTTTCCTTTCAATCTTTCTTTCTTTCTTTCTGCACTTTTTCTATTTCTTTTTTTTCTTTTTCTTTTTTTTTCTCTTGTTTTTCTTTTTTTTTTTTTTTTTTTTTTTTCAAAACATATGGCACTTTTCAATTCCAGTCATTTTCGGACGACTGCTTTCTTCCGGCTCCGCCCATCCACTAATTATTTGTTTCGCTTTGAAGAAAAACAATTTTTTTTAAATATATTTCTCCTGACTTTGTTCCAATTGTCTGTTTTGCCTCGAAATATGAAGTTGTCATATAAATGATGACAGTAAAAATACAAGATAAAGCTGAAAATAAGAAAGTTTGACTAACAGTCACAGGGAGTAGATGAATTTTATCATCACTTTCCGACCAAAAGTTTTGATCATCTGACGAAAACCTACTTGTCTCACTTCCAGTGTTGAATTCAGACACTTTTCTCCGGAGGCGACATTATGAGCTTCCGGGGGGGGGGGGATTATTATTTTTGATCATTGAAAATATTAAATCTCAAAATTTTCGGGGAGGGGACATTTCATTGCTCTGTGAGGGAATGTCCCTCCCGGGCCACGGCCTGAAATCAACACTGCTCGCTTCTTTGACTGTCTGTCTGTTACAGAGTCCGTTCACGAAAACGTGATATGTTTTTGAGACTTGAAATCAGGGATGTAGTGGAAGGTATACGCGGGTATACGCCATATACCTTCTGTTTTTTTTTCAGGAGCACCGTATACCCTCTGTTTCTCAAAAAACTATTATTATGTGCTCTCTAAGGCATACGCTTTGCCTTGATCTTATGCCCTTTGCTTTGGGCGTATATCCTCTGTATTATTTACGACTTGAAATTTTGTGTACAGAGTGTCCAGCAAATAACACCCTGATTTAAAAATTAAATTTCTCAAAAACAAAGATCGATAGTAATATGCGGTAAACGGTTTTTTCATTAGGTAAGCTGTAAAGATCTTATACAGAAAATTCAAACAGTGAATATTTTGAAAAAATTGCATTCTGATTGCATAGAATGCTTTGATTTGACATTTTTCTTGTTTTATATTGTCTGCAGAGGAAAAAAATTTTCATCTTACAATGCAATATTTTAAAGATTTTTCGAAGTAAATTTTTAGAATTTCTAAATTTCAAAAATTTTATTTAAAAAAAACTATGAAGTATGGCACTTTAAGCCGAAAAACACATTCTCTGGAAGCAATCTAAATCAAGAAAAATGTCAAATCAAAGCATTCTTTGCAATCAGAACACAATCTTTTCAAAATATTTACCGTTCGAAACTTTTGTATAAGATTGTTACAGCTTACCTGATAAACAAACCGTTTACTGCATAATTCTATTGATCTTTGTTTTTGAGAAATTTAATTTTGAAATCAGGGTGTTATTTGCTGGACACCCTGTACTTACAGTTCAGCTTTTATTGTAAAGAAATCTATGCTTAATTCTTTGGGGATGAGCTACTTATAGACAGGCCGTATAAGGTACTCAGAATCCTTAATTATTCTCACCAATAAAATTTTTATTGAAAATTTTGCCTTGGTTAATTGGAGCATATTTCCTCCATTCAATGAGGCAAAAATTTCTATTTTTGAAAAAGCTAGTGGTAAAAGATTAAAAATTTTGTAAACGGCGCTCGTCTTGAAGGGGTTAATTGGTAGCACATTGTACTTGTACTCCAAAGGTAAGCGGGTTCAATTCATGCCGTTAAAAGTTAAAAAAAAAAAAAAAAAAAAAAAAAAAAAAAAAAAAAAATTCAAAACTCAAATTTGTAATTATTTTAACAATTTTTTTTTTTTTTTTTTTTTATATAAAGTAGTGAAGTATTGCATGTTCTCCCCAGCTAAATATAAATAAATAAATGAATAAATAAATACAATTTTAGTAATTTAAATGATAGATTTTACTAAATTTTAATGTTAATTATTATTTTATTTTTATTTTTATTTTTTGATAGATAGCGTCTTCAATTGCAATTTTACGCATTTGAAATTTGGTTTGTGTTATTAGAAAAAATCTTTTTGAGTTGAAGTTTACGAATATGTAATAACAATTTTCATGCTTTTATTTTAAATCAAATTTAATGAAGTAAGGATATCCAAGCATTAAATAATGGATACCCTGTATTCTTGTTATTGCTCTATTTCTAAATTTCTTTCTTTCTTTCTTTCTTTCTCTTTTTTTTAACTATTAATTTTATAGGTTCCCGCCGCAAGTAATGCTTCAGTAAGTTTCCTTTCCTTTAGATAAATAAAACTGTTCAAAACAAAAACTGTGTGATTGGAAACTACTGATTTTCTTTTCAGGCGAATTGGTTTTTTATTTATTTATCTATATGTTTTGGTAGAATAGTTTCTTCCGCATCCGCCTACATTTATCTGATTTTATTTTTTTAATTTTTTTTTTCGTTTGACATGGACAAAACTCTGTTTCAGTTTTTATTTAAATGTAAACGCATACTACAAATGAGGAAAAATTCGTGCCATTCTTTCTTTTTTTTTTCTTTTTTTTTCTTTTTTTCTTTTTTTTTTTTTTTTTTTTTGTATTAAAAGAACCCTTGTTTTATTCCAGTCTCTATTTAATTATTCTTTAGTGGTTGTGCAAATATAACATTATCAAATTTTTGGTAATTTTGGATCCTCTCCCCCCCCCCTTTTCGATATCATCCTCCGAACCCCCCACCCCCCACCCGGTAATGATATTGTTTTCAAAATGTAAAAACTTTTATTCTTAGAATTTTGTTCTTTTGTTTGGAGTATCACACAAAAGTGATTAAATTTATTTTATGCATACATTCTTGATTCAAGTGAAGAGAAGTCAATAAAATTTTGCTTCACTCAAATAAAATGAAAAAAAAAATAGTTACTATTTAAAAGTATTTTATATTATCTTTTTTGTTGCATAATGCATTCAACAGTAATTAAGTCTTGTTGAACATGCCCCCCCCCCCCCCGAACAGAGGAAGGGTGGGCAGATTGAAATTCTTATCAACAAAACATGTGGACAACATTCTTTATCTTTTATTTATTAATAAAGACAAGTTTTATTTCAAATGTACTTCACGTGTGGTTTCTCTAACAGCGATTATGTACCCACATACATATGAATATGAATAAGAATGTCTAATGTTGGGATATACCATTTTTTAGTATTAGATAATTTTATAATAATTTAGTGATTTTAATAATATTCTGTTACTTATTTTCATAAAAATAGATAACAGACTAAAAAAAGATAATATAATATTTTGAATAAAAGACTATAATATAAATAAAAAGAGACAATTTTTATTGGATTAAAAATAATATTGATATCAATTCAACCCCTCTCCCCCTAGATATATCTTACGATATCATGTACCAGACTCCCCCTTCCCCCTAAAATGATAACGTTATATGCACAGCCCCTTATGTTAAAATTATTATTTTCACTAGAAAAACAAATGTGGATAATTTCCTTTCAGATTTTTTTCTTTTGATATGGACAAAACTCTGCTTCAGTTTTTATTCAGATGTAAACGCACTTAAACCATAAAAGGAAAATTGAGCATATATCTAAAAGCATTAGACTTCGATATTCCACAACTAACCATCGCAGAACAACTATTTTATCTACATTAGGGATAATAAAAATTGAACCACCCTCATATAATGCCTCGATTACTTAAAAAAAAGAATTATGAACAATTTGAAAGAGAGAAAAGAAATATTCATAATATATTCTATACAGCCAGAAAGAAGCAGGCGTAAAAAGCTTAGGATATGAACTTTTCATCGCATTTTTAAACTAGCGGAGCATTGAAGAAGCAGGTAATAATCAACGACAAAAAATTTGGAAAAAGGCACTTAAATAAACACTTGTTCCAGCGACTGCATATCGGATACAGGCCAGTGCTTTTTCGTTCAACCAAATTCTCTGTGACTTTTTGTTTCATCACTTCTATGGCTGAAGTGAAATATATCTTTCTTTTTATAGCAACAAAGTCTTATAGATAATCATTCAATAACTGGGAAATCCGTAAAGTTAGTGACCAAGACAAAGAATCGCCATTTTGTTTTTTAACTGAATTTCGATACATCTGAAGAATTTTCTCTTATTCAGTTGTAAATGATCGCTATTTTTTTTAATTATCAGTTTATACCGACTTTTTACGTGCTTTCTGCTATTTAGCATTCGAAATGTATATTTTTTCTATATTCCTTTTCTTTTCCTTTTTCTTAACCATTATACGGGGACTAGGACAACATTGTCCAAGAAAACACGCAGATTCGGACAGATGATGTCCAAGCCTCCGTGTAAAGTTTAATGATTTGTAAACGGTCAATGGAAGAATCGGTTGTTTGTGGGGTAGCTAAATTAAATCTTTGTTTTTTTTTTTTTTTTTTTTTTTTGAGATTTAATGGATTATTAAAAAGTATGCAACAGCTAAAGTACTAAACTAATCGTATATAGGGCCTTCAGAGCAAGGATTTAGTTGTAGTTGAGGAGAATATGACTTTTTTTTTTTTTTTTTTTTTTTTTTTTTTTGGTAGCCGTAAACTGTAAACTCTTTTGCTAACCAAAGAATCTCAATTTTGTTTTTTTAACCGAATTGGAGTAAAACTGGAAGTTTTTCTACTATTCACTCGGTAATGATCGATATCTTAATGATTAACAATCTATGCCTACTTGTTACGTATCTTTTACTGGGTGTCCCAAAAATGACTGCCAGGTGATCAGTGCTGAGTGAAGCGTCGACCTGGCCTTCAATCGCCGTCAGCGCCACCTGTTGTTTGAGATGCGAACTAAAATAAAAAATTACGGTAAAAAAACTCCTGAAAATACACATCTCTCTCCTGCAAAAAATTTTTAAATAGCTGTCACCGTTTGCAAGTTATTGAATTTTAAAATCCATCAGTCATTTTTGGGACACCCGGTATATTTAGCATTCGAAATGTATAGTTTTTCTATCTACTTTTCTTTATTTATTTTTCTTTTACTTTGTTGTCCTTGAGATAGTCTGGCTTTGAATAGATATCCATTTTGTTTACTTTAGCAAAATTTAATCGAAATAAATAAAAAAAAATAGTGAGACTAAAACTAATTATATATAGTTTTATATTAAATTTTAAAAACATCTTTATCATTTTAAATTTCACCATACATTATACGCTATTTTAAATGCGGCCTATATTATGTTCAATTCGATAATTTATCACTTTTTATAAATTTATTACTCATTGAATAAGTACACTTAAGTTGACAATTACTTCAAATTAACAATCTACTCAATCATTTCAATAGTGCAATTTTTGTTCCGTCTCCTCAGTCCATTTAAATTTTACATTTTGTTTAGTCAATTCGACTAGAGGATTGACAATATCGGCATAATTTTGAATAAGAGTTCTGAAATAATTTGCCAAACCTAAAAGTGACTTTACCCCCTTTTTATTTTTAGGCCTAGTTAATCGTTGTACCTTCCCCACGTTTTTTTCTGATGGGGCATATCCATTTTTATTAACTTTGAATCCCAAAAATTCAATTTCCGGTTTACATATTTGCACCTTAGAGGGTTCAACTGTTAAATTGTGATCAATTAGAGTTTCCAAAACTTCCTTTAACAACTGTGCCATTCCCTCCGGGGTGTCTTCGGCCAAAACCACATCATCTATAAAATATCCTACTTTGTCCTTAGGAAAGTGTCCCAGGACCCTATCCATAAGTTCAGCGAATTTTGTACTACTTAATTTAAGCCCAAAATTTAGGCGGCACGGGGCGTACTTCCCACACTCCGTCACAAATGCTAATTTGTGACGATCCTCCGGGCGTAACATAATTTGGAAAAAAGCCGAATGCAAATCTAATGTTGTATAAAAAATTTTTCCACTAATTGCCTGTAAAACATCTTTTACGTCCGGTACCGGATATGGAAACCCCTCTAAAATCTCGTTCAACGTCCTGTAATCCACCGCCATTCTATAGCGAACCAAGTTTTTTTCCGTACCTTTTTTTTTTACAAATAATACCGGAAATGCATAATCTGAATCTGATTTTTCGATTATTTTCGCTTCTAACAGTTTTCGTAGTTCCTCCTGCGCATACTGCTTAACTGCCTGGGGCGTCTTATATGGTTTATGCTGAATGGGAAAATTGTGGTTTAATTGTATTTTGGGCACTACCAATGAAGATTGTCCCAAAGATTTGTAAGACTTCGAAAAAGCATGTGCATGACTCATCAATAAGTCTTCTATCTTTTGCTTAAAATCCCCCGTTAAATGATCTAAATTAAAATCCGATCTATCAAGCTCCGCTTCTCTCAAAGCCCTAACTTCTTGCAAATCCAGGTTATTAATTTGATAGATTTCTCCATCTTCAATCTCATTAGGCTTTAAATTATTCTTGCTAACAAAATCCGAACTGATAAGTGCGATCCTAGTATCCGTTCTAATTATAATCTTATCTTCTGTATTGTTTGTTACAATCAAATTAATTTTATTAGTGACTGGTACCTCATGAATTGAACATTCCGTAATTAAATTTTTAAATTCCTCTGTTGGTTCAATTAAAATCAGCTGATTAGGCTGTACTGCCTCAGGACATCTCAACGATATTATTTTCGTTTGTCCTGGGTGTAAATGCGTTTCTTTCTCTATACACGCAAATATTTCATTTCCTTTAAAACGACATTTAATTTTATTTGTGCGCACTGCCTTGGTGATATTTTTCATTTCCGACCCTCTTTTATTTACACTATTTACACTAACTATTTCCTTATTCATAACCTGCGGTTCCAGGGCAATTTCCGTATTTTTTAATTTTAGTGTTTTCTTATCAAAATTTAAAATCATTCTATTTTTTTTCAAGAAATCAAAACCTAGCAACATTTTATAGTCCCCTTGAAAATTATGAGATGTAACATAAAATGTTCCTGTCACAAACTCGTTGTTAATTTTAAATGTAATTTTTATACATTGCCGAAAAGGTATGACTGAGTTATCGAATGTGTGGATTGTTACCCTATTCGCTAAGTATTTAATTTTTGCCTCCGTTTGTTTTAGCGCCTCTAAAACCTCCGGTGATAAAAGCGAAACTGCGGCCCCACTATCCAGCAACGTGTCAATTTTTAACCCAAAAATCTGTAATGTAATGATGGGAAGTTTATCCTTTTCCGCTGAATTCACACTAGCAATCACGAACTTATTCCCCCTTATCGGGAATCTACCGGGGTCTTTCTTATGACTATTATTTACAACTGCAGATTCCCTTAAAAGTTTCCCGAATTCGACTTTCTTTTCCCTTTGTGTCTGTCCGAAAAATCTCTCTTATTTTCTTTTTCCTGAATTGAATTTCTATTTCTTTCATGCTGCGGTTCATCCCTGGAATAGTCATTTCGCCCTCTCCTATGTTCATCCGATTGTTTACGATTTCCATAATACGCGTCGTAGCGTGCAACCCCTGATCTGTCCTCTCTGTTATTATAGCTTCTATCCGAAAAATCCCTATTCCATGGAGAACTATGATTGAAATTTTCATAAAAATTTTCAAATCTATTACAATCCTGATAATTTCTATCCCTGTGAAATCTGTCATAATTAAAATCACTATACATTTGTGCACTGGGAAAACAATTTTGTGATACTGGCGCTGCGAATCCATAGCCTTCCATCGCCCTGTAATTATTCGCACCAAAACTCTTATTTGCAAAATTTCTCTGTCCCTGGTTCCGAAATTTAGTATTTGAATTTTTCAAATTGTACCAACATTCGGAAATGTCATGCCGATTCGTATTACAGATTTCACACCGTTTTTCTTTCAAATTATCTTCCCTAACTTGTGTTTTCGTTTGTAATTTCAACTCGTTGACCTGAGCGGTTAATTCTGCTATGGCCGTAGCCTGCTGTTTATTTAATTGTAATAAATTCGTACAAAAATCCTCATTTTCTTTGCTTGTATTGGCTGTTACCGCATTAATCTGATCTAAAACTGTCGATTTATACGCGGATTCGATCGTCTGAGCTTTTTCGCACAATTTCCCAAAATCTTTAATGTCAAATTTTCGCAATTCCAACGCAATATTTGGCGATATTGCCTCCAAAAATTTATTGGCTTTTATTAAATCGAATAGTTTATTAGCTCCCACCTCCGTTGCCTGGCCAGAAGCACCTAAATACATTGATGCGGCCTTGTTAAAAACTTCTATAAAATCTTTCATGTTTTGATTTGGGAGTTGCTTAATTGAGTTAAAATTTATCTGTGCTTCGATAAAAGAATCTTTTTTCTGAAACAATTCCACGATTTTTCTTTTAAACTCTGTATAATTCTTTTCCTCATTTAGCGTCTGGTCAGATACTAATTTCTCACGGGCCGTACCCACAAATTTAGCTTTTAATATCTGTAATTTGAAATCCTCTTCTACGTTGACCCGATCCAATAATTCATCGAATTCTTTCAAATAAAATAACACATTGCTAATCTTTTTTACGTCAAAGGGAACAATCAATGATAACATTTGCGACAAATTCGGTTTTAACGAGTCGTCCATTTTAATCTCTAACGTTTTAGATTTCAATTTTGATTTATTTCTTGTTACTACCCCTGGGTTAGATTGATTTTGTAAACTTTTCCTTCCTCTTCTCCTCGGCATATATTGTCCTAATTGACATCCATTACCCTTATATTATATATTTTTACACAAATAACTTTGCAATACAACTTAACTCCTGAATAAAATTTACTATAACACACAATAAAATATATAAATATATATATACACTGTCCCTCAAAATCCAAATACAATCAAATTCAAAATAAATGTATAAAGTACACATAGAAAATCAGTACCAAATTATTAATTTTCTAAACTGCCCCTTCTTCTTATTATTATTATTTTATTTCATTTGTAATACTACTCCCGCTTTTTTCCTTTGCGGCATAAAATTGGTCTTATACATTCACATAAAACACTTCTTTTTTTGTTCAATAACATAGAAAATGCCATGTACCCCCAAAATATAATCATTACAATAAAATACCATAAATAAATTCAATGTGATGCAAAATCTATTTTAAAATTCTTTCAAATTTTTCAAATATATCATATAATTTGAAACCTTATTTCATAATATTACTCTTAAAACCTTTCCACACACAATTATAAGATTGTTTGTTTTCAATTTAAATCACAATATCATCAGTATAATCATACTTAAACATATATTTATTTTTAGTATAACACATCAAAAAATAGCCATTTTGGACGAATGAGTCAGAAACGTTGTAGCACACTCCATTGGCACCAAGTTTTACTTTTAAAATTTAATTTAACATTAAAACCATGAATAGCGCGTAGAATTTTGAGTAAAACTAACACTATGAATTACTATTAACTTTTTATAACAAACACAATATTATTAACCTCCGGAACTGATCCGAAAAGGTCACGGTACCAGATATGGTTCCAGGGCCTATGCTGGACAGAACTGGGTTCCTGTAACGGAAATCTTTATTTCGGCATGTCAGCATAGCCCAATCCCAGAATGAACTAAGTTAATCACTCCTAATCATTTTAATTCAAAGTATTCATAGTGCAAACTCATGCAATTTTTTATATCTAATACAAAAAATAACAGTGATCGTTCGTTTCAATCCTGGTTAATCCCTTCGATATAAGTGAGGCAACTGCCTTCATTACCAAATTGCGTTGTGAATATTTTTGTAGATGGAATTAACTTATGGATCGTAAATAAAACATAACTCTAAATTAGATCATAATAGAATTAAATAAAATAAGACTCATGGTCGAAAAGATACCAACAATTTTTTAAGAACTAACATATATATTTATTTACAATTATTTTACAAATTGTTGGGCGTCATAAGACACAATATTCTCAATATAGATAGCATAAAAAAACAAAATAAAACACTATTAATTCTATTTGTCTAATTATTGTTTTAATACTAAGATTGAATACCAATTGGAGCGTGCAGAAACCCCTACTAGGCATCTTGCCTTAAACATTTTGGGAAACAATATAAATTATAAGAAAAACCGTACCTTCATATTATTTTGTGCCCAGCACTCAGTTAAGGCTCTCATTCGAAAACATCACAGGTGGTCGCACATCAATACTGGCGAACATCACATTCAGATCCTCGGCTATCACACAGCACCAGTGGCGGACATCATTTCCGGATCATAGGCTAGGTGGTCGCACATCAATACTGGCGAACATCACATTCAGATCCTCGGCTATCACACAGCACCAGTGGCGGACATCATTTCCGGATCATAGGCTAGGTGGTCGCACATCAATACTGGCGAACATCACATTCAGATCCTCGGCTATCACACAGCACCAGTGGCGGACATCCTTTCCGGATCATAGGCTATCACTCATCATCGGTGGCGGACATCATTTTCAGTTCATGGGCTATCACTCATCATCGGTGGCGGACATCATTTTCAGTTCATGGGCTATCACTCATCATCGGTGGCGGACGTCATTTTCAGATCAGTGGCGATGTAGGTAGGTACTCCTTGGAATTAATAACGATTTTTTTAAACACATCTTCGCCTCCCGGAGAGAACTTTTCATCTAAACTCCTCAAGAAAACAGTCTATGTTCTTTTTTTCTTTTTTTTTTTATGGCGGGCGTGGCTAATCCATCTGCCCGTAAAAAATGACCATTCAGTTTCTCGCCCGTCCTATTCCTGATAAATGATTCGTTAGCTTCCTCTTCAAGCGTGGGGGGGCTGGCCCCTCTCGTCTGCAACGCACTCCCAGCCGGAAAAATGAACGGTAGCCTCAAACTAGAGAAACGTGTGGGGTCTCGCTTAATTGGCTTGTAAATCTACCAATAAACCATTCTTGACGTAAATGTCAAGCGATTGTTATGCTAGAGCCCAACTGGTGCCCATTAGATGCCGGCCGAGATAGGGGTCTGCCTTGCTCCCGACATGAATAGCGTCAAACATACACTAGTATTTACAACCACTATACAAAAACATCAAAGGATACAACATGTATAATATACCATTTATATATATATATCTATAAATCACGGAAGATTGCTGGATGCCCATGCTTCCAGCAGTAGGAAAGCCGTAAACTCAACGTGGACTAGCTAAATAATCATATCTTTGTTTTTTAACCGAACGAGGACAACACAGGTTTTAAAACAAATTTTACTCGTATTCAATCGGTAATGATCTTCAGAATTAATAATTTGTGTCCACCTGTTAGTATTTTCTTCTATTTTGCACTCGGAACGTATAATTCTATTTTCTTTCTTTAGATGTGATTTACAAAAGAACAATTGAAGGGTAAGTTATGTGAGACAATACATTTATTGGTGCAATGCTTTCTGATGGAATTTATTTCCTAGGTAGATTTATTGAACCGTTAAAAGTTAGGTTATCTTCAATAATTATTCTTTTTTTTTTACTTGCGTAAATTTTATATTCAAAAAATAATTTTGTAAAAAAATGTAATTCATGACCTTTCCAGTTTAAAATAATATTTTCGCACAGAAAAAAGAGAGAGAGAGAGACAGAGAGAGAGAGAGAGAGAGGGAGAGATGGGAGGAAGAAATCGATCGTTGTATCTAGCTTAAGACGTAATGTGCATTTTAGGGAATTCAATAGTTTCAAAAAGTTTAAAAGATTTCTTTTTACAACTATCAGTTTATTTTTCAATAGAATTTGTGGATTTTCGACGCAATGTACAGTACATAAAAATTAAATGCATTGCCATCAAGAGAATGCTAAACATATGAAAGTTCATGCATTACATTTTGAGATATGCCTATCGGTAAAATGGTCTAGAGTGCTCACAATATTTGTGTCAATTCAGACAGACAGACAAAGTCAGTAACCCATGCACAAACATTTTGTAAAAACATGTTTTTCGGGGTCTCTAATTCATAAAAATGTAAATCCGTCACGAACTTTCACGAATGCAATACTTTTTTCTTGTTAAGATACAAGAAAGTAAAAATGGTTGGTTCATTGTTTTCTAATTGTTGTCCCACATTGTCTCATAGTAAGTAATGCCCATCTTCATGTACATCCTGTTCAAGTGCGCTTCAAAATAGAGACTTATATATAGTTAGCATTTACCAATCATTGTCCAACTCTACTATACCCAATCCTATTACAGTCATGGTAAAAAAAAAAAATTAAAAGCATGCAGATTTGCCTTTTTTCATTTTAAGACATTTTTAGTAATTACATGAAATTTTTGGGTTTATTCATTGGATGACGATGATTTAGCTGAATGTCAAGGCACTGTCTTTCGAAGTACACCACCTCTCTTCCTGAATATTGGGTCTGAGCGCCGACACAAACATGGCGGTTACCGAAGGCGGTTTTCATTCAGCATGCGCATCGCCCTTAAACTTTGGTAGAAATAATTTTATTAAGTTTCTTTCGCTTCATATTTCTGAGATTAAGCTGGCCAAAAAATATTTTATGCAATATTGTTATCTAAATTTAAAGGTCAATACATATGATTATATATATATATATATATATATATAACATTAAAAAAGGAAATAAATATTTATTTATTTATTATTTATAAATAATCTGCTTTAGGTAGTTGTTAGTTTTGTGTTGGCGCTCAGACATAGTATTCAAGAGTCGGTATACAGTAAAAGACAGTGCACGGGCATTAAGCCAAATCATCGTCATTCAATACAAAAATGTCATGTAATTACTAAACATATCTTAATCGCTTCGTGACAGTAACTTTTTTTCAAATATTTAATGTTTTGTCACCGGTTTTTAAAAACAGAAATTTGTTCTTATTAAATCAAGAAAATTCTCCGATTAAATAAGGGAAATTTTACAGTAAAATTTTACTAGCGGGGATAAACAAAGATTCTGATTACTTTTTGCGGCGCATATACGAGTTGCTCGTCCCTGAAGGCTTAAAATGAACAAAATTAGGCGAATGTGCAATGTGCATACTTAAAAAATTCCCTTTTTTTTTGGTCAGGACTGCATTTTCCGACTCTTTCTATCAACTGCCAAAGATAATCCAACAATCTATACTGCTTAGTAAAGCGCGAGTTAAGACGAATCTTCTCGGTAATGATAATCGAAATTAACAGTTTGTGACGACTTATGTAGTTTTTGCTATTTAACATTCGTAGTACGTAATTTTCGATTCCTTTCCTTTATTTTTTTAGAAATAGTTTACAGAAAGAAAATAGATAGATGAGTTGACTGAGACTGTTTAGAATCTTTTTCCTGTGTCGATTTACTGAACCATTATAAGATTATGCAATAATTGTTCTAATTGTTCATTCGTAAAAGTAACCAAAATAATTAGAAGGGAAAATGGAACAACATCGATTTTATGCCATTTTTGGTTAAAACTTTAAAAACTTCTTCACTTTTCTACTTTGGATACTTACGCTTTTTTTTTTTTTTTTTTTTTTTTTTTTTTTTTTCCAAAAAAGAAAAATAATTAATTGATTGAGAAAACGATTTTTAAAAGTTTTCTTTTAAGTTTAAAAAACGTTTTATGTTTATTGAAATACATAAAAACATCATGTGATTTAACATTTGTAGTATATTATACATAATTCGATAATCATAATTGGCCGGCCAAAACCCGAAGTACGCTATTCATTTCATGTATTTCGGGTTTTGGCTAGGAAGCTTGGCCAGTTCTAGAATTGGCCAGGCTCCGGGTATTGGCTGCAACATACATAATTCGATAATCAAGACTTTCTTGTTGTTTGAACACATTGTTTCTAATTACTTTTCATTAGAATTCGTTGAATATTTTGAAGAAATTATATGCCATTGGATAAAAAAAAAAAAAAAAAAAACCTATCGGAAAAATTATCGCACATAGAACACAGGCCAGTTTTAGATTAATTTATACTCACAATAACAAATAATTTCATGATTGCAACTCACAGTGTTCTGAAATGACGAATTTCCACTGCATAGGTGGAATTTGTATGTAATTTTCCCAGGTTTGTCAACTACATACAGTTGTTCACAAGTCCCACTGCATTAGAATTTACAGCTTTTTTTTTTTTTTTTTTTTTTTTTTGTTTGTTTGTTTATGCACAATCTAGCCCTATTTTTAAGGAAATGTCAAAGTAAATTAGGAAAAGTAGGATAAACAAGTGAAAACTATAAATGAATAACCGATGGAAAAGCGTATCATTGCGTAAGTCTAATTATTTATATTAAATTTTTTTTCGCCTTACGATTTTTCTTTCATTAATTGGATCTTGATACATATTTGTGATTTTTTGGAAATCTCATAATTTTCTACATTCACATCTTGTAAAATCAAATTCCCTCCACCTCCTCCAAAATCCTTGATACTTGCCAGTTTTACAAACATTCGCGGACTAAGACGTTGGGTTTATTTTGCGTGCAGGTGCAATTTTGATACTTAACGATGTCTGATTAAATGAAAATCCACTAAAAAAGCCATGTTTCTACACCAACGTGGATATAAAAAAAAATGTTTGAATAAAATTTGAAAAAGCATTATAGTTGAATTTGTTTTTGTTTCTTCAATGACACCAATCGGTTTGAAGTGAAAAAATATGAATCAAGTCACATTAAAAATAAGTTTTGTCCTCCGCACATCATTTGAGGTAAGAGTGTGCAAAATAAGGTCACACTCACAGTGAGCAACTGTTCGAAGTTACACATATATACAGTCCGCTGCCGTTAATTCGAACTCATCGGGAACACAAGAAATGTTCGAATTATGGGAAGTATGAAATGAAAACATGCTTAATATAGTGCTATTGCAAAGAAATTAATGTTATAATGTTTTTAAAAATTTATTTCTACTGTTATCATTAGAGTATGACTTAGTATTAAATTAGAATGTATAAATACATAACCTAATTAAAAAATTGGAAACACTAAGATTTCTGGAAACAAGCAGGATGGAAGAAAAATTAAAAGCGTCACTGGTGGACAGACGGGACCTAAGAAAGTGGATATTAAATGCATTGGATTATACGTATGCTCGTTCGGAACAATTTTCACAAAAATCAACGAAAGAAAGTTATTCAAATGATCTGAAACCCTTGAGAAAGAAGCGAAAAATGAAAAATCGGAATTCTCGTTTGTTCGAATTAACCGAAGTCGAGAGGAAATGAGTTCGAATTAATGAAAATTTTTAACGTTATTCTGCCATTGAAAATTTCGGGACTTCATGTTTAATTTGAATTAAGCGAAGATTCGAATTATCCGATTTCGAATTAACGAGAGTCGACTGTATTTGTTTATAGAAGCCATATATCTTCTGTAAATTATATATAATCAGTAACTAGCCAAGTGGACAAGAAAAATAACGGTCACGTTATTTTCCAGATGAATAAGAAACTGAATATTCGATTTTTTTTTTAATTTTTTTTTTTTTTTTTTTTTTTTTTCGGTTGAGTAATGATGTTTCGAATTAAAGTTTTTGCCTATTTGGCACGTATTTTCCGCTAATTAGTTTCCAAAACTTAGGATTTGTGTTTTCTTTTTTTAGAACTGATCTATAAAAAAACATAACAGGATGTGTTGCTTTATTGTATCTTTTCTGCGGTATTTTTACTGAACCGTTAAACGATTATTCAAAATATTTCAAATTTGCTTAATTCATCAAAATTATACAAAAGGGATAAAAAGAAATGCTATTCGAGCAGATTCCTTTTTGTGTATTTTTCAGTTAAAAACCGTCTTTATTTCCTTTAACATGACACAAAAATTGCTTCTAACAATGCTAGCATTCTTTTAAATTTATTTTTTTAATTTTTATATTTGTAATTTTCTTTTCAGCAAAGTTATCTGAGGTTAAGTTCTAACCAATTCATTTATACTTTTTCAATTTTAATTCCAGGTTTTTTTTTTCTGATGACACTTTTATTTTCATAACCACTTTTAAAGTGAAACAGGTTTAAAAAAAAAATAGAAAAAAAAGGCAAATTTCTATTGATTTAACATTAGCTTGCGAATGCCTTCGGTTGTCTCTTAGCTTACGCTCTTATCAAGAAAAATTCGATTGGGCATTTAAAACGATGAGGGGGGGGGGGAGATAAAAATAAAGATTTTTAAACGGACTAGCAAACACGCCAAGGATACATAAACATTTATTACGACAAAATTTCTTGGGAAAGTCTAAATCTAAAGTACCAATTTTTCCAAAAGACCTTTCAAAATATTTAGTTTACGATTACCCAAGGTTAACAGAATTCAGTACATCATAATTATTTAAATCTTACGCTGGAAAAAAAAAGAAAGCATTTTTAAACATTTTAAAATTAGTAAAATGATAATAATAATAATAACAATATTTTTAAAGGACAGTTGGAAATTGCAGTACTCCCAAAAAATAACTTTTGAAATTACAGTCGACCAACTCGTAGTAAAACTTGTTCATAATATTTTACTTATTGCATTATTTTTTATTAATTAAATTCATGTTTTTTTTATCCAGTTTGCATTTCAGAAATACAAAGGCCCCTTTCATTATTTTGCATAACCTGCTCCGATATGCATTAACTTTAACCTTTATCGGCATCCTTTGTTCTTAAAATGCTTTTGTTTTAATATAGTCGGAAGCATTAATATTTTAAAAATACTTCTACTCAGAAGCGGTACTTTTGAAAGGAACATTTGAAGGCATGAATATTTATAATTAAAATTCATAAATACCATTCAAAATGAATAGTTAGATCACTGACCTTTATTGTAACAATAATAATGCAAATGTATCTGCATAAAGTGCTCTGAATATTTTTATATAAAGAATCTTACGTATGTGAAGGTCATTTGGATTCTTTGCTCATAAATCTTTGTAAACGGAAAATAAAAATAAAATTTATCGTTATCAAATCTTTGAGTCATCCTGCAGAATAGTTCTGCATTCCAAAAAGTACTGTGCACGTGCTTCCTTTTTTTTATTACTTTTAATTTTTTGAAAGTCATTGACATTAAGGATAAATTCGTAACAGGTTTACAGTGGTATTTCTATTCTTATATAATCATAAAACAAATTCTTTTAATGAACCACAATAGAAAATTACAACCTATTCAATGTATTGATGTTTTTACGTGTTACAGTGCTATTTGAAAAATAGCTTAACCCTTTCAGCCCAGGCGGTCACAAATGTGCTCCTTACTTTTAAAATGCTTTAAATTATAAATAACGCCTTCCAGATACGTAAAAAATCATAATCTTATTTATGTACTACACTGAAAAAAAAATTTTTGTTCTGACATCTAGAATCTAAATTGTGACTCTAGAAAAAATAGTTCCATGTCATCCTTATAAATTCTAGTTCAGTATGTTTGAGAGTTCTATAGTCTCCTACTGGAATTCAAGAGTGTATTCCTATATTCTTGTGGTCAAAATCATTTAAAAATCTCTGCAAATAAAGGCGAATACAAGAGGTTAGATATGGTAACTGTAATTCTTGTTTACGAAACCATTCCCGAAATCAAGCGATAATTTTTCGTTACTGAAACGATTCAATATCATTTCGTTACCTAGAAAACACGAAATTAGAAATGGTAGGTCGTTTCGTCTATTCAGCTTAGTTGATTAAACTATTCGCACAATTCGATCATCTATAATTCTAGTTCTGGTATTTAGAAAGTGACTAACTATTCATTCTAGGTAAAGGCGGTATATTTTTTTTCTCAGTGTAGCTGCTCGGTATTTATGTACTAGCTAATATTCCTCTTAGTAACAGAATAGTGTAAAAAAATATTATACTAAAAAAAAGATTTTTCGCTTCCTTTTCTTCAAAAAAATGCAGTTAAATGCTTTGTGCAATTTAAAGAGCCTGTTTAAAAATGAATTTATCTTAGTTATTATGAGGGCCGTGTATTGGAATTATTACCATAACGCGCAGACCCTTTGTACAGCCAAGTTAGCATTATTTTATATCTTGGGACAATTTTTTTGGCCTTATCATAATTACTTTTGTATAAGCACATATGTTTCAGCATTAAATAATAATGATAAAAGTTTTCTTAATTATTAGCATACCATTGGCATTTCTTTTAATTCAAACATATTCACTCTTTAAATTTAGATTAGGGACTCCTTTTCGGAATTAGTACCCTATAGTATTCCGATTAGTATACCGAACTATTATAACATAAGCAATTTATTCCATTTTTCATTATTGGGTGAAAAATGTCCGAGCCAGGATTCGAACCAGGGATATATTGGCTAAAGCCGCCAATGCTCTACCAACTGAGCTATCCCGGACACGAACACTGGAGGACTCTTTCACCCAATTAACCTCAACGATCGCTTTATCTGGTCTGATACTCTGGACCAGATCTGGATTTTTCTGCAGTTTCATATACTGACCTTCGATTTATTCTGTTGAGCTGGTCCAGAGTATCAGACCAGATAAAGTGATCGTTGAGGTTAATTGGGTGAAATAGTCCTCCAGTGTTCGTGTCCGGGGTTGCTCAGTTGGTAGAGCATTGGCGGCTTCAGCCAATACATCCCTGGTTCGAATCCTGGCCCGGACTTTTTTCACCCAATAATGAAAAATGGAATAAATTACTTCTGTTATAATTAATTTACCGATTGAATAATCGTGTTTAAAATTAATCTACCAAACTATTGTTTTATGAAACAACACCCAAAATAGTTACATTGGATTGGTTACTGTAAAGAATACATTCGTTAAATTTCAGTAAACTGTAACATCTGTAATTTCGATAACTACTTTTAATTTTGTTTGCGTAAATGTAATTTTTTCCAAAATTGGGAAAAAAAATTCAGGGCCTAAAGAATAAAAACACTAAGAATAAACAGTTTTATATGAATCTTCATGTTACATATCATTAATAAACTATTATGGAAAGTGCAATTTCACAAAATAGTATCTAAAAATCATCAGGCTCTTAACCAGCGGGCAATGTCAGATGAGGAATTGAAAATTTTCCTGCGGATAATACTGACGTCTAAGCTTTCCCCTCTTTGTTTAATCTAATCTTATAAAAAAGTAACCTTTTTTGTAGGTGGTATATCTCTACAATTACTGAGTCAGTTTCAAAAGCAAATTGATAGTGAAAGTCCCTATTTCTACATCGGATATGTCTTATGTTGGTGCGACTAACTTAACTCCAAAGGGGTGTAGGACATTGTAGATCAACCGGAATGTTCGTCAATTCAAAGTCACAAAAAAGCACTAGCGTGACAGGATGCGAGTGGAACAATGATCATCTACTTCACATTATATTTCATGTCCCAGATGAATAAGGGTAACTGACTTAGATAAAATTGTCCTTTACACAAAAGTTTTTACTGTTTTTCTGTCAATGATCGCCAGTTCTATGACCATGGGTGATTAATAAGAAAGGCTGGATAGGGAAAGTCAATTGTCTTCCCAAGAGACTTTAAATAATAAATCAAACACACATACACAAATTTTAATAGGAGACTTGGGTAGGGGGGGGGGAGAATCTAACCTGCTTTCTTCTTTTTTAGGTTCATATGCATAAAATTTATCTTAAGGCGACTGGTCACTTAGCAGCCGAATTCCCCTTCGTAATGTTAATCCGATGATCGTTTGAAGCATTCTTTTATTCAAAATATCTCCACGGGGAATTAATATTTATAACTTCTTTTTTTCAGTGTTTTCTTTTCAAAGGATATAACTTTTTTTCTTAGTTTTTAAAGTGTTTCTAAAATTTATGCTCAATTTAATATTTTATGTTTTAAAATTTGAAGAGCTGGAAATACAATTATAACACTACATATAAAATTATGCATAAATTTCAGAAATATTTTGAAAACCAAGAAGAACCAGATAGACGCATCTTTTAAGAAGAAAACACTGAAAAAAGCAGTTAAAAATATTAATTTCTAAAGGAGATATTTTGAATATTAAAATGTATCAAAACTTGACGTTAAGGAGGGGAATTTGAACGCTGAATGATCAGCTATCTTAAATGAGAAAGAAGTTTAGAAAAAATATAACAATCTGCTTCAATTCTTCATTTGAAAAAGTTTTCGATCGAAACCTACTTTTGAATATTTAATCTTTCTCGTTTATTACACTTCTGTTTTGCTTTTTAAGTTTAAAAATTGCACAGAGTGTTCTGAAAAGAAATTTTTAATTTAACACGTTTCATGTTTATATTCTCATATAATAATAATAATAATAATAATAATAATAATAATAATAATAATAATAATAATAAAGCATAGAGAATAGGGAAAAAAGCTATTATCCAGATTTGCGTTTAATCGCATAAAAATACCAATTTTTTAATGTAATAAATAAAAAAATTTAAAAATCTTATCCTAGTTTGAACCAAAATTTGGTACTCAATAGATGCCACTGTAAAATTTTGAAATCTTGAACAAATATTTGGAGCTCCTGTTGAAACATAGTTCCAATAGTTGGAACGAGGTTGAAAGGAAGCTCCA
Organism: Maratus speculifer; assembly: GCA_964019185.1. Taxonomy (NCBI): domain Eukaryota; kingdom Metazoa; phylum Arthropoda; class Arachnida; order Araneae; family Salticidae; genus Maratus; species Maratus speculifer. Next base: position 109,146,154 of record OZ025303.1, on the reverse strand, counting down.
TATGTTGGTACGAGATTTCACCAGACATTTTATATAGATTGTAGCTAGATACTACTTTTCTTAACGTTTCCACACAATATTTTAAATTGCTTTTCAAATTCAAAGTGAGATTTGGTGTTCATTCTTTCGCACTGTGATGCAGGAAATCTAATTTTTCTTTCGTACCAATAAAACAAAAACAACAACTGAAAATTTCGTATCAGGATTGCTATTTTCTTTAACAAAAAAAAAAAAATGAATTTTTACCGTGATTGAATCGATTTCTAACACCTGACTATAAATCAATATTTATATCATATAATAAAATTCAATCTTCATACTTTTACTGTTAATCTTTATAACTGTGCCATTACTGTATTTCTAAAGATTATTTCATTTCAGTTTATGCTTCATTTTGAGAACATTGTAGCTAGATACTACTTTTCCTAACGTTTCCACACAATATTTTTGAATTGCTATTCAAATTCAAAGCAAGATTTAGTGTTCATTCTTTTGCGCTGTGATGCAGGAAATCTAATTTTTCTTTCATACCAATAAATTAAACAACAACTGAAGAGTTCGTATCAGGATTACTATTTTCTTTAATAAAAATATCAATTTTTAGCATGATTGAATCCATTTCTATCAGGTAACTATAAAATAGTATTTAGATTATATAATAAAGTTCAATATCCATATTTTTACCTGCCAGTCTTTTTAACTGGGTCATTATTGTATTTAAAGATTATCTTATTTCAGTTTATGCTTCATTTTGAGAATATTGTAGCTAAATACTACAATTCTTAACGCTTTTACTTTCATACAATATTTTAAATTGCTTTTCAAATTCAAAACGAGATGTAGTGTTCATTCTTTCACGCTGTGATGCACCTTTCATACCAATGAACTAAACAACTGAAGAGTTCGTATCAGGATAACTATTTTCTTTAATAAAAACAGGAATTTTTAGCGTGATTGAATCGATTTTTCACACGTGACTATAAACCAGTACTTAGATTTTACAATAAAGTTCAATCCCCATATTTTATCTATCAGTCTTTTAACTTGGTCATTATTGTATTTAAAGATTATTTTATTTCAGGTTACGTTTCATTTTGAGAACATTGTAACTAGATACTACTTTTCTTTACGTTTATATTTCCATGCAACATTTTAAATTGCTTTTCAAATTTAAAGCGAGATTTAGTGTTCATTCTATAGCGCTGTGATGCAGGAAATCTAATTTTTCTTTCACACCAATAAACCAAACAACAACTAAGGATTTCGCGTCAGGATTTTCTACAGTCTGCTGCTTTTGTGAAGACAGGTAATACCATCTTTGATGTTAGCCGCAAAAAAGTGAAAACAGGCTTAATACTGTCTATGATTTTGGATAGATTATTTAAAATAACTACTTCTTGGAAGTCAGGTTGATGACTCTTCGTAAGATTGTTGATGTTCCTCTGTCTGATTTCATATTCAAAATAATAATCCCACATTTCCTGTGTTATGTTAGTATGCAAAATAAAAATATCTACCTGCATATAGAAATTCTTCTTTAACATTTTCGAAAATAGTTTATATGTGTTTATAAATTCGGTTTGTCTGTCTGTCCTGTCTCTAATTTACTCTTCATTGTTGATGTTCCTCTACCAGATTTTATTTTCGAAATAATAATTTCACCTTTCTTTTGTAGTGCTAATATGCGAAATAAGAATTCTTACCTATACTTAGAAAGCCTTTGTTAATATTTTCCAGCATATTTGAGAAGTGTTTATAAATTCGTTTTGTATATCTATCTACCATCTGTCCGTGCTTTAATTATCATAAATATACTTAGTTTGCCATGAAAATTATATATATTATTGATGTTTACTACAGATCACTCTGTATTGAAAATGAAGCCGCCCGGACGGAATCGAAAATGAATGACGGCCATCCTGACTGCTCTCTTCATCGAACTTATTCAACACTTTTTATTAGCGAAAAATCACTAATTTCATTAGTTTTTGCCTAATTATTAAAAAAGTACTGAACCAATTTCTATGAAATGGAAGTGGTACCAATTCGAGAGCAAGCTCTTTAAATTATCTAACATTTATAGCTCATTTACAGATACACTTTTGCACATCCCGTTACATCAAAAACGATTTTCCCTAAAGATCATAAGGTAATGGGATATCCAGGACTGTCTCAGAAAACGAGCAGCTATAAATGCTAGAAAACTTATTTTCATTACCGAATGTTCTATGATAGACATCAATAACATATGAAAATTTCATGGCAAACTCTTTTTTACACACACACAAAAGAAAAAAAAATTAACGAGATTTTTGTAAATAAAAGGATAATACTAAGAAATCTAAGAAGTTTAATAACTAATGTGAACATGAAGGATACCTTACACATTTATTGTAAATAAATAACATGTTCGTGAGAGTTGAAACCTTAATTCTAATAAACTTTTCTTGATTTTTACTTTTTCATTTCATACACAGAATACAACGTGACCTGCATATTTTGATAAAAACTGCACGCTATACCCCGGAATGTAAAGTTGCTTTAAAATTTCCACCAAAATGTATACAACCGATTTTCCCGAATTTTCATTTTATTAATTAGATAATATTGACTTTGAAATTTATTCTTTTACATATCTTTCAGGCATGCGTTGTGCTCCATTTGTTTTGGTAACCCTACAACTTTTCTCTTTCATGTGAATTTTTTATATTTGAACTTTCCTTTATTTCACATTTACGGCGTTTTTAATCTTATATGAATTTATAATTAGTTATTACAATTAACTAATTTCTTCATAAATGAAAGATTAATTTTTCATACATAAAAGAATTTTTAATCGACTCTTACGTTATTGAAACTCCAGATAAGAAAATATTTATTTAAATTAAAATAAGCTCATATGAATTGTTATTTTCCATTTAATATGTTGTATTGCTAAATTAGTTTCTTTTTTATTGCTGTTTTATTCTTATTTTTTTAAAGAAAAAAAAAATCTTTTATATTTTTGTTGTATCATTTTGAAATGCTGATGTTTAAATCATAAATCTTTTATATGGACTTTTTCTTTATTTAACATTTGCTGCATTATTAGTGTTATACGAATTGTCTTCATTTATTTAAATAAATAACTTTTTTTTTACTTTGAATATGGCCATTTTAAATTTATTTGGATACTAAAAATTTCATTAAAGTCTCATACTGCCGACCTCTTTAAAATGAAATTGCCTTTTTGATAACTTATTTAAAGTAAAAATAAAATGTAATTTCAGCGTGTTTTTTGACAATTTGAGCATTTTTCATTTATTTACAGATTATAAGTTGAATCAAGTTCATATAATCGAAATTCATGCTGAGTTTATTTAAAAGTAAAATAAATTTTCGTGAATAGAATTAATCTCAATCTTCATTTTGAATGGAAAAAATTTATGATATATTTCCTTTATTTGCAACTTTTATGATTCTTTGAATTGCTTTGATTTCCACTGAAATAATGCGAAATTATACCATTTATACGCTTGCATATATTCATTTACTGTATTTACAAAATTATTTTCATAAATATAAGAATGTCTTATTATAGAGTTGTCTTAAGATTTAACATCATTAAAATAAACATAAATTGTGCTGAATTTTAAAACTGCTACTACATTGTGCAAATATTAAATCTTTTCTTTGTTACAGTTTTAAATTCCTTTGAAATGTTAATTTTCATTATCGAACTGTAATTGGCTGTATGCATTCGCACTTACAAAATATGCTTGGTAAGTGTGCAATAAAGCAAAGCGTATCAGCACTTTGTAAATACCAGAAAATGTGGATAATGTAGCAGTTTTTCCATGGAAAAATGGCTTAAAAATTCACGGATTTCTTCTAATTTAAATTTTAAATGATTTTTTTTATCCTACAGATATTTTTAAATTCCAAATCATAACATTTCCATTGCAATGCCTTGATATGTTGTTGATTTGCATCAAATTTAAATAACTCACCAAATGCATTTATTTATCCAAGTATGAAGCCTTTTTTTAAGAGGTATAATTTTTTATTTTTTATTAATCTGCCTAAAAATAGTGTGAATTAAAGAATAGAAATGGGCTTTTTGAAATACTAGAGAATTTTTTACAAACAGCTGGCTTGTATTCATTTTTACAGCTAAATATTCTTTTAAACTCTACTTTGCTATTTGTAAAAAATATCTATTGCTAAAACTGATTGTAATTATTGCCTTGTCTTGTAATTGTGCCAAACGAGATTTTTTGAATGAGGTCCTTAACTATTTTTTATACTTTGACATTGATTTTGATCTTATTGATAAAAATTTTAATTAAGTGAAGCAATTTAATAAACTTTGATTAATAATATGTATATTCATTTATGCTTCAGACTATGTTCAAAATTAAAAATTAATATTTGGATTAGTAATTAATCGCATTATAGAGTTAATAATTAATATCTTACAGTGCAATAATGCGCGAGAGAAACGGTGTTTTCTGGATGCAAAAGATAAACAATATTTTAGAGACGTGATACGATTTCTGTATTCAAAATTTAAAAAATGCAATAGATTAGCCATGCATTTCACGCAGTAAAGCTGAGCAATTTGAGTTTAAAGGTCATGGATATAAGAGCAATAGCTGAAACACTGCTCTAAATTTTAGAAACTTACTTTAATATATGAAGAAAAGTGCGTAAAAATACATTTACCTGTAAGGATTCAAGTGTAATATATATAATATTTATAATATTATACATATATATATATAATATTTATAATATTTCTAAAAAAATTTAGCTACTGTTGTTATATACTAAAAATATATGTAAGGTACCATAAATAGGAAAAAAATCATTATGAATAATAAAAATGAAAAGATACCATGTTATCAAATTTGGGGTCTGAGGATTCTCCTTTGGTTCTGCAAATTCCATTTGTATTCAGTTATTTTATTTTATTTTATTTTATTTTTTTCCTCCCTGGTAGTAATTTTCTATTAAATTTAATGGATCATATATTTTAATATAATTAATGGTTTTATATATATAATATATATATGTGTGTGTATGTGCGTGTGATACATTACATAGCATATGTACCGGGTGTCCAGTAAATGACTGACCCATTTTGAATGTAAATAACAAAAAAACTGTTTGAGATAAAAAAAAAAAAAATGCGCGGCTTGCTGTATTGTTATTAGAATATAAATAAATTTTAAAATATGCACTTTGTTAATGTAATATAATAATATTTAAAATAATATCTCAGTCTCAAGACCGAAGAGGGGAAGTATAATACAGATGGTTCAATCACAAATATTATTTTAAATCACTTTCCAACCAACGTACCCTATTTCTGAAGCTGATTCGAGAGTCGATTCAACATATAGATTCAGATTCGACAACATATAGATTCAGGTTCAGCCGAAAATCTCATATTTATGAAAATTAGAGTCATGTCTCTATTCAAACAGCCTGTTACCGCCAGCGCGATATTTTTTTCCGAAATTTGAACTATATTAACAAAGTACATGTTTAAAAATTTATTGCTGTTCTAATAACAATACCGCAAACCGCGCATTATTATCTCAAACCGTTTATTTGTTATTTAAGTCCAAAATGGGTCAGTTATTTACTGGACACCCGGTATATTGTAGATTAAAATCCAACAAAAACTATGTTACTGGATGAAAAGAGAAGCTTCAATAAAATGAATTTCTCAAATATACTATTCTAAATAAAATTTATTTTAATTTAAATAAAAAAAATATGTATTACTTTTTTAAATAAACAGAATTATTAGATATTTCATATGACGGACCCGCCAAGGGGTATGAATGGAAAAATTGAAAAAATTGACTAATTCACAGACAACCTGGAAATATACTTTTTTCTTTTCGGATAATGAAATATAAGTTATTTTTAAATTATCTGTTATGTTCTAGAAATCAACCACTTTTGCCGAATAATTATCAATATTTATTAAATATAAATTGAAAGAAAATTTTACTCTACTTTTTTCACAGTTAATAAAATAAGAATTCAAAGACCACAATGAAACAAACGACGGTTTTGTATTTCATTTCTGTCAATTATTATTGATGTTCAAGCTTAATGTAAATTATCTTTTAATTCAATTTACTCCAAATCGAGTTTTTTATCACTTGTACCCTTTGATGTCTGAAGTCCTCATAAACATGGGTTGCACGTTCACTGTGTAGATGATTACGACAAGCATAACTGAATACGTTAACTTCGAAAAATTCGCGAAATTTTGAATTTTTGTTAGAATTTTCCGGGATTTTTGACATATTTTTTTTCCACTTCAAATCTTGTGCCGTAATTATTGGCAGTGTTACTCATAATAAAATGATATCAATAAGTCGACATCATAAAAAGGGAAATGTGATAAAATAAAATAAATTTGGCTAACATAACATTATTGTTAACATTTTTTGCCACAAATGTTATTTATTATGTTGTCATGTTCCATTATGTTATTTAGTTGTAAATTGCAGTGTGAATCACCGAAGATAACTAAAACAAGGAAAACAAAGCTGCATATAAAATCATCATAGCTATTTATAGGACAATATTTTACATGTTTGGCTGAATTGCATCAATATGCATGTAACTTGATTATCTTTCACGAGTTAATCGCGTTAATCTTTTGCAGTTATTGATGCATTGACAGTGTTATCTATTTTTTTACTCCTTTTATTTTACCTTTTTTTCTGGCATTGATGTGAAGCTCCTAGACAATGAGGTTAATAAACTGAAATTGCTGCTAATAGGGAACAATTTTCATCTATTGTTACATTTGCATCCTGATATAGCCTTGGAAGTTAACTAAAAACACATGTAAACTGAAAGAAAGATAATCATAAGCATAACTATCATTTGTAAAAATGATCATTAGTTGGCAATTGACTTTAGAAAAAACATTTGTGTTATCAAAGATAAACAATGTTTATCTTGTTATAATATTTGTTTATCATTAGAATATTTAATATTTGTAAATTACGAATGCTTGAGGATGTAAAATTGCAATAATTATGAAACAACCGTTTGAAGTATGTATTTTTTTTTTTCACGAATTTAAAACGGACTCAATTATTATTTTCACTGTTATTACTATGAAACTCTCATTATAAGTTATGGCAATTGCTTTAGCAGTAATAAACATTCTAAATTATGCTTGTTATTATTATTATTATTTCCTTATTTGCTTTATATTTTGTTTTACAAACACAGTTTGAAATCATCTTATGTTCAATTTGACAATATAGTTGGTAACTGAATGTTCTATATCAGGTCGTAAGGGTCAAGGGGGATTAATTTGTTAAACTTAATTTCGTATTGTAAGTAATTTTCACTACAATAAACAAATTGTGCCCAAACAAGAACGAAAAATCATGCATCGAGCTTAAATTATCAAACACTTTTCAACACATTCAGACAACTGTATATCATCTGTAAAAACGTCAGAAGACATTTAAGAGACACTATTTAAGAGATGCATATATTTTAGTTGAAATTCTTCTTCAGCAATTTCCTCTAATAATGAGAATGGTATGCGAATACTTTTGTGCAGCCCTATATATCAAATATAGAATTTATATATAAAGAATAATATGGAAAAAACTAAATTTAAAACCGCATACTGAATTTTAAAACGTATTTTCCATCAATTATTGATCAAACGTAGTATTCTAACATACTTCTTTTGGTGTCTCTGTAAATAAATAAAAAATGCTATGAATGCTCTGTTTTAACGTGATCTTAGTGAAATTCAGTGATTTATATCTGTTTAAATATATTTGAAATAGCGTAATGTCATTAAAATTCTCGCCAAACAATTTTTCTCCATAGACCATAATGTCATCGAATTATTTTGAGTGTCCCTGTAAATGAGCCATTAATCGTACATATTTCATATGCAATACCAAACATACTTCGGCGAACTTTAATAAGCTTTATCAATTTCATCGAAATCCGAGTATATTTGCTGGAGTTAGGACGTAGCCATACGGACAGACTAACCAAGCGCATAAGCACTTTTCAATTTTGTTTGAAAGTCCTAAAAAGAAATATAGATTAAACAACATTATCTTCATAAAAATATATTCTTAATGACACATCTGTTAGCTTTTCTTTTTAGAGAAGATTGAGGCGCACAAAACACACCTGTAAAATAGAAATGTTTCCTACATACACCTACTCTTCATCTTATCAGGAGCTTTTAACGAGACACCTCAAAATTCGTTGAGAGAAAAATGATGTATTTATCTCAGTATCTTTGCTTTTGTTTTCTTACCTTATCTCTTCTTTTTCACATTTCGGCGGGATTCTTTAAACTATATTTGAAGATGTGAAAGCTTTTATCGCCTGACATTGTAAACATGTGTTGCGTTAAAAATGTTTACCTATTATTATATTTTGATGAAGATATGTCTACAAGCCACAATAAAGCGAGAAAGAAAAAATAAGCAGGAAAAATTTTTCAGAGAAAAAATGCATTCTAATAATGTACTGAGCAAATGGTCTTTAATTTAAGTGGAGGTCCTACCATTCCCAAAAGTACTGTTTATGAAAAACCCAGAAATCGGAGAAGCACAAAGACTATAATTAAAATTTCTATAAGAAATAAAAAATATATTTTACGAAAATTTTGACAAACGGTGAAAATGTCTAACTTTAAAAAAAGAATCAGTAAAAAGAATAATTTTTAATTACTAACAAAAAGATTTATAGATGTTTCATTTGCTAATTTTTTACCGTCGTACTCAGAAATATCCTTTTCTTTCCTTTTTACGCATAAACAAACTTCGTTGTTATGTTGGAAAATATGTCATCTGGTCTGAATCATCATGCGTAAAATTGATCATTTCGAGGATATACAGTTAACTTCCTCGAATTCATCTCTAGGTACCACTCTGATAACAGTTAGAGAGAAAAAAATTCATCAAACTGACTTTATTGTCTGTCTAATACGTGGCTTATCAGTTAGTCTAAATGAATAACCTTGAACGATATTCTTTCAAGAAGATGATGTTAACTCTTTTTTTTCTTTTGTTCAATTTTTGACATTCTATTGATTGGCCGAAATAAATAAGCACACATTTATCTAAGTGATCAATATTGTCGTTGTCAATGAGTAGTTATCAATCAGTTTCTACAGTATATATCTTTCCAAGGAGATCATGCTAACTTCTTTTGATTTTGGCCCTCGATGACACACTCTAAAGCTGCTACCATATTCACAAACTTTTCAGCCGATTTTAACCTTAATTTTTTCCCGTTCAAAGGGAAAAAAAAGTTACAAATGTCGTGGCTAAAGTTGGAAGAAAACCAGTACTACTAGTACCAGCCGTTAATATTATTATCTATTAGTTCATTAATATTATCTATTAGTACCAGCCTATTCGTATCAATCGCTTATCTCTGATTGATTGAAATGCTGAAAGAAACGCAAAATTAACCCCGAACTCCTTAAACAAAAATTGTTTAAGTAGTTCGGGGTTTCGGGGTATATTCTGCGTGTTTTTTTTTTTTTTTTTTTTTTTTTTTTTTTACATTTAAATGAAGAATAACTTTATGAAGTTTATTTCTGTAGCACCATAACTAAGTTAAAACGCCTTTTCAATCCCAAACAACATAATATTTGCTCTACAGAAAATATGCTATTTTTTACGATCCCAGTCAGCACGAAACTTGAATTTTATTTTTAGCTGAATAGTTATTAGAAAGTTTACGTTAATTTTTGCAATGACGTAAATCTAATAAGAGAAGTGATCGAATTTTTTAGGAGCTGTTTTTATTTTATTGAAGTAATTTAAATTTATCAATGAGTTTTAAGTATACTGTTCAAAGAATATTAAATTATACCAGCTGCAACTTATTGGATAAATTACACTGTTACAATTTTCTTTATCCTTCTGTTTTTAAATGTTAGCTTTATAACAACTGTCTTTTATGCATTATTTAGAATTAGACAATGATTTTTTTTTTTTTTTTTTGTTCAAAAAATTTTAATTTTTTTATTATTGTTTATAAAATCTGATCTAATAGCTGATTATGGCATACATGTCGGTATGAGAGATTAATGGCAAAAATATAATTTCATTTTCAGAAATTTTCTTATTTATAACTTTCAATGCATTACCCAAAGCTTTATAACCATTTTCAAATTTATACTTTTTGTCGTTATTATACTTAATGGTAAAAACCTATTCAATCTAAAATATGCGTTTTTAAATGAATTCAATGTTATATAATCTATCTATTCACATATATGAAAACGTATAAGAGATTTTTCATTCTGAAGTCATTTTATATGTTTGCCTACTTCTATATTCATACTATCTTTTCTTTAAATAAGATCGTTTAAAAATAGCCCAAAATCTTTTCTTATCTTGTGTTTAAAAGGTATGTGGTTAAAAAAACTTTTAAAAATCATTTTTAAATGACATACTTGTAATCTGTTTCAATAAATTTGCTTTACAATTTATGTCCACTTTTCTTTTTATAATTTTTTTAAAAAAGGATTCTGACATCCTTCGCATATCTGATTATCAGAACTTTCTTCTGAACTTGTGATCTCAAGGAGAAAATTGCTCTGTAATTGGTCAATCTTTTCCACCCTGTAACCGAAATGATTTGAAAATGATGAATGAAAGGGGGGAAAATAACTGCAATTACTATACAGTTGAGGGAGGTGCGATAGAGACGGTTAGTTGGTGAACCGACTTGCGCAACCGGTTGAAACGCACGTGATGTGGTCTTGAATTTATTCAGAAGAGACACCTATTGGCACGTGCGGCAGATCTTGTCATTTGCCTATTGTGAATGTGAAAAAGATGAGGTCCGCATGGAAATTTCTGGTGTGTAAGTGCGACGCAATTCCCTTTCATTGGAGATTCTGGGTGTTGTAGAGTGCAGTTTCGCTGCGGACCGTCTTCTCAACATCTTCGTTCTTGCAATAATCGGTGTGTTATACATTTATAGTTAGTCTTCTTTAGTCATGATCAAATACTAATTTAAACTAAATAAGCTATTTATGCCTCAAGGGTTTTTTTTTTTTTTTTTTTTTTTTTTTTTTTTTTTTTTTACTTAGTGTAAGTGTGAAAAAATTTTAAGTCAATTTGGAAAAATCTCGCGTGCAGCTGTGAAAAATTCCATTTTATTGAATAATCTAGATGTTGTGATATGAAAATCGCGTTTTAATTTTATGACAGTAAATACGACCTTTTTGGGGGGCTTTTCCAAAAATTAATTTAAACGAAGTGAGTTACATATGGATCAAATATAAAAGTAAAAAAATTTATCGTTTGTCTGTTGTGAACAACTTGAAAACTTCGGATACATAAGGGCGATAGGATTCCATTTCATTGAAGATTGTGGATGCTCTAGAGTGCTGTTTCTTTGCGAGCAGTCTTCTTAACGGTTTTTGTTTTTAAAACAGTTATGTTTTACAGTTGTGAAGGAAATTTTAATTTCGATCTTTTCAAATGCGAATTTAAAGGAAATAAGTTATGTTTCTTAAATATTTTTTTAAAGAACTTGCAATCTGTTTAAAGTGCAGTAGAAAATATGCTGTCTGTTTGGAAAATTCCACTGTGGAACTGCTATGAAATTCGATTTCATTGAAGATACTAGATATTGTGGGTTGCTGTTTCGCTGCTAACAATCTTCATAACCTTATTTTTCTTGAAAAGCATTTTGTTTTACTTTTATGATTGTAAAGTCGGCCTTATTTGTATCTTTTTCAAATAGAGATTTAAAAGAAATGAGTTGTATATTGATCAAATAGAATTTTTGGATATTTTTCCACTTACATGTTGTGAATGCGAAAAGATAAGGTATATTTGAAAAATTTTAGTGCGCAAGGTACAAGGATTCTACATGTCGTGGTGTACTGCTTCACTGCTGACTGTCTTCTTTATATTTTAGCTCATGGATATCTTCAATCATTTGTTTTAGACTTTTTGTTGTGAAAGATGGTTACGCGTGAGTCATTTTCAATACTTAACTTGAAGGAAATGAGAAACAAAATGAATTACGTATGGTTTGAAGAATTTATTTTCAAATTCATTTTTACTTTATGCACGAAATTAAATTTCTCTGCTATTGAAATAACATTTTAGTGGCTCTTTAATATTTATATGTATTATATGAATTTATATGTGGATAGGGTTTTATACTATATTGTTTATATTGAACATTGATGTATAATTTAAAGACATTCAACAGTATTTGGAAATTTAAGTTATTTTATATTCTTCATAAAAAATTTAATATGAATTACGAAATTGCATGTATTAAAAATTATGAAAAGATTTTTTTTATCATCATGTTGAAATACTAGATTTAAAAGGGAGTAAATGCCATTTTGGTCTCATAAACGATGATAAAATGTACTTTCATTTGTCATAAATGAATGAATCATATTAAAATAATCTAAGTTCGATATAATAACATTTAAAGCTTCATACGCCCAGTAACAAGATTGTAGCGTTAAATAATTTGTAAACTTCAGTTAAAAATCACAAAAATTGCTTCTATCTGGATGTAAAATATTGCTGTACCATTTTTTCATATAAATATAAATAAATAACAAAGTAAAGATTTCTTCTATCTTTGAAATGGCGAGCAAATATAGCTGCATGTAGCATGAATCATCAATAAAGCATTTTAGTAAAACTTTATTTCTAATTCAAGTCCCTTGATGTCCAAGTACCCCATTGTATTTGAATGAAGGCGTGTTATAAATTGAAAGATTTTTTTCAACATTCTGCCTTGAATTGTTTGTATTGTTCTTTCGTGTTGCAATGCTTGGGCGGATACAACTTTTACTATTTATAGAAAATGGACTGTCACAAGCAGTTCGATATGTCAATCCTAATACATTTTCTCCCTAGTAAAAGTTGAAAGCTGAGGTAAGTCCCTTATTTAAATAAAATAATTGCTATAAGCTAAACGACAAATATTTAATGCTGTTGTTTTTATGTTATGTTAATTAAAAATGTTGCCTGATTTTTAACAATAGTATTCTTATCCATTGTTATCTTAAATACGATATAAAATGAAAACTTTATTCGGAAATGGGAGAAATCCTAATCTGTAAATCTAATTAGAATCAGGTGGTATAACTATGGTCAGATGGTAATTATAATCACCTCCATATTGGAGAAAACTGTGTACGGTAAAATTTTGTTTCATGATTAGATATTGACCTCATAATATATTTTTCAGTTTAGATATTCTTTATCATAAGTTTGAAGGTATTTTTGATATCCAATTGCACTTTAAAATAAAATCTGTCAAAATGTTTCATGAATGGATTTGTCAGTTTGGCGTTCTAATGGTCACAATTATCCTAAGCAAATGTGCTTAGGGCAGTATAAAGAGAAAATATAGTGGTCATAATTTTTACACTAGTGGTGTAATTAACCCCAAACTTTTGTGATTGTGAGATTTTGATGTGGTCATTTTAGCCTCTCTTTTAACTTTCAAAATGATTTATACTTTAAAGTATTAATTTAAACTTTTATAAACGTAAAAGCGGCCTCATTTAGGTAATAATTTAAACTTTAAAAAGGTTAATAATTTAATTTAAACTTTAAAGAGGTAATTTATGATAATTTAAACTTTAATTTAAACTTTAAAAATTTTAAATTAAAGATAATTTAAACTTTATTTATAATTTAAACTTTAACTAATAATATTTTAAATAAAGTTTATTTAAAATATAATTAATTAAATTTAAAATTTAAACTTTAAAGAGGTGTTAATTATATTTAAACTTTAAAGTGTTTAAACTTATTTAAATTTTAGATAATTTAAACTTTAAAGATGTGTTCTTAAAAGGTTAAAAATACTTCCTATGTGCAAAAAAATATCAATCTTCCAAATGGAAAAAAGTGAAAAAAAAATCTTAAAAATGTCCAAAGTGGTCATAATTACGCCTCCTGACCCTAAATATATTAATTTAAACTAAAATCAAGAAAATTTAAATGTGTATTTAACCCGCGAGAACTCACGCATGAGATTTTCTTTCTCCACCGTACCCTTTTTAAGACTATTTTTCATTTTAATAAAATTTTAAAATGTGATTTCGATTACTTTACCTCTTTTTTTTAATAAAAATACTAAGCCAAACAAAAAAATTGATATTAAGTGACTCTAAAGTAAAAGAAAAGAATTGGGAACCGTGAGAGAAATTCTCATAGCGAGTTCTCCCGGATTAAAAATACATATATTTCTGAAATTGTTATTTTCTGTGGCAATGGCATATTACCATTCTTATAACACATAGAAATTGTCAAAAAATTGAAGTAATTAATTAAATTTAAAGCCACGTTTTTATGTAAAAACGAAATTCGTATAATCCATATAATAAAAGGATTTCATATTTTGTTTTCAAATATGAATTTCTAAAAAAAAAAGTTGTTGTGTGTATGTGTCATTTAGACCTTCCAATTATTAATAAATATTTATTAAAATACGCATATGTAAATAACAAAAATTATTTTTCATTTTTGTAAAGTAATTGAATATTTTCTAGTATGCAATAAAATGTAATAACTGTAAGTTTAATTACAAGTATTCTCCAAACTGGTTTTCTTATGTTAAATATTTATAAAATGGAATGCTGGAATAAGCAAACATTTGAATTAACAAATTAAATGGCGCATTTCAAATTTTATATATTTTAAATTAATTAAAGAGTTTTATTAGCTGACATTTGAAATGGTATGCTGTTTCATATTCATATTATGCTTTTGCAAATACAATATTTATAATTTGCTCCATCTTTGTTAAAGCTATATTTTTAAAGCTAAATTCCTTTCTTTTCATATTGTGATTGTTAATGTTATTTATTGTTGCAATGGGAAAGCCTCAAGATAGCTGAAGAATACAACAAAGTAAAAAAAAAAAAAAAAAAAAAAAAAAAAAAAATTCGTTGTATAGATGTTTTTCTTTTTCGTGTGAAATTTATCAATGTAACCCCGATAATCCGGATCGGGTTTTTCGCTTTTTTTTCAAGTTTGAGAAGCGATTGGCTAATTTCTTTAACATTAACTTGTTGCATCGTCGTATTCTGAATAATAAAACAAAAACTTTTTCGCCAATCGCTTCTCAAAGTTGAAAAAAAAAATGAAAAACCGATCCGTATTATCGGAGTTCTACTGTATTTTTATATGATGTATTTTCCAAATAAAGTAACCGTACTTAGCATGCTGTTCCAAAAATACTCAAAATATAAAAACAAAAATTAAACGCTGCTATTTCATATCTAAAACTGAGTATCAAACACGCCTCGGGAAGTATATAAGGCCCATTTTATGCTTCAAAAACTGGCCCCGGCGACTTAACGTGAGAGTTATAAAGCAACCAAATAAAGATGCCAACTTTTGGTCATTATTCCAATGTTACAATGACATTACTGTAACATTGTAGTATTTTCGACATCTATTGAATGTTCTTTTACGGAAATTGTTATAAAGACAGACAGAAGGCAATTCCAGAATTTTTAGCGGCAAAGCAAAAAAATGCCTCAACATATGGATGTCGACAACCAAAAGCCATTTATGATACATGACATTTCAGTAATAAGAGAAGAAATGTTATCTGCACATCTGCTCCACCATCAGTTCTAGAATTACCCATTAACGGTTTACCTAAGTGCAGAACCAACAATAGATGGAAGCAAAATCTCGATTTATTAAAAGGCGTACGATAAAATTTATTGAAATTTAATGACTTTTCCAGGAAAGCACACAAGAATCGCTAAATGACAACAGTTTATCGAAACAATTGGTAAGTGGTTGAAAAACATTATGCCAGCGTTAAAAGACGGATATCCTGTTAGGATTAAAATTTCCAGCTTCTCAGATTTATATACGGAAAATATTTTATTTATTTATTTATTATTATTATTATTATTATTTAAGATTGAAATATATATTTTTGAATCATCTGCACAGTAAAAATTTGCATTTATCTTTCCTTTTGGGTTTTTTATTTATTTTAATTTTTTCCATTCTTCAGTTTTTAAACTCTATCAGCGTTGTATTTGAAAAAAAATTCTAGAATCAGTTTATATTAGAAATGCTTGTATGTAATAAAATTTACCTAATTTGATATTTTTTTCACGAGGTTTTCCATACAATAATTATTTAATTGTTTTATATGTACTTCATCTAGTGATGTTAAAATGTAATTATCTTTTTTCTAACATATAGTATTGAGTAGTAAACTAAGTTAATCTTAAAAAAAGGCGATAATTTGTCATTTCAACTTATGCTTACTTAATTTAAAAGTTTTGGGGAATTTTGAGTGTTTTGATGGTGCAATTTTATGTCCTTGCCTGTTCGATAATTAAATGGCATATTTCATCCTAATTTAAAAAAAGGGGGGGAATGTAGAAGTTTTTAAACAACTATTGGAATAACATTACATTTAAAACTTTATTTTTTATGGAATTTAATTTATTTTCTTTAAATAAATATTTTGAGAAATTGATTTTTAAATTATAATAAGCTCGATTTCGCCATTTTTTTTTTTTTTTTTTTTTTTTTTTTTTATTAATAAATGCTGGAACTAACGCAGATAAGAAAAGGTTTACATATTAACACTGGGTACTTCATACCGCTTTTTTTAATTGTGAAAAAGTTTACATTTAATTTTTATATGTATTTATTTTAATCTTCGCAAAAACTTCATGAAAAAAAAAAACTTATCTGCATTTTTTATTAACTTAACTCCATTGAGCCAATCAATGGCAGTTTTATATAACTATATCTGATTAATAACATTATAGACGGCTGTGATATTCTTGTTATCTTTCTTGATGTAATTTTAATTTTATTTTTCAGGCACAAAACGTGAAGGAATCTTCAGACACTGATGAGGGCCCGCTAAGGAAACATCGAAGACTGAACCTGGACCCCTGGACGGCCTTAGCTGCAACCATGGACAGGCTAAAGACAGACCATTCCAAAAGGACGGGTGATATACTGAAGAACAGTATTGTTGGACAACGGAAACGAGATGTTGGCGTTTTGTGCAGCGAGAAAGTGCCGGTGAACGATAAGTGTATTATGGTGGGAACGACAGGCATTGCAGCTTTGAAGGTACTTGTTTTAAGTTTATTTTTATTTATTTATTTATTTATTTATTTTAGCGTTCAGAAAGTAACTCGTATTAAAACTCCATAATTAGGTTTAACCCTCTAAGTGTTTGGAAACTAATTTTCCGTTCACTAAGCTCTAGGTTCCACTGCAAGCAATATTTAAAATAATATAATTTTATAGATACAAGGTGTTTCAGCGAAGTGCGGACAAATTGTAAGGGGTGATAGAAGGCATGATGACAAACATTAGGACATAGGAAACCATGGGGTTCAAACGTCTTCTGTAGGAGCCAGGGGGCATCAGAGTTTAGCGTCCAAAAGATCAAGCGAAGATAAAACACGGAAAAAAGGTCGATTCATTTCCAGTTTTCGCTGTAAACTTTGTTTATATCGAAAGTTTGTCCAAAAAAATTTTTAAAGGGAACTGTCAAAAAATGACGGTAGAGGGCGCTGTAGACTTTGGAGTACGAACAACTACGTTTTACTGATTTCTTTTTTATTCTGTTAACAGTTTTCTAAAGATTGGACCTTAACTTAAATTTTGAGTACAAAATTGGAATCATCCCAAACGGTTAAGATGTGCAAATTGAGCTGTGAACAAGGGGGGGGGGGGTTAAAACGCTCATAATCAATAAGCAAAGTAATCGATTTTGTTGCGGTTTGAGTGCAGGTCATTCCCTTAGTAATTGATTTATTGAAAATGACGTACAGTTTTGGTGCCCTCATTTTTAGATACAGGGCGCCGCCGATACTTTTCCGACATTTCATCAACATTATCCCTGGGTGTTTTACTAACAGACCAGCATACTTGCAGGAAGTGTTAGGGATGTAAAAACTACTTGTAATCGCATGGGAATGTAATGTTGGAAAGGCTTTGTTTGCGAATTATGGTTAAAAGAAACGGAAAAAATAGCAACAGAAAGAAGCAGAGAAACAGCAAAAGGTGAGTGTGATACAAAACCTTTTATTGTAAGGTTTTACTGCAAAAGGCGATTGCAAAACGTTCTTCAAACTTTGGAGTAATGAACAACCAGTATTTTTTGACGGGATATTTGTAGTTATGTTGAATGTTTAGCAAAGTTTGAACATTCACTTAAATGTTTTTCTCAAAATCGGAATCGTCCAGAATGAATAAGTAGCGAAATTTCACGTATGTATTGAATTGCTTTTTTTACACTTAGGTGGTACGGGGAGTCGGAATTTTGAGCACTTACTTTGATGATAACGTCTCTTTAAGTTGTTTATGCCTTGTTTTGGCTGTACTTAGAATAATAAATGTATTCTAATCATGTTCGTGTCATTTCTTTGAGTTTTGTGCTGCCCGTACCACCTGAGTGTAAAAAAAAGCAATTCAATACATACGTGAAATTTCGCTACTTATTCATTCTGGACGATTCCGATTTTTAGATAAACATTTAAGTGAATGTTCAAACTTTGCTAAACATTCAACATAACTACAAATATCCCGTCAAAAAATACTGGTTGTTCATTACTCCAAAGTTTGAAGAACGTTTTGCAATCGCCTTTTGCAGTAAAACCTTACAATAAAATGTTTTGTATCACATTCACCTTTTGCTGATTTTCTGCTTCTTTCTGTTGCTATTTTTTCCGTTTCTTATAACCATAACTCGCAAACAAAGCATTTCCAACATTACATTCCCATGCGATTACAAGTAGTTTTTACATCCCTAACTCTTCCTGCAAGTATTCTGGTCTGTTAGTAAAACACCCAGGGATAATGTCGATGAAATGTCGGAAAAGTATCGGTGGCGCCCTGTATCTAAAAATGAGGGCACCAAAACTGTACGTCATTTTGAATAAATCAATTACTAAGGGAATGACCTGCACTCAAACCGCAACAAAATCGATTACTTTGCTCATTGATTATGAGCGTTTTAACCCCCCCCCCTTGTTCACAGCTCAATTTGCACATCTTAACCGTTTGGGATGATTCCAATTTTGTACTCAAAATTTAAGTTAAGGTCCAATCTTTAGAAAACTGTTAACAGAATAAAAAAGAAATCAGTAAAACGTAGTTGTTCGTACTCCAAAGTCTACAGCGCCCTCTACCGTCATTTTTTGACAGTTCCCTTTAAAAAAAATTTTGGACAAACTTTCGATATAAACAAAGTTTACAGCGAAAACTGGAAATGAATCGACCTTTTTAGCGTGTTTTATCATCGCTTGATCTTTTGGACGCTAAACTTTGATGCCCCCTGGCTCCTACGGAAGACGTTTGCGCCCCATGGTTTCCTATGTTTTAATGTTTGTCATCATGCCTTCTATCACCCCTTACAATTTGTCCGCACTTCGCTGAAACACCCTGTATAATGAATTTTCAATATATTTTAGAATGATTAACACCCTGAAGGATTACATTCATATTTTTAATTAATTTTTTTTAAATGTTAAAAGAATTATATATTTAAGCATTTAAAACAAAATGCAGAGAAAACAACAATAGATTTTTACATATTTGCAAGACGTTCAAAGGATTAAAATTATACTGTATCGGTGGTGATGCTGGTGATTGTTATGGCTTATTATCTGAGCGAGAGGTTTAGTCCCAGAAAAGGCACTGTCCCCTCCTATTGGTGGTCTTTCTAAGAGAAACCTAACCCACATTTACGTAAGGTTCGAAGAAAACCGTGTAAAATTTTCGACACAGATGTCATATACGCAACACGTTGGCTTAATTTTTTTCTGACGCCAATTTTATGAAAGCACTGATATGCTTAATGCTTAATTGGCGCCAGTGTGTCATTATTTTGCTTGATACGGTAACTTGGATGTTGCTGTTTATTTATTAATAAATTGTTTTGTTGTTGTTGTTTTGTTTTACTTTAATTTTCTTTTTTAAAATTACATAAACTTTATTGTTCTAAAGTTTTTATTTTATTTTATTTATTTATTTTTTGTTATTTCCTTTTTAAAAATATATATGTAACAGTATTCAAAAACGAGCTTTACGCCAAATTGACATCAGAAAAAAATCGCGTCAGTTTGGAGCGTCTATGACATCTGTGTTGAATTTTGAATGGTTAATCAGACGAGCATGACTTGGGTATGAACTTTACACTGTCCGCCTATCAACTTTGGGATCAAAACCTCTCGGCTCCTACACGATTAAAATTTTCACCAAATTTTCGATTCATTTCGCTGTTTTTATAGAAATTTGTTAGATAGCTCTA
Organism: Maratus speculifer; assembly: GCA_964019185.1. Taxonomy (NCBI): domain Eukaryota; kingdom Metazoa; phylum Arthropoda; class Arachnida; order Araneae; family Salticidae; genus Maratus; species Maratus speculifer. The sequence goes on along the minus strand of OZ025303.1, from coordinate 109,125,832 downwards.
ATTTCTCTCCATTCTGATTATAATATCGGTTCATAATATGCTGATAAAATTGTTATCTATAAAAACGGTTAAATGACTGCATTGTTTGCTACAGACCTTTATACTGTATTGGTAATTTTATAGCACAAGGCTGTCCATCTTCTAATGGATGCCTTTGTATGCTTTTTGGATTCTCTTGAGATGCTTTTTATTAATAAATGTTTTTTTTCTTTCTTTTTTTTTCTTCGAAGCTATTTTTTAAAATTATTAATGTCATTACAAGCACTATTAATGTTTTTGTATACATTCTATAAAAAAGTTATAATCTACGAGGAAAATATAATGCTAAGTTTACTGCCTTTTACGGCCGTTTTCTGTAATATATTTTTACATTCCGGGTAAATCCAGTAATCGTATTCGTATCATTATCACAGTTATACTGAGATAATAATTTTACGAGTTGCAAATCATACGAATAACGGCGTCCTCCATTATTATTTACCAATTTATATGCTTCCTTCTTTATCGAAATTTTGAACAGGACTATAACATTGGGTAAGAAGACCCCATTACTTTGTTTTAAGATTGCATTTTAAAACATCGGAATTTAATATATATTTTCTTTGGATAGGATATTTTCTTTGGATAGGATATTTTCTTTCTATATAGGATATACATATTTGAACTACATCTTATAAACTATTTTAATAATCTCGCTGTACATTTTTTTATGAAGAGATTAGAAGCAGAAACTTGAGCTAACAAAGTAAAAAATAAAAATAAAATTATAGAAAAATCATGAAGAACCACTTGACATTTAGCCTAATAACACGTTACTCTTGAATTACCTTATTGTGTTCTTCCTAAACATTATTGTTATTACATTCATTATTTTTCGCAATTGTCATCGATTTGAAAATTATTTGCTCTTTGCAAATTGTGCACTAAAGTAAAACTTATACTTTTACTTTGGTTAATTATGTCATAAGTGTAATATGTAAAATTTTATCCTTCTTTGACCTATTATTTTTTGTTAATAAATCGAAATGAGGAAAGTATTTGGTAATATTTCAACCAATAAACAAAAGAATATAATTGGGTCAGTCAGAAACAATGTATAATGTTACAATGTAGGAGTAACTATTGAAGGAATTTAAAGAAAAACGCAGCACTTGTCCAAAAATCACTGTTATAAACGAGCAGCATTATATCGCTATTCTTATCAATACCCATTATAAAATGTTTACTTAACACACCTCTTTTTTACGGTGGACCAATTTTAAATTATTTTTATTTTGTTTATCTTTATTGGTACTGAACGAATAGATTTCATCTCTAAAATATGAAAGACATTTTTTTAAAATAAAAATTACATGTAAAAATTGAAATCGTTTATTAAAGATTTTTTATTATTTTCATTTATGTATTTATTTATTTTTGGCAAAATACATTATTCATCTATTAATTTGTGTTTTTATTGAAATTCCTTGCTCAATTTAGGTAAATCTACAAAAATAACTAACATTTACACTTACATTTTCTTTTACTTAGTTTAGAAAGTGTTTCAACAAAGTAATGCTAATATTCACAATCTTTCACATCTCAGATTAACAGATTCGATATAGCGTTAGCAATGTTAGTTAAATTCAACTTATATATGTAGATTTCAATAAATTCAAAATTATCTTTCATACAAGTAATTACCGGAAAACAATTATCAGAGAAGCTATTGAAATAATTTCCAATAAAAATACAGTGTTGTAACGATGCTTTGTTATATCACATCCATGGAGTCTGCAAAGAATTGCCACACAGTAGATCTAAGCTTGTTTTGTTAAAATTTGAATATCTTTTCTTCTTAATTTATATTTTATACCACCCTCAAATTACTAAGAGCTCGTCTTGACGAACAAGCGCAATGAGAAATAACAACATTTAAATAACCATTAGTGATGGCCGTGTGATTTTAACCAAAAAATTTTGAGGATTTTAATTTGCTTTTTAATTCCCTTTTAAATGTATTTTTCAAGTCTTCACTGCATTTTATATTATATATATGCACCTAAAAACCATTTTAGTACATTTTATTTGTGCTTTATTCGAATCTTAATTAGAAATTATTATTGCTTTTTTCTTTTCATGCTTTAAAGCTCATATAAAAATTCATGCTAATGAAGTTGTAAAAAGTAAAAAAACAATTTATTTTGAATTTATAGGTTCAAAAGGGAGAAAACATAAAACAGGTATTATTTTAGTCCTGTTATTGTTTTCTTGCGTATCAACGTAACAGAATAAGTCAAACTTTTGACTCTTTTAATTTCATATAAAACTTTAAATGTAAGATTATTCTAAAAATATGTTTTTATTACCAATGTATAGCTAATTTTTGGTACACTTTACATAAGCTCAAGAAGATCTTATATTTAGAAATTATTGTCATCCATTTAAACAGCAATAAATTGCGTTTCATACAAAATAATACAATACAATACTTAATACAATATTACATTCTATGTACTTAATACAATATTACCATACGTTATTACTATGTACTTAATACAATATTACCATATGTTATTACTATGTACTTAATACAATATTACCATATGTTATTACCATGTACTTAATACAATAGTATTGAGTACATGGATGTCGTTTTGGAATACTTTTAAGTATGTATAATGAACCAATACAATTCCATCGTGTAATACTTAATTTTTCATTCATTTCTGTTTTACTTTTTTTGACGACAGAAATAACTACATAAGAAGAAGAAATTTTATCGTTTTTTAAATGATGCAAAAACTGTGAAGACAGATCATACTGGTTTCAGAATCTTATGAACAATACTACTTATTAATAATGTTTTCCAGCATATGTGAATGGAGGATTTTAAGGGGAAGAATAATAAATAAGAATTTTTATTCCTATGTTATTATTAACATGTTTTTAATTAATTGAGTGACATTTTACACATTGATACTTATCTGTGAATGATTTTTGGTTCTGATAAAGAGAAAATAGCAATAAGAATTTCCATTTATATGTATAATTACTGGGATGTATTTTATTAATTCCACGACATGTAACACACTGATATTTGTCATGAATGGTTTTCGGTATCACTTGTATTTAATTACTAACATGTTTATAGTTAAATGTGTGACATATCATAGATTGATATTTATCTGTGGATGGTTTTCGGGTCTCATAAGTGGAAAAATAGCAATAAGAATTTTCGTTTATATGTAACTGTTGACACTTTTTTAATTAATTGTATGGCGTATTACACATTGATATTTGTCTGTGAATGGGATTAAAATGTCATTAGTTCGAAAAGATTTGGACCGTGCACTTAAGACAGATCGCCATATATGATTTTGATTACTTACTAGGAACGACGACTATTTTTCTATTCATTCTACCACAATTTACAAAAAAAAAAAAAAAAAATCTTTGTGGTAAATACGTTTTTAAAATTTCTTCTAATAAATGTATGGTTAATATTATTTTTCTAAAAGTGATATGGATTGAATAAAAATCAGTCGCTGAGATGTACGGTGTCCCAACATCATATTCAAAAGTTTAACATTATTAAATATATAACATTATTAAAAATGGTAAGTAATATAAAAGTAAAATAAATAAACTATAAGAAATAGATAACCAAACCTGTAAATTATAAATGACAAAAAATAGATCATAATATATAAACAACGAAGAAATATAAACTACAATAAATAAACTATGTGATGGTCAAAAAATAAGACTACTGTAATTAATTGTAATTAATATAGCAACCGTTGTTGGCGCAATTGTATGTCTAGATCATGGTTAATATGTAAGTACAAAGATTTATGTATTTTCAAAAAACATTCCAATATGTAGCATTTCTTTAAATTGGTCTACATGTTCACTTTACACTTCCAGGCTGAATATGGTGACGATTTCACAAACTTCGAAATTATCCAAGACGTTGGTTACTCAAGTGAAAGTTCTACTCATCTATCCAGTGACGACACAGGACTGGAAAGTCATTTTAACGTCAGAATCTACAAATACACCAAGGACAATCAGCCGACACCGCTGAGCTTGAGGGAAGAACTTGAATCAGCTGTATGTTTGAGAGAGTTCAATCGCCTAGGATCATCCTTAGAATCCTCATCATCAGCAGGTGTCTCACTTGATGATTCTGGACTCGGCACTGGCGAAACATTGACTAATGGTGATTCTGGTGATATTCTTAGTGAATTCCCAGTGGACGATGAGTATGAACAAGACGATCTCGATTATTTAGAGACCGTTCTTGATGAAGTTGATTTTGGCGCTAGTGGTACAAGTGATCAAGAAGAACTGCACTTTAATTTGAGTGGTTTAGAGAGTGATGATTCTTCAGATAATTTCCATAACAGGTGAGAAAATCATTTTATTTTACGGTACCTTTGAGAATTTTAACATTCTCGCACGTATTTTTAGAAAACGCAAACAAATTTCTTGGTTTATTCTACGTTCGATGTTAATGACCAATCGAATCTAGTAATATTTTTACATTTTACAATTTATAGAAAAAATGTGTATTATTCAGATAATGGTAACATTTAAAAGTTCCGATTTTTTTCACTATTCCTTAAAAAGTATATATATATACAGTGGCGGTGAAAAGTTTCCGGCCAGCAAAAAATTTTCAGTTTATTTGTAAGTATACCCATATGAAGAGTAATCTCAAAGTGATACTTATACATTTTATTGACATAACAGTTAGGAACTTACTTATAGAAGAACGTGTAAATATCAATAAATTTAATTAAAAAAATTAAGTATAAAGGAAAACGTATGTTCTCAAAAGTTTCTGGCCACCTTCGCAAGTTTATAAAAAAGTGGTAATGATAAGTAAAAGTGGTAATAAAAAAGTGGTAATAATAAGTACTGCGACGCAGCAACGTGACATTCATACAATCAACGGTTAAAGATCGTCTATAGTACGTTTTTCCACATTTCTTGCACTTTCGGCGAATTTTCGGCTGAGTTGGAATATTTATAGTTCCACAGACTTTTGCCAACTTCTTTCCAAAGATTTTCTATTGGATGCATGTTGGGCGTTTGGGCTGACCATTTCAAAAACGAAATTTTTTGTGTGGAAACCATTGCTTATCGAGGCTTGCATACATTATTTATGTCATTATCATGTTAAGAAAAAAAGTTGCGACCAATTTTTGTTCTCTAATAAGGCAGAAAATGGTCTTGCAAGATATCCTTATACATTGTATCATTCACTTGGCTGTGGATTTCAAATAACGGGCCGACACTTATAAAAACATTTCATTTGTTTTAGTTTTTAGTTTTGGAAAAAACGAAAGCTAACAACAGTTTTAACATTGGGCCGACACTTTTTGAAGAAAATACTCCCCACGGCATAACATGTCCTCCGCCATGCTTCATTGTAGGAATAACATAGGTCGAATGATATCTTTTGTTGTTAGGTCATCGGACGTTGTGTTTGCTATCACTTCCAAAACTGTTTTGAATTCGATTAATGGAAAAATAGAACTTTTGTCCAGTTTTCACTTGACCAGACTTTGTGTTCCTTGGAAAATGAAAGTAGGGTACGTCGGTATTTTTTTAACCTCTGAAATTTTTTAACACCGACTCTTCCATAAAGTTTTATATCACGTCAGCATCATAACACGGTAGACAAACTTATTCCAGCAATATTTTCATTCCGTAAATCGCAGTATATTGCAACGAAATTTTCATGCGGATTATCAATGGCTTTTCTCCTGATAATTCTGTCCACAGGAATAGTAACTTTCCAGGGTCTCCCGGACTTCTGAAAGTCCTGAAAGCCATGGCCATCTTTATATAAGTTTTAAATATCGTTTACAGTCGATTTTACCGATCGATAACTTAGCCACAATATCTCGGAAAGATTGGCCTTTTAGCGACAAACTAACCACTCATTTATGAACATTACTTGTTAAACTTTTCAAATTTGAATTCAAACTATGCTATACACGTTGATTCATTCATAAACACAACCAAAAAACACTTTACGGATAGAAAAAAACTAAAGAATGATAAGTGGCCGGAAACTTTTGAGAGCATGCGTTTTCTTTTATACTTAATTTTGTCAATTAAATTTATTGATATTTACACGTTCTTCTATAAATAAGTTTCTAACTAATATGTATAAGTATCGCTTTGAGATTCCTCTTCATATGGGTATATTTACAAATTAACTGAAAAATTTTTGCTGGCCGGAAACTTTTGACCGCTACTGTATATATATATATATATATATATATATATATATATATATATATATATATATATATATATATATATATATATACTTAGCTAAAATAATGTAAATAAAAAATAAATAAAATCGTAAGTAGAAGTAAAATAATTTTATTTTAACATGATATTAACATCATTTTCATAATTTTATAACATTTTGTTGTCCATCTAATATTTATTATTGCAGTGTTTTATATAATAAGTTTTAGTCTTCGACGATATATTTTCAAAGCCTTAAAATTTGAAGAAATCATCATCCTAGTGCAAAAATCTTAAATTTTAATGCGAGAATAAATCATTCTTGAGGTGTATGTGTACTCAGCTTAAAATGAACTGAACTCTTAAAATTGCGTTTAAATACTGTCAGTAAATCATTGCTCATGCATCTTTATTTCTAATATAATCTATTTTATTTCTAATATACATTTTTATTTGTAATTTTGATAATTTTCAGCTTTTTCATGTATATTTTTACGGGTGCGTAAACGAACTTCTGCTTTATTCTATGTTTATTATATGCTATGCATTATATGTTTAAAATTTACTACTCAGAGAAAAAAAAACATGTATAATCTAGGTAGTGGTAAATTTAACAGTTCTAATTTTTCACTTTTTCTCAAAATATATTTTCTAACTTTGAAGTTTAAATTACTTAGATGTATGAATTTGTTGTTATACTCTCATCGTTAAAGAATATTTCGTTACATGAAATAGTACTTATTTAAATCTATGTTTTTATTTCTAAAAATGAATAAATAAATAAAAATAAAAATAATGTAAACAAAACTAATTAATTATGTGTAGAAGTAAAATAACTTTTGTTTAACTTAAAACAAATTCTTTATTTTGAAACTTTGTTAATATTTTATAAATATTTGATATTTATGACGGCTGTTTATTTAACTGAACTTCTTTAATATTTATTAAGATATTTTAGAAACCTGAAATTATTTTCTTTAAAAAAATTGTCCTGGTACATATGAATAAATAAAAATAAAATAAAATAAAGAGATAGTTTGTTATTTGTAGCATGTGTAAAAGCATTAAGCTCAGAAATGAACATCTTTCGGAAACTTAAAATAAACTCTTTATTTTGCGACTTTGTTAATATTTTATATACATTTTACAAATAATTGATATTTATAACGGCAGTTTCTGTAACTAAACTTCTTTGATATTTATTGAGATATTTTCAAAATCTAAAATTATTTTCTTTAAAAATAACTGTCCAGGTACAAATAAATAAATATAAATAAAATAAAATAAAGAGATAGCTTATTATTTCTAGAATGTGTGTAAAAAACTTAACTCGAAAGTGAACATCTTTCGGAAACTTAAAATAAACTCTTTATTTTGAGACTTTGTTAATATTTTATAAATATTTGATACTTACAACGGCAGTTTGTTAAACTTCTTTGGAATTTATTGAGATATTTTCAAAACCCGAAATTATTTTATTTAAAAATAACTGTCCTGGTACAAATAAATAAATATAAATAAAATAAAATAAAGAGATAGCTTATTATTTCTAGCATGTGTGTAAAAAAATTAACTCGAAAGTGAATATCTTTCGGAAACTTAAAATAAACTCTTTATTTTGAGACTTTGTTAATATTTTATAAATATTTGATACTTACAATGGCAGTTTGTTAAACTTCTTTGGTGTTTATTGAGATATTTTCAAAACCTGAAATTATTTTATTTCAAAATAACTGTCCTGGTACAAATAAATAAATATAAATATAAATAAAATAAAATAAAGAAATAGCTTATTATTTGTAGCGTGTGTAAAACACTTATCTCAAAAATGAACATTTTTCGGGAACATTCTGGTTTAATTCTGTTTAAATACTGGTAGTACTTTATTGTACGTAAATCTTAATATTTTTATTTTTAATATCTCATTTTAAGACATTATTTTTAAATATTTCAGAAGTTCCTTCACTACATCCGCACAAGTATTCTACAAAATGATATCAGTGGACAGCGATAATGGTGAACCAGAACCCAACGATAGCAACAATAATGTCTCCTTATTGACAACCACTGAACATTCCTTTGACTCCCCCATATCAAACTCAAATGACAGTTCAAATGACATTTCATACACAGATGATCAGATGAATAAAGATACTAAATCTCTTAGTTCCGACTCTGATCCTGAAACATTTAAACTCGTCCATGGCCTTAGCAATTCCAGCGAAAAGACTGTTGACATTCCGAGATCTCACCCTGTGTACTGTTCAACGCCAATAAGAAGTTGTGACAAATCGTACAAATACCAAAACTTAAAGCGCAAAAGGGACTGCGAAAATGCTGGAATGTCAAACCGCGTACACTCGTGGTTAAGCCATTCGGTTTCCCAGCAAAATGTGGACACGGAATCACAGTCGTCACCAGGTCTTGCACAATCTTTTCTGACCGAAGACGTCTCATCTTGTGATGCCAGCTGTGAAGGGACATCGTCAAGTTCCGACGAGGGTAATGCTTATTCCTCGATGTCTTCCTCGCTTTGCGAAGATGAAGTCTTCAGACTGAAGCCAAGAATTAATTCCACTGTTGGATCAATTGACACTGTTGTTCAGTCCAGCCTTGATTCTGAGTTACCTATTTTACTTCCTCCCCCACCGTCTTCGACTGAATCCACTGAAATTTTTTCTAAAAACTGCGGTTCAGTTTACTATCGCATGAAGAGATGCAGCAGGCGTATGAAGTCATTATCTGATAATGACGTCGATAAAAAACAAAGTCTTAAAAAGACACCAAAGTAAGTTTCAATGCTTCTGTATTTATTATCTATTTAAATGAAAATTTGGTGTTAAAATTTTTTATAAAGTATCTTTTCTAAATATTTTGTACTATAACAAACTTTTTAAACTAAATTGTAATAGTTTCTTTAGTCTGTTATTAATTATTATTATTTTTTTTTAATATTTAAGTTACTGTGACTCTATTATTAAAGCTTTTAAAATATTTATTTTTCATTAAAATCCTTGAAGATATTTTGCTGCGCGCCAAATTATAAATCTCATAATTTTTTGAGATAGCATGTTTCACAAATATCTGGGATTTTTAATAAATTAAAATTTTCGTTTATACTGAAGATCATGTTAAATCATACTATAATGATCACAGTAAAAAACTATTTAATTTAATTCATTCTAAATTAAATTCTTCTATTATTAATACTTGAAATCCGTTAGAAAAGAATCTGTAAAAAAAAAAAAATGTTTGTAAAAAATCAGAAAATATAAATTTAATACTGTAGAACAAACAGAAAGGGACTTTTTTTGTTTGTCTGTTTGTTATGCAAAGGTAATGCTTTGCTAATAGTGTAAAATCATTGCTTGTAAAATCAATAATTGTTTCATAGTACAGGCTAGAAATTTGCCAACATCATGTGAATGAGAATTTCTGCATTTTGAATTTTCTGAATAAAGACATACGATGAGGCCTGATTTGACCTCATCACACAATCTACTGCTCATCTGTGGTCACAAATGGACATATTACGTAATAAAGGTATTTTCCGTATAACTACACTCATGAAACTATTTGTGTAGTAAGACACACCTACACTGTAAAAAAAAAAATCTGTAAAGGTACTATACTTTATCTAGGAAACTGGGATTCCAAGAACTTTTTCTGTAAGGGTAACAACAAAAACTCAAGTTTTAGAATCGGTTACATGGACTTTTCCTGTTATCGTTACATGAAAATTTCTTGGAATCCCAGTTTCCTAGAAAATGTTTAGTACCTTTACAGATTTTTTTTTTTTTTTTACAGTGTATGACAGATCTATTACGGGAATAAAACTTAAAATGAGTTTTTGCGAGATGTGTCACATTTCGTGCGAGTGAGTGATTTGTTCGGCGCAGCTGGAAGTGCAGTCTGGAAGTTCAGTTTTATATCACTTAAATGGAAGTATCTGGAGCCATATATCATCAATAACGCGGCGAATGTTGATTTCCAAGTGATCCAAATTCTGTGCACTGTAAAAAAAAAATCTGTGAAGGTACTAAACATTTTCTAGAAACTGGGATTCCAAGAACTTTTCATGTAACGATAACAGGAAAAATTCATGTAATCGATTCTGAAACTTGAATTTCTGCTGTTACCGTTAGAGGAAAAGTTCTTGGAATCCCAGTTTCCTAGAAAATGTTTAGTACCTTTACAGATTTTTTTTTTTTTTTTTTTTTTTTTTTTTTACAGTGTGGTTTATTGGCGTAGACCAACGACTTCACATATCCTCACGGAAAATAACCCACTGATGTCAGATCATATTACGTGGAAATCAGTTTACCGGTCCATTATGCGAGTTATGCACTCACCGTATGTCTCCCGCAATAAAATGATGATGTCTTTTGCGCAATTCGCAAGCGTTGTTTTGGCATAAGTCTATTCACGATGAAATGGAAAAACATACTGAGCACAAATCAGGAACAGTGTTGCCAATTTGAAAACCACGCTTTTAAAAAAACACTGTTTATAAATGTTCAAATTTTACTGATGTCATGTTATCTACACTGTAAAAAAAATCTGCAAATGTACTAAACCTTTTCTAGGAAACTGGGATTCCAAGAACTTTTCCTGTAACGGTAACAGCAAAAATTCAAGTTTCAGAATCAATTACATGAATTTTTCCTGTTATCGTTACATGAAAAGTTCTTGGAATCCCAGTTTCCTAGAAAATGTTTAGTACCTTCACAGATTTTTTTTTTTTTTTTTTTTTTTTTTTTTTTTTTTTTTTTTAACAGTGTAGAAGTTTTACATTCGTATTGCGTTCGTGGTTCATTCAGTCCCGTAAAACACTTTTTTAAAGTTGTATTTTAGCTAAAGATTTCATATATTGATTAGCATTCATACTTATAAATTGCTTATGTGTATTATAAACAAAATTTACTTTTATGATTTCTCTTTAGTCTTTCGGCGCACTATATACTGCAGAACCGCTGCTTGTCGAAGACAACTGCCGGTTCTAAACACCGACTGTATTCCAGCTTACCCACCTTTCTCCGTCCAACTTCCGAAAGTTCCACAGATGATTATTACCTATCATCCACACTTCCATCACATTCGGACACCAAAACTAGTGTATGTACAAATCATTCCAGCTTGTCTGAATTGAGGAAACGTAGACGTAGGAGAAGCAGAAAAAAATCTTCCAGTTCCAACAGGTAATTCTGATGCATGCATAAACACAGTTGATTATATAATAATATAAGGATGTTTGATTGACCATAAAAAATTTGATGAAAGAGATTTATTTGTTAAAGCTTACAAAAATAAAATGCAATATTATCTTTAAATCAAAAACATAATTAACGACAATACATAACATTGAACATTGTTTTAATAAGAACTAACTGTTCATGCATAACCGAAAAATGTAGTTACAAACTATAATCTTTAGAAAAATTAAAACTCGTCAGCATAATGATTGCTTTTCTTCCTTATTTATCCAATCGAAAAAAAAAAGAAGAAAGAACTGCGTCTAAGTATTTATTTATCATTATTTGATGAAATAGAAATGAAGTATTTATTTATAGCCACCTTGCTTAGATTAATACTTGTATTAATAATTGCCGTCGAGTTTCAATTCACGGGACTATTTCCTGTGTCTCCATAATCATACATTGTAAATGTTACTACAAGTTTCCAAGGAAACTGGGATTCCTAGAATTTTTTATGTAACAGCAACAACAAAAATTCATGTAACAGATAGAGATTTACACTGAAAATCAAACAAATCTGTAAGGTTACTAAAATTGTTTTAAGGAAACTGGGATTCCTAAAATTTTTTATGTAACTACAACCCAAGTTACAGATAAAATTTTAGTAAGATAACTGTAATTTTAGTAGTTTTCGTTTGTAAAGTTACAGATTTCTAGATTTCTGTAGCTTTGCAAAAATTAGTTTTGTAGATTCACATCTTTTCCTATACAGTGCACAGATAAAATGTTAGTAAGCATACAGATTTTGGCAACTTTAAAACTGTAAAATTACAGAATTTTTTTTTCCTTTTTACAGTGTACTTTGTAACATTATAAATAAAAGACAAATGTTTCTTCATGTAAGAAAGTATAATATAACTACGAACGAAAATTTATAATGACCTCTTTCGATTTGCTTGTGATTCTAAAAAGCGTTCTTTATCATTCGAAACCTCCGAAACCAATAAATTTTCCCGATTTAAAGATGCCATTATAAAAACGTTTGACGTCACTAATTTTCTGAAATGTTTTCGAATAGTTTATAGAGTATGAATTAGTTTTGTCAATTCAGAATATTGGTTTGTTCAACGCCATTAATTCTGAATTGAACGGTTCAAATCGTGTAATTGAATTTATACATGTAAATAAAATGCATAAATTTAACATGTAAGAATAAGAAAATAATGTTAATGCTCTTAATACTAATTTTACCGGTGTCAAATTACACCTTTTAACTCTTTATGTCCTGAATTTTGAATTAAAAAAATTGGTTTACCTCGATAATAATCTATACGTTAACGTTTAATATATCCTGACTAATGTATATAATAATAATAATTTGATTTTAAAATAGTTTTTTTAACTAAGACTAATTTAATAAATCGATTGTTAGAACTATTTTCGCAAATTACTCACAGGAATAATTCGATTCTTGAAACAGTCAAATAATGTAAGGCTTTTAAAAGTATTTCTTCGGTAAATTTGGACAAATTGGACACTATTTCCCAAATGTAAGTAAGACTGTAATTTAATGTATATCAATCTCTTTTATGTATGCATTGTAAATGTCTCTGTAAAAAAAAAAAAATAAATAAATAAAAATAAATAAATAAAAATAAATAAATAAATAAATACAGAAAGAAAGAAAGAAAAAAAAACAATAACTTTTGAGATTATTTCTAATAATAATCTATTGTAGTATCTAAATCTTGTAGAGGTTTATTTTTTGCATTCGTAGGCTTTATTTCGTCATTTTATTATTCTTTTTTATTTATGCATGTGAATGTCTCTAAAAATTTATACCAATCTATAGAAATTATTACCAAAAACTATAACTAGAAAAATTGGTATATGTGTCATAGAAGAGTTGTTTTGCGTTCGAAAGTTTAATTTCATAATTTCATTATTGCTACTTTTGTCTACTAAAGTCTTGTTCAGCAGTGAGGAATACGTCAATCTATTTTATTTTGTAAAGAGAATGTCTTTGAAAAAAAAAATATTATTTTGAGACCATTTAATTAAAACAATCTGTCGGTGTAAATCTTAGTTTTTTTCTTTGCATTCGAGTGCTTAATTTCTTCATTTTATTATTATTACTTTTACTAAATCATCTACCAGTCTGTTACTAAGCAGAGGGCGAGCTTAGTAATTGAATGCATCTCCAGTGTTGCCGTATCTTGCGGTCATTTTATTAGAAATATTGAATTTACACCATTAGATTATTATTATTATTATTATTATTATTATTATTATTATTATTATTATTATTATTATTTCCCCGGAAACCAGCCAGATGTGGCAACACTGTATATCTCTCTTTTATTTGTGTGCCTGAATGTCTCTATAAAAAGCTATGCCAAAATACTACCAAATACTACCAACAGAAAACTATTCTATTAGTTTAAATCTTGTTGAAGAGTTTTGCCTTCAAGTGCTTAATTTCATCATTTTATTATTACTACTTTTGTCAGGTCGTCTACAAGAGACTTATTGAGCAGTGGCGAACGTAGTCGTCACAGGTCCAGAACTGTGACCTCATCTACAAGTCGCTGTGGTAGCCGCAGACGAACTGTATCCCAGAGATCTGAATTTTTCTGCACAGATATGCCTTCAGATGATGCAAAATCTCTCTTAAAGGTAAATATATTTTTAATATATTCTAAAACAGACCATTCTACTAAAAAAAAAAAAAAAAAAAAAAAAAAAAGAACACTAGTAAGCTTTATTAACTTTAGAAGACTATATAATCATAATAATGACTTTGTCAGTCATTGTTTGATAGGCGACAGGTAATTTGATGAGTAGGAGGATAATTATGAGAATAATAATGTTTTTTGTTGTTGTTGTTCGTGAATTGATATTAAAATGTTAAGAAGTACTTTATAATAATTTTTTAACCTATTTTCTGCAATAAAAAACAAAATTTACAGAATTTGTAATTTTACGAATTTAATTCTTTTATATTATTACGATTACATCTAGCCATAAAGGTTAAAGAATTATTTTAAGCTATATTCACCGTTATAAATTTGAAAATTTTGATCCGTGTAAAAATTTTATTAAAAAAATACGGTAAAAATTATGTTCATTATTTCAAAACAAAAGCTCCTTTATCTTAAAGCAGCAATTTACAAACACAGTTTATAGATCATTAAGTTTTTCAAAGAATGTAAAACTATCTTAAAGAGGTTATTAAATCTTAAATAAAATAAATAACTGGAAAAGGTTTATTATTTTTAAACGCAGGATTATTTAAGACTGTTATTAGATATTGTAAATTATATATTAAAGAATTTATTAGAACTTTCTAATAATTTGCACGCAATTATTTTATAGTAGTCTTTTGATCAATGATGAATTCAACCAGTTTCTACCGGTTCAGTTGAACTGCTAACTATTTTTTTTTTTAAATTTAGTGAATTTATTCGTATAGTCAATTATACAAGTGGGGATTCTTTTTTTTTATATTTTAAAAACTCCTAGTTTATCTAACGGCGGTTATTTTATCGCATAGGAATAACCTTTAAAGATTGGGTGTTTAAAATAATTTGTAACTACCTTGTGAAAGTCAAGAAGTCGTAGAGCGAATGCATATTTTCTTACGAAAACGCTAAGATTTTTCAAAATGTATATTTAGTCGTAAGTGAAATCAGACATTTGAAATAAGCTTTTTGTTATTTTTAAATAAAAATTTACGTTGAGATCAATTATTAAATCGTGTAAAATTATATCTTAAAGAACTTGTTTTTTAAACAATATATAATTGCAATATATAAGATAATAAATTGTATAGCAAATGTACATTTTTAAAGGAAAATTTTCAGATTCCTCGAAAGACATATATGATTTGCAAGAAGCATTAAACTTTCTATAAATCCATGTTACCTAAATTAAAAATCTTTACTTCTTGAACATCAGATTTAAGGGAGACCCGTTAGAAAAAAACCCAAAATTTTTAATATTGATTTTAAAGTAATGAATTTTGGTGTACTACTTAAGAATCCTTTTGTAAGGAATAATTAGCAAAAAAATTCACTTTTTATTAAAAAGTATATTTTTTATGGGGATTTTTATGATTTTTTTTTTGTCGAAAAATACACTTTTTAAAATTACTACTCCTCATTCAATTTTCAATATTTTGGTATCACTAAAATTTCTTAAATAGTGTTATAGTATATAGAAAAGAACTAAGGAGAGATATTTTTAATTTTCTATTTTAATCGGCTAAAAAAAAAAAAAAAAAAAAAAAAAAAAAAAAAAAAAAAAACGCATGGTAAATTTCCTTAAATTTGTTACAATTTTCATGTTTACCAATTTATGTAAAATTTTCAGAAATAGTTACAAAAAATATCTCTCCTTACTTTTTTTGCAAATTTTTTTAAGATTCTAAAAACATAAACACTTTGTTTCTAAATCATTTTACCACTGAGCCTTAGTACTTTGAACTTAGGCAAAATATGAAAAAAGTCATTTTCAGAAAAACACGTTTTAAATGGCCGCTAGTCTTTTAAACTCTATAGTGAGTACAATTTAAAAAGCTCATTTTCTACCTGTTCCAAGTGTCCCCGAGTTCTGAAATTTTGCATGGATATTCGCAAATATGTATTTTATCGTTTTCTGAGATAAAAAAATTTTTGAACTTTTGATGATCTTTTGCCGAAAATGGGGTACGAGTCTCCCTTAAGAAATAACTACCTTTTTTTGAAATTTTCAAAGAATAGCATCCATTTTTTTTCTCAATTTTTAATAAACATATTATCTTGAAATATATCATAATATTTTATTATGCCTGCATGATTTACTATGATGTATTAATGTCGAGCTTCACTGTGTGTGTTAGGTTGATATCCCACCTGTTGAGGAAAATGTTGGTTTCAACAAACTTCGTCGACCATCATCGGGATTACTATCACCAGTGGAAAGTGACATTGTGTTAACACAACTTGAAGAACAGAGTACTGTATCGGACCAAGTTTGGGATGGCTATCAGGTAAGAGTTCTGTCTACTGTTTCTCAGTGACTTTACACAGAGTTTACTCCAGACAATTTCAGGAGGGATGCTACACGCTGCTTGCATTTTTATTAAAAGAAACCACTTTTCTTGACCTTCAGTTAAAAAAAATTGCGTCCTTATCGTTCCTCAGTTTAAAAAAAATGTGTTTTTACTGTCTTTTGTATTGAAAAAAGTGCTTACATAACAAAAAATAACTCATTGTGTCTTCAAAATAATTCCCTGTATCAAAGCTGCCATTAAAACTAAAAAAATACTCCCAAGACATAAATTAATGATTATAGTTATTACTAAATAGGGATTATAAGAACTTAAAAGTGCTTTTACAAATCTAAAAAGTGAACAACATTTATAATGGCATTTATAATGGCAAATGTTTTCCTTAAAATAGCTGAAGATCCCTATGTTGTAGTTTCGGAGGTTAATGACTTAATCCTACAAGGTTTAGTTGTTTTTATTACTTTCGAACCAGTAGTTTTCTTATACAAACTACAGTAGACTCCCTCAAATCCGCACAGCTTGGGACCAGAGGTTTTGCGGATTTTAGAATTTTGCAGATTTCTGGTCATTGCTTTGTTTACATTTTTTAAAAAGTAATTTGAATGTAATTAATAATGAAATCAAAAGTATAATGAATGTTTACAATATGCTAAAATATTCAAATAAGTAATAAACTAAAATAATAAAAAATTAGATAGTTTTAAAAAGCAAAAGGTCAAATTAATAATCAATAATGTACAATTAAATATTCATTATAGAGATAAAATGTGTTTTTCCTAAACTATTCAATGAAACTTGCCTCATAAAGGTACATTACTAATTCACATCAAGATCATAAAATAATGAAGCTTTATTTCAGGTTTAGCCAGATTTAATAACTAAAAAAGCTTGATTAATACATAAATATATTTGGTAAGATTGTGATTACCAATGATATCAGCAATATCTTTATTCTTTCAGAAATAAATTATTCTTTCTTCATGAAAAAAAACGACTTCAAAAACCTTAACAAAAATTGCAAATTAAAAAATATATGGAATTGATATAAAACTAAAAAAGTCAAATTTTGCTCCCACATTTGAACTGAATGTTTCATTGTTTACACCCGTAAAATATGTGCGGATTTTAGAGAGTTGCGGATTTTAGGAGTGTGGATTTGAGGGAGTCTACTGTATATTAAAATTGAGAATATTTTATCATGCTCTTCAAGAGCTTAAACTATTGGTTTTAAAGTGACAATAAAATGAAAATGCTTATAGTTATGAACTTAAACAGATTGTCCTCAACACTAAAAGATAGTGATAAATTCTATTGCCAAACTCCATGAAATTTTAGTATTAAATAAGGCAAAAATTTTTAATTTTTGCCTTAATTAATTAAAATTTAAAATGTTAGCTGTAACAAAGAATCGTACAAGTTGGCAATTAGGAAAGTTTATATACACAAAAAAGACGACATACGAAGGTCACTATTATCAAAACAAGAATTAATGGAATACATTCTACATACATTGAAATTTCGCCCTAATTTAGGTATTTTTATAATACAGTTAGATTTTTGATAGAATGCATACATCGAAAGATAAGATGTATTTAAAAGCGTTACATTGATTAAAAAAAATAATAATAAACTATTTTATGGTGATTATACTTTAAATCGAGACGCCAATACTATCGATTGTTTTTTAACGGAAAAATTTCCGTAAATTCCAGAAAATTTTTACTTTTTTGGAAATTTACGGCAATTTTTCCGTTAAAAAATAGTAAATTGTACTGGCATCTCGATTGCTAGTACAATCTCCGAAAATTCCCGTTTTTTTTTTTTTTTTAATTCATGTAACAGAGGACGTTAACAAACATTTATAAGATGGCAATTTGAAAGTAAATGCTTTACAGTTATCTCCAAAACATATATTAATTACGTATATTAAAATTTTCGCAACAAAATGTTTACCTAAGACAATTTGTAAATTAATCTTAGACTTTTTTTTTTTTTTTTTTTTTAAGAGAAGGAGACGAGGAGAACATAAAATTCATAAAATTTCAATGGATTCTCTTGCTTTTCGAAACACTTCAAATATATCATTTTATATATCACCAGTTTTTCATATTTCAAAAATATTTTATCTCTCTACCTTACCAGATTATTTTATGTTAAAATTTAGTGTTTCTTAACACTGCGCATGATCTTAGTATAAAAGATGTTGTTTTAAGTATTAGAATAAAGATCATTTTACTAAAAAATAAAAATAAAATAGAACGGGCAAAAATCTTTTTCAATTTTGCAAAAATATTTTGTTGACAATTACGGTTGTTAATCTTCATTTGCGATGTCACAAAACCAACTGTAAAGCCTTGGCGGTAATTGCTAAAAAGTTTAATAGTGATAATAATGCCTATTTTGCGATTTTTTTTTTAATATTAAAATTTTGTTGTAAATTTTGTCCAGTTTTACCAACAAAATGTAATTATTTTTAACGATTTAATATTCCGAAAAGCTCTATTCAGTTTTAGTGGTTACAATAAATCCAACAAATATCACTCTTCACCACACTTAAATCTTCGACTGTTTTTTTTTTCTTTTTAGCTTTTCAAAAATGGCAAAAAGAATTTCTTAACTTAAAAATAATAAAATGTGACATTTTTTGAACGAGAATTTTAGTTCATTACATTTTGAAGAAACTTCATACAGAACCGCCTCTTAAACGAAATCATTTAAAAGCTATACATCAACCCATTGTAAAAAGGAAAAAAAAAAAGAAGTAAAAAAAGAAAAGAAAAAAAAGAAATAGGTGTCAAACTTAGAAAATTTCTTTTTTTTTTAGGTCGATCAAAAATGAAAAAGAATACACTTTAATTGTTTAGAATAAAAGTAATAAAATGTGACGTTTTTAAAAGTGAATTTCGAAACGTTCATCTTAAGTTATTCAAAACCATCTTAAAAAGAAAACTCCTTGATTGCAGTTTTTAAACAAAGAGGTGTACAATAACCTGGAGGAAAAATATTCCCTTTCAGTTGCAATCACGTGCTGGAAAAACGTGTTGTTTTATTCAAACTTATCTCAAATTTGGGCGAAATTTCAAAATGTTAAATTTGCATAGATTCAACGGTATATGATTAAGATTGCTATCTGTGACCTATTTATGAATACTGATAATTTCAATTGCGTGCATATCTTTTAATGGATAATATATACATATAGCAGGGCTACCACAAAGTACTCTTTTTCTATTTGATTCGCACCACTATTTTTAAGGAATATATTTTGTAGTCTCCCCCTCCCTTTTGCAAATGTTGTCAAATTGTACGTAAAAGGATTTTGTCATGAAAAAATAATGTAAAGTGCGGATGTTTTAATCGTGACAGTAAAATCGTAGATTAAAAAAAAAGAGCCACTGGTCCAAATGACTTGAAATTTCACCAAAATGCTGCCAAAGCAATGGAAATTTTTTAGGCATGGCTTTCTTTTTTTGGGAAAAAGAAAAAGAAAAGAAATCCTTGAGAGAAATTTTCTTGTGCTATTGATGCCGAAGAATGTTCTTTTGCGAAGATGTTCACAGCCCGTTTTCCCAATTACTGCATTCTGTGTGTTTTTTTATATGCGCAATAAAGTTTTCTTTTTCTGAATGTTCTGCCTATTGTTTTCCAAAATGTGCATTATGCCTAAAAAATTCCCATTGCTTTGGCAGCTTATTTGGGGAATTTCAGGTCAATTGAAACAGTGGTTCTTTTGTTAAATAGTTTTACTTTCACGACAGAGGAAAAAAAAAAAAAACACCCTGTACAATTAAGATAGTTGCCTGTGACGGCACTACATATGTGGATGTGTGTGTACAAATTTTAAAGATCATCCAGGTGGATCATTTATGGTTCTAAAATAATCCTCTCTTAGCAATATTTTTTAGATTTGATATACCGTATATTTTGGATCGCATAATGAAATCGTAAAATTCCATAAACTAATCTATGTAGCATAGTGATGCACAACCTTTTTGACAGAAAATCGTTTGCCACCAGAATATTTGAAAAGCGACGTTTGTTTTAATCAATAGCAAAGTTTCTGACATTATTATAAGGAAAATTTTTCAGAATAAAAATAGTGGTATCATTGTGGCCCGTGGGCCACAGGTTATGCATCCTAATGTAGCATATATGTGTTATTTTCTTAACTTCTCTCTTAAATCTAAACTCATTCATAGATTTTTATAGATATTTTTTGAGTTTGGAAATTTTCATTATTTATTTATTCATTTTTTTTTTTTTTTTTTTTTTTTAAGACAGAGATTTTTTTATATTTTTTTCAATTCCAAAATTTCAACCACTAGATTTTTTTTGCAGGCTATGTTATATTTTGAAATAGACGGTATTTATCGTAAATTAATTTCGTGATTTAATTTAGCGGATACCCGAGTATACTACAAAAAAATCTAGAAATTTCTTAAGATCTTTTTACACAATTAAGAGATTGCTAATTAGTCTGTAAATATAAAATATACTGTGCTCAAGAGGACCCGATCTGCGTAACAAGTATTGTCCATTTGTGTGTAGATTTCTGTCAATATATAGAGGAAAATATATAATCTGTAACAAGAATTGTGCATTGTATGTCAAAACAATGCTGTATAATAATTAATATTTTATGAATAATGAATTAAAAGAACTCAGAAATATATATAATTTATGTCTATGTCAGAGTATAATGTGAATTCTGTATACATGACACTGAAATTTTTAAAAAGGATGTTAAAAACTTCCTGAAAGTTTCGGCCAAACCCACTTGGTCATTCTCAAGGGATTTCAAGAATGAACTGTTGAAGGTTCGAAATCCAGTTAGACAAAAATGTAGGGAAAACTTGAAGGTGAAACGGGGTCTAAAGAGAGAATTATGGTAAAATTCTAACTACTCATTCCAACTGTGGAATAAGAGGGAGAAAAAGAGTAGGGTCGAAAAATACATTTCAAGCGTACATGTCCAAACATACATTAAAAAAAAATCCTACACGAAAATTATTTTCAAAACAATAAAAAAGCTTAAATTTATGTACAATTTTTAAACAAATTTAATTTGAAAGATGTATTTTGTTTCTTATTTGTAGATTTAAAAAAATTGTACTATGGTTAGAAAAAAAAAATGCAGCAAAGGAGAATTTATTGATCAGGTGTTGCCACCGTCATTATGTCGTCAGTGTTGCTCACAGATATATTTTTGCTTTATAATATTGATATAATATTATTCAATAAAATATTCCCTCTCCCACCCCCCCAAAACAAAACTTTTAAAACTTTATATGCCTTAGTTTTATTATTATTATTATTATTATTATTTCACTAACTTTTATTAATTTATTTTTGTAGGAAATGCCTTATCTCAGCGAAGGGTATTCTGAAGCAACAGTAGATGAAGATGCTGTTCGAAAACTTACAGAATTTGGTGATGATTACGGCTCTGCGATTGGCCAGCCATTGCGTTTGCTGGAACCACCTGATGACAACAACAAAAAAGCAGACTGCCTAAAGTCACAAAAGAAATTTTCGAAGGTAAAATATATGAGCAATAAAAGAGCTGGCCATTTACATCATGAGATGTTGAAAATAGACTTAAAAATAAAAATAACATGACTACTGAATGGTATACAAAATGTTGCATAATTTAAAAACTATGCAGAAATTAAATTTAATAAATTCGACGTTTCGATTTTCGTCTGAGGTCTTCTTCGGGAAAACATTTTTATACTGCTTTCAAACAGAGTAAAACGGGCTTTAAATTCGAAAGTTCATCATACAGTGATATGTTTAGGGAAATTTTAGTTCCTTTAAAGGACTCCTCACAAAATAATTTATCTTAAAATAGAACCCTTCACAATTTTTTTTTATCCCCAAATAGGACCCTTCACAAAAAAATTTTCCCTAAACAGCACCCTTTACAAAACATTTTATCCCAAAATAGGACCCTTCACAAAGTTATTTGTCTCTTAAATAGACCTTTCATAGAATTTTTTCACTTTCAAATTGAACTTTTCACAAATTTAATCATTTAATAATAAAATCTGGCTTGTAAATAAGCAATTGAACTCACCAAGGAGCATATTACTTAACTTTTTATGCATGAAAAGTAGAACCTGAAGACATCAATAATTTAAAATTCACGAAATTCTGATAAAAATTTTCACAAATATAAGAAATAATTCAAAATTTCAAAAATCAAGACCTTGTGAGAAAAGTCTGGACACCTGTTATATTACACGCCAACTATTGTTTTAACCAGTAATAAACAGGAAAACATACATATGCCAACATTTACCTAATAAAAATTAGAATCAACATTCAAATGGTTTAACGATGAAGAATGGAAGAATCACGAGCGTGATCTCACATTGAAAAGTAAAAGATGAATAAAACTAGTTGTAAAAAATTATTTTAATAACATGTACCCAAAGTTTAGGGATTTTTAATGAAATGTTATCGTTGCAAACTTCATCTCTTCTAATCATTATTTCGGTGGATTCTTTCTGACCACCATCAATATGAATAAATGATTTCTCACAATAATGAATAAATCTGAAACTTAAAATACGGTGCACAAGATTGTTAAATATACAAGAGGGTGCTAACTTGAGCAACATGAAAATAACAACTAAAGGTTTTCTTAGAAATGAAGTCCACATATGCATATTTTTCTCCAATAAGATAATTTAAGCAACGAGTTTCAAAAGTTTCATGTAGTTTCTTGAATTTATGAAAAGTAAAATTAGTGTACATTTTGTACACCCTTTAGTAATCATGTTATTTTTACTGTCAAGTCTATTTGTAAAATATATATTTTTTATCTCTATATTTTTGTTAGTTTAAACTGATTATTTTGAAATGAAATTTCTAGTTTTGATTCTAAAATCTTCTCATCCTTTTGCTTATGACAGGGCTACTACAGGCAATTATTTTTTAATTCCATTTTGCACCACTTTTTCAAAATAAAAATCTTTTATATATGAATACAACATTTTCAAGACTAATACTGTATAACCTAGCTAAAGCGACCACGTTTTGTTCCAATAAAAAGTGGTCGCTCCGAGAGGTTGTCTCTTAATGGAGGTTATATTTAAATCTAGATTTTAATTGTTGAAAAAAAGTAACAATTAATGTTACTAAAATTTATTTTCCGCATTTGAAAAAAAATATAAAAATTTAAATATTAAAACAAAAGCTAATTACGTATGTTAATGACTGCAGAAAAAAAAAATGAGTACCTTGACATTTACTTTCATTTTACAGTTTTATTTTTTGTAACTTCTATTTCCAAGACTTTTCGAAGTTCCCTAAATACACTGCAAATCTTTTGGACTGGAATGGAGATAATGACAATATCATTATTTATTTATTTATTTTTAGAGTTTTCTGACAGAATAATGCAGAGGAGTTCGTTGACCGTCATTTTTAATTCGCCATCGCAGTTAAATTCATTGCCTTGAAAGGCACAAAGAGGTTAACGGAATAATAATAATAATAACTTAATTTAGTCTTAACTATAACAATTATAGTCTCGTTCATTTTCAAAACCGAATCATGCATTTGTATAAATAAAGAAAATATTCTCTGAGGAAGAGCCTGATTAAAGGCTTAAAAATACTAACATGTTTTTTTTTTTTTTTTTTTTTTTTTTATTAACATCTATATTTGTTTATTTTAATCGCCTTTTAAGTAAACCTGAACATTTGAACGTTCATATTATATATTTTGTATTAAAAACAAGCCGAAAATTGCGTTCCATCATATGTTTTTATACTTTTTAGCTCACAGGCTATCATAGCCTGAGAGCTTATATGCCCGTCCGTTCTGTATGTATGTTCGTTCTTGCGTAACGCGATAACTCGTGATAAAAATATCCGATCCACTTGAAATTTTGTATGTAGGTATATCCTGACAAGGCGCTTCCCTGATTAGTTTTTGGAGTTCATTCGATATGTATAAGAGGGGGAATGGGGGGCTGATGCCCCTCTCCTTAGTTGATATAAATGGGATTTTCATGCAGAATTAAGTTTTCGTTCAAAATTTAGATTAGGATCATTCTGATGAGGCGATTCCGTGACTGTTATTAGGTGTTCATTGAATAAGTATAAATAGGGGGAACAGGCGTTCTAATGCCCCCCCCCTTTTATTTATATAAATGGGTTTTTCAAGCAGAATTTTCAGATTTCGTTCAAATCTCTGAATAGTTTTGGAAGTTTAATGGTTAAGTATAAAAGAGGGGGATAACTCCTTTTAAATTATATAAATGCTAAATGGGTTTTTTTAAAGAATTATCTCATTTGCTCTGAATTTTGGATATAGCTTTTTTATTTGATAAAGCATGTCTTTGATAGTATAGGAGGTTCAATGATTAAGTATAAAAAAAGAGGAAAGGGGAGAGCTGTTTCCCCTTCTTAATTTTTTTTCGAACGGAATTAACCCTTGAAAATATAAGGCTTTAATGTACAATTACTATTTGTAGCCTGTGGGCTCAATGCCATCAGTTTAACTAGGCAGTATTCTTTATTTATATTTACTTCATTTAAAATTTTGATGAATAATGCACTCTTCAAAATTATTTTTCGAATAAAACCTTCTTCAAGCGACCAGGAGAAAACGTTTTTTTTTTTTTTTTCCATTTTTTTTCAAACAAATTAATTGCTCACTGGGGGAGCTCAACTGGGATGATCTCTGAATGGAAGTAAAATTAGTATTGAGCCTATGGCAATAAATTTCTTTCCTTGAAAAAAAGCTCGTTCAGAAAGATGGTCGTTTAATGGAGGTGGTCGCACAGAGAGGTTTCACTGTATATTACAAAATATATTATTTTTAAATAGTGATGCGAACAAAATATAAAAATAGTCGCCTTTAGCAGCGATGTTATTGGAAATGTGCTTTATCAGAACATTTACACGATCATGACATAATTTTCTTTAATATATTTCTGGGTTATTCAAACACTTACATTTTTTTTATATTTCTTTTATAAAACGTTTTATTAAAATAATTGTTTTGTATTAAACTTAAACTTTTACTTCTTCACAAATAAACAAGGTAAGGACATTCTCACTTATCTTCTTAAATGTTATCTGACAGATTATCATTTTAAACTCACCTCAAAATTACCGCTGTATACACACTATGTCTCCACATATTATTATGTACTACCTATAATCATTAGTGTTAGTAATTAAAAATAATTACCTTACGCAGGAAAGGCATCAATGCTGGCCTAAAAAGAGATAAAAAGAATATTTGTATTATTTGAATTTACATTTAGATATTAATTAGGTTTTGATTGAACAAAATCTTGACTGTATATATTTAATATAAGAGCGGGCACGACAGTCCCATCCCAATCTAATACTTGTATTCATCATTTACTTCAACCTAAAAAACCTCGATCGAACGCTAAAATGAAATTCACAATTAACTTGATCGCAACGGAAGTCCAATCAGATTAATTTTGAATATCTTTTGAGTATGAAATGAATATTTCTTACTGAGCGAAAAAACTACCCAGGTCGGGAATCGAACCTAAATCCTTGGCTTACAAAGCCAATGCTCTACCGTTTAAGCTTGCTGTGCGACAACCGGAGAGCACTTTTCTCTCAAATAACCCAGTTGTCGCCCAGTTAGCTTAAACGGTAAAGCATTAGGCTCGTAAACCAAGGATCTGGCTTCGATTCCCGACCTGGGCAGTTTTTCGTTCACTTGGAATTGTTCATTTCGTATTGTATTTATATCGTATAATTTTACCAATCAGTTTAATTGTGTTAAAATAATAGTAAATCTTTTGAATGTTTGACCAAAGTTTTCTAAGTTAAGATACATGAATACGACCGTAAGTACTACACTAATACTGGTAAAAAGTGTCTTGTGCAAGCGGGGGGACAAAGTTCATTTCCTCCTCGACCGTAGCATCCACGAACGGATTCTTCAGAACTCATCAGGAAGGGTTAGTAATTTTTTTCATATCTCTTTTCAGAGCTTATTTGAAGTCTAATAATTTCAAGGAATTGAATGCTCCCTCGCGTTTTATAATTGTGATTTTCAAAATTTTTAGTTAATTACTCTGTTTTATTCAGAAATGGCTATTTTATATATATGGAGAGACTTGAGTATCCGGGAATATAGTAAATTTCCACTGCAGCATTTGTTTCTGAAGATAGATTAATTTAAAAGGTAAACAAATAAAACTGTGGCGAAGTTATTTTGGATCAAATATAGAATATCCCAAACCTTAAGCATCTTTTTTTTTTTTTTTTTTTTTTTTTTTGTGATGGATGCGAATTATTTCTTTAATTATGAAGAAATTTACCATTTACCTATCTAAAAAATATATTGGTTTAAGGGAATGTTCACTATCAGAAAACGTGAACTATTTTAATTAATTATAATAATAAAAAAAAACTATAATAATAACTATACAATTTTGAAATTATGTTTACATCTCAAACTCGCGTTACATTCTCAGATTTTATCTCAAAAAATTTTGTTTATAAGTTAAGAGTACCAAGCATGGTGTTGTTAATTTTATAACCATCTGTATTGGGGAAGGTTTTAGAAATAGCTGTCGTGTGAAAATCATTTTTCATACAATTCTTTAATTCAAAAGGTAAACAAATAGAATTGTGAGTAATTCTTATGAATTGAATTTAGAATATCCTTAACATTAAACATCTTTTGAAAAAGTAAAATTTTATCACACAAATTATTCATCTTTATTAATGAAGAAATTTACCTTTTTTTTTTTTTTTTTTTTTTTTTATCTAAATCAAAATATATTGGTTTAAGTAAATGTTCACTATCAGAAATTTTATTTAATTATAAGAAAACTGTAATAATAACTATGCAACTTTGAAATTAAATTTACATATCAAACTCGCGTTACATTCTTATATCTTATCCCAAAAAATTTTTGTTTATAAGTTAAAAATACCAAGTATGCTGTTGTTAATTTTATAACCATCTGTAGTGGGAAAGGTTTTACAAATAGCTGTCATGTAAAAATCGTTTTTCGTACAAAATAGCTGTTCCCGACATCTGCAAACCATCTGTGCGCTCGATTGTGCCACGAATAAGCAATTTCGATTTTCTACAACAAATATTCTCCGTTCAACATTTTAGTCTTTATTATGTAGACTTTTTTTTCGCTATAATTAGGGAAGTAATTATTTTCGCGAAGGTACTAAGCACGTAAACAAAATTTGAATACACTGGGACTCATGTACCATTACTTATGTATATTAAATATTGTTACTGCAGTTTTTTTTTTCTTTAAGGTTTTCGTACTTAAAAAAGTAAAAACGGAAATATTATACGATCACTTCTATGTCTGTTTGTCTGTCATAGCCATTTTACTCGTAAATTATGGAACATGTAAAGTTCAAATTGGGGGAAGTAAAAAAGAGCACTGAGCCACATATTTACAGTTTATTAATAAAGATATACCCAACCCTATATTGTATAGTTTTTTACAAAGCCATATTATTCTTTTTAGAAAAAACTTTTTTCTTAAATAGTAAAGTTAATAATTCATATATTTATTGTACGGAACCCTCTGAGTGCGAGTATTATTCGCACTTCATCATTTATTTATTTATTATTTTTTTAAGAACTCTCTTTGTGTTTCACGCCTGTAGAAAGCAGATCAATTCATATGTGATTCAAGTTTACAGCAAATATATTACTTACTACATTGTAGATTTTACCTTAAAAAAATAAATGAAATAAAAATTTCAAAATCCATAAAAATTGATTATATTTCTTTTTTTCTGAATATAATTTATAGAAATTTAAATATCCTTTGCCTAAAAAAAGGGAAGAAACATGTAAAATCCGTTAGTTATAGTAGAAAAATCGCTGTGAAACAGTGGTTGGTGGATTTAAATTTTGCCTTCACATATAGCCAGCCTGCGCGTTTCAATTTTTGCTGCTCACGTAAATTTGGGAAATTTTCGATAGAATCAAATTTAAGACTTTCTTGAAGTTTTATTTTTTTCATAATAATAATAATAATAGTAAGAATAAGAATAAGAATAATGACATTTTTTCATCATTTCAAACCTTTCTTGTTTCTTTAACGATGTGAAAAAGAAATACTTAAATCCCTACTTTACTTTGCAGCTTTATGCGATTCTTTACGCAGACTATTCTTTTATTCTTTCATTATGGTAGACAATTTTCTCTCTAAGTTAATTTTGCATCTATTTTGGTTCTCAAGTGGTACTCTTCTTTATTTCATAAATTAACAATGGGACTTAAATTACTCGGGCGTTATTTTTGCATTACAATGAGGTTTTATGACGCAATATAATATGACGCATCATTTGCTGCTGTTTCCACATTCAGCACACAAAGAAATTGAGCTAAACATTCAAACAGACGGCTTTTGTCTCCATGGTCTATTTGCTGTTGCAAATTTACTAAACTCGTTTCGTTCAGTTTATGTCGAATTCCTGGTGCTTTGACAACTAACCAAAAGCTTGGTCTTATTGCTTTTAGCTTTCCTGTTTTAGTAGGTAAGTATTGTTTTTTAGCAATGGACATAGTTTGCTCTTAACAGGATATTTGAATTTATATATTTCACGCATAAAACCGGAAAATATAATTTCCAATTAACTTTCTAAACAAAAATTATAGGCAATATAAAAATCTTTTGCAAATGATTAAAAATTAATGTTGCATATTCTTCATCAAAAGCGGTCGATCAATTTTTTACATACATTAGCAATATTACTTTATTTTTTACTCAATAAAATTCAGGCCATAAAATTAACTTTAAAGTTAGACACAAAGTTTGAAAATATAATTTCTAATCAATTTTCTAAACAAAAAACATCAAAACACAAAATCAACGTTTAAGTTAGACACATAAAGCCTGAAAATGTGATTTTTAATCAATTTTCTAAACAAAAAACATCATAGGCAATGTACAAATCTTTTGTAAATGATTAAAAATTAATGTTGCATATATTCTTCATCAAAAACGGTCGATCAAAGTTTTACATACTTTAGCAACATTAATTTATTTATTATTTAATAAAGTTCAGGACATAAAATTAACTTTTAAGTTAGACACATAAAGTCAGAAAATAATGTTTATCAACTTTTTAAACAAAACACATGATAGGCAAATCTTTTGAAAATGATTAAAAATTAATGTTGCACATTCTTTATCGAAAAGGATAGATCAAAATTTTACATACGTAAGCAATATTATTTTATTTTTTATGTAATAAAGCTCCAGCATAAAATTAATTTTTCAGTTAGATATATAAAGCCTAAAAGTATCATTTCTAATAAACTTAAAAAAAAAAAAAAAAAAAAAAAAAAAATGTGATAGCAGTGTAAAAATCTTTCGCAAATTATTAAAAATTAATATTGGAAATTTTCACCTAAAGTCATAGATCAAAATTTTACATTCTTTAGCAATAATATTTTAATAGAATTCAAGATATAAAACTAATTTTTATCTCAGATTTTTAGAAACGATTTAATTTCGATTTATAATATATGTTATTTGAAGAAACATGCATTGTTTTAACAAAATAACATTAATTTTGAAGTTTACTATTACAACTTTATTTATTAATCCAAAATTTATTGCTATGTATATAAAGTATTGTTATCACTTATACTGCTTAAATAATTGTTGGCAATTTAGGAGATTGATATTGCGGTAAAAGGTTGTATATTTTGTAAATTAGAGTTTCTTTAATAAATAAATTTAACTTATAATAAATGTCTTCCTAAAGTAGTTATGTTATACTGGTTTGTTTGGCAATTTTTCTGCACCTATCTATGCTCTTATTGGTGCAAATATATGTTCTGCTCCAGATGATGAAAGCAAATATTAATTAAATGTCCATGCTCAAGAGTGCTTAATTTTAACCAAATAATATTTAATCGTAGAATTTTCTATTATTTCTTCATCATTATTTTTCTGAAATTAACTTTATTTGTATAGCCTATATATGTTTTGAGTATTGTTATTATTTATGCAGCTTAAATGAGTATTGCCAGTTTAGGGGATTATATATATATATATATATATATATATATATATATATATATATATATACATACGAAAATCTGTAAATATACATATACGAAAATATATATATATACCTTATAAACACCACATTACAAACAAGTCGTAAATTCTATGTCAAGTGTAGCAAAGGAGGTGGGTTTATACTATAACGAAGTTTTAAAAATATTCCGATCTTGATGTGATAATATATCATATAGTACTTTGGATACAGTATATGTAGCAAAAATGTTTTGTATATTCTGTAAATGCTATCTAGTTTTTATTATACACGAAGTAACTTATAGTAAACCTCAGCAACGTATATCAATTTCTAAAATGTGAAATAGTTTAACATAATTAAAACGTGCCCCAAGCAATGTTTACCTATATCATTATGTAATGGAATACTTTTGTGTGGCCCTGTAAATTAATAAAATATATTTTTTGCACTACAGATTGTACAGAATTTGTATTTTAGTATATATTTCATAGATCATATCAATTTTATTATATTCAAAAAAATCTAATATCATTAAAATGCACTTGAAATAATTTTTTTCCCATTGGCCGTAATGTAACGGAATACTTTCGATTGTTCCTGTAACTAAACTATGTATCCGTTTTTCCTAAAATTTGAAATGACTCAACAAAATTATGCAACAATTATATATTTTAAAATTTCAAAAGGGTTGTTTTTGCTCTGTTATATGCGGGCAGACGGATGGACGGATTGGACGACGACTATAGGTGCTGCGTATTTCCATAACTACGAACGCACCTAAAAAGGCAGAAATGAACGTTTATCTAGTTTTTAAATTAGAACATCTTGAAGCATTTAATGTAAGTTTTGCTATAATAAATGTTTTTCTAACATAGTAATGTATATTTATATGTTTGTCAAATTTTCTTCTCTGCACTGTACTCTTATTGGTGCAATTGTATATACTGTTCCAGTTGATGCATTGAGGGCATACAAGGTTCGTACGGTTACTGTTAGTTTTTCAAGATTGTAGATAAAACACCAGTATTTTAAAAAAAATAAATCTAGTTCAAACGAGCGAAATTTCGCCTTACTTAAAGAGAAATTTTCTATAAGAAAATATTGGTACCGAAGAATTTCCTCGTCCGGACCCGTACGACCCGTAGTTAATTATTCCCGAAATTTCAATAATTATCATACCTTTTTTTTAAATTAACCCGGCAGAACGCACGCTTACTTAGACGGAAACAATTCTCATAAATTCTGCGATAAAATAAGTTGAAGATTACTTTTAAAAAATTAGTGGTTGCAATTGTAAAAATCAAACGCACTCTGGGTCTTTTTAGGCCCGGCGCGCATCCTCCCGGGTTAAAAGAAGTTTTTTCATAATTTTAATCCTAAATTTTTGTTTTTATTTTTCAGCCTGCTCCTGCTGTCTCCAGTGTCAGCGACGATTCCGATTCCGATTCTGAGGATCTACATTACGTCATCGAAGAATCTGGAAAAGCTCTCCACTTCGCTCGAGCCATACTCAAGAGAAGGGAAGCAGGAGAATCCCTATCCTCTGCTGATTATGTAAGTCGTATTTTCTTTTTTTTTCATCTCCTCTTTACTTCCGCAAAAAATGGAAGTTTGATATTAGGCTTGAATCTTGATTTTCAGTTTGAAATGAAGTAGAAATTGGATTGAATGCAAAACCAAACACTACATATTTATTCCAGGTCACATTCCATGATTCTAATGTTCCGTCATTGTCTTCTTTATTGAAAATTAAGAAATAAAATGTTTAACATGTCTCAAAATAATTAGTATAAATAGTTAATCATTAAAAAAGTGGTAATGCACGTCAAAACAAATATATTCTGTGTAAGAAATCAGGGTCAAATTAACTCTATGTGAGAACTTCAGGCAACATTTTTGTAACATCAGTATACAAAGATTTTAAGTAAAAAATTCCTAATTTTTAACTTTAACAGAAGGGGCTTTCATGATAGGTATTTAGGCATCTGCCTCGTTTGCCATGGATTGATTAGGTTCTATACTTATCAGGATCAGCCAATATATCGTCAAATCCAGATTCCCCCCGCCCCCCTTACCTGTTAGTATATTTAATAATAATGAAAATATTATAAAGTTATTTTTAACAAATTTACTTTGTTTCTGTGCAATTGCATGACATCATGAGAGGAAGTGGAAATAGCCACCATCTACATTTAAACAATACTAAGGTCCAATACTGTAGAGTGGGAGTGCATGCGATGCTACTTATCAATTTACAGTGCATTTGCAGTATTTCTTGCGATGTCATTCCATTTTACAGAAAGAGCTAGTGTTTTGAAATTTTCTTTAAAATATTTTCGTTATTGTAAAGTTATAAAAGAAAATCAGGTTTCGTGCTAAAATGAAAAATATTGTACTTTTGAATACATAAATGAAATACAATTCTTGTTTCCAATTTATAATGTTGTTTACAATTCCACTCAACAAGCGCAAAACGTTTTGACACATTTACGAATTCCTTTTTTAACAGAAAGATATAAAATTAGAATACCTGACTATGGAAGCGATTTCAAGTCAAACTTATTTTTCCATTTTAGGATAATTAAATTACTTGTCCAGTTCTAAGCTATTTCAATCACGTGATCACCCGTTTTTCTCCTGCTTTTCGAACGGTTTTTCTGCTTTCGTCGGGAAATATGCTTTAAAGCGTTAACTTAGAATGCTTGTTATAAAAGATAGATCTATTGTGTTTTTGAAAAAACAGAAAATTGAGTGTAATTAGACAGTTTATGAACAACAACACCTGCTGTTTTCATGCATTTCTGAACAAAAATAAATTAAAGCATATGTCACAAAGTTGCCTTTTTTATTTAAGAACACCCTTAAAGGGGTGACTATATTTGCTAAACTAAATTGAATGGTGTTACAATCCCTAGGGATAATAGTCTACAGTTCTCAATCTTCTTTTCTTGACCATGAGTCTTGGGGAGTTATGTGGCAAATTTCGTGGTCAGGTGCCCCTAATGCGGAACTTATATTTATAATACCCTGTATTTATAATCATCTGCTGTACAGCTTGCAAACGTTCTACAAACAGTTTATGAAAGCGTGTATTCTGTGCATCTAATTTTATAATTTAATTTATTATTGAAGTAACAGCCAATGCAAAGATATATTTTTCAAATTTTCAGATTTAAAGGGATAGCATTAAGTAAATATTGTGGATGACTGTACAAAAAGTCACTAAATTTATCGCAAATATATTTATACTTTTTGTAAACTGCAAATGACTGTAAACTGTAAATTCAAGAGGCAATAAAAATGCATGATATTAAATAGTTTATAAAAATCGATAAATTTCATTGAGGAAGAAGTTTTAATTTTTTGATGATTACTTTTTCTTTTTATAGGTTTTTCCTTCTTCCATCAATTTTTAATACGTTCGTTTTTAAATGGTGAAAAAAATCTCAATTCTGCAACAAATATATAAATAATGCATTTACATAATGTAAAGTATGTAAAATACACTGAAGTTATTTATTTATTTGAAGTTTATTGTGAAGTTTATTTATTTATTTTATGCCATATTAATTTTTTGCCCATATTTTGCCTTAAGAATAAAGAAAAAGACTTGAAAGAAAAAAATTGCTTTAAAATTTTCAAGTGATATTAAACAAACTGTTGTGATGTTTGTTAAAAGGAATATATCAATATTACTTGCTGCAGTATTATTACAGTATATGGTATTTCTAAAAAATTAATTCTTTCGGAATTTGTATTTTTTCATAATTTTCATGAGTTTTTGCTTCTGATACGTGTGCATATATTAGTTAAACCCATTCTTTTAACATTTG
The DNA here is from genome assembly GCA_964019185.1 of Maratus speculifer. NCBI lineage: Eukaryota > Metazoa > Arthropoda > Arachnida > Araneae > Salticidae > Maratus > Maratus speculifer. The sequence goes on along the minus strand of OZ025303.1, from coordinate 109,091,457 downwards.
CGAAAATTTTATAATTCATATTTCCTGACATTAAATTCAAATAACTCACAAAGGAGTGTTTCCTTAAAATTTTAAATTGGAAAAAAAAAAAAAAAAAAAAAAAAAAACATGCATATGAGAACAAATTTAAAAAATATGCGTCGTTTTAGAATTAATTAATTCTATATGTTATATACACTGCTCAAAACAATTAAAGGATATTTGAAGTTTTATGTATAATAAAGATATAAACGAAATTTTTTTTGCCGAAAATAGAAGAAGAGAATCACAAATGCAAATTTTTCTGGTTTTCAAACTGTGGAGTATGCAAATTTTGAGTTCGACATCAAAAACGTCGCTTCAGCGGCAGCGAATGAAATTTGACTTTCAACTGGATAAAAGAGAATGAAGACAAGGATGATCGGCATTCAGTGATTGCTTTGTTTCGATGAATACGATGTCTCAGCGAAGTCATTTGACAGATTCAGAAGCTTGGAGAATTGTTGGTAGGTTAGAAGGGGGCCAAACTCAAGCCGAAGTAGCGCAAGCCATTGGAGTGTCACAAAGTGTCATTTCCAGGATCTGGAACCGTTTTTTGGAGAGTGGATGTGCAGGCCGAAGACCAGAGCAAGGTCGTAGACGGGCAACAAAGCCCAATGAAGATCGATATTTAGCGTTAACAGCTCGGAGACACCGAAACATGAACGCTACTCTTCTCCAACAACACCTTCGCTCGGCTACATGCACCACGATTTCAACTCAGACTGTCCGAAACCGGCTCCATGCTGTAGGTCTGTATGCTCGCCGACCGATGGTATGTGTTAGATTAACATCAAGGCATCGTCGCGACCGCAGGGAGTGGGCAACCGAGCATGTCAACTGGAGGAGAAATGAATGGAGCAATATTCTGTTTTCTGACGAGTACCGTTTTTCTGTGCATCCGGATAATAGGCGTATTTTCATCTGGAGGGACCGTTGCAGTAGGAATAATCCTGCGTTCGTGTACGAAAGTGTCAGATTTGGCGGTGGAGGAGTGTTGGTGTATGGTGGCATCTCCATTGACGGGCGCACTGACCTCTACATCATTCGAGATGGAGCTCTGACTGGTCGCCGATATAGGGATGAGATCCTCAGACCTATTGTAGTCCCTTACGCTGCAGCAATCGGAGATAACTTCATTTTAATGGACGGTAACTGCAGGCTACATCGTGCAAACCTGGTGGAGGATTTCCTTTTCGAGGAAGGAATCGTTCGAATGGAATGACCAGCGTGTTCTCCAGACATGAATCTAATCGAGCACGTTTGGGACGCTCTAGGAAGACGAGTTTCTGGCCGCCAAAAACCCCCGCAAACTCTCCAAGAACTGGAAAGAGCTCTTCTGGAAGAGTGGGGTAGAATACCCCAACTCGTCATTAATAACCTCATTGAGTCCATGCCTCAAATGTGTTCAACGTTGCTGGCCGCCCGTGGAAACCATACCCCCTACTGAAAATGATTTTCTTTGAAGAAAACACCTTTTCTTATTCTTTTTTTCTCATATGCACAAATTGTGTTTTTTTTCCTTTTGTACACAAATGCGCAGTAAAATGCATTTTTTTCTGCCCGACATGTGTAATTTATTCTCATATAACCTACTATGTCTGTCGACCATGTATCAATCAGCTAAAAAGTTTCCCCGATACAAAATCCACCGAAAACTGCAATATTCTTTAATTGTTTTGAGTAGTGTATATATATAAAGGATTACCCCCCTTTCCCTATCATGTGGTACAGTAAAGGGATAAATTGAAAATCAAGTGTTAGTGTCCTGTTGTCAGAATAGACAGAAAACAATGGTAAAAGATAAGATTTTTAGTATTTGAAAACTAAAATATCATTATAAAGGGAGTAAATAACACTGTTTTTTTTTAATCATTTTATAGAGGTTTATTGTTCTAGAGAATATCGCAGTATTGAGGGGAGGTGAACATTAGTTTATACGCAAATTCATTGAGACCACAAAATATTATTATAGTAGAGGGAGTTATTGTTGTATCGGATTTCGTTGTAGCGAGAGTTTACTGTACATAAATGTAATTATCAAAGAAATATTAGTGTATACAATCGCATCTGTGCATTTCCTAATATTATGTTTAATTAAATTTCAAAAATGTTTTTCTTTGAATTTTGATAATGGAAATAAAAAGGGAGAAGATGCATAATATTTGGTATTTAGCAATTAATTCTTTACTTAACATTGATGACTTTATACATTTAGGAGTGAGCCACATTTTTTAATGTTCTATTTTGTAATTAATTTTTTATTTTTATAATTTTTGAGTAACCACAGTTGTACGTCTTATTAGATTAAGGAAAGTGAAAGGGGGGCGAGGAGGAAATATATGTCTGAATAAAAATAATAATAATAATAATGTATATTGATTTACTTAGTATTGATCAACTACTGACTATATATGAGTTATACCTGCACATTTTTTAATATTCTTCTCAGTTAATTTCTTTTAAAAAGGGAAAAAATCGCAATTTTTCACATTGCGGAAAAATTAAAGACAAAATATTAAATACTATTTATTAATATTAGAAATATATTCAGATTTTATTAAATAAAATTATTGACTTGATAGGTATATTATATTTTATAATTAAACATTTGTAATTATATATGTTTGCATTTTTTTAATAATTAAGGTTTTTAATCTTATTAGGCCAAAAAAAAGCAATAAAATAAAACTTTTTTGTTATTTGCCACGAAATGTTAGTCTATGTACTTAATTGACTTAATATTGATGAATTGTATACATTTAGTAGCACATCTGAAATAAAATGTCCGTATGCATTAACAAATTTAAATGGTAATTTTCAGAAATACAATAATAGTATTGATAATAATGATGTGTTGAAAAAATAACTTATAACTTTCATCTTTATTGAGAGATGGCGCCACATAACAAAACAAACATTGCAACAGATGACATTAAAAACAAATACACTTTGATCATATTTTTCATCCTAGTTATTTTAGAAATGACGTATGGCGCAGAACGGAAGAAGTTTTATTCAGAAAAAACAAGCACTTAGTGAGTACATTTACAAGATAAACAATTATTTAAATATTTAAAAATTTTCAGCTAACCTATACTTTTACTAAAGTTTTAAAAACATGATTATTTTTGACACAATTATAAAAATAGGTGACTAACATTAATAACTGAGTTACATGTACATATTCGTATAATTTGCGTACATTGAAAAAATTTCTCTATGGGGATTTTGCTTTATTATTTTTCTTTTTTATCTGGTATTGGATTTCAAGAGTTTTATATGCATTATAATATTTAGCTAACTTTTTTTTTTTTAATTACTTTTTTGTCACATATAGACATTTGCTTTGATTATTAAATATATAAGGTATCAATAAAAATTAAAACTTATAAAATATGTATTTATTAAATTTTTAATGTTATTGAAATTAATTTTGCATTTAACCTGTAAAAAATAATAGCTAAACTTTCAAAAGAATTTGCTTTTTATTCCGTTTTAATTATTTCTATAGGTGGTATGCTATTCAGAAAATATTCATTTTTAAATAAAATAATTTTCAGTTTTAATCGAGTTTATGGACTATGATAAGTACTGTATGAGTTTCAAATAATTCTTACAAAAGTATAAGGATAGAAAAAAGTAAATTATCTTATGGTAAAGAAAGGTATTATCTTTAAAAAGATCCACGAAGTCTAAAAAAATAAAGTTTTTAAATGATTTTTTTTTTTTTTCTTGAAAATTTTGAATGAATCCTTCTAAAATATAGGGGGAAAATATTATTTTCTAAATTATATTTTTAGTTTGAACTTTGAGTTGAGATAGATTTATTTATATTAGATTTAAGCGCTACTAAAATATTAGAAGTTCTGGGTAATTTATTACAGTTTGAATTTTTATGGGAAAATGTAAGGTGAGGGTAATAAAATCTAATATATTTTTAATAAAAATGACAGACAACTTTGAATTTTTAAGTGAAATTCTTTTTATTTTTTATTTTAACGGTATTTTTGTCAGCGTTAAATAACACCTTTTTAAAGTTTTATTTTATGTTTATTTTGCTCTTAATTTTAAATGTATAAAATGTACATGCATAAAAAAGTTTTAAACGATTAAAAGTGTTTCAATCTAAAATTTACAAATACAAAATTATAAATCGAAATATTTTAAAACATGTCATTTGACACCAGTACAAATACTGTTAACGTACCAAATGCAAATAAAAATGATCAAATTGCATTTTTGCTGTTTTGTGTTGAAAATTAAAATAAGGAAGTGTAATATTTAATAATTTTTAATACAGATTATAAATTACAATGTTAAAATAAAATCGTTATACTTTTACGTACAGTATATAATATCTCATTAATGCAAATTAAAAATTAAATTTTTGTATCTAAACACAATTTAAGGAAATATAATTTTGGTATTATATTTTTTAAACAAATTTATTAATATTATTCGATTATGCATTTCCTGTAAATCTTCCTATTAATATTTCTGATTTTATATTTTTTCATTCTTCTCTCTATCACTTACTTTGTGTAAAACATTGCATTAATCAATTTTTCAAGCTTAAATCTTTTTGAATATATATATATATATATACATATACTACACTACATAATTTACAGAAGCAAAATGTTTAAATTTTAAAAGTCGGAGATTTTTTAAAATATTTACAGTGTACTTTTAAACTCAATAAGCATCTATAGTAAATGTTTGTTAAACCGATTTAATGCCAAGTTAAGGATACTAGTCACCCAGCGGCCGAATTCTCCTCGCTAATGTTAAGTCATAGACTAAACATTACCGAGGGGAATGATGTCAGGGCATTTGATGCATTTTTATATTCAAAATAGCTTCTCGGGAAATTAAAATTTTTAGCATCTTTTTTCAGTGTTATCTTCTTAAACGGTATCTCTCATTTTCTTAATTCTCAAAATATTTCTAAAATCTATGCATGATTTTGTATTAAGTGTTAAATTTTACTTCCAGTTCGTCTGCTTTTAACACATAAAATATTAAATGAAGCATAGATTTTAGAAATATTTTGAGAATTAAGAAAAAGAGAGATACCGTTTAAGAAGAGAACACCGAAAAAAAGACTAAAAATATTAATTGTCCGAGGCGATATTGCCCCACCAGTGGCCAAGAGGTACGGACCTCTCAACTGGTAGACGGCAGGTGCTGGGTTCGAACCCAATCGCGGCTGTCGGCCTAACCGTTCGGAGTTTTCGTGGTTTTCTTCGAACCTTGCGTAAATACGGGTTAGGTACCCTTAGAAAGACCCCCACGAAGGGCACTCCCCCCTGGTCCTATATCCCTAGTGTAGATAATCGGACGACAAAAATAATCTAATCCAATCTAATCCGAGGAGATATTTTAAATGTACGAATGCATTAAACGATCATAGACTTAACATTACCGAGAGGAATTCGGCGGCTGAGTGACTCGTACCTTTAAAAAGTTGGCATTAAATCGGCTTTATAAATATTTAAATTAGATACTTAACGATTCCAGTTAGTGCATAGCAAATATCTCAATAAATTATCTTCTTATAAAATTTAAACATTTTACTTCTGCGAATTAAGTAGTGTAGTGTTTTATTTTAAAAGGGCTTCTACAAGAGATATTTTAAATATACGATTGCATCAAACGTCCGTGGACTTAACATTACGGAGAATTCCAAATGTGACTCTGAGCAGCAATTTTTAACGGAAAATGTTGTCTCGGATTTGCTCAAATAGTGTCACTCTTAAGTATTTTAAAACAAATTATAAATTAAAGTGCTAAAATAGAACTGTTATACTTTTACTTACAATATTTAATATTTCATTAATGCAAATTCAAAATTAAAATACTAAAAAATTAATTTTTATATTTTTGTATCAAAACATAATATAAGGAAATATAATTTTTGATATTATATGTTTTTAAAAAAAATTATTAATATTATTAGACTTTCCATTTCTTATAAATCTTCCTATGAATATTTCTAGGATTATATTTTTTCGCCTTCAATCTATCTTTTGCTTTGTGTAAAACATTGTATTAATCAATACTACATTTAAATTGTAACAAAAATATTTCTTAAAAGAAAATAATACTTCATTAAAAGACATGTACTATTAATAGTACACTAGACGCGGAAGGATTAATGCCAACTTCTTAAATGATTGTAGCTGTGACTGTGAGTAGTAATTTTTAACGGAAAATGCTGTCTTGCTTTTGCTCAAGTAGTCACTCTCCATATCGGGTCGTTTTGTTTTTAATTGCCTTTTGTGTATGTATGTCATGGGCGCGGGAACAGGATGTCCGCTAGTCGGCGCTCTGGACACGGATCGTATAATCCGTTTACGATCACGATGCCGGCGAAGAATACCGTAAATTTAATGGCTTTGTTAATACAGTAAAACCTCCATAACGGACACTCCCGAATAGCGGACACCTCTATTTAACGGACAGTTCTCCAATCACCACTCCCAAAACCTACATTTTTGTATGTTTAACCTCCGAATAACGGACATTCTAAATAGCGGACACTATTTTCGACGATAAAGGATAAAAAAGTATTTTTAACAAGAATTTTTTTTTTTTTTTTTTTTTTTTTTTAAGTAAAAAGGTCTCTAAATTTATCAGGGCAATGTGTCACAAATTTTGTGATCACAGATAAATGTAGAAGGCTGGCTGAGGAAATTTCTCCTTTACGTGCATTGTTGAATTCTGGGAGTTGCGTAGGAGGGATATCTGCCAGAACATTCAAATATCAAAGTCCCCCCCCCCCCGGAAGATTTTATGTTTTTAATGATCAAAAAGTGTAATCCCTATCCCCGCTCGGAATTCTATAATGATCAATAACTTCACATTGAAAAACAAATTACACGTAATCGCAAGCAAAAGTAGACTTTTGTAACAGATTTATTATTATTATTTTTTTTAATAAGAATGTAATAAACAGCAGTTAAAGATGGGCACAATTTTATTTAAGTTTTATTGCTTAAAAACAATTTTAATTTCTCATTAATCATATAATAGAGGTTTTAGAACATATAAATGTCAATGAGATACTAAGCATTTCATAGCAATTTTTGTATCTCTGGGGTTTTCCCAATAGCGGACAATTTCTGCGTTCCCGAGGTGTCCGTTATTTAGAGGTTTTACTGTATATGTGTATCAGTTTTGTCTGTTCACATATACTTTCATCTCTTCAGTCTTTTTAATCTTTTATCTACGAAATTATGAATTCATGAAAATTTTACATTCTAAAGCATTTTACGTAAATTGTTTAAACTAAATTAAAAGATTTACATAATATTAGATTAAAAGATTTACATAATAAAGATTTACATATTTTCTTAGTATTTTGTAGAATTATAAAATGCACAAATAGGATGTTCTTACAATATAAATATAGAAATATTTCCGAATTGAAAAATCCTCACACCCTTCCCTCAGCGCCAAGAAAGCTGAAAATATACAAAGGCAAAATAAATAATCATTTTAAAAATATCTTTGTTTTGTGTAACCAATAATGTTTTTGGAACAAAATAAAGTAATGTACCTGTAACTCATTCTAAACAGTATTACAACTAATTGACTAAACTAATTGGTATTAACATTATCGAGATAATTCATTGAATACGCAAAAAATGAAGATACGAGTGAAAAAATAAGAAAATCATACAAAAGCATGTAAAATGAGTAGAAAATTTAATTATATATATATATATATATATATATATATATACAGGGTGATTCCAAATTTTCTTTACAATAAAAGAGGGGTGATAGTACACATCAAGACAAACAATATTAAATAGGAGACCAAGGGTCCAAAACGTTTTCCTAAGGAGATAGCCGCCATTAAAGTTTAGGGACCAAAATTTCAAATAAACATAAAAAACGGAAAAATGGGTCGATTGATTTGCGGTTTTCACTAAAATTATTCTTTATGTCAGCATTTTCTTGAAATTAAATTATAAAGATAAATTTCAAAAAATGCCGATAGAGGGCGCTTTAGACTTTGGAGTAACGAACAACTATTTTTTGCCGGTATTTTTTGCATCTCATTAAATGTTTTCGTAAGCTTAGACTCAAACTTAAATTTTGAGCTTAAAATCTGTAGTTGGGAGTGGTTAAGTAACACAAACTGAGCTGTGTTCAGAGGGTTCAAATTTCAAATGATTATAAAAAACGGAAAAATTGGTCGATTGATTTGCGGTTTTCACTAAAACTATTCTTTATTTAGGTATTTACGTGAAAATAAATTACAAAGATAAATTTTAAAAAATGCCGATAGAGGGCGCTTTAGACTTTGAAGTAATGAAAAACTATTTTTTGCTGTGATTTTTTGCATCTCTTTAAATGATTTCGGAAGCTTAGACTTAAACTTAAATTTTGAGCTCAAAATCTGAATAGTAGGGAGTGGTTAAGTAGCACAAACTGAACTGTATTCAAGGGGGAGGGGGAGGTTCAAATTTAAAGTAATTATAGAAAATGGAAAAATTGGTCGATTCGTTTGCGGTTTAAAATAAAACTATTCTTTAAGTCAGTATCTTCTTGAAAATAATTTTTAAAGATAAATATCAAAAAAATCCGTCAGAGGGCGCCTTAAACTTCAGAGTAACCAACAATACATTTTAACCATTATTTTTTGGTTCTAATTAAATGCTTGCAAAAGCATTTTAAATGTTCTCGGGAGCTTAGATTTAAACTTAAATTTTGAGCTCAAATCGTAAATCGTTATGAGGAGTTAAGAAGCGCAAACTGAAGTGTGTTCAGGAGTTGAAATTTAACCCTCTTTCCTCCTCCAACACAATTCAATTTTTCGCTACTTAAACACTCCCAGCGATTCAGATTTCAGCCCAAAATTTAAGTCTATGCATTTGAAAGCATTTAATGAGATTAAAAAAATAACAGTTAAAAATAGTTACTCTAAAGTCTAAGGCGCCCTCTATCGGCATTTTGTGAAATTTATCTTTAAAAATTATTTTCAAGAAAACACTGTTTGATCAAGAAAACTGCTGGTTTAAAAATTAGTTTTAGCAAAAACCGCAAATGAATCGACCAATTTTTCCGTTTTTTACAATTATTTGAAATTTGAACCCTCTGAACACAGCAAAGTTTGTCTTCTTAACCACTCCGAGCTATTCAGATTTTGAGCTCAAAATTGAAGTTCAAATCTAAGCTTACGAATGCATTTAACAAGATGCAAAAAATAACGCCAAAAAAGAGTGTTTCGTTACTCCAAAGTCTAAAGCGCCTTCTATCGGCATTTATTGAAATTTATCTTTATAATTTATTTTCACGAAAATACCTAAATAAAGAATAGTTTTAGTGAAAACCGCAAATCAATCGACCAATTTTTCCGTTTTTTATAATCATTTGAAATTTGAACCCTCTGAACGCAGCTCAGTTTGTGTTAGTTAACCACTCCCAACTACAGATTTTGAGCTCAAAATTTAAGTTTGAGTCTAAGCTTACGAAAACTTTTAATGAGATGCAAAAAACACCGGCAAAAAATAGTTGTTCGTTATTCCAAAGTCTAAAGCGCCCTCTATCGGCATTTTTTAAAATTTATCTTTATAATTTAATTTGAAGAAAATGCCGACATAAAGAATAATTTTAGTGAAAACCGCAAATCAATCGACCCATTTTTCCGTTTTTTATGCTTATTTGAAATTTTGGTCCCTAAACTTTAATGGCGGCTATCTCCTTAGGAAAACGTTTTGGACCCTTGGTCTCCTATTTAATATTGTTTGTCTTGATGTGTACTATCACCCCTCTTTTATTGTAAAGAAAATTTGGAATCACCCTGTATATATATATATATATATATGGGTGGTTCTCAAAATAGGGGACAATTTGAAAAGTGAAATCTTAAAAAAATTACTGTTAGCAAAATTTCTGAAAAAAGTAGGTGTTGTTAATATAGTATTAGGTATACCTTACATGTAGTCAGCAGAGCTAAATATTTAAAAATTAACTTAAAAAAAATAATTAGTATTTTTTGAGCCATGCTAATGACAAAACAAATTGCATGGAATAAATATATTAAGAAATTTTTATCTTCTTCCTGTTTAAATATTTTTTTTCTATATACATTAGCCTTCCTTTTCAGCAAATTGTTTCCATTTTTACATATATACATATAAGGAGAATAAAAACATTACCAAAGAGCAAACTTTGTTTACATGAGCAACATTCTGACACTAACAATGTAAGAAGCTGTCTTAGTGATTTTCTGACAGATTTAATGCATATTTTAGGGATAATAAATGTAATACCTAAATTTACATGTAAAATTAAACTTTATAAAAGATGCAATATAAGCAATGGTTACATTTATGTACATAGGAGTCTTTAGCATGGACAGAAAAACCATGCTAATGACACTGATATTTGTCCATGCTAATGACAAATTTTAATTTAAATAAGATTATGAGCCATAATAAATCACAATGCAATAGTCCTTTCTGGGGCTTTTTTAAACACAAAATTCCTATGCAAATAAGTAAAATAAAAATTTTAATTATAAAATAAACATGAAAATTATTATCCATTCTAATGACATACAATTGATGTACGCCCCTAATATTCGACTTCTATTCTTAAAATACAATACATGCTTCTATTTTCAGGCTGGGATAAAAAGGCTACTTGTTGCCATGGAGAAACTTTATATTTTCAAACTATTGTCATATGTGAAAATGAAATTTTGATTAATAACCAGCTGTAATAGTATGACCTTGTTTCGAAAATAGAATATGGAGGACAAACTTTAATTCTTCTTTTATGTACTATAATTTTATTTTTTAAAAGAAATTTATTGGATAAATCCTCTCCTTGATTAATTTAAAGAAAGAATAACATTTGTTTTATTTTATAAACATGATATTAACTCTTGAAAAAGCTAGTATATACAAGGCACAGCTGCTGTGAACATCCATGCTAATGACATTTTGAACATTTATTCTGTTATTTTAAGGTGTTTTTAACTAAAAAGGGAGTAATTCTTGAGTGCAAATAATGAATAATATTAAGACAAACATATCTAAATATAAAAACATGGCAGAAAACCTCTCAATTTTTTTTTTGTATGCCAAAAGACATAAATTGTCCCCTATTTTGAGAATTACCCATATATATATATATATATATATATATATATATATATATATATATAAGTACTCAAAGCCTATCATACAATTTGAGTACTGATGAATATATCGAAAACTTATACTTCTGTTACAGATAAAACACGAAATGACAGATAAATAAGTAAATTTTTCCTACTTGGCTAATATTCTTGATCAAAGAAATACCCACTCTTTGTGGTGCGAAAACAAACATTTTTTGGTACTACTCTGTTATCCCGTCGACCAAAATACTATCGCCCAATTATAAGATTAAATGCCAATAATGGATGATCGTGAATGTTAATTCAATGACATTAAATACGATACGCGTGTTTAAAACATCATTAAGTGATTTTTATTTCGACTTTTTATTTGTATTTTTATTAATATTCTACTAATTATTTTGTTTTTTTTATTATTTAAAATAAAAATTATGTCAATATGTATAATTTGGCTATTAGTTTGGCGATTTGTATAATTTGGCGAAATCGGTAGACGGGATAACAGAGTAGTACCCATTTTTTTATAATAAAAATATGCAAAATACTAATTTTCAACTTATTAAAAAATGCAACTGGCTGGATATGATAAGTGCTTTGAAATATTTTATAAATAAGTAAAATTTACTCCCCTTTTTGGTAAAAAAGAAACTAAACTGTTTTAAATTTTCAATTTTAGAAAATTTGGTAGAAATTAATTTTGATTTTTAATATTTATGATTTGTTTCAATTCTACATTGCTTTTTTAATTTACACAATTTAAACTTATGTTAGATGGATGGTGGGAGGAAAAATAAAATAAAGTAGGCTGAAAATATGAGCATTTCTGGCTATTTAATGTTCATATTACCGGGAGGGGGGAATTTTGAAAACGATGTTCAAAAGTTTTGAATATTTAATGTATTCCTATAAATATTTTGAATATTTTAATATTTTACTAATTTAACAAAGAAATATTAAAACTCGACCCCGACCCGCACCTAAAGTGAAAGCAAAATTAATCAATGTTTTATTTATATTATATAAAAGTAACCTACAATTACATTTCTGATAATAACTTTATCTTTTTTCTTTCCCTTTTAAAAAAATTAAATTGAACGCATGAACACTGATTAATATTTTAATTGATTTTTTTTCATTAAAAAAATTATTCGAATCTTTTTTCTTTTCTTTTTTTCTTTCTAATTTTTTTTTTTTTTTGGGGGGGGGGGGGGGAGGGGGGAATCGGGTTAACCCGAGCCCAAAATCAAAGAGAAAAAAAATGTGTCAACCTGATCCGACCGAACTGAGCATAGGATCGATTTCGAGTAAATTCGAGTTAGTTAAACCGATGCAAGACTTTAGCCAGTCATTTTAAGGGAATACTTCAGTCACCTGGGCAAAATCGCTTGCAGAATTTTTAAAAGATATTTCGTTTTTATTTTAATATTTTAAAAAAAGTGTTTTGTATATACTAGCTGAGGTTGATTTCTACATCTGACCTTTTTTACTTTTTTGATTTTGTTTGCAGATTTTGTTTTTTCAAGTGGATGGTTTCTTATTCGAAATCGGCTCCGAAAATGAAAGTGTCATAGTTAAAAATATCGGTAAATAAAATAGAAAAAGCAAAAAACGCCCTTTGTACTAATCGATCTCAGCTAGCCAATACATAAAGAATTGTTTAAAAATGAAAATGATATACCTTTAGAAGTTTCTTTCATAGACTTAGCATTAACGAGCGGATCTTTTCAAGTGACTGAAGTAGCCTCTTAAACTTAGAAGGGAAAAAATGCATATGTTTCCATTGAAATTTGCTTTTTAAGCAATTTATTTTTAGATTTTTAATAATATTGTAAGGTTCAACCCGGAAAGAAAAATTTTAATGATTAAAAGGATTTTTCTTTTTCTTTTTTTGACTCACAATGCTAAAACTAAATTTTCGACAAACTATGATTTCCCGGAAATGAAAAAAAGAAGAAATTAGAAAGCGGATATGCTGTAGAAATTCTAAGAAATTTAAACTAATATAGGATTAAGCTAAGATATCAGTCTTCGGTCTAGGAAAATTCTATTCAAATTAAATTGAGGCACAAGTATAAAGGGATATCATGACACATTTTTCTGCGTTATTGTTTAATTTTATGAAAAGTGTTATGAGGTAAGGTAATGTGAATCACCATAGGTTAAAGTACCCAGATTCTAATTATTCTTGAAGTTGTGGGATATTATTATTTAATGTTTATTATTTTTAGATTTTATATTTTAAGCACTGATAATAATAACAATTTTAATCTTTGTAAAAGACCCTAATTTTTTATTTATTTATTTGTTTATTTATTTATTTATTGAGCTGAATAAAAAATGTTGCAAAAATGAAAAGTATTACATTATAAACTCATTTAATAAGATATGAAAAAAGATATTATAAAATGCTCAAATGAAAAGAATCTGTTTAATTCGTACACTGTAAAAAAAAAAAAAAAGGTCGATCTACTAAAAAAACTTTAGTGATCCTTGTAATTACTAAAAAATTTTTAGTAATCTTAGTCGGTTTCTAGAAAATCTAAGAATCACTAGAAAAAAGTTAGCAACGAATAGAGTTAATAGTTTTATATTTTTAATAGCTCTTACTAAAGCTCAGTTGGTGTGGCCTTGATAGCATAGTGGTTATAGTAACTGACTTCAGGCTAAAAGGTCCCGGGTTCGAAACTTGCCACCGCCAAATACACCCCGAATGTCTGTAGTGTCTCGTTAATAAAGGAATTATGAAAATCTGGTCGGAGCAGTAAGGAATGTTTAGTGCTGCCATCTATTGTGGTTTTGCCGAAAATCTTCCGCTTCAGAAGTTTGGATGCAGCTCGAAGGAAGCTCCTCCGCTTCGGTTGCACGTAATGGTTATTAAAAGTAATTTTGGAGCTATTACTAAAATTTGCTTTATGGCTCATACTAAAAATTTTTAAGTTAGTTATACAAAAAATTTTTTTGTTCAGTTTACCAAAGAAATGCTTGTTTCACTTGCAAAAAAAAAAAAAACTTTGTAATGGTTACTAAAAAATTCTGTGGAATACAAATTTACTAAGAAATTTTTAGTAACCTCTTGAATTTTTTTTTACAGTGTACAGCGTCCTCTTGGGATATTAATCTTTGGCAATTAAAATATTCTCTACAAATTATCTGTATATACATGTGGATGTATGCTGTATTGTCGAAAATTAATCGCCTTATTTACGACATCGAAGTGATGACCGCGATCCGTGAGGCGATCCAACCTTAACTGTGATATTGAAAACATAATTATTAAAGTTTGATTGAATCTATCAATTAATTTTAAATAAAAGATTTTAAAGTGTAAGACAAATAAAAATTCAAAACCTTAACCTTAGTCTGTGCACCTTTTTCTGATTTAACAAGATTCGGGCCTAGTAACTTGCACAATCTCTGTCCCTCCTCTCCCCTTCCCCTCTCTGTACGATCTACAAAACAAATTTCAATTTCAGGTTCATTTAAGAATATTGTTATGAGCCCGGGTAGCTAGTATATAATAATCTTAATTTGTTGGGCTTTGTTTATAATAAATATTATGAACTACAATATTAATTATTATATTGTAAAATAAAGCATCACTATAACAATCATTAATCACAATATAAGTTAAAAATGTTACATTATACTTTTTCTTTTCATTATATACTTTTCCGCACGCGTGAATACTTTCTGCGTGAAGTAGTTAAAATTTTAATTTTAATTAAGAAATGTTATAAACCAAGGAAATAGAAAATTGCTCTTTTTACTTACCCACCCATCATACGTAGTATAGGGTAAATCTTGCAATCGTTTTGAAAATCGAAAAAAAAATTTTGACGGATTTACACGTCTTAGATAGTGGAGATTCCGAAAAACATATTTTTAGAAAAAAAAAAAATTGCCGTCCGTCTGTCTGCCTGTAAACGCTCTATCTCCCGAACAAATTGAGATAGAGACTTGAAATTTTGTATGCAGTTAGTATGTAAGAATGGAACGAAGCCTATTTAATATCAGCAACCTCGATTATCCGGAACTATTTTTTTCGGACTCTCGAAAAATTCGTTCTGATGAAAGGTACGTAAAAATTTTCGAATTTTTTTGTTCGAAATGGGAAATAGGTAATGGTTAGGAATGGACGTAAAAGGCAATAAAATAACACACATTTTGCATATAAAACGAAGTCGATCGGATTATTAGTTGCCGAGATATTTGTAATCCTGTTTTCCACATTCTTTGATTTTTCATGACCCTGTATTTCATTCAAATTTCAATTCAGAGGTATATTTTAATTGGAAATGAGACGCTTAATCCGACGCAGTTAATTGTTAGTTAATAGAATTATTATTTTTGGAGTTATAAGGATGTTTCTTTTATGCAGTTCGGTACTACTTGAGTAGTCTGGCGTTTTATATAATTTGTCGAAATTGGTACATCAGCAGTTCTTTAATATAGCATTACAATCTATATTAACAATATTTAAATTTTGTTTATGAATTGCAAAGCATTGTATAAATAGTTTTCACATGTTTTATTTTCATATATATATCCATGATGGGTAAGTATTACGGTGGCCCTCAACGACTAGTTTCCATTCAAATTCATTTCTTGTACAGATGCTATGAAAATATTGCAAGTAACAAAATCTTTAGGAATAAAAAAAAATTATTTAAGTCATAATGATAAAAATACACTTTGATCAAAGAAGGAGATAATGATTTCCCGGAAATTGAAAAAAAGAAAGATGTAATTACAAAACGGATTTAATCAGTAAATTTCAGAAGATGCCAGCACATATAAGATTAAGTTTTGAGATATCAGTCTTCACCAATCAAAATATTTCGGCCATTATTTTCATTTTATTTATGTTTACATGTATTTTTGGAAGGCAGTTGAAATTATCTTGGTGCTTTATTACCCATGACTGTTAGCTAGAGGCTCTCCCCCTACCTATGTAGCGAAAAGCAGTGTGTTTATTTTTAAACTTACGAGAAAACACTTCATATTTCTTAAAGTTGATGTAAGACGTGTTTTGTGATAATGCTCGCCACTTGACTAAAGTTTGTTCTGACATAATAATTTTGAATGTAGTTTTATAAGAAAATAGGGTTGATTTGTGTTTCACACTGTGAAAAATAAATATAGAAAGAAGTGTTTTAATTTGAAAAATATAATATACAGAGTGTCCACTCTCAACGGTGGCCAATGGCTAATTTCTAAACCATTAGTCATAGACATATAGTTCCAGTTGCAAAAATGCTTTTAAAAAGGTAAAGAATTGTTTTTCAAGTGATTTAGGTCAAAAGAAGTTTTTATTAAAAATTACGAAAATTAACTTTTTATACAGTCCCCCGGTCCTATTAGTGATATTTAGTAAAAAATTTCCATCACGCTATCAAGCAATACAAAAAAAAGGCCCCATTCATATAACATTAAAATTGATCGAATTATGAAACTTTAAATTTCATAACATAAACCACTTTTCTATAGCTGAAAACAAATGAGTTTGACTAAGTTTTCAGGAAACATATACTAAGTGCTTAAATTATTATAAAGGGTGTCCATTTCCAACGCTGCCCAATGGCTAATTCCTAAACCATTTGCCACAGATATATAGTTCCAATTACAAAAATGTTTTAAATGAGATAAATAAATATTTTTAAAGCAATTTAACTGAAGATGCTACCACAAAATATTTTAAAAAATTATTTTGCTCCCAATGTTTTAATTTCTAAACCGTTAGTTATAAATACAGGGTGTATCTAAACTACTGGGCAAAACTTTAAGGGCTGATAGTACACATCAAGACAAATAATAATAAATGGGAAATTAAGGGTCCCAAACGTCTTCCGAAGGAGATAGGCGCCATCAAAGTTTAGGGTCCAAAATTTAAAATGATTATAAAAAACGAAAAAATTGGTCGATTCGTTTGCGATTTTCACGAAAACTATTCTTTATGTCAGTATTGTCTTGAAAATAAATTATAAAGATAAATTTCAAAAAATGCCGATAGAGGGGGCTTTAGACTTTGGAGTAACGAGCAACTATTTTTTACTGTTATTTTCTGCATCTGATTAAATTTTTTAGAAGTTTAGACATAAACTTAAATTTTGAGCCCAAAAGCTGTAGTTAAGTAGCGCAAACTGGAACTGTGTTCATTGGGCCTGGGTAGGTTCAAATTTCAAATGATTATAAAAAACAGAAAAATTGGTCAATTGATTTGCGGTTTTCACTAAAATTATTCTTTATGTCAGTATTGTCTTGAAAATAAATTATACAAATAAATTTCAAAAAATGTCCATAGAGGGTGCTTTAGACTTTAGAGTAACGTACAACTATTTTTTACAGTTATTTTTTGCATCTCATTAATTTTTTTTTCAAGCTTAAACATAAACTTAAATTTTGTGCTGAAAATCTTAATCGTTGAGAGTAGTTAAGTAGCGCTAAATAACTGTGTTCAATGGGGGTGGGAAGGTTCAAATTTCAAATGATTATAAAAAACGGAAAAATTGGTCGATTAGTTTGCGGTTTTCTCTGAAACAATTCTTTATGTCAGTATTTCCTTGAAAATAAATTTTAAAAATAAATTTCGAAAATTCCGTTAGAGGGCGCCTTAAACTTTAGATTAACCAACAATAGTTTTTAACTGTTATTTTTTGTTTCTAATTAAATGCTTGCAAAAGCTTAGACTTAAATTTTGAGCTCAAATTCTGAATCGTTGGTAGGGGTTAAGAAGCGCAAACTGAACTGTGTTCAGGAGTTAAAATGTTACCCTGCCCCCCTACGAACACAATTCAATTTTTAGCTACTTAATTACTCACAACGATTCAGATTTTGAACTCAAAATTTAAGTCTAAGCTTTTAAAACATTTATTTAGATTAAAAAAATAATAATAATAAAGGTTAAAAATAGTTGTTGGTTACTCTAAAGTTTAAGGCGCCCTCTAACGGAATTTTTTGAAATTTATCTTTAAAATTTACTTTCAAGAAAATACTGACATAAAGAATGGTTTTAGAGAAAACTGCAAACGAATCGACTAATTTATCAGTTTTTTATAATCATTTGAAATTTGAATCTCCCCTCCCCCATTGAACACAGCTCATGTTGCGTTACTTAACCACTCTCAACGATTCAGATTTTCAGCACAAAATTTATGTCTAAGCTTCTAAAAAAATTTAATGAGATGCAAAAAATAACTGTAAAAAATAGTTGTTCGTTACTCCAAGTCTAAAGCGCCCTCTATCGACATTTTTTTAAATTTATTTGTATAATTTATTTTCAAGACAATATTGACATAAAGAATAATTTTAGTGAAAACCGCAAATCAATTGACCAATTTTTCTGTTTTTTATAATCATTTGAAATTTGAACCTACCCACTCCCATTGAACACAGTTCCAGTTTGCGCTACTAAACCACAGATTTTGAGCTCCAAGTTTAAGTTTATGTCTAAACTTCTAAAAAAAATTAATGAGATGCAGAAAATAGCGGTAAAAAATAGTTGTTCGTTACTCCAAAGTCTGAAGCGCCCTCTATCGGCATTTTTTGAAATTTATCTTTATAATTTATTTTCAAGACAATACTGACATAAAGAATAGTTTTCGTAAAAACCGCAAACGAATCGACCAATTTTTCCGTTTTTTATGATGATTTCAAATTTTGGAGCCTAAACTTTGATGGCGCCTATCTCCTTCGAAAGACGTTTGGGACCCTTAGTTTCCCATTTAATATTATTTGTCTTGATGTGTACTATGACCCCTTAAAGTCTTGCCCAGTAGTTTAGATACACCCTGTATATAGTTCCAATTGCAAAAATGCTTTAAAAAAGGTAAAGAATTGTTTTTCAAGCGATTTAGGTGCTATTGGCTACTACTGAGACTGGACACCTTGTATAGTACGAACTAAACTAAAATGAACCACGAACGGAAATACATAATAAACATAATGTAATCGAATTCTTTTAAGTGTGCCTGTAAATGAACCATTAATCTTACATAATTCATATGTAATAACAATCATGCTTAGGTGACCCTAAATAACTTTTATTAATTGCATGAAAATCCGAGTGTATTTATGGGAATTAGAGTGTGGGCAGAAGGACAAACAAACCGAAGGCGTAAGCACTTTTCAACTTTGTTGGAAAGTGCTAAAAATACACAATTTGTTTATATACATTTCAGTGCGGATGATTTTGATTTTATTGGATGGTTTGATAAAACAGCAAATAAAATAAACGTTCTTTTTTTCTTTGAAATCATTTTTCTTGCAGACGCTATTACGTTTTGCTAATATTGCTGGTAACGAAAAGCTTTAGGAATAAAGTTAAAAAAAATATTTAAGTCAAAATAAAAATACATTTTGATCAAAGTAGAAGATTATGATTTCCCGGAAATGAAAAAAAAAGTGTAATAAGAAAACGGATTTAATCAGGAAATTTCATACGATGTGAACATTATAAGATTAAGTTTTGCGATATCAGTCTTCACCAATCAAAATATTTCGGCCAAATCATTATTATTATTTTCATTTTATTTATGTTTAAATGTATTTTTGGAACGCTGTTAAAATTATGAATGTGTTTTATTACCCATGACTGTTGTCTAGAGCCTTCCCCCCTACCTATGTAGCGAAAAGCAGTGTTTATTTTTAAACATAAGAGAAAAACACTTCATTTTTTTTTTTTTTAAGTTGATGTAGGAAGTATTCAGTGATAATGCTGCTCTCTCCACTTGACTTAAGTTTGTTCTGATATAGAAATTTTGAATGTAGATTTATCAAATGGTGTTTGTTTGTGTTTCACACTATAAAAAATAAAGAAAGGCGTTTCTTTACAGTGAAAGATTTGGACATTTACACCATAAAATGTTACAAATAAACTTGAAAATAAAAGTAACATAATTACTGAATGCGTACAAAATGTTGCAAAATTAAAAAAAACCCAATAATAAACAGGAAAACATGCATTACCATAAAATGGCAATGCATATATTCACTGCATTTTATGAAAATGTTCCCGTGT
Source organism: Maratus speculifer (assembly GCA_964019185.1). NCBI lineage: Eukaryota > Metazoa > Arthropoda > Arachnida > Araneae > Salticidae > Maratus > Maratus speculifer. The sequence continues at coordinate 109,071,280 of OZ025303.1, read as the reverse complement.
AGTTTTAAAAGCATTATCAATTTTCTGATACTGGAATATTGATTTTTAGGGTTTACTCATAATTTTGAAAGCCGTTTTAAATAGCTAAAAGCGCTTTATTTTATTTTTATTTATTTATTTATTTTTAGAAACTTGAGAAATTAATACATTTTGGAGATTTAAAGAAATGTGTCAAAAACAAATTTTCTTTTTCTGCCACTGCATTTTACGGAAATGTTTCCGAGTAGTTTAATGGTGTATTAATCAATTTTCTGATTCTGTAATATTGATTTTTATGGTTTTCTCATGTTTTTGAAAACCGTTTTAAAAAGCTAAAAGCGTTTTATTTATTTAGTAATTATTTTTTAATTTTAGAAACTTGAAAAAATAATATAATTTGAAGATTTAAAGTAATATGTTAAAAACAAATTTTCTTTTTTTTTGCCACTGCATTTTACGGAAATGTTCCCGAGTAGTTTTATGGTGCATTAATCAATTTTCTGATATTGAAATATTTTACTTTTAGTGTCACTCATGATTTTGAAAAGCTTTTTAAAAAGCTAAAAACGTTTCATTTATTTAAAATACTTTTTTAAAATACTTGAGAAAATAATACATTCTGGAGATTTAAAGAAATAGGTTAAAAAAAAGTTTCTTTTTCTGCCACTGCATTTTACGGAAATTTTCCCGAGTGGTTTTATGATGCATTAATCAATTTATTGATTTTTAGAGTTTACTCATGATTTCGAAAACCGTTTTTAAAAGCGTTTTAAAAAGCTAAAAACGTTATATTTTATTTTATTTTATTTTATTTTATTTTTAGAAACCTGCGAAAATGATACATTTTGGAGATTTAAAGAAATATTTTAAAAACAAAGTTCTTTTTTCTGCCACTGGATTTCACAGAAAAGCTCCAGAGTAGTTTTTATGGTGTAATTGATCAATTTTCTGATATCGGAATATTAATTTTTAGGGTATTATCCATTTTTAATTTTAAAAAATGCAGCTAAATGTAATTGAATTTATATATGCAAGAGTAATCAAAATACACTGTAAAACATTTGAGTAACGTTACACCATAAAATGGGTGGCAGCTTTTCTGCCTCCAATCTTATGGGGTAACCTTGCTTCCTCCAATTTTAAGGAGTATTTTAACCGATATAACCGGAGTAACAGTGTAATGTTACACGAGTAATAAATGTTTACATTACACCATTATGTAGGTGAAAAAAAAAATTCACACCATAAAATTGGAGGCAGCAAAGTTGCCACCCATTTTATGGTGTAACGTTACTCAAATGTTTTACAGTGTAATTGTACATGTAATGTATAAATTAATACTAAGTAAATGTTAAGTACATGAATAAGACTTACAAGAGTACTGTAATCCTCTTTAACAGGTGTATAATTAAATTTCTCTCTTTCTCAAAAAAAAAAAAAAAAAAAAAAAATCTGCTTTTTTTTATGTTTTGAATCAATTAAGCATTTTGGTGACAAAATCAAAATGTATGTTTTTCTTAACATTTTATGCATTTTTTCACTTTCAGTACTTAGCAATTTTTATGCTGTTTAAATGAATAATAATATGTTTATAAGAAAATACGCATAAAATAGTTGCCAACCTCCCGCTTTTTATTAAACGAAAAAACTTATTTTCAACCAGAAAATGTATTAAATAAAATGTTTCTTCTTCCTACGTGATAGTTATTTGAAATATGAATGATTTCATTAATTAAATAAAATTTCTGGTTCGAAGAATATTTGGTCGATTTAAAAAAAGCGGGAGGTTGGGAAGTATGGTATAAGAATATATTTTTATGAAATTATTCTTTAAATTTTAATTAAGTTGCAATAATTTGACATTTTACTCATAAAAACCCTTTGCTTCGAATTACCTAACGACTTTAGTCATCTGCTCCTCCCTCCGTCCCTATCTCTACACCCACCCACTAAAGAGTAGAAATTGTATTTACTAAAAAAAATTGAGTTCACCCAATATTTTTCAAAGGTTGGTGCTACTAAGTTGCTCAATTCAATTCCACGTAGTAATGTATTTATTCACATATGAAATACCCTAAAATTTGAAAGTAATTTTGATCTATTGCATCGTTGATCATAATAATGTCTTCTACTTTTTAAAAATTTGCTCACTTGTTCTATACTTCAAATTTCGTAATCTTTCTTTTTAATGTGTGATTAACTTTATTAACGTGTATTCTAAATTCTGAATTTGTATTTATTTGTACATCAAGAAATACATCTATGTATTATACATTATCCTTGACCTTATCGAGAAACTTATACTAGTTAAGAAAAGACTCATCGATTCACAATTAATAACAATATAGTATATTAGAACACCTAATCAAGTTTCATTAGAAGACCTATAGTTTTTATTTCCTTTAGGACATTTATAGTAATATTACCTGTCCTGATTAGTTATTCCTTTTTTTTTTCTACAGTGCAGAAAGGATTAGCGACACTTATTGAGTTTCCTTAATTAAATTAATGGATAAATCAACATGGCAATGCTTATCGTGTCAATCAGAACTGGAGATTCGGTCAGTTTATTCTCGAGATTGGCTGGCTTGGGGCACCTTCCGCACATTAAATCACGTGTAAATCAAAAGAATAAAAAGTGTTATTGAGTATAAGTGTGTTAGGTACAATTGTTAAGAATGACCTGTTGCTTTTAATCAAGTTTTTTTTTTTTTTGACTTAGGAATTGTCACTACTGTTACCAGATTCAGATATAAAACTTGTAACTAATGTTACTAGGTACATACGTAGGACTTTAACCAAATTTGCCATATCCAGACATAGAATTTGTAACTAATGTTAAAAAAGTCCAGATGGGACTTGTAACTAATGTTGCCAGGTTGAGACACATGACAAATAACTAATGTTACCAGATCCACACATAAAATTTGTTACTAATGTTACAAGGTCATGGCATAGGACTTGAAACTAATGTTACCAGTTCCAGACATAGAATCTATAACTAATGTTACCACATCCAGTATATATAAATAATAATTTAAAAAAAAACGCAGGATGTGGAGACAAAAACAACGCGATTGAATCGCGACATAAAAATGCAGTGAATACTGTTAAAACAGAGCCTGTCTACAACGGAATATCGATATAAACGTAAACGTTTCATTAATCCAGTGTAGGAATTCTTTACATTTACACCTGCTGAAACAATAACTTGTTTAAAACAGAATTGATCTTTAAGATTCCCTCCTATGATGCATTAATATGCTAAATAAACATAAAAATGTTGCAAAAAACAACAACTCCCTTGAAATTGGAATTGCTAGAGATTGATATAAAATTCTAATTTAGAAAGTATATTTGTAATTATTCCTATCATAGAGAAGAAAATATATATTTTTTAATTTTTAAAACAGAAATTCCGTTATAAACAGATTTCATTTTCATTGGGTTTGATGAACAAAATACAGTAAAATCTATGAAAAATAGGTTCGCTAGAAACGCATAAATTCCTTTTTTATGCACTTTTCTGTCTAGGCACGTGGAAGGAAGATTGGAAATATTTTATTCCTCTTAATTTTAATCAAGTTTCGCACCAGCATTTTTGTAAATATATATATATATATATATATATATATATATATATATATGCATATATATAGGAGAGGGACGGACGAAAATCGGGTATTAGAAAATAAATAACAGTTCCGATGTTTCACTGAATGAATATTTAATTAAAAAAGTTCTTGATTAGATAACTGATACATGTGAATATACAATTCTGGAATAAATAAAGTATAAAATGAACAGAAAATATTAACGATTAAAGTCACTAATGGATCTCAATCGATCCCTTTAAAAAGTTCTTAAACGGAAACTCGTTCCGATAAAAACACGAGCATACGGAAGCCCCATCTGCTCCGAACCGCAGATCTAGGCATTCTTTCTTTGCAAATCTTCGAGCTCGACACAATGCTTATTGCACTTACCTTGCAAATATTTTCCTGGGCTGGGCTTTGGACTTAGCTATTGAAATTCACATACATTATCAGTCGAAGTCTTGTGGTTTATAAGGCTAATTTATCTCTACATATATATATATATATGTTAATAACTTTGGTGAAGAAAAAGAGGGATTGTAATTCTAAAAATGTATCGTTTATTTTAAAATATTTTTATTATTATTCTGGTGTGAATTCAGCCTTATAAAAACAAAATTACTTAAAACTAAAAGGGTTAAGAGAACAGTGGACCTAGCAAAATCGTCGCAAGAAAAAAAAAAAAAAAAAAAAAAAAAAAAAAAAAAAAATCTATTTCTGTTGTATAATAATACTAAAACAGTTTTTTCTTATTAAAATATCATTTATGAAGGTTTTAAGATGTAAATTATAAAGAATAAGTGTATTTATATACTTTAAATCTGTTTTTCTCAAAAGTAATTTTTCAGCGTTCTTAGATTTTTGAAATGCTCCTTGCGACGGAATTTTTTATCAACATTTACGAAATTGATAAGAAAATATCCTGATATTGTTTAGAAAGAATTTTTGTAAGCTTTTTAAAATTCGTCTTTATTAAGATAGTCAAGTTTGATTTTTACTTATTAAAAGGCAAAATTTTGATGAAAATCGATATAAAATTTAGAAAAAAATCTGTAAAATATTAACGTATTCAAGAGATTAAAAAAATCTTGCACAAATTTGTTTATTATAGAGTTTTAAGTGACAAAAATGCAAAAGCAAGAAAATATCTCAAAAATTAAAACACGGGGATCATTTAAAAATTTCGTTAAAAAATTAAAATTTTTTAAAAAAATTAAAAATTTTAATAAGATTGGAAAAATTTTGAAGGTGTTCTGTATGCTTTTGGGGGAATGTATATATGCACAAAATTTCATATTGCTATGATGAAAACTTAAAAATAATAATAATAATAATAATAATAACATCCACCGTCTTCTTAAATGGGAAATGAGAATTAAATTCATTTTCGAAAGTTCTCTCTGGTGACATCAGAACAACATAGCTGAAAATTTCATTGCCAAAAGGAATATACCCATCCAAAATTTTATCTGCTGGGAAATTTTTCCGTTCTGTATGAAACAATAGATTACGCAATTCAGTTGAAAACTGAAAAATCTATTGCGCAAGCTAAAATAATGCTAACAAAATGTGAAATATTGTATTTGGAATATTTTCAAAAGTGAATTAGAGAAAATACTTGCGCGCACTAAAAAACTGCCTGGTTTGTTTATACTCCCATATGTCTTTTCAAAGTCGTATCCAATGTTTTTTTTTTTTTTTCAATGTTTTTTTTAAATTATTACCTGTTTCCTCTTTACAACTGAGTTAAAAATTGTTTATAAATTTGGTTTGTCTGTCCGTCTGATCATGCTCTAATTCCGTAAGTTTTGCCGGATTTTCATGCAACTGATATGTGTTACTGATGTTTACCATGGCATGTTTGGTGTTCAATATGAAGTGTGTTATATTAATTAATAGTTGATAAAAATTGATATGCATTAATAAGTATATACTGAAATAGACATTCTGTACAATATGGGGGCAAAGAATATTTGTTATTCATTTACAAGGCTACTCAAAACATGCCATTACGTAATAGTATAGAGAGAAACATTGTTTGGGGGTGCGTTTTAATTATATTTAACTACAGTCGACTCTCGTTAATTCGAACTCGTCGGGACCACAAGAAATGTTCGAACTATCCGAAGTTCGAATTACAGAAAACATGCTTAATATGACACGAATACAAAGGAATTAATGTTATAGTGTTTTTTAAACTTATTTCGTCTGTTATCATTAGAATATGACTTAATATTAAATTAGAATGTATAAATACATAACAAATAATCTGAAATCCGTTAGAAAGAAAGGAAAAATGAAAAATCGGAATTCTCGTTAGTTCGAATTAAACGAAGTCAAGAGAAAAGGAGTTCGAATTAATGAAAATTTTTAACATTATTCTGCCATTGAAAATTTCGGGACTTCATGTTTAGTTCGAATTAAGCGAAGATTCGAATTATCCGATTTCGAATTAACGAGAGTCGACTGTATTTATTTTATGAAACTGATATACCTTGCTGAGGTTTACTGCAACTTACTTCCTCTATAAAAAAAAAAGCAGATAATATTTACAGGGACACACAAAAAATTTCGGATGCTATAATGTAACCGAAGTACTTGTATACTATTACACCAAGATCTGAATATTTTTACAGCTTGGTTATAATACGAACGTACCTCATTTGCTACGTTTGACGTGCAATTTCCGATTTTCTTTTTGTTGTTATTGTTTTTTTTTAATTTAAAAAATATTCAGGAAAAAAAAAACAAGTTTGTCTTTTTAAAAGTTCCTTTTTTATGTGTAGCACAATTCTCCGGTATAGCTTTCAATGACTACCTTTAAATTTCTAGTTTAAGAACCTAATGGAATATATTTTTTTCTTATTTTTTGTTTTATGTTGACACAACTTTAAATTAATCTCTAATTACTTTTTATGCAAGATTAATTTGTATATTTCTTATAATTTTAAAATTTAGAATTTAAAATTTAATTAGTTTTTATATAATATTGCACTGCAGCTAAACTTATTTTTTCGATGACTTATTAATGTCACAGCAAGTCGTTTATATACAGAGTTTCCAAGTCTCCGGCATCCGGCTTTTTGGATACCAGTAATTTAATACAGAAAATCTTTTATTTTATTGGAACATTTGGGCGATTTTAAAGAACAACATTTTCTCTAAGATGATAGTAGTGTGCAAAAAGCTGGAGACTTGTCAATTTGGTATTCAACTTTTGGATGTCAAGCTAGGGAATACATCAAAAAGCTTCCATTTTTTTAAACTCTTACCAGTGATACAAGATTAAAATACTGAAAATGATTAGATTTGGTTTCAGTTCAATTCAGAAGTATAAATGTTTAGCCGTTTTAACCCTTTATCTACCGACGGTGCCTATAAGTACCATTAAAATTACTTATAAAATTCTTTTAATTCGTCAATTAGTTGTAACGCTGTTTAGAATACGTTACAGATACATTACTTTATTTTCTTCCAAAATCATTATTGGTTACACCAACAAAAATATTTTTAAAGGATGATTTCTTTTGCCTTTGTATCTTTTCAGCTTTCTTGGCGCTGGAGAGAGGGATGGGGATTTTTCAATTCGGAAACATTTCTATATTTATATTGTAAGAACATCTTATTTGTACATTTGATAATTCTACAAAATAAAGATTATAGCGGCGGTGTTGAAGGCTCCGGCTTGATCCCGGGTAAGGCATGGATGTAATTATGTTCGTCATATGAATTATCTATATCTTGGTTATCCCCTTGTATACGGGAGAAGAAAATAAAAAGGAATATCTATCTGAGTGGAAGAAATAAATTGTTATGCCCTGTATACAATTTCTGTTTCTGTATATGAAATAAGTAGGCAACAATCGCTGTTGCTATGGCCCTCAAAGCTTTTTCACTACGAATAAGTTTAAATGTCAAATAATAGTTTGATTTCTTTTAGGAAGTCTATTGGGATGACATCACACACTGTGGTTAAATATAGTTTTTGCCTTAAGAAAAAAAAAAAAAAAAAAAAAAAATACACCCCTCCAAAATTTTATCTGCTGGGAAAAAATTACCGTTCTTTACCGAACAATAGACTACGCAATTCAGTAAAACCTGTAGAATCTATTGTGTAAGCTTAAAAAAAATATCAACAATACGTGAAATACTGAATTTGGAACGTTTTCAAAAGTGAATTAGAGAAAATACTTGAGCTCTAATAAACTTCCTGCTATGTTTACACTACCGATATGTCTTTTCAAGGTCGGATCCGATGTCTTTTTCGCGATCTTTTCTCAATTGTTACCTGTTTCCTAGCCATTTGAACCTGTGACTTTTCTTTTGAACCCGTGCCCAGTTCCGATCAGAGATGCAAATTGGGAAACTCAAAACGAAAAAGAGTTACGGATTTTCGTAACCAGTTTCCCGCCGCCCACCTGTCTTGGGGTTACGTCACCGCTCGCCCCGTCGTGCGGCATGACTTTTTTTCGCTTTCCATGTTTGTGAGATCGGAGCCAAGTTTCACGGAGAGTTCCATTCAAAAAGTCATTTCAGAAACATATGAACGCGTGGTTCTGCGTGTAGGTGCTGTGTTTTGGTTCTGCATTGCCAAGCGTGAGGTTCTCAGCTGCTTTTTAAAGTAAGTTTATTTATTTATTGCTCATTAATCATAGAAATGTGCATATAACTTTCCCAAAATAATATTGAATTTCGATCGATATTTTGATATCACTTAAATGTCTGTATATGATCCATTGCTCCATAATAAACTTCTGAATTTCAAATATAATTTTGGTTTTAGGTTTAGAGCTAGCATGTTTGGTCCATGATAAACTTTTAGATGTCGACTGATTTTTTTGTCCTACTTTTAGCCCACGGTGAAATTTGAAATGTTGACTAATACTTTGATCTCACAAAAATATTGTCGCCAGAGAACATAGTCCACGATAAATTTCTGAAATTTAATTGATATCTTGATGTCATTAATTTATGAAGCAGGCGCTTGATATACGATAAATTTTCAAGGCAGTTTTCACGAGCGTTTTATTCAAAAACTTGTTTCAGAAACATATGAACGCGTGCTCTGTGTGTAGTTGCTGTGTTTTGGTTCTGCATAGCCAAGCGCGAGATTCTCAGCTGCTTTTTAAAGTAACTTTACTTATTTTTCGCGCATTTATCATAGAAATATATATAGTATTTATATATAACTTTCCCAAAATAAGAAATAAGATTGAATTTCGATCGATATTTTGATATTGCTAAAATACCTGTGTCTGTACCCCATGCTCCATAATGAACTTCAGAATTTTAAATGTAATTTCGATCTTAGGTTTATTGCTAGCATGTTTGGTTCATGATAAACTTTTGGATGTTGACTAATATTTTAGTCTTACTTAATATTACATCTAACGTACTTAGCCCTCGATAAACATTAAAATGTTGATTAATAGTTTAATCTCACAAATTATTGTCGCTTGAGATCTTAGTACACGACAAATTTTTGAAATTTAATTGATATTTTGGCGTTATTTAAGTTTTGCGGCTAGCCGCTTGGTTATACGATTAACTTTCAAGACAGCTTTCACGAGCGTTTTATTCAAAAAGTGATTTCAGAAACATATGAACGCGTGGTTCTGCGTGTAGACGCCGTGTTTTGGTACTGCATTGCCATGCGTGAGGTTCTCAGCTGCTTTTTAAAGTATGTTTATTTATTTTCCACTCATTAATCATAGAAATGTGCATATAACTTCCCAAAATAACATTGAATTTCGATCGATATTTTAATCTTACTTAAATGCCTGTGTCTGTACCCCACGCTCCGTAATGAACTTCAGAATTTTAAATATAATTTTGGTCTTAGGTTTATTGCTAGCATGTTTAGTCCATTATAAACTTTTGGATGTTGACTGATATTTTGGTGTAACTTAATATTGCATCTAACGTATTTAGCCCACGATAAACATTAAAATGTTGACTAATAGTTTGATCTCACAAAACATTGTCGCTAGAGATCTTGGTACACGATAAATTTGTGAAATTTGGTTAATATTTTGGCGTCATTTAAGTTTTTGTAACTAGGCACTTGGTATACCATAAACTTTCAAGACAGATTTCATGAGCGTTTTATTAAAAAAAGTGATTTTAGAAATATTACAACGCGTGGTTTGTGTGTAGGTGCAGTGTTTTGGTTCTTCATTGCCAAGCGTGAGGTTCTCAGGTGTTTTTTAAAGTAAATTTATTTATTTTTCGATCATTCATTATACACGCAACTTTCCCCAAAAGAAGTTTGAATTCCGATCGATATGTGGGACTGATTTAAGTTTCGCAGCGACTTGGTCACTGATAAACTTTTGAATTTTGATTGATTTTGGTCTTACTTAATATTGCCGCTCTAGTCGCCAGCTACTTAGGCACCAAATAAACTTATCAATTTCGATTGATATTTTGGCTTAATATTTTGCTCAAAATGTTTCCACTTGGATACTTCGTTCGTGATAAATTTACCAAATTTATTTGATATTTTCTCATTTTAATTTTTCTATAGATATTTTGGTCTCACTTAAGTTTGTCTGCTAATGTGCTTGGTTCATGAAAAACTTTCCTATTTCGATCGATATTTTGGTTTTAAAATTATAGTTAGCATGCTTGATTCATAATAATAATAAACTTCTACATTGCTATCGATATTTTGGTCTCACTTTATATTTAGCTGTAATACATTGCCCATAGCAAACGTCTAATATTCGATTGCTATATTGATATCACTTAAAATTCTGGCTAGCATGTTTTTTCAAGCTAAATTTGAGATTTAGATTCATGAGTGTCCATTTAAAAAGTAATTTGAAAATTGCATGATTACATGATCCTTCTGGATGAAGTTTTTTGGTTCTGCATTGCTAAACATGACACTGTCAATTTCTATTTCAACTAAGTTTATTTAGTTTTGCAATATCATAAAAATGTAATTCTATACTTTTCGGAATCAGACTGAATTCCAATCGATATTTAGTGTTTCGCGTTTGCGATTAGCGTGGATAATCGATGGTAAACTTTTAAATTTTGATGGATATGATAATTCTATCTTGGTTTGCAACAACCATGCTTTGCCCATGATAAGCTATCGATTGCCTCACGCAATATTGTGGTTAAAGTTTTTAGTCCATGGATTAAATATAGCTTATTGAAGAATTTTTTTTGGTTATGCATTGACAAATGTGAGATTACCGAGCTGTTTGTAAGTTTGTTTGCTTCTTTTTGCTATGCTATAGAAATATTTTTCTAAATTTTATAAATGTGATTGAATGTCAATTGATATTTTGATTTCAGTTGATGTTCGGTTTGCGGTCAATGTAATGCTTTGTTTTAAAAATGTAACCAGCCTTTTTATTAAAATATTAAAAGGGATTTCCAGGTCATTTTATGTACATTTATTTGCAATGCGTTAAAATCATTGGCAAATTAATTACCGCAAAGTATCGAAAGAAAGCGTCCGTTTAGCAAGAAATTCTAATAGTCTTACAATTTCAACTTTTGTGAAATAGATAGGTAAAATTAGGAGGGTGAGGGGATATATTTAGAATTTATAAATTTTCCAGGATTTATACACCTTGTAAAATATATGAGGGAGGACTTGAATTTGGAGGAGGCTTACTGTCAGTTTCTTTACGGTAATTAATAAATTTATAAACATTAACAAATTAATTAGTAATTAATAATTACTAATGTTAATATTAAGATTAGTTATAGTTAAAGTTCTTATCAAAATTATTTAACAATTAGACAATTAATAAATAGACATTGTTATTAAATAGAAAGAAATAGTTATTAACATTGTAAATAATTGCACTGAATGTGATGAAACTTTATGAAAATCTAACTATTCATTTTTGCAATAGCTAAACTTTAAATGATTTGTTTAAAATATTGAAAATTAATTAAATTCTAATGTAAGTATATGAAAAAAATAAGTTTCTTTGTTGTTTTAATGACGCTTGATTGCTTGATTAACTGTAATCCATTTTATAGAGAAAAATGAAACCAAATTGTTTTCCTCTTGAAATTATTATTCATCTTTTCTGAAGAGCTTCACCATGGATTATGTCATTTTACCAGCCAACATTTTCGATATTTTGGCAAAATATTCGACCAATATTGCACAAATTGGCATAAATTAGGGCATAAAATTCTGCAGCAATAAAAAGGAATAAAGTATTTCGAGCTTAGAAGAAAAATTATGAATTTTTCCCGAACCCGATTCGTAGCAAAAATATTAGATTCAACCCACTTAACGCGAGACTGTTACGAAAAGACAGAAAAAACTATGTACTCTTCCAGACGTTAATGAAATGTTCCATAGAGTTAATGGAATGATTTTATTTTTCTACGCTTTTAATCAAACTATTTATCCCATTGATAACTTGGCATCAGTTATGTTTCAAGCTATTTAAACAATAGTTAATGTATTTTTATTGATTTACCTTTCCGTAGTTGTCAATCAGACAACCTAGTAAACCCTACTTATAGATCTTTAAGACTCTTTTAATCTCTTTTCAATACGTTTATTTGCTTTGAATCGATGTCTCGAAATAGACCTGTGTATTTAAGCTCAAATCTGATTGGATCCGACCTACTATTCATTAGCCGTGGGCTGTGTGGAGGTCGTTCAACAACAGCTCTTGAAGAAGTTGACCTTTTTTGAAGCATGGGTGGTGTGGGTAAACATTATAGGTTCAGATTTCACAGTTTTTAACGGTGATCAAAGCTGAAGGTGATGGATTAGTTAATATCTTAATAAGTTCTTATTGGATTTTTTTTTTTAATAAAAGAGATATCATCTTTGTATTACCGACATAGCGCAACTCCCAAATGTCACAAATAACTATTGTCAAATAATAGCAAGTTTATCTTCGTTATTTTTCACACACATCAATAAAAAAATATTTTTTTGCTTTCATTTGTTAAATAAATAATGGGAAAAATACTTTTAAAAAAATCATACTTTATTTTAATTTTGACGTATGGGTAAAAAACAGATTGTTGCCAATCTGCAACATTGAGCTTTAGTTGAAAGAAAAATTCCTTGATAAAATTGTATAATATTAAACACAAGTAAATTTTAAGAGCCATGGTAAGGAATAAATTTTATTTACTTACTGTAGAACAAAATGAGGCATTTCGCAAACTCTCAAACAAAACAAAAAACACATATAGCAACAACTGAAAAAATAAATCTATTTTTGTTCTTAAAGAGCAATATTTCTGCCATCTACATGTTGAAAATTGATCTAATAATAGTTTTAGTATGTATTTTATTGGCATTGTTAGGAATTAAAGCTTCAATATTATTTTAATAATATTTTAGAAGACTAAATTGGGTATGTCGACGAAAGACAACAAGACATTTAAGGGTTAAATGGAAAGTACGTGCTTCATGTGCCTTTTCGATAATCAGGCACCGCTACGTACAGGGAACTCCTGAAATTTTTATGATATCTGAACAGTGGACCACTGTTAAAACATTCTTGGTAAATGGTTCCTTGGCCAAAGGTACGGCAAAGTGACCATTTCTTAGCACAACAATTAGCTAACATTGGCCCAACCATTTTGTGCTACTCTTTAGGAATTTCAGCCCCACCAGTAGCCGAGAGGTTCTGACCTCTCAACTGGTAAACGGCAGGTGCTGAGTTCGAACCCAGTCGTGGCCGTCGGCCTAACAGTTCGGAGTTTTCGTGGTTTTCTTCGAACCTTGCTTAAATACGGCTTAGGTTCTTTTAGGTTCTTTAGGTTCCGACGAAGGGCACTCCCCCTTGGGCCTATATCCCTCGAGTAGATAATCGGCCGACACAAAATAAACCAAACCAATAAACCGGAATTGATAGATGGCAGGTGCTGAGTTCGAGCACAATCGCGGCCGTCGGCCTAACTGCTCGGCCTCTTCCATGGTTTTCTTCGAACCATGGATTACCTAGCGTAAATACGGGTTAGTTTCAATAAGAAAAACCCCCACGGAGGGCACTTCCCCCCTTTGGGCCCATATCCGAAGTGTAAATAATTGACCGACAAACAAACAACTTTGGGAATTTGTGGGAACTGTTGGGTAAGCTTGGGAAACGGTAGGTGCGAAGGTGATACGCATGGCTGACTATTTTTGTCATTATTGAAACGTTCTAAAAGAAATGACATTCATCCCAGTTTGTATCCTCTTTTGTGAACCCAGAACAAGTTTGCAAACTATGGGTTTCTTTATGCAAAGTTTTGAGGTTACTGTGCGAAATTGCAGGAATACAATGACAGTTCATGCTTCATCTTTACCTTTTTAGGTGCGTTCGTAATTATGTAAATACGTAGCACCTATTGTTGTCGCTCAGTCCGTCTGTTTGTCCGCATATAACAACTCAAAAACTACCCAACCGAATCGTTTGAAATTTAAAGCGTATATTTATTACATAATTTTGTCGAGTCATTTCAAATGTTATGAAAATTGGATGCATAGATCAATTACAGGGACAATCAAAAGTATTCCGTTACATTACGCTCAATGGGGAAAAAAGTTTCAAATGCATTTTTATAGTTTGAAATTTAAAACGTATAATTATTACATAATTTTGTCGAGTCATTTCAAATTTTATGAAAATTGGATGAATACATCAATTACAGGGACAATCAAAAGGATTCCGTTACATTACGGTCAATGGGGGTAAAAGTTTCAAATGCATTTTAATCGCTTGAAATTTAAAACGTATAATTATTACATAATTTTGTCGAGTCATTTTAAATGTTATGAAAATCGGATGTATAGATCAATTACAGGGACAATGAAAAGTATTTCGTTACATTACGATCAATAGGGGAAAAAAAGTTTCAAATGCATTTTAATGGTGTTACACTCATTTGAACATAATAGAATTGACATGAATCTATGAAGTATGTACTAAAATATACATTCTGTAAAATCTGTGATGCAAAGAATAATTTATTATTAAATTACAGGGCCACACAAATGTATTCACTAAATAATGTTATACGGTGAAACATTGTTTGGGGCGTGTTTTAATCATATAAAACTACTTCACATTTTATAAGATATACGTTAATGAAATATAATAAAAATTACTCCCTGCATATTTACAGGAACACAAAGATTTCGACCACTATACTGTATCCAAAGTACGCTCTACTATATCAGCAAGATCTGAATATTTTAAAACTTCGTTATCGTACGAACACACTTCATTTGCTACGCTTCACGTGCAATTTCCAACTTGTTTATTCTATAAGGGTAGTAAAAAAATAAAACTAAAAAAGTTATTTTCTTTTATTTTTGGCATTTGCATAACCGCTTTTAGTTCTTAAACAGTCTTAATTATAATTTTCTACAAAAACAAACAAACAAATAAATGAGTAAAAATAAAATAAATTAGAAAATTTCATTTGATATAATTTTAATTTTAAATAAGTTTAATTAATAAAATTTAATTTGAAACTTTAATTAACAAATTTTTACTTTGGTTTTTAACTTTTAACAACTTATTTTCTTCAAAAAAAAGGGGGAGGGAGGAGTTGAAAAAAATTAAAGGAATTAATTCTCTCAAAACATCTGTAGTATCCACAAATCCATTAAGGTTAATTTTCTTTTAAGAGGAACAGAACTGAATTTTTCAGCTTTTTATTATTTAATAATAAATTTCAATTTTAATAACTTAATTTAAATTAAAATTATATTTGCATAATAACATTTAATTTTTAATTTTTTTTTATTTAATATTAAATTTAAAATTTAATAATTTATTTTTAACTCGGTTTAAATTTAATAATTTAATTCTTAAGTTAGTTATTTTTTTCTCAATTTGTAACTTAGTCTAAATTTAATAACTTAATCTCTATAAATAAAAGGAATTCCGAGGATAATTAATTGAGGCACAGGGGAAAGCAAATCTTGGCAATGCGCCAACTCGGTCCAGAGGAAGCAAATCTTGGCAATGCGCCAACTCGGTCCAGAGGTATAAAAGCAAGATAGAAAAAAACGCGCAGGTCTGTGCATTCAAGTACAACCACCCATATGTATATGCTGAAAGTTTGTTTTTCAAATTAAGCCCGGCGAAGCGGGCTGCGTATGCTAGTTTTCTTTAAAAGAAAAAAAAAGAAAAAAAAAGAAAGAAAGAAAGAAAGGAAAAGGACTGAAAGAAAAAGAAAGGAATGGAACCTGAAAGGGTTGAAGGAAATAATTCTTTTAAAACGTGGGTGGTACTGACAAATCCATCAAGGTTGGTTTTCTGAGCTTTAACAGTGAACAGAACTGAACATGATGGATGATTTAATAACTTAATAAGTTCTACTAAACGATAAAAGGTGATATCATCTTTGGATTATGATGGCGACAACTTCTTGTTGCCACAAAAAACAAAAGAAATGTCAAATGTATCGCAAGGTTTTTTTTTCTCCCCTTCCTTTTTTGTGCTAGTTTTCTAATTGGTTTTCTCTTTCTTTGATATATAGTGTTACAGTTAAACCTTGAAAAGCAAGAAAACTATTAAATATTCGAGTTATGAAGATTATGGATAAATTTCATATTCAGTATTCAACAGTTTGATTGTAAATGAGATTTCATTTCGTTGTACCAGTTTGCGGAAGGATTTTAAAATGCAACTGAAATAAATATCGTTGTGATATGGAAATTGATAGAAAGTTACTATTCGTTTGAAAATGATACCTAATTGATAACTATGGGATAGATAATAGTTGTTTATAATAAGGATTTTTTTTTTAAACTAACACTTTCGACTTTTTTAGGTGCATTCGTAATTATATAAATACGTCGTACCTATCGTCATTCTCTGATCCGTCCCTATGTCTGATTGTCCGCCTGTCCGCGTCTAACAGTGCAAAATGTATTCAACTGAGTGGTTTCAAATATAATAGGGATAATAGTTTCAGAATTTTGTCAAGTTACTTCAAATTATGTAAATCGAATCAAAACTTTAAAAAATACTAATAAAAATTTTCTTCATTCAATTAAATCCTATCATACGTAATAAAATCAGTAACACTCCATGATAGGTAATGATTTCAGGTTGCCATAGCGGTTGCGTCCTATTTATAATGGAGTAGAATTATTTATGTATCACTGAATTTAATATCTATAACCGTAATAAATTTTGCATTCATGCATTTTGCATAAGAATACAACGGCTATTTCACGAATATCAGAATATTTATAGAACTAGTTATATTACGATCGCACCTCATTTGCCACGTTTAACGTACAGTTTCCGATTTGTTTAGGATTCGATTCGAGTACAAACGAACCTGCTCAGGACTGCAGGTGCAGATGACAATAAAAGTAAATGTAAAGTCAAAATAATTGAAGATTTAAAGACACACCGTATATTGTTAGAACTCCAGTACTAAAGGGTTTAACTTTTATAAAAATAGGGTGGAATTTCCGAAACGATTGAAGAGCGTGTGGGTTGAATAAAAATACTTTAAAGTTAGTGGAAAAAGGCGATGTACCTGTGTAGGGCGGAGTAACGCTATAATAAGCTTTTAAAAGGCTTTGAAATTATACGTCACTTCCTACGCGTATAGAGAATAGCGATGCTCGATAAATAAGTTAATGATTAATGTGACAAAGCCTTGATAATTTATTATAAGATAATTAATATTCTAATTTTGCTATCTTACTCGATTTATAAAGAAATAGAAAATATTTTATTAAATGGGACTGTTCAGCTGTTTTAAAATTTCATGTAATGGAATCGCGTAACTTATATGTGATGGAGCATTTCTGTCTATCGTATTTACTCGTGTATACCGTGCACACGTGTATAACGCGCACCCCGTACTTTTCAAGAAAAAATGGCGATTTTTTAAAGTCTCGTATATAACGCGCATCGTAAATTTGTTATGTAAATAATAAATAACTAAATGAATTTCAGTAAAGAAAGTCGAAACAAGCATTACATCAGACAGAAAATAAGGCTAAAATATATTTTTAGACTTCGGGTAGGGACTGATTGACTGCAGTGAGAATTGCTAATTAGCTTTTAAATAATGTTACTATCTCTGTTGTATAAAAAAGTGCAAGTATTACTTCAATTAAGATTTTCCGAGTGCTATTTTTTTTTTTTTTTTTTTTTTTTTTTTACAATGACTTATATGTATATCGTGTGATTGCATCCAGCAGTAAAAATTTATTCCGTGTATAGCACGCACCTATACTAAGGGTTTTGCCCTAATTTTTTGAGTGCACGTTATACACGAGTAAATACGGTATTTAATATATTTATCAATTTTTATATAATGGTACACAAAGATTTAAAATTATGATTATGAAATAATATGGAACTTCATTAAAATGACTGCCTCTTAAGTTGACTTTGAGTCGATTACAAAAGAATGTATTCGATTACGATTGCGAATACTTTCAGTTTCTCGAACTATAATGTGATTTGTTTCTGTTTAAGAAAGTTGGTTTATGATTACCTGAATTTTGGTAATGAAATGATATAAAATTCATTAAAGTGGCAGCTTCTTAGCAGACTTAGAGTCGATTGCAAAATAATGTTCTTGATTACAATTACGATTTCTTTCATTTTCCAGTAACATATTATAAGTGTTGAATTCAGAAGGGGGGGAGGGCATTAAAATGCCCCCTTCCGGAAGGTTTGAGATTTTATGCTTTTCAATAAATTGTGCGTCTCCACCAGAACTCTAGAATCCCCCCCCCCCCATATGGACAGCATGGAACTTGAAATTGAAATGGAAATTGAAATTGATTGGTTCGAAAGTGAAAGCAAAGTGCGTAGGGAACAGATTCTGTTCGTAAAAGAATGTTTCAAATAGGTTCGAACCTCAGTTTGCCATTTTCAGCTTCTCCTCAAGAGCCCACAAACTTGACTGAAAAAGACCCGGATGATAATGTTAAGTCTATGGTACGTTCTTTTTTAGTATCTCGCTCAAATTTTAATATTTTTACATCATTTTTTTGCATAGGATAGCTGATGCGATCTATAACTGGGCTAGTTTTTACTTTGATTTTGGTTCTATATTTTATATATTATGATAGTTTCAATTTCAGAACCGGTTCAAACCAGTTCAGAAAGTTAAAGTAGTTTTTCTAAAAAAAATCTGAAATCAAAATCGACTAAAGTAAAAACTAGCCTAGGGTAACACCCCCAGTAATTGGCATGCACCAGTGATTGGCATATTTTACAAACATGTCCTAAAAAAGATTTATATCCAGTCTTTTAAAAATTCAAGATCATATATCAGTTATATGCTCATTTACGTTAAAGATTATAACTTTGATTTATTTTACAAGATGACAATAGAGCCTAGGAAAGAGAAACAAGTATAGCTTGTATCAAATAAACCATTTTGTTGCAAATTCTTCTTATTTGGCTTAAGGTAGGCATGCTTTTCAATTCATTATTATCTGATTCAAAATATATTTTAAATTTTAATTGACAACGGTTTTGTTTAGTTAAAAAGGGTTACTTTAATTGTGTAAAAGTATTTTCGACACAAATATTTGGATTTCTGAATTAATGGTAGTTGCCAATTAATGGTGCTTCAATTTTGCTAGTTCCAAGTAATTGGCACCTATTCCAATTAGAAGGAATTCGCAAGGAATGTGAGATTAAACCATTTATTTTGGAAGTACTTTTAAAATTATAGACTAATTTTGTTTATCATTTGTTTTTATTTGAAAATATGAAATATTACCAGTAATTGGAATACATTAAAGCTTCATATGACAATTACTGGGGACAGCATGACAATTACTGGGTATTAATGTAAGTATATTGTATTGTTTTAAAGTGTTCTAATTTCAGACTAATATGCTGATTTCTTACTCTCAAAAACCTGAAATATGGCATCTTCATCTACAGTAAATTAATTTAAAGCGATTAAACCCAATGCAGAATGTAAAGTTTTTATTTGATATAAACATATGCCAATTACTGGATCACAAGGTGTCATACATTGGTGCTTTAGGTGCCAATTACTGGTGATTTCAGCAAGTTTTTATAAATATATTTTTATAAAAATACTTTTTCAATTTTTTTTTTGCTTTTAGTGGGCAAAATAGATGCACAGATATGCATTCTTTGATTTAAAAATATTTCCAAGTAAATAGCTTATTTCTTTGTAATGAAAATTTAAGTAAATTTAACGACAAATTCTTAATGTGCCAGTTACTGGGGATGTTACCCTACTTTGTAGACTGTCCTCAACTATCCTATGCCAAAAAAAAGTGTAAACATTTTAAAATTTTAAACAGATATTAGAAAACAACGCCCCCATAGACTTAACATTATCATCCGGGTCTTTTTCAATCAGTAATGTGGACTCTTACGCAATAAGGTAGCTCGCTGGCTTCAAACACTAAAGATTGCAGGTCCCCTCAAGGAGATCTTCTGCTTTACACTCTGAAGTCTCAAATACCTACGATCGCCTCCCTGCCTCTTTTTTCCTTTTTTTCTTTTTCTTTTTTTTTTTTTTTTTTTTTTTTAGTTTCGGTGTTTAAAATAATCTGAAGAGCTTTTGAAGTACTCACAAGTTTATGAGGACATAAATGTCTCTATAACATCATATCAAGAGCTTTTATTACAGTGTATCGCTTTATACTGTCTATTCAAGGGTTTTGAAGTAGGATTAATGTTCATTTGATATAATTTCTGATGAAAATTCGGCGTTCTTAACCCTTTAAGCGGTCTAACCGGGGTTTTTCCGTCACATAGTTTTTTTGATTGAAAGGCTTATTTAACTCAAAATTGATATTAATGATCAATTGATTATTAATGATATTAATGATCAATTAATATTATTTATTTGAATTGTATATGATAAATAAATATCTAAAGTTATAAAATACAAATCCGGATATCCCATTCTGTAGCTTTTATTTTATGAGTCGTTAAACTTGCATGCAACATTCTGAAAGATGCTTAAAGAGTTGAAGCGTCCTTATTTGACAGGGAGAAAAAATTTAGGGATTCTTCCAGTGGACCCAGTCAGAGTTTTTTAACGATTTCTCCAAATTTCATTTTTCTGGATAAGGCAAGTTTTGAAATTGACGTCCTCAATTATAAACCAGGAGGCGGCAGCACAAACAATTAACTCCTTGAGTTCACGGCTGAATTTCAAGAGTTAGTTAAACTTGATTCGTATATTAAAAACGCAATCGGTCTGCCAAGTCATACCTTGGTGGAAAATTGCCCAAAACCCGATTTCAGCGGCTGACTCGTTGATTTATTCTCGTGTTTTCCTGCACCCAAAGGTATGGAAACAGGGCAGACTGGAAGCAGGAAAACACAATGATAAATCAACGAGTTAAGAAATAAAATCGGCTTTTCTGGTGTTTTCCACCAAGGTATGATATGACAGACCAAATTCGTTTTTAATATGCGAATTTGAATTTCAGCCGTGAACTATTTGAGGTGATTGTCTGTGATGCTGCCTCTTATATAATTTCGATTTGTATAAGTCTGTTCTTAAATCGATTTGCTTCTTTTGCGGCTTCTAGTTATGTAACTTCCGGTGTATATTAATCAATTTAACAGTAAATTGAAGAATATATTCACTACCTCTGACAATAAAGTTCGGTGAATGAATTCAGAACTACCGATCTGGCAACACTGGGGAAACAAAACGCTGCGCCTGCATAGAGGCAACTGTAGACCATCTTCCCCACCATTGTTCAGTTGAGCGTCGTTTATGTTTTGTGTAAGACGTGCTTTACTAAGTGCTTGTTCAGTGTATTGGTTCTTAACTGAGAACAGGAAAATAAACGAAAAAAAAGATCAGTTTAAAGTTTGGTTTTAAGCTTTGCAAGACACCGAAAGAAATTCATGAGGGATGGTGCAAATTGAACACCTACCATACTCGCCAGATCTCAATCCTCCAGACTTCATCCTATTTTCACGACTCAAACTCTCTTTGAAAGAGATTTGACCATATTGCTGACATACAACAAAACGTGACGAAGCTTTTGAACTTCATTCCAAATGGAGATTTCTTGCGAATTTCCCAGGACATGTATAGCAGATCTCAGCGGTATATAGTTATAGGAGATGACTATTTTGAAAGATGGTATGGTAACTTTCGTTAATATTTCATCTACATTAATGCTACAGGACTATTCACCGAACTTTATTGTCAGAGGTAGTATATAAATTCTACATTTTAACCTCACTAAATCGTAGAATTTGCAGTTAGGCGTGGCGCTGGGGTTGTAGGATATAGAATAAAATTCTTGAGAATTTGACATTAAATCATTCAAAGACGTTTGATATAACACCTTTTATTAAACACCTTTATTTATCATTCACAAGATAACGAAACGTTTCACCAGATTACGGTTTGATTTCAGTATCAACGTAATATGTCGACATAGAAAAACATAAAGATAGTCATATTAAAAGAATTTGAACTAAGCCAAGTGACAGGGATTTTGTTAGCACTAGAGAAACGTAGAAAAACCTGCTTCGAAGCCAATATAACGAGATTATAACCAAAAAAGTGCCGCTAGAATACAGGATTTTACTGCTAACTTCTAAATTGCCAATTAATTTATTAGAAAATAATGACTGAAACTAATGTGAAAATTTTATCGGCAAAAAGAAAAAAAAAATATCTCAGAACGTCAGAGGAATAAATTGTGCAACCAGTCACAAGCATCGCTAGAAGGGAATTGTGGATAATCGAATGATTTTTTTTAGAATGCAAATAAAAAAAGATATTGTGTAACAGATGAAAGAATAAAATTAAGTAATGGGATTTTAGGAAAGTATTGCTTTAACAGATTGTCTTTTAAAATAAAATAAAATAAAGAAAGCGTAGATTAAAGGTATGGAATATAAATCATAGGTTAAATATTATAAAAGGAAAAGGGAAAAGTTAAATATTAAATGAATTTCGCAATAATTATTTTAAAAATTAAGGCAAAAAAATTTTATTATTGTATATATATATATATATATATATATTTACCTATCAGTTAGCGACAAGACTTCATGTAGAATGTAAAATCAATATCTCTTGCACTGTGGAATGTGATAGTAAATAATCACATGATAAAAAAATGAATTCTATTCATTGTATTTAAATAACACGTGCCGAAATTACAGTAAACGAATGGCAACGAAGAAAAGGGAAGGAAATCCAATTTTGATAGGTTTCTTTTACCCTTCTATGAAATCGGAGAATGCACTGTCTTTTCGAGTACAAAGGGATTTCGTATTCACTGTTATGATAAAATCATTATGAATGATAAATATTTATTGAAATGTAGCAGAGATTATAGGATAAGAAGGAGATAATGATTTTTTGAAGAATCCTTTCCAATACTGATGAATATTGAGTTCGGTTGTACATGTAATTATTACATATTTTAAAGCTCACGGAGACATGAAGGGGAAAAAGTATATTTGATGAGTTTGCCAGCCGATGAATTCTTTCCTTTTAGAGTTCAGTCCGCTCAGTATTAGTAAATGCGCGCTCTTTTGATTCGGAACGTTTAAAATTTGCTGCCGGTATATTCTATATTACAGAGAACGGTGGTTATATAAGATTTACATAATTTACTTTATACTTAAGGATATTGCAAGTTTTTCATATATTGTAAGTGTTATTTTAGATCTATTTTCGAGCATTTGGGTGATGTCCATTAACATATTATATTTGTTATAATATTTTGTACCGTAATTTTTCTCACAAATAATAGTTTTGAGACTATTAATTATATTATACTATTATATATATATACTATTATATATACTATTATATATACTATTATATATACTATATTATATTATTATACTATTATATATTATATACAGTCGGACCTCGATTTAATGAATTGATTGGGACCCACAAATCCGTTCGTTAAATCGAAGCAATTCGTTAAATCGAATATCGATTTTTGTAGAGTATGGTATAAAAATATCAATACAAAATACTCTTTAGATATACAGATTTTAAAAAAGAATGATTATTGTTTGCTACGAGCTTAAAAATTATAAGTTAAAAGATCAACTTTTAAATTGTCAAAATTATTTAATGTTATTTGCTTTTAAAGTTTAAAACATAATACATACATACTAATTGGCACTTTGGAAAGAAATCCTTGATAGTGTTTTGTTTTGACTTTCCAAAGTTCTTTGATATTTTCTAACTCCGTAAGAACATCATTTATCTCGTGAGACAAAAAATAATTTTTAAAAATGTTGAAGCTGCAAATTGATTCTTGGAATATTTAATTGAATTTCCGTTTTTTCATCCTCTTGACTACTTTCAAAATCTTCATTCTCTTTCCGTTCTACATATTTGTCTACACCTTTGTCATGTTTCTAGTTCGTCAAAAAGGAAATAGACTGTCTTTTGAATCCACCAGAATTGAGGAAAAAATGCAACACTTGTAATTTGGATGCGAAAGATTCAAAGTTTTATGTGCAAAAAATACAAAGTTTTAATTTTAGCTGCGAATCTGAATTTTTTTTTCAGCGATTGTTGTTCGTTAAATCAAAGCTAAAAATTCGTTAAATCAGAGCATTTTAGCATTCTTTTTGTCGGGACAGAAAAAATATTCGTTAAATCGGAGAATTCGTTAAATCAAAGTACTTTAAATCGAGGTTCGACTGTATATATTATTATACTATTATATATACTATACTATATTATATATACTATTATATATACTATTATTATACTTATATTATACTATTATATATATATACTATTATATACTATTATATATTATAGACTATTAATTATATTATACTTATTAATTAATTGATTAACCCTTAAATGCATGCCCTCATGCGATAGATAAGTTTTTTTTTTTTTTTTTTTTTTTTTTTGGTCATTTGGCACTTTTTATTAGTATTTTAGTGAACTAATATGTACTACTTACATGTGATTACATGCATTTAAGGTCTTGTTTTTCTTCTGATTTGTTATTACGGGAGATTATAAAATTTGTTGATTCTGTGTTCGATATGCTCGACTGGAATTTTACTCTCCATCCTTATAAGGTAATAATTATTATTTCTGCAAATTATTAAAAGTATTATAAAAATTATTAAATCGCTGAATAGTTATTTTTGTGCAAGTCCAAACGTTTAACAGTAAATAGGTATGTAATTTAAAATGATAATTTTTCGAACTGTTTTTGTTATGTAACTCAGGAGTAACATTATGACATTATGTCTATCCGGAACATAAATAATTTTTCTCACTATTTTTCTAACTTTATCGGATCAGGCGCACTATTAATAGTACATCTTTTTTTTAACGAGTATTATTTTGCCATCACAATTGCTTAGATTTTGTAGTCATATAGAAATGTTAATATATAGCTATACCTTTCTTACTATGACTTCATTTATGCTTTGAAATTTGGCAATATTAATAATAATAAATGTTTACTTAATTCTCTTTGCACCGTTCGCGATTTCTTTATTTTATACATATATTGCACTCTTTAAGTTTAAAGTATAGATTACTTTTTTGAACGCATCATATATCATGAAAAGCAAAAAAATATTAAAAAGTTATAATACTCTCTCAAATCTTATTTTAAAAGTCATTTTCCAAATGTCTTCGAAAACTCTTCCTTAATCTATTATTATATAAAAACGAATTGAATAATACACAATATAAGTACATTCGTTGGATTAGCTATGATATTTAGCGTTAATTATGATATTAGTATTGGATTAGCTGGATAGCTATGATCAATTTATTAAAATAAATTTAATTTTCTTCACAAAATGGAAAAATATTCAGACCCGAAAGGTTTAAGATTGATTTCTATTTTTTTCATTTTTATTGCAAAAATCAACGATAGTTTGAGTGTTTTGAAATTACATAGATAACAGACAAGATAATGGATTCGACATAGACAGCAGCGTGTGATGCGTAACCTGTAACGCTTTTGCACTGCACTTTTTGATTACATTGGACGTTGCTTAAAACCTAGTTCGAATCGTCGTGGCAGCTTGCCATTTAAGTTTTTTCAGCTATATTTCCCTTTGGGCTCGCCTTGGCATTAAGCCATTCTGTTTTACCCTGAAAAATGATTGTGGCAATTGACAGCTGCTCATTGCATCTTGACAAGATCATGATCTCGCATACCTATTCCGCGAAATTACTAGCTAGCTGTATTTTCGGTTTTACATTCTGATTAATAATAGTGGTGTTGTCAATATAGTTTTGCGTTAGCATTCAAAATACTTGACATCAATGTTGTTTTTGTTTGTATACAAAGGTCGTTGGAGGGCCACCGTAATACTTACCCATCATGGATATGCATAATATAAAATATCAAAATAATACATGTGTAAACTATTTATAAAATGCATCGCAACTCCAAAATAAAATTTAAACGTATATTTAAATATTTTTAATACATTGTAATGCTCTATTAATGAATTGCTAATGAACCAATTTCAAAAAAATTACATAAAACGCCAAACTATTCAAGTAGTACCGAATTGCGTAAAAGAAACATCATTATAACTCCAAAAATAATAATCACACTAACTAACAATTTACTGTGTCGGATTAAGTGCCTTATTTTCAATTAAAATATATCTTTGAATTGAAATTTGATTGAAATACAGGGTCATGAAAAATAGAAGAGTATGGTAAATAGGAATACAAATATCTCTACAACTAATTATACGATCCACTTCGTTCTTTATGGAAAATTTGTGTTATTTTATTATCATTTACATCCATTCCTTAAAATAAAACATTTCGAAAAAATTATGTACCTTTCATCAGAACGAATATTTCGATAGTCCGAAAAAAGTTATTCCAGATAATCGAGGTTTCTGATATTAAATATGTTTCTTATCGTTGTTACGTACTAAGTACACACCAAATTTCAAGTCTCTATCTCAATTTGTTCGGGAGATAGAGCGGTTTCAGACACACAGACAAACAGACTGGCGCATTTTATTATTATTATTATTATTATTATTATTATTATTATTATTATTATTATTATTATTATTATTATTATTATTATTATTATTATTATTATTATTATTTTCGGAACCTTCAATGTCTGGCAAACGTGTAAATCCATCAAAAAAAAAAAAAAAAAAAAAAAAAAAAAAAAAATTCGATTTTTAAATCAGGACCTGATTATAAAATCGTAAAATCAGGGCCTGATTACAGCACAGGCTATACCATGGCCTTGGGCCCACTGATCAGGAGAGCCCAAATTTAATAAAATTATTTAGAAAAAGTTTAATGTAGCATTTCCTGCAATTATTTTCTCAAAAACCAAAACTGATTTTGGTTAACTTGGCAATCGTATGGTAATCTAATGATACCCTTCGAATACCCTCGGGGAGGGGGGGGGGGGCTATCTAGGTAATATTTTGGTGCGAGGGGATCCCGAAAAGTTATTGAGCTTTGGGCCCCCTACAACCTTAATCGGGCTCTTTTTAAAATATGGAGCTGCAACAAATTATATTTAGTTTTCAATATCCATATTAATATTACAAACGAATGAAGACAAGTGAATCATTAGATGCCCAATTGTGGTGGAATTTGTGGAATTTTTTGTGGAATTTCTTGAATGACGACATCGCATTTTGCTATGATTGTGTCTTATTCTGAGATATTAAAGTCTTATGTATACTTTTCTATATTGATGTTGTTTAACACTGGATTGTAAATGTGGAATTCTTCAACGTACGCAAATGACGTCATTCTATGTAAAATAAAAGCACTTATATTAAGCCTTAAAATTTAAATGTTTTTTGTACTGCCTTTATTTATATATGTTTTAGATGCGTTCATAATTATATAAATCGCAGCACCTGTAGTCGTTTCGTTCGTCCGTCTGTCCGCATATAGCAGCTCAAAAATTACTCAACCCAATAATTTGAAATTTAATAGATTTAATCGTTGCTGAATACTGTCGAGTCGTGTCAAATTTTATGAAATTGAATCAAAATTTGAAAATAGTTTTCTTCATTTGATTAAATTCTACATTACGTAATTAATTCAATGATATCCCATGATAGGTAATGACACCATGTTACCATGGTGATTATTTGCTATGTCCTATCATACGTAATTAATTCAGTGATATTCCATGGTAGGTCATGATTCTAAGATGCCAAGGTGATTATCTTCTGTTTAAGATTTATTTCTATTACTTTAGTATGACTGAATTTAATATACATGCATATAATCATAATAAATTATGTATTCATACATTTTTGCGTAAGAGTGTAGCAGCAATTGCACGAAGACCGAATTTTTATAAAACTAGTTACTGTACGAACGCATCTAATTTGCCACGTTTGACGGTTTGACGTGCAATTGCCAACTTGTTTCTATCGGGTGCGACACTAAATTCTAAAAAAAAAAAAAAAAAAAAAAAAAAAAAAAAAAAAACATAATTTCTGTTTTCTGCATGTTAACTTCTTTTTAATATCAAACGAGTGGAATCCCGTCGAATTTGACCAATGAAATGTTTAAAAGACCCGATCGATTTGGTTTTAAAAAAAGCAAAAGTAATTATATTATTGAATCAATATATAATAAATATATTTCCAAACTTAATGTCAAGTTTGCCAGTTACAATTTTGCATGCAAATATTCGCACATCTTCATTTAAAATTGTAATCTGAGTGCCGGCGAAATCCAGAAATTTTATTTTATATGCACTCACAAAAAAAAAAAAAAAACTAATTTTATTTTTATTGTGACATTATTTTTACTAACTGAAGTCATCTGAAAGTAAAATCTCAATCTCAGTGTCCATAATGAAAAGAAATATTGAAATGCAATATCGTTATGAGTAAAAATGCGATGCTTTAAATAGTGACGCCATTTTCTCTTCAAATGTTTTTTTTTTTAAGTTACTGTTATTAGTAATGTGAAAAAGGCATCCGTAATAATATTGTAATTCCCATTTATCTGGTTGCTGAATGACATCATTTTCCTCATTTGAAATTTTTCTTATTTTGCTTTAGACATTAATTTTTATCACAAATTATTTTCTGTTATTTTATTTACATTATTAATATTATTTCTCAGCAAATATATTTTTTACCTCAATTAGTGCATATTATACGCAATCATTTTATTGTGGTTAAATTTTACGAAAACAATTAACTTTTTTCTTTTAAATGCGAAGACATGTTCACTGATGAAATAAAGCTTCTGACTGGTGGAAAATGATAATGGTAAAATAAATTTTTATTATTGAGAGAAAAGATAAACTGAGTTGCCACCATTTTGTAGAAATATCTTAAAAAGCATTTAAAATTAAAAATAAAATTATAAAAATGAAATAAATTAAAAAATAGCTAAAATGGGCACAACTACAAATAAATAGCTTTTATTTAAAAAAAATAATTATCAAAATCGGTTGAGTAGAAAATTCAAGGCTGATGACAAAAAAAAAAAAAAAAAAAAAAAAAAAAAAAAAAAAAAACAGCCAGGTTTTTTAAATATATAGATTTATCATTTCTTTAATAAATTTACTTATTTCCACTTCTAGAAATAATTGGCCAATTTTGATTAATATGGCCCAATTCAATGTCAGATAATGTATTGTAACGAAAATATTTTAGAAGCACACGAACTGCAGTCATGATACTAGGCATGATTTCAAAGATAAACATTAATTACTTATGAAAACAAAAATGTTTTTAAAAAACTATTTTGAGTTTTGCTTATTTGTTTTTACTAAGGTTTAATATCCACTATCAACGCTGAGAATCTACTGTTTTTGGAAACGGGGTTTGCTTTTACATTCTTATATTGGAACTTTTCCAATTTTTTTTTTTTTTTTTTTTTTTTTTTCTTAGCTTGAATGCTGTTATTTTTTCATTTTCTTTCATAAATCTCGTAAAAATGTAACTAAAATTTAGAAAAATATTTCTCTTTTTAGGTGCGTTCATAAGAAGCACCTATAATCGCCGCCTGGTCTCTGATCTGTCCGTCGGTCAATCCGTTTTTCCACAGGTACTGCGCAAAAACTTGTCGTCCGAATGGTTTAAAATCTAATATATATGCAGAATCGTTGTAAAATTTTGTCGGATCATTTCAAGTTTTATGAAAATAGAATCAAAACTTTAAAATATCTAAATAAAAGTTTTCTTCATAATATTTAATACCGTCATGCGTAATTAATTCAATGATATCTCATGATAGGTAATGATTGTAGGTTGTCATGCTAATGACGTCCCATTAAAGACGGAGTCTTATTACTAACTCGTATTGCTTAATTTAATATATATATAATGGTAATAAATTTTATATTCATGCTGCAGCTATTATATCAAGATCTCAAAATTTATAAAACTAGTTTATAGTACGAATGCACCTGACTTGCCACGTTTGATGTACAATTATCGTACAAAAAGATTTCGATTATAATGTATTCTTACACTAAGAAGACAGAAAGACTTACACAGAAATAAAATAAAAATTTAAATTTATATTCTGAAACTTTTTATCGAGGGAAATATTCTATAATATAATGAAATGATAAATGATTTTTATATAAATGTAGAAATCGATTAAGCAGAAATTCCTATATTCAAAATGCTCCATCAACAGATACATGCATGTGTGTGTGCGTGTGTCTTGGTCAAAATTTATTCAAAACGTTTAAAATAGCTATTTTCATTTTTTCTGTACAAATGATTTTATAATTTTTCCTTTAGATAGTAACTTCCCTAACATATAAAAAAATGACACGTTTGACACTTTTCAAAATGGCATTTCCCCTTACTTACGATGCATTTTTTCCTTGGTGCAGTTTTTCTTTTGCTGAGGAAAATGATTAGGCGAAAAATTATCATCTTTAAATGAATGCATGTTTATCATTTCAACAAAGTCTTCATTGTGATTATATTAAATCTATTTTAGACTGCGCATATACACTTATGAGAAGTAAGTGATTATAGATTTATGAACTAGTTTTGCCTCTCTCGTTATTGAAATAGGCATTTTAATTTATTTTATTTATTTAATATTATTCATATATTGATACAAGGAGTCTTACTCTAGAAATTTTCTATATATTTTTCGGTATTAGTTTAAACCTATTTCTTTCAAAAATAAAGTACACTTTTTTGTTTTGTTTTCCATTTTCTTTCTTTTCTTCTTTTTTTTTTAGCACTTTCCAAAAAAGTTGAAAAGTGCTTATGCATTCGGTTTGTCTGTCCGTCTGTCCGCGCTGTATCTCTTGTAAATGCACTCGGATTGCCCTGAAATTTTTGGACATTGTTGATGCTTACCCTAGCACGAACCCTATTTCAAAGAAAGTTTTTTAATATGGTTAGTTTTTTTTTTTTTTTTTTTTTTTTTTTTTGACAGTCGAAAATTTACCGTTACATTACGCCAATGGGAAAAAATCGCTTCAAAAGAATTTTAAAGATGTTACACCATGTTAAGCATATTAAAATTTCTATAAATTTACGAGATGCACTAAAATGTGCATTCCGTAAAATAATATTCCTTTGGATACTGACTTCCCTACATATAAAAAAATGGCACGTTTGACACTTTTTAAAATGGCATTTCCCTTTACTTACGATGTATTTTTTCCTTGGTGAAGTTTTTCTTTTGCTAAAGGAAAATGATTAGACGGAA
Source organism: Maratus speculifer (assembly GCA_964019185.1). NCBI lineage: Eukaryota > Metazoa > Arthropoda > Arachnida > Araneae > Salticidae > Maratus > Maratus speculifer. The sequence goes on along the minus strand of OZ025303.1, from coordinate 109,040,090 downwards.
AATTGATTATGATCTTTAAATGAATGTACGTTTATCATTTCAGCAAAATCTTCATTTTGATTATATCAAATCTAATTTAGACCGGCACATATATGATTATGTATGTAAAATAAGTGATTATGAATTTATGAATCAGTGTTGGCTCTCTCATTTATGAAATGGGTATTCTAATTATATTTTTAATTTATTATTATTTATATATTCATGCAAGGAGTTTTGCTCTAGAAATTTTCTACATATTTTATGGTTATAATTTTAAGCGATTTCTTTGAAAAATAGGGTAAATTTCTGAATTTTCTTGTTTTTTTTTTTTTTTTTTTTTTTTTTCAACTATGTGGAAAATAATTGTTGTCCTCGGTAGAGAACATGGAAATCTGAAGTATATCCGAATCTTTTTATTGGTTGAATTCCTCAACTTTTTTATTTTTTTTTGTTTTCTGATTGGTCTATGTCCTTAATGTCCAAAAATAGAATACTTATGTTGCCACAATAATGAAAAAAGTAATAAAAACTTTAAGGTAATAATAATAATTTGAAGACAAATTATGGTAAAGAATTGAAACAAATTTCATTTAAAAGGACATTTTTTTCTCTACGCAATGGTGTAAAAAATTAAAATGTGGGATGTTTAGAAATTCAAAACTTTGCAGTTCCGAAAATTGTAAAACTGAAATTTCATTTAAAATTTGTTTATGATGACTCCAGGAATATTAATGTTTAATCCATGTCGTAAGTAATATGAGGCATTCAGAAGTCAGTCTAATTAACTTCAGAATAAGATTAACTCTGATTAACTCTTTTAAATAAAAATGCACATTTTAAACAAAGTTGTATATCTTTAAACTACTGCTTTTTTTGTATCATTGGTCTAGGAATATTAATGTTTAATACGTACGTATGGCGTACGTAATATATGACTCGTTATGGTCATCATAAAATTTATGTTTATTATTATTAGTAATATAAATATAGAATTTATTTATATGTCTTTAAAATTTTAGTCTTCGAAAGTATCATTTTCCAAATAGTCGTTACAATTTTGTTTTTAACTATTTGGAAAATAGCTATGTTGTCGTCGGTAGAAAATTTAAACTAGAAAATTTAAAGTATATTTATTTATTTTTTATTTTATTTTATTTTATTTTTTTGTCATTTATGATGATATTTTATAAAAGCGTAATTTAAAGCATCTTTCAAATTTAAACTTTTCCCCCTTATATGATAAGCAAACAAAAAAGAAAAACCCGCGTAACTTACATGCTTATAAAAGTAAATCGTAGTTTTAAACCAATTTTGGGTACTACTAAGTTATCCTGTCGACCAAAAAGTTAGCGCCAAACTATAAGATTAAATGCCAATACTGGATGATCGTGAATGTCACATTCAATGACATTATATACGATTCAAGTGTTTAAAATGTCATTAAGTGATTTTTATTTCGACTTTTTATTAATATTTTTATTAATATTCTACTAATTATTTCTATTTACGTTATTTAAAATAAAAATTATGTCAATATATATAATTTGGCTATTAGTTTGGCGTTTTGTGTAATTTTGCGAAATTGGTCGACGAGATAACAGAGTAGTACCCAATTTTCTTTTAAATATATGTGTTTGATTTAAAACTGAATAGTGACGCAAACATTTTTTTAAACTTTTTATATTATGGTACAGGGACACATAAAAAGAAAAATTTTTAAATGGTTATTAAAGAAATATTTATGCTGAAATTATAATTTTTTTTAAAGCTGATATGTCTAATATATTTTCTCATAGTACATAAAATAATTTATTATACCTTGCAAAATTAAATTTTATTAGCTTTATTACCTTACATTATGTACCTCCTCTTCCCCTCCAAATAAATAAATAAATTAATGAAATTAACAATAAAAAAAAAAAATAAATAAATAAAAGCTATTGGTTTTTCTTTTCTTCCAATATTACTCCCCCCCTCCCCCTTGCACTATTTTTATTAACACTTTGTAACTTAGCTTTATTAGAGTTTAAGAATTCATTTTGTCTGACTGTCCGTCTGTTGGTGCTCTAACTTACTTAAATATACACAGAATTACATATAATTTTTATGTGTTAACGATGTTCACTATTTAATGTTTGCTGTTAAGAATAAATTTATAGTTCGTTTAAGGAATACAGAAAAAATTTCGTTACATTATGGTCTATGAGGAAAGAAAATTCACGGTGTATGTTATTAAAATTCCTCATTTAAATGTTTCAAAAATTGAAAAAACTTTATAGTGATTTTTTATTCTGCTAGTGTTCGAATCTGTTTCATAATCTATGCTTGACGTATATATACTTTTTTATTCTTGTTTTCTTTTGTGATAAAGTTTATAGAAGTCTCCAAATATTTGTAACCATTTTTAATTTTATTTTTGCAGGCTGAACTTTTGGCAACATGTGGTACCCACTTACGCTGTCTAGAAACCATACGCAGCCACATTGATGGCAAAGAGCAAAACTTTTCCATCAGTGACCTGAAACAACTGCATTGTAAGTATCTACTCTTCTTTCAAATTTCATTCCACTTTAATCTTAATGTAAATTTTGATGCTTACTAGGTCGACGCATTTATTCAGCGTTCTCCATCTACATCTAGTACCAAACAATACAAAATTTACTACAAGTCTTCCTAACACATAAGATTTTCCAAATCCATAAAATACACTCTTAAAACGAAAGAGCTGATTTGGCTTCTCATGAAAGAGCTGTAATTTTTTCGACCATAAAAGAGTTGTTTTGCAAACGATTAAATCGTCTTGATCTAAATTGGTTGTTTAAATAGCTCAACTTCATTTAAATTGGTTAAAACTCGAGTTACCTCAACTCTTTTTTGAGAAGCTGCCTTTCAACATTGAGATGAGTGGATTTCAGCTCAACTTGAGCTATTTTGTGGCTGACTTTTTAAGAGAGTAACTTCGCACTCAATTATAATCCAAGAGCCGACCGCACAAAACCCTAAGTCATCGAGCACAAGAAAAAATCCTTTATTTTATGGAAGAGTAGTAAAAGAGGAATCTAATGATCCATGTCTGCCGGAAGCGAAGTGGTGCATAAGCCAAAAATGGATACCTCTAGTGGTTGACTCATAGACTTAGCATTATGTTTTCCTGCACCCAATTTTTCATGTTTTCCTGCTTTTAATTGTACGGCAAACACAATGTTAAAGGTACGAGTGAACCGCTAATGGTATCAATTTTCGGCTTATGCACCACTTCGCTTCCGGCAGACATGGATCATTAGATTCCTCTTTTACTACTCTTCCATAAAATAAAGGATTTTTTATTGTGCTCGATGACTTAGGGTTTTGTGCGGTCGGCTCTTGGACTATTAGATTTGCAGCATGTTTACCTGACATTTTAAAAATAGGCGAAAGGGATAAGGTCTCAGGACTCTTAAAATGGGACAAAATGAAAATAACAGACTGTTTTCAATTTTTAATATCTTAAAATGTACACTGTAAAAAAAAAAAAAAATCTGCAAAAGTACTAAACCTTTTCTAGGAAACTGGGATTCCAAGAACTTTTCCTGTAACGGTAACAGCAAAAATTCAAGTTTCAGAATCGATTACATGAATTTTTCCTGTTATCGTTAAATGAAAAGTTCTTGGAATCCCAGTTTCCTAGAAAATGTTTAGTACTTTCACAGATTTTTTTTTTTTTAGAGTGTATATGATTTTAAAACATAATTTTTATTGTGATGAAAGATATAAGTGTGTTCTTTCATTTCATGTATTTAAAATTTTTTCAAGATGCAGAATTATCATTAGGTTCCAAACTGTCAAATATTTCACGAGCCGAAAATTCTTAAAATAGCTTACTCGCACGATTATAAAATAAATATTGCAACTAAAATAAAAATTTTGGTACCCACTTATACACCAGATTGTCATAATCATCCTGAACCTAAAAAAAAAAAAAAAAAAAAAAAAAAAATTAAGCATTTTTTTTTTTTTTAATATAAAGTTATATTTAAGTAATGCAAAATTTTGAAAATTTCAAAAACATAAACCTCTAAAAAACATATTTTTTTATTAATAAAAAGAAAATTTTAGGTTCAGTTTATACGGATTAACACGAAAAATATGTTTAGAAAATTTTATGAAATAATAATGATAAGTTTTTGAGATATCGTGCGCGTTACACCCAAAAATGTCATTTGGAGAAAAATGACTTCAAAGTTTCGGTGATGCCTCTTCAGCTATTGGTTGAGTATATTCCAAAGGCCATAACTTCAGTACTAATTGAGAATTTCAAGGAAACAATTATATCATAATATTCGGAAAAAAATAGTAGTTTACCGTATAACAAAATTAAAAAATTGAAAGTTTGGAAGTTTTAAAAGTGCTGAGACCCCTTAAATGCCCCATCGGGTTAAGTTACCCCAGTCACTGTATTTCCGCTATCCGACGTATGACGGCGCTAGTGACGCTTTGCTACTCCTAGTTGTTATAAACCAGCTTAGTATAAGAAGTTACAGCAACTCAGTTCTTCAAATAAAAATTATATTCATCAAAGAAAGATAACTTTGGCTTTTGCGATGCCCTGTTATGAATTGGGGAAATCTAGAAATTAAAACAAAATGTACTTACTAAAGATTTCCCTCAAATATGTAGTGAATGTTGTTGAAACAGATGTAAAGTTATGTGTTAGTGTCTGTTGCAGCCTTTTTTTTTTTTTTTTTTTTTTTTTTTTTTTTTTTTTTTTTTTGCCAGTTTTTGAGTTATTGGTTAGGGCATTTATCCCGGATTAAAAGGATGCTTGCTCCACTTTGAATCTGGGATATATTCCTCATTTGTAATTCGGAATAAGACGTCCTATTTATTATTTTAAAAAACCTATGCCTGAGAATACATTTTTAAATATTCAGGATTTTAGACCCCCCCCCCCCCCAAAAAAAAAATAAATAAATAAATAAATAAATAAATAAATAAATAAAAAAATTGGTTGATTATGGAGTTTTTAGGGTATAATTCCATAACAAATCAGGAACCTTATTAAAAAACAATGTCTATTTAAATAATATTTCTCGTATTAGCAATTTTTCTGCTCCCTACTCACTATTTAAATTCACATTACATATTTATCTTCAGTAGAATTAAAAAAATATTTTGAAATCATTCATTACGGAATATATAAATCTAATGTATGTAATTTGTGAAATTTAATTTCATTTTCCGAATTAGTTTTTAAAGTTTGCGTATCGAATATAAGAAGTAGAAGGTGAAATACTTTTTAGTTAAAATTAAAGAAGTTTAGCCTTCGTTAGAATTATCCGATTGGGTTAAAATTTTGTGTACCGACTTATTGCAGAAAGGCGCTTAACGAATCAGTTTTTAGAGTTTGTACATAAAATGTAAGAAATGGGGGTGGGGAGTGAGTTAATCTCCCCTAGTTGAGATTAAACAAGTTTAGCCTTTGTTAATGTTATCCGATTGGCTATAAATTGTGCATATTGGCTCATTATGAAAAAAACGCTTTCAGAATTCATTTTTAGAGTTTGTTAATGAAATATAAGAAGGCTGGGGATTAATTTTCTAAGTTTATATTAATCCCTATTAATGTCATGCGTCTCACAGACAGATATTTTTCTCTAGTTTAACTGTTTAACTTGCAATAACCAGTTTAACTACAGATACTATATGAATCAAATTTGTAATTTTGTTTCATTTGGAGCCCTAGTACTACAGTCAGACTTTTGAATAGGTCGCATTTAATTATAATAATTTTGTACAAAAAGATTAATACAATATCATGGGAGTTAATCGATTCTTTTATTCATCTTTCGATGAAGCAGTCTGACAGACAGCTCAAAGTACAGTAAAACCTCTAAATAACGGACACCGCGGGAACGCAGAAAATGTCCGCTATTCAGAGGTGTCCGCTATTGGGAAAACCTCAAAGATACAACAATCGCTAAGAAATGCTTAATGTTTCATTAATTGACAGTTATATGTTCTAAAACCTCTATTATATGATAAATGAGAAATTAAAAAAAAATTTAAGCAATAAAACTTAAATAAAATTGTGCGCTCCTTTAACTGCTGCTTATACATTCTTATTTAAAAAAAAAAAAAAAAAAAAAAAAAAACTGTTACAAAAGTTTATTTTTGATTGCGATTACTTGTAATTTGTTTTTCAATGTGTAGTTATTGATCATTATAGTCCGAGCGGGGATAGGGATTACACTTTTTTATCATTAAAAACATAAAATCTTCCGGGGAAATCCCACATTTAAATGTTCTGGGAGTTTTCCCTCCCACTCAAAATTCAACAATGAACGTGAAGGAGAAATTTCCTCAGCCCACCCTCTACATTTATCTGTGATCAAAAAAATTGACACATTGCCCTGATAAATTTAGAAACCTTTTTATCTTTTTTTTTTTCATTTTTTTCTTGTTAAAAAATACTTTTTCATCCTTTATCACCGAAAATAGTGTCCGCTATTTAGAATGTCCGTTATTTAGAGGTTAAACATACAAAAATTTAGGTTTCGGGAGTGGGGATTGGAGAACTGTCCGTTAAATAGAGGAGTTCGCTATTCGGGAGTGTCCGTTATGGAGGTTTTACTGTATTATGCAAAGTTTCTGTCATAACAATTAAAAATCAAATAAGTTTCGTTTTCGTTTAAATTATCTGATCCTAATTAAGTTATTTGATCGAAAACAGATAACAGTTCCGATAAATTCAAGTTTGCAAACAATCGGTCAATGTAATTTCACCTACATAATATAGATGGCGACACTAAACAATTTCAATTGCAATCGGAGGGTGGTTTCCATTTAATTTCTTTATAATGTTATGTTGTTTGTGTATATTGTTGAAACTTTTTAACTCTATTAGATATTCATTTTTAATTGTCGAATTATCTATTGAAAATTTTAGGAGTTGGTGTTTTTCTATTTTTTATTGTCATATTTCTGAACAATACATTCGTTGGTCCCACTCTTGTTTATTTTGTTCATTTTTATGTACATTAAATATTATTTAGAAAAAAAAAAAAAAAACTATCTACTATTTGTGTTAATATTTACTCGTTCTCCAAAATAAAAGTTTACGAAATGAGAATGTTGTTTTAAAAATTCTTTATTCTATATCTGTAGAATATATTCCAGAAAATTGTTAAAAAAAAAAAAAAAACTACCTTTATTCTGTGCATTCTAAAAGTAAAAAGATTTGAAATAAATTATTATTATGTCAAAAAAAAAAAAAAATAAATAAATAAATAAATAAATAAATAAATAAAATAAAAAAAATAAAAAATATATAAAAAATAAATAAAGCAATAAAGAAATAAATAAATAAAAATAAACGTAAAAGTTTAGAAATAAGTTTTTACTATGCCTAAAAAAGTATTAAGCGTAAAAGGAAAAAGTTTAGAAATAAAATATTATTAGGTCAAAAAATTAAATTTTAAACGATAAATACTATGTTTAATATTTTCGCATATATCAGGAAAAAAAAAAGGGATGAATTACAGTGGTATGTTGCTCAAAAATTTTTGCATTAAAATTTTGAATTTGAAAAAATAGTTAATTAAATTACATTACATAATTTCAAACGGAAACCAAGTTCCAAGAATATTGTCGCAAATATGGCACTTTGGGATTAAGATGCGCCAATTGGGTTCGGATCATACAAGTTAGATGCAAAAATACAAGTTATATTGTAAATTTAAGGGTGTATTTTGGTCCAAACTGTATTTTCAGGTTTATTTTTAAACTCACTTTTGCTGTCAAACACACCAAACTGGAAAATTCTCTTATTTAGAAACTACTCAAGGTGCCGTGTTTGTGGATTTTTCAATAAATTCAGAAAATATTGCAAAAAATGCTTTCAAAGATGGCGTTTTGAACCAAATTTTCCGAAGCGCAAGATCTGGGGAACGAAAAAAAGGATCATACTGAGATAATAATTGTTCATAAATCAAATTCTAATGAATTGGGTGAAAAAGGAAATCACACGGCATCTAATACTTCTCTTCGAAAATCCTCTCAGCAAGTTTCATGTTTCTACTTTTAAAAATAAGTCTGAAAATGTATGGGAAATTTTTGAGCTGTTGAAGGTGGAAAACTATTTTTTCGAATACCCCTTATAATAAAGCGGCGAATTTACTGTTTCACTAACACTATAGATGGCGACACTGAACCCATTTTTTATTTGCAAAACACGGTTTGGTTTATGGTTTATTTTTTGTCGTCCGATTATCTACGCTAGGGATATAGGACCAAGGGGGAGTGCCCTTCGTGGGGGTCTTTCTAAGGGAACCTAACCCGTATTTACGCAAAAAACACGGTTTGGTGCAGAATACTTTTAAGGGTGTATTCGAAAAAACGCTTTTCCACCTTCGGCAGCTCGAAATTTTCCGATACAATTTCAGACATATTCAAAAAATACATTTTCAAAAGTAGAATCATGAAACTTGCTGAGGGGATTCTTGAAGGGACGTATGAGGTGCCGAGTAAAGTCTCTTTACGCTCAATTCATTAGAATTTGATTTATAAGCAATTAACTTCTCTTGAAGACCCTTTTTTTTCGTTCCCTTATCTCTCACTTCGGAAAAATCGGTTCAAATTGCCGTTTTTGATTGCTTTTTTTGCAATATTTTGTACACTTATCAAAGAATTGACCTTTACGACACCTTGTGCACTTTCTAAATAAGAGAATCTGCGAGTTTCATGTGTTTGAGAGCAAAAGTGAATTCAAAAATAAATCGGAAAACAAGCAGTTTGAATCGAAATACACCCTTAAGAGTAGAAACATGGAACTTGCTGAGGGGATATTTGAAGAGACGTATAAGGTGCCGTGTGATGCCATTTTGCGCTCAATTCATTAGAATTTGATTTATGAACAATTACCTTCTCAGTATGACCTTTTTTTTTCGTTCACAGATTTCCCGTTTAGGAAAAATCGGTTCAAAATGCCGTTTTTGATTGCCTTTTTTTTTTTTTTTTTTTTTTTTTTTTCAATATTTTCTGCATTTATCAAAGAATCGACAATCACGGCGCCTTGTGTACTTTCTAAATAAAACAATTTTCCAGTTTGATGTGTTTGAGAGCAAAAATGAATTGAAAAATAAATCGGTAAATAAACAGTTTGAATCAAAATGTACTCTTAATCCGCATTTTTCATGCATTTGTTTCCGAAAATAAATAACCCAGTCATAAAGAAATCAGAAATTCATTTTAACTGATTTAATAAATTCATTTAAAATAAAAATACTAAAATACTAACTGCTGCCAAACTTTTTTTTTCCACGAAGTTAAAATAAAAATAATTTGAACATAAAAATACTTAATAAAATAGTTCTTCCGGATACTTAATTTATTTGGTACTACTATGTTATCCCGTCGACCAATTTCGCTAAATTATGCAAATCGCGAAACTGATAACCGATTATAACCGAATACCGACCATATTGACATAATTTTTATTTTAAATAACGAAAAAACAAATAATTAGTAGAATATTAATAAAAATACAAATAAAAAGTCGAAACAAAAATCCCTAAATGACATTTTAAACACGTGAATCGCATTTAATGTCATTGAATGTGACATTCACGATCATCCATTATTGGCATTTAATCTTATAGTTTGGCGATAATGTTTTGGTCGACGGGATAACCTAGTAGTACCATTTATTTTATTTAATAAAATTTCTTAATTAATTTTATTTGAAAGAGAAAAATAAAAGAATGGAAAGTCGAAAGATATGTATTGGTAATAGAATTTTGAAAGCAGTCCGTTGAGTTTAGTTTAGCATGAATAATATAGATGGCGACACTAAATTCTTTTCTCAATTGTAATCCGACTATTCCGCGTGGGATGGGAATGCAAAATGATTTCAACGTACACTTTTCTTTTTTCCGCCTATGCTGCATAGTTTATTTTTTCTGAGATAAAGCATTATGAACTAAAAATGTTGATTTAAAAAAATCATTTACGGGAATTAGGGGTCTAAAAATGTTGAAAAGTAAAAAACCTTAAATAAAATTAGTTGTGTCATTGTTTTTTTTTTTTTTTTTTTTTTTTTTTTTTTTGTACAGACAGCGGATTTTTAGGCCGGGCCGTAACCAGCGAATCATGCCAAGGGGGGGGCTCTGAAATTTTTCTAGGGGCTAACATATTTTAACAATGCATATCTTAAGCAAACTAAATATAGCAGAACTGATAAAATGGACCTGCCTATAGAGGAACCAGTCTAAAGTGAAACCTCTCTATAATGGAACTTTTCTATAAGGAAATAATTAAATACAAAATACTTCATGATCATCCGAAAATAAATATACAGTAAAATCCCGATAATTCGGATTAATTGGGACCAGACCCAATCCGGATTATCAAAAATCCGGATTATCCGGAGAATTAGACAGAAATGAAATGAAATAAAACATACTTACAGAAAATCACCTTTGTGTTAAACTGAAAAGTGTCTGATTGCTCTGCTGCATCTTTATAAATATAAATAATTTTCTGCAAGTGATATTGTAGAAGCGTTTTGTCACAATAACAAGGAAACAGACCTGTGAGCTGATCCTTATCAGACAAAGGGTCTTATAGGGACTATTTTACGTTGCTTTTTTTGCAATGATCTAAGTGAAAATTTATTGTGCAGTGATTTTTTATGACATTTCTAAGTGGTTTAAATAGAAAATTGCGAAAATTCGAGCTGCCAAACTTAGTGATACATTATTGTTTCTTTGAAAGATAACATCAAAGAGTTTAAATAAGAATTCTTAAGGTATTCTTCCGAAAAGATTTCAGATTTTTTTTTAATTCAGAATATGCCGATGAAACAAGTTCATCTTACGGAAATTAACTAATCGTTTCTCAAACTTGAAAAAAAATTACTAAATCGATCTGGATTATCCGGAGATCCGAATTAACGGGGTCCGGATTAGCGGGGTTCTACTGTATATATATATATATTCTGTTTTATTAAAAATAAACTTTTTCAGAAACTATTGCAAAGTAAAAAAATATTTTTACATAATAATTAATACAAAATTAAAGAGCATGCGTATTTATCATGCATATTTTATTTATGTACATTAATTTGACTTCTTGGTGTCTATGCAAGTGAAGCCAAGTTCAATATAAGTATCCAACATATACTCATCCAATTATCTATGAGATTTTTTACAATTTAATATTTAGTTTAAAAAATTTAATTTTACCATTTTGTAGCATTTTTTCTCATGTTATAAATGTTTATTTTCAAGTAAGATTAGCAACTATAGTTATGATTAGTATCAAATAGTGCGTTTATACTGGTCATTGTGGGAAAAATAGCAACCAAACACATGGATTTTAAACTATGAGATTCTATGTCAGAGTTGATAATATATATACTGCAACAATTTTTGAAGTCTGTTTTATTTTTTGTTAAAAAAAATATATATTTTTAGTTTTAAAATTAATAATTTTTGCATGATTGTTTTGTTTGAAATTACAGACTTAATGAAACTTAATTTATTATTCTTATTTTAAATTCATTCGTTTAATATTTTTAACTAACAGTAAGTCTTGGTTTATTTAATTTTATTAATATTTAGTTTTCTGCTGAATTATTAGAACATTTTAAAGTCACGGCTGTTCTAAATACAATTTAATTTAGTGATGATATAAGTTTCTCTTTAAAACTAATTTGGCCTGACCTTATTTTATTAATAATAGGATTTATAAAACCAACTATTTAACAATTCACAAAAATTAAATTTACAATACTTTATGTAATTATATAGTTTCAAACATGAATCATTATTTCAAATATATATTTCATATTTTTGAAACATATGGACTTTGCCCCTTAGAGACAGGAGCCTTTTAAGAAATTTTTAATGTTTTGTCACCGGTTTTTAAAAACAAATTTGTGCATTATTAAATCGAGAAAATGCTCGGATTTAACTAGGCAAATTTTACAGTAAAATTTTACTGGTGGATATAAACAAGGATTCTGGGCACTTTTTGGCGGCATATACATGGGTCGCTCGTCCCCAAGGAATTAATGACGATTTTGTTTAAAAAATACGATTGCTATTGTGATTTTAATTTTATATTGTTCAATGCTGTTTTTTGTCGCATACGTTTTACTCGTTTTTTCTTAAAATTTTTTTAATGTCATTTAAATACAAAACAAAGTAAAGCACACTGACTTAAACACTCATTTTCGAAAGATGTGAACAATTTTCATAAATGTAAAATGACTGTTTATTATTAAGTGTTTTCCCGTTTCAATTGATCTTAAGAAATATTTTTCTTTCACTCAATAACGAGAATATTCATGATGCATCCAAGAAATGATTTTCTTACCATTTGTTTAAAAAATTCATCTTCTCACATTGACGCCTAAGAATTGAATACTGTTTCCTGTTTTCTTATAAATGCCATATATCATGAGTTATAGTCATTTACTACATGACGACTAGTATTTTGCCATTAAATGCTATAAAAATCAATCGACATCAAATCTGCCATCATTTTTTGCAAGATTATTTTTCTGTTACAGAAAAATGTAAAATGCTGTTTGATTTCTTATAGTCTAAATCTGCAAATATCTTTATAAATAAAATTATTTCACGAATATGTCGAAAAGTAGCTTTTTTAAATTGGAAAACAAGCTTATAAAACACAATTACAGCTTTATTCTTTGAGACTGAATAACCATATCTGCTAATTTTATGCCTTTATAAATAAAACTTACTTACAATAAACTTTACCTTAATCATGCTGTTTTGTTTAACATTTTTTAAGTTATATGACAAATTGAAAAAAAAAAAAGTTTTCACTAAACACAAAAAAATTAGACGAAAATTCAAAAGCAAAACAAAATACCCTTTTCCTACTTTCCTAATATATCCTTGCCAACCCCCATAACATGAAACAATTACTGGCTTTCAAGTATTTTTTTTATTACGCGTGTATAAATTGACATGTTTTTTTTTTCTAATTTTCAAACATTCTAATTTCCAAGTGATACTTCATCGTTAACTAAATCTACTGAAAACTACGTATTGTCAACAGGCAAACCATTAAAATTTAGAAACATAGATTTTTAATGACTATGTTTAAGTCAAGACTTTGACCATTGCTTGATTAATTGTCGATCAACTTGAACAAAATGTGTCCATTTCCATTCATACTGTGTAAGAACGTTGCTTTGAAAATATAACGATGTACTAACACATGGGTGACCAGTTTGTGCATCTGGACTTAATTTTTTTCTGGAGAAAGAAATGTTCCTTTAAAATACATTCCGAGAATTGCATTATACCGCTAGCAAGATAATAGGAAACAACTAATCAAATAGGGTTCCTGAAACAAAATTTTTCACGTATTCCCATTTTATTCAAAGCAGTTAAAAACTCTAAAAAAATTTCTTGTGTAGAAAGTAAAGAATTCTTTAGAGGGGGCTCTAGAGGACGATAGGAGGGGCTCAGCCCCCTCTGCCCCCCGTCTGGTTACGGGCCTGTTTTTAGGTGCGTTTGTAATTATGTAAATACATAATAATACAGTTGTCGTTCAGTCCGTCCGTCTGTCTGTCCGCATATAACAACGCAAAAACTACCCAACCGAATCTTTTGAAATTTAAAATATATAATTATTACATGATTTTGTCGAGTCATTTCAAATTTTATGAGAATCGGATGGCTAGATCAATTACAGGGACAATCAAAAGTATTCCGTTACATTACGATCAATGAGGAAAAATGTTGCAAATGCATTTTAATCGTTTGAAATTTAAATTACATACTTATTACATAATTTTGTCAAGTCATTTCAATTTTTTTGAAAATCGGATGCATAGATCAAATACAGGGACAATCAAAAGTACTCCGTTACATTACAGTCAATGGAAAAAAAAAGTTTCAAATACATTTTAATAATATTACACCCATTCGAACTTAATAATATTGATATACATCATAAAGTACATATTATAATATAGATTTCGCATAATCTGTTGTGCAAAGAACTTTTGTTATTGATTTACAAGGCCACACTAAAGTATTCCATTACATAATGAGTATAGAGAGAACATTGTTGCACATTTTAATTGTAGTTAACTATTTACAATTTTATGAGATTGATACATGAGAGTGATATTTAAAAAACTTCATTATCGTACGAACGCACCGCATTTGCTACGCTTCACGTGCAATTTCCAACTTGTTTTTTTTTTAAACCCATCAAATTTAGTCATTTGGATGGAATTTCCGAACGCGATACTGCAAGAAAAGGGAAAAAAATAGCAGCCTTGTGGTCAAAATCGTTTATAATTTAAGATATGATAAATTCATTTATCAAAAAATGAAAAACTGTTGAATTACAATTGCTGGAGAATCATGGCTCCAAATGATATACTTTTTTATGTTGAGTGGGAAAAAAATGAACTTTTGAAAACATTAAAAAATTTCAATAATTCTTATCCTAGATACTTAAAAAAAAGAATGAAATATTTAAAAAAGATTTCGCCTTTTTTTCCCCCTTTTATAAAACAGAAAGCTAATCAGTATCCTACATTGAATTACATTTGTCGCATATCAACCAAATAATCACAGAAAGATATCTACGCTACGTACCATCACAACTTATATCTGCCAATCAAATCATGGTGATTTCCTAACGCCTAATATCACATAGATTTATTGTTTTTATAAGCTTTTATTTAACTTGTTTTGTCTGTCCGTTAGGCTCGAATCTTGCTTTCCAATTCTTCACATACTCCCTCTGCTATGCTGGTATTCCTGGACTAAACCGTAGCGTGGTTGGTAAATGCGAGGTCTTTCAGTTTCGCACATGGGTAAATGGATGTGGGTTCAATCCTCATGATGACGTTGGTCAATTTTGTTCTTGTTAGAAAGCTCGATTTATATTGCATATTCATTTAATTAATTTTAACAAACTGATAAAAAATCTTTCGAAATTTAATTTATTTCTTAAAAAAAAAAAAATTATATTTAAATGTATTGTTCCTCAACATTTTTTCCCGTTTAGTACATTATAATAAAGTTTGTCTTTTAAGGATGTATTCCAATCCAAACGTTTTGTTTTTTCGGATTTATTTTTAAATTCATTATTGCTCTGAAACGCATCAAACTGGCAAATTCTCTTGTTTAGAAAGTGCACGGTGTATCGTGTTTGTCGATTTTTAAATAAATGCAGAGAATTTTGCAAAAGAATGCTCTCAAAATAGGCGATTTGAAGCTAATTTTCCGAAGTAAGAGATCTGGGAAAGAAAAAAAGGGTCATATTGAGGAAGTAATTGTTTATAAATAAAATTTCAATGAATTGAGTGAAAAATGAAATCACACAGCATCTTATACATGGCTTTAAAAATCACCCCAGCAAGTTTCATGTTTCTACTTTTAAAAATGAATCTGAAAATGTATCAGTAAATTTCGAGCTGTTGAGGGTTAAAAAATATTTTTTCGAATACAGCGTTAAAACATTTTTGGTACTACTAGGTTATCCCGTCGACCAAAAACCTATTGTAACGCCAAATTGTAAGATTAAATGCCAATAATGGATGACTGTGAATGCCACATTCAATGACATTCAACACGACACACATGTTTAAAACGTCATCAATTGGTTTTTAATTACACTTTTTATTTGTATTTTTATTCATGTTTTACTAATTTATTTGTTCTTTTGTTATTTAAAATAAAAATTATGCCAACATGTACAACTTGGCTATTAGTTTGGCGATATTTATAATTTGGCGAAAATGGTCGACGGAATAACCAAGTAATACCACATTTTTTAACTTATTATTATTATCCATGATATCAATTAATTGCTCTGTTAATTTGCAGATCTGATTGACGAGTGGCTGGTCCTTCAGCGGCACACTGACATGTTCGAGAAGTCGGAAGATCCCGTCCGTCAGAAATACGTCAAAGCACAGCACAACATCGATGCCTTGTTCGACAAGATGTCTCAACTCTCCTCCTATTCGGACCTCGACACCAGAAACCTCACCAGCTGGGAAGACGTGGACAAGAAACTCTCCAGGCTGCATGTAAATGTCACCCTTACTTCTTGTTTTATTCTTTTATATCTCTAGTACACTCTATTAGAAATTAAAACGGCCTATAGAGGCGCTGCTCGCAACCTTCGCTGCAGGATAATTCACCCTTAAATTACCTTTAAACAAACGCTAAATTACCATTGAAATAGTTCTTCATTGTAAATGCATTTAAAAGTCTCAGATATTCAAATTCGAACAATTTTTACTTTGTCATATAACATAGAAAACAAATATCACTTGAAATCAGAAACAGTGCAATAGAGTAATTATTCTGAGTAAATTAAAAATACATAGAATGAAATGTGCTTGCACGGCACTGTCATGAAACGAGAAGTTATATTTTTTTCCACCAAATGGCGTATTCGAGCGTTAGAATCGCCAATAGTCCCTGTAGAAATAATTGGCTTTTCAAGGACAAACGTTCTCCTTTCGTTATCCCTTCGTTGATCACCCCACGGCCCTTATTATAGGCTAGTATCTATATTAACAAAGGGAAAATAACACAAGTGAGAAAAAATCATGCGTTAAGCATATATTCAACATTTCCAGAAATCTTTAACAAAATTTCGTTATCCAGGGAAATAAGGTATTACTGTCCATAGCTAAATAAGTATTGCAATAATTTTAAACAACCCTGTATTTGATATGTCGGTTGATAAATATACTATGTAATTGGGAAAATTTAGTTTAGCAAGAAAACGCCTGACTAGTAGAAAGTTTCTTTTCAGCAGTAGATGGAAATAGATGGACTAATAGATGGAAACATATTTGAATACTTTTGTTCAGCCCTGTAGTTTACCTAGTATCTTTAATGCATGAAAGTATTTTGCTAAAATTTAATTCAAACAAAAATGCTCTTTAAACTACTTAAATCACATTTTCTGAAATTATTATCTAAAGGCGACTTTGTATATCATTTTATCGATATTCTACAAACAATTCTTAGTAAACTTAATGCAGTTCAACGTAAAAATGCATAGCTTATTTAAAAACCACCTTTAAGTAAATTGCGCTCGTATTAACTAATCTTTTGCAAGATCTTTTGTGCAACCCTGTATATCTAAATTCTGTAACTATGACCATTTCTACACGCCATATAATGCGCATACATTTAGTGAAACTTGAAAACGTAATATCATAATTAAAAATGCATTTCATCCATCCAACAGCCATCATCCGTAATATACATACTACTTCGGATAGAATGTACTATTTGAAATCTTTTTGTGTCCCTGTAAATACTATGCACGTCGTATTATGCGTGAAATAACTCATATTGAGCCTCAGCGACGTATATCAATTTGATTATATATGAAATCATTTACCGTAATTAAAATATATCGCAAACAATTCCTCCTTTTATTATTATGTAATGGAATTATTTTGTGTGGCCCTGTAAATGAATAATCATTCTTTTTACGGCATACTTTACAGAATGCATATTTTAGTGCACTTTGTAGATGCATAAAAATTTGATAGAGTGTAACATCTTTAAAATTTATTTGAAACGATTTTTCCTCATAAATAAAATAATTATGGTAGAAACTTCATTTTCAATAGGGTTCGTGCTAGGGTAAACAGTAATGTACAAAATTTTCATGGCGATTCGAGCATTTTTACGAGAGTTAGAGTGCAGACAGACGGATAGACGGACAGACAAACCAAAATCATAAACACTTTTCAACTTTGTTGGAAAGTGTTAAAAGGACGTCTCTCACGGTCTCTTTTCCAACCGCTCTGCTTCTATGAATAACTTTGTACCAGTTTTATAGAAAATAAATTTTTATAAAGATAAAAAAAAATAATAATAATAACTTTTAAACACGCCATGTGTAATATGCTAAAATGTGCACTATTACAATCGCCAGTTTTAAGTCTGAGAAGAGTGCGAAGGAAAGTTACCTAAAAAACGTTGCCATAACCTTTTTTTAAAAATGTCCAGTTATCCAGATTTTTCATTAACCGGATCGACTCAGTCCCAACCTGTCCGGATAATTGGCGCTGTACTGTATTAGCAAAATTGACGAGTGCTTTTATTGACATTTTTTTGCGGTACCAAATAATGGTGCAGTGTTGTATTTATAAGTTTTACACGTGGCATATTTACTGGTTTACATATGAATTTATTTTTGGAAATCAAATGTTTGACGTAAACTGAATTACATATAAAGTGAAAATATTTCCTTTACATTAAAAACAGTTTGTATCCATTGCCTACTTAGCAAAAGTATTAGTTCTAAATATTCAGGTATGTGGTATGGTAAATATTCTGATAATCTAAATATTCTAAATATCAATATTCTAAATATTTCCAATTAGTGCCAACATGCGCAAACATCTCAATTTTATTCATAATTATTCATATTATCCATAACACCAATTTTATTCATATATTATGAATATAAAATTATGAATAGTGTCATATCGATACAATTTTTGAAATGAATGTTAGAAATATTTTATTTATTTATCTATTTGTTGATTTCCAAATGAATATCGTTAATTTATACGCCATTGCTTAAAAATATTGTTTACTATCGTATATTCGATTTGTATTTGATGCACAATAATGTAATGAAAAAAAATCTTTAAAAGGTAAAAAAAAGATACAGAAAAAAAAAACAGTTTATGTTATAGGTATTTGTGGTGAGAAACAAGAGGGTTAAGGAAGTTGTGAACGATATTAACACCCCACGAAAAGACAGTATAAAATGAAACATCCTTCTTCTTAAAAAAACAATTGAGAAACATAACACATAATAACTGTCTTGAAATAAAGCTGTTTAGAAATACAAAATCGCCTTTTTCTGCAATGACAATTAGAAAATCGTGACCCCAAAATGGGTTAGTTTTATGAATCGGTGTAATACAGTGGTTATTTATCTTCACTCCCCTGATTTTTTTTGCTTTATGTTACAGTTGAAACTTACTATTTTGCCTTTCTCCATGGTGTGAAAATTTCCCGCATCCAAGAAGTAATTTCTTACCAAATTGTGGCATCAAGGTTTGTCGTGACTCGGCGGTTGTTAATAGTTGAATCTCCCTATTGTTGTGGAGCTTTTACAAAGCAGCAGCTGGTTTTTATTAAAATGGTTTAATTCCTGTGTGAGCTTTAACAAAGCTAATAGTGGGTTGCACATTTTGAGGTGTGGGATTATTGAAAACTTGAGGATTTCTAGCATTAAAGGTGTAAAATAGAGGCTTCTAGTTTTGTAGATGATAGAAAAGTATTAAAAGGTTTTTTTATAGTCTGCTTAGCAGCTGTCGTTTGTGGGTTGTTTTTTCCATTATCATTTTTTTTTAAATGTAGGGAATAATAGAAATTATTACCGGTGATGAAATACTTGTGCGAAATGATGATCGTCTACTCAAAATGTTTGGGAAAAGAATCCCGGAGCTTTTCTAAAATTTATCTTTTTTCCTTCAAAACACTGTTAACCCTTTGAGCTCTGATGGTAGAATTTTCTACCACATAATTTAAATTCCGAAATGTTGCAACGGCACAAGAAAATTCGACCAAATTTATTTGAAAAAGATTTAATGCATTTTTTCGTGTATATCATTAACTGGTTTTTTTTCTTTTTTTGCAAAATATTGGTGCCAATGTGACATTTGGAATTTTGAAGAAATTTACCCACCAGAGCTCAAAGGGTTGAAAATCTTCAGCAAAATATCTAGCAATTCGACCGTTTTTAACTCGTTGAGTGCCTCGTTAGTCACCGGTAACTGACACTAAACTTTCCGTTTAGGTCGCGTCGGACACCAGTGTCTGATAGTGTAAAATATGGTATAAAACTTAAAAATATATATTGTTTTAAGTAATTATTGAAACTTCATTTAAAATTTACTTAATTTTTATTTCTTACAAGATTATAGCCTTAAATAAGAGGCGGTTTAAACGGAAAGTTCAGTGTTAGTTACCGGTGACCAACGTGACATTTAACGTGTTAAAGATAGCGGTTACTTGATCATATTGTTATGAGTAGCCGAGTATATTATTCGGAAATTTATGGTTAGGTTAAAATAAAGTTAAATTACGGTTATTTAATCGTTTTTTTAAAAAAACAGTCGAATTGCTGGAGAGTTTGCTGCAAGTTTTTAACTGCGAAAAAAAAAATCAAATCTTTTCAGTGTCAGTCACCGATTACTGACATGGCACTCAACGTGTTGAAGATAGTAGTTAACCATATTACTATGAGTAGCCTACTATATTATTCATAATTTTATGGTTAGGCTAAAATAAAGTTAAATTGCGGTTATTTAACCGTTTTTTATAAAAACAATCGACTTGCTGATTGCAGCAGATTTTTAATAGTGGAGAAAAGACCAATTTTTGCAATAAAAATAATTATGTTCATCCATGGATTATTCTAAATTCTTTTAGAGATAACAACTTATGAACTATATACAACTAAAAAACTTCTCATTTTCGAATTAGCCTAATTTTGCATAGGTCCTTTGAATTTAGCTTCAAAAATATCTGGCTGATTAGAAAATGGTAGCTAATTCTTCAATTAATTTGTACTGTAAAAATTTTTCTAGAAACTGTCCGGTCATTTAATCGTTTTTATAGATAACGATTACACAAACCCCAATTTTAATAGATCCAGACCAATGAAAACGTTCTGTAATAGGATAGAATAACCGTGATTTACAAAAACGGTCAAAGGACTGGATAGTATTCTGCAAATTTAAAACAGTGTAGATCTTTATTAAAATCCTAGCCTCTTAGCAAAGATTTAGATTTCTCAATTACCTATGGTGGTATACTTGATTATCCGGTCGACCAATTTCGCCAAATTATACAAATCGTCAAACTATTAGCCAAATTATGCATATTGACATAATTTTTTTTTTAAATAACAAAAAAACAAATAAATTAGCAAAACATTAATAAAAATAGAAACAAAAAATCGTATTAAAAATTTCTTGATGACGTAATAAACATGTATATTGTGCTTAATGTCAAGTGAATGCAACATTTACGATCATCCATTATTAGCATTTAATTTTGTAGTTTGGCGGTATATTTTTGATGGACCGGATAACCAAGTAGTACACCTATGGCATACATACACATAGAAACAAAGAAAGAAATGGGGAGAAAAAGTAATTCATACAAATAGGTAAAATGGAAGAAATGTAAATACGTAAACAAATAAAATAATTTAATGGATTTATAAACTAATGAATGTATCAGCAAATGGATGATAGAAATTCATGCAATTATTTATTTCATTAACTTAGCAGTTTTCTCATTTCATTATTATCTTTACCAGATGGTGCTAACTTCCTTACAAGAAGCCAAGGAACAGTTGCTGACAGTGAACTTGCAAGTTCATCGCTTCAACACTGAACACGGCGACGATGAAAATTACAAAAATTGTTCCTTAAAGAATGATATCACGGAGCTTTACAGACAGTGGGAAGATGCCTATGAGCAGTAAGTTAGGATTTTTTTTTTTAAATTTTTTGTTTGAAAAAATATTAAGAACTCAGTTCAAAACTTCTCAAAAACTGGCTTCAGTTATCAGAAATACTGTTCACTGCACATAATTTAGTAAAACTCTATACTAAAAAAAAAAAAAAATGTAACATTACGAAAATTTTCCTCGGAAACTGGGATTACTAGAACTTTTATGCAACGGCAACAATAAAATTTCATGTAACAGATACACATTTCCTCTATAAATCAACAAATTAATGAGATAATTAAGAATTCCAAGCCCCAGTGGCGTGATCAGTAGTGGCATCTACTGCCACGTCGAGGGGTGGGGTTCGAATCCTGGTCAGACATGGATGTTGTGCTGTCCCTTTTTAACAATGTAAATATGTAATGGATACAAGAAAAAAAATTGCATGACTTGTTGTTGTTTCTGTGTGTATTATGAATCACTAAAGGTGAAAGCCATCGTTGCTATAGGCCCCAAAGCCTGTTAAATGTCAAATATGTGGAACCGTTGTGTTACATGTGACGTCATCTTTGATAAGGCTCATTACGAACAACATATATCCATTCTATGAGAAGAAAAAAGAGAAATTTTAAAATATTTGCTTCTTCATTTCTTTGTACTCGATTGAAATGTCGATTCATGTTTCCCAAATTTGTCGCTTTGAGTTTTTACACTTACTACAATGATTTTGACAAGCCTCCCATTTTATTCCCATTTTACAGTTCTTTTTCTTTTATTACTAAGCCTGCATTCTGCCAGTGAGAACTGAAAATGATGCAAAATCAACACACTTACTAAATCGAATTACTAAATTTTAAAGGTACACAAACTTGTCAAGAAAGTTTCTAAAAACTGCATAAGAATATTTCAATTACAAATATTTTCCCGCTCCGTACTAGACCGTAACGAAATTGAAAAATAAAATTTATATCGATTCGAAAATGATCAAATTAATCCCATGTAAAATTCTATCAAAAATTAAAAATTATGCGTAATTTTGAACAACCTATCTCCATGCTATTAGAGGATAAAAATTTATAAATATTTTCTTTTCCATTTATGTGTAGTTGCAAAATTTGTCGCTTAGATCTGACATTGTTTTTAAAATGATTTTTCCTATTTTTTCCATTTTATTTACAATCGATATATATATATTTTTTATTACAAAACCTGTATTAATGAAGGTGAAAATGGAAGATGATATAAAACAAACATATTTATATATGCATCAGGAATTTTGAAATGTTCAAAGAAGTAAAAATTTTTCCCAAGATTACGAAGAATGTTTAAATTAGTCATTCTTTCTCAATCTACATTAAACATTCTCAATCTTGATCAATATTAATAAAAATAATAGTATTTCATCAATTCGAAACTGAGTAAATTAGAACTACATTGCTATCACGCATAAATGATGACACAAATTGAAAATTCAATGTAATTACTAACAAACTGATTATGTAAAATTGTGAAAAGAAAAACAGCTATTAAAAATTTGCTTTTTCATTTGTGTAATTAATTGAAAATGTTCCAAAATTTGCCACTAGTGCTTTTACACTTCCTGTAATAATTTTTCACAAGCCTTAGACTTTATTTACAATTGATCTCTTTTCCTTTAATACGAAACCTGCATTATAACAGTGAAACGGAAGATGATATAAAACAAACATATTTAGTAATTTGGATCAAGAATTTTTAAATGTACAAAAATTAGAAATTTTCTCAAGATTGCGTAAGAATGTTTCAATTAGGCAATCTTTCTCATTCTAAACTAAACACTATCAATTCCAATCAAAATTGTTAAAAAATAAAACTTATATCGATTCGAAACTGAGCAAATTAGAGTTACACTGTTATCACATGTAAAAGGCTGCCACAAAATGAAAATTCATTGTAATTACAATAGCAAACTGTCTCCATTCTAAGTAAAATTATGAGAAGAAAAAGTTATTAAAAATTTGCTTCTCCGTCTGTGTAATTGATTAAAAATCATTGCAAAATTTGTCGCTTTGGGCTTTTACATTTCCTGTACTGATTTTTCACAAGCCTTCGACTTTATTTACAACTGATCTCTTTTTTTTCGTTTATTACAAAACCCTCATTATGACGGTGAGAACGGAAGATGATACAAAACAAACATACTTATAAATTCAAGTCACAAACTTATATAGGCGCAAAGAAAGGGGGGAGAGGAAATTTTCGAAGACAGGGTGAGAATATTCGAACATTCGAATCACGGATCATCTAATTGAAGAAGGGGAGGGGGAGGAGGAGTGGAAAGAGGATGAGAAAAAAGAGAATTTAGGTGTTTGGAGAAATCTCATCAAAAATCGTCTCAGCTCATCGCTCCGGAAGCTATCAGTTTCAGAACTAGACATTTAGGGCGGATCTTGATTATAACTAGTGACTCTTTCTTAATTATGACATTTGTAACGTTTGCTGTTCTGTGATATCATGTCATAAAAAGTAGAAAAGGTTTGTCACGTGCATAAATAAAATAATGGGTATCTGTATTTTTAAAACGCTGCAGAAAGATATTAGCAAATTGTGAAAAAATATTGCTTATGTATTAGTACAGTAAAACCCTGGTTATCCGAAAAGCATGGGAGCATTTTCGGTTAATCGGGGTTCCATAGGAATTTTTGAATAACCGGAACGCTTAGGATGAAAACTTGTTTGAGGAAAAGCTGTGATCGTAATTTAGAACGTAGTTGTAATAAAAATGTTGTGGTACCATATTCAAAACACTTTGAATGTGAAAACAAGAGAAAATCACAACATATTTTGTGAAAAAAAATGAAGTTTCAATGTGCTTACCTAATAAAGTGCCCAAAATTACGCAATGTACCAAATAAGTAAGTTGATTTTGTTTATTTCATAAAGAATATGCTTTTTTAACACTATTTTTATCAGTGTGGAATAATACCTATCCAAGTTTAGAATTTTACTTATTTTGCTGCTAATTTTTAAAGCTAATATGTACTTAAACAGCTCTCCAATGTATTAAAAATGATTCAAAAATGTTTTGATCTAAAACTTACAAGTTAAATAGTAATCGCAAATCAAAATATCTTCAAAGGTGTCATTTGACATCGGTAAAAATAGCATCGAAAATAAAAATTTTCACATTTAAAATGAATTTTAAGAAATTCTAGTCTTTCGGTTAAGCCAATTTTTCGATAACCGGGATACTACTGTATTAAAAATTTCATGCTAAGCAATTTTCGCACATAAAACCAGAATCGTAATTCTTTTCGTCAAACCTAATGTAAACGCCCCTATCCTTTTCAAATTAAACATAGGTGTTTATTCATAATTTTAATAATGGTAAAACTATTTTAGCAACATTTAAGCACATAAGTCTACATAAATCTTTTTGCGTTTGCTTTCTACAAACGTACGCCATTGCCCCCGAAGAAAGGCTTAAAATATTTAGAGTAACATTATAATCATTAAGTACATTTATTCGTTTTATATCTTTCTTTTAACCCTCTAGAGCATACTGTTTGCATTTGGCAGCAAATTAAAATTACTCTCTCTATCATTTATTTAGCATTGTCTCTTAATAACTTTATGCTCTTACGTATTCTTATCGACCATATGTTTAGGTCTAGTTCATTAAAAATACCATAGGTTGTTTATGAGTTACAAATTTAACAGAACTTTTGAAGTTTTCCATTTTCATAGCCATAGATAAATTTCTAACAAAAATAAAAAAATATTTAAAATGCAAAATTTCATTTTAAATAAAAATATTTTAAAAAGAGTATGAGGCTGCGCAAATATAACGTTATCAACTTTTTAGAATTTTTGGATCTCCTCCCTCCTTCCAATGTCATACGTTCTCATCCTATGACCCCCTCCCCTCTTAGTGATGATATCGTTATCAAAGTGTACTTTTTTTTTTAGAATTTATTTCTTTTGTTTGCAGTGGTGTACAAAATTGGTTAAATTTATTTTTCTCATACTTTATTGATTCAAATGAAGAGAAGTCAATAAATATAGCTTTATTCAAATGACACTTAAATGAAATATATACTTTTTAAAAAGTATTTATAATAACTTTTTATTACATAATACATTCAACAATAATAAAATCTTGTTGCACTTTCCCCGAACGGAATGGGGATGAAGGCATATAAAAAAGCTTATCAACAAAACAAGTGAACAACATTCTTTTCTTTTATTTAATAGTAAACAGAAACTTCATTTCAAATATATTTCACATATAATTTCTTGAACAGTGATTATATATGCATACACATATGACAGGAAAATAGGAATGTCAAACATTGGAAGTATTCCACAGTTTGAAATTAAATAATTTTATAGTAACTTAGTTATTTGAATAACAACTTTGTAGTTTCATAAAAAAGATACCAGACTAAAAAAAAGACAATATGCTGTTTTGAACTTAAGAACATATTACAAATAAAAAGATAAAATTTTGATTGGATCAAAAAGGTTATCGATATCAAGTGACAAATCCCTCCTCCCTCTAGTGATATCTTACGATATCATTTGCCATACCTCCTCTCCCCCCTAAAATGATAATGTTATTTATGCACAACCTCTATGTTTTTAAACGATATTTTAAATAATTTCCAGCAAGATTTTTTACAAGAAATATTGTATGCATGCGATTAATGCATGCTGTTGGAATTTGGCGACCGTTTAAAAAAATCCAAAATACTGAAAATTAAAAGAGTGATTATTTTTCCAGTATTTTTTCTTTAATGTAGGGGGAACTGGGGTACATTGATACAGTTTTTTTCTAAGATTTTTTTTGGTGTCAAGAAAGTAGAAAATTCAAGTTTTTTTTCCATGAGGTGACAGCAAAACTTGTGTAGTATGTTATAAAAATGTACAATCATTGTTTTATATAGTATTTTTGCATGTAATTTTAAAAAAATAAAAAAAAGTCATTTGTATCAATGTGCCCCATCCCCGGGGCAGATTGATACGTTTGAGAAAAATGACGACAAAATAATACCAATGCATATTTTTCATAGAAAATGAATTAGAAAACCATTTTATATTTATTTATAAAAATTCAAATCACCCACAATTTATTTTTAAGCAATATTAAAGTATTCAAAATTAAATATATTATGACCTGATGTTCTGGCTGTTTCTTGTCTGATTGTTGGCTGTGGTAACTTTGTCATATCTAGCACTTCAACCCCAGCATTATCTTCTTTCTTATGAAAGATGAAAAAATTACCAGTTTTTCTGTTTATAAATAGGTTCATAAACAAAAAAAAAAAAAAAAAAAAAAAAAAAAAAAGGATAATTATATTAAAAATTTTGTTTATAATATAAGTATCATTTTCTGTTCTGCAGTTTGTTTCTCTTACTTAATATTTCGCATGTCAAAAATACTTTTTTCTCTGGAGAATCGATATAAATCCGAGATTTGCCAGAATGGCGTCCTTTTCTTTTATTAGTTCTACTAGCACTAGATGCTGAGTAAGTTCCTACATCTTCTGTTTTCAAAAATACTATAAAATGTTCTAATATAAAGAAATTAGAGCTATTTCACTTCAATAAAAACTAATATTAGAAATTTTTCGTGGAAAAAAAAGGTTGGATTAAGGAGTGTATGGTAAAAAAAAAAATAATAATAAAAGATAATGAAAATATGAACTATTAAAGGATTTAGGCTGTATCAATGTGCCCCGTCATAGACTGTATCAATGTGCCCCATACAGCGATTTTGAATAAAATGTGTCTCAAATCCAACACTTCACAATATATCTAACAATAAATAATGAAGAACTGATAAAGAGTAGCTGTACTTACCAGGGAGAGTATTCATTTTGGTTGGAAATACTGGAACAGTTGTATAATAGCATTTCAATTGTACAACTCATATTTACTTTTGAACAACAAAAACAATAAATCACCCGTCCCATTTCATCAAACTACTGAATCATTCCAAGATTTTCTGTATGTAGTTGAATACACTAGCATCATCTTTTGGAGCTGTTGTGAAACTTCCTGTAATGACCCTGTGAGCGGTAGAGGGGGTGTATCAATGTGCCCCATGTATCAATGTACCCCAGTTCCCCCTATGCCCATTTAGGAATCAATTATATATATATTTTTTTAAGGAAAAATAAAAAATCATGCAACAGATGGTTAATACTGTTTATATTTACCAACTTTTACATATCACTTCTTTTAAGGTTACAACAGATTCCAATGTTTTGTTGCCATTATAAATTTGTAGTATTGGATGTATGATCATGTAACTAATGCATTGATAAATCACAGATCGTCATATAAACATTTCGGGTTAAATCAAGCATTTTTCTTTCTAAGCTGAAAATCGGATGCCCATTTTATAGTAGAAAGTTTGCTTTCATTGATGTAATAAAAATCCAGTTATCTATATATATATATTTATATACATACAAAATAGAGTAGAAAGTATCTTGTGCACGCGACAAACCAGTTTCTGATTTACATGATATTCAATTATGGAAACTCCAGATATTACTAATGATACAGAAAGGATATTTACTAATTATTTATTTATTATCAAGATCCGACCTTAATAACTAGTTCTGAAACTGATAGTTTTCGAAGCGAAGAACAGTAAAATTCCGTAAGATGTTTAAGAATCGATATTTTTCGATTTAAACATACCCTAAATACTTTTGGGAAATAGTTCAAATTGCACTTCATTACTCCAATTAAGTAATATTCTAATACCAAATGTTTTTCTACCAAATTGTTCATTGTATTAACGTCTATCTTAACTACTTTGATGATGCTGAAACAGGTAATCCTAGTTTAGATTAACATTATAATCATCAAGTATTTTTATTGCTTTTATATTACTTTTATATCATTATATCTTTCTTATGACGATAGTCGACCATTTTCACGAGATTTCGATGATCCTGAAACATGTAATATTGAGTTAGATTAACAATCTAATCATTACTTATTATCATTAAAAATCTTATCAAATTTATGTCTCTTCGTACCAAAATCTATCAGTATCAGAACTAGTTATTAAGAACGGATTTTGATAATAATAAATAATTAGTAATTATGCTTTTCCTAGTTTTTATATTTTCCTGCAGTGTTTAAGCAAACAGACATATTTTTACAAAAATACATACAAGTTAATTAATTCTTAAAAGCTAATTTATGCATGAAATGATTTCTTTTAATGTATATAGAGGCTATATTGTGTATATTTACTGTAAAAAAATCATTTTTATCTCTATTTTCAAATAAAATACATTATGTAAGGCTGTTATTAAATTAAATTGGGAAACTTTATGATATAAGTTTTAATTTATTTATTTTTGAAAATGCATGGAATTAGTAGGTGTTGTTGTTCAGAAACTATTTAAATGTATTCATTTTCCTGCTCTTTTTCAAACACAATAGAATTTTCAGAAAACGGTTTCAAAGTGGACGTTTTGAATCGAATTTTGCCTGAAAGAAAAATACCAATTCAAACTTAATGACAAAAATCAAAATTAATGGTGAACAACGTCTCTATCATATAATCTAAATAGCTTATTCAATAGGTAATTTGCTAATCAAAAAATGGAAAATTCAGTTCGATTCCACATAGCTTCCATAGTCAGGCTCAGCGCCGTGCGAAACGAGGGAGGGGGGCAAAGGGGGTGGTCGCCCCGGGCGCTTAAATTTAGGGGCGCCAAATTTATACTATCAACATCATTTTTATCCTGTCACACGAAAAAGTTGGGGAAGGAGGCGCCAAATTAAGCTGTGCCCCGGGCGCAGTATTCTCTTCGCACGCCCCTGGCTAGGCTTTACAATTTCATATCTTTCCATTAAAAATGAATTTGTAAATAGGACGAAATGTTTTGCGCTTGTTCAGCAGAACAGTTAAGAACAACATTAAATATTTCGCAAAATATGCTTCATTTTATTTGTTGAGATGTTCCACATTTCCTTAAATTTAAGCTTATGGTCTTGTAAAAACCTCTGCGTTGGCTCTCTCTGTCATCTTCCCAATCTATGACGTCATCACAAAGTACAGGGATATGTGCATACATATTGTTTACATCTACTTCCCGAAAACCCAATTCAAATTCTGATCCCGTGTGTATAAAACAAAAAAGCAAGATTACCTACCCATTTTATGCTTCCAATAAATAGCTTGTAAATCTTTCATTTTTCCGAATTACTTTCGCTTCCCATTCATAAGTCGTAACCGTCACCTAATTCATTTCTCGTCTTCAATGACTTTGACGTACGACTTCTCTCTCTCTGGATCCTTCCTGCTTGGTCTTCTAACGTTTCATACCCACAAAACAAAAGATAAAAGCGAAAATTCGTTTAGAATTCGATCTGCAGTTGTGACAGTAATGCGCGATAGGCGCGTGATTGGGATAGCCAATAGGCTATCTGATATTTAAGAAGGACGTGATCGGCATCCAGTCAGAATTGGCAAATTCTGTCGGTCCGGTAGGATATTTAGACAGATTTTTAGTTGGTAAGTGTTTGGATACAGAGATCTATCTGCATTTAGAAGAAAAAATAAAATAAAAAAGAAAAGAAATACAATGCCAGAAAAGGAGTTGATCAAGGAATATTTTCCTTAATTATTTCCGAAATTATGTTTGTAGTTTTATTAATTTTTTTAAGGAAAAGTTGATCGTCTTACATCTATGATGTCTTTTTTTAATACTAATGAAAAAATGCATTTTTTTTTCCCTAGAAGCAATTTTTAATGAGATTAAATTTTTAACAATTGAGTCTTTTTTTTCTCCGAGTCAAACTTTGCTTCTAAATCAATAGTATATTACTATTGTATTTAGATGCAAATGAAATTTTATCTCTTCATTTGCCGCATTATCCTTTAACTGTAAATGACAGTCCTTTAACTGTATATCCTTTAACTGTAAATGCAGTTATAGTTTGAGTTTTGAGATCATATAGGATTCAATTAAGACATTTTTTCTTTGAATGATTAAAAATCCGTTAAACTAAAAAAAAAGAAAAAAAAGATACAATGCTAGACAAAAGGAGTTAATCAAGGGATATTTTTCTTAATTATTTCCGAAATTATGGTTGTCGTTTTATTAATTTTTGAAAGAAACAAATTAATCGTCTTCCATTTTTGATACATTCTTTTGTTAATTCTAAAGAAAAGTGTGTCAAAATCTTTTTTTAGAAGCAATTTTCAATGCGGTTTAATTTAAATTTTAAATGCAATAATTTTAAAATTTGCAATTTTAATTTTACAAAAAAATTGAATATTTTCGCCTTGTGTCGCAGTTTGCTTCTAAATCTGTAGTACTTTACTATTGAATTTAGATGCAAATGAAATTTTATCTCTTCAGTTGGCGCATTATTTTTTAACTGTAAATGTTGTCAAACATACTTATACTTTGAGTTTTGAGATCAGATATAACCCAATTAGGACACTTTTTCTGTAAATGATTAAAAATCCCTTAAGCTAAAATAATAATAATAATAATAATAATAATAATAATAATAATAATAATAATAATAATAATAATAATAATAATAATAATAATAAATACAATTCTAGAAAAAGTAATTGATCAGGAAATATTTTCCTTAATTTTTTCCGAAATTATGCTAGTAAGTTCATTAATTTTTTGAAGGGGAAAAAATGATCGTCTTCTATCTGTAATGTGTTCTTTCTTTTTTATTTTTTTTATTTTTTAATTATAAAGAAAAGTTTCAAAATCTTTTCCAATAAGCAATTTTCAATGCGATTCAATTTTTAACAATTGAATCTTTTTCCCTTGTGTCGCAGTTTGTTTTTAACTATATAGCATTTTGCTATTGAATTTAGATGCAAGTGAAATTTTATCTCTTCAATTCGCACATTATTTTTTAACCGTAAATGTCGTCAAACGTATTTAAACTTGGAGTTTTGGGATCAGATACGATCCGATTAAGACGCTTCTTCTTTGAATGGTAAAAAATCAATTTAATTAAAGAAAACAAAAAATGGCGATTGTTGGAAAAATTACGGTAACAAACATATTCGGGAATTTTTAATCTTAATTCTTCTTCTACTAATTCTTCTTCTTAATCTTATGTGCTATATACCGATAAAATATGTTAAAATGACGTCAGTTAAGAGTTTGTTACGTATCCATCGTTTAATGAAGTTCCTTTCTCATGGTTTAATTGCTGAAATAGGTAAATTTTTAACTGAAATAGGCTGAATTTTTTTTTTTTTGAAAACTTTTATGATTTATTTTTACAGATATTTTTTATGGGAACACTTTCATTTTCGGAACCGGTTTCGAAACTAAAATCATCCTCATAAAAAAATCTGTAATGAAAAAGGGAAAAACTGGCTTTGTGCAAATCGATCTCATCTATGCAATGCAAAAATAAATAAATAAATAAAATAAAATAAATATTAACATGCAATCGAGATATATTTATAATTTTTTTCCATAAGATTATCATTAGCGAATAGATCTTTTCGCTTGACTGAAATAACTTCTAAATGACAAAATCTTGTAGGTTGTTCTAAGAGAAACACTTCAACCAAAATTATCCAAAACATAAGTTGGTAGAGTATTGATACTTGAAATCCGAAGTCCTGGGTTAATTTCCTTGCCAGGACATTTCCCCCCTCCATTAGAAATTTTTAATTCTTATAATTTTCTGCAATTCAGTATGACTGAGTTAAAATAATAAAATATAAACTAATAATTTTAAATAGACTTTACCAAGATCACATATCAAAAATGCATAGTATAAATTACTAATAGGTCACCGGAAATATGCTGTTGAAGAAGTAATCAAAGAAATTACTATTTATAATAGAAATCAGAAATGAAAAATTCTGAAAAAAATTATATTTTTAATCGAAAATATTCCAGGTTAAAAAAATAAATTATTGTTAAAAGAATTAAAAAAAAACAGCAACTATAAAATATTCTCTTCAGCCCCAGAAACGAGTGTAGTTGACCTAGAAATGCACAACTATTAGAATATTATAATACAAAGAACGGGAATTTAAAGATTTTTTTAACAATATTTTAATAATATTTATTATTATGCCCCAAAATCTTTATAAAGAAAAAACTAGTCTTTGGGGGCGACCGCAATACTTACCTATCATGGATATGCATATTATAAAATATGAAAATTAAATCAAGTATAATACTGAATTGAATAAAAGAAAAATACTTATAACACCAAAAATAATAATTATATTAACCAACAATTTACTGCGTTGGATTAAGCGTTTCATTTCCAATTAAAATATATCTTTGAATTAAAATTTGAATGAAATACAGGGTCATGAAAAATCGAAGAATGTGGGAAACATAATTACAAATATCTCAGCAGCTAATTATCCAATCGACTTCATTCTATATGCAAAACTTATGTTTTTTTTTATTGTCTTTTATATTTACTCCAAGAAATTAAAAAATTCGAAAAATTTTATGTACTTTTCATCTGTACGAATTCCGAAAAACATGATCACAGACAATCGAGGCTACTGATATTAAATAGGCTTCTTTCCACTCTTACATACTACACTGTAAAAAAAAAAAAAAAAAAAAATCAAGAGGTTACTAAAAATTTTTTAGTAAATTTGTATTCCACAGAATTTTTTAGTAACCATTACAAACTTTTTTTTTGCAAGTGAAACAAGCATTTCTTTTGTAAACTGAACAAAAGAATATTTTGTATAACTAACTTAAAATTTTTTAGTATGAGCCACCAAGCAAATTTTAGTAATAGCTCCAAAATTATTTTTAATAACAATTACGTGCGTCCGAAGGGCAGGAGCTTCCTTCGAGCTGCATCCAGACTTCTGAAGCGATAGATTTTCGGCAAAAACGCAATAGATGGCAGCACCAAACATTGCGACCAGCTCCAACAGGAAATTTATAACCCCTTTATTATAGAGCACTTACACTGCATACATTCGGGGCGTACTTGGCGTTGTCCAGTATTGAACCCGGGACCTTTTAGCCTGGAGCCCGTTACTATAACCACTATGCTATCGAGGCCACGCCAAGTGAGTTTTAGTAATAGCTATTAAAAATATAAAACTATTAACTCTATTCGTTGCTAACTTTTTTCTAGTAATTCTTACAGATTTTTTAGTAACTGACTAAGATTACTAAACATTTTTTAGTAATTACAAGGATTACTAAAGTTTTTTTAGTAGATCGACCCTTTTTTTTTTACATTGTACATATCTACCAAAATTTCAATTCTATCTCTCACTTTGTTCGGGACATAGAACGTATACAGACAAACACACAGACAAATGGCATTTTTTTTTAATAGGTTTTTTGGAATCTAGTGTTTAAACGTGTAAATCCGTCAAAAAAATTTTTTTTCGATTTGAAAACGATTGCAAGATTTATCCTATATTACACATGGTGGGTAAGTAATAATAATAAGCAAAGATAATCGAATAATTACAAAAGCAGCTACCCCAGGCTATAGAATATGTTTTCTCAATGACCCCCTCAATATCGCTTTTGCCACCTCCCCTACCCTTCTCATCCGAATCCTGATCTTTAATCCTGCCGGAAGGGGGGAGAGTAGATCTATACGTGATACGAAATCTAAGTGTCCACCTTATTTTTTACTTCGATTTTTGAAATGATTCGGAACAAAGTCCCATCACGTATGTTTCTATTTCATCCAGGGCAACGCAAAAGGTTTTTAGCACTTCCCTCTTTCTTTTGAGTTACACAGTTTTATGTCTCACATGAGACTGAAGAACTGATAGTGTTTGTTTGGATCACGAATTGCATGTTTTCCGGTTATTAAAGACTGGACAGTATTGAGTGCCGTCTGTGTCTTCAGTTTTGATTATGCTGTCATATATGCGATAAGATGCCAGCATGGTGAAATGAAACATGGAGATTTTCTTGAGGTATGTAGGTTTTTATACGTAAATGACATATTAGATTATACGAAGTGGAATAGGTACTTTCAATGAGATTTTACAGGTACATTATAATATGAAATGATTAGTACAGATTTTTATGTACATTCGTTATTATGTAAATGCGTAGCACCTTCGTCAGGTTCTTTCGTCAATCTGTCCGCATGTTCGCATATAACAGAGTTATCAAAACTACCCAACCGAATGATTTGTAATTTAATCTATATTTAACCCCTCGAGTGTCTATGGGATACATTTTATTCCTCCTAATTTAAACGATATTCACATCATAAACTTAAAAAAAAAAATAGATTTTTAACTTTGGCGGCAAAATGTTGAAAAATTTCCTTTTCTTATTTTAAAACACTTTTTTTTCCGGTGACAGTTCAATATTACCGAGATATTATTATTTGCCCCTCAAAGGGTTAAACATAATGGTTGCTTAATTTTGTCATGTTATTTCAGATTTTATGAAAATCGAATACAAGTATTTTATTTACCAAAAATGAAAAACGCTATTTGATTCCAAATCCCTTCATTAGTCAGGCTTATCACTTTTATACTTTTACAATTAAAAATTAATCTGAAAATTTGTCAAACTTTCGCGTAATTGAGAAATTAATTTAAAATCCATTAAGAAGTATATATCTAAAGATTAAGCTAATATAAGTTCTTTATCGCTGTTAATAATTTTACAAATCATGTTGTCAAAAATGTTGTGAAAAATAATGCAAGCTTGATCTCGGCTCGGCACGAGTCAGCTAAAAAAAATATTAAAATGGGTTACACACAATGTAACTGTCCGATGCCGATCTCTATACTGTACAGGTTACATTTTTATATTGATGCTGTCAAACTAGTATGGCTCGCGACGCACATTTATACTTATTCTCGTTAAAATCATTTTCGTTGAAAATAGGTCATATTTTATCGCTTCTGCTTAAATCTTCAGAACGGGCCGGCCCGAAAATTCTTTTATCGGCCCGTATGGCCCAGTTTTTTTTTTTTTTTTTTTTTTTGTCGACCCGGCCCGACAGAACCTTCGAAACGATTCCGCCGGCCGGGCCAGCGGACCGGGTAAGGGCCACGGGCCAAGCCCGGGCCCTTGCAGACCTCTAGATCACGTCCTGTTTAAGGTGCAGTCATTATTTCAGTATTACTGAATTTAATATATATGTATAGTAAGAAATTTTGTATTCATGCACTTTTTGCTTGAGAGTGCAGCAGATATTGATTGTACTAAAATCTGAATATTTATAAAACTAGTTATTGTACAATTTTGTTTCATTTTCTAACTTTGACGTACAATTTCTGATTTGTTTGAAATGTTATACGTGGATCATGATCACTAATTACTAAATACACAATGTCTCACTTAGTTTGAAAATTTCCAAATAAAATCTTAAAGTTTTCTTTTTTTTAAGTAATGTTTAAAATGCTTTCATACGAATGTTTAAAATGCTGAAAGTTGATGAATGTTTAATGATTAAAATGCTAACATATAAATTCCTATATGCTATGTACATAGCAATTTATAATAGCAGTATATAATAGCAGTTTATAAAAAGACTCTTGTGCAACCAATATAGAACATTCTCAATTTTGAGTTTATTCCCAGAGAGGGGTTTGGTGACGCAAGATGCGTCATAAAATTTAGATTGGGGAGGGGGGAAATTTGAGAAAAAGTTCAGTTTTGGGGGGGGATTTTTAAATTCTTAATATTTTCTTTTTTCTTAATGTAAAAAAAAAATTCTTGATTTTTTTAATATCACTTTTAATTTTTTTTCAACGTTTAATTTCCAGGAAAGCTCTTGTGTTTTCTTTTTCTAAATTCTAGATAAGGGCAATAAGAACCCATTCTGCTATACTCAACTCACTATCTTTTGTAAATCTTGATTCTTTTAATATCACTTTTAAATTTTTTCAACATTGAATTTTCAGAAATGTTCCTGTTTTTTAATTTTTTTCATCAATTTCTAGACAAGGGCAATATGATCTCATTCCGTATGCTCAAATCGCCATCTTTTGAATGCGCAGTAGATTATAAGTAGAATATATTTTACTATTGATATTTTGTTTGGGGGGAGGGAATCAATGTTAAAGTATGATTTTTTTGGGGGGGGGGATTTGCGTCATTGGGTTTGGGGGGGGGGATGGTCACCACTGCCATTGATTATGAGAAAATATTATTTACGGAGGATTTTATTATTATTATTATATTATTTTATTGTTATTTTACTGTTATTATATTATTTTATTATTATTTTAATTTTATGACAGTTTATAAAATTTCGTTAAGCAAGTTTCTGTGTTAAGTAAATTACTGGTTCAAAGCATATTTACTTGATCTGAGTCATATATTTTTTGCCAGTATGATATATTTTATTTGCTGATTAGATACTTAAAGTCCTTCGCTTTGTTTTTAGGAATGGAGCCAATCTTACGGAATTGGAGCTTCTGAAGTCAGACTGGGAACTGTACAACGAAAAATACAGACGCCTACGACACCGAGTTAAGGAAGCAGAACTCAAAGAAGACTGTGATAACGACCGCCTCATAGTAAGTGTCATATATAATACGTTCTTTCTTTCTAACCGATAACCAGGCCTCTGCTTGCCGGGTTTCCCCCCCAGCTAAACGAGTTCGATACCTGGTATCGGGGCTGGTGACCACCTAATCAAAGCGTCGCGGCAATAAATATGACGATTGCGTAGGTCTTTAACCTAACAGCATTGCCTTCTGCTGTGTTGTAAACTTAGTTTAACTGGTTGCTTAACATTTTGCGCTTCTTGTTTTGTACCTGCACTTTATGTAAATATAAATATTATGTAGTATTAAGGTTAAATTGAAATATGTTTTTAAAATCGAATATAACAATAAAAAAGTAAAACTTATCATATTATATTATTTTGAAATAAGAAAGTAAAAAAAGAAAACCAGAATTTTTTAACTCCAGATGCTTTTAAAAAACAATAATCATATCTAATTATTCGCATATCTTTTGACAGAATCTTTTGGCTGTTTACGAATATTTATTTTATTTTTCGCC
Source organism: Maratus speculifer (assembly GCA_964019185.1). Classification (NCBI taxonomy): domain Eukaryota; kingdom Metazoa; phylum Arthropoda; class Arachnida; order Araneae; family Salticidae; genus Maratus; species Maratus speculifer. Next base: position 109,002,630 of record OZ025303.1, on the reverse strand, counting down.
TGAATTAAAATATTTCTAAACTATTTTTTTTTTTTTTTCAAATCGAATATAACAATTAAAAAATTAAATAACGTTATTACATTACATTACTTTTTTAAAGTAAGAAAACCAGATTTTTTTTTTAACTGTCTAAGTTTCGAACCGCTTTTTAAAAGAATAATTATACCTAATAGTCGGATAAATGGGGACGATGGTTCATAAAACTAAAATTAAGAAGGCGTAACTTCATCTTCAAGAAAGAAAATCAGACTTTTTTTTTGACATTGAACAAATGCTGGCTACAGTTATTCGCATATCTTTTGGCTGTTAACGAACGCTTATTATGTGTTTGGCTTGGGTGAAATTAAAATATTTTTTTGAAGTTGAATATGACAATAAAAAAAAATAAATAACGTTATCATATTATATTATTTTGTAAGGGAAAAAAATCAGAATTTTTCAACTGTCTAATTCTCGAGACGCTTTTAAGAAGAATAATTCTAGCTAATACGCAGGTAAAAGGAAAAGATGGTTCATAAAACCAAAATGAAGAAGGTGTAACTTTATCTTGAAAAAAGAAAATTACATTTATTTATGTATTTTTAATTGGCATTGAACAAATCCTAACTACAATTACTCGCATATCATTTAGCTGTTGACGTATATTTACTTTGATTTTTGCTTAAATTAAAACATTCCTAAATAACTAAAATATGTTTTTCAAGTCGAATATAACAATTAAAAAAATTAAATGACGTTATTATATTTCTTTTTTTTTTTTAAAAAGTAAGAAAACCAGTTTTTTTAGCTGCCTGAGTCTCGAGCCACTTTTAAAAAGAATAATTATACCTAATAGTCGGATAAATGGAGAAAATGGTTCATAAAACTAAAATTAAGAAGGCGTACTTCATCTTCAAGAAAGAAAATCAGATTTTTTTTTCTGACATTGAACAAATCCTCGCTACAGTTATTCGCATATCTTTTGGCTGTTAACGAACACTTATTATGTGTTTGGGTCAGTTTTACTACTTCTCGATTAATATAATTATAGAAAAGGGAGGTTCCGGTCTTATTATGATCTTGATATCTAGTTCTTTTTAAGTACCTGTCTAATGAAGATTGTCCCTACCCCCTTCTATAAAACGTGCAATTACTTTTTCAATACACCGTCCATCCCGATGTAAGGGAAAAAAACAGAAAGAGATAGTAATAATTGGATCTGTCGTTGCCTTTATTTATTCGACCTTCAAGCTGATAGATTAAAATAATTGGTAAAAATTGCATTTAACGGCATTTTAGAGGATATAAATTTGCTGTATTCTAAATTGCATGTTATTAACGTGTTTTTGAAACTATAATCTCCCCCTTCCCCCTTAACAAAAAAAGCTCTAAATGATTGACAGGTATTTGGAATTGCAATTAGTTTTCGACCGAAACACGTTTTTAATACCGTAACTGAATTTCGTTTATCTTTATAGTTTCGACAAAACACGAAAACACAATTGACTTGAAAAATAAATTTAAAGTAATTAATATACAATACAGGGTGTTCCTGAATTCAAAGGCCAAATTGTGAAGGAAGATAATGTAAACATAAACGTTGGTGTAGCAATGTGGGGTCGAAAGTGAAAAGTTTTGACGAAAAACAAGAAAAGTAGAGGAAATGAAAAAAAGCTTTTACTGGTATAACAATTACATTAAGTGTCTAAATGTGCCACTGGCAGTTTCTAACAAATAATTGCCGTATTTTTTCACAGATTCCAAGTGTTTCTCGAACATTTGCAGCAATGACTTAAAATATTGCAGCTTGGTCTTCATCAGAATCAACTGGTGTCTCATAGATAAGACATCTGGAACTTTCAAAAGAATATTTTAATCACATGCTAGATGCTACCAGATATGTAGCGATTTTGGTGTTGGCCTATTTGAGAACTTACTATGATTGTTATGGTCGTGAATTGGGGACAGCCTGTATACACATATATATAATTATTAATTAATTATACGTCTAAAGAAACAAATTTCTAGGAAAACACATCCATATACATGTACCTCTGTTCGAAAATTTTATTTCCATGTTGCTTTTATGTGCTTCTCACAAAAGCTTATGATTTTCGTATGAAATAAGATACTATTCATTAATAACACAGAATGCTTTCTTCGTTAAACGAATTTCATCTACTTAAGAATATTTTCGTCATTAATTATTTCCAAATTCTTATAATATTTTGTTTTTTGCTGTATATTAAGAACATCTTAACATATTTATTGTATTTTAATTCCATGTATTCTTTATTTTCTTATTCTATTCAAACTTTAATCTATTAAAAGCAACACTTCCATAAAATCCTATTACTTAACTTTATTATTTCATCTGTTTCATAATACCTTTTACGATCTAAGAAATTATTCCATTACCCACAATTCCTTGCGAAGCGATGCGTCGACAGATTGTGCAATTTATTCATCCGAGAACTTCGATATTCATGAAAGAACTTACTTCTTTTTGGCCAGTTTTAAACTTTCGTATTGGATAAAAATACATTTTTTTAGTAAGATTGTGGGCAATATAGAACGTTGTTGTAGAACCCTGTATTCGTACGCACTTTGGGGTATAATGCGATTACTTTGAGTTGAGAAGCAGATTTCTACATTTTTTTCATGTTTTAAATGTAACCTTGTCAGCTGGTGAATAAAAATCTTTAAATGGTGAAATTATATTGTGATAATAATATCTTTGTTTTATTATGGCGATACGGAATTTAAACTGGAGCATTAGTAGAATCGTTTACAATGCTGTGAAACACGAATAAATCTGTTTTAAAAAAGAATTTCGTGCATGTCTGATTTGAATGGTAAATAATTCAAGAAATTCATTGTTTGCCTTGACATCATATGCCATGCAACTGCTGATATACTGTCATTGAGTGTTCCTGATAAATGCTTTAGAGCAGCATTTTACATATACACCTCGTTTTACCTTTTATATATTTTTGTGAATGATCACCAGTTGTTTTATTATGTACTGTTATTCCACACCTTCCTTAGAAGTGCATTCAAAATCTTTTTGCCGTATTCCAGCTAAAAACTTTTTATTACTATTAGTCTATAAATTTTAATGAGTATCGCGAGGCGTTTTCAAAATTTAGTTATTTATGTATTGAATCATTTTAAACAGTGAATTTCATATCAATAACAAACAGGCTGTCAATTAAGACAATAAAATTTGAATCGATGAGTGCTAGTAAGTAATTTTAAAAGTATTATAATAATAAAAAAATAAAATAATGTTGTCTTTTTCTTTCTTGACTAATACTTTTCTCTTCAAATCGGTTTCCATGCATTTTCCCCTCTTTCTCTTTCTCTCTTTTCCCCCTCTTTCTTTCCCCCCTCTTTCATTCTTTGGTGTATTAAGAGACGACGCTAGTCACTCAAAAAGACCCGAATGATAATGTTAAGTCTATGGGCGTATTATTTTCAAATATCTCGCTCAAATTTTAATATTTTAACATGATTTCTTTGCATAGGGTAGCCGAAGGCTATCTGCAACCGAGCTAGTTTTTTTTTTTTTTTTTTTTTTTTTTAGATTTTAAAAAAAATCTATATTATAAAAGCCAAATGCGTAACGCATACGTCATTTTGCGAATGGCAACACTTTGAAATTTGAAATGAAATTTCGGTTTTGCAATTATTGCTATTGATAACTTTTAAACTTCTAAACATCCAAAATTTTCAAATTTTCCATCATTGTGTAGGGAAAAAATGTGCTTTTTAAATGCAATTTGTTTAAAACCTAAATTTTTAATTTGCTTTAATTTGTTTTTGAGTTATTAATTTTTTTGTAATTTTTAATACCACTTTCGTAATTGTGGCAACAAAAGTATTTCATTTCTATTAAAAGTAAAGGGAAAAAAGCCGAAAAAATCAGATTACTATTTTTTGTCTTTTCCTTGCCATCTTCTTATGAAAAGTGAAAAAAAAAATTAAAATGCGTTTTATCTTGAAAATATTGTCTGTTATAAAACCCAGTGAATTTAGGAAATAAAGAAGTTTTTTGTAGTATTTGAAGTTCGAGATTAGAAAAAATCGTCATGTTAGCTTATGTAACACCAAAAGAATATTGTCTATTGTATTTATTGCATGTAGATAATTTCGGAATTTTTTATGTACACTTTAAAGAATATAAAGCAGTTTAGTATCTATTTCCAGCTAATATCAATCGAAACATCGAGTTTTGAATATAAATTATTTTAAAATTATCAAATTAGAATATCTTTAAAAATAAAATAAAATAAAATAAAAAATGAGGTAAATACGGATATGAGCAATGCATATAAAAATTTTGAGATGGTGAAAATGATATCGGGTTTAGATTTGACGGGGAAAAGTTCTATGATTAAGTCAAAGTAGATTATATCTAACTTCTTTCATTACATTAAAGTTTAATTTTAATAATTTCTAAAACTTAGCATTATGGAAAGAATATTTTGTTAATTTTAATTCAAATATCCTTTGTTTCAGAGTTAGACTTAGCATATAAGGTACATTTTTTATTAAAACTAATTTTATAGGCGTCAATGAAACAGTTTCTTCTTAAAATTTTTCGTCGAAATTCGACGTGTTCTACCTTGTTACTTTAATTTTCAGAACCGGTTGAAATCGGCTCTGAAATTGTAACTATCTTCATATTTAAAAAAAAAAAAAAAAAAAAAAGTTAAAACTAGCCCGGTTTTAGATTGTCTTCAACTATCGCATCCCCCCCCCCCCCCAAAAAAAAAGGTGCAAAAATGGTAAAATTTGAGCTAGATATTTGAAAATAACGCTCGCATAGACCTAACATTATCGTCCGGGTCTTTTTGAGTGACCTGAGTGACCTCTTAATCCTTATCATTTATTCGAGATCGAATCCAGTTTGGATTTTCAAAGTGCCTCTTTATTCACTTTTATCTCCAAGTCACATTCTATAGAGGCTTTCAGTGTGACGTCAGTCATGACATTTTCCTTGGATACTGACTCCAAACAAACGGTTGCTATGCTTCATTTCTTATAAAATATAAATCGTAGAAAATGGTATCATTGCATATAAAGCATTAAACATGTGTCTGTTATATATAGCTGAAAATTGTCGCTGTAATATGCAAATAAAATAGAAAATACAGCATAGCAACCGTTTGTTTGGAGTCAGTATCCAAGCAAATCGTCATAACTGACGTCACGACTGAAAGCGTCTATTTAGGCCTAGTGATGCTACTCAAATATACTAGTACTGAGATTTTACTTTTGATGAATTCTTGAATAACGATTATTTTACCAAAGAAAGTGATATCAAAACATTTCTTCACTCTTTCCTAAATGTTAGCATTCTCCCATTTCTTTTCAGGTTGATCTTCCTTAATTTCTTGTTATTTTTATATTATATTTTTTTTCTACCGTAAAAAGATTGAAAAAAAAAGAGTTTTCCTAATAGAAGATTCAGGATGAGCCAAATAAATGGAATTCTTTTACATATATCTTTCTTTTTTGATAGTTTAGTTAAAGGTCATTTGTAATCTAACAGATTTTTTTTTAAAAGGAACTTCCCACCTTTTTTTTATTATGATATAATCATGATTAATTATAATCCTCTTTAAGATGGTATTCAGGGACAGAAAACACATTTGTCAAGCTAACTTCAAAGTATCACAGACAGTGACACTCATTGTAGGCTGAATTTAGTTGTTTGTATTCTGGATTTCTCTGCTGTATATTTAGAAATTTGGGCTGGCATTAGTGTCACTCCCTGATTAATCTTTATTGACGTTAAATTTTCCTTCGCATACATACATTATTAGTTAGTTATGCTTACTTTGCGCATTAATATACAATGATTTTTGTATGAATAATTTATTATTTCTTTATTTAAAATAAAGGGTATTTCCTTATTATGGTGACTCCCATAGTTGCGATTTCGTCAAGGTCGACGACGCAAATATATCGCACACAAATGAGGTAGTAAAAGTCAGGAATTGAAATGAGGACTCATATCTGTTTTACTAACATCTGGAAAAAAAGAATAGAAAAATTACATATACATATACAGCAGTAGATACATATGCAGTACAATACATATACATTGAATTAACAATAATATACTGCATACATTGAATTATTGAAATATTTGTGGATCTGTGGCAGAATCCTCAGGTTCAAATCACCCTAGATTTCACAAATAATGTGGATTTCACTTTTATGTAAGGTATAATAAACTAATCAATCTAAACTAACTAAAGGCAATCGCAGAGTTATAAACATAGAAAATGAATAAATGAAAAGATCCAAATGAGAAAGCTCTTCCTCATAAAAAAAAAATCCCAGAAGTACTTGCATAATATGACAAATATGCACTTGTTGCCAGAAAGCATTGACAAATTCAGAGATTTATTAAATTATTAAAGAACTACTCTCAAAATATCAAATCCTAGAAGCCACCAGAAGTTTAAATAACAAAATGAGAATAGAACAAGATATAGAGAATTGTCATCTAGTAACAGAAATTACAATGTAGAAAACAAAATTCATATAAATGGAGGAAGAGAAATCTTACAATTTAAATAATTAACATTTTTTTTTTTTTTTTTACATTTCTAAATGTTCTTTTCATTTAATTTACTATTTCTGATTTTGGCTTTGTTTGTGTGTTTCAACACTATATATTCACTTCTCTATGAAAACTAGAAAATAATCAAAATATTACGTAATTTATTTTATTGTTATTATCATTATTTGCAGTCCGCCACAATAGACTCTGACAGCCTCCGAGAAGACTTGGAAGATCTGAAGGAATCATCTAAACTTTTGGAAAGTCGTCTGAAGGGTGGAGATGCGTGGACAAAGATCGAGGAAGATCTCAAAGATTTGCAGAGAAGGATATATAGACATCAGAAGAGCCTCATAAGAACTGCGTCTCCGAGGTAAGTTATCTATCTAATGGTTCTTATTTTGCAAACTAGATGATTGTATAAATTAGAATTTACAATTCATTATTTTTTTTTAAAGGCACTTTTCGGTTAGTTGGGCGCCAGTGCTATAGATACATACATATCTATGCATTTATATGAATATATACAATGGTTGAGCATGATGTATATAATTCTATATTCGATGTAGATGTTGATTTGTAGTATTATATAATGGTTATATGTATGCATATATGTATATATGTTTGTGTGTGTGTATATATACAATACATATACCGGGTGTCCCAAAAATGACTGATGGATTTTAAAATTCAATAACTTGCAAACGGTGACGGCTATTTAAAAAAATTTTGCAGGAAGGTTATGTATAATGTCAGGAAGTTTTTTACCGTAATTTTTTATTTTAGTTCGCATCTCAAACAATAGGTGGCGCTGACGGAGATTGAAGGCCAGGTGATCAGTGCTGAGTGAAGCGTCGACCTGGCCTTTAATCGCCGTCAGCGCCACCTATTGTTTGAGATGCGAACTAAAATAAAAAAAATTACGGTAAAAAACTCCTGACATTATACATAACCCTCCTGCAATTTTTTTTTAAATAGCTGTCACCGTTTGCAAGTTATTGAATTTTAAAATCCATCACATATTTTTGGGACACCCGGTAGGTATTCATATATACATATTATATGTATAGATATATATATGTAAAACACTGGCTCCTGGCTAACCAAAAGATACCAAAAAAAAAAGTATAAATTTTATAAATTTTCTGACTTTTTAAGAATTTTGGAACTGGTTGTATAAGCAGGATTACTGTTAGATTTCAGGTAATGAAAAACAGAAACTATATGAGTTCTGATATAGGGTTGTCAGTTTTTCTTCATTTTTTTAATTCACTAATTCCGTATTTGTATCGAAAATTCCGAAAGAATAATTCTAACTTTACGTGATCGCGATTCTGTCATTAAATATAACAAAAAATTTTACAGAAATATAATATATGTTTTGAATATTTGTTGGAGAGACCTTTTAAATTATAACATTCATTGTAATTTCAACAGTTAAAATAAGGTAAGGAAAAGTTCATCTTACCTCAGACCAAGAAAAATGCCTCCCCAGTCCAGATTTCGTCTATGATGCATATAATCCACGGGCATATTTCACTTACTCTTGCTAAAGTGTAAAAAAGAGAAAAGAACATTGTATTATTAGCATTTCTTATTAATTGTGTTGTAAACTTCCTTTGATATAGATCTTTTTCAATTTATGAAGATTTAATTCTTGGCTATCTTAATTATGAGAAATGTATATAGAGACAAAAAGCGCTCTTTCCTTACACATTGATACTATATTTTTGAGAGAGCGTGCGCAACAAAATGATAATATGAAGTTCACTTCATATCAGGCTAAGAAACACGTACATGAGACAAACGTACACAACCGCAAAGAATTTACAAAGACGATAGATGTACATCTACACTAGAGATCCTTGGAAATAAAAAGATAATACAATAATTTAAAGTAAAGGATTTTCCTGATTATTAGAATTTTTTTTTAACTTAAAAGTTTTTTCGTGGTATTATCATACATAAAAAAAAAAAAAAAAAAAATATGCTATGTGAAACTTTTGGTGTAACTTCAGGATTTTTGAATAAAAAATATTTCCAAACTGACACCCCTATTCTGATGCATATACTTAACAAACGGATCACTTTTCATTTTATTGTTTTGTAGAACGATTTCGTATTTTTGCAAACCGACACATATACGTGCCACAAAAAGGCTTAAGAATCCTTGTCTATCCCCACTAGCAAAATTTAACTGTAAAATTTGCCTTATTTAATCGGGGTATTTTCTCGATTTAATAAATCACAAATTTCTGTTTTTAAAAGCCAGTGACAAAACATTAAAAAATTCGTAAAAGTCTCCCATCGCGAAGGGGTTAAATGTAACAAAAATAGCTATGAGAAATTTCTTGTATAACTTCAGAATTTCTGAATAAAAAAGGTGTCCAAATTGACACTCCTGTTCTGATGCATATACTTAATATACTTATAATTTTCATTTGATTCTTTTTTTAGAACGGAACCATCATTTTAATTTATAGCAAAGTTAAGAAATTTTTTAAACTAATATTTAAACTTGTTTGGTTTACTATTTTTCCATCATGATGATCGAGCGCCATTTGCATGTAAAATAAAATAAAATGCTTATCTACATTTTTTTTTTTTTTTTTTTTTTTTTTTTTTGATGCAATTCTAACTACTGTAGGGGGGTGTACAAAAAAAGATCTCTAGAAAAGCTCTTGGAAGGAAGCGGCTTTAAATATTTCCATTTGTCTTATGCCAGCTTATATTGAATTTAAAATCTCTTGTGTCAGTGAGATCCATCACTGACGTTTAAATTACTAGATAAAATATTGCTGCTGCATGTTGATACTAATGTAAACCTTTTAAAAACACGTCCATCTTATCAGCTGTTTGAACCCTGGGGTTACATGCATCAATCTTCAGAAATGATATTAAATGTAAAAGGTTAAAAAAATAAAATAAACTTGTGTGCAAAGCTAACCTAATTGCCTGGTATTTGAATTTATATATTTTTGCAGATGATGTCACTTGTCTGATGCACTTAAAGCTATTGTTAATATTGGTTTATGTTTGTATATTTCAAGATTATTTATTAGCAATTTCCGCCTTGATTGAAAATTGTTCATGAATTCGGTTTGACTAACCGCTCTCTTACTCGCGTAGGTAAACTCGTATTGCCATGTTGTATGTAATATATGTTATTGAGGTTAACTATGGCATACTTTATATATGAAATTTTTAGTAATTATAGCTCATTTAAAATAATTACATTACATTATCTATTGGGGAAAATGTTTGCAATGTATTTTAACGATGTTACACTATTTCAAGTATATTAACATTGATATATGGCACCGAAGTCTACTCAAGAGTCTTACTGTATAAAAGGGTTTTCTGTTCATAACATTTATCATCCATTTAGTGGCACACAAAATAATTTTGTTACAGCGTATTCCTGTATCAGCATAATTGCTGGAAGTGCATTTTCTGTTGTGGCTTGTGTTTTTAATTTTGACTAATTTTTTGCTTGTTACTATCTGAGCGTAAATTCTATTTGGTATTAATTTTGTTGGGTTCATGATTTTTTTTCCTTTTAACATAGGATTCCATTATAGAAAAGTCCCGATTTATTTCCAATATTTTTATGTCTCGCTTTTTCATTAACAACAGGCAAGCAATATTTTATGTTACACCCCGCCCATTTATGGAATTAAGAATTTACTTTTCAAAAATATGCATTAAAATATTTAATTACTATAAAGGACGTCAAATACTAATAAAAACATTAAAAGATCTTAATATTTTTTTTATTATTTATTATCAAAATAATTTAATTATTTTATTTTATTTATTATTTATTTATTTATTTTTAAATTATTAAGATCTTTTAATGTTTTTATTAGTATTTGACGTCCTTTATAGTAATTAAATATTTTAATGCATATTTTTGAAATGTTTTTAATCGACGTATAAGAAAACTTCTATTTATAATTAAAGAATTTACTTACCATGAAATTTCTGTCTCATCAGCGCCGCCGAGACAAATTAATAAAAAATCATGTATATACATAAAATTCTACTCAATTTTGGTTTTTCTCTCTTTTTTTTTATCACAGTTATAGCAATTAGACATTTTTAACTTACAGACGTTTTCTTTGCTGATATTTGTCTACAGTTATGGTTACAGATTTTTCTCTCTTTTTTATCACAGTTATAGCAATTAGGCCTTTTAAATTACAGACGGTTCCTTTGCGGATATTTGTCTAAATACAGTTGTGGTTATAGATTTTTTTTTTTTCATTTCGTACTCTTATTCAATTTTTAATGTTTCATTCATGACGAAACCCTATTCCTCTCTGTCCCATGTATGTCTGTCAGTCCGTCTATCTGTCACAGAGTCCGTACGCAAAAGCTATGTAAGTCAGAGAGTTCAAATTTTGTGCATTTACAGCTAAATACCTCTTGTCACACAACAAACCATAAAATTTTGAAAAAGACTAATTTTAATTAAAATATTTTTTGTAGCAGTGAACCTGAAAATACCCACTTACGTTCCTTGCCAAATTGGTGAGTCAAAATTGTACGTTTACAATTTTTTTTTCTTCCGTTTTCTGATTTATGTTCGGGTGTTTGCCGTTGTAGTGGCGTGTTAAATAGTCATACACCCTGAGAAGACGATAAAAATGGGCAGGAAATTTCCACACCTTTACTCGTGTTTCTAACACGTTTTTAGACTAGCCCACCAAAGAAGATTCCGAGCAACCGCTCTATTATTTCGTCACTTTAGATCCACAATGGCAATAAATAAATCTTGGGGGTTGGGGTAAACACCCCTCTAAAGACCCCTTGCGTATCATCTCCGTTTAGTGCCGTAGCGATGAAGTTAGTCCCCATGAAACAATAAATTCCGTAATAAGATGATAGAGAATGGAAGTTAATAGGCGCGGATATTGCTGTATTATGCATATTGGCGCTTTAGTGGAAAAACCATCGCCATTATACGATTGTGTGGTTGGTTTTAGTTGTATGTGCATATGTTGTGGAGACCTTTATGCCTAATTTATTCATAAAGTGTGGATAGAAAATTGCATGCGATATCTTGTGGTATTTTTAGGTTTATATTTTTTTGTGTAAATGTCATATAGAGAAAATGTCCACGGGTGATAATTAAAGGAACCCATTAATAGAAATTCTAACTGTTTTTTTGCTTAAAAATATACTATAAAAGTTTTAGGCACAAAGAACATGAATAGTATTTTTCTATATTAATAACAGGCAAGCAATGTTTTATGTTATATTACGCCCATTTATGGGATTAAGAATTTATTTACCATGAAACTGCTGCCTCATCAGCGTCGCCGAGACAAATGAATAAAAAATCACGTATATACATGAAATTCTACTCAATTTTGATTTTTCTCTCTTTTTTATCACTGTTATAGCAATTAGAACTTTTTAACTTACAGATGTTTCCTTTGCGGATATTTATCTATATACAGTTGTGGCTACAGTTTTTTTTTCGTGTTTTTATCTAATTTTTAGGGCTTTATTCATTTGACGAAACCTTGTTCTTTTCTGTCTTCTGTCTGTCTGTCATTCCGTCTATCTGTCACTGAGTCCATATACAAAAGTTATTATAAGTCAGAGAGTTCAGATTTTGTGTATTTACAGCTAAATACCTCTTGCCACACAAAAAATCATAAAATTTTGAAAAAGACTAGTATTTTTATTAAAATATTTTTTTTTATATATCATCAGTTCATTTTTGTTGTTGTTGTTGTTTTTCTTCTAATTGTTTAAATAGACATGAAATTTATTATGTATGTAACATAAATTAATGGATTAAACAAATAACGCGCTGATTTGTTTTTATTTCATCATATTACATCATATTTATCATGCATTTTGACACGCGAAGTGAAATAATTTTTTTATTTATTAAATTCATATACGTTTAAATTACTAGTGTCCTCTGGTGACCAGTTTGGTTTCCCGTTGTTAATTTAATGATAAAGTGTTTTGAAGGAGACATTAAACGAAACCCTCTGTGCTATCTGCGATCATACTTACCCACTTGTTAAAAATATTTACTAGCAAACTTAGTTTAATGTGATTGAGATTAATTATTGAGATTACACGTCCTTCCCTCTTCTTTTCCCTCCATCATTTCTTTTGAGTTTGGTAATACAGTAAAACCTCCATAACGGACACTTCCGAAAAGCGGACACCTCTATTTAACGGACAATTTTCCAATCCCCACTCCCAAAACCTACATTTTTGTATGTTTAACATCTGAATAACGGACACTCCGAATAGCGGACACTATTTTCGGCGATAAAGGATGAAAAAGAATTTATCCCAGAAAAAAACAGAAAAAAAAAAAAAAGAGTAAAAAGGCCTTTAAATTTATGAGAGCAATGTGTCACAAATTTTGTGATCAAAGATAAATGTAGAGGATGGGCTAGGGAAAATCACCCTCCTCCCTACATTTAGTGTGAATTCAGGGTTGCCCGGGAGGGACATCTCCTTCAGTATTGCAATGTTCCCCCGGAAGATTTTAAGATTTTATGCTTTTAATAGACAAATAGCGCAATCTCTCCACCCCGCCCAGAATTCTATAGAGTCCAATAACGCCACATTGAAAAACAAATTATGTATAATTGCAAGCAAAAGTAAACTTTTGTAGCATATTTTTTCTTAAGAATGAAATAAATAGTAGATAAAGGTGTGCACAATTTTATTTCAGTTTTATTGCTTAAAAAATAATTTTTAATTTCTGATTAATCATATAATATAGGTTTTAGGAATATAAGTCAATTAATGAAAGATGAAGCATTTCTTAGCCATTTTTGAATTGCTGAGGTTTTTCCAATAGCGGACACCTCCGAATAGCGGGCAATTTCTGCGTTCCCGAGGTGTCCGTTATTTAAAGGTTTTATAGTATATTTTTCGGTGAGTTCGAAACTGCACCTATAGTCCTCGTCTGGTCTCTCCGTCTGTCTTTAATAGCTCCCCAACTGAATAATTTGAAATTTAATATGTATAATCGTTGCAGAATTTATATCCCAAAGTTTCAAATCTTATGAAAATCAAATCAACAGATATTAATAAAATTTTTCTTCATTCTATTAAATTCTACCATACGTAATTCATTCAATGATATCTTAGGGTACTATAATGACTCTAGGCTGTCATGGTGATTACCTAATATTTAAGATAGATTCATATTATAACCGTATGAATTTAATATATATAATCGTAATAAATTTTGTATTCATACATTTTTGCATAAGAGTGCATCAAGATTGAACATCAAACTCATCTTATTTGCTGCGTTTGATGTTCTATTTCCAACTTATTGATTTTAACCTTATCAGATATACTCCGGATGTCTAAATTTATTTTCGGCAACAATTTAGAAATTGATATTTTCTACATTTTTCTTATATTAAGTATAGGATCTCTACGAAAATACATCAAAATATATTACGAATTTCTGAATACATCTATGCAAAATACTGAACAATATTTTTGTCATTTTTCTTAAAATGAAATGTAGTAAATTCTCATAAAAGGCTATTAAAAATTGCAATTATATTACGATCATGAATTTACTGTATATATTTTATATGGAAATATATACTGTATATGGTATTATATGGATTACTGTAGGATTTACCGATCTCTTCTGAAATTTTATATTTTTTTTTTAATTCGGAAATTAAAGAATGCTTAAAAATACGTAAGCTACAAAAAGAAAAAAAATATATATATCAAATACTCACATTAACATATATATCTAATCATAATTTTATCTAGGTCAATCTATCTTTTGAAATTATACATTAAAACACTGTATCTCGTAATAATTGCTTGAAAAAAAAATCTCTCTTAATTTCCCATTTTCTAGATGAGAAGATAAAAATAAAAAGTGAGCTAAGATAACTGTAACCATTATTGCAAAGCTTCTAACTGTTAGGTCATATTCACTTCGTCTCCATTATTTTCAAATCGAGCCCGGAGATCAATTGCAATTAAAGTAATCAGAGCAAGACAAAAAAAGTCATTGGTTCTGTTTGGGTAATTGAAGTTGAAGTGTGAGGACAGTCTCTGTTTTTAATATACCATGGATGTAATTATAGGATATTATGAGCTTCAGTTTTCGAATGAATTATTGGCGTGAGTTGCCAGATGCGTTTGATTACGCCGCTCTCTGGTTGAGGTTTGCAGAATTACTGCACTTTCTTGTAAGTTTGTATTGAAGATGCGATTAACGTTTTTGTATATCTTTATTTAGTTTTTTCCGTAGTGATACTTTGCAGCTTTTTTTTGTTATATACATTTTATTCATTTGCTGAATAACTGCACTTTCTTGTAAATTTATATCGAAATTGCGATTTACATTTTTGTATATTTTTATTTAGTTTTTTTCGTAGTAAGAAATTTTGGAGCTTATATATATATATATATATATATATATATATAGTATTCATTTGCTGAATAACTGCACTTCCTTGTAAGTTTATATGAAAATCGTGATTAACATTTTTGTTCATTTTTATTTATTTATTTTTTTTTCGTAGTGAAATTTTGCAGCTGTTTATATATCTATATACATTTTAGTTATTGACTCAAAATTCTGATCACTATTGCATATTTACTGCTTGTTATTCTAAGCAAGCTGGTGCTTGACTAATTTCTAGAAAAATGCTTACAAGATCTTACTTCTGTTTGACCCTAAAACAGAGAAAAACCGGTGATAAAAGATAAAAATTCTATAAAGGATGTAAAAAAATATGCATTATTTAGTTTTTTTCAAAAATATTGATCAGTGAAGTAGTTAACTCAGTGACAGTGTATGTGTATGTTCGATCTCAAATATCAGAAAAAAATAATCTCATTTTTCCAGCTAGATTGTTATGATAAACTCAACTTTGTGAGTCTGTTATAAAAAATAAGAAAAACTTTTCAATTTCATTTTTTCATTAAGTTTATTATAATTTTTATTAGTTGATCTAAAATTGAAAAAAATCAATTTTGGTTTTTAGCTAATCTGATATTTTTCTTTTTTTTAAGAAAAAGAAAATTCATTTTGTCTGGTTACGATATTTATAAGCTGATGGAGATTATGGATCTGATTTAAAAAAAAAAAAAGTAATAAGGAAAGAAAATCAGCAAAATTTTCCAGCAGTTTCGTTATGATCGTTATAAACTCGATGTCTTATATGAGTCTGATCCCCCCCCCCCCCCCAAAAAAAAAAAAAATCATTTTGACTTTTCATCAAGCCTAATATGATCTTTATTAACTTAATGTCCTGTATGGATTTGATCCCCAAATCCAGGCAAAAATTTTAAAATCTACTTTTTAGTATTTTTGGTATGTTCTTTATCATCTTTATAAACTCAATAACCTTTATGAACTTGATGCCAAAAATAACAAAGTTTTACAATCCCATTTCTTCATTAAGTTTTTGTGACCTTATGAGTTCAATGTGTTTTATGGATGTGATAACTTATTTGAGAATCCTACCAGAAAAAATGTTTCAATTCCACTTTTCGGCATGTTTGTTATAATCTTTATAAACTCGTTGCACTTTATGGGTCTAATCCCAAAAGTAAGTAAAGGTTTTTAAATTCAATTTCTTCATAAAATCTGTTAAGATCTTTATTAGCTCATTGGTCTTTATGGGTCAGATGATTTATTTGGAATCCCTGTTATTATCTTTACTAACTCAATGGAATGTACAGGGTGTCCAGCAAATAACACCCTGATTTCAAAATTAAATTTCTCAAAAACAAAGATCGATAGTAATATGCGGTAAGCGGTTTTTTCATTAGGTAAGCTGTAAAAATCTTATACAGAAATTTCAAACAGTGAATATTTTGAAAAAATTGCGTTCTGATTGCATAGAATGCTTTGATTTGACATTTTTCTTGTTTTAGATTGCCTACAGAGAAATAATTTTTCAGCTTACAATGCAATATTTTAAAGATTTTTCGAAGTAAGTTTTTAGAATTTCGAAATTTAAAAAATTTAATTTAAAAAAACTATGAAATATGGCACTTTAAGCCGAATAACACATTCTCTGGCAGCAATCTAAAGCAAGAAAAATGTCAAATCAAAGCATTCTTTGCAATCAGAACACAATCTTTTCAAAATATTTACCGTTCGAAACTTTTGTATAAGATTTTTACAGCTTACCTGATAAACAAACCGTTTACTGCATAATTCTATTAATCTTTGTTTTTGAGAAATTTAATTTTGAAATCAGGGTGTTATTTGCTGGACACCCTGTATTAATCTAATGATAACGAAAAAAAAAATCAACTCAACTTTTCAGCCCATTTGTTAGAATATTTATAAACTCGTTGAACTATATGGGTCTAAACCCAAAAGTAAGAAAAGTTTTTAAAATTCCCTTATTCATCAAATTTGTTAGGCTATTTACTAGCTCAGTGGTCTTTATGGGTCTGATAATTTATTTGGGATCCTTGTTATTATCTGTGCAAACTAAATGGCTTACAGTCGGCTCTCGTTAATTCGAACTCATCGGGACCACAAGAAATGTTCGAATTATCCGAAGGTCGAATTATGGGAAAAATATTTGAAAACATGCTTAATATGGTACTATTACAAAGTAATTAATTTTATAGCGTTCTTTAAATTTATTTCGCCTTTTATGATTAGAATATGGTTTAATATTAAATTAAAATGCATAAATACATAAACTAAATAAAAGATTAGAAACGAACACAATAGATAAAACATTTAAAGCGTCACTGATGGACAGACGGGGCATTAGGAAAGTGGGTATCAAATGCATTGGATTATATGTCTACTCGTTTGGAGCAATTTTTACAAAAATAAAAGAAAAAAGTTATTCAAATGATCTAAAATCCGTGAGAAAGAAAAGAAAAATGAAAAATCGGAATTCTTGTTAGTTCGAATTAAATGAAGTCAAGATAATATGTGTTCGAATTAATGAAAATTTTTAACGTTATTCTGTCATTGAAAATTTCGGGACTTCATGTTTAGTTCGAATTAAGCTAAAATTCGATTTATCCGATTTCAAATTAACGAGAGTCGACTGTATATTGATCAGAAAAGGAATTTCCTGTTTCAATTTCCAGCAATTTCGTTGCATTCTTTTAAAAGTAAGCGGCTCTTATTATAGATACGATACCAAAAATAAGAAAAAGTTCTCCAATTCCATTCTTTCATTAAATTGTTGTTATGATCTTTATAAGCTCAATGGCCTTTATGGGTCTGATCATTTAGCACGGATTTCCGTCCTGCCCAGGTGTTCTCATAATGAACTCTATTAACGTGCCTTACTTATTTTTGCCACTATGCAATATAACTTTTCTCTTGGGTGGGCGGTGTGACGTTCTACTGATGTATGTGGATCCAATCAATTTCCACGACCGTAATTTACGGTGTGGGCGGCCGTAAAACATTAAAAGAAACTTGGCAGATAACAAAATGTAACTCCTTTCTCGGTTTCAGCGTTAAAAATTAATCTTCTCCAGTAGTAGGCGAAGAATTGGTTAAAAATAAAAGATCTTTTTTCTTAAAAGGTTGATTCTATAAGGTTCACGACCTTCAGAGATGCACACCCTTGTGCCTGCCGGTCTGGATGGATGTGGAAGTAAAAGCAGGTGACATTAAGTAAAGTTGCGTTTTTTGTGTGATTTACGAAGGTCAGGTACAATAATTGGAAAGGTCACTGAAATATGTAAATTCTTCAATAGCTGAATCGGGATTTGTAAAGAAAATGTCATCAAGAAAAATTTAAGTAATAGTATAGCCTTGAAAGATATTTTATAGTTGTCTTAAAACTGCACTGTAAAAAATATTCGTGTGACTTTACACCAAAAATGGTAATAAGTAATTTGCCACTAAAAGTAGAGTAAGAAAACACCACTACAAAGTTGGTGTAATAAGCGCCAACCAATTTACTAGTGTAAACAAACACCACTTTTGGCGGCAACTTAGTGAGCACCATTGTTGGTGTAAAATAAGTAATATGTTTAAAACGTACGTTATAATATATTGTCTCAGTTAAAAAGAAGTTTGAGTGAAGGTATTTATTTTAAATTATGGCTGTATTATCTTCTCCAGCAATAGGCGAAGAATTGGTTAAAAATAAAAGATATTTTTCTTAAAAGGTTGATTTTATAAAGTGCACGACCTTTAGTGCTACTGGTGGACATTCTTCTGCCGATCTGGATATATGTGGGAGTAAAAGCAGGTGACATTAAGTAAAGCTGTGTTTTTGTATGATTTACGAAAGTCAGGTAGAATAATTAGGTCGCTGGAACATGTAAATTCTTCAATAGCTGAATCGGGATTTGTAAAGAAAATGCCATCAAGAAACATCGAAATAATAGGATATCCTTGAAAGTTATTTTGTAGTTATAAAATATCTAACTGTTAAAACTATCTGTTGTCAAAACTATCCTTAAACTAAACTATTCTTATTTGAGTTCTGTGACAAGATAATTTTTGACTAAGTGCATTTAAGTTTCAGGCATTTTAATTCATGCTTTAAGTAAATGAATTATATTTTTATAATCCAAAATAAAAAGCAATGTATGCTTTACAAGGTATTATTAAAACTTTTATCGTTATAAATCTATGAAGTTTTTAATACATTGGCTTACTCGTTATCTTCATGATATTGATATCGTGCCCGGAATTTGTTTTCGAAATGACTTACTGTTTATATGTTTCTTTATAACTGTACAAGATGTTGAAAGTTAATAAAATTACTGCAGAGAATAAATTAAAGCAATAATCGTGCGGAAAAATTGTAATTCTCATAAATAATGTAAAAATCCAATTTATAATAAGTACAACAATATTAGAAGGTTTTGTGAAACCAAAGTTTATACAAATTTTAACTTGTAGTATTCCTATTTCAGAAACTATTTCAATAAAAGTACACAATTCCTAGTTGATTGGTACTAATCGCAACTCTCTGGTAAAATTTAGTATGGAATATTCTAATACCTATTTTATTTACTTACTTGTTTTTTTATTTTATTGGTGGCTGTGTATCAAATTTTATAAGTAAGAAACAGCAGAAGATGTTTTATTTCCATAGAAGGTTTCAGAATATATTACTCATGTTTTTCTCCTTTTTATTGAATTAAAGGAAAAATCTAATAAGACTTCTGAAGTATTTTAAACATTTGGACTGGACACGTGGATATTGTCCAAATTTAGGAGCATTACTGAAAATCTTCAACTGATTAAAGAGTAGTGTATAGAACTATATCATTTCTCAAAATTTTTCGGATTCTTTTGTGCGGGTTCTTTCGCTATCCAATACAATTTTGCTTGTAAGCTTATCGTTTAAACGGTTTACATTTACATTAAACGGTTTACATTTTACATTTTCTTAAGACGCGGCATTTACTCTGTAATTATTCAGAAATATAAATGTTCTGCAATTTAAAGCCAAATAAAGTTTTTGGGATTCCCGTGTCTATACAAAGGTAGCAGATGAAGCCTTTGATAAGCGAGGATATTACCTTTTATTTTGTGAAATCTCTTTCAAGGTGCAATAATTCGCGTTGGTATCTTAATGTTCAGCAATTTAGACTGAACGTCCGAACTTCTTCTTTAAAGAGTGAGCAATTTTAGATGTAGTTGACTTCCAAACCTGTTAGCCTTTTTGTCACGATTCTCAGTTTAAATCGTCCTTCGTGCGAACATCCCAAATTGTGGAGCAGAGGTTGAGAGTAGGGGGTTATTGGTGGCGTACGCGACCCCCTTAATTCTTTTGCCTATTAAATGTTCCTCAACTCTCGATGCGTCAGTGTCATTGGTGTAACTTTGCGTTTTTTGATGCTCCTCTGTGCCGTTACGCCAGCGTGCGCCGGTAATTACTGACTTATTCCTCCCCATTATTAGACATTCTGGATCTTTTTATCGTGGCTCGAAGGGACAGCAATTCATCAAACGAAGCCTGCAATTGTTCTAAATGATTAGGGGGTGTTTGAAAATGTTTTTGGAGGGGATAAGTTGGAGGTCGTGTTGACGATTACGGCTCTGGTTGCTATGAAGTTTGCGACGCGAAGATGCGTGTTTTTTAGCGCGTTTTTTTTCTTTTTCTTATAGTGTTGTTGAACATTTAGGGATAAATACAATCAGTGCATTTCAAAATAAAGGAAACTTACGTAGTGTAACCCTTAGTGTAAACTTGGATTGAATAAGATTGAGTTCAGTTTTAGAGATTCGAACGAAAATAGTAGATATTTTGCGTATTTTAACTATTAAAGAAGGATCAAAATTCAAATATTCACTTATATTATTAGCAATTGTTTTCTTATTATGTTGTTGGCCATTTAAAGCCCAGTAGTTTACTATATCATTCATAAACGGGAAAACGCTTGCTCGTTTAATATGTATGATATCTATACCCGTACTATTCTCCGGCAAGTCAGTTTCAGTGAGAACAATCTGAACATTCCTAACATTGGAATGTTAAGCAAGTCATTGAAGAACTGTTAAAAAACTATCAAATTTACTTTACTACAATTACTTTTTTTCTTATGTATCCGGATGTGTACAAGCCTGTGCACATGAGATCTTAAATGATGAACATAGGACTAATTTAGAAACGTCATTAACAAAAGTTATGCCCCAGAAGGGTGCCATAATGTAGATATCGATACAAATGATATTCCATAATAAAGGAGAAAAAGAAATCTGACAAACTTTTTTTTTTGTTTCATTAAGAACAATCTGCACGTGTCTAACACGGAAATGCTAAAGAAGTCGTTTCGTTTAAAAACTGTTAAATAAATAGCAAAATTACATTATTATAATTACTTTTTTCTAAACGAGACTTAAAAAATCATATTTAAATTTAAAAACACGTACTCCCTTATGTATACAAAGCTGTGCATGTGATGTCATAAATGATGAACATACGCTATATACTAATGGTAATGTAGAAACGTCATTAACAAAAGTTATTCCCCCGAAGGGTGTTTAATGTAGTTATCGATACAAATGATATTCTGCAACTAAAGGGGGAAAAAAATCTTACAATTTTTTTTTTTGTTTCAGTGAGAACAATCTACAAAAGTCTAAATCAGGAATGTCAGGCAAATCATTAAAGAACTGTTAAAAAACTATCAAAATTACTTTACTACAATTTTTTTTTTTTTTTTTTTTTTTTTTTGAATGAGACTTTAAAAATTACATTTTAATTTAATAGCACAATGTTACGGATGTATAAAAACCAGTGCACGTGAGGTCTTAAATGATGAACATACGACCTATACTAATGATAATTTAGAAACGTCATTAACAAAAGTTAATCCCTCGAAGGGTATTTAATGTAGTTATCGGTATAAATGATATTCTGTAATAAAAAAGGAAAATATCTTATAGACTTTTCTGTTTGATTGGGAACAATTTGCACATGTTAACATGAGAATGTCAAGGAAGTCGTATCAGAACTGGTAAATAATTGGCAAAATTACTTTATTACAACTATTTTTTTTTCTGAACGAGACTCAACCCTCCATTGCACCGTGTGCCACATGTGGCACATATCTCAAAACACTATATTTCTCTTGATCTGCCATGAATTTGGCAATATGATTACTTTAACTGATTAAGAACATTCCCTAGAATGATACAACATTAATTTTGCTCGTGTCACATGGCTGCATCTGACAAAAAATTAAAATTTGTACTTCGAAGACACACACACACACAAAACGATTAAACTATTAAGGCAAGATTTACTTTTATTATTTTTACTGAATACGTAAATATATCAATACATAGAAAGATGCAAAGTGCTAAGCAGATAAAATTGATTAATTTAAGCCTATATAATTTCAAATTATAGCGATACAATATTCATAAACCTCAATTGTGTATATAAAGTTAGGTACCCTGGGGTAATAACGCCACGTTAAGGTTCTACCAATTTTCGCGGCTTAGTTTTAGATTGTATTTTTCAAACAAATATAGGATCTGATACAGCAACTCATTGACTATCTATATAAAATAAAATAATTTAACAGATATGTATTCATAAAATGTAATGGCATTTTTTCTTGACCAATGCTATTTGGCGTTAATATCCACCTATATGGGTAATAACGCCATGCAAACAAAACTATAAATTAAGATGGAACAATGGCATGTAGAATGCCCAATTCTAAAAATACAAACTCTACAGCTCTAGAAATTGACTAATTGCAATCTAAGCTATTGAAAATGTAAAATTTTTTTGTGACTGTGAAAGAAAAAAAAAGCTGTGGTGGTGGCGGGGGGAGGAGGCAAAAGGATATCAGATTCTAAGCTACGTTTTGCTTTAAAATGACCATTTAAATAGAATTATTAGAAATATTGCACGGATTATTTGAATCAGTTTTTATATTCCCATGTATGCATTCTATGCGATAGAAAATATTGATTTTTTTTGTGAAAGTGAAAGAAAAAGGAGTGAGGGGGAGCTTCAACAGAATATAACACCCTGTGTCTCTCTTTGCTTAAGTACCGCTTAAATATGATTATAAGAAACATTGCATGGTTTTAACCATTCATAATGTAATATTTTAATCATGTGAAGTTTTATAATAACTAGAGTTATATGTAATAAATATTTTTGTTAAACCTTAACTGCTGTTAGCGTCTCACATACCGCTGAGTTTTTCAAGTTTCAAAGTTTAACTTGCAATTTTTAGTTTAACTATAGATACCGGGAAAATTTTGTTTCATTTGGAGTCCTATTATTATCTCTAGAAACTTTTGAATAGCTGAATTTTATTTATAATAGTCCTGTATATAAGGTTCAATACAAAAATAATATTCTAAAAGTTAATTTCACATTTTATTCATCGTTAGATTAAGCGGTCTGACAGGCCGCTCACAGTAAGTTATGCGACAATTTTTGTCACAGCAGTTAAGGGTTAATACTATTATAGTAATCTAGTAAATAGCTTTTAACCCATAACTCCACACTAATGCGGATTCTCCAAACCTACAGTTAAATTGTCGACGTTTTTAAAAGAGCATGCTTTAATAAATTTTTAATAAATTGAATAAAATTTTTGATTAAAAAATATTATCCCAAAGAGATCTCTTATTCAATTTTATACATAATTCATATGGTTATATATCATTACCTCTATATTAGCAACAAAATTAATCTTTAACTGCTGTTAGCAATCTGACTGAACACTGTACCCCCCCCCCCCTATATATAGATTTCAATATTTTTTTTCATGCAATTAGAAAAAATCGTGCAATGGAGGGTTAAAAAACTACATTAAAATTTAAAAGCACGCTATTCCGGATGTATGGAAGCCAGTGCACGTGAGGTCTTAAATGATGAACATACGACATATACTAATGATAATTTAGAAACGTCATTAACAAAAGTTATTCCCCCGAAGGGTGTTTAATGTAGTTATCGGTATAAATGATATTCTGAAATAAACTAGAAAAAAAAAGTTATAAACTTTTTTTGATACATAATTCACTTACGTTCCTGTAATCCCCCAATTACCTCAGAAACAAAAGATGCCCTCAGAACAATGAT
Source organism: Maratus speculifer (assembly GCA_964019185.1). Taxonomy (NCBI): domain Eukaryota; kingdom Metazoa; phylum Arthropoda; class Arachnida; order Araneae; family Salticidae; genus Maratus; species Maratus speculifer. The sequence continues at coordinate 108,978,534 of OZ025303.1, read as the reverse complement.
TTGTCCTTTAAGCAGAATAAGAAAAAAAGTTTCTAAGGGTTGGGCACTTTAGGATCAAGGAATAAATTTTATTAGCGTAGACTCCGGAGGGAAAACTATGCGATGTTTATGTATGTAACAATCAGAAGACGGTATAGGATGTAGCCATTAAAGTTTTACAGGTGAAGTCTTAAACTATGAACGAGGGGCCTTAATGCATAAAAAGGGAAGATATTGGGTGCGCCTGATTTGCACTTGCAGAAGCTCAAAGGTTTTTGTCGCGTAATGTATACAAGTAAAAAGCATTTGATCAAAGTGTGGGGAGGGGGGGAGGGGGAGGATATTTGTGGGCTTGGTCAATTGAAGAGAGAGTTCTTGGTCGAAGATTGTAAGTGATAGGGAAAGAAATGTTTTTAAGGTTTGGTTTGGGATAGATAAATTTAAGAAGGGATAGTTGGAGAACTATGAAATTAAAATTTCGAACTATAATGCTAAAAGTTGAAATGTGAAAGTTTATTTTTAATCTGTGTTGGATTCTTCAAAAAGTAATCGCACGTTAGGTTGGACCGAAGAAACGAAAAAAATGTTTTTCAATTGGCAATAGTTGTCAATAACAGTTTTCAACTGGAAAACATGCGAATTCGAGAGACTAAAAATCGTTTAGGAAGGGAAAAAATGGTTTATATCTTTCGGTCGTGCATGCGCTCTTAAATTCGCCAAAATGTTGAAAAATTCACATTATTAAAAATAATAATAATTAGTCTATTTAGCCTTTACTGTAATAGCTAAAATTCTTATGTACTATAATACCAAAATGTAATGCTGATATATTATTTAAAGTGATCAACGTCTTCAGCTCGCATATATGCTGTAAAGGTTGGCAAGAATCACATTTTTACGATAATCCTTCGTCTTACGTAGCTTGCTAAAATTAACAAGTGTAACAGTACAACTTTAGTCCACATGCGCGACTGGAAGGTGTTGATGGATTTAAATAATATTTCAGCATTATGTTTTGTTATTTTAAAACATAAGAATTTCAGCTATTAAATTCGTAAAAAGGCTAATTCAAAAACTTTGTAATAAGGTGAATTTTTCAACATTTTGGAAACTTTACAGTGCATGCGCGACTGGAAGATATAAACCAAATTTATTTATTTTTTTACCCAATTTTTAGTCTCTCGAAATCGAAACTTTTCTTGGTATTGCGAATTGAAAAACAATTTTTGCATTGCTTCTTCCCACCCTATTGCATATATTCCACTTTTTTACATTACGTAAAAATTATCCACACTTTTGAATATAAACGTAATACATCCTTACAAATATTTAAACAAGTTTTAAATTTTCAATCTAGTACAAGAATTCCCCAGACAACACATCTTTTTTCTAAGTTAGATTTTTGTATAATAAATAAATAAATAATAATAATAATAAGCGCTCATCACGCATCAAATAGAAAGTGTTCGATCAAAATTGAAATGAATAATCATAGAAGTAAAAATAAACAGAATGTGCGAGTTATGTTGAAATATAAAAATATGTTACTGAAAGAATAAAAGTCTTATAACGCGCATTAATTATGTTTCATACTCCGTTTTATTCATTTATGTAGCATGAAATCTGCGTATTTGAAAATGTTTTAGTACAATTTACTGCAAGATAAAGATTTAAAAGAAAGGAAATTCATGCGTAAATTGTATATTTGCGAATTTTATCATACTATACAAGCACTAGCCTAGATGGCAATCAAAGCCAATTAAATTAAGTTTAAACTAATTAAGTTTTTTTCCTAATCGATACTTTCGCTCTCTGTTTTACAATATTACAAGTATTTTACTTAAAAAGTACCCCACCAGTGGCCGAGAGGGTCTGACCTCTCAACTGGTAGACGGCAGGTGCTGGGTTCGAACCCAATCGCGGCCGTCGGCCTAACCGTTCGGAGTTTTCGTGGTTTTCTTCGAACCTTGCGTAAATACGGGTTAGGTTCCCTTAGCAAGACCCCCACGAAGGGCATTCCTCCCCCTGGGCCTATATCCCTAGCGCAGATAATCGGCCGTCACAAAAAATACACAAATTTACTTAAAAAGTCCTTTCGGTCAGTGCCGGGAGGAAGAGGTTTTCTTGGTTTTAAATTTTTGCAAGCTTTACTGAAAAATAACTTTACTCAAATTTTAAGGAGTTGAAATTTGACGAACCCGATAACAGAATATTTGTCAATACTGAATTTAAATGAGAATTACGCCAAATTAGTAAGCTATAACCAAGTTGGCATCATTTATGGTTACTTTTCTTGGTCGTCGAATTTGGCGATATATCACCAAGTATCGCCAAGCTTGGCGAGAATTTTAAACATTGGAATATATTATATATATACAATCAATCTCACCCATATCAGTTTATAAATACAAGAGTTACAGCATGGCGAAAATCAAATTGTTTCAAAATGTCAGCGATCCTAGAAATTCAAACTGCTATATCTCAACCATTTTTTAAGATAAAGACAAAAAAAAATGCTTCATAATCCTTGTATTATATATATATAAGACTATATCAGTGAACATTTGGATGGAGGGTGGTTTTGGGGTCTGGGGATCATGATCGGTGAAAATATACCAAAACATTCCGGAAGTGCTTTCCTCCGGACGGCTGCAATGGGTAGCTTTTTACTTTTTGTAATAAAAGCGAAAAAAAAAAAAAGCAAGAGCATTTTCAGATTTGTAGTGATTTTAAGACATCCAGGCTACTAAACTGAGGTACGAGTCTTGAATTAATATTTACGATTCCCGGAGTCTACTCCGAGCATGATCGAATTCCTAACTCTCTGGATACATTAGTCAATGGGATAATAAAATAAGACCGGTCAATTTTCAATTTTCAATAGAAGTTATTCTATTTGACAATATATAGTTGTCCTATACGATTCCTGCACCAGTAACTCTATATATCATATAATGCACAAATAAACTCAATATTTGACATTGATGTATATTTTTCGCATTTCTATTTTCAGTGTGAATCATCGAAGCCCTTCTTCCCGAATCGAAGAAGATGCTGATGACCATTTCGAGGATGCTATACAGCAATTATGTGAAGAGAAAGATCATTCCATTATCTCCACCCCGCAGAAGAAAAGCAATAAGGCAGCTACCGTTGCTCCGAAGCGCAGCAGTAGTCGGTTCTGGCGGATTCTTAAAGTGGCAGTCCCTGTACAAGTTGCTCTAGTGTTGCTCTACTGTTTAGCATGTTACCTGGAACCTAGCTGCTGTAACTCGCTGAACAACTTCAATTTTTCCTTCACACCTCAGTTAAGGTACTTTGGAGGTAGACCACCTGTTTAAGCAACATCAAACACCCCCCCCCTTAATCGGACTACAAACCGTCCTTGCGTGTAAAGTTTACATAGATTGTAATTTTACGAATGTTAAACGCGTTTTCATTTTTTCGCTTTCAGTTGCATTTTTCGTGTTAATAGTTGGCTTTTGTCACAAGAACGACAACAAATCGAAGTGTTCACCTACTGCCTTAAAAGGAGTTACTAATTTATCAAAAAGTTACTTTAAATAATTTTGTGTATAAATTGTATCGATAATAGTATGGTATTTATCATAGGTTCTATTCGATTTATAAAGGAAGATAGTGATTAGATACGAAAATTATTTATGTATTTTTATACGAAGGTACAACGAAACTTTTTGTACCGGATATTTAGATTTTAAAGAACATATTATAAGTATAAGGCTCATTCAATAAATAACCGGAAAATTTGTAAAAAATTCGGAAATCCTACAGTAGCTGAAAAAATTAATATTTGCCCTACACTAAACAAATTTTTCTTTCGAATTGTGTTTTTTTATATCCTTATCTAGGCCTAAATACCATTAAATTTAACATGCAATTGTTTTCCCTTTTCAACAGCAGACATCTGTAATTTCCTAAGGCGAATATTATTATTGCTATATAATGGTACACAGGAACTGCATTTTTTTTTTAAGGTAAAATTTTAATTTATTAATAGCGTAAAGTTTTAGTAATTTTAATTGATTCCTCACCGTGTAGTGTAGCGTTAAAAGTGTAATGATCAATTTAATAGAAGTATATTTAAGATTTTCTGAACAACATTTCCTGGTAGTATGTTATATTTTATATCCATGTTTTTTGATTATTTAATTGAACGAGCCCCGGACTTCATCGAGACCTGAGTAATAAAAATGTGTTAAATTAAAGACATTTTTAATAGCATAAATTATTATACAAAATGGTCTCTATATCAAAAACTTCACATTGTATGTATAGTGATCATTATTTTTCTTTCGAAATTGTTTTTATGAAATTTGATTTTATAAAGTATTTTTTTTAAAACCGCACACAAGTTATTAGAAATTAAAGTTATACTTTGAAAAAGTTAACTTTTTTTTATCGGATTAAGATTTTGCTGTGAGAAATTATGTTAGAATTATGAGCAAGATTACTATTTTTTTCGAAAGTTCCGTCCAAAGCAACATATAATTAGAATATTACGTATTATGTTGATATCGTATTAAAATTACATTTAACCCTTTATGCTCCAAAATTTATTTTAAAGTTTCATAAAAAAATGTAATGTAAAATTTATTTAAAACGTCTAATTATCAAAATAGTGTTTACTTGTCATATAAAATATTTATTTTTCCTACATTCTTCCTGTCAAAATTTAAACCTTATTTCTCTACTTAGTTTTAATATTTCAATGCTTGTAAAATAAAGCACAATATGGGCCCAATGATTTCCTCTAAAATAATCAGACATTGGCACAATATTGGTTTGGTATTGGAGCAATTCCTTTTTTCAGATCATTTGCATCTGTATATAGAGTAGGAATAGAAAATTGTGTAAATACACATAAAAATCAGAATCATGTAAAAAAAAATAATTATTGTTTTTTGTGAATATTTCGCATGAAATCAATTTCGTAAAGTAATTTTTAACCATGGCTACAAGTGAGATCATATAATCATTGTAGAAAGTGAATTATAATAAAATATCTGTTCATAATCATTAGCGCATCATTTATCGTTATAATGTGATATACGTCATTGGATGAGCGTTAAAGTATTACAAGGAATATAAATAGCATTTTGTTTGCTAGTATCAAAATTACTTGTACATTCTATAAACATTGTGTAGAATGCTGTAAAATAATTTAGAAAATGTAGAAGCTTTGACAAATATAATACGTCTTTAATGTCGTATTGCCTCAAAGGGACCTGATTTGGATTTGAATAGCATTTGTAAATGGGATGTGACAATCGATTTTTAGTCTTATTGGACGATCCGAATATATTTTAGATAAGTTTCTGGATATGTTTACCCTGGTGACAATCACTGATAATTAGACCGAAAATTTAAATTTTTACTTTTATACTTTGAAAAAAATTAGATTTACAAAGCAACCTGTGCATATCGATTGTTCTATTGGCAAATGTTCAAGAAAAAAGCTTGAAATTTAAAAAGCAGCATTGTAAAGCTGTTTTAGTGTTACATTATTCTTAAGGTATATGAGTTATTTAGCTATATTTCTGTAACTTAAAGTGTCTCCAGGCCCAATTATTCTTAATTAGTCAAATGGATTTTTCTTCTTTAGTTGTTTGTAACATGGTAAACACCTACCTAGTCTTACAAGCCTAGATATTGATGTTTTTTCACCTATTACAGTACCTTAAACAAAAAGGAGACAAAACTGTAATGTGGGCTAGATCAGAATTTTCCAATTATATAACAGCTCGCAGTAAAGTTAATGGATTGTAATAGCCACCTTATTTAATGACAGAATTTCTGCTATTAAATAAGCCGAAAATTACTATTCGGAAATATTTGTAAGTCTAAGGCGTGGAGTTGTGTATTTGGAAACTCCTAATCGAATCTATAGTACAATATTGTCCTCTTTTTTAAAATTTATCTCCTGTAATGGGTGAAAGAAATAAAGCACTTCAACTAGATAAATATTTTGTAGCAATATGTTTCCAAACTTTTTATTTTTAATATATGAATGAATCTTTTGAAAAGAAAAATTTCTTAGATGTTGTAGATTTTTATGTATCTCAAATCAGATTTTATCACATTTAAACTATAACACTTTATCTGACAAATAGTGTCTAAATAAATTTTATCATTACTATCCTTCTTTTAACTATCAGAAATACTGTTTCATTAAGTAATAACTTATGAAAGACTGAGATTATATGATAATATGTTTTATTCAGTTGTAAAATCTTTTTATTTTTTTTATATGCGTTGTTGCATCTAAAATTAGCTTTGCTTAATTATGACAGTAATTATCGCAATAGCAAATTAGAAAAGGTGCAAAATTATCCATTTTTTATTTATAAATTGTATCTACTGATATCTTCTTGCAACAACTTGTTTAGTTATAAGTTAAATAATTAAATTGTATCCATCTTCTTTAATTCAACTATTATCTGTCACATTTGACTTTCTTGGCATCTGGAGAAATATTTTTTGCTAATTTTTGGCTTTTATTTTCGAATGAATTCTGTTGATATATTATATATGTCGAAATATATTTTTTTAATTCGATTTGAAATATAGTTATTATTAGTAGTACTTTGATTAAAGTAATATACTATTGAATAAGATTTATTAACTTAAAATAATGTTTTTTAATAAAGAAGTAAAAATAAATAAATAAATAAATAAAATTAAAAAAGAGGAATGTTATGATGATTTAAAGACATTTATTTTGATAATAACTGAACTGTATTTGATAGTTACATGTTTTATTTACAAGGTGAACCACTAAACCTGAACTTAGTTTTTCCTTCACGAGAATGAAGACATCGCAAAGAAATTTTTAATCAATTTACTTTGCTTTCTATGAAATGGGATGATCTGGTAATGAATGCTATTCACCATCCGTGTCCAAACAACATTGATTCTACTCTCCATATTTTGAAATATGTCTGACAGTTCGTCTGATACAACTTATCAAATATCTGTGCTGTTAGCTAATCATGTTAAGACGTTATGTTTAAAGTAGAGCCTTCTGTTGAAACTTCTGTTACTATATCTTCGTTGTTAAATTTATAAGTAAATGTCTATATTTATCTAGAATAGAAGGCATTCTAGAATAGAATGCCTTGTATAGTATAAACTAGAATCATACTGAGATATTTTTAACAATATTGGTTTTATCTGACTATGTTTTTCATTCAGTAAAGAAGGCCTTCTTTCGTTTTCTTTTCGTTCCTAAGTGGAATTGTACAAGATTGAATATTCTCTTAAACTTCTCAGAAATAGATTTTCAGTCTGAAATAAATGCTTGAAAATGTACATTTTTAAACTAGTTTTTTTTTTAATATCATCCGTCAAAGTATCATAAATTCTAGGAAACAAAGCATTTTTTTTTCTTTTTTTTAATGCTAGTTATAGCTTGAGAAAAATCCCACATTTTTCTAAAATAGATAATGTGTAATAGAGAAATTGCTTCATTTTCCATAATTGTATCGATGACGATGCAACAATTTTTCACTGTGCACTTCAGAAATCGAATATATTAATTTCCAGGGAGCTTTTCTAATTCCTTCTTGGCATATTGATTTTTTACTTTGAAGAAGTTGGTTTTAAGATTTTTTTACCAGACACAGTTAATACAGAATTATAAAGCACCTTTTAATGGTTGTTTTAAAATCCGATTTAACCGTCGTGGTATAAAATTAATTTTTAATTGATGTCTTTGATGATGACGTGGTTTGAAGTCAGAACTTTAGTTTGACTTTCAAACATTATTTTTCTTAACTTACTCGTTCCAGTGTCAGGTTGTTGGAATTATTGAAGAATCTTTTTTCTGAAATTATTCGATCCAGTGTCATGTTGTTGGAGTTTTGCAGAATCTTTTACTGGAATTATTTGATCTAATGTTAGGTTGTTGGAATTGTTGAAGAATCTTTTTTTCTGGAATTATTTGATCCAGTGTCAGGTTGTTCTAGTTGTTAAAGACTGTTCGACATTCAAAGCTTCAGAATATGAAAAAAGACAATCAGATAACTCTCTCAAGCTGTGAACTTTTGCTATATTTTTCGATTATACGAAATATATAGTGAATCAAATTACCAATTGATAGTTCACTTGTTGATTCAGTACTTGGAATGAAATACGTAACGCGTCGCGTTACTTGAAGTCTCCTAAACAGCACAGTTAGTGAAAAACAATTACTTATGGTTGTTTATGGACGCATTCATTGATCCGTATATTAAACTGTAATATACTTTTCTGAGTTTATATAGCATGAGAAAACATTTCCTAGCAGGCGTTTTTTTATTAGTTGTAGTATTTTTATTTATTACATATTTACTTCTATTTACTTTCAAACTCGTGTTTATTTTTTTTTCAAATGCGTTTAAGAAAATGTTAAATGCATTTCAAGATAATTTGATATTATGTGAACTAATGTTTCGATGAAAGTTGTGACAAAATGCTAATCTTTATTAAATATCGAAAAAGTAAAATGTTATTTGATTTCTAATCATTATACCGGTTTATTATTGTTATTATTATTTCCTTATTAAAATATGATTCTTAATTAAACTAAAGAATAAAAAAATATTGTCTTTGATTTGTATGATATGTAAAAAACACTTGGAGTATCCAGGCATCGAAATACATATTCATTGTAATACATGACTCATTACATGATGATTTTTTAGAGTTCTAGTCATGAACCACGTGTAAAAAACATGGTCATTTTTAAATTCTATATGCATATTGATTTACACTTATCATCATTCCTTTATTTTGCATTAATTTTATGAATGAATGTTTTTATCGTTGGCATTTTTAATGTTTGTTTTTGGGAAATACGTCGCATAAAATGCAGAAAGTTTGCATAGGACGTCACACACATGATACTACTGCTGCCATCTACTGATAAAATAACAAAGTAGAAAATATAATTACAAAGATGTAATTAATATTGGCATAAATTTTGAATATTTTTCTTACTCCCAAAGATTTGATATAAGTCTGGTGTAATGTTCTGTTTTTCTTAAAATATTATTAAGCATTTCAGTTGTGTTTGATCTCATTCGACTGATGATATTTCAAACCTAAAAACTTTCTGCACTTTTGTGAATTTATGTTTCTCTATGGCATTTTTGTTTTCGTTTTAACGTTGAAAATTTTAGTACGGGGTAAGTTTATATGGTGTGAGAAAAGCTTAAATATAAATGTTATGCTTTGTATGTTTGTATGCGACACACATTTTGTACATTTTAAACTGCATATGCTCCATCTGTTTTGTATTAAATGATCTAATAAAATACTTTTTCAGGTATTTTTATTGTCTGTCTTTTTTTTTTTTGGGGGGGGGGGGTGTTAATTATATTTTACTGTAATTTCGTATTCCGGCGCATAATGCACAAGTACGAGATGAGACCATGGGTGCAAGACTTTGTCGTCGAGACACTTTTGGCTTATATTTAATTATACTTTATATAATTAGATAAGAGCACTTTTACAAGCGAAAGCTTTAATTGCTCATTTATTGTAATAAAACAATTTTTAACTATAATACAAGACAAATAGAAATCTTCTACGCCATTTACATTTGGTTATACGCAATATACTAAAATGTTTTCAGTCTTGACTTAGTTGGACTTCTTACACTCATGGTTGAGAATATATTTTCCTACTTTTAGAAACATTTGCCTTATTACACGGACCTCCTTTGCTTTTGTTAAAAAATTTGTGAGATGTATAACATGAAAATATATAAATAAATTTAAAAATTATAACTATAGTACAAACAAAAACAGATAAGCACATACACCTTTGTCAAACACCATTGAGAATTATTTCTGTGATATTTTATTATTCTTAGCTGGTATAACTTGCAAAATAGTGAAAAATGTCATATTCATTGACAATTATAACTACTTTTAGAAATTAATCCTTTAAGGATGAGCGACTGGTATATGTGCTGCATAATATTTTCAGAAATCTTAATTATTCTCTCCAGTAAATTTTGCCTTATTTAAGCCGATCATATTCGCGATTCTATGGATAAATATCTCTGCATTAAAAAACCGGTGATAAAAGATTAAAAATTCTGTAAAAGACTCTCATACCAAAGGGGTTATATGTATTACAATATAACCCCTATAAAGTCAATTTTCTCCAACTGAGCTACCCCTAACGAATCTAGGGGATCAAATTTATCCAGCAAACCCTTATTTATCATACCATCTGATGTCATATATAAATCAGTTCAACAGAAAAAATTGCGTTTTATGGAAAACCAGTAAACGATGCATATGTAATTACACTAGATTAATTTTAACACACTTATTCTAATTTTTAGATAAATCACACGCGTAGTAAATTTCCAACTTAGCAAAAAACGATCTGCCCAAGATTTGAAGAATGGGCCCCTTATCTGAAGCTGTCAATGCTCTGCCAATTGAGTTATCCGGACGAATCTGGTGGATCTAATTCATACAGGAAAACCTTATTTATCGTAGCATCTGGTCTGATATAAAAATCAGTTCAAGAGAAAAAAAATACATTTAATGGAAAGCTAGTAAACGTTGTATATGTAATTAGACTGGATTAATTTTAACAAACTTATTCAAATTGGTTAACAAGTCACACGAGTTTTAAATTTCCAACTGGGTGAAAAATTACCCACACAAGATTTTAACTATGGATTCCTTGGCTGAAGATGTCAATGCTCTGATAACTGAGTTATCCGGACGAATCTGGAGGATCTAATTCACCCAGCATTGAATCAGCACTGGGTGAATTAGATCTTCCATAGGAGCACTGGCAGCTTCAAACAGAAATACCTGGTTTAAATTCTGGCCAGGTCATTTTTCACTTAGTTGAAACTTACAAATCAAATCATTTATTTGTCAATTTGAATAACTGTGCTAAAATTTATATAGCGTAATTAAGTATACATCTTTTACTGGCGTTCCATTATTTGCGATTTATGCTGTTGAACTGATTCTTATATCAGACCAGATTCTTATATCAGATCAATGAGAGCTTGCTGGGTGAATTAGATCCTCCAGATTCATGCGTGATAGTTAGGCTGGCACTTGGCAGAGTATTGGAAACTTCAAGCAAACGATCCCTGGTTCGAATCTTGATTTCGTCGTTTTCCACCTGGTTGGAAATTTACAATTTAAAATCTATAATTATATAGTGTTGTCATTATTTAAATTTCCACTGAGTTTTACTGTATCTTTCAAAACAGGCACTGGAATTTAATTTTGTTTCTCTTCGAATAATTCTCAATTCTACAAATATTAATATTTTAAACTTAATGATCGTAAAAGTAGTGATACACCAGAACCTAAAAAAGATTTCAACAAAATATTAAAAGAAAAATACAAAAAATATTTTAACTGAACATTCAATAAGAATGACAAACGCAAAATTCTTATATTTTAACACATCTTTGGAATATTGTGCCATTTGCATGCATAAATTTAAAAAATAATTCAGCCCAAATCAATTTCGTGTATAATATCTTTCTAACGGGGCATGGTCACATTGTACAAAAAAGCCTCTAATTATATGGTGTTAAATTTGAATTTACACAGAATTTTTAAGTCTCTTTGAAAATAAACAGTAAAAAACAATTTTGTCTATTTTTCAATAATTAAAAAAAGTGCATAATAATCCTATGAGTAAAAATGTATCGAAACCCAAAAAATATTTTAAAGAGAGATATAAAGCCAAATATCAAAAAAAAAATTTATTAACCATTTAAAATTTATGAATTGCACAAAATTCTCTTTGAATCGATCATTTTACGAGTTTGATCATTTTTGTCATTTGAATATACAAAATAAGTTAATAATGCAGCCATGTATAGATTCGTATTCATTCTTTAATAGACGATTGTAAAGAAAAGACTATTGAAGTGAAAAAACTTCTTTAATCTTCTTCTTTAGACTTCTTAATATCTTCAAAATTATTACATTTATTTGAAAAAAAAAAAAAAAAAAAAAAGGCAATGGAAAACCAATTAATTTCGCTTTTCTTGAAATAATTCAAAAAATTCCACATAAATATTCCTGAGTAAAGCATAATAATCATGAAAGTAGTGATGTATTGAACCTAAAAAAGGACTTAAAAAATATATATATCAAAGTCAAACATAAAAAGAGTTTTAAATAAATTTTTTAAATGCATGAAAGGCAGAAAACTTTCGTTTAATTGAAGATTTAACAAATTTCATCACTTAAATTATTATGTCACTTGCAAGCACAAAATAAAGAAATAATGCATCCATATTTACTTTCATATCTTAATCTTTAACAAGCATGTTAATTTTTAAAGTCATTCCCTAATTATATAGGGATAGTATTATTTGAATTTCTACCAAATTATTAAGACTCTTTCAAAAAAGAAACGCAAAAAAAAAAAAAAAAAAAAAAAAAAAAACAATTTTGCTTGTGTTCAATAATTCACTCAATAGTCATATCAATAATCATAAAGAATCTATAATAATTGTAGTTATATTTAAGAACCTTAAAAAAGACTAAAAGTAAAATAACAGAAAAAAATGGTAGGGCACTTGGAGCGCTATTCCAATGGTTCCGGGTTCGATTCCCGTCTTGGACATTTTTCACTCAATTGGTCTACGCTTAGTTAACTATTTGATAATTCAAGTAAAAATATTCAACCGAGAAAATTTTCTCTAAACATTTAAAGCATATGAAAGGCGCAAAATTATCTTTGAATTGATAATTTAACACTTGAATATCATTTGATCTTTTCAAGGTTATGTCATTCGCACGTATAAAATATATAAATAATACAGAAATATTTACATTCGTTTCTCAGTCTTTTACGGATTGAAGCAGTAAAGTCTCTAATTATGTAGTATTGACTTTATTTGAAAATCTTCAAAGTTGTTAAATTTCTAAAAAAAAAAGAAAAAAAAAGGGCAATGGAAAACCAATTAATTTCGCTTTTCTTGAAATTATTCACAAAATTGTCCCATAAATATTGAGTAATGCATAATAATTAGTAGCGATGTATTGCAACTAAAAAAAGGACTTCAAATATATTTATTAAAGTCAAAAATCCAAAAATGTCTTAATTAAATATTTATAATGTATGAAAGACACAAAATTTTCTTTTTATTTATGATTTAACAAATTTCATCATTTAAATATTATTTCACTTGCATGCAAAAAATAAAGAAATGATGCATCCATATTTACTTTAATATCTTAAGCCTTACTAGCATATTAATTTGTTAAAACATTCTCTAATTATATAGGGATGACATTATTTGAATTTACATCAAATATTAAGTATCTTTCAAATTGGACACGGGAAAAAACAATTAATTTTGTTTATGTTGCAACAATTCACCCTATAGTCATATGAATATTCATAAATAATGCATAATAACCGTAGTGATATTTAGGAATCTTAAAAAAAAGACTAAAAGTAAAACGGCAGAAAAAGCTTCAACTAAACATTTAAAGTGCATGAAAGATGCAAAATTATCTTTGAATCGATGATATAACACATTTGAGCAATTCAGTATTGTACACCTGCACACACAAAATAAGAGAACAATGCAGTCATATTTCGTTTACTTTAGCAGAGCAATGGTTTGAATTGCAAATCCAAGTATCTAATTATATAGCGTTGACATTATTTTAATTTCCGCAGAGTTATTAAGTATCTTTCGTAACAGACACCGGGAAAAAGTAATTTACTGTGCTTTTCTTGCAATAATTCATAAAATTCATTACATGCCGTCCTAATGCATTAATGCATAGTACCAGAGATACGTATATAAATAATCCTCTCTTCCATGACTGTGCTTTCTTCATAGATCGTAGTGTGCTGTTCAAGACATACATCAATCCCAATTATTTATTAAAGAGGCTTTCCCCTCTATCTTCAAGATGACATTTCGTAAACCGGCCACACCTTCAGAAAAATCGGTAGTTCCCGAAGAGATTTATTAAACGCTGTCAAAAACAATATCCGAACGAAAAGAAAAAAGCTTGCTTATCCTGAAAGCTTGGGGTTTAAGCCTTTATATTTATGTATCTAAACCTAAACGGCGTTTAAATGCAGTTTAATTTCATGTAATTGACCGTCGTCTGTAGGATGCCAATAGATATGGGCGGAATTGCTTGAGGTGAAACGAATTTGTGCAGTATGTGCTTTCCTTTTTGAGTTTGGCGACTCCTCTTTCATTAGAATTATCTCTTTTAGTGATAAGGATAAGTACAAAAGGTCGATATCTTATCAAGTTACTCAAATTGCAATCATTGCACTTTTAAGGAAATTTAAACTTTCTTATGAAAATAAGAAAGTTCAGTGCTCATTAACTCAACAAAAAGATTTTTCATCACAAAAATCATGTTTCTGATATTACCCTTGAAAAGTGTCGAAACGTGTATTTTAATCTTTAACATGATTCTTTTTTATCGAAATGCCATTGGCGTTTAAGATTAATTTAAGGTAATATTTAAGATAATATTTTTTGTTTAAATTGTATACTTCAAAATCAGAACACACTACAAACCTACCAAAGCTTTTTTTTTTACTTTATCATACATTTTTTATGTAACAGTATCATGAGCAGGCCTTTATCTTTAACCTTTTGCAATCAAGAGGTGATTTTCACTGACCATATCCCGCGTAGATGGGTGCTCCAAATTCTCTGGACACCAGTATTTTAATTTCCTTCGCCTTATCTTATGGACAAATAATTTGTGATAAAATAAGGCGAAATTAGCTATAAGATGTTACTGGTGTCCAAAGTATTTGGTTTCCCGATTTACGAGACACACCTGACAACAATGGTAGTGAGTGAGAGTCTCCTCTCGACTGAAAATGGTTAATAGTGTTTATTAATGATATTCATAAAGCAACCTTTTTTTTTCTATACAAACATAGTAAATTCAAGAGAGCAAAAAGTTCCTATTCAATACATTTGGCACAAAGGCGTCATTTTATTCTCTAATTACGCATTAATAGAAAAAATATGCATAACTGGAGTGTTTTGTATTTTATATTAAATTGTCCTAAAAGTTTCTTCCTCTTTTTTTTCTTTGAAAAAAAAAAATAAACGATGGAAATTTTGATAAAAGCAATATTTTATTGAAGAACGCTTGTACCAATCTGTTGAACAAACCTTCTTCTACCTTTCCGGTAGTTTAATATCTTCTTTCGAAAACGTTTTTGATTTCGTTGCAAAATATTTACCGAGGTGATTTTTTATGTTATTCAAAGAGCTCTTTTTCTTTGGTGAACAGAATTTTTGACAGAAAGAAATAAATAGTAGTAAGACGGAGCAATTGCCAGAGAGTAATTAGGATGAGTCAGAATGTGTCCATCGAATTCAAAGAGTTTGTTTCTGACTGTCAAAGATACATGTGGAATGAAGTTGTCATAATGGAAGATAATGCCTCGTTTGTTCGCTATTTGGGGGTGTTTCATGGCTATTGCTATTTTCAATTTGTCTACACTCCTGGACAAAAGTATAAACTCAGAAAATCTGTAATTTGTTTAGATCATAATATAAATAAACTTAACTTTAAATTAATAAAATAAATATGAATATTTTTAATAAGACATCTAAATTCAATATAACTGATAAATAAAATGAAGCGAATAATTTAAATAAGAAAATACATTACGTAAAAAAATAACATTAGACGAAACCTGGACAAAATTATAAACTCAAAGTTATGAATTTCTCTATTCTGGCATATTTGATATAAATAAATGCACTTTATGATAAGAAACTAATAAATGCAGTCATTATGGATCAATACATGTCAATACATCAATACATATTTTAATTTTTCTCATAAAATAACATTATGTCAAACCTGGACAAAATTATAAACTCAAAGCTGTGAATTTCTATTATAAATAAATGCATTTTGTGATAATAAACTTATAAATAGAGTTATTAGGGATGAATATATTTCAATACATAAATGCATTTTTAAGATTTTCTTTTAAAAAAAAGATGAGTAATATAGTACAGTCTGAGTATAGTACATGTGTAAACTGAAAACATAAAATTATAGAGTTTAAGAAGTGAACGTACTTTTGAATCCTGGTGCAAAGTATTAACACATACATTGAAAAATGTGTTTAATCGCCATTTTTCCGAATGACTTCGAATATGCAATTTTCCAACTACTCCATAGAGTACTGGTTCCGGGCTGAAAATATAGCCACTTTTAAATCATTTGTGTTTTGATATTGACGTCCGTCGCGTTAGACTCTTCGATCCATTGCATCCCAATAATTTTCAATGAAGTTTAGATCAGGGTTGCGGGCTGGCCAATTCAAGACATTTACATGCCAGCGCTGCAGCCACTCTTTTGTATTTTTTGCTGTGTGTATTTCTACATTATCTTGCTGAAATACCCAATTTACTCCAGCGATCAATGGTCCATATGGCAAAAGATTATCTGCCAGCATTAACTCGCAGTCTTCTGCTGTTTGTTTTCCATTAAGAAAAGCCAAAGCAG
Organism: Maratus speculifer; assembly: GCA_964019185.1. Classification (NCBI taxonomy): domain Eukaryota; kingdom Metazoa; phylum Arthropoda; class Arachnida; order Araneae; family Salticidae; genus Maratus; species Maratus speculifer. The sequence continues at coordinate 108,962,029 of OZ025303.1, read as the reverse complement.
TTTTACCATTCTGAAAAGAACCAGCTCACACCATTACAGACCTTTAATAAAATCATGGAGAGAATTGAAAATATGAATAAATGTCGTTTGCCTTAATACAAATGTGAAAAATACTTTCATTGAATTAGTTTCTTATCACAGAACACATTTATTATTTAGATATTAAATACCAGAGTATAGAAATTCATGCCTTGAGTTTATAATTTTGTCCAGGTCTCACATAATGTTATTTTATGGGAAAAATTAAAACATGTATTGATATATTGAAATGTATTCATCCATAATGACTCCATTTATTTGTTTTTTATCATAAAATGAAGTTATTTATATGAAATGTGTCAGAATATTGAAATTCGTAACTTTGAGTTTATATTTTTGTCCAGGACTCACATAATGTTATTTTTTAAAAGTTATGTATTTTCTTATTTAAATTACTTACTCCATTTTATTTATAAGTTATATTAAATTTAGATGTCTTATTATAAATATTAATCATTAATTTATTAATATAAAGCTAAGCTTATTTATATTATGATGTAAACAAACTAAAAAAATTCTGAGTTTATAATTTTGACCAGGAGTGTATTTGCCAGTAGTAATTTTTAGAATCGATGGTCTGGTTAGGTGGAAGTCGTTCGTAGTGAATCTAATTTTGCCAAATAGAGATCAAAACTTTCTTCTGCAACAGTCCCGTTTTAGCGAGAGAAATGGGACCTTTATCTCGACTGGATCAGGATTATTTGCATTTCTGATTGTTATAAAGTATCCAATTTTCGTCTACGGAGACCAATCTTTTCAAAAAAGGATTTTTTGATGCTGAAAATGCGATTAACAAAGTTGCTCGTCAACAGTTCATGGGTAGATCAGCCACTAGCAACTATTTTTATATTTTATTCGCACTAATATTTTAAAAAACACGTTTTGTAGAATTTTTCTCTTGCAAATACTGCCATAGTATCAAAATTTAAGCACAACAGAAATTTTCAAAATAAAATTTTATTAATGAGTAAAAGTTACTTTCCTTTCACATAACGTACAAATTGTAGTTTTAAAAAGATAGTTAACAGATTTATGCTATAAAATTTATCTTAAATAACAAAATTCATCAAAACAACAAAACTGAGTGTGTCAAAAGTTTAAGCACAATAGTTTTTTAGTCTTTAGCAAAACAAGAATAAAAGAAATAGTACTTGATTATTGCTCCTTTCTGCTGAATTATTTTAAATATACGGTCTTCCATCGATAAAATGAGGTTCTGTATTGTTTCTGGTTCAATTTTAAACCAAGAGTTCTCAATGGTATCTTTGAAATCTTTAACAGAAGAATACTGCTTTCCATTTGGATAAACTGTATGAATGAGAATACCCCACATATTTTCTATAGGGTTTTAAACAGGACTAATTGCCGGCCATTTCAAAACAAACAGTTTTTTCGACTTAAGCCACGATGGAGTTGAGTTTGAGGTATGGATGGAAGCATTATCATGTTGAAATAACCATTTTTAACCCCTTAAAACCTCAGTAACAGGAAGAAAATGATTGACAAGTGTCTCTTGGTAGTTTTTAGAGTTTTTATGACCACTGATGAATGATAGAGATGTCTGGCCATTGAAAGAAATAGCCCCCCATACCATTACAGAACCACCATTATGTTGTCGGCTAAATACACTCCTAGGTTCTTTGCGAGGATCATGCTAATAGTACTTAAACCATCAGGGCCATCGAGGTTTCGTTTTTTTCATCACTGAATATGACATTCAGCCACTTTTCATCAAATGACACGTGCTCTTTGGCCCATTGTAATCTAGCTTCTTTATGGTGTCGTTTGAGACATGGCAATCGAGCAATTTTACGGTATTTGATGTATTTGAATTCCAAAACTCTTCTACGAACAGTTTTTTTTAAAATATTTGAACTGCAAATGCATGTTTTATTTGCGAAAGGGGGTAATTACCAGTTGAAGCCAAATTTCTGATGCGGCTATCTTCGCACAAACTAGTCACTCGCTTCCTTCCTGGACGAAATTTTCGTTTGAAATCACTACTACGAGCCAAAATTTGATGACTACCTCGTTTTAATCTTTTTAATGTACTTGAAGTTTCAAAAACAGACTTACATTTTGCTCTCATACTCCAGATTTTTATCACCCCCTCCTCTGAAAATTCTTTCGACTTAGGCATTTTGTACCAACTCAAAAACAAGAACTGACTCGCGTTAAGTTTATGGTTGATACACAACTACATTTATAAAATATGAGATCATCCAATTGCTACACTAAATACTTAATATATTCGTTAAAAATGATCTTCTAATGAAACAAAAGAACGGCAACAAAAAAAAGTTCAGATTATGCTGAAAGATCCAGATTTAAGAGTTATAATTATGTATCTGATTATTAAAGGGCTTTTAAATGCAGTATAAATCACATACATGGAAATGTTCAAATACTATACCATTCTTTCACAAAGGCATCGTTTTATAGCCCAATTATTTCAGTAACAGCAAAAAAATTGCCTAACTGAAGTATTTTCAGATTTTCTATTTTGATCTTTTCTTTTGATAAAGCTTTTCGTTAGTTAGAACGCATTATGTTCATAGATAATACAGTCAGAGCTGTATCCAAATATAGTAGTACGTGCAGTATTGTGTGGACACTAATCAATGGAATACGGATACAGCCCCTCATTTTTTTTAAATTCATTTTGGGAATGTCGAACTTTGATCTTATTCTTTCGCCGATAACTTTCAGAATTTTCAAGCTATGATTTTGAAACTTTAACAAAAGTTGTTCTATACATTTAGATAACACAAAATGCAAATGAATTTTGTTATAGAGTTGACTCATGCGCAGTAAAAATTTATTTTGTAAACCTGCTCATTTTTTATACAATTATTAATATTTTAAAATTTTGATTACAGGGCATTATGTACAATGTCGTTTCTCATATTTTCTGAAAAAAACATTCTCTTTTATTAAAAATTCTGCAAATTCTAAGCAAAAAAAAACTTGACAAAATTTGGGACCGTTTTTATAAAAACCTTAATTTCTCTTCGATGATATATGCTATCTGCATAAAAATGAACACAGTTTATTACCATAAGCCACTTAATCATAATCAGCAGTTTAAATGCTTTTGCTACATTAGTTTTGACAGGGTTATTCAAACGATATTCGTTCTTTTTCAATTTTTTGACGGTCCCCTATTGGATTTTGGAAAAAAAAATTTCTCGAAAATACATGACCTGTACTATTTTGTTTATAGATCTGGAGATTCAGAGTCATTCCTCATGTATATTTCTTGATATTTGACAAAACTTCTGAAATCTCAAATGTCAAGATTTTTTTTGCTGTGACTGTAACTACAACATTTATAAAATCTGAAATTATCCAATTTCAACACTAATTACCTAATATATTCCGTTAAAAATGATTTTCCAATTGAAAAATAAATAAATAAAGCAGTATAATTTTAAGTAATTTACAGTCGTTTGTAGGATGACATTATAGCAATGGGCAAAAATTTTTGAAAGTGATTTTTTTTTAATTTTTATTATTATTTTTTTAAACTGGCGGTTCATTATTCGACAAAATTGAGCTATAAAGATATTCTCTGTTTTTTTTCGAATATCAAAACTTTTTTCCTTTTTTTAACCCAAGTAGCACCAACTTATTCAGAAGAATTCGAGATTTTCAAATTTTTACTCATAATAATTAAGCACTTTCTGACAAAGTTAAATATTATCACAAAGAACTAATAGTGATGCTCTTATCATTTAAGGCACCACCAGTGGCCGAGAGGTTCTGACCTCAAACTGGTAGACGGTAGGTGCTGGGTTCGAACCCAATCGCGACCGTCGGCCTAACCGTTCGGAGTTTTCCGTGGTTTTCTTCGAGCCTTGCGTAAATACGGGTTAGGTTCCCTTAGAAAGACCCCCCACGGAGGGCATCCCACCTCATAGGGCCTATATCCCATAGCGTAGATAATCGGCCGACATACATACTAACAAATAAACAAACAAATATTATCATTTATACTCGAGAATTAAGTCTTTATGTGCTTAAATACAGTCTGCGGAAATTACAAGACATAGTCGAAATTTATATGTATTTTCACAGGATTTGTCGAATATGTAGTATTGTTCTATAAGTTCCATACCATGAGAAACCATATAGATCTTTTAGATAGATCTTTTTTCTCTTGCATGCGTTTTGTTTCCGTTTTCTAAAAGAAATTGTCTTGGAAAAATAAGGATAACAGGTGGAACCCGAGAGTGAGTAACTATTGCTATTAGTGATTGATCGAGATGTAAAAATATTCTGAAAAATACAATTCAGAGTTAAATGCATTAACTAGTCGGATATAGCAATTCCCAAACTTTCTTCTATCTCATACATGTTAACATTTCGAAGTTTGCTCCCACAGTGCTAAAATTAAATGGCAACCTATGCCCATAATGATAATTCTAAAGATATGGAATTCCGTGCATTTGTTCTTGAGATATGACTATCGCTAAAATTGTCTAAATCCTACAAAATTCAGCATAGAAGCGCCACCTGTAAGGATATTGACGCAAAAGTGAAAAAAAGCCATGTCAAAGATTAACTGAATCTGAAATTTGATGAAAATTCGTGCATTAGTTGTTGAGATAGGTTAGTTGTTGAGGCTGTTACAGAAATCATAACAGATGCAGCATAACAACTCCATTTGCGGAGCTATTTACAACAAAATATAAACAACATCAACTCATGTCAAGGACTAATCAAATCTGAAGTTTGATAGAAATTCGTGCATTCGTTCTTGAGGTAGAGCTGTTGAGGAAATCTTTAAAAAATGCAGCATAGAAGCACCACTCATGGAGTGATTTACATCAAAACACAAATAAAGACAATTTATATCAAGAACTAACTTATTCTGAAGTTTGAAAAAAAAATTCTATGGATTAATTCTGAACATAGAGCTATTGCGAAAACTGCACAAAATGCAGCATAGTAGCGTAACTTGTTGAGCGATTTTCACCAAGATTAAAAAAAGTTATTTCATGTCAAAGATTAACCGAATGTGATATTTCCAGAAAGTTCGTCCATTAGTCCTGGAGATTGAGCGATTGTAGAAATCTTAAATAATGCTACATAGCAGAACCACCTATCGAGTGATTTACACTAAAACGTAAACAAACATCAACTCATGTAAAGGTCAAGAAATAACTGAATCTGAAGTTCAATGAAATCCCGTGCATCATTGATACAGCTAATGGGAAAATCGAACAAAAAACAGCTAGGAGCAGCTGTTGAGCAATTTACATCAAAAACTTATGAGCACCAATTTATATCATGGACTACCTGAATATACAATTTTATTAAATTCTAAACATTAGGTTTTGATAGAAAAAAAAATTGTGCCCCGCAAAATTTGTGTCACATACAGAGTCATAGACTCACAGATAAACATTTTGTTAAAATATGTTTCTCTGGTTCTCTCTCCTTAAAACGCGTAAATCCATCAAAAACCGGAATTCAAAATTTTCCACGAATCTAATTTTTTTTTGTAAAGATAAAATTTAAAAAAAATGCATATTTTTTTCTATACATCATTTTTGGTACTACTAGATTATCCCGTCGTCCAAAAAATTATCGCCAAATTATAAGATTAAATGCCAATAATGGATGATCGTGAATGTTACATTCAATGACATTAAATACGATTCACGTGTTTAAAATGTAATTAAGTGATTTTTATCTCGACTTTTAATTTGTATTTTTATTAATATTCTACTAATTATTTGTTTTTTCGTTATTTAAAATAAAAATTATGTCAATTTGTCTAATTTGGCTATTAGTTTGGCGATTTGTATAATTTGTCGAAATTGGTCGACGGGATAACATAGTAGTACCTCATTTTTAAACACGTTTGTTTATTTATTTTTTAATAATAATATTAATTTTAACGTTAATTTATCCTGTTTGTAAGTAAAATATGCTTGTTGAACACAAAAATATTTCGTTGTGAATTGATTACATTGATTTTATCCAGAAAACTTTGTTACACAGGTTGGCATAAATGAATGAGTGTATTTAAGAATTTTATATTTTTTAAGCTGTTACGCATATTAGTAGGGTCTGAAATGTTTTCCAGCTGGATTTTTGTGCCAAGTTTGATATTTTTTGTTTATTTTGTAGCTTTTGACAAGTAGATTTCAAATATCTTAGGTGCCATTTTTTTCTGACACATTTTCGAGGTGATTTTCAAGATGGCGCCCAAGATGGCTGCCATTTACTGACTTCTTTAATATTTGTGTGATATTATTATCCAATATGTCAAATTATATGTTTTTGGGGTCAAGAAATTCAAATCTACAATCCAAATAAGCCTAAATCACGTTATTTATTATTTATTTATAAATTTACTTCAAAATTATTAATATTGCTTGTTTTTTTCTTTTGCTGCATATGTGAAAACTATATGTTTCCTGGAAGATACTAATAAGAGTGACAGTGTTGTGAATACACAATGCATTGTTTAGTGTGCTTGAAAGGTGGATAATTATGTCAAAAACCTGGAACAGACAATCTCGAAAAACTGAAGGAATATGCTGAAAAATTCGCTGTCACAGTTAACTCCACTCTGTTTACGCTGTAAATTCAATTATCTACCGGTAATCAAAACTAGCTTCTCCGAGTGGAAGAGATTCATGTTTGTGTTCCATATCCCCATGCAGTAGGAAAATACATTGATGGTAGGGGCTTTGATCTTATGAGATCAAAGCCACTACCATCAATGTATACTGCAATATCAATGCACTGAAATTTATCTGTACTTTCCTGCAACAATTCTTCAGATTTTTGGAGGTGAAAAATACACTAGAGGCTTGAGTTTCACATAACAGTGTTCTTGATATGCTACGAGCTTCTCTTTGAGGTACTGTCGCATTCTCTAGAGAAAATTTCTCTGCAAGAAAAATGCAATTCACTACCTGAAAAATTGTACAATTGTGAAGTTGAAGCTACAATTTCGTTTGAAGTTATCAAAGCAGTAGATGTAAAAGATTGTCTTCCACATATTAAAGAAAGCAGTGATGACATGGCAAAGTTCCTACTATAGTATATGAACCAATTCGGGTCTTCGCAACGTTTCATCCGTGCCACTCGTCAAGGTGACTGGGCATTTCATGTCGCGTCATTATATAGGAAAAAATCAAATATTATTTTGCTCATGACATTTTTCAGTATACTAGACACTTTACTGTATACATAGCACAGATGAAGGTCCTTAAAACAACATATTTAGAAGTATGGAATTCTCTTAAATCTGGTTGTTTTGCAGTATCCAAATCTAATGTGTCAGTTACGAAGCTATTTTCCGACGAGAACTTGGAACAGAAAATCAAAAAACGGAAGAGCATTGGTGAACTTATATGTTTAACTCAGAATGAAAGTATCCTCGAAAAGTATTTCTTGTGAGTACCAGACGTATTACGTACTGTTTCAAGCTTCTTTAAAAAGAACTGTCCAAATAAAATCTCTAAGCAGCTCAGGAAACACTATCAACTTTAGACCTCCAAGTCACTAAGGATATTTCATAATGCAGCCATCTTCAAGGAGAGTATTCGGAATCATTTTGGAGGAAACCCTTTCCAAGATAATACCACATTAATGAATATTGTGTCACCTATGAAAGTTTTAGCATCTGTGAAGGATGATATTCTGAATTGTGACCAAAAAAGCCAATTGGAATTGAAAGAATTTACAAGAGAGAAACTACGGAGTAAATACGCTAAATTGTAACTTTAGCGTCGAATGAAAAAAATTAAAAACTTTCAATCCTCGTAACAAGAACACTGCGTTTAAGATTGGTAATAAATTGGTTTAAATTCAAGAAGATAGGCAACTTCTTCCTGGTTTTCTGATTGTTATGGAATCCAGACATCAAATGTACACAAACATAAATGCATAAACTACAAGTTATTAGTAACACCAAGATCATTATTTTCTTCTGATAGATATCTTCATATTCCATCTGACTAAAATTCATTTATTGCAGAAACAGAACAATATAATTGTTCTCCCATACTTCAAACAATAGAATATTCAATTGCTTCTCTAATAGAAAAACTGTGTATTATAGTGGGAATTGCAATTGTATTATGAATAAAAAAGATACCTGCCGTGAAAACTTGTGAAGACTTTGCAAATGCTTTTATCGTGATCATTATAAAAATGACAAACAGATACACTGAGGGGAGAATAATATTTGATCAATACCTTGAAAACTCATTGAAGGAATAAACTCGTAAGAAAAGATTAGGGGCAACAGAACCTATAAAATTTACTATTTCAAATAGTACCAATATATCTTTAGTATCATTAAAGACGTTCCTTTCACACAATGAAACAAAATCACAGCTAACCAAATATCTTGGGAATAAGTTACTACAGGTTTTTGCTGTTAGCATCAAGAAAATTGTTGTCGTTTTTGGCAATAAAACATACAGTAATCAAGCAAATGTTTATGATTCAAAATTATGTGATCATACACATGAAGAAGCAGACACCATTATACCTCTTCATGTACTTGATATAGTTAAATATCACGATAATTGTGAGATAGATGTATTTTCACAAGATACAGACATTTTCATACTGCTGATTGACTTGGTTTCAAATCATCTAGTAAACAGTGAAATCAATTTTGTTACTGGTCGAGGCAACAAACAGGAAAATTAATATTAATGAAAGATGTAGAGCAATAGGTGATCATAAAAGCAAAGGTTTACTAGGTTTACATTCATACACTGGTGGAGACTGGGGAGGAAAATTTCTGGGCATTTCAAAACAAAAGTGGATAAAAGTATATATCAGTCTTCCGTGTGATGGTGATATTATAACAGCTTTTCAAGAACTTGGGGAACCTAACGTTGATCCATTATCCAATCTGTCGTTATTTGAAAAATTCACCAACTTGACTTATTTGAGAAATAGTAATTTTTCAAGCATTTCAGAGCTAAGGTGGCACCTTTTCAGAACTAAAAGTTTTGAGGGAGAGAAATTACCACCAACTATTGGAGCACTGAAGCCACATATTCTACGATCCAACTTAATTTGCACCACTGGAAAGGGCTACAAAAATCCCCGACCTATTGTACCCCCACTTATTGGAAATGGTTGGGAAATAGATAGCGAAGGAGAAATTACTCCAGTCAAATCCCTGGAGTTATCTGCGCCTAAAGGCGTTATTGAACTTGTGAAATGCGAGTGTAAAAGAACATGTACAGTTGGGAAATGTTCCTGTTTAAAGAACTCTTTGGATTTGTACTACCCTTTTCAAATGCAGTGACTGCAATAATACAAAGGATTATCAATACCATCCCAGTGATAATAGCGATTCAGAAGAGGATACGTGATATGCCAGTAGTGTATATACATATAAATGCAGTTTTTAATAATTATTTTTAATATTTTCAGTTATTTATGTTGTTTCATTTAAATATTTTGGTTGTGTATAACTGATTAATAAAACTGTAATATATCCGATGTCTTTCATATATTTGTAATTTATTTGCATCTTATCACTTAAAATACTTAAAAAACTCAATTTACTCCTAATTTTGTTTAAAATTTGTATTTCTTGACCCCAAAAACATATAGTTTGACATATTAGTCATTAATATTCAACAAATATTAAAGAAGTCAGTAAATGGCAGCCATCTTGGATGCCACCGTAAAAATAACCCCAAAAACGTGCAAGAAAAAAATGGCACCTAAGATATTTGGAATCTCCATGTCAAAATCTCCAGTATAAGACAAAAATATCAAACTTGGCACGTCAATCCAGCTGGAGCTACATTTTACGACATTTCAAACCCTACTATATCATATTAATTGATAAATGAAAATGAAGAAGAACATTCCCGTTTTTGGTAGCTTTCATTACAAAAAGTAAAAAGCTACCTATTGCAGCCGTCCCGAGAAAAGAATATTTTCACCGATCATGTCCCCCAGACCCTAAAACCACCCTCCGTTCAATTGTTGACACACATACATATACAGGGTGAGTCATAAATATCGAAACAATAGGCTATCTCCTTAAATATTGCCCCTAGACTCATACTTCTAATTGCAAAAATTCATAAAAAAAGATGAAATTTTTGATAGGATAAGTTGCAACTCCATGGGGAATCTATTTAAGAAAGTACTAAAATTAACTTTTTACACGACCCCCGTAGGATAAAAATTCCAATTAGGAAAACTTTTCTTATCCAATCCTGAATAAGACACAAAAAGTTGCATCTTCATATCTTCAAAACTCGTAGAGTCATAGCCGTTTGAAATATTTATCAGGTTTTAAGGGTTTAGACACAAATTGAAAAGACAATCTTATTTTAACAGTTCTAGGAAATATGTAAAAGATCTATCTTTTGAGTTAGAATTTTGACTTTTTCTTTCTTTTTTTGTGATGGTTAGCCATATAATTTGCTAACCCTTAGCAAAAAAAGGCATAGAATTACCATAAAAAAAACACCATAAGTGCAATCATATGGATTTTTGCCTATGGTAAAAGTGATTCTATGGAAAACCATATAATCGTTAAGTGTATGGAAATTCTTATGAAAAACCATATAAACGTTAAGTGTATGGCAATTCTTTATGGTACTATATATTAAAAAATAATAACGATATCAACTTTGGTGGTGCCATCTTTTAGGAATACGGGGAACTAAGCTTACTAATGCACTTCGACCTTGGGACGCAGCGGGATTTGATCCACGGACGGTAGGGGTGGGAGACGAGCGTCCTAACCATTCGGCCATGCGGGGTGATGAGCTGTGCTTATAAAACATTATATGAATAAAGCGTTTCGGTAAATCATCATTATTTGTCGTTCTAAATTAATGGTTGACAAAAAAAGGTAGTTTTAAAGGTTTTTTTTTTTTTTTTTTTTTTTTTTATAAAATGTTTTATAGACATGTATTTATAAGTTAATTTACTATTTTAATGAATGGAGTAAATATCTTAGCAAATATTATTTAGTTATAAAATCCAATTAATTAAATGAAACACTATTTTCTGTTTATTAAAATTAATTTAAAAAAAATAGAAAGTCGATAAGAAATAATATTTAATAAGAATAAGAAATCATTTGATAACTTAGTATATAATATATTTTTAATGATTATATTAATGTATTATATTAATTCCTTACTTACGAGCATTTTTTAATTTTAAAGTAAAAAAACATATATATATTACTATTTTTTAGATAATTTTTACAGAAATTTTGAATCTTTCTTTTAAATTTAAATACCAAAAGGATTAATAGATATATTCAATATTTTTATACATTGTAAAATGATTTTTAATCTTTTCAGTAATTATTAACGTTTAAATAAAATAAAATAAAAACTTTGTTGTTGCATATAAAATGAATATAAATTATTATAAAAACCAAAACTAAAAAATACTACTATTGTCTGACTATTGTCTCTTCGAATTATAATAGAAAACATGATTTAAACATCGTTATATGCATAAGAAAAAATAAAGAAATTTTTAATGCTGTTTTTTTTTAAGAATGTGTTTGTATTTACAGAAGTTTGTAATTTTGAAGTTTGTAATTACAAACTTCTTTAATCGCTGTTAGAATTTTATAGAAAATATGTCATCAAATATATATTTTTGTTAAATCATTTTATTTCTCCCATAGAATTTTTTATTTATAACGCATAGACTCTGCTCACATATATGAAATACATAAGAACAAAATAATAACGCTATTATTTCATATATTATCATAATTTGAGGTCGATAAAAATATCTGTAGATTTTTTGATATTTTTATAGATCGTAAAATAATGTTTAATCATTTTAATAATTTTTAACTTTTAAATAAAATAAAAATCCTTGTTGTTCCATATAAAATGACTTTAAAATTATCAAATAACGTGAATTAATTATAAACCGTTTTTTTTTTGTATTATTAAATTTATTAATATTTAATTAATATATTATAATATATTATATTAATATATATGTATTAATATTATATATTATAATATATATGTATTAATATTTTGTTGTTATTATTTTCAAAAGATATTTCAAAAATTCTTTTGGTGATTCAAATATTTGTAGGTCCTTTTTAAAATAAATTCAAAAAGATTTTCTTTAAATAATTATAGGCTATTTTTGACAATTTGTTTATTTTGAGGGGGTGCGGGACACATTAAAAAATCTTTTATTGAATTAAAATTTCGCAATTTTTTGTGATATTAAACATACCATTTTAAAACAAAATCACATGATAAAACTTCTCTATATTTTTTTAATTTAAAATTTATTAAAAAATGTGGAGGTAAATTAAAAATTATTGCAACTCAATGTAATAATTGTAGAATTTTAGTTTTTTAGAAATTAAATAAACAGAAACACCTACATTTTAATTTTGATTCAGCTTTTTCAAAAATATTAATACAAATTTTATTTAAAGTAAAAGTTTGAAAAAAAAAATACTTTCAAAAATAAATATTTTTTTATCAAATTTGCTGAATCAAATTTAAAGTAAAGCAATTAAAAAAAAGGCGTGTTCTAATTTTAAAGCATTTATGTTTAACGGTTCTTGAGTTATAACAATTTAAATGTGAGAAATTGTGAAAACCCATCTTGAAGAAAAACTCATACAAGAAGTCTTATCCATGACAATCCATGCTTAAAAGCTAGATGCTGAAAACGAAAAAAAAAAAAAAACACATAATATTTCTTTTTCTAAATATGATTTTAAAAAATTGTCGTTATAAGCATAAAAAATCAGATAAATTTTTAATGCAGTATTTTTTATGTGTGTCCCTGACTCCTTTAATCGCTGTTAGAATTTTATAGGAAATATGTCAATTATATATTTTTATTGAATAATTTATTTTCCTCAAGATTTTTTTTTCAACGCATTTACACACTCATATATATGAATTATATAAGAATAAAATAATATGTTATTTTATGTTATATTAATTTGAGATCAAGGGATTTTCATTAGTCTGGTTATAAGTTAACACAAGTTGTTCCTAAATAGATTTTGGTTTAAACTATCTAACCAGTGGCGTTGCTATGATTCTATTTTTTAGAAGTGCATAAGACATACATAAAGATAGTAGAAAGTTTTGAGATGACCACAACCGAGTAATTTTATATTATAGTTACACAAAATCTAATATATTATAAACTTTCAAAAGGCTTTAAGATTTTACCATACACCATGCTTTAAAATACTATACAATTTATGGTGCAAACAATTATGTATTATTTTACTATACATCACGCTATGGAACACCATTGAATGTATGGTAAATTTCATTTCTCTATAGTTTTACCATACACCTAGTTATGGAATACCATATCATGTATGGTGTATATGATTATCCTATAACTTTACCATACACATTTCTCTGGATACCATAAAATGTATGGCATATATCATTATCCTATAACTTTACCATAGACATTGCTCTGCAATACCATAGAGCGATGAATGTTTACCATATGAATACAATATGTTTACATATAATGACATAATTTTTTTATGATTTTTCATATAAAACCATGTGTTTCCATAAAAAATCCTATGCCATTTTTTGCTAAGGGAAGAAAATCACAACCTAAAATTTATCCTAAAATTTGTAAAAATTTCATATGGTTAGCTCTGGTTTAAATGGGATAGTTAAAAATCGCTATTACTCAAAACATTATTTATCCGATTACAGTTTCTTTCCATTTAATTAAAGATGAAAATCTGATTTAGTTTTGCTTCAGGGTTTTTGTTTTTCAGATTTAATTTTAAAACTATTAAAAATAGTTATTGAAAAAATAATATGACTTAAAAAAAATCATATTTTCAAAAGTAAATATTTTTCAATTTTGCCCGAAACAAAACTAATGTAAAATAATTAAAAATGACATGCTTCAAGTTTGTACTTTTTTTTTTTAACAATTCTTAATTTTTAAAAATTAAAGAAAAAAAATAGTCGGGGAAAAAATTCATTATGCAGAAAAACGAAATGTACTGTACCCATCAGTTATTTAAAAGAATGCTTTTCTAAGTTGCAGATTAAGTCTTTTTTAGAAATTTACCTCTCACAATTTCAAGCTTTTTATCATCCTGGAGAGGCTGTTAAGAAATCTGTATTCTGGGCCCAGGCCGGGTCAGGACCGAGACGTTACTTCTTTTTTTTTAAACACTCACCTATTCGGGCCTAATGTATTAGGTAGATTTCTTATGAAATACTACCTATTGCGGTCGCTCCAATGTTGGAGTTTTTGACAAATTTTTGCAGATCTACGCCGATCGTGACCTCTAGACACCAAAACTACCATTAGTAAAAAAGTTTATATATATATATATATATATATATATATATATATATATATATATATATATATATATATATATATATCACTTTCTTATGGTTACGATAACTTCTATAGTTCTGCTCCAATCTCTTCCAAACTGATACATAAAATCAAGGATGATAAAATCTTGGCTAAGTTCAACATGATCACTTCGGGAAATTTTGTGCGAAGTGCCCACTTTAACAACAATTTTTTAGAATATGTTCAGCCTTTATTAAAAAATTGATCAATACGGCACATTATATAGCTCTTAGTTAAGAAAACCTGTCAATTGGATGTGTTTGAGAGCAAGACTGAATTTAAAAATGAGTCAGAAAAAACGCAATTTGTTATTTGAATACTTTCTCAAATTTTCAATCACGACTATTTCGGGAAATTCTGTTCAAAATACTCTTTTTTGAAAGCCTTTTTTGAAATATATTCTGACTTTATCAAAAAACTGATCAATGCGTCACATTATAATCGCGGGCAAAATCGGTCCAAGAGGGTGGAAATAGGGAAGGTTTTTGTGAAAACCGAAAAAACGCCATATCTTCTTAATTAAAATAGATATAGAATCGGTTTAAAGTTTAAATTACTTCTTAAAAATGGGCTAAAATTTTATGTATGACAGATTTTTGATAAATTTAGAAAAGGTCTCAAGAGGCGAAAAAAACAGGGGTTTTGGGAGAAAAAAATTCATAACTTCGTCAGTTCTCAAGATATCAAATCCAACTAAATTTTGTGTAAATGCTCTCAACATTATCTAAAACTTTTTTAGTTGCAAGTTTTTGATAGGACTAGTTCTTACCGATAAAAAAAAATTAAAAACGAAAACAAAAAGGGGGGGGAAAAGACAAAAATCCATAACTTCGTCAACTCTTAAACTATCAAATTTCTTTAAATTTATTTTAAATATTCTCAGTAATATCTACAACATTTGTACTGACAAGTTTTTCATAGGACCAATTCGTATAGCAAAAATAAATTAAACAAAAATAGAAATATCAGAAAAAAACCTCAAATCCAAACTGTTTATATTCGGGCTCATTTTTAAATTATTTTTATTTTTATTTTAAACGCACCCAAATGGCAGATCCTCTTATTTAGGAACTATATAATGTGATGCATTGGTCAGTTTTTTGATAAAGACAGAATATATTTCAAAAAAGTTTGCCAAAAAAGGTATTTTGAACAGAATTTCCCGAAGTGATCGAAAATTTGAGGAAGTATTCAAATAACAAATTGCGTTTTTTCTGACTCATTTTTAAATCCATTTTTGCTGTCAAACGCATCCAGTTTGCAGTTACTCTTATTTAGAAACTATATAATGTGACGCATTGATCAGTTTTTTGATAAAGTCAGAATATATTTCAAAAAAGAGTATTTTGAACAGAATTTCCCGAAATAGTCGTGATTGTAAAATTTGAGAAAGTATTCAAATAACAAATTGCGTTTTTTCTGACTCATTTTTAAATTCAGTTTTGCTTTCAAACACATACAATTGACAGGTTTTCTTATCTAAGAGCTATATAATGTGCCGTATTGATCAATGTTTTAATAAAGGCTGAACATATTTTAAAAAATTGCTGTCAAAGTGGGCACTTCGCACAAAATTTCCCGAAGTGATCATGATTAAGAAAATAAGTTATATTCAAAAAACAAATTTTGTTTTTTCTGACTCCTCTTTACATCCATTTTTGCTTTCAAAATCATTCAAATGGCAGTTTTTTGTTATTTACGAACTATATAATGTACCGCATTAGTCTATTTTTTAATAACGTCATAATATATTGCAAAATATGTTGTCAAAATGGGCATTTGAGCCGAATTTAGCTTAAGATGTTTCTTAGAAAACAAGTTCTTAGAGAAAAATGAAATTAAAAATTTTCAAAAGAGGCTAAATAAAGTTGTTAAACTAGGTTTATCTGTAATGAAATTTTATTTTTTCCTGTTGAAATGAGCACTATTCGAAATTTACCTCAGCTTATAAGCCATGCCGACAGGGATTTTTTTCATACCGGAGGGGACTGCTTTCTTCTTCCTAGGTTTTGCATTGGACAAATTTTCAATCCCGAACTTGAACAATCCGCATTAAAATCACTGTCTCTGACTGACCTAATACGTGCCAGAAATAAGCAAAATTGGTTCAATCAAAATTTTTACAAAACCCACACAGATTTTAAAATCGCTTTTATTAAAAAAAAAAGAAAAAAAAAAGAAAAAAAAAGAAAAAAAAATTTAATTATTTTTTTAAAGAATAGCATATTTAAATGCTAAAAAATAAAACACAATAAAACCAAAGAAAAAAACCTGCCTATGACGGAAATCTGCCTTAAACGGAAAATGCAAATGATCCATGCAAAAAAATACAATAATACCTGAGAAAAAAAACTCCATTTAACCCTCCTAGGAAGGGCATTTGATAATAACGTATTTTTTCTTTGCTATGTGATTCCGTCTTAAAAGGTTTTACTGAATAACATTTTTCAAAGTCTCCAACGCTCGGGATATGGATCAGCGATATGAAAATATAAGTGAAGCAATTACATATAAACAAAGATTCATTAAAAAAAAGTATATCACAGGCTTTGGATCTTTCTTAATAATAAAAAGTATAAATATAAAAAACGAAAAGCTATAATAAGTATTTCTGGTCAGAACTCTTCCATACGAAAGAATTTTTAATCACACCGAAGTAAAAAACTATGTAGAATTTCATGGCTGAGCCGGGCTATGATTTAAACTTTTTTCGAGGCCGGTCTGGGTTATGATTTAAACATTTTTCTATGCCGGGCAGAACTTTTTTCCCCTATGTGTCAATTTGGCACTGGATCTAGATATTTCGATCCATGCAGAACTCTAGTGCTGACGATCAACGTAATTTGAAAACAAGTTTTGATTTAAATCAATACGCTGCTTTATTATGTCCAAATAAGAGGCACTGTCTTAAATCGACATTTAATAACAGATAATTTGTGGATGATCCCTCATTTGCTTTGAAACCGAGTCAAAAACTATTCGATTACAAACAAGGTAAAGTGGTGTAAGTCACGAATTTTGGATTTTAATATGTCTGTTAGGTTTTTAGATACGGAGATGATTTTTTTTTTTTTTTTTGTTGTTGTTCAATTGAAGAATGGATAAGGAATAATTTCCTAATATGGAATTTTGCTCTACGGGGACCGTATAAAAATTTAATTTTCGTATTTTTTCAAATAGACCCCCCATGAAGTCACAAATTTCGCCTTTTTAATGAATTTTTGCAATTGGAAGTGTGGGTCTAGAAGCAATATTTAAGGAGATAG
The DNA here is from genome assembly GCA_964019185.1 of Maratus speculifer. Classification (NCBI taxonomy): domain Eukaryota; kingdom Metazoa; phylum Arthropoda; class Arachnida; order Araneae; family Salticidae; genus Maratus; species Maratus speculifer. Next base: position 108,944,348 of record OZ025303.1, on the reverse strand, counting down.
CCTATTGTTTCGATATTTATAACTCACCCTGTATATATATATTACCATATCTAGAGGGTGATTCTAAATTGTTTTTACAATAACAGAGGGGTGGTAGTACACATCAAGGAAAACAATATTAAATAGGAAACCAAGGGTACCAAACGTTTTCCAAAGGAGATAGCCGCTATTAAAGTTGGACCCAAATTTTCAAATAAACATAAAAAAACGGAAAAATTGATCGATTGATTTGCGGTTTTCACTAAAACTATCCTTTATGTCGGTATTTTGTTAAAAATAAATTATACAGATAAATTTCAACAAATGTCGAAAAAAGGCGCTTTAGACTTTACTGTTACGAACAACTATTTTATGCCGGTATTTTTTGCATCTCATTAAATATTTTCTTAAGCTTAGACTTAAATTTTGAGCTCCAAATCTAAATCAATGAGAGTGGTTAAGTAGCACAAACTGAATTTGGTTCAGAGGGTTTAAATTTCAAATGATTATAAAAAACGGAATAATTTTTCGACTGATTTGCGGTGTTTACTAAAACTATTCTTTGTGTCGTTTTTTTCTTGAAAATAAATTATAAAGATAAATTTCAAAAAATGCCGAAAGAGGGCGCTTTAGACTTTGGAGTTACGAACAACTATTTTTTGCTGTTAATTTTTAAATCTTATTAAATGTTTTCGTAAGCTTAGGCTTAAATTTTGAGCCCGAAATCTGAATAGTTGGGAGTGGTTAAGTAGTACAAACTGAACTGTGTTCAGAGGGTTTAAATTTCAAATGATTATAAAAAACGAAAAAATTGGTCGATTCGTTTGCGGTTTGCGGTAAAACTACTCTTTAAATTAGTATTTTCTTAAAAATAAATTTTGAAGATAAATTTCTCAAAATGCCGATAGAGGGCGCCATAGACTTTGAGTAGAGTACAACTATTTTTAACAGTTATCTTTTTTTTATTTCATTAAATGTTTTTAAATGCTTAGACTTAAATTTTGAACTCAAATTCCGAATCGTTGGAGTGTTTAAGTAGCGCAAAATTGAGCTGTGTTCGAGGTGTTGGGGGGGGGGGGGTAAATTTTAACTCCTGAACACACTTCAGTTTGCGCTCCTTAATCCCTCCCAACGATTCAGAATTTGAACTCAAAATTTAAGTTTAAATCTAAGCTTCCGAAAACTTTTAATAAGCTTTGCAAGCATTTAATTAGACACAAAAAATAACGGTTAAAATTAGTTGTTGGTTACTCAGAAGTTAAAGACGCCCTTTAACGGAATTTTTTGAAATGTATCTTTAAAGTTTATTTTCAAGAAGATAGTGATTTATACCGCAAACGAATTGTGATTTTATTTTAACGAATCGACCAATTTTTCGGTTTTCTATAACTATTTGAAATTTGTGCTTTCCCCCTCCCTACTTGAACATTGTCCAGTTTGCGCTACTTAAGCACTCCCTATTATTTAGATTGTATGCTCAACATTTAAGTTTAAGTCTAAGCTTCCTAAAACATTTAATGAGATAAAAAAATAATAATAACGGCAAAAAATAGTTGTCCGTTACTTTAAAGTCTAAAGCGCCCTCTAACGACATTTTTTAAAAATTTATCTTTATAATTTATTTTCAAGAAAATACCGACATAAAGAATAGTTTTAGTGAAAACCGCAAATCAACCAGGCAAATTTTCCGTTTTTTATAATCATTTGAAATTTGAACCCTCTGAACACAGTTCAGTTTGTGTTACTTAACCAATCCCAACTATTCAGATTTTGAGCTCAAAATTTAAGTTTAAGTCTAAGTTTCCCAAAACATTTAATGAGATGCAAAAAATGATGGCAAAACATGGTTGTTCGTTACGCCACAGTCTCAAGCGCCCTCTATCGGCATTTTTTGAAATTTATTTTTATATTTTATTTTCAATACAGATATAAATAATAGTTTTAGTGAAAACCACAAATCAATCGACCAATTTTTCCGTTTTTTATGATTATTTGAAATTTGGATCCTAAACTTTAATAGCGGCTATCTCCTTCGGAAAATGTTTGGGACCCTTCATTTCCTATTTAATATTGTTTGTCTTGATGTGTACTACCACACTTCTTCTTCTTCTTCCTTTTTTTTTTTTTTTTTGTAAAAACAATTTAGAATCACCGTGTATATATATACATATATATATACATCTGATTTTCGTCATGCTGTAACTATCGTGTTTTTGAACCGATTTGAATGAAACTTGGTATGCACAAAGTACATACAAATGTCTCGACCGAGATCGTTGGCCAGCATCATCCGCCATCTTGTTTCAAAATGGCGGCCATTTAATTTTTTCTAAAAACTTAAAATTTAAAATTAAATGCAAAAAAATTAAAAGTTGAAAAATATTTTTTTTTATGTGTTAGAACTTAAAACAACGATTCCATAACACTTTTCATTTTGTCTATATCTTAAAAAACGATTGAGTTATAGCACTTTGAATTTCTCTGATGGCCGACATTTTGTCACGTGATAACACGCGTATTTATGAATCGATTTGGATGTAACTTGGTGTGTACATAGTACATAATGAGGCTTGGAACGAGTTCGTTAGCCAGTTCCATCAGCCATCTTGTTTCGAAATGGCGGTCATTTGAATTTTTCTTAAAAATTTAAAATTTAAAATTAGGTTGAATAAAGTTAAAAATTGAAAAAGATTTTTCTTTTATGCATTTGACTTTGATACAAAGATTCCAGAGCTTTTTTTGTTTCGTCTGTATCTTAAAAAATGGCTCAGTTATAGCTTTTTAAATTTCTAGTGTTGCTTACATTTTGAAATGACCTGATTTCGTCATGTGATAACACGCGTATTTATAAACCGATTTGGATGAAACTTGGTGCGTACATAGTACATACCGATGTCTAAATCGAATTTTTTAGCCAGTTTCATCAGCCATCTTGTTTCAAAATGGCGGAATATTAATTTAAAAAAAATATTTTAAAATTAGGTGCAAAAAAGTAAGAAATTGAAAAAGATTTTTCTTATGTGTGTTTGACCTTGATACAAAGATTCCAGATCATTTTTTGCTTCATCTATATCTTGAAAAATGGCTGAGTTACAGCATTTCCAATTCCCAGTGTGATTAACATTTTGAAACGGTCTGAAATTTGTCACGTGATAATACGCATATTTATAAACTAATTTGGATATCACTCTGTGTGTACATAGTACGTACCAATGTCTTGACCGAGTTCACTGCCAACCTCATCCGCCATCTTGTTTCAAAATGGTGACCATTTAAGTTTGTCAAAATTCTTTTAAATGTATAATGGTGTACAAGCAAAAAAATAGATATTGAAAAAAGGTTCTTTCTAAGGTATTTATCTTAATAATGAATTCCGGAGTACTTTTTGCTTTATGTTTACCTTGAAAAACGAATGAGATATAACAGTTTAAATTTCTAATGTGGGTGACATTTTTTAAAAAATAAATTTGCCCGTGACAGCACTCGTATATATTAATCGATTTCGATGTGAGTGTGCATGTGCACATGAATTAAAATTTCGACCAAGCTCATTGGTTTGTTTTATCCATCATGTTGCTTTAAAATGACATACACTTCATGATATCCTGGAATTTGGAGCACCTATAAATCGCTTAAAGTAGAACCAGGTTGAATAAAAGATGACTAATTTCTAAAAATTCTTAAATTCAGTATTGACAAAAACTAGTATTCAGTCTTATATAATCAGGTTCCACTAATTTCAACTTCGTATGTTTGAATAATACAATTTAATTTAAAATAATAAATAAATAAGTACATGAAAGCTACCTCTTACTCCCAGTACTGCCGGAAGCACTTTTTTTTCACCTACGAATGTTCGATGTGTTAGTATTTCGTAACCACACACATAATCTGTAATCAGGTTCGTTCCACAGATTTGGCAGCTTTTCATAATCATGGATTATTAATACAGCTCTCACTGATGCATTAAAGCACTAAATGTACACACTGATTCATTAAAACACTTAATTATGCACATCAGAAGTACCACAAAGTGTACAAGATGCATCAGTGCTGCATTACATTGTATGTTTGTTAATGCATCAGTGTTGCATTGAGAATAATTGACTACATAAATCTGCCAAATGTTCGGAACGAATTCGATTACAGATTAACTGCTTCTTGTGTTGCGAAAGATTCATACATCAAACATTAGCAACTGAAAAAAAAAATTAAAATTCCTTATTTTTTCTTTTTTACTTTCTTTCCTTCTTTCTTTTTCTTTTTTCATATATATATCACTTATTTGTAATAATTTTGTAAATATAAATTTTAAAAGTCCGCTCATTCATTTATGTTAAGGTGTCGTCCACAAATGATGTCAAGCGGGGAGAAGAAGGGGTAGAAAGGAATGCGACATTACACATTTTGATTTAAAATAAAAAGAATATTGCCCAGTTAAACTGATGACATTGAGCTCACAGGCTACGCATACTAATTGTACATTACAGCCTTGTATTTTCAAGGGTTAATTCCGTTCGAAAAAAAATTAAGAAGGGGAAACAGCTCTCCCCTTTCTCCTTTTTTATACTTAATCATTGAACCTCCTAAACTATCAAGGACATGCTTTATCATATAAAAAATCTATATCCAAAATTCAGAGGAAATCGGATAATTCTTAATAAAAACCCATTTAGCATTTATATAATTTAAGAGGAGTTATTCCCCTCTTGTATACTTAACTATTAAACTTCCAAAACTATTCAGAGATTTGAACGAAATCTGAAAATTCTGCTTAAAAATCCCATTTATACAAATTAAGGGGAGGGGCAGTAGAACCCCCGTTCCCCCTGTTTATACTTATTCAATAAACACCTAATAACAGCCATGGAATCGCCTCATCAGAATGATCCTATATCTAAATTTTGAACGAAAACTCTTAATTCTGCATGAAAATCCCGTTTATATCAATTAAGGGGAGGGGCATGAGGCCCCCGTTCCCCCTGTTTATACTAAATCAATGAACACCTAATAAAAGTCACGGAATCGCCTCATCAGAATGATCCTATATCTAAATTTTGAACGAAAACTGTTAATTCTGCATGAAAATCCCGTTTATATCAATTAAGGAGAGGGGCATGAGCCCCGTTCCCCCTCTTATACATATCGAATGAACTCCAAAAACTAATCAGAGAAGCGCCTTATCAGAATATACCTATATACAAAATTTCAAGTGGATCCGATATTTTTATCATGAGTTATCGCGTTACGCACGTACGAACGTACAAACGTACATACAGAACGGACGGGCATTCTCTCTCAGCGGGCTATGATAGCCTGTGAGCTAAAAAAGTATTAAAAATTCGCAAATAAAATTTTGAAGTTATTTTGAAATTAAAGTATTTTATGTTCATTAAGTAAAAATAAGATTTAAAGCCAAATACATTAAATTCCATTTTATTACTACTATATTTTATCACTAGTGTATATTAATTATGTTTTTACTGCAAACCTTAATGATATTTCATACAAACTAAGTGCGCAAATAATTTTTATTGTTATTCTCACGAATGTCATTAAAGTACATATTTAAAATTTAAAAATAAAATTTGAAATATGATCTATAACGTAGTGCTTTGTTTCTGAATTACAAGTATATGTTTATGTTATACATAAAGTGACATATGACAAGAGAAAGGGGTAGTGTGGCAGTTTGTAACAAAGGAGGGGAGGAAGGTGGTCAAAAATGTTGAAAATAGTGTCACATCATTTATGGACATCCCCAAACTCTATTTTATAGGATTCTAATCCATTAATTGTTAAAATGTATATTTTTAAAGAATTTTATGTCGCAGCCTACATTAATATTAGCTTTACGACATAACCATGTCAAGTTCTGAGACGACATTAGACAACATTGTTTACGAACCTCCCCCAAAATATATCGTTCATACCTTGTAAAGTAGCTAACCTGCTAACCTTCTGTTCTTTCATTACGTCTTCCCTTGAAGTCAAAGGTTAATAGCGTATAAAGAATTACTTGCCGGATAAAAAAGAACTTTCCGTGTTCGGTACCTCCCCGCTAGAGATAATTACCTTTTTTTGGCATGTTATTAAAACAGGAAATAATCCAAGTATAGATACTTCTATTTGAAAATTAATCCGGCTTATAGAAAACATTCGTTTTCATTCAATTTTGTTTTAACAAGAAAAAAAATTATTAATTGTTAGATGGTCGCTCACCAGATGGCACTATTGTGAGAGATATTAAACAAATTAATCTTATTTCCGGCAAAATTGATTTTGGCTATAAAAAAACACGCAAATAATAGTTAATTGTAATATGATCCTGAATTAGGAAGTTCACATGCCTGCGCTGATGGTCTGTTATTTAGTCAAATAATCGGGGATATTTTTGATCGATAATTAATTGCTTTATTTTAATATTGGTGTTTGTGTTATTTATGACAGCCTATTATCTGCACGAGGGATATAGATCCTAGGGGGAGTGCCCCCGAGGAGAGTTTTCTAAGGAAACCTCATCCGTATTTACGCAAGGTTCGAAGAAATTCATAAAAACTCTGAACGGTTAGGCCGACGGGCGTGATCGGATTTGAACCCAGCATCTCCCGTCTTCCAGCTTCGAGAGCAGAACCTCTCAGTCACTGGTGGGGCCTATTTTAAGACTGAAATCAGGAGAATTTTGATATAAATAAGCTTGTATATACTGAAAGTCGCATAAATTCGTTTACGTTACAAAATGTCTTCTATGACACAAATTTTGTGAACTCTGAAAAAAATGTGTTCTCAAAATTGAGTAAAAAGTACTCAATTTCAAGTACTTCACATAGTCAAAATAGCTCCGATCTAAAAGTTCTCAAAACTGAGAAACGCATGTACTCATTTTTGATTCCATGGTTATGTTTAAATATAAATTACGATTATCTGCCCCCTAAATTTACAAATTAAAGTGAAAATATGATGGTATTTATTTCTTGCCCAAAATTATGAACAATAAACATTTAATCGATTATTTACTAAGAGAAATAGCAAAATTATAAGTAAAATACCAAATCGAACATTTTTATGACAAGAGAATTATTTACAAATATACTTTAAAACTATGTTAAAATACTGTGCGTAATTTAATATTTACATCAATAAGCATCTTGTATGCAGCCATGAATAGCAGCCTGTTACGAAATTGAATTAGTCGTTGGGGGCCACCGTAATACTTACCCATCATATATATGCCTACATAATATATGAAAATAATACATTTGAAAACTATTTATAAAATGGATTGCAATTCCAAAACAAAATATAAACGTGTATTTATATTTTTATTGTGCATAGTAATGCTGTATTAATGAGTTGCTGATGAATCCCTTTCGATAAATTATACAACACGCCTAACAACTCAAGTAGTGCTGAATTGCGAAAAAGAAACATCCTTATAACTCCAAAAATAATAATCTTATTAACTAACAGTTTATTGCGTCGGATTAAGTGTCTCATTACCAATTAAAATATATATTTGAATTGAAATTTGAATGAAATACAGGGTCATGAAAAATCGAAGAAAGTGGAAAACAGGATTACAGATATCTCGGCAACTAATGATTCGATTAACTTTGTTCTTGATGCAAAATTTGTGTTATTTTATTGCCTTTTACAATCACTCCTTAAAATAAAAAAAATCGAAATTTTTTATGTACCTTTCACCAGAACGAATTTTTCGAGAGTCCGAAAAAAATAGTTCCGGATAATCGAGGTTACTGATATTAAATAGGCTTCGTTCCATTCTTACATACTAAGTACATACAAAATTTCAAGTCTCTATCTCAATTCGTTCGGAAGATAGAGCGTTTATAGACAGACAGACAGACGGACGGACGGCAATTTTTTTTTCTAAATATATGTTTTTCGAAATCTTCAGTGTCAAAAACGTGTAAATCCGCGAATTTTTTTTTTTTTTTTCGATTTCCAAAACGATTGCAAGACTTACCCTATACTACGTATGATGGATAAGTAAAAAGCAATGTGTTAATTTTTGATCCAAACGTACTCAATTCGATATGAGTACATCGACTTACTCATTTTTGTGTTCTTCATTTTTTCAGTGAATATTCTATGTAAAGAACAAATGAATGTAATTCAATAAAACTTCATATTCTTCACCCCTGATATAAATTAGATCTGATTACTTTTTTGTATAAGTCGCTCAACAGATATCGCTTTTATGCTGCCTTTTTTACTATTTCTCCAATAGTTCTATCTCAAGAATTAATTTACGGATTTTCATAAAACTTCAGATTCAGTTTGTCCTTAACGTAATATGATGTGATTACTTTCTTGTGTAAAACACACAAAAGGTGGCATTGCTATGCGGCAATATTCATGACTATCGCAATAGCTTTACTTCAAGAGTTGATGCACGATTTTTCATCAAATTTCAGATTCAGTTAGAACTTGGTATAAGTTGTTTTTAATTTAAATTTTGGGGCAAATCACCTAACCGGTGGCGCTGCTATGTTCACTTTTTAAGAAGTATTAATCAGGATGAGATAGAAGAAAGATTTGACATTGTCACATACGACTCGTTTTTTCTCACTCTGCAAAATATCAAACATATTCAGAATTTTTATGGTGAAAAGTGCATTTTAATACAACACTGTTATTTTTTTTATGATTTTTAAAAAAGTAAACCAACTTATAAGACTATTTAAATTTTTATATATCTTTCATTTTCTACAAAAAAAAAAAAATAAACATTTGACTAATTTTATGTCAAAAACAACATTTGTAAATTTTTAAAATGTGAACCTATTGGTATTTTTAAACTTTTTTTTTCTGCACCAAAAGTCTGTTACACATTGACAACTTTTATGGTGAAAATTATTGCTTCCTATATTATATATTTATACGAATATACATGTAATACCAAATATACTAGGTACAGATTTCAAATCGTATCATATGGTTAAAGCGATTATACGTATCATACGAAACATCATATCGATAATTAAATTTTAATGGCCAAATGGTGTGTCGTTTATAATCCAATTTTTATTTCTGAATTGAATGACACCATCCAAAAGTTGATAGGTCATTATTTATAAAAATATAACAGATTTTTATGAATAGAAAGACGTGAATGGGTTTTTGAAAATCATGAAAATATTAATTTTGATAACGTTCATGACAATGAAGAAGACTCAGATAACCCTGATTTTGATTATCGCTATTTCAGGACATTTAATAAACTTGGTATTATTTAATTAGACATTAAGAACATGTTTTGAACGTAAAATAAATGTAACAAAGCTGTGCTCAATAATAAAGTAAAATTTTCCACTTTGTATTGATAAAACTTTCTGTAACTTTGTAAACAAAGATCGCATCAAATTGTTGATGGTGCACTCAAATCCGAATTAAAATGCACATGTAAACGATATTCCAATTGACCTATAAAAAACAGTTAAATCTCTCTTCGTGCATATAGTTAAAATATCCACCCCTTCTTTTGCCCTCAAAATATGATAAAACAACTTATTTTTTGGGGGGAACACATTGGATCTTCATTCCCAAAGGAAAGCCAAAACGAAGTTTTAGTGAATGACCATCAGCTGCTTCTGAAAAACTCTATTTTACTAGTAAGGGGAACTGGGGCACATTGATACATCCCCTCTACTGCTCACAGGGTCATTATAGGAAGTTTCACGATAGCTCCAAAAGATGATGCTAGTGTACTGAACTACATACAGAACGTCTTGGGATGATTCAGTAGTTTGATGAAATGGGGCGGGAGATTTATTTTTTTATAGGTCAAAAGTAAATTTTAGTTGTACAATTGCAATGGTATTATACAACTGTTCCAGTATTTTCAGCCCAAAAGAATGTTCTCCCTGGTAATTAAAGCTAATTTTTATCAGTTCCTCATTCTTTATTGTTAGGTAAATTATGAAGTGTTGTATTTGAGACTCATATTATTCAAAGTAGCTGCATGGGACACATTGATACAGTCTATGTCGGGGTACATTGATACGTATCAGTGTGCTTCATGATAGCTACAAAAAACCTAAATCTTTTTCTTGTTTATTTTTTATTACCTTATATTATTTTTTTACCATACACTCTTTATCCAACCATTTCCCGCAAAAAATTTCTTATATTAGTTTTTATTGAAGTCCAATTAAAAAAAAAAAAATTTAATATTTTTGCAAACAGAAGACGTACGAAATTGCCTGACAGCTAGAGGTAGTAGAACTAACAAAAGAAAAGGAAGGCAGCATGGCAAATCTCGAATTTCTATCGATTCTTCAGAGAAAAAAGTATTTTCGACATGAGAAATGTTAAATAATAATAAAAAAAAATAAAGCTGCAGCACAGCAAAGGATAATTTTATTAAAAACAGAATTTTTAATATAATTATCCTTTATTTTATGTTTATAAACCGATTTATATATATATATATATATAAAATAAAAAAAAAACTGGTAATTTTTTTATTTTTTTTAAGAAAGAAGATAATGCAGGGGATGAAATTCCAGATATGACAAAGTTACCACTGCTAACAATCAGACAAGGAATAGTCAAAACATCAAGTCATTATACATTTAATTTTGATTGTTTTAATATTGCTTAGAAATAAATTGTGGGTGATTTGAATTTCTATAAATAAATATAAAATGATTTGCTAACCCATTTTCTATGAAAAATATACATTAGAGTTATTTTGTCTCCATTTTTTTTTCAAACGTATCAAAGTGCCCCATGGGGTGTATCAATCTGCCCCGAGGATGAGGCACATTGATACAAATGACATTTTTAGATTTTTTAAAAATTACATACAAAAATACTATATAGAACAACGATTTTACATTTTAATAACACACTACACAAGTTTTGCTGACACCACATGGAAAAATAACTTGAAATTTCTATTTTCTGGACACCAACCATATTCTTAGAAAATAACCTTATCAATGTGCCCCAGTTTCCCCTACTAGATTTCTACAATGTGGAACACATTGTGAAATGTTGCTCTATAAAATTGCTGTAACGTTACATCATAATAACGTTAATTCTGATACTTCCACATTGTTATGGTGTAATATTGTACCAGTTATAGCAGCGAACTTGCTACATAAAACTGCTGCAGCATATGCTACCACCAATTTTACGGAGTAGCATTCTACAATTTTTTTCAGAGTAATGTAATTCAATATTTAATAGAATTCGTGCGAGTTTTTCGCAAATTAATACATACATCTTTCTTTCTTTCTTTTTCTTTTTTTTTCTTTTTAGAAATTATACTTTTTATGAATTTTCCCGAATTTATCCCATTATACAAGAAATTATCAAATAATTTTAAAGCTTTTTGCATCAATAAGATTATTTTTTTTTCTCTGAAAAATACCTTTATTCTACAGTCACGAATGCAAATTCATTGTAATTACAGTAATACAAGATATCATCTAACATCTAAACCTCAGCATCAAAATTAATTCTTCACCTTTGCTAATGGCAGGACTTGGCCACTCCCTACTATTGTTGTGCGTTCAGCAGTGTCGATCATAAACCCCTGAAGATCTTCTTTTGTGTTATAATGTATCAACAAAAATAGAGCGATTTCTATTTTTTTTCCTTTTCTTTTAATCTCCTAAGGATACAATTCTTCAAGTTTTTTTGGCAATTAACGCTGTAATAAAGATTTCGTCTTTTTACATTAAAGGGGGTGCCCAGCGGTCGTCCAGAGAGCCTTTGGTCACGATCGGTTTTTTGAGAAACGGAACCAAAGCACGCTAAGTCCCCTCTAGCAGTTTTTTAATACATCTGCACGCTTATGGTAGACTTTAGAGCAAGCATTGTTTGAAATATGCCATTAATAACGTGGAAAATAATTAAATGCGCACGTTATACATAAATCTGAAAAATTGCAGCAGTGTTTTCTTCGTTTGCGATTCATTGTTTTTAATTTACTTTGTTTTCATTTTCTTTGAGAGAAGCATTTTTAGATACATAAAAAGTTTTTTTTATGCACAAGAAGTTGTCATGAATAATATTATTTATGTTCTTTGTTTTCAAAGTAATGATACATAGTAATGATATTTTTGTGGCTTGATGTTATAATTATTAACTTTCTTTTATGCACAAGAAGTTGTCATGAAAAGTATTATTTATATTCTTTGTCTTCAAAGTAATGATACATAATAGTGATAATTTTGTGGCTTAATGTTATAATTATTATGTTCATGCTTCATATGTATTCTGATGTGTTTATTAACGCGCTCTATAAACGCTATTATCACTTTACGTGTTAATTTATAAATGCCAGTGATAAAGACTGTATATCCAAGATGATGTTGCTGTGCAGGATTGCCACTGGTCACCATTATTTATTAATTTCTCTATCGTTATTTCTGGACAAAAGTAACATACCTTAGTATTTGTCTCAGTATTAGTCTAATGTATACTGTAAAAAAAATTTCAAGAGGTTACTAAAAATTTTTTAGTAAATTTGTATTCCACAGAATTTTTTAGTAACCATTACAAGCATTTTTTTTGCAAGTGAAACAGACATTTCTTTTGTAAACTGAACAAAAGAATTTTTTGTATAACTAACTTAAAGCTTTTTAGTATGAGCCACCAAGCAAATTTTAGTAATAGCTCCAAAATTATTTTTAGTTAATTAAAAAATATATTTAGACTTCTGAAGCGGAAGATTTTCGGCGAAACCACAATAGATGGCAGCACCAAACTTTGCTACCTGCTCTATTTTGACATGTTTCTAAAGGGGAGGGAAAGTCCACAGATCATTACCCACGGTAATTGCTACGACAGGATTTTCATAATCCCTTTATTTAACGAGCATTGACATTGCATACATTCGTTGCAGTCCAGCATCGAATCCGAGTACTTTCAGCCTGGAGTTCGGTGCTAAGACCACTATGCTATCACGGCCACACCAAGTGAGTTTTAGTAATAGCTATTAAAAATTTAAAACTATTAACTCAATTCGTTGCTAGCTTTTTTTCTAGTAATTCTTACAGATTTCTTGTAACCGAGTAAGATTACTAAAAATTTTTTAGTAATTACAAGGATCACTAAAATTTTTTTAGTAGATCGACCCTTTTTTTTACAGTGTACCCGAAGTACTTGATCGATTGTTTAAATTTTTAGAAGGATGGATTAAATAACGTTCAAAAATTTTAAAAAGGCAAAAACAGTTTTTTTTTAATCAAAAATACTCTTTTATAAGCATTCAATGTTTACCTTAACCCGGCCTGATGAACGCCGTGAAATGTAGCACCACAACGGGCATGGCACATCCCAAACATATTAAATGGCATAAATAAGGAAAAAATCTTTAAAATTCGATCTGTCAATGTAATTTATGATAATTACTCTTTATAAAACAAATGGTAACTTAAATGACATGATGAAATGATAACTTAACTTACATAACGTCATTAATTTTGAAAATTAATAAAAAATAATTAAAAAGTTCTAACCCTTATTTTCCTTATTTAAAAAGCTTAATTTTTCCCATGTAACACACACACACGCACACACATATATATATATATATATATATATATATATATATATACATATATATATATATATATATATAATTTTTATTATAATAAAATTATACATTATTGTAAATAAAAAATACTGAGATTTTTTATGAATTTTCATAGAAATTGAAATTATATAGATCAGAAACTTTAGATTTTTTGAGTGTCTCCACACTTAAAATCATTCTATATAAGACTAAAAAAAGAGTTTGAACTCTCTGTTTTCATACTCTACGCACGGAAGACAGCCTGAACACAGGTATTGATGGACCTGACCACTTTGGTTTATAAGGAAAGACAGCTGATAAATATTTCCAGGCATGGGACATCAAAACAACTCGCACCCGTCAAGGTTAAAAAAATAATACCGAATTCCGGGATTGTAACTCATAAAGTAACAAGACACCAATAGTGACCGAGAGGTTCTGACCTCTAAACTGGTAGACGGTAGGTGTTGGGTTCGAACCCAATCGCGACCGTCGGCTTAACCGTTCGAAGTTTTCCGTGGCTTTCTTTGAACCCTGGATTTCCTTATGTAAATACGGGTTATGTTCCTTTAGAAAGTTTCCTACTCTCAAATTCCGCTACGTTCCGGCCTATTGTGAAAAATAGTTCGCAGTATATTTTCATGCTATTGTTACTATTTTATATGTATTGAAACATGTGTATATAATTGAGGTGCACTAGAAACCCTTTGCTGCAGAACATGATGTGCAATCCTTCATTTACATTGATGCACTAAAGTATTTGGTTGTCCCAAGTACAAATTGTTTTTTTAATTTGGACGTTAACCTGGTGACAAATTTCGCACGTTTTTAAATTATGTTATGCATTCTTGTAAAGGAATTAGTACATTTACATAATAGCTTAACAAACTCATACAATAATCCAAGATACTGGCATAAACAACAAACTGTCGTAATTAAATAAAATTAGCTCAGTATTTCGGATATTATTGCGATAACAATATTTACATTACACATGTACTTATTTATCCATATATATATATATATAGAAACCAAGTAATTGCAGTAGGCCGATTTCTAAAGGAATTAACTTAAAATAGAAATCAAACAGAAGTAATGATTTTAAAAATAAAACATATGAGCACATAAAAAATTTATTTAGATGTTTGCAAGTATTATGTATGTGCATGTTACACAAAATTACATATTTTAGTGTATTTTTTTATATAAATTTATACCATTTTTTTCTGTGAGAATTTCATATTTTGGATTGGTTTGTAAATCGAAAATGTACTGACTTTAAAATATTTATACCTAATCCCATTATAAGATGTTATTATCTGCTTCTTACGCAACAGTTTACCTTTTCTTTGAAACTGGGAAACATCTACAGTGGATATTAAACTCGTCGCCTGATAATATTTTGCACAGATAACAAATGTACGAAAGGACTGATTTAGCTTGAACTTTGAAACAAGTACGATAGATAACTAAATATCACGTAGGATTGCGCGGGTAGTTTGAAATGAAGAAGTCTAAAAGTTGAGATAACGTGTGCTAAACTCTTTGATTAGTAGTTTAAAAGTGCTTCAGAAATTACAGTACTGCATTAGACATTTTCAACCGTTATTTTGGAGATAAAATAGGTAAGTTTATTAACCAAAATGTAAATTTATTTAACCTTAAGTGGATGATTCTTTTATTTTCTTCAGAAAAAATTATATGCTTGTCTATTTTTGTTAATTATCCACTAAAAAAATAATGAAAAAAATTTGTTTTTTGTTAGACATAATATATAGAGGTCTGCACGTGCCGAAAAACATAGGCCTGGAACCGGCCTGACCCATAAAACCTTAAGTGTATGATTTTTTATTATTATTCAGAAAATATTATATGTTTGTCTATTTTCGTTAATTATCCACTAGAAAATAATGACAAATATTTTTTGTTTTTTGTTAGACATAATATATAGAGGTCTGCACTGGCCAAAATTTTCAGGCCTAGAACCGGCTTGATACATAAAAAAAAAATTCATCCCGACCCGACCCGATACAAAATTTAAAAGTTTGGTCCTAGTCCTATAACCCAGAAAAAAAAATTAAAAGGCCCTGTTTGTATGGATTTCTACAAAACATTGATTTTTACATTGATTTGGTCATAAATTTGTCTCATACGATGATTTCCGACCAAAAATGTTTATCTTACCTTTTTTTCATATTTATAATCTTCATTGTTATAGAAGTGCCACAGGCTGCGATATTTATTTTATTAAAATGAATCTCTATCTTTAGCATGTATTTTTTTTATTAACATTAACACTGTTAATATATATTTCATGTATTAAAGTGCTAAAAATCTGAAAAATGCTATTAAATAAAATCTTCTAAGACGGAATTGCATTAAACAGAAGAAAAAAATGCTTTACAGACAAGTTCTTTTCTTAGCAAATATAAATGTATTATATATTTTTTCTTTCATATTAGTATATTAATTTTGCATGAAAAATGCAACGCATTTTTCAGTTTAAAACAGAATTCTGTTATAGGGATGTTATTTTTCCCACTTTGTACTATATTTTAAGGGGACGGTGGACGTTATTATTTTTTTTATTTAATTTTTTTTTTTAATTTTCATCATAGCAATATGAAATTTTACGCATATATACATTTCACCAAAAGCATATAGAGCACCTTCAAAAAAATTTCCTATCTAATTAATATTTTTAAATGTTTAATATATTTTTTAATTTTTAAAAAGAAATTTTAAAATGCTCTTCGTGTCTTAATTTCTGAAATATTTTCTTGCTTTTTATCACTGAAAACTTTTTTATAAACAAATTTGTGTAAGATTTTTTTAATCTCTTAAATAGGTAATATTTTACAGATTTTCTTTATAAATTCTACATCGATTTTCATCAAAATTTTGGCTTTTATTGAGTAAAAAATCAAATTTGATTATTTTAATAAAGACGAATTTTAAAAAGCTTACACAATTTCTTTCTAAACAATATCAGGATACTTCCTTATCAATTTCATAAATATTGATCAAAAATTACGTCGCAAGAAGCATTTTAAAAGTCTAAAAAAGCTGAAAAATTAGTTTCGAGACAAACAGATTAAAAGTATATAAATACACTAACCTTTATTATTTACTTCTTAAAACCTCCATAAATGGAATAATAAATTATTTAATATTTTAATAATAAATTATTTAATATTTTAATCATTTAATAAGAAAAAACTGTTTTGGTACTATTATACCACAGAAATCGATCTTCTTTGTGACGATTTTGCTGTAGACGATTTTGCTCAAATAAAGGTCCTCTGTTCCTTTAATTGTGCTATACTTTAATAAGCTTGAAAATATACTGTTGTTTTAAAAGAATAAATTTTGATGTCATGGGGATCCAGGACACATCGTAAAATAATTTCTATTTATTGAGTTAAAATTTTTAAATTTTGTGTGATGGTTAATCATATTATTAGAAAACAGAATCACATGATAAAATATATCAAAATCTTTTTTTTAATTTATTTAAAAATTATAATTTATTAAATAAGCATGGTAAATTAGAATCACTATAACTTAAAAAAAAAATTAATTTTTTTTCATATAAATAAACATAAGTTTTAATTTTGATTCAGCAGTTTTAAACATATTAGTTAAAATAAAAATTCAAAATATTTAAATTAAAAATTAAAAAAAGTTTTTTAAAATAAATACTTTTTTAAAAATTTTGTTGAATCACAATTAAAGCAAAACAACTGAAAAGGAAACGTTGTGAGTTTGAACCATTTATTGTAAGGTGTTTTTTGAGTTATGGCAATTTAAGTAGGAGAAATTACTACACTTTTTACACTTTTATTACACGTTTCTGTTTTTTCTGAAACGGTCGTTAAATTTAGTTTAAAAACCTGTACGATATAAGCTAAAAAAATGCAAGATTTTTTTAAACTTTTTATTAAAATTGCTATAGTTCTACGAATATACGCGCTGTTATTACATACATTAAGTAAACATGCTGTACAGTACTCATAAATTTGTATTCTGGAGCGATGAATCATCTCGTATATTTTACCTTACAGGGTGATTCCAAATATTGTTAGTTTTCTTTGATTTGTTGTTGCCTCCTAATTGTTCTCTTTATCAAAGAAACGTTGATAAATAAAGTCAAACATATTCTTTATAATCCTTAAGTTCCTGAAAAATCTCACAAAATTTTTAAGCTATTGCATAGCTTTTATCGCGGGCTTTGAGGGCGGCGACCGAATCCAAAAATTCCGTAACGAGGAAAATCCTAACACATCCGTAACGAAAAAAACCTAACACTCGGCTAACGTCATTTCAGCTCGGCAGAATTCGACATGGTATCATTCGGTAGACTTCGGCAGACATTGACGCGGTATTTTTCAGATATTCAGAAGATATCAAGTCTCAAACTTATATTTCTCATTTCAGTTACTATAAATCTATAGTTTTAATAATAAAAATTCCTGATAGAATGTGTATAGAAAAGAATCGTCTTAAGATAAAACAAGGTAGGATAATGTAGTTTTTGGTGATTGGAGACCCCCCCACGGTGAGGATCGAAAAATTTAAAATGCTTATAACTGGCGATGTACTTTTCGTAGTGCGGCCAAATTTTGTTTGGTAATTTACTATGAGACAGTGTTGCTTTTGGTGACAGGATACCCCCCACGGTGAGAGTTGAAAAATTTAAAATGCTTATAACTCGCGATCTAATTTTCGTAGTGCGGCCAAATTTTGTTTGGTAATTTACTATGAGACAGTGTTACTTTTGGTGACAGGAGACCCCCCATGGTGATGGTTGAAAAATTTAAAATGCTTATAACTCGCGATCTAATTTTCGTAGCGCGGCCAAATTTTGATTAGTAATTTATCATGAAACAGTGTTAATTTTTGGTGGCAGCAGACCCCCCCCCCCACGTTGAGGGTCGAAAAAGTTAAAATGCTTGTAACTCGCAATCTAATTTTCGTAGCGCGGCCAAAATTTGTTTGATGATTTATTATGAGACAGTGTTATTTTTTGGTGACAGGAGACCCCCCACGGTGAGGGTCGAAAAATTTAAAATGCTTATAACTGGCGATCTACTTTTCGTAGAGCGGCCATATTTTGTTTGGTAATTTACTATGAGACAGTGTTACTCTTGGTGACAGGAGACCCCCCATGGTGAGGGTCGGAAAATTTAAAATGCTTATAACTCGCGATCTAATTTCGTAGCGCGGCCAAATTTTGTTTGGAAATTTATTATGAGGCAGTGTTACTTTTGGTGACAGGAGATCCCCTATGGTGAGGGTCGAAAAATTTAAAATGCTTATAACTCGCGATCTAATTTTCGTAGTGCGGCCAAATTTTGTTTGGTAATTTATTACGAGGCAGTGTTACTTTTGGTGACAGGAGATCCCCTATGGTGAGGGTCGAAAAATTTAAAATGCTTATAACTCGCGATCTAATTTTCGTAGTGCGGCCAAATTTTGTTTGGTAATTTATTATGAGACAGTGTTACTTTTGGTGACAGGAGACCCCCACGGTGAGGGTCGAAAAATTTAAAATGCTTATAACTCGCGATCTAATTTTCGTAGTGCGGCCAAATCTTGTTTGGTAATTTACTATGAGACAGTGTTACTTTTGGTGACAGGAGACCCTCATGGTGAGGGTCGAAAAATTTAAAATGCTTATAACTCGCGATCTAATTTTCGTTGCGCGGCCAAATTTTGTTTGGAAATTTATTACGAGACAGTGTTACTTTTGGTGACAGGAGACCCCCCCACGGTGAGGGTCGAAAAATTTAAAATGCTTATAAGTCGCGATCTAATTTTCGTAGTGCGGCCAAATTTTGCTTGGTAATTTTCTATGAGACAGTGTTACTTATGGTGACAGCAGACACCCCCCCCCCCCACGTTGAGGGTCTAAAAAGTTAAAATGCTTATAACTCGCGATCTAATTTTCGTAGCGCGGCCAAAATTTGTTTGATGATTTATTATGAGACAGTGTTACTTTTGGTGACAGGAGATCCCCTATAGTGAGGCTCGAAAAATTTAAAATGCTTATAACTCGCGATCTAACTTTCGTAGCGCGGTCAAAATTTGTTTCATGATTTATTATGAGACAGTGTTAATTTTTGGTGACAGGAGACCCCCCATGGTGAGGGTCGAAAAATTTAAAATGCTTATAACTCGCGATCTACTTTTCGTAGCGCGGCCAAATTTTGTTTGGAAATTTATTACGAGACAGTGTTACTTTTGGTGACAGGAGACCCCCCACGGTGAGGGTCGAAAAATTTAAAATGCTTATAACTCGCGATCTAATTTTCTTAGTGCGGCCAAATTTTGTTTGGTAATTTACTATGAGACAGTGTTACTTTCGGTGACAGGAGACCCCCCCCATGGTGAGGGCCGAAAAATTTAAAATGCTTATAATTCGCGATCTAATTTTCGTAGCGCGGCCAAATTTTTTTTGGTAATTTATTATGAGACAGTGTTAATTTTTGGTGACAGCAGACCCCCCCCCCTCCCACATTGAGGGTCGAAAAAGTTAAAATGCTTTATAACTCGCGATCTAATTTTCGTAGTGCGGCCGGGCCCCACCAGTGGCCGAGAGGGTCTGACCTCTCAACTGGTAGACGGAAGGTGCTGGGTTCGAACCCAATCGCGGCCGTCGGCCTAACCGTTCGGAGTTTTCGTGGTTTTCTTCGAACCTTGAGTAAATACGGGTTAGGTTCCCTTAGAAAGACCCCCACGAAGGGCATCCCTCCCCATAGGGCCTATATCCCATAGCGCAGATAATCGGCCGACACAAAATACAACACAAAATACAACGTAGTGCGGCCAAATTTTGTTTGGTAATTTATTATGAGACAGTGTTACTTTTGGTGACAGGAGACCCTCCCACGGTGATGGTCGAAAAATTTAAAATGCTTATAGTTCGCGATCTAATTTTCGTAGCGCGGCCAAATTTTTTTTGGTAATTTATTATGAGAGAGTGTTAATTTTTGGTGACAGGAGACCCCCCCCCCACGTTGAGGGTCGAAAAACTTAAAATGTTTTTAACTCGCGATCAATTTTCGTAGCGCGGCCAAATTTTGTTTGGTAATTTATTATGAGACAGTGTTAATTTTTGGAGACAGGAGATCCCCCTTGGTGAGGGTCGAAAAATTTAAAATGCTTATAACTCGCGTTCTAATTTGCGTAGTGCGGCCAAATTTTGTTTGGTAATTTATTATGAGACAGTGCGCGAGACCGCGGTATTTTGGTGACAAAAGATCCTTACGGTGAGGTTCGGAAAATTTAAAATGCTTATAACTAGCGATCTAATTTTCGTAGCGCGGCCAAATTTTGTTTGGTAATTTATTAAGGTATTGCATAGCTTTTATCGCGGGCTTTGAGCACGGCGAAAGAATCTAGAAATTCCGTAACGAGAAAAAAACTTAACACTCCGGCTAATGTCGTTTCAGTTTGGCAGACTTCGGCACGGTATCCTTCGGTAGACTTCGGCAGATATTGACGCGGTATTTTTCAGATATTTTGAGAATATCAATTCTCAAACTTTTGTTTTTTATTTCAGCTACCATAAACGTATAGTTTCAATGATAAAAATTCCTGATTAACCTACATATATTGTAAGATAATAAAAATATTTTAAACGATTTTTCTTTTATTGAACTAATTCTCATTACGAATTGAGTATTTCCAGCTGAGCGAAAAATTGCCCAGAACTAATTTATTGAACTAATTCTCATTAGTTCAATAAAAGAAAAAAAATTTTTGTTATCGGTCATCACGCTCAAAAAGTGCAACTTGAATTAATATCAAAGACAAAAAAAAAAGACTGCATTAATAAAAAATAAATAAATAATTATAATTGCATAAGTTGATAAAAAATGCTATGCAATAGCTTTACCGCGGCAGTCCCCGAGTGCCACACGTATTTTTTAAAATATTCGACAAAATGTCTAAAATTGAAAGTGTCTGATCAGTAATAGCCGGGTAGTGTATATTCATCCATAAATAATTTAAAAAAACAGTGTTTTTTCTAGTACTTTCCAACAAAGTTGAAAAGTGCTTATGTATCCGGTTTGTCTATCCGTCTGTCCACGCTCTACCTCCCGTAAATATACTCAGGTTTTCATACAATTGATAAGTTTTATTTAGAGTCACAAAGCATGTTTTGTATTGTCTGTGAAGTATGTACGATTAATGGTTCATTTATAGGGACACTCAAAAGAATTCGATTACGTTATGGTGTATGGAGAAAAATAATATGTACGGTATTTCAATGCCATTACGCTATTTCAAATGTACTGAAACTGATATAAATCACTGTATTTCACTACGATCACGTTAAAGCATTCAGAGCATTTTTGTTTTTATTAATTTACAGGGAGACACAAAAGAAATCGATTACAGTACTGTCTTTGCGTAATAGTTGCTGGAGAGTACGTTTTAAAATTCGGTATGCGCTTTTAAACTTAATTAGTTTTTGTATATTACTCTTTATATATAAATTCTATGTTCCTCATGTACAGGACTCAACAAAAGTATTCGTATGCCATTCGCCTTAATAAGGGAAATTGCTGAAGGAGAATTTTCAACTGAAATATATGTGTCGTTTAAGTGAACTAAATTTGGGAATGCATTTTGTTAATAAATACAAATTTTTATATCATATATAGAGCTGCTAAAAATTTCGAAATTTTTTCCAATTGTAGGTGGAAGCAGCTGAAATTTGGTTTTAAAATGCGTTATACATTTCCATATGGTCAAATGAGACGTAATATTTTAATTTTTTTAAACAATGCAGTTTTGATACATCATTCTGAAATTGTTGGAAAGTGCTTTATAATCTATACTTGACGCATGATGTTTTCCTTTATTGTTCTTTTTATTTTTGCGCGTCAAAATATTATTTATGTGCATGTAAGTGAAATATGATAATGACTTGTAAAAGCATGTTTTTGTATTCATCTAGGAAAATATTTAAAAAAATTGTTTTGTAACAGAAAAAGTAAATTTATTAAAAAAAAAAATAAAAAAGGTATAAAAATTATTTTATAAGGATAAATTTGTTAAGTTAATAATATTGAAAGTATGTCAACATGTTGGTACAAAAATTTTAAAATGCATACACAAACTGAATGTTCACTGAAAAAAAAAATGAAGGACTCAAAAATGTGTAAGTCGATGTATTCATACCAAATTGAGTAATGTTTGGATAAAAAATGAACGCATTGCTTTCTGAATTTTGAAACAGCATATGTTATAAAATACAAAAAAATTATAATTTTGTACCCAGTATTGGTTTATCTCATTCATGGCGGCATAAAAGATGCTTATTAATGTAAATATTAAATTATGCACAGTATTTTAAAATAATTTTAAAATATATTCAAATAATGCTCTTGTCATAAAAATGTTCAATTTGGGTATTTTATTTATAATTTTGCTATTTCTCTTAATAAATAATCAATTAAATCTTTATTGTTCATAATTTTGAGCAAGAAATAAATACAGTCGACTCTCGTTAATTCGAACTCGTCGAGACCACAAGAAATGTTCGAATTATCCGAAGTTCGAATTATGGAAAACATGCTTAATATGGTACTATTACAAAGGAATTAATGTTAAAGTGTTTTTTAAACTTAAATCGTCTGTTATCATTACACTATGACTTAATGTAAAATTAGAATGTATAAATACATAAACTAATTAAAAGATTAGAAACAAGCACGAAAAAAGAAAAATTTATAGCGTCACTGATGGACAGACGGGGCTCTAAGTAAGTGGATATCAAAGGCATTGTATTATATGTATACTCGTTCGGAACAATTTTCACAAAAATCAAAGAAAGAAAGTTATTCAAATGATCTGAAATTCGTGAAAAAGAAAAGAAAAATCGGTTTGGTTTGGTTTATTTTTGTCGTCCGATTATCTACATTAGGGACATAGGACCAGGGGGGGGAGTGCCCTTCGTGGGGGTCTTTCTAAGGGAATCTAACCCGTATTTATGCAAGGTTCGGAGAAAACCACGAAAACTCCGAACGGTTAGGCCGACAGCCGCGATTGGGTTCGAACCCAGCACCTGCCGTCTACCAGTTGAGAGGTCCGAACCTCTCGGCCACTGGTGGGGCAAAGAAAAATCGGAATTATCGTTAGTTCGAATTAAACGAAGTCAAGAGAAAATGAAATCGAATTAATGAAAATTTTTAACGTTATTCTGCCTTTGAAAATTTCAGGACTTCATGTTTAGTTCGAATTAAGCGAAGGTTCGAATTAACGAGAGTCGACTGTACAAGCGTATTTTACCTTTAATTTGTAAATTCTGGGGGCAGATAATAATGATTCATATTTGAACACAACTATGGAATCAAAAATGTGTTTCTTAGTTTTTAGAGCTTTTGGATCGGAGCTATTTTGAGTATGTCAAGTACTTAAAATTGAGTGCATTTTACTAAATTTTGAGAATCTATTTTTTTTTCAGTTTTCTGAACTGAATGAATGAATTAATTGAATAAATAGGTTTTTGTTTAGACCTTATGTGATTCAAAAAGAAACAGATACATAAATAGCAAACTGTAACAAACTCGAAAAAGAGGAGAAATCATGTCTATGTGGTAAACATATTTATTTTATTTTTATGTGATTCGAATTCTTTGTAATAATGATTAAAAAAAAAAAAAAAAAAAAAAAAAAGATTTTTCGTAAATATACAGTGTGTCTCAAAAAGGGCGCTTAAACTTGACACCGCCAGATTCCAAGATAGTTTATTTGACCCATCAACAGCAGTATTTGCAAATTATGAAGGCAGTTGTAAGGCAGGTTGGTAAGGCATTTCAATTATATTGTCCGTACATCAAATACATGTCACAATATTCACGAACGGAATTCAATGTAACCATGCTAAGAGTACCGGTCGGTGGCTGCAAGATGCAGGAACGAGTTCAATGGCGACGACTGTTGGAATGGCTGTTGCTACGCTGCATTATTTCAGATACTAAACTTAGAGTGGCACATATAAAATCAACGTACAAACAGAAAAGTTAATTTAAAAATACGTGCATTTTGATTAGGATAACATTAGATATTATTTATTTTCCCTTTAAATTGCAGCTTCTTGAAGCAAAAACACTCTAGATCAGGCCTGTCCAACCTTTTAGTATAAGCAGGGGCGCATCTCAGCGGGTGACAAGCAATGAAGGGCGCCAGTATTCACATGAGTGGACAGTTGTATATTTATTTATTATCTCACTATAGTAGCGATACACTCTCGTCTATACATGCATACATATGTTTTATAGCATTATGGTAACCATAAATCCCGTACATTGCAGGAGCGTTCTGGTTATCGTTTAATATACATTATATACTCTGAGAATGCCTGTATATTAAAAAAATAATCAGGGAAAAGGACAAAAAATTTCATGCTTAAAATAGAATAAAGAACATGAAAACGTTAATTGTTAAATAATTAAAATGAAAATAATTTTTTATCAAATCTTTTTTCTTACCTATTAGTGAGAAATTTGACACTGGCTTTCTTGTTCCAAAGCAGAAAAATCTAGAATGTAACTCGAACATGCTGCACGTAAAATGTTTTCTAGTTGCGTATCACTCAGCGATGAACGGTTCTTGGATTTTACAATTTTCATTGTTGAGAAAAACGATTCATATAGGTAAGTCGAGCCAAAGCACGAGTGAAGTTTCAGGACAGCGTTACGAAGTGAAGGGTACTTTTCTTTATCTACCAAATTCCAAAATTCTTTGTCTTTAAAATTCGATTTCAAAATTAAGTCATCTTGAAGATTTATAATTTCTAATTCAAGATCTTTCACTTGGTTAATTTTGAAGTTAGAGGCAATTGATGCCGCAATTTCGGTAACGTCGATTTTAGCACTAGGGTTTGCTAAAAACAGTGTACCAGCTTCAATCGCATAAAATTGTACAAATCGCCTGTTAAAATCGTCAAGAAGTGTCTCGAGGTTATCTGCATATTGTCCAAAATTTATTCCTTCAAAACTGTGTTTAACAGCCACTGACATTAAATTTGGAAAATGAGAAAGCGATCCTTGTCATATTTTTGAGATTCACAATTCAAGCTTTTTTTGAAAACTTTTTACTGAACCTATCATGTTTAAAATTTCACAATCTTTTCCCTGTAGCTCCAAATTCAAATCATTCAATTTAAGTGTTATATCTGTTAAAAATGCGAGATCGAGTAGCCAGCAAACGCCATCAAACTCCTTATAAAAAACATTTCTTGATTTAAGAAAACTTTTGACGTCAGGTAACAGCACACAAAATCTTTCTAACATTTTCCCTCTACTTAACCATCTTACTTCTGTGTATAATAATACATCTTGTTGGTCAGAGATGTATTATTATACACATTTTGTTCACATATTATTGCTTCTTGCAATATGGCCTTAAACAAGCGATGTCGAGTAGAAGAATTTTTGAGGAAATTTATGATTTTTACGACAATATTCATAACATGTTCAAACTTGAGTATTTTTCCACACAAAGCAATGATAAGCTAGAAAATCGGGAAATGCTTCATCTTTTTCGCAGAGCGCGAGAAACCCGTTATTTTTTCCGACCATCGATCTAGCTCCATCCGTTGTGATAGATGCTAGTTTATCCAGAGGCATGCCTATTTCGTTTACAAAATTTTTAAAAATGCCAAAAATATCTTCTCCTGTTGTACGCCCGTGAAGCTGGAGTATTCGCATGAACTCTTCTTTTACGCTGAAATTAGAAAATACCATTCGGACAAAGATAGTTAGCTGCGCAGTGTCAGATAAACTGTGCTTTCGTCTAACTGCAATGAAAATTGATCATATTTTTGCAGGTCAGATTGTGCTTGCGATTCCAAATCACGGGAATTCTTTTCAACTCTTTTGCCTACCGTTTGATGTGAAAGTTGAAGTTTTTCGATGGATGAGATTATTTCAGATTTATTTTTCATTCCATCAAAGAGAGATTCAGCTGCATAAAACATTGCCTCTTTAACAATTTGTCCATCACAAAAAGCTTTTTTCTTCTTAGCTAGTAAATAGGAGATTTTAAATGATGCGACAGTGACATTTGTGGATTGAATCATAGGTTTGTAGAAACATTTTTGCGGACCAGCCAAAAGAGATTTTAATTCTTGCAATTTTTTTTCCTCTTATTTCTGAATCCAAGGGAAAATCTAAATCAAAATTTGAATGCATTGTTCTGTAATGACGTTCAATATTACTTTTTTTAGGAATGGAAACACTGTTGTAGCAAATTAAACACACGGGATTACCTTTACATTCGACAAAAAAAATATTTGCTCCCCCAGTCATTATTAAAAACATATGTCCTTTGTCTTTTTGCCATGATTTAAAACTAATTCACTTAAGGAAATCAATTGCAGCCTCTTTTACAAAATGTATCAAATACAAAAATGTCAGCTAATTTAAGTTACAGACTGAACAAAAAACGAATCAGAACATTTTCATCTTCGACAAAAAGGATCGTTCTGTTAAAAACAATATGGAATTTATCTGCATAGAATAATCTTCCATTTGATGAATACCCGTAAGACATGGTGACGTCACTGCAACGTCTTTGTGAAGTCACATTGTGACTTTGTGACCATCGATTGTCGATGTGAAGTCACAGTGACTAAAATGTGAAGTCGTTATGGCCGTTTTAGAGCTTTTTTGTGATGTCACATTGTGACCACTTTGTGACGTCACAATGTGACCAATTTGTGAAAAGTGTGTCATTTGTGACTACTTTGATATTAACATTGTGACGAACTGTGAAATTTTTTTAGAAAGTCACATCTTAGTCACATTGTAACGTCACTGAGTGGTGGCATTTTCGTCACAGATGTGATGTGACCAAAGTGACTCACAGTGACGTCATTGTGAACATGCATGCTATGAGGGTATTTTTTTTTATTTTTCTAACAATAGTAATTTATAATGTAACAACAATAATTTATTTTTCTAATTCAATTTTGAACTGACATGTGACCACGTATTTACATCATTATCACTTTTAAAATTAATATCCTCGGCGCCAGTGAAGGCGGGCGCCAGTAATAGATTAAATGTCTTTCAATTTTTCGAAATCTTACTACAATTACTGACTGATTATCGCATTTTTAAAAAATATTACTGGTTACAATTTGCTTATTTTTTAATATCGATTTTTTCCCTTTTAACAGAACTTTGAAAGAGAAAGGATACCCTTTGTATGTTAGTAAAAAATAAACAAAAAAAGTAACAATCACGAATAAAAAAAATAAAAGAAAACATTTGAAAGGGCGCCAGGAAAGTACCCAAAGGGCGCCGCGTTGGACAGCCCTGCTCTAGATATTGTCGATTTTTTATGGTATTTGTATTAGTATAGATAAAAGATGGGATATAACTTTTTTCGTTTTTCATACAAAATTAATTCTACATGATAAGTCTAAAGAAGTGACGCCAGAACAGAGGATGAGACCTTTGAACTCTAAAACACTCATTATTACAAGCTTAACTAGTCAGACCCGCAATCCCAAAACGTTCTTTGATATTAATCATCTTAATACTTCCTGAAAAATGTAGCATAGCTGCACCACTAATTAATTAATTTACACCAAAATCTCGTCAGCAGCAACTTATGTCAACTTATAACCGAACCCGAATCTCGTCAGCAACAACTTATGTCAACTTATAACTGTTTCTGAAGTTTGATGAAAATCTGTGCGTTAGTTTTTGAGATAAAGTTGTTGCAAAAACTTAAAAAAATCTTAATAGCGTCACATGTTGGGAGATGTACACCAAAAATTAATCAGAATAACTTTTTTATCAGATACTAACTGAATCTGAAGTTTAATGAAAGTACATGCATTAGTTCTTGGGGTACATTTATTGCAAAATCGTGAAAAATGCAGCATAGAAGTGCCATCTGCCGGGCTATTTACACCAGAAACTAAACAACACTAATCTATATCAGGAATAACTGAATCCGATATTTTAGAAAATTTTGCGCATAAGTTCTTGAGGTAGAGCTATTGCGATTACCACAAATAATGCGCCATGGCAGTGCTGTCTGCAGAGCGATTTGCAACAAAACGTAATCGGCACCATGTTATATCAAGTACTAACGTCTTTTAACGTAATTTTCCAAACGCCTCCAAAAACTCTTCTTTAATCTATTTTCCTATGAATATGAATTGAATAGTAGATAAAATAAATACATTATTTAGATTTCAGACAATGAGATAATCTTCAGTAAGTCTTACTGGATAGCTACGATTAGCATTATTAAAGTAAAAGTAAATTTCTTCTCAAAATGAAAAAAATTCGGACCCGAAATGATTAAAAGTATTTACTTTTAATACATACAAAATCAGTTTAATTAAGTGAATCCTTCTGATTCGCTAATGAAATATTGAAGCTTTCTTTCCATGATTTTCATCTTTATTTAGAAACTACAATGAACAGAGAGGATGAAGAAGATGAAGATTCGTCTTTCCGGAAGGAAGATAAAAATTTGGAGAAAATGCGTTGGGATTTGATATCTGTTTCGAAATCAGTTTTACAGAAACTTGATAATCAGAAAATTTCTTCTGAATATAGAGGTAAATTTAAAAACTCCCTGTTGGTTTATTTCATTCTATAAAAGGTCGTTGAGATTACTGACATTTACAGCAGATTGTTATAAAAACCAAAAAACCCATTTATAAAAGGATATTTCGGATTACATTGAATCCCTCACCAGCAAAATTTAACATAAAATTCATAAAAATTGTAAGAATAAATTCACAGCAAACATTGTATTAGAGAATCATTGTAAAAGTAAAAGTTAATATTGACACTGCGTAATCTGTTGGAATCGTTACAACTTCGTTAACCCCTTGAGGTATGCTGGTAGAATTTTCTACCACATAATTTTAATTCCAAAATATCACAATGACACCAGAATATTTGACCAAATTTACTTCAAAAAGGGTTAATGCATTTTTTCTGCTTAACATTAACCGGTTTTTTCTTTGTAAAATACTGGTGGCATGCCAGTGTGACATTTGGAATAATGGAGAAATTTACACCCCAGAGCTCAAAGGGTTAAAGGTTAAATTAGTCATTCTGGGGTATCATGCTTCTAAAAAAGTTTGAGTTTAACCTGATTATAAAAGATTTCACAAAATTTGTGATATAGTCAGGCTTTAAGGTATGATCCACAATCTGGAAATTAAATTTTTATTTTCGAATGCATGCTTGTGTTCCTTCAACCTAATTACGTGTGTTCGACGTGTGTCCTTTACATAAACTGCGTTGTAATGTTGGCATCGAATGCATGCTTGTATTCCTTGAAATTTACTTCGAATGTACAACTTCTTTCCTTAGGTAAACTATTTGCATTACAGCCAAGACTAATTATTTACTAAATTTTACTAAATCTTTTGCAACCAGATCGAATTGTAGCAACTATAGAAGTCAAGCTATTTCAGAAGCGTGATACACCAGAATTAATGATGTAATGGTTCAAATTTAAGAATTACTATAAAAGATATTTAATGTTAAAGTCGAACAGAATTTTTCCACTAAAAAAGGTTTATAAGATAAAAAACTATACATAGGAACTAAATCATTTTTTAAAAAATATATACAATAGAAGCTACCTGTGTGCAGACTGCATTTATTTGTTTTATTTGATTAATTTTTTGTGCGTCTATTTCAATTTTAAATTCAATTTTTCAACATTTTGAGACATACTTTACAAATTTTAGTAAAGATTATTATTTTAAATTTTGCCAATTACTCAAAAATAATATTTCCTTCAAATTAAAATTTATTTTCGCGCGACTATCACAAACAGAAAAAACCCATTTCAAATGAGAATAAATGGTTATGATTTAAAAGTAGGGAAATATTGAAAATTACGTCATAAAACCATATTTACAAGTAAATATAAAAAAGTAAGAAAATTTTAAAATAATATATTTATTGAAATGTGTTAACCACCGTAAATGGAAAAAAATCACGACACATATAAAACAGCCAAATAATAATATTGCAAACAGTTTAAAATGAAATATATGTGAGATTAAATTACGTAAGACATTTCACATTTCTAAATGATATTTTAAGCTATTGTTGCTAACTGTAAGGCAATGCAAATAAAAATATTTCCTTCCTAGCAGCAAAAGTATTTTGAATATCAAGAAAAGAAAGAAAAAAATAGAAAAAAAGAAAAAAAAGAAAAAAAAAGAAAAAAAGAAAGAAAAAGAAGAGAAAATTCATTAATGTGCGTTAAAAGCAGCAAGTAAAAGAAATTAAGTCATATATAAAAGGATTAAGCAAGTACTGAAAATGTATTTAAATCAAATTATTTATAAATGCTTTAAGTGATCTATTGAAATAAAATAATATGGCAAATAATATTTGTTATTATTTTTGCCATATTTTTATTTATTATATATTATTTTATTTTACACTCTAAATAAAAAGGAGTGAATAGTCACTCCAGAATAGTGAATACTCACTCTATCGCAGACTCAAAATATGCCGAACCTCTTTAGAGTGACTATTCACTTTGAGCAAAAGTGGAATCATTGACTCTTTGAAAGAGTGAATGCTCACTCCTAGGAAGTGAATATTCACTCTACACAGGGGTCAATAATCACTATTTCTGAGGAGTGACTATTCACTTTTGCTAAAGGAGTGCGTTTTTTCACTCCTAGTAGGAGTGAGTTGTCACATTTTCATAGGAGTGAATGCTCTTTTTTTTTCCAATGAATTCTCTTTTTTTTATTGCTATTATGGGCATTTTAAAAGAATCGTGTCTTTTAGAACATACAATAAAAATAAATACAAACGTGGTAAAGATTGCAATAAAATACTTTATTAACAATATTTATTTAATTCAAAGTATGTAACATTAATTGAACTTTTTAAGGGAAAACGTAATTAAAGTTACACATGAATTAAATTATATTATTGACAGAAATAAACTATTTTATTCCAATCTTTCTCCTTATGTTTGCTTTCATTGGTAGTCCCATAAATATATGATAGTTTTAAAATGCTCATAAGCGCAAGTTATTAAACAGTTTTAAAATATTAAACATACATTTTTTTTAGATACCCATTAAGTTTTACACATTATTTAAATAAATCCATAATGCACGTTATCTGTTTGTTTTTTTTATGTGTAATTAAAATCTTATTTCTGAAAAATATATATTAATACAAGCAGTATTTATAAAATGACATGGTAAGTCATATTTAATTTCAATTTTTTATTCCCGTATATAGAGTAGATGTGCATGTAGTACCTGCCGGCTAAGACACTCCCGAGCTAATGCTAATCCTATGGGGAGAGATTTTTCTAATATCTCGTTTGCATTTTGACATTTTATTTATTTATTTATTTTGCATTGAATAGCTGAAGTTCGTCTCTATATCGCATCTTTTTTCTCTTTCGAATTCGGTCGCAGACATTTTTATAAAGCTTTTTTTACTTTCAAAACCGGTACCAAAAATGAAAGTGTTATTTAAAAAAATATCTGAAGACAAAATTGAAAAAGTAAAAATAAACAATTATTTAAAAGAGAAAATGTGTTTTTGACGACTTCTGTAACTTAAGTGTTTTTATTTAAATGGTGAACGATTAAGCCCTATAAGCCCCTCTTTGACTGTGCCCTTAAAATTTTTTTTCGGCTTCATGAGTGGTTTGATTTCCAGATTATAAAATAGGCAAAACATAGTTAGATTCATTTTGAAAAAATAATAATCATAAAATGAAGAAGATATTGAAAATTTATAAATCATATTAATCTAACTTAAAAACAACTATTTATAAAAATTTTGGTGTCATTACATTTTGGTAAGCGCAATTTAAAAATTAAAATTGATTACTTAAGTTTTTAATTAAATCAATATATTTTATGCACTATAAACATTACCATAATTGCTTTTTTTAACAGTGCCTATATGAGGTGCACATTACTGGAAAATGACTATTTAAGTATTCCAGTAATGGACACTCCTCTCAAAAACCTTAAAAATTAATGAAATTTTATAAACGACATTAAATACATAAAATTCAAAGCTTTCTTCAGCTATAAAAACAAAAAATTGCAAATTTTGCAATAAAATAAGGAATACATAAATTTATTAAATGAAGCCAGCTCTTAGTATGATTTTCAATGAAAACACGATTTTCAATGAAAAACAGTGAAACTTAAAAGCATTATTTTGTGCTTCCTGATTGGTTTAATTAAGAGTGTCAACAATAGTGCTAAATTATAAAATATGCAAGGGCGAGTTACGAAAGAAAATAAAAGCTAAATTTTTATTAATTATTATTTTTTTATAAACCAAAAACATTCAGGTGCGTACACTGCTGCTTCTACCCTACGATGCTGCTACATCTACCCTATAGTATTCTATGAATGTGAGTTAAAGTTTTATAAAAAATATACTCGTGTAGGAAAAAGAAAAATGAAGAAAATATAAAAGAAAAGAAATGACTACATAAGTGTTGAATTAAGACATTTTTCTCCGGAAGGGATATTTCTGGCTCCGGGGGGGGGGAACATTATAGAGCTCCGGGGAGGGAAATTGCCCATTTTGACCATTGAAAACACAAAATCTCAAAATTTTGGACATTTCAATGCTGCGGGGGAATACCTCCCCCGAGATACCCTCTGAATTCAATACTGCTACATATGTTTTGTTCTTACTGTTGGAAAAACAATTTTAATGAGTTACTTATCTCTAATAAATAAATGTCATCTAATATATGTCATACTGCAAACTTTTAAAATTACTAAAGCGTTTTATTCTGCAATCTTTGCGTCAGCGATTTTTCTTTTCTTTTTTCTTTTTTTTTCTTTTTTCTCCGAGCAGAGATAGAAGACAACTTCCTGTGTAAAGTTTAACTCAACATTCTAGAATTTACTTTCGGAAAATAAAAAGTTGAAATTAAAATTGACTTACCGTTTTTTATGTTAAATATTATCTCTTGTTTGATGAATAATAATCCTTTGTTTGATAAATAAGATATGTGCAGTGCAACATCTTCGTCACTGAGTACTAATGGAGTATTATTGCTTTTTTACTGAATTATTTGTTCTCCATTTTGACTCCAGATCAAGAAACTTAATCTATGTGGATTATTTTGAATCATAAGATATCGGAGTATATCATTCCAAGATCAAAATTTAAACTACTTTTCAGTATTAATAATACAAATTAAAGATCCACATTTGTAGACCGAGGTAACGAAACATAACGGACACGATAAAATGGCGGAAACATTTTTAACATCACAACTGAGAAGACGATTTATGATTGGCTGATGCGTAGTACATATCCAAGTCACTTTTTAAGAGTGACCGTTGACTCTTTCAAAGGAGTGACACTCATTTTTGAAAACGAGTGCGTTTTAATAGCAAATAAGCGTAATTTTATAGGTTATATCATAAAATGTAGTTTTTGAAAAGTAAGAATTGACATAATTTGGTACTTTTCATTGTTTTACTCCATATATTGGTTCAAAGTTGAGCGGGTATTTTTTTCAAGTGTATAATGCCGGGCTTTCACTCTCTTTAACGGAGTGAGATTTTTCACTCTCTTTAACGGAGTGAGATTTTTCACTCTCGACCATGGAGTGAGATATTTCACTCTCGACAACGGAGTGAGATATTTAACTTCTTTCTAGGGAGTCGGAAATTCCACTCTTTAAAGAGTGTATTTGTATAAAGTTCACTCTAAAAAGAATGAAAATGCAAATCACTCCTACAAAAAGTGAGCTTTTCACTCCTCCCAGTTTTAGAGTGTAATAGATCACTTAAAGCCTTTATAAATAATTTGATATTTTAAAGTGATGTTTTATATTATATTAAATGTATTTAAAATTTATATAATATCATATTTTACATTATCAGTCACTGGTGATTGACGCGGCCTAAACGGAAAGTTCAGTGTCAGTAACCGTGGTACTAAACCTCTTAAAAGCTATTTAATTTAATTTTATGAATTTTGATGTTATCATTTAAACCTCTTAAAAGCTATTTAATTTAATTTTGTGATTTTTGATGTTATCATTTAGCATAGAACTTCATTTTCAATGTCATTTTTAGCATTTAATAAATACTACTAATAATTTCTTTATTGTTATGTAAAAGGTTACCTGTATGATTACAGTTGTTTACGAGTTATAAAAGAATGAACATACTTGTGCGTTTAACTACGTTCTCAAAAATGAGACACCTGGCTGTGAAATTTCAACAACAAAACATTTTAAATAAGAAAAAGTAGAAAATATAATTAAATCATAACAAGTATAATAATTAAAGAAAAAATTCTATTAAATTGTTAATAGTTTAATATTAATTAAAGTATGATTATACATTAAAGAAACAATTTAGAAATTCTGAACTAGTTAAAAAAATACCTTTTTAGCTCACAGGCTATCATAGCCTGAGAGTTTATGTGACAGTCCGTTCTGTATGTACGTTTGTACGTTCGTAACGCGATAACTCATGATAAAAATATCGGATCCACTTGAAATTTTGTATATAGGTATATCCTGATAAGGCGCTTCCCTGATTAGTTTTTGGAGTTCATTTGATATGTATAAGGGGGGAACGGAGGGCTCCCCTTAATTGATTTAATGGGGGTTTCATGCAGAATTAACAGTTTTCGTTCAAAATTTAGATATAGGATCATTTTGATGAGGCAATTTCGTGACTGTTATTAGGTGTTCATTGAATAAGTATAAACAGGGGAAACGGGGGTTCTAATGCCCCTCCTCTTAATTGATATGAAGGGTTTTTTTTAAGCAGAATTGTCAGATTTCGTTCAAATCTCTGAATAATTTTGGAAGTTTAATGGTTAAGTATAAAAGAGGGGGATATCTCCTCTTAAATTATATAAATATTAATGGGTTTTTATTAAGAATTATCCGATTTGTTCTGAAGTTTGGATATAAATTTTTTATATGATAAAGCATGTTCTTGATAGTTTAGGAGGTTCAATGTTTCAGTATAAAAAGGGGAAAGGGGAGAGCTGTTTACCTTTCTTAATTTTTTTTCCAACGGAATTCACACTTGAAAATATAAGGCTGTAATGTACAATTAGTATGCGTAGCCTGTGAGCTCAATGCCATCAGTTTAACTGGGCAATATTATTTTTATTTCTATTGGTGTATCTTCTTTTTTCTCATGCTCTTTAATTTGTAATAAAACTATTACACTTGTTAATATTTCAATGTTATAACTCCAACTTTTTGTTTCATTTTATTAATCGGTGTAAAAACGAATTAATCTCAATCATGATATTTATTAAAATCAATATTATTTATTTATTTATTTATTTTTAATATACGTCAGCTAATTGCGAATCGTTCGCAAAAATTGCTAAAAATTGCTGTCACGGGTGACCCCAATTTTAATTGTGTTCCTATTTCCAGGATTGTACCCCATGTACAACTGTACAATTTTTAACTGTGTTTCCATTTCCAACTAGAGCTTGGCGGTCATAGTTAAAATATCCATATGAAGTTTACTTCAATTCCATGTATAACTTCGTGCACTTTCTGATGATACAATAATGAATTGAAGAAAAATCGCTATCTCAATTCCTCCTGCCAGCAGTATACTCCCAAATTCCAAGAGGACCGGCAAGTCACAGTCAAAAAACTTGTATAAGAAATTTTGTCCAATTCTATGCAACAATTCTTGCACTTTTCTATAATACAATACTGAAAGTGGTAAACAATTGCTATTGTGTAGCTTCCTTCAGGCGGAATATTTCCAACTTCAAGTAGGATCTACTGGCCATAACCAAACACATATAAGTAAAATTTGGTTCATCATATGCATAACTTCAAACACTTTTTGATGATACAAAGAAGATATACGTACACACGGGCTAACAAATATTTTGTGAAAATATATTTGGGGGGATCTCTGACAATTAAAACAAATAAATTTGTCGAAAACCAGAAGTAGTAAAAAAATCGGTTACAATACTTTATTCTTTAGAAAGAAAAAAGTACAAATTAAACATCACAAAAACATTATTTGTAATATGTATTCACTTAATTTGCGTTTTATATCAAGTGCAAATCAAACAATGAATTTTCAATATTCAACGACTGCATCAAATTACATTGCTGTTTGAATGATTTGAATTCAAATTAACTTCATGAATTGCAATCGTGAAATATTAAGCGTGACTATTAGAATGAATATTGAACATAAGAGTGTTTATTCAAAACTATTTTCAAACTTTTATTTTTTGTTCCATTTTCTTCTGAATTATTTTTACTAAAGATATTGATTTTTTTTATAAATCAAATTTTTTTTCTATGAATCTTTCTCTTTTTTAAATACATATTTTTGAAATGTTTTCTATCAAATAATAATTTTGTTTTTGTTTTCTGTTTAATTCATCTAGATATCAACAACACGTTGAGTGAATATGCCCAGGGCGTCATTCAAGACTCCAAAGGTCCTTTAAAACCTGATAACCTCTTAAAATTTCTCATGAACGATGTTTTAGATAAGCAATGCAAAGAACCATCAACTGTTATTAGAAAATATTCGAACGATACCGAGGGTGTCAGAAAACAGTTATCAGAAATCCGCAGTGAAATTCAAAAACGCATGATATACATGAAAAGACAAAAAGAACTGGACTTGAGATTTATTAAAGCGACTGAGAAATTGGATAAGATATTGGAAAAAGAGAATGTAAAAGACACACTTTCTAATAAGAAACAACGCATTTTAAATGAATATTTCGCTGGATCAAATGCAAATAATGAGTCACATAAGATTGCCGTCTGTAGCAACCAAGATACAGTTGGATCAGTTAAAGATAAACAGCCGAAGTCTTTTGGAAAGGGAGCAAAATCCAGTGGAAAAGAAGCAAAATCCAGTGGAAAAGGAGCAAAATCCAGTGGAAAAGGAGCAAAATCGAGTAGAAAAGGGGCAAAATCGAATGGAAAAAGAAAACAAAATCTAGGAAAAGAAAACAAGGAATATGCGCAGCTCAGCTCAGAAATGAATAAACGTTTAAGATTAAGCTCATCTCCAACTTCTTCTGAAACCTCAGATCAAATCCAACCAACGCCTGATATAGATTTAGAAACGCAAGACCGAAATGGTGAAACAGTATGTGTTGGAAATTCCGAAGGATCAAACCTCTATACTGAAATAATGTCAATCAGCGATTCAGATGAATCCAATCAACCAATGTCTCAAGGAAGTTCTCAAGAATCAGATACTTCGAATGCAGTAGTGTTGATTAATGAAGATGATTCATCAATGTACGAAGACACGGTCACTGAAAGACATTTTCATTTCAGAGGAAGACCGTTCCGCTAACCGTTTCCCTCATACAAAGATAATATGAAAATTTTGTTACTTGTTCACTTTCCCGTTGACCGTTTGCGATAAACGCGCGTCGTTCGCCTAAAAAAAGGCTTAAAGCAATAACAGGTAAACCTAACGTCACATTCACTTTTGTTGATTGTAACTCTGCACAACGCATTCATAGTGCATGTTTCATTTACTTTGTGGTTAAGTTGTGGATAAACTGGGACTACAACCTGGTTGCTAGAGGTCTCAAACTCCCCACCCCCACCCCCCTTCAAACTTGTGGTTAGGCCAGTTATGCGAATTTTTGCGATGCAGACGTTAATTGCTATTTAATGCTATATAAAAAAAGTTTTAGACTTTCCACATATGGAATAAGATTTTGTGAAGCATTTTCATGTTTATGGGATTCTGATACGAACAAATATAGGCATTAATAAGTAAGACATAAAACTCGATCTACAAACGAAGAAACGATTGCGACGCAACGAGAAAAACTACGACAAACGAATACAGTAATCTCTTAAAATTCAAGAGTTTACATTAGATATTCGCGAAATCGAAAATGCGGAACATTTTAACTTTCGCTAATACATATCTTGGTTATTCGCGAATTTTCTTTTATAAAATTGCAAATTCTATTTTATTTAGAAATTTTTTTTTCAGAAAGTGAATTCACTTTATTTTACCGATCCTAAAAAACTATGCGACACTAAAACACCTAATTATTGTAATGCTAACTGTTTAACTGTATGACCAAAGTTGCCAGAACTTCAATTTTTGTATTAAAGGAAAAATACAATTTTTTTTTTTTTAAATCTAAAATTCCAAATTATTTTTGCAGGTGAAATATTTTTAATGACAAGAACTTGATGAAAAAGCAATAAAATACGAGTCTGCATTAGTGATAGGTCTTAAATTTAAAGAGGAAATCGAGGCCGCAACTTTTCCTTATTTGGAATTCCACAAATAAAAGAACTTTCTGTCAAACAATCCACATCACGAATTTTTTTTTCGACATCAGCTAGCAAATTTTGTTCATTATGTTTAATGTTTTAGTTAGTTTAATGTTTATGTTAAATGTGTTATGCAAATTTACTTCAAGCATGTACTTTTAATGTATTTTGTGATTTTGAGGTTTCAAGGAATATAACTCCCGTGAATGTAAAAGAATAACTGTACCTATTAAAAAAAAAAAAAAAAAGATGTGGTTCGATGGCTACAAAATTTCATTTGTTACTGTACTAAAGTTTACCTACAGTTGATTAAAAAGAAATTAATACCAACCAAATAAGTTAAATAACACTTGAATTTGGTGAATAAGATGATGACCGCATGTTACACATCTGTATGTAATTTTTACAAATAAGTTTATACGAAATTAATGGAGGTTACTTAGATCCAAGTATTAGAGAACGTTCTTACGCCATGCTTATCTATAATTGGTTTTAAGTTAGATTTATTTTGACCATATTTTTATTGGGAACTCTAAGAGGTCAACAAGAAAGTGAATACTTACCTAAATTTTTTTCAACTGCTTTTTTTCCATGAATATAACGATAAAAATGTGCATGCCGCTTACGAAAGACAAAGCGTTAAAACTTCAGATGAATTAAGATAAGATACTGTATTCGAATAGATTAAGGATTACAAAAATTAATGGAGGTTACATAGACCCAAAGATTATAAGTATGTTCTTACGCCATGCTTATTTATAACTGATTTTAAGTTATAAAATAAGTTATAAGTTATAAATTATAATTGATTTTATTTTGATCATAACTTTATTGGGAACTCTAAGAGGTCGAGAGGAAAGCGAACAAATACATAAATTTTATAATACTACATTTTTTCTTGGAATATAATGTGAAAAATGTGCATGCTGGTTTGAAAAGTTAAAGTGTAATTTTTTTCTTAAAAATTAAAATGAATAAAAGATAAGATATTGAATTCGACTGCACTGTGGATTACAAAAATTAATAGAGGTTGCATAGACTCAAGGATTATAAGTATGTTCTTATGTTAGATTTATTTTGACCATATTTTTACTGGGAAAGATAAGAGGTCGACAGAAAAGTGAACAAATACATAAATTTTATGTTACTACTTTTTTTTTATGAACGTATATTATGTAGGCATAAATGACAATATGATGGCAAATATGTGCACGCAGCTTACAAAAGTTAAAGTGTAATTTTCTGTTAAGACTTTAAATGAATAAAAGATAAGATATTGAATTCAAATTACTTGTAGATTAAAAAAATGAATATTAGGGTAACACCCCCAGTAATTGGCATGCACCAGTGATTGGCACATTTTACAAACATGTCCTAAAAAAAGATTTATATTCAGTCTTTCAAAAATTCAAGACCATATATCAGTTATATGCTCATTTACGTTAAAGATTATAACTTTGATTTATTTTACAAGTTGACAACAGAGCCTAGGAAAGAGAAACAAATCTGGCTTGTATCAAATTAGCCATTTTGTTGCGAATTCTTGTTCTTTGGCTTAAGGAAGGCATGCTTTTCAATTCATTATTATCTGATTTATAACACATTTTAAATTTTAATTGACAACAGTTTTGTTTAGTTAAAAAGGGTACTTTAATTGTGTAAAAGTATTTTCGACACAAATATTTGGATTTCTGAATTAATGGTAATTGCCAATTAATGGTGCTTCAAGTTTACTAGTTCCGAGTAATTGGCACCTATTCCAATTACAAGGAATTCGCAAGGAATTTGAGATTAAACCATTTATTTTGGAAGTACTTTTAAAATTATAGACTAATTTTGTTTATCATTTGTTTTTATTTGAAAATATAAATTTTATCAGTAATTGGAATCCATTAAAGCTTCATATGACAATTACTGGGGACAGCATGACAATTACTGGGTATTAATGTAATTATATTGTATTGTTTTAAAGTGTTCACATTTCAGATTAATATGCTGATTTCTTACTCTCAAAAACCTGAAATATGGTGTCTTCATCTACAGTAAATTATTTTAAAGCGATTAAACCCAATGCAAAACGTAAAGTTTTTTTTTAAATATAAACATATGCCAATTACTGGATCACAAGGTGTCATACATTGGTGCTCTAGGTGCCAATTACTGGTGATTTCAGCAACTTTTTATAAATATATTTTTATAAAAATACTTTTTCAATGTTTTTTGCTTTTTGTGGGCAAAATAGATGCACAGATATGCATTCTTTGATTTAAAAATATTTCCAAGTAAATAGCTTATTTCTTTGTAATGAAAATTTAAGTAAGTTTAACGACAAATTCTTAATGTGCCAATTACTGGGGATGTTACCCTATATAATATTTTTTAGAACTCATAAATTGAAAATAAAAACTGAATTAACTAAGTTATAAAAAAATAAAAAAAGGATTACTTTAATTCCTTGATAGAATACACTAAAGGGCATATGCTACATAAATGTTTAAAATGTTTGATTTTTTAATTTTTTTTTTCTGTATTGAATTTGGAGCTCATTTTTTCAGAAATAAGAAAAATACTTTGGTAGCAACTATTCAGCTTGCTATTAGACAAAATTTTCGTTTGAAATAGGATTAAGTTTTAATTCAAAATTAAATATAGAAATATTCCAAGTTAGATCTACAAAAATTATACAGATATATTTTTATGCTTATTAAACACAAAAAACCCGAATTCATTGTAGATAAGGAGCTTTAATATAATATTATACTTCAAATATTTCTTTCACTTTAGTTAAAGAAAACCTCAAAACTGAGCATTTGGGAAAAGAGAGCACATTAAGACACTTTTTAATTATTCTGACGTATTTAAGTTCTTATGATTTAGTTCAAGTAGGTAATGTCAAAGGTTTTGTAGTCCATAGACTTCGTAAACTTTTAAACCCTCAACAGAATTGAAAAAAGTTAAATACCTAATTTTTAGTTCACAGTCTATCATAGCCTGAGAGCTTATGTGCCCGTCCGTTCTGTATGTACGTTCGTACGTTCGTATGTGCGTAACGCGATAACTCATGATAAAAATATCGGATCCACTTGAAATTTTGTATATAGGTATATCCTGATAAGGCGCTTCCCTGATTAGTTTTTGGAGTTCATTCGATATGTATAAGAGGGGGAACGGAGGGCTCATGCCCCTCCCTTTAATTGATAGAAACGGGATTTTCATGCAGAATTAACAGTTTTGTTCAATATTTAGATATAGGATCATTCTGATGAGGCGAGTCCGTGGCTGTAATTACACACTCAGAAATGAATACGCAGATTTCACGAAATTTTCCTCGTTTTTGACGAAACCGTTTTCTGGGAAATGCTCCGAACAAATATTTCGTCAAATTGATGAAATTACTTTCCTCACTCGTTTGACGATACCAAATCGTCAAAAAATTTCGTCAAAAAAGGGCTAGTGCTGCCATCTATCGAATTTTTTAGAAGCTCTTGTAATCATTGACAGAAGCAAAATAGACGTGTCACAGGTAAGCTTCAAACACACAACGTTCAGTGTAACAGTCCGACGCTCTACCATCACGCCACAGGTTTTTCAGGCAGGTCAGATTATAAAGACATATAGTGGATTATAGTGTGTGTTTAAATTTTTATAACGTGATAATAATTTTATCGATTCTGTTATAAATCTTCCAAGTTTTAAATAATAGGACGAATTTATCATTATGATTTTTTAATCTTTAATGAAGAATTATAAAATGGCTTAATTAAATAACATCTAGGGGAAATTTATTTGCTTAAGGAATGATTAAAATATGGACTGGTTAATTTGTTGTTCAGAAATAACGAATTATGAAGTGCTTATTGGGAGAGATTTTACTACTTTAAGTAGGTGGATAAGATTTTAACAATTTACTATTAATAGAGGGGGGAGAGAAAAATTTTATATTTTTTTAATTAGAGTGAAAAAAGAATATATTGGATATAAAATAGATCTTGGAATTTTGAACGGTTTTGTATAACGAAGTAATTTTTTTTCCGAATTAAACCATAACAAAATACAACTTACAAATAAATAAATAAAAATGGTAATAAACATCCCTAAAAACTTTAACCCCCCCCCCCCCCCCAAAAAAAAAAAAAAAAAAAAAAAAAAAAAAAAAAAAAACTAATGCAGGAAGAATAATTGCTTAAATTTCATTATTTTCTGAAAAACGCTAAAAAGTACTGTTTTAAACAAGAAATATATCCTTGCTAAAATCGCAAGATTTGTGGAGGTATAATAGTGGGTCCTTCTGTAAACAGCTAAAGCAGCAGTTTCCTTAAAATTCATCAAGTCTGGCCATGATTATGGAAGTCCTTTCGTCAAATATTTGAGACTTCACGTTTCGTTAAAAGTCGCGTGATTTTGATACAAAATGATCGTCAAAAACGACGAAATAAGGCTCAAGGATTTCTGAATCGTCAAAAATGAGATATTTATTTCTGAGAGTGTAGATGTTCGTTGAATAAGTATAAACAGGAGGAACGGGGTTCCTCCTGTTTACTCCTGTCTCCTCCTGCCCCTCCCTTTAACTTGTATAAATGGATTTTTCAAGCAGAATTGTCAGATTTCGGTCAAATCTCTGAATAGTTTTGGAAGTTTAATGGTTAAGTATAAAAGAGGGAAATAACTCCTCTTAAATTATATAAATGTTAAATGGGTTTTTATTAAGAATTATACGATTTGCTCTGAATTTTGGATATAGATTTTTTATATGAAAAAGCATGTCCTTGATAATTTAAGAGGTTCATGATTAAGTATAAAAAAGGAGAAAGAGGAGAGCTTTTTCCCCCCTTCTTAATTTTTTTTTTTTCGAACGGAATTAACGAAAATACAAGGCCGTAATGTACAATTAGTATGCGTAGCCTGTGAGCTCAATGCCATCAGTTTAACTGGGCAATATTCTTTTTATTATTTATTTAAATGGTATCATGAAAAATATCGTCTCTATGTGCCCCTGCATGGGGTGCATTGGAACAGTACTAAAACATATTGGGATAACACTTTATTTTGAACTCTTAGAAAAACATCAATTTCTATTTATGCACAGTAATTTTTAATGATAATTAAAAAACTTTTGTATTATTTTTGGACATCAAAATTATCTAAATTAACGCAGAATTTCCTGTTTAATAATGTCCTTGAATATGTTTAAAATATAGTTATGGTCTGGGGAAGTTTTGAAGCATTTTCTTTACTGACAGAATATATATCTCCATTATTTATGTAAATAAAGTTCCAGGAATTCTCCATTTTTTCTCGAAGAATACAGATATCAAATACAGTCATCGAAATACAGAAACAATATTAGAACAAAAGACGTCTTTTCCCACACATTTGACTTTAAGAGAATCATTTTTATTTAATTCATCAGTAACAAGTTCACTGTTACAGACCTCTGATTTTTTTCAATTTTTTATAGTTTAATTTATAATTTTCAGTTTAACTACAAACACTACCAAAATTTTGTTTCATTTAGAACTTTAGCACTATCACCAGAGATTTTTGAATTGGTAAAT
This sequence comes from Maratus speculifer, assembly GCA_964019185.1. Taxonomy (NCBI): domain Eukaryota; kingdom Metazoa; phylum Arthropoda; class Arachnida; order Araneae; family Salticidae; genus Maratus; species Maratus speculifer. The sequence goes on along the minus strand of OZ025303.1, from coordinate 108,899,957 downwards.
TTTAACTATAACACCCTGTACAAAAAGTTTAGTAGGCACCAATATCGATTAAGACGTTAATATACTTATCACCCATAACGTTTGCACCTCTAACTATTTAGAGATAACCTTGCATTTACATTAGTCTTTTATAGTATTTGAATAACTCTATTTTACTGCAAGCTGAATCATTATTCCATTAATCTCTGGTTGGAATTTGACTCTTGCTGTCGTATCCGAGTTGGCCCAATTTTTCGAAAAACAAGAACTTATTATTTATTTTCATATGAAAATAAATCCCTATATTAGAGTATTAGTATGTTCATTTTTTAAATTAAAGGATTTTTTCCTATGTGGTCACAAATTTTCCTTGCTAATGTTAAACATATAAGAGCGTTATGCATTCGCATGTTTTAAATATCTCCCAAAGAAATTAATATTTTAATTGCCTTTTTCTGTGTACTTTTCTTGAAGGATGTATCCTCTTTTTTAATTGTGAAAATATTTCTAATATATATAATCAATTTTATCTGAAGTGTTTAACTTTTATTGGTATAAAATTAGAAAATAGATAGTTATTTAGAAATATTTTAACAATTAAGAAAATAAAATCTTACATAAATACTTTTCAGAAAAAAGAAGTTAAAAATACTAATTTCCTGGGAAAATATTTCAAAAAATACGAATCTCTACACGCCCATAGATTTAACATTAGCAACGGAAATTTGAGATCTATCTGATCACCCTCTTAAAGTATACAATTAATATTAGAAAGGTAATTTTATACCAATTTTTTTTAATTGTATTAAAATGAGAATTAATTTTCTTACTTTTCGTATTTGGGTTTAAGATAATGTACTCCGACTCCGGTTTCATAAACTTTTTTTTCCTTTGTCGGGTTCGTGTTACATTTTGGGCAGTTTACGCTAGGGTCAGGTTATATCCGATCTGTTCATGACTGAAGTTCATATATTATATACAATAATCTTTCTTAAGAAATTACGGTGAGAATAAGATTGAAAGTCCCGCAGTGGCGTTTTCTACAATTTCATGTCTTAATATAAATTTATTTCAATATATATAAAAATTAACAAAAAATACTTATGATATCATGTATTAAATCTTTTAAAGGCAGGCCACACCTTGATATGAAAAATCAATCTGCGAAACACTCTTGCGAAATGAGAAAGACAAAAATAAGTATATTCTGCAATAAATATACTTTAATCATAAATATATAATTTAATACATTTTGAGATATTATGATGAAATTTCATTTGGTGTTTCATTCAGATGGAATTAATTTATAATTCAGATATAAATGCGCCTTGTTTCTCAGTCAGCAGTTGACAGTAATTATTATGCAAATTTCCGAAGATTTTAAAAGACACTAAAAGCAAAGATAAATTCATTCAAGGATGATTATTTCACTGCTCGTAATTAATAGCTTTTTCATGCATTTATTTATTTTATTTTTTTAAATATGAAAGCTTTTAAAGTTTAATCATAAACAGGTTTCTTTATTCTTTCTCTTAACTATCTTTATTGTGAGTTATTTGGTTTTGAATCTTATAATTACTTAGATTAACGGTAATATTTAATTATCTTGATTATAATAGTTTTTAATATTCAGTTCTAGTAAGATTTTGGAAACGCTTAAGAAGTAACATTTCTCTGATAAAGAATATATCTCTCTTTGACATATTTTGAAATAGTTCAATTGGTTTTAAAAGTACTGTAAAACGTGTAGTTCAATAAGCGCAATTGTAGTATAGAACAAAGGAAATGGAAATACATTCAGCTGAAATGACTATATGCTGTTTGGTGTAAGCTATATTTGCAGTTCCCCAAAATTTTTAAGGAAATCGGTGGCTCCTAAATTCAAATATTTCAGTCGCCACTAGGGATTAATTTCTAAGAGAAATTATAAAACAACGCGAAACAACGGAGAAACAACGCAAAATTCGCTAAAAGATCGTAGAAGAAAAGCTAATTTTTTCAAAGGATCACAAAAAACACCGTGACTTTCATCAAAGAATTGCTAAAAACACGATTTTCACCAAAAAATTGTGAAAAAACGCGATTTTGCTTAGAAAATTGCTAAATAACGCGTGATTTTTGTTAGAGGATCGCTAAAAACGTGATATTCTCACCAGAGGAATTCGAAAAAATACAATTTTCGTCAAATTATCGTAAGAAAAAACTCAAAATTCGCCTAAGGATGGCGACTTAGACGCCGAAAATTTGTCGCCAAGTCAAAAAAAATTAGTCGCCACGTGACGACTGGCGATTGCGAATCCGCATTTACAATGTAAGCATGAAAGACTGCTTTAAAAAACTACAATCCCCATTTTTTAAAAATGTTATGAAAATATTTTTAGAATTTTATATTTTTCATTATTTCGTATCACAATTGACATAAAAGTATGCGTATTTATTCAGTCGTGTACATGTTTTTTAAAAAGCGCTCCGGACATAGGCAGACGCTTTAAATAAAGAAAAATAATTGACCAAAAATTTTTGAATTGCTGCAGTAGACATCATGTGAAAACTAAAGTGATAATCTGATTCTTACACGAGAACCATATACATATATAGGTATACGATACACAGCTAATAATTATCCTGTTATAACAAATATGCTAAACGTATGCCATCTACTAAAAATGGCTAATTGAAGGAAAACTGGCTATAGGAAATAATATATTCTAATTATTGAATGCAAGATGATTTAACACTTGATTACAATGAGAGAGAAAGTAGACGAAAATCATTTAATGTTAAGAATTTCGGTGAAGTCATTAAGAAATTAAAAAGGAACAGTACGGAACGTACAGAAAACTGAAATTGGGCATCTCCAACCTTTTACGCAGACTATAAAGGACCATTCAAAAACAAATGCACATTGGTAATTCGTAATTAAAATTTAAACAAAATTATTAAATTTCATTTTTGATGAGATGTTTTCTTCTCATTAAACTTAGTTTAAAAAAAACATAAAACTTGATGCAATTGTCAACCAGAAATACAAAGAGCCATCAATTTTCTTACTAAATCAAAAAGAAACAAGGAAAAAATATCGTCAATTTTAATGATTGATGCCAATTGAGATCCAGATTCTTTTGTTGATACCGATGATCCAAATTCTAATTTACTTTGATAAAACACTCATCGTTCACTGCAAAACACTGTAGATTCCACCGCTGCAAGAAACACGGTCGGCTAAAAAGTAAATACGTAAGAAGAAAATGACATGATTTTAATTATTTAAAATCACTTAGTGAAAAAAAAAAAAAACTAAATATTTTAAAATATATTTGGACAGAAAAAATCGATATTTACTACTTTATATTCAACTTTTTGTGAAATAAATTTCAATGATTTTTAATTTTTCATTTAAACATTTTTATAAAAGATAAACATATCCAAAGAAAATTCTTAGCAGTGTCGATAAAACCACCAACAAATTACGAATCAACACTACTTGCCATACAGAAAGATCAAATTATAAACCTCCATGCTTTTATAAAGTCAACTATAAAAGAACAATCACTCAAAATTAAAGTTTTCGGGTCTGATGTACTATTAAAAGTTCATGTCTTTTCATCGAGTATTATTTTATCTTAACATTTACTTTTGTTACTGTTTATATGTAGAAATTAAAGAATATATATCTATACCTTTCTTATGATGACTTCATTTATGTTTTGACACTTGGTAATAATGATAATAATAAAAGTTTACTTAATTCTCTTTGCACTTTTGGCGACTCCTTTATTTTATGCATGTATTTCACTCTTTAAATTTAAATTAGAAGTTATTTTTCTGAGCCAACCATGTGTGATAAACGCAAAAAAAATTAGAAAGCTCTAATACTCTCTCAAATTCTGTTGCAATACTTCATCTTCCAAAAGTCATCAAAAACTCTTCCTTAGCTTACAATCATATAAAAATGAATTGAATCATACACAAAATAAGTACATTCGTTACATTTCAGACAACGAGATAATTTTTAAACTTCAGTAAGCCTATTTGGATAGTTATGATTAACGTTATTAAACAAAATTTAATTTTCTTCACAAAATGGGAAACAAAATTGGAACCGAGAGGATTAGATACTCGTTGGTGTAGAGATTAAACAAAAATTATGATAAATTTCATCTTCGAAATTTGTTTCCTTGAATTTAGCTTGAAATAACATAAAACTTGATGCAATTATTTATCAGAAGTACAAAAAGATACCAGTGCTTACCAGTTAATATCGACGATCCGAATAGTACCTTAATAAGTTTCAAATTAACGTTATTTGCCATAAAGAAAAGTTGAGTATCACAAATTGAGTATGTCAAATTAAAGATCTCAACCCTTTTAGGAAGTCAAGTATAAAAGATCTCAAAATTAAATGTATGTTGATACAGGAATTGGACCAAAATTATGATAAATTTCACCTTTGAAAACTTGTTTTTCACTGCACTTTGCTTGAAAAAACATCAAAGTTTATGCAATTATCAGCCAAATGTACAAACAGCAATCAATGATCCGGCTAAATCTAGAAAACCAGGAAGAAATATCCAGCAATCAATTTTATGATTGATGTTAAATTGAGTTCCAGATTCTTTTGATAATATCGGTCATTCATTGCGGCTTTACTTCAATTATACACTCACCATTCACAGAAAAAACAGTCAGATAAAGGGTATAAATATTTAAGAAAAGAATGACTTATAGACTTATAAACAAAACATATAAGGTACCCTGGGGTAATAACGCCACGTTAAGGTTCTACCAATTTTCACGGCTTAGTTTTAGATTGTATTTTTCAAACAAATATAGGATCTGATACAGCAACTCATTGACAATCTATATAAAATAAAATAATTTAACAGATATGTATTCATAAAATGTAATGGCGTTTTTTCTTGACCAATGCTATTTGGCGTTATTACCCACCTATATGGGTAATAACGCCATGCAAACAAAAGTATGAAATAAGATGGAATAATTGCATGTAGATTGCCCAATTCTAAAAATACAAACTCTACAAACTTAGAAATTGACAAATTGCATTCTAAGCTATTGAAAATGTTCATTTTTTTGTGAAAGTGTAAGAAAAATAAAGGTGCGGTGTGGGGGGAGGATGAGGCAAAAGAATATCAGACCGTGAGCTTCTTTTTGCTTAAAAAGGACCGCTTAAATAAAATTATTAGAAACAGTGCACAGTTTTAACTGTGTTTATTTGAATCAGTATTTAGGATGTAGCTAGGTCACTGTAGGGAATCAACTGGGGTATTAATGCCAAGGATTGGCGTTATTACCCCGGGATACTTATTGCGCAGTAAATCCTAAACTACAAATTATCTCGAGAAGATATCGAAAATCTTCTACAACAATTTGAAAGTACAGGAAATACACTACAAATTTATGTAATAAACAAAGTATTTCTGGATACAAAATATAGTCTTCAGATCAAAAACCTTATCTCGCAAATTTTAGATCAAGCGTTAATTTTAGTTGCTTGTAAAAACAATAAGACCTAAAAATGAAACAAATTAACATGAAGCTGTTTTTTGCGATTTATATGACTCAAAACCCTTCTGCGCAGAGCACAATGGTGTCATTTACCTGATTATTTCATAATTATGCAAAATATAAGCACTTGGCGTTATTACCCCGCCTGGCGTTATTACCCCAGGGTACCTTAGATGAAAACCGGGTAGCCGCGAACGGTGGGTATTTCAATTTCTAAGAAACTCAAAGTGTTGCGTAAATAAAGAGTTATTGTAAATGAACGTTCTCTAGAATCGAAACAATTACAGTATAACTGCGACATGGACTCCGAGTAATTTAGTTGAGAGTGTGTATTTTGTTTTCGTTAGTAAATTTTCGTTGCTTCTTTCAAACTTTATTGCAGGTTATCAAGCATAGAATACGTAAATGTGCATTCTTGTCCATTGTCAATGTTTTAGGAAACTTTATTTATTTAAAGGTTCTAATAATGCCTGTAACATTTGTTGTACAATTTGTGTAGGGACACAATTGATTAATATCTTAGGGACTACCCGCCATTTCTTGTGACGCCAAAAATATAAGGCCAAACTATTTTCAGTATAGTTCGTTAAATAATTCGATATTATTAGCAATGAATAATTAAAGAAGTTCGCAACTTTATTTTAAATTTAAACTAAAGATAGAAATTTCATTCATTTTTTTTTATCTGGCTAGTTCCATGGGTTTTGTAGTGTAAGTCACGTTACCTTATAATTGCTTGTTTGCCACCGTTATTTTCGAAAAGTCTGCTTGGCCTTATTCAATTAATGAGAATGTGCCGATAAAATAAATCACATATTTTTCGTACTAAAATACTGGTAGCCAAAAATCGTAGCCTGTGACTTACACTACAAGTACTCATGGAAATAGCCATCTGCAATTTATTCAAGTATCCGGGACCTCTAATATTTTAAAAAAGTTTATCGAAAGAAAAAAGCATTTGAGAAAGGTAAAATTTTATAGTTCATTTTAGTCGTTTTTTCATATTTTTATGAAATAATTTTTTTTTGTAATTTTTTTTCTATTCTGAATGTCTGTTCGGAATACAGAAAGCTCAAATTGAGCATCATCACCGTTTTATGAAATCTATACATATAATAAAACAGTAGGACCCGGTGTGTCTGTACATTGAAGATAATTGACAAAAATGGAGTCAGGGCGATAAAAGAAAACCAATGAAACACAAAAAAAAATTTTTTGAATTTTTTGTCTGTCTGTCTGTCTGTCTGTCTGTCTGTCTGTTTGTTCGAGGTTATCTTCGTAACTACTGAATGGATTTTTATGCGGTTTTCACTAATGAAGAATGCACACTCCCGGGCAGTGTATAGGCTTTGTTTCATCAAAATCGGACAACAGACAAAAAAGTAACAAAAAGAAACAAAAGAAACTATTAGGTGCGCTGCTCACGTTTTTTAGTACATAACGTTTTTTAGTACATATAAAATCCAATAGATGTCACTGTGCGATTTTAAAACGCGCTATCGTTATGTTTTCGCCAGTCTACTTAAGTATGAGAAAGTTTCAAGCTGGCTGTCGTTCCATGTGGTTTAGTCGGTAGAACGTCAGTGCGCCATACTGATGGCCCGGGTTCGATTCCCAGCATGGAATTTTTTTTCACTATGTTGGCATTAACGCCTATAAGCAATTAAAAGAATTTGAAATATTGTATTCAAGGCGAATTTTCTCTCTGGGAAAATTTCCTTGCATTAATATGTCAGTGTAATTTTTTTTTCGATTTAATTTTTTTTTTCGAAACTTTGTTTTTCTTAAAAAATTACAGTAAATATTTGATATTTCCCAACGTTTTTTGAATGATCGACTTGCTTTTTTTTTTTTTTTAATGTATGTCTGAACCTTATCTAACTACTTCTTCAAGATTTCTTTAGATAAACCGACCAGCGTAGCGGGCGAAGGCCGCTAGTCTCTCATAATGTGCCAGCTGTTTCACTAAACGATTCCTCATTTGCAGTTATATGGTAAAATTTATCAAAAAGATGCAGTTATAATGCCAAAATAAAGTATCTATGTTGGAAAAGAAAAAATTTGGTACAATTTCTATATGTAGGTGACCATCTATTTAAAATTTAAGTGTAGCATTTATGAAAAGACGCTAATCGATTCGATTGATACCAGTAATAATTCTTAAAGTTGATTTTTGGCGGAGTTAGTTGATGATAATAACTTTTTTCTATACAGAATTGTACACAGTATTTCTTTAAATATTTGCACTTATTGTCATATGTTATATAGATTTTTTTATGCTGGGTTAAGTTAAAAAATTCAATATATGACTATATACTGCTATGACCCATAAATGATCCATATTGGAAATAATGAATTAAAAATTAATGTGGAAAATAACGCACAGTCTTTGTTATTCTGAACTATCTATACATATAATAAAACAGTAGGACCCGGTGTGTCTGTACATTGAAGATAATTGACAAAAATGGAGTCAGGGCGATAAAAGAAAACCAATGAAACACAAAAAAAAAATTTTTGAATTTTTTGTCTGTCTGTCTGTCTGTCTGTCTGTCTGTTTGTTCGAGGTTATCTTCGTAACTACTGAATGGATTTTTATGCGGTTTTCACTAATGAAGAATGCACACTCCCGGGCAGTGTATAGGCTTTGTTTCATCAAAATCGGACAACAGACAAAAAAGTAACAAAAAGAAACAAAAGAAACTATTAGGTGCGCTGCTCACGTTTTTTAGTACATAACGTTTTTTAGTACATATAAAATCCAATAGATGTCACTGTGCGATTTTAAAACGCGCTATCGTTATGTTTTCGCCAGTCTACTTAAGTATGAGAAAGTTTCAAGCTGGCTGTCGTTCCATGTGGTTTAGTCGGTAGAACGTCAGTGCGCCATACTGATGGCCCGGGTTCGATTCCCAGCATGGAATTTTTTTTCACTATGTTGGCATTAACGCCTATAAGCAATTAAAAGAATTTGAAATATTGTATTCAAGGCGAATTTTCTCTCTGGGAAAATTTCCTTGCATTAATATGTCAGTGTAATTTTTTTTTCGATTTAATTTTTTTTTTCGAAACTTTGTTTTTCTTAAAAAATTACAGTAAATATTTGATATTTCCCAACGTTTTTTGAATGATCGACTTGCTTTTTTTTTTTTTTTAATGTATGTCTGAACCTTATCTAACTACTTCTTCAAGATTTCTTTAGATAAACCGACCAGCGTAGCGGGCGAAGGCCGCTAGTCGATTATAAAATAACAATAAATGAAAACCAACGCTTATTGGCATGGAATTTAAAACAAAATTGCGGTAGATTTTACCCATTGAAGATTTCTGTTATTTAATTGAAAATGGCTTGCAATAATATAGAATTTTATGCGATTAACATAAAAATACAAACCGATATCAATGTTCCGATTAATCGAAAAAACTGGAAGAAATACAAACGATTGTCAATTTTCCGACTATTAAAAAAAAAAAAAAAAAAAAAAAAAAAAAAAAAAAAAAAAAAGGAAGAAATATCTAGCAATCGAATTAACGATTTATGCTAAATTGATACCGCAACCTTTTATTTAACATCGGCAATCCATATCCCAGATTGCTACAGAAATACACTTTTCATTGACTGAAAAATATGTACGAATAAAAATCGAGAAACAAAACATATTCTAACTATTTAATATTGCGTAGTAAAAAAATTTCAGCATTCAAAAACTATTTGAGAAAGATTTACAGTCATTTCAGCCACAGTATTTAAAATTTTAGGTTTTTTTTTTTTTTTGGCATAAGCAAAACCCCGAGGATAGTAAATATGTACAGAGAAAAATGTTATTAATGTCAGCAAATCCATTAACAAATTATTAATCTGCACTATTTGCCATGGAGAAAGCTGGAACTCAGCATTCTACGCCTCTTATAAAGTAAACTATAAAAGAAAAATCTCTTAAAACGTAATTCATGCTTGTAATAAGAGTTAACCCTTTAACGATCATAGCATTTTCATTGCTAAGATGTCGAAATAAATGAATGACACCGGTAATTAAGAACAAATATATTTGTAAATAAGAAAACGTGATTTTTCACATACATCATAAAAGGGATATTTTTAGATAAAAATACCGGTGTCAGTGTTGCGTATCGGAATTAAAATTTTGTGGTTTCGTGGCGAAACCAATGAACGTTAAAGGGTTAAATCAAAATTATGACAAATTTTATCCTTGAAGATTTTGTTTGAACTTGGCTTGAAATAACATAAAACTAGATGCTATTATCACACAGAAGTGGAAACGGATATCAATATTTTGTCTAAATCAAAAAAACTAGGTTGGTTGGTTGGTTAGGGTTTTATGGCACAAGGTCCCCAGTGAGACAAGCTGCGCCATCGAAAAACTAGGAAGAAATATCAAGCATTCAATTTTAGTAATTGAAGATAAATTAAGTCCAAGATTTGTTTGTTTAAACAGATAAAGCTAAAGAAGCATATTTTACTTCTATTAAATATTGATAATTCATTAGGAAAATGCAATGGAAGAAAATGTAAATACATAGGAATGACAAATCGACTTACAAACAAAACATATTTAAATTAATTAATATCAAAGAGTGTATTAAAATTAGAGGAAGAAAGATTCTATATTTACTAGATCATTAAACTGCGTATTTAATTTTTTTTTTAATTTTTTTCAATTTGTACAATTTTATGAGCAAAAGAAAGCGGATAGATATACATGTGCAGAAAAAATTGTGTTAAAGACAGTCATCCTATTATCAAATTATAAATCGGTACTAATGAGCGTACAGAAAGCACAAATTGAGTATCTCCACTCTTCTATAAATTCAACAATAAAAGAAAAAAAAACACCCAAAACTAAATGCGCTTTCCTATAAGAATTAAGCGAAAATTTTGATAAATTTGATCTTGAAGATTTATCTATTATTGAACTTTTCTTGAAGTAACACAAAACTTGATGCAATTATCAGTCAAAAGTACAAACAATCATCAATGTTCCGATTAACACTAAAAACCAGGAAGAAATATGCAGCAGTCAGTTTTAGTGATTGATGCTAAACTGGGTCCCAGATTCTTTTATTAATATCGATGATCCAAATACGACTTTACTTCAGTTAAATACTCATCATTCATTGGAAAACACACTCGAATAAAATGTAAAAAGAAGATTTGATTAATCGACTTATAATTAAAAAAAATTCTAATTAATTAATATCGAAGAGTGAAAGTTATATCAAAGTCAGTGAACATATTAACAAATTACAATATTAGGCCTATAGAAAGCTCAAATTGAGTATCTCAATTCTTCTCGGAATTCAATAGTAAAAGAAAAATCATTCAAAACTAAATGCGCTTTTCTATAAGCATTAAACGAAAATTACGATAAATTTGATATTGAAGATCTTTCTTCTATTGAACTTTCCTGAAATAACACAAAACTTGATGCAATTATCAGTGAAAAGTACAATAGACCATGGATGCTTCGATTAAATCTAATAAAAAGAATATTGCCCAGTTAAACTGATGGCATTGAGCTCACAGGCTACGCATACTAATTGTACATTACAGCCTTGTATTTTTGTTAATTCCGTTCGAAAAATAATTAAGAAGGGGAAACAGCTCTCCCCTTTCTCCTTTTTTATACTTAATCATTGAATCTCCTAAACTATCAAGTACATGCTTTATCATATTAAAAAATCTATACCCAAAATTCAGAGCAAATCGGATAATTCTTAATAAAACCCATTTATCATTTATATAATATAAGAGGAGTTATTCCCCTCTTTTATATTTAACCATTAAACTTCCAAAACTATTCAGAGATTTGAACGAAATCTGACAATTCTGATTGAAAAATCCATTTATACAAGTTAAGAGGAGGGGCATTAGAACCCCTGTTCCCCCTGTTTATACTTATTCAATGAACACCTAATAACAGCCACAGACTCTCTTCATCAGAATGATCCTATATCTAAATTTTGAACGAAAATTGTTAATTCCGCATGAAAATCCCGTTTATATCAATTAAGGGGAGGGGCATGAGTCCCCCGTTCCCCCTGTTTATACTTATTCAATGAACACCTAATAACAGCCACGGTATCGCCTCATCAGAATGATCCTATATCTAAATTTTGAACGAAAACTGTTAATTTTGCATGAAAATCCCGTTTATATCAATTAAGGGGAGGGGCATGAGCCCCACGTTCCCCCTGTTTATACTTATTCAATGAACACCTAATAACAGTCACGGAATCGCCTCATCAGAATGATCCTATATCTAAATTTTGAACGAAAACTGTTAATTCTGCATGAAAATCTCATTTATATCAATTAAGGGGAGGGGCATGAGCCCCCCGTTCCCCCTCTTATACATATCGAAAAAACTCCAAAAAGTAATCAGGGAAGCGCCTTATCAGAATATACCTATATACAAAATCTCAAGTGGATCCGATATTTTTATCATGAGTTATCGCGTTACGCACGAACGAACGTACGAACGTACATACAGAACGGACGGGCACATAAGCTCTCAGGCTATGATAGCCTGTGAGCTAAAAACCAGGAAGAAATATGCAGCAGTGAATTTCAGCGACTGATGTTAAACTGAGCCCCAGATTCTTTTGTTAATATCGATGGTCCACATTATACTTTAATTCAGTTAAAAACTCATCATTAACTGAAAAACGTACTCGAATAAAATGTAAATACTTAGGAAGAAATGATAAATCGACTTAAAATTAAAACATATTCTAATTAATTAACATCGAAGAGTGAAAAATAAAAACAGTGCATTAAAAAAAAAGATAAAGAAATAATTCTATATTTACTAGTTCAGTTCAACTGTACATTAATATTTTTTTTAATCTGTACATTTTTATGAGTATAAGAGCACTGATAGATGATTATGTACAGAGAAAATTGTATCAAAGACGGTGAACCCATTAACAAATTACAAATAAACGCTATTAGGCGTACTGAAAGTCCAAGCTAAGTATCTCAATTCTTCTTTGAAGTCAGCAGTAAAAGAAAAAGATACTCAAAATTAAATGCATTTTTCTATAAGAATTAAACGAAAATTATGATAAATTTGATCTTGAAGATCTACCTTCTATTGAACTTTTCTTGAAATAACACATAACTTGATGCAATTATCAGTCAAAAGTACAAATAATCATCAATGTTCCGACTGAATCTAAAAACCAGGAAGAAATATCAAACAGTCAATTTTAGTGATTGATGCTAAACTGAGCCCCAGATTCTTTTGTTAATATCGATGATCTAAATCCTACTTTACTTCAATTAAACACTCATCATTCACTGAAAACACACACTCGAATAAAGTGCAAATACTTAAGAAGGAAACGACTTATCGACTTATAAACAGAACCCCATTCTTTTTTAACTCACCTGTACAACTGAAAATATGCTGCATTGTTTCTGAAAATCGAAGTACTATTAGCGAGTGTGTCTTATAAATGATGGATTAAGATCGATAGCCCCTCATCCCTTAAATAAAAGGTGATGTGCAATGTCTTCTCTGATGGGAATCTCTTGAATCATTCGACTGTTTGGTTCAGAATCGTGTAAGAACAAGGGAATGTTACAAGCGTTGATGGAAAAGTTTTTATCTCAGAGGGATGATGTTATGATGTTGAAGGCGGTTTGAGGGGGTGTTGGGGTGACAGTAACAAGTGGGGAGTGCCGAACTAGGGATGGTCACTGTGAGGGGTCCTCTTCGCGTAATCGTTTATTATGAACTTGAGGTTTGTTTGGATAAAGTATGAGTACCTGTTGTTGATTGGGGCTTTGGAAGCAGAAGAAGGTTAGATGTTAAGTAACGTAACCGTGAGTTATGTCATATAGTAAATAATAGGATTTTTGCCGTTAGTTGTTGACGTTTGCGTATTTGACTTGATTAGAAGTCTAATTTATGTGTTTTTGCAAGTTATTCAGCACTATACATATACTAAATAGATATATACAAAATATATAACATACAGTTAAACTTATTATGCTTTTCATGATTAAGATATAGTAAAATTTGCCCTTTAAACTATGATCATTGTTTTATTAACAGCAGTGTCTGTTATTTAGAGTTAGACTTATTTTTTATGTATACTTTGCATCACAAATTAAGCCTTTTGGGAGGCCTTTGAAAGCAGAGCCGTAACTAAGGGGGTGCTATGGGCGACTCAGTCTCCCCTAAAACATTTACGGGGAGGAGCCCCCCCTGTAAAATTATATGATTATTATGGTCACTAAATGAATTTATGTTCCGAAAATCCAAATGAAATTCTATTCAAAAATCTATTTTAGTTTTGAGGAACTTTCACAGTTTTGCAAAAATACTAAATTGTTACTAAATTTTTTTTCATCATCCTATTATTTTCTCCTTTTTTAGCATAAAATGACGTTGTTACAACAGTTTGACAGTTACAATGAGAAACATAGTAACTACCGTGTGAATATGCACTAATTTTTCTTTCTGCATGTGAGAAAATATGAGCTCCCCCTATATTTTCTTGTGCCCCCCCCCTACATTTTCTTGACCCTCACCCCTATTTTTCACTTTTAGCTACGGCCCATGTTGAAAGTCCCGGGTGAAGTTTTGTTGGATAGCGAATCGATCCGTCAAATTAAAATATATATATTAATAAATGATTAAAAATAAAAATATTATACTTCTAACAGTAGCATTTATTTTTTTTTTCTAAATATATTATGAATTATATAGTATAACATATGTTCTACTAATTTTTATAATTATTGTTACAACTTTATTTTATTATCTATGTGATTTATACTATGACTATAACCTTGACTATTAGTAAGTCACATGTAGTTTGTATCTGATTGCACTACTAATCTTGCTAGGATTTGGGTAATGGTAAATATTTTAGTATATATATCTTTTTTTTTTTTTTTTTTTTTTTTTTTTTTTTTTTAAGGAATATCATATTATTGTTATTTTGTCATATTGATTTTATTTTCTTCAATGAATATCTTTCTACTAATTTGTCATGTGAATAGCTTCCAGCCAGTCGGGTGTATTGTGAGTCGAATTCTTAGCTTTCAGCACGACTCATAACAGAAACTGGTTGGATATTTATGCTTTTTTGTTAAACTATACACCCCTGAAGAAGTAGTTTAATAGAAAAGCCTTCTACTATCTTTTTATCCATTTATCTTTCATTATTTTAGTAATCTGCCTTCTATTTCACTTCAAACTTCAACTGTTTTCAATAAGATGATTGTAAAAATACTGGTTTCATTGGTTTATTGTATGGTAATATATGAATTACTCTGGTTATATAATGTCCATTTATCCATATATTTCTTAGTAATTTGGTAATCTGCCTTCTATTTCTCTTCAAACTTCAACTGTTTTTAATAATATGATTGTAAAAATACTGGTTTCATTGGTTTATTTAATGGTATTGTCTGAATAACTTTGGATGTATTTATAAAAGTATATATATATATATATATATATAATATAGTAATTTTATCTGCTGCAGTAACATAATACAAACAATTTGCTAAACTTTAAAACAAAATATCGCCTAAAATCAAAAAGTAAAAATAATTAAAAAAAAGAGTGTAGTATAAAATTAATCTTATTGCACTAGAATATTTCAAATCTCGAGTTTCGACCAACAGGCAGCTTGCGTAAACGTCAATCAGATCTTAAAAATTTTATAATTCTATAATTGTGCAATAACTAGCCGCCTATGATGACAAATTTGGTCTTCCTTAAATGTATGCCAGTTATTGGAACACGTTACTTTTATTCACAATATAATTGATTTTCTTAATACTTCGCCAAATTGGATTTTTATATAGAAATAAAAAACTCATAGCAACATTTGGAATATTTTTGGTTGTTATACATTTGATCATTCTTGATAAAAACCATTAAATTCAATTGGACATTTTTTGCCGATTCATGTCCGATTACAATCAATCATCCATAACTGGATCCATTGTCAATCGACGTTCTCAATATGATTTGGTGCAACTTATGTTTGTTTGTTTATTTTTTGGTATGTAAAAAGCCTTTAATACTAACCACATTTTAATTAAACTACATTATTGCTAAAATATTTTTGTTTCATGCTAATTTTGTCTGTACATAATTCATTTGATTAGAAAATCTATCATAATTCTCATATAATTGTATTGGATAATATGTCATTATATTGCTGTATACTAATTGTCGTAGTTAATCGAATATGATTTGGTGAAACACAGAACTTTTGGAAATTATGATAATCACGTTGCATTTAAACTATATTTGCAGTCAGTAATAGCCCACTTTTAAGCCTTGGCGTGATTTAAATTTTGAGACTTCTTTTAAAAAAATACCGATATATATATAGTAGAAATGTAAAAGAAATATTAAAAACAATCACATAAGTATTTATATATAATTGTATGATGGAATATGATATAGATATGTGCATTATATTGATTGGATGTAGTATGTGAATCGAATATGTATTTCATATTAAATCTGAAGGTTATAACAATCAGCTAAAAATGAAACTACAATAGTAAATATCACAGCTGATGTTATGTATTTAATAAATGTATACTAAATTGTTATTTTGTATTATTTTAGTTTTTTTATATTATTTATCCTTTTTAATTATGTATGTATTTAATAACTTAATAAACATACATTAAAATGCTGTTTTGAACGCAAATGGCTATGTAAATATTAAACAGGATTGGAGATTAGCAGCCATTTTTGGTGATACATTACGTGATATTTGGCTAAAGATGCGAGGGATAATACGTAAGTAGCATGTTAATTGATTATTTCTTTTGAAATTTGATTAACTGAACATCATTACATGAATTAGATTTGAATACAAATAAATACTTTGTGTTTGTTTACCTTGATTGAATAAAATTTTGGT
Source organism: Maratus speculifer (assembly GCA_964019185.1). Classification (NCBI taxonomy): domain Eukaryota; kingdom Metazoa; phylum Arthropoda; class Arachnida; order Araneae; family Salticidae; genus Maratus; species Maratus speculifer. The sequence continues at coordinate 108,883,523 of OZ025303.1, read as the reverse complement.
CTATCAATCTAAATTTATCTCTCGTCATTTCAGGATATATACATCATACTTGGTTATAATATTTTATAAAGTTTCATTCGAAAATAATTTTTAATAAAACGAGCCGCAGAGCATATAAAAAGCGAAGCGGTCAACTGTTTATTATGGCCACATGACTTTCCGCTATTATTATGATGATGAAATAATCTGATGCAACAATGTAACAAAAGCAATAAGTTACAACTTCAAAAAATAAAATATCGTGAAAATTTATAGACAAATAACTTCGGAATAAAATAGAATATTATTAAAATAAAAAGCGGTTTGAAGATAAAATAAAATCTAATTGACTAATTTTGTATAGGAAAGAATATAAATATAAATATAAATATAAATATAAATATTTATATATATATACATTTTAAAGGTGTCACTTTTTTTTTTAATTATTAGTATACATATATTGTTAACACTTTAAAAATGTTATTCACATCAATTTACCTTTCTTTCGTACTTTGAATAGTTTTGAAATTTACATTGCACACTTATCAGCACTGCAACAAGGATATACACGGGTATGCGCCGTATACATTCTAATTTTTTAAAGAGCACCGTACACCCTCTGTATCTCAAAGAAGCTATAGTATGTACACTCTAGAGTATGCGTTCGGCCTTGAGCGTATACCCTCTGCTTAGAGCATATCGTCTTTTTCTTTTTACGACTACACCACTGATACTTATCTCCCGCAGGAAAAAGTTAAAGCACATTTCAGAATTTTAGGACACCCTATATATATGTGGGAAATTGAGTGATTAACTTATGATTTAAGCAAAACAAATATTCTTGATAAGATAAAAAAGGTTTAATAGACATAAAATATATACGTAGCATTCAAAAATAACAGTAGAACTGAATAAAAATAAATATAAATAAGCTTCTCTGAGCTTTGGATTAAAAATCCATCCAACTCGCCATCGCTGAAATCTATAGAACACCTCGTTCTTTCCACGCATCATTACACGAGTCTCATTTTGGATATCACGTTCATTAAATCATTGAGTTTATTATCTTTTATTGCTGAATACTTTATTCTTTAATCCCACATTCTCGGTCATCCTGACTTTTCTGACGTCCTCGGCAGCTGCTTATAAAAATTTAGACACAAATTTACAGAAATAAAACAGGTAAATATAAAATACAAACATCTCACGTTATACAGATGCGTTACTCCAGGGCTTCATATATTCTGCAGCAGTTGAGGTCTTGTTGGGACCATCATGGTCTCCAATTTTTTCTACATCATAACGATCATTTGACTTTACTTTAGTAACTTTATAAGGTCCATGGAATTTTTCCTTTAATTTCAGACCTGGTCCATACCGCGTTTCTTGGATTACCACGGGATCATTTAATTCATAGCCGTAAGGTACTCTTCTCATCATGTTAAATTGTTTTCTATAATTACCATTTCTCCAAAAATATAAATTTCTACGCGGACCATTAAAATTTGTTTTGATGCTTGTTTTATTATTCCTTCCACACGGTTCAATCCTTTCTTTTTCAAAAATTTCAAGCTTTCTTTCCCCTAAATATTTTCTCCGATTTTCACATGTGTGACATTTTCTATTAAAATTATTTCTCGAATAATATTTCTTTTCTTCATCTCTATCGTTGTAATCACGCTTCTTCTAATTTCTGATAAATTTCTGTTTATTTTCATTAATTCCTTCAATATTATTTTCTTCCCCCGTGTTTTTCCGTTTATAATATTTTTCAACTTTCCTCGTTTCATTTTTATTTTCATTGGCGCGTGCACATAAATTGCGTTTTTCTTTTAGGTCATTCATTCGTCTTGTTTGTGTCGTCTCGTTTCTTTCATTCAATCTTTTCTTACTAATTAAATTTTCTTCTTTCTCATTTATTTCTTTTCTAATTTTCAAATTTCTCACGTGATTCAAATCAATTTCATTTTCTTCTATGACTCTCGCGAAATTAATCAAGTAATTACCTCCTGCAATTTTCTCATTTGCAACTATAATATTTGCATCACGTGAATTATCTAACGTAGAAGTTTTCTTCTCATTACTATTTCTGGCAACATGATTCAATTTTATATCAGAATTCTTCTGAATTTCAGTGTAACCTACTTGAATGTTGTTGCGTTTGCCAACGATCCTAATTCCGCTCTCGTCTATCGCCAAATTTAATTTGCTAATCACATCATATCCCAATAATATATCATATTCAAGAGATTCTAGCACGTACAAATTTGTTCTGATTAGAAAACCATCAATATTAAATTCATATGGGAAGTATCCTTTTGGATAAACAACTATTTTATTTATGCCGGACAAAGAGATATTATTTGAAAATAATCTTGGCGAGCCTATTTTCGTATAATATTCGTAACTCACCAAACTGATATCACTTCCAGTGTCGAAGAAGATCTGTGTCTTTTCACCGTTAATATCAATATTTTTCATGTAATCTGGTTTGGCGCTGTTGGTTTGCTTGATTACTGCGGAATTCATCTCTTTGTGGTTGGATAATCGCGGGTTTTGGCTCCGATTTTGGCTGTCATTTTTTATTTGTTTATTATTCCCATTATTACACTGCGATATTACGTGGCCAAGACGATTACTTTTGAAACACATAATTTGTGCTCTGTTCTTTTCATTTAAATAAGAAGATTCATTTGCATGATCTGTATTATCTTTAAATCGTCCTTTTCTTAATGTATTATAACGTTGATATGGTAACCATGGTTTTGTGTTGTTGTTTTCGTGCATTTTTGGCTTCCTTTCTTCAAAGTGGTGTGAATTTCTATTCATGGTTTTAATATTACGCCTTGCTGTTTCCTAATCATCTAGTTTACAAACTAATGTATCAACACTTTTAATTTTGGGAAGATCATCGATGAAATGTTCCTTCATTTCTATCGGTAATCTTCTTTTGATTTGATCTACCAGTATTAATTCTTTTAAATCTTCAAAATTGGATACATCAAGACCGGTAATCCATTCTTCTAAATAATTCCTTAACTCAAATGCTAGATCGCGCCAAGTGGCTGAGTTTTCTTTCTTATGCGACATTATTTTTTGCCTAAACTCTTCTGGCGTCAATTTGAATCTTTTGAGCAGCAAGTTTTTTACATTATCGTAGTTATTTGTTAATGTTTCTGGTTCTCTAGTTATAACATTAGCAATTTCTAGCGGCATTAAACTTAATAAGTGCATGACCCAATTCTCTTTTGTTATATTCATCCTAGAAATCTGTCTCTCGAATAGAGCTAAATAGATACTAATATCACCCTTCCCATCAAAGTGTGACATTAATTTAGACAAATCTGGTTGCTTACCTGAACCAGTTACAGCCGAACCGTCACTTGTATTTGTCATATTTCCTTGAAGTTCAATTTTTCGTAATTCGTACTCCATCTCCATCTTCTTTTCCTCTAATCTTCTTTCTGCTTCTAAGCGTCTTTCTTCTTTTTCTACTTCTAGTCTTTTTTCTTCTTTTTCTGCTTCTAGTCTTCTTTCTTCTTTTTCTTTTTCTGCTTCTAGTCTTTCTTTTTCTATTCTCTCCGCGGCAATGACTTCAAGTCGAACTTTTACAAAATTTTCTTCATAATCCTTCGATTCCGTCACCAACTTTATCAAATCAATGATTCTTGGACTCTGAGGCACAACTATACCTAGATCATCACACAATGTTAACAAGTCCGCCTTTCTAGCTTTATTCAGAACAGACATTATAATTTTTGTTTACACTTCAACAAAACAATATAGTGCACTATCTTGCAAGCTTGATTACGGATAATTTCTAATCATTACACATATAACAAACAGTTCCTTTTTTTCATATAATACGTTTTAGTTTAAAAACAAAACATTCTTCTTAGACTTAGATCTTCTTAGTACAAAATAGCTTTCATCGTGAAATTCAAATTCAAATATAAATCAGCGAAATCATTCAAATCCTTCAATCCCGGCCGAGCCCCCAAAACTTGCGGGAAATTGAGTGATTAACTTATGATTTAAGCAAAACAAATATTCTTGATAAGATAAAAAAAGGTTTAATAGGCATAAAATATATACGTAGCATTCAAAAATAACAGTAGAACTGAATAAAAATAAATATAAATAAGCTTCTCTGAGCTTTGGATTAAAAATCCATCCAACTCGCCATCGCTGAAATCTATAGAACACCTCGTTCTTTCCACGCATCATTACACGAGTCTCATTTTGGATATCACGTTCATTAAATCATTGAGTTTATTATCTTTTATTGCTGAATACTTTATTCTTTAATCCCACATATATTTATAAGGAAACTATTCTATCTGATAACATTTTTTTAATTGTATATCAGTTATTTTAAAGATACAGTTTTTAACTAAGATCTTGTTGTAGCAAAGATAAATTATTTTTAGCTGTCTTATTTATGCTTCATAAATTCATTTATATTACGTAAAATCAACTTTTAACTTTTAGGATACCTTAAGGGGGTAGTAAGATTAATTCGAGGGAAAAAAAGCATATTTTCTATCATTTTTTGTAAGGATACAATTAATATTTATTTATTTGTATAGTTATAGTATAATTATATGTCATTTAAAGAGTATTCTGTGAAATTTTCATTAAGAAATATTAAAAAATGAGCCGATGACAGCGAATCTTCGAAGACGTCCCCAAAAAAAGTTGATTCGCGGTGAACCGCATAACTCATGACTGGATCAACTGAAATTAAAAAACCAAATTGATTTAATTAGTTGATAAGTTTCCTCAGGGAACGCAGTCGAGTTTTTTCTTTTATTATTATTGATTTTTCAATTTTTTACAAGGCTCGGAAATCAAAATACTGATTTTTCATCAAAAAAATCTGATATTTTCTTTTTTAAAAGTAAGTTAAAATTAAAAAAAAAGAAAAAACTCGACAGCGTTATCTCGTAATTTATATAAAGAAAGAGTGTGCAAAATTTAAAAAAGATCGGTTCAGTAGATTTTGAGCTACAGAGTTCACCGGCTTCGAAAAAGCGAAGTGTTAGAAAAACGCGTTTAAAGTTTCACAGACGCTTTTGTCGAAATCGGAGGGCGGAGACTTACAAGTGTATATCTCCGTCAGTTTTATTTCAATTGCTTTCAAATTTTCACAGAATAATCTTAAGATGTTGTACATTAATATAAAAAAAAAAAAAAAAAAAAAAAAAATGCAAAAAAAAAAAAAAAAAAAAAATACCTTACTACCCCCTTAATAACTTTCGACTTTTCCTTTCCAGCGTACGTCTGTTTAGCCTTCCCGTGCAGTATATGGCCGTTGCACCCAAACCAACCAACTTGCCAACCAGACTTTCAAATTTACATGATTGCCCATTCATTGCTTATGCATGCTTCTGCAATACAAAATAGAAATAATCACAAATAAGATATTGATAATCCCATGCGAACGGGCTACCATTCTCACGACTCTAATAATCAAACAATTTATCCCATAACAAGATATCGATGATTAAAAAAAAAAAAGAAAAAAAAAATCGTCAGTACTAACTGTCACCGTAATATGTCGAATTATCAGTCATCAGGTTGACCTTGGTATCAAAAAGAGAAGGGTAAGAAAAAGAAAGGCGGACCAGCAATAAACGCAGAACTTTCCCATGAGGTTCATCCTAAGTGGTATAATAACGACTTCCTCCTAAAAATGATTTAGTAATTCCTGAGCCTGAAGGGGTTTAGAAAGAGAACTGGTTTGTCCATTGACGGTTTGTTGTTTCTAGACTTATGTGGGAATTGTAAATGGTGTATCTGACCGCAAACATCAAATGAAAAAAAATCTTAAATCTGTAATTTTATACACGTTGGAACTCTATTAAGCAGATGCTTAATGTTTTGTTTCTAAAGACACATGTCTATAACAATGATTTCATGTCCTTTACGCTTTCAAGCAAGTGTTCTTGATCCCTAACAAGTGAGTTAATGTGCAACAATTTTGGTTCAGTTCACTATTGCATGTTTTTGGTTTCGCGATCAAATTCACATGCAAGCAGGAGTGGCACTTTCGAAACAATCTTTGGTATGGATATAATGAAAAAAAAGAAAAAAAATCCGGCTTAATTTTAATGAAATAAGATTTATCAGCAAAATAATTTTGTTGTTAACATGTGAAATAAAACTCTTTCAAAAATGTTGCTCAAAATAATAATAATAATAATAATAATAATAATAATAATAATAATAATAATAATAATAATAATAATAATAAATACTGAAAAAGCATTATTTTCGTGACTCACTCGCTCTATAAACTTTATTCTCCCCATTTCTGAAGTCGGCTGTAGGAGACACAAAATAACACCCTTTAAAATAATTTAAATGCTTCTCGAATTGTTAAAATTACTTCTAGAAATTTTTTTAAATTAAATGCGTGCATGTCATAAGAAATGGTTTATAGACATATTACAGGGGGCCCAACAAAAAAAGACCCTGATTTCAAAATTAAATTTCTCAAAAACAAAGATCGATAGAATTATGCGGTAAACGGTTTGTTTATTGGGTAAGCTGTAAAAATCTCATACAGAAGTTTCGAACGGTTAACATTTTGAAAAAATCATGTTCTGATTGCAAAGAATGCTTGATTTGACATTTTCTTGTTTTAGATTGCTTGTGGAGAATGAGTTTTTGGCTTACAGTGCCATATTTTAACGATTTTTCGAACTAAATTTTTGGAATTTCGAAATTTCAAAAATATAATTAAAAAATTCGTTAAAAGATGGCACTGTAAGCTGAAAAACTCCTTTTCCAGAAGTAATTTAAAACAATAAAAATGTCAAATCAAGCATTCTTTGCAATTAGAACACAATCTTTACCAAATATTCACCGATCGAAACTTCTGTATAATATTTTTACAGCTTATCTAATAAATAAACCATTTAAAACATAATTCTATCGATCTTTGTTTTTGAGAAACTTAATTTTGAAATTGAGGTCTTATTTTTTGGACACCTTATACATTTTTGGAAATATTGTATGTAGTTTTAATCCGGTTTTTGGGGTTCCTCATAATATTTGTCTCAGGACTGAGTGACTGAGGAGTATAAGCCCACACAAAAGAAACAATAATAGGAGCACAAAGTATAACTGTACTACATAGAAATAGCGTTACGATTTTTTTTTTTTTTTTTTTGGAGGGGGGAATAAAGGGCCACAGGAAGTTATTAAATTTATATATGCGGTAGATTAATTATACAGAAAAAATATTTAACCCTGCAGAAGCCATATTTTGACTGTAACGCAAAAGGGAAACTCTTTCAGAGAGGAATTTCTAGTAGAAAAGTGTCATCAATTTTTATTACTGTGCAAGGTATTAGTAAGTTGTATTAGTAAGTTACCTATACTAATAAAAGAAGAAATCGCTCTCCTAATGTGCCTGAGCCTCAGAATTTCAAAATTCTTATAATTATTTAAATTATTATTTAACAATCATAACTTATAATCCACACTCATTAAAAACCAATCCCGGCAGTTAGGAGATAGGAATATCTGTAACGCATGCGCAGAAGATTATGCATATCCATCGGTCGAAAATGAAGAATAAAAAAAAAATTTTGGGTGTATTTTGTCATTATTTATTAACTAACATCGTCCAAAACGCTTAGAAAAGCTGAAAACAGACATGTTCTGAAAGATCGCACTCTTACGTCATAAATGTCGCAATCAATTAAAAAATGTATCGCAATTAATTATTTGAAAAAAGAAAGTTCAAAAAGATTTTTTTTTCTTGAAAAACGTTTTTCAAGAAAAATGCTTGAAATGCAATGAAAAAGAGGAAATGCTGCAATATGGGAGTATTGCAGCACTTCCTCTTAAGGCTACTGGTCACTCATTTTCCCTCCGTAATGTTAAGCCTATGGGCGTTTGAAAATATCTCCTCAGAAAATGAATATTTTAAACTTCTTCTTCTTTTTTTTTCTTTTTTTCACTGTTCTCTTTTTAAAGGATGTCTTTTTTTAGTTCTCAAAATATTTCTGAAATCATTGGTTAATTTAATAATATATTATATTTTAAAAACTGACAAAATGGGAGTAAAATTTTAACATTTCGTATAAAATTAAGCATAGCTTTTAGAGATAATTTAAAAACTAAGAAAAAAAAATAGACATGCTTAAAAAAGAGAACACTGAAAAAAAAAAGTTAAAAATTATTTTCCTGAGAAGGTATTTTAAATATAAAAATGCATCAAACGTCCACAGACTTAATACACTGATTTATGAAAACACGGTTTTTGAGAAAATCTTCTATAATATTCATTAAAAATTAATGTAATTTCATCCGATATACATAGTACGTATGAAAATCTGTTACGAAAATAAATTTTCTCACGATATATTAAATATAAACAAAAAATGAAAAATTAAATTTCCGTAATATGCGAACATGGAAATTGATTTATGAAATATCACATTTCATTGGTTATTCCAAAGCAACGTGACAAATATTTGAATAAAACAAGGTAACGTGATCTGCAAAGTAGACAAAAAAAAAAAAAATGTTGTAGAGTGAAAGCAATACGTTTCATTTACAATTTTCGTGATAAGTAAACGAAAGATTTTGTCTGAGGAATAAAGAGGTAAAATCGACGCATATTTAGAATGTGGAAAATCTGTCCCGGAACTTAGTAAATTAATTAAAAGATCTGTTAGAGTGATACATAATTATAGAAAAGATCCAGCAAATTATGGCAAAAATTTTAACAACAATAGGTAATCCACATTTAAGCAAGATACAGAAAAGAGGGATTCTTCAACTTGCATCGAAAGCTGATGAGTGCAGATCTATCCCTGCCTGCTACTTTTAGAAGAGTTAGTCAAATTATACATTCTTCACGGAGCTTGAGATAGTCGAAAATGATGCCGCGTCCAAAGTTTTTCCCTTGTCACAAGCAGATGCGTTTGCAGTATTGTGAGAAGTACATGGCAATGGGTGACAATTGGAAGAAAGTCATATTCTCGGACGAAAAAAGATTTATTTTGGATGGCCTAAATGGTTGGAGGTATTATTAGAGAGATCTCCGAAGAGAACCGAAATCTACATTCGGCAGAAATTTTGGAGGCGGAAGTTTGATGATTTGGAAGCGATTGCTTATGATGGCAAAAGTGAAATTGTATTTTTAAACGGTCGCCAAAACTCTTTTGATTACCTTTTAGTTTTAGAAAATTCACTTCTTCCATTTGCATGGCAATATTATGGTTTAGATTATATCTTCATGCAAGATACAAGTATTCACATTTCAAATACAATGAAAGATTGGTTTGACGAACAGAATATTGTTCTTTTAGATCATCCACCTATTAATCCTGATATGAAACCCATCGAAAACGTTTGGGGACAGCTTTTTCGAATGGTTTATGCAAATAGGCTGCAGTACATATCACGTGTAGATTTGAAAGCTTCAATTAGTCAAAACTGGAAACTAATTGATCAGAAATACATCGAAAATCTTGTTTTATTAATGCCATCTAGAATAAAAGAAACTCTAATGAATAAAGGCGGCTTTACTAATTATTAATTTCAATGAAATGTGACAGTTCATAAATCAGTTTCCATGTTTTTATGTTACAAAAATCTAATTTTGATGTTATGCTTTAGTTTATTAATTTGTATGAAATTCTATTTTTCTAAATTATTTGTTGTACAAAGCATGTATAATGTATGAAATTTCATCCATTTTTAGTTAATATTATAAATGTTTTGATTAAAAAACCGTGTTTTCACAATTCAAGTTCTACCAGTGTATTACGGAGGTGAAAGGCTGAATTCTCCCCCCAAAATGCTAAGCCTATTTGAAGTTGATGCAGTCTTATATTCAAAATATCTCCTCAGGAAATTAATATTTTTATTTTCTTTTTTCAGTGTTCTCTTCTTAAAGGATGTCACTTTTTTTCTTAGTTGTCAAAATATTTCTAAAATTTATGCTCAATTTAATGATTTATGTTTTAAAAATTGATGAACTGGAAGTAAAATTTTAACACTACTTATAAAATTGTCTGTAGATTTTAGAGATATTTTGAGAAATAAGAAAAAAGTGACATTTTTTCAGAAGAGTACATTGAAAAAAGAAGTTAAAAATATTAATTTCTCGAGGAGATATTTTGATTATAAGAACGCTTTTAATGAATCTCTAAGCTTTGTTTGAATAAATTATTGATATTTTTGATGTAAAAATTCTTTTGGTTTTATTAATGGGAACCTCCTCCCCCCTCCTCCAAAGAAAAAGAGAGAGAGAGGGAGGTGCTTATTTCTGATCATATTGTTCCTTTGATCACCTAGACTATAGCACCATGTAGCAGCATTTTATGAATTTTGGTGTAATTAATACATTGATACTTCAGCAGAAAACATCTGGAACCTCCTGTAATTATTTAAGTCAAAGAAGATTCCAGTGAGTAATACTAATTCATTTTTGCAATAAAAATGCAAGTCTTTATTTTTTAATGTTTTGCCTAATGATTTTTTTTTTTTTTTTTTGCTATGTTTTTGTTGATTGAAATAAGTTGACATAGTTAACTTTTGATAAGTTGATAAGTTGACTTTTATAAATATGGTTGGGCTTGAAAAAATGATTATCCTTACCCTGACAATGTATTAGTGTAATTTGCACAAATACGATGCTAGATCCGTTGCTTTTCCTTTAACCAGTTCAAAGGTACTCTTAATTTTTTTTTTTTTTTTTAACATTTCAACTCTTAAGCGTTCCGCACACCAGAGAGACATGCGTCAAAAATCATGAGGCAGGAGACAAATTCTGCTGGTCAAACCAGTTTTTTCTTTGTTATCATGGTGAAAATGTCGCATGTCTTACGTTTTTTTTTCTTCAATTTCTCACTGGTGTGTGGCGCGTCTTATGTTTAACTTATTACAATTGTCTTGAAATTAGTTTTTTACTTCAGTTATTCATAGGTAATAAAATATATAATTGTTGTTTCTCCAGTAAATGTTGGGAAGCCTCTTATAATCTACAACATTGCTGTACTAGTGGGCATAACATATTCTAACATATTAAAATTATTTACAATATACTGAATAAAATTATTTTTTTCTTTCATTACTGTATTGTCTAAATGCCTGATTAGGGATACGATAACTCATGGTCAAAAGTACAACTATGTGTAACACACTATTGTGACACATTTGACTGCAGTATTAATATTACTGTTTTACTACAGTATTATTTTACTTTTCATTTTATTTCTTCCAAAAATAAAATGAAACATAATAAAAATGAAATTGGAACCTTGAAAAAAATTACATGGGATAAACCAAATGATATTGATTATAATAAAACAAAGTTCAGCCATAACAGTTAAGCAAAGAAAATTGAAATTTTGCAATGTTCAAATGAACAACAACTTCCCTTACATGTTAAATATGAAAAATCTATTAGAGTTAGAAAAAAATGTTTTTCGTTGCTATAACCCCCAAGTACCTTTAATAACATAATAATTTTATTAATATTTTAAATAAAAATGAAGGAATTTTCTTGAAACAAAAATCTAATAATACTGTTACTATCATAACACCTTTCTTTAAGCATTTTTACGGAACATATTAATAATATATTTTCATTCCCGTTGCAGCGTTATTGGTACCCATTGCGACCTCATAGGCCCAATATTGAAAGACTTGTAAAAAAGTTTAACGCATTTTTTCTCTCATATTTTTACTTAGTTTGGAGGGGAATAACCTGGTATTTACTTATGTAATATAAATCATGCCGACTAATCTGCATTTGAAGTTCTCTAGCACATTATTATTAATATTAGTCATCATTAATCAAATTCCAATTCAGTACAGCTACATGTAAACATTTTTTAGAGCTCTTCTTAATTGTGGAAGTTATAGAAACAAGTAATTATTATTCATCTAGCCTAAAGATATAAAAGTGTGAATGACAGTATAATAGGATCAAATTCAAAATAAATTATCTCAAATGTGAACATAAACATTTTGATTAACTTAATTGTTCACTTAACCTGGATATTATCGACTGCTATAAAGAAAAAAAACTACAAAATGAAAGTCATAATGACTATATCATGTAACAAACAAGACTAGCCAATAAAGTAGTAAGCTTTTATTTTTTTCTGCGTTTCTTAATCCATTTTAATGCTTCTGATATATTAAGTTAAAAATTTTTGGACTCTTTCCTGTATCATAGCATATTTTTATAATAGATAGACGACATATGAAGCTCAGACTGTGCTTAAACAGACAAATGTTAAAATGAGTTATACGAGGGCTGTTATTTATGTGTCCAGAATAAAAAATAAATACAAATATTTATCTTTTTTTTTTTTTTTTTTTTTTTTAAGGATTTTCTGTGATGAATAATACACTTATGTATATGTTTGAACCGAATGCATCAAACATCGTAGAGTATACAATTAAGTCTTCATGGACGGAAACAAAAAGAAATCATTGGGTGCCAAATCAAGACTATGTGGCGGATGACCCATCAATTGGATATTTTGACCGGTCAAATATTGAGTTGTTTATGATGATGTGCGGCGGTTCGCGTTGTCATGATGAGGAATGATCATTCGTCGCTAGTTTTTCATAGCACTTTTTCTACTCCAATTGGAGTAGCTCAAAACCTTTCATTTTGAACGCATAAACCGCTTCTTCTGACATCGAACATCGTTCAGCATGCAATTTATTCTTCACGGACGGGAACAAAAAGAAATCATTGGGTGCCAAATCAAGACTGTGTGGCGAATGACCCATCAATTGGATATTTTGACCGGTAAAATAGTGAGTTGTTTATGATGATATGGGGCGGTTCGTGGTGACATGATGAGAAATGATCATTCGTCGCTGGTTTTTTCTCTAATTTCCTCAAATACTTCTGTCGAATAAATGGTTGTGTGCTAATCAGAATTAAATATGTTTTTTTGAGGCATTGTAATCACATGTCAATTTATCTTCCAAAACAGGCGGTCATTTGCTTCAGTATGCTTTTTATGCTAGCAAATTTTATCGAGTTTGACTCATCTTAAAAGACCCTTACAGTCGATTGTTGCTTACTTTTGGACTCATAAACATAGATACAACATTCTATAACTTTGAAAATTTTATGAATGTTGACGCACCACGATTATATTTTTAAGCATTTCTTTACACCATAGTTTCCCAACCTTTTCTGGTCCACCGCCCCCTTTACAAGAGAAAAAAATGCCAACGCCCCCCTCCCCTTCTATAATAGCTAATTATACAAAATGTTAAAATATTATTGCATATTATCTATATTTTATCTGTCTGTCAATGTATTAATCCAAGTAGAAGTTAATTAAAACGACCATCAAATGTAGAAAAAAATTTAATAAATATGAAAAATAATAACAAAACCAATAAGAATTAAAAAAAATAATGAAGTAGTTGAGGCTATTGGAGTTTTGACAAATTTTTCCTGTCAGATTCCAATTTCTTTAACGTCAGTCACAAATTGACAAGTTCAAAGATGCATGTTTCTTTTCTTAGACAGTAAATTATCTACTGCACGGAACCCACTTTCATCCAAATTTGATGAAAGGAAAGCAATTAAAATTTTAAGTACGCTCCCTCACAATCCAGATTAGAGAGCTGTTAGAACTCTTGGCATCCATTTCTGAATTTTACTTATAGTTCTCATTTGCCACGAGTTCCACGGTTTTCTTTTCCAAATATAATGATACTGTTGTGGCTGCACATGCGAAAAATCTAAAAACAAACTCGGTTTAATCATGTATAAATATCTTGGAATGACGCTGAGAAAACTTCATGAAGAACGTCCAAGTGTTGACAGTAAGTAAAAATTCTTATTTTCACAGACTGCGACTAATGTGGTAATTTGGCTGTATTCTCTTCTACTAAGATTTCCTTTGAGCAAAAGAAGTTTACCTACAGAAGCAGCTATGAGGTTTATTTTTTGTTTCAATTAAATTCAACTCATCATCTTGCAATCATCTTATGCCTTATTATAAATATTTAAAATATTTAAATTTATTTAATTAAAGATTCTAAACTGGTCTGTCACATAATTGATGTCATTTTTTAATGCAATCAGGTTTTAGCGTATTTTTACACCTCTGTTTATAGTTAAGTGTAATATCAAATCAAATATATCGAAAAACGATTCAGACAAATACCTTTTCAGAGACAACGAACTTCTGTATGCAGCAGCAACCGATTGAATTCATTTGCAAGTCTGATGCAAAGGGATAGTGGCAACTGCACTACTTAGTAAAACAATTGCTTCGCTTTGTTGTGAAATGATTTTCACTATAAAGTTGGCAAAATATCCTGTCATTCAATAAGTCGCTTCTATTCTTATTGACTACTCTAATAATGTAATGAAGCGACGTATACAGGTGTTCATTCTAATTTTTTTAAACCAATTGCTGCTGATGTGTAACTTTTAGTACTGCTTGTTTAAAATGTGTTAATGAAACGCTCCTAATGTCCCATCGTTGTTTGAGCAACATCAGTAGCAATTGACAAAATATTATGATAAAGAATTTATTTCTCTTTGACTAACTTCGTGGTATTAAATATCGATTCTCTCTGTAACTGTTTCCAAATTTTTAGCAAATAATAACTTTTGATTTATTTTCTTTAATGAGTTTTAGTTATTTGGTAATGCTCAACCACGGAGTTGAATGGAAAATTTGCAATTCTTTAAGAAACAACATAATGATATTTCAATGCTTTTAGCCATCTATTTCTCTTTGTATCGAATTATTACTCAGGATTTTTTCTATTGATATCAGACAATTTCTTATGATGAAGAGCATTTTTTATTATTACTCTGACTACAAGCAAGATTAATTTCTCGACGACTGTGTGCAATTTTAATACTTTTTTTATTAAAATTATAATGATATATGAGGCTCGTAGTCCGTCATCTTCTTGTTTAGAAGATGACTTTAAAAAGTTTGATATAGTTGACTGTTTAGAATTTTTCATTTCCAGTCTTTGAACTAATCAGATGTGGCAATCTCAAAACTTTCTTCTATCTCATACATGTTAAAATTTCAAAATTCGCTATCACAGTATCAAAATTAAATGGCAGTCTATGTGGTTTCATTAGGACTCTAATGGCATGAAATTCCGTGCATTAGTTTTAAAAATAGGACTACTGCGACTATCGAGAAAAATGCAGAATAAAAGCGCCATCTGTTAAGCGATTTTCACCAAAACATAATCAGCAAAAATATTTATCAAGGTAAAACTGAATTTGGAGTTTGATGAAAATCAGTCCATTAATTCTAGAGATAGAGAAAGTTGCAGAAATCGTGAAAAAGACAGCATAACAGCGTCAACTGTTGAGAGTTTTTCAACAAAATGTAAACAGCATCTACACATGTCAAGGAATAATCAAATCAGAAGTTTGGTGAAAATCTATGTAGTAGTTCTTGAGATAAAGCCGTTGCGAAAATCGTGAAAAAAAGAAGCATAGCAGCGCCACCTGTTGAGTAATTTACACCAAAAACTAATCAGTATCAATTTATAACAGAGAATACCAAAATGTAGATATTTTATAAATTCCGTGCATTAGTTGTTGAGATAGAGCGTCTATAAAATTTATGTCACATACAGACAGATAGACTAACAGACAGAGATTTTATAAAACATGTTTTTGGAATCTCTGACCCCTAAAACGTGCCAATCCATCAAAATCCGGAACTTGAAAATTTTCACGAATCTAATATTTTCTTCTTGTAAAGATAGAAGAAAATAAAAATCGGACGTATCTTTGTCTTTTCTATCAGCACACATTTATTAAAATGCTCTTGTAGCCAAAAGGCTTCATGGCTTCATTTGAAAAAAAATATTGGCAAATTAAGCACATAGGTAACGATTGGTTTGTAGGAGAGTGCTTGATCAATATTTCAAATACTCAATACTGAACTGCTAGCATTTCTTCTTCGATTAAGATATTTTGAAATATAAAATTTTTACCTATATAAGTTTAAATAAATTTATTTTTGAACAAATTTATAGATATAACGATTTTTATCACTTTCACTAAGGTTAAATTTCTTGAACTGATTCAAATCACGGGTTCATCACATATTTGTTCAGGAATATGCCGTCATACTTCAGAATTTTTCGAAATAGGTTAATAAAAAAATAATTATGTTAAAACTTTTAGCCTGTCAAGTACCGCGAATTTTTTACTCCACAAATTTTTAATTCATAATGATGATTCATAATGAGTCGAGCCATACCCCTTCTTCGAGTTCCACTGCTATTTTTTGTCATTAGTAAAATAAATTTAATCTCCCCCTCCCTTCAGATTTAGGTTCGTCTATACAGATTTCCATTTAAAGGTGAAGCTAATGCTTTTGTCTCGGACTGGGCAGTGTGGAGAAGATCAACTATTTTTATTATATTAGTTTCTAAAAATGTAGGTATGCCATGACCGCCCACCTCGACGAACCTAACGCCCCCCATTTTTCTCTAGACTCGCCACCGCCCCCCTAGAAGGCTCCAGCGCCCACTGGGGGGCGGTACCGCCCCCGTTGGGAACCTATGCTTTACACCAATCGACAAAGACTTATTTTGTGTGATTTGTAAAATTATGCAGAACTCAACGTGTACAAATCTTTTTCACGGGTAAATGTTGATCTAGTGTATACCTGTCATGGTAAAGTAAAAAAATTCCTCATTCTTACGATATGTCACATGGTGATCTTCTTTATCAGTTACTACACAGCACCAATGTTATCTGGCACAACAATCGAGTTTGAACAATCTTCTTTAAATTCATCGTAGACAGAGCATCGGCTAATTGGATTACTAAACCAGTGATATACAATGGCTTTAGACGGCACTTCATCGACAAAAATCGAAGTAAATTGTTCCATGCACTGCTGTTGAAATAATCCTCGTTAAAAGTCGTAGAAAATCATTGCAATAAATTTCACGAGCTAATTCCATTTTTTTTTGCTAAGATAAAATTTTTAAGTTACTAAACAGCACAAATAACTTTCGTATAACAAAACTTTCTGAGTACATATACAGTCAATAATGTGAAACTTTTCGATGCATGTCTCAGAAGTTGCCCAGAAACACCACTGATGCCGATTCAGTATGCATAAATAGTAATATTCGTAATAAATACAATGAGTGGGATGTGGCAATCCCAAAACGTTCTCATACGTGTTAATACTTCCAGAAAATGAAGAACAGCAGTGTCACCGCTTAGGTAATTTACACAAAAATCCAATAAGCAACAATTTATGTCAAGTTCTAACAGAGTCTGAAGTTCGATTAAAATCGGTAAATTAGTTTTTGAGGTAGAAACATTACAGAAATTGTAAAAAAAATCTAGATAGAAGCGTCATCTATTGAGAGATTTACTCTAAAAGTTAAAGAATACTAATTTATATGAGGAAGTAACTGTATCTGGAGTTTGACGATAAGTCTTGTATTAGTTCCTGAGATAGAGCTAGTGCGAAAATCATGAATAATCCCACATAGCAGCACCACCTATTGGGTTACATCATAAAGTAATGAGCACCATATTGTATCAAAGTCTAACAAAATATGAAAATTTATGAAAATCCATCCATTAGTTCTTTAGATAATTATCCGTCCATTAGTCTATATTGTGGAAATCGTGAAAAAGGCAGCATAGCAGCGCCATCTGTTGTTCAATCATCAAAAATTAAACAGCTCCAGTTTATATCAAGCTTCAAATGAATTTAAAGTTTTGTGAAACTCTGTGCATTAGTTCTTGAAATAGAGCGCCCACAAAATTTTTGTCACATACAGAATGACAGAGCGACAGACAGTCTCATAGACACATTTTATAAAAATATGTTTTCGGATTCTTTAACCCCTAAAACGTGTAAATCCGTCGAAAACCAGAATTTCACGAATCCAATACAAGATTATAAGAAAATTTGTAAATTTATATGTAGTAATTAAAAAAGAAAATCAAAATTTAGTCTATATAATGGTTTTTCGTCACGGCAAATCATAAGAATACACAAGCCACATCAAAATTTAAAATGTAGAAAAATATTTTAACCCCGATTAAGATTTAGGTATATTAGGTACTTTTCCAGCTCTCCCAAATTTTGAGATACCGCAAAGAAATTCTAAATTGCAATGTAAAATGTTATACTTTTACATTCTTCTATCTTTACAAAAAGAAAGTATTGCATTCGTGAAAAATTTCGAAATCCGGTTTTCGATGGTTCGACACGTTTTATAAGGTCCTGAACACCATTTGATAATTTTTAAAAAGATATCTTTCTGTGAGTCTGTCCGTCTCTCTGTCACGCTCCCACTTGTGTGCCTGTATGTAACAAAAATTTTGTGGGCGCTCTATCTCAATAAATAAATAATAAATAAACGGGATTTTATAAAATTTTAGATTCTCTTAGACCTTGATAGAAACTGGAGCTGATTAGTTTATGGTGTATATTGCTCAACAGGTGGCGCTACTATGCTGGATTATTTCCATTTTCCACAATAACTATATCTGAAAAACAAAAGCATTGATTTTTGTAAAACTTCAAATCCAGTTAGCCCTTGATAAAATTAAGTGCTTTGGACGTTTTGTTACAAATCACTCAACAGGTGGCACTGCTATGCTTGTCACTATTGCAATAGTTCTATCTCAAGAACTAATACATGAATTTTCATCAAATTTCACATTCAGTTAGCCCTTACTATAGATTAGTGTTGTTTAGTTTCTGGTGTAAATCGTTCTTCAGAAGGCGTTGTTATGCTGTATTTTTCACTATTTTGCAATAGCTGTGTCTGAAAAATTAATGCATGGATTTTCATCAAACTTCAGATTCAATTAGTAACTGATAAAAATTGATCCTGATTTCATTTTATGTGTACATCACCTAACAGGTGGCGCTGTTATGCAGTATTTTTAAAGATTTCTGCAATAGCTTTATCTCAGAAATTAATGCGCTGATTTTCATCTATCTTCAAATTCAATTAGAAGTTAACATAAGTTGTTGCTTACTGGATTTTGGTGTAAGTCACCTAATCGGTGACGTTGCTATGCTGCATTTTTCAGGAAATAGTAACATGCATGAAATGGAAGACAGTTTTGGTATTGCTACATCTGACTAGTTCTATATGTAAAAAACATAATTTAATATTAATATTTCTAATTCAACATTTTGCTTAGTCATTCCTTTAAAGTCACTACAAAATAACTAAAAAAATTTCATTTGCAAAATCCTCTTTTAATGCAAGAGAATTTATCACAGATTTTATCTATCCAAGTAATAAAATCTTATGCAAAGACTAGTTGGAATATGAATTCAGAGTAATGCTTTATTTATGAGTTTAAGTATGCTTAGAAGTTGCAGAAAAATGCAGAGGCTAAACTTGACTAAAATTCGAGCTATCACTATCCCATATTATAAGAAAAAACAATCTGACATCAAAGCTTCGAGAGGTAAACCTATCGTCTTTTTGTTTAGAAAATTATTCATAATGAAAGTTATGGTTACAGATTAACAGTGTAGAGGCATCTATAGCTATTTTAATCGCAAAACATTAGTTAATAATGCTCAATCTGAAATGAAAGCTTAATAAAATTTATTCTTTCAAGAGTTAAACGAAAAGAATCGAGAAAACATAATTACGTTTTATCTTGTTTTACGCAGTTTGAGAATACTTACAAGTTAATAGTGCTAACTTGGTTAATATTTTAACTATCGCGACCTTAAATCATAAGAAGGTACAATCTGATATGAAAAATCTGATATCTGTTATAATATTTGAAAAGTCTGATATGAAATACAATCTGTTATGCGAAAAATAATTTTAACCAATTCTGTATATTACTCCAAACAAAAAACTATATTCTAAAAAAAAAAAAAAAAAAAAAAAAAAAAAAAAAAAAACATTTTGATAACGATATTATTACCGTTAGGGGGGGAGGGGGGTTCGACGGATGGTAACGTATGATATCGAAAGGGGGGGGGGGAGAAGATCAAATTTACCGAAAAGTTGATAACGTTATATTTGCACATCCCCTTAATCATGTTTTTAATAAATAACCCAATGAGAATCGATTTCGCAAATCAAATTTATAAAACAAATCGTACTTCTCACAAAGATGGACATCACCTGCGCTGTATCACGGTCACAGTGAGTAGGGAGGGCGTAACGGGTTCTCAGCAACTTCCGTTTGCTCATTGAAATGCAGCTCAGAGAACGAGGTTTTTGACAGCGTTTGATGAGCATGGCACGTGCGCAAAAAAGGACTTTGGAAATTGATATATGAATAGATAGTTTATATTTGCGCATGCTCTTGCGTGCATGAAGGCACGTGCATACTTTTCTCAGACCTGTATGAAATTACGTCGTTCTGAAGCATCATACAATTGTATCACGTAAACGGATATTCGTACTTCATTATTTCCTTTATTTACTTTGAAGAAATATGTTTGATTTGTGCAAATCATATTAAACTTTTATGCAATTTATAGGACTTTTTTATGTATGCAAAAAGCGTATCTCAATCTCGCGTTGTGCTTGATAATATACTGACAGTACTGCTTCATTATCTTCTGTATTGTTTTGAAAATTAGAAGTTCTTATAATGTTTAATGACATTTATAAATTTATTTTACTATTCTTCTTTTTCTTATTCATATCATCAGCATTATAATTAGGTGCGTTTGTAATCATGTAAATACGTCGCACCTACAATCGTCGCACTGTCTGTCCTTCCGTCCTCATATCACAACACAAAAGGTACGCAACGGAATTGTTCAAAATTTAAAATATATAATTGTTGCATATTTTTCTTGAATCATTTCAAATTTAATGAAAATTGGATCTATAGTTGAATTACAGGGATAATTTAAAGTATTCAGTTACATTAAAGACAATGGGAGAAAAAGTTTCAAGTGCATTTTAATGATGCTACACTTTTTCGAACATAATAAAATTGAATGTGTCTATGAACCATACATTAATTATATTCTGTACAATCTTTGGTGTAAAGCATATAATTATATATTTACAGGGTCACACAAAAGTATTCCACTACATAATGATATAAGAAGAAACATTGTTTGGGGCGCTTTTTAACTATATTAAACTATTTCACATTTTATGTAATTGATTTATATTGCTGAGGTTTGCTACAAGTTATTTCTTGTATAATAGAAAGCAGGTAATATTTAAAGGGACACACAAATTATTTCGGATACTGTACTGTATCCCAAGTACTGTAGTACTATTAAACCAAGATCTGAGTATTTTTTCACAATTACATTAAAATGTATATTATTTTTCATTTCGAGATGAAAGTGCATCAGGTCCTTGTGATGTTTCAGGTCAACAAAATTCTTTTTGGTTCTGATCGGATTTTGGAATAACTTCATATAGAAGAATATAGGATTTGGAATAACTTCATTATTTTTCATTTCGAGATGAAAGTGCATCAGGTTCTTGTGGTGTTTCGAGTCAACAAAATTCTTTTTGGTTCTGATAGGATTTTGGAGTAACTTCAGATAGAAGAATATAATATTTGGAATACATTATTTTTCATTTCGAGATGCAAGTGCATCAGGTCCTTGTGGTGTTTCGGGTCAACAAAATTCTTTTTGGTTCTGATAGGATTTTGGAATACCTTCATATAGAAGAATATAGGATTTGGAATAACTTCATTATTTTTCATTTCGAGATGAAAGTGCATCGGGTCCTTGTGGTGTTTCGGGTCAACAAAATTCTTTTTGGTTCTGATCGGATTTTGGAATAACTTCATATAGAAAAATATAGGATTTGGAATAACTTCATTATTTTTCATTTCGAGATGAAAGTGTATCAGGTCCTTATGGTGTTTCGGGTCAACAAAATTCTTTTTGGTTCTGATAGGATTTTGGAATAACTTCAGATAGAAGAATATAGGATTTGGAATAACTTCATTATTTTTCATTTCGAGATGAAAGTGCATCGGGTCCTTGTGGTGTTTCGGGTCAACAAAATTCTTTTTGGTTCTGATCGGATTTTGGAATAACTTCATATAGAAAAATATAGGATTTGGAATAACTTCATTATTTTTCATTTCGAGATGAAAGTGTATCAGGTCCTTATGGTGTTTCGGGTCAACAAAATTCTTTTTGGTTTTGATCGGATTTTGGAATAACTTCATATAGAAGAATATAGGATTTGGAATAACTTCATTATTTTTCATTTCGAGATGAAAGTGCATCAGGTCCTTGTGGTGTTTCGGGTCAACAAAATTCTTTTTGGTTCTGATAGGATTTTGGAATAACTTCATATAGAAGAATATAGGATTTGGAATAACTTCATTATTTTTCATTTCGAGATGAAAGTGCATCAGGTCCTTGTGGTGTTTCGGGTCAACAAAATTCTTTTTGGTTCTGATAGGATTTTGGAGTAACTTCAGATAGAAGAATATAATATTTGGAATACATTATTTTTCATTTCGAGATGAAAGTGCATCAGGTCCTTGTGGTGTTTCGGGTCAACAAAATTCTTTTTGGTTCTGATAGGATTTTGGAATAACTTCATATAGAAGAATATAGGATTTGGAATAACTTTAATATTTTTCATTTCGAGATGAAAGTGCATCGGGTCCTTGTGGTGTTTCGGGTCAACAAAATTCTTTTTGGTTCTGATCGGATTTTGGAATAACTTCATATAGAAAAATATAGGGTTTGGAATAACTTCATTATTTTTCATTTCGAGATGAAAGTGTATCAGGTCCTTATGGTGTTTCGGGTCAACAAAATTCTTTTTGGTTCTGATAGGATTTTGGAATAACTTCAGATAGAAGAATATAGGATTTGGAATAACTTCATTATTTTTCATTTCGAGATGAAAGTGCATCGGGTCCTTGTGGTGTTTCGGGTCAACAAAATTCTTTTTGGTTCTGATCGGATTTTGGAATAACTTCATATAGAAAAATATAGGATTTGGAATAACTTCATAATTTTTCATTTCGAGATGAAAATGCATCAGGTCTTTGTGGTGTTTTGGGTCAACAAAATTCTTTTTGGATCTGATAAGATTTTGGAATAACTTCAGATAGAAGAATATAGGATTTGGAATAACTTCATTATTTTTCATTTCGAGATGAAAGTGCATCAGGTCCTTGTGGTGTTTCGGGTCAACAAAATTCTTTTTGGTTCTGATAGGATTTTGGAATAACTTCAGACAGAATTTTTATGTTCGTGTCAACTATAATTCAACAAATATAAGAATTCCAATACCAATAAAATATTGTTACAAAATACAGGAAGGTAAGAAACCCACTATCGAATTCTTCTTATATATTTCCTTAAAAATTAAATGTTCGCCAAAAATCTCCGTTTACTGCTCTTAAAATTTTGAAAGTAGTAGAAATTTTCTGACGATTGATATTTTTTATGAACTTTTTAATTACTAATTATAACAGGGAGCATTTAAAATTCCAAGTCAAAGCAGTTTTTTTATACTCTCCTTTATGCTTTTTTTTTAATGATTTTTTTAATGGTCTCTCCTGTAGGAAATAATTCGTTTAAATCTGTCTTACTTTATTTTTTCCTAAAACTTACTTCGTTAAAAACTTTTTTAAAATTTTGAAAGCTACGCCTGATGACATTTGGGATAATATAAAGAGAAAAATAATTTCGAATTAAAAAAAAATTAAAAAAAAAACGTTTTTTAGCTTTAAAATGATACAAATTTTATTAAAATAGTAACAAACGAAACTGTTTTCGATAATAAATACGCTACAATTCACTTTAACCGGTCTCTAATGATTAACTAAACTGACTGAAATGGCCTTATACTCTCCCACTCAAATTACAACTAACCAATGACTTCACGTACCCAGGAATGGGCTGAAGTGATTGACATGTAATAGAGTACTTACACTATGGTAAACTCATACGACTGTCCAAAATGTTCTCTTTTATTATTCTCAAAATATTCTCATTACGTATTATATAGTTTAAGAATTATACTTTTAGTAGTATATACTACTGTAATTATTTATTGTTCGGATTAAAAAAAAAATAATAATAACGAATCAATCCGAACATTTATTGATCGCTGATTCTGGTATAGTCGTAATTTTCTAACTTATATTCATACTTATAACTTATATTCTATAACTTACTTCTATTTATAAACTTTACTATTTTTAATTATAATCGAAACTTGTACCGGAAACATTCTCTACTCTTGAAGTTACACGATTTCTAGAAATATTAATCCCAATCTGATTTTATTTTAAGTTTAAGATTAATACCCTTCTCTTGAGTATGCATACTATAAAAGCTTATTGCTCGAATAATCCGCAAAATGAACTAATCTGAGCAGACTTTGGTTCGAATTATTTCGGATTGGCGGGGGGTTTAAAGTCTGTAAACGTGCCATTTTACTCGTAGTCTATGTTTTCTGATCACGATTTTTTCATCTTTAATAGCTTTACAAGGAAACTGATGGACATCCTGCAAGAAGGAAAAGTTTCCTTCACATTCGATCTCATCTTATTATCTCCTGTCAAATAATGTATCTCCCGTCCTTTTGTTAAAAACTACAAGTGTGATTGGAAAAGAAAAGCCTGAGATTTTTACTGTTTTAGAATAAGAGAAAGCATTCTTAATTTTAAACGCATTCTTAGTGCAAATAATGGTGTTGTGAATAAAGAGGGGAAGACATATACTATAACTGCCAATCTCCCGATATTTTAATACCACTATTTTTATGCAGAAATACTTGTTTTATACAATTTTACAACATCTGCAATTAAATAAAGCGAGCATTTTTGTAACATTTTACCGGTGTTAAAAAAATCGGGAGGTTGGCAACCATGCATATACTGTACTGTCTAGCAGTTGCGAGTGAAGTAACTGAGGCGAATATCAGAAAATATTTTTTTTTTTTTTTTTTTTTTTTTTTTTTTTTTTTTTTTTTTAATTAGATCAACAGTTTTTTCTCCAATAAATTTTAACAGAAAAGATTATCTAATTTAAGCGCCTTCTTGATCGTAAATTTCTCTTTTAAGAGCCCATAATAGTCACAGAAAAAGTACACAAAAAGACCCGGATGACCATGTAAAGTGTATGGGAGCGTTCTTTTCGAATATCTCGCTGAAATTTTAATATTTTTACATGATTTTTTTGTACAAGATAGGACGATCCACAACCGGCCTAGTTTTTACTTTTTCAATTTTTGTTTCAGATTTTCTTTAAAAAATTACTTTAACTTTCGAAGCCGGTTTAAACTGGTTCTGAAACTGAAACTATCGTAATATAAAAAATATGTAACCAAAATCGAAAAAGTAAAAACTAGGCCGGTTGTGGATCACCCTCAGCTATCTTGTGCAAAAAAATCATGCAAAAATATTAAAATTGGAACGAGATATTCGGAAAGAACACTCCCATAGACTTTACATGATCATCCGGGTCTTTTTGTGTACTTTTTCTATGACTATTGTGGGCTCTTAAGCATGCTAAAATTTTTCGATTTGTTTTTACTGGTCTTAATTTGACCAAGAATGACAATCTTTCACTGACACAAACAGTAGGTTCTCTTGATTGGCACAATGTGGTGCAACCAGTACTGCTGAAGTAAATTTCCACCAGTAAAAATGAATGTCAGATTTTACCAACATTTTTTATTGAAATTTTCCTTTAACGAATCGTTTTTATAAAGAGAAAATTTCTACTTAAATTTACTGATGGAAGTTTTCCGCGATAGTAATATATAATGGTCATATCTGCAATGATAAACGCTTTAAAAGCGGTTACAGTTGAAGTTTCACTATTTTAAGGGTATGGCAGTTCTTTTTCTTAATAGTTCCATGGTGTAAATTTACTTTCCTAACTAAATTGTAGAATGATATTTTACATACTCTCTCATTACTAATCATAAATGCAATTAACACAGAGAGCTTTCAATGCATTTGGAAGAAAACGATTTCTACAAATCCTAAGCAACATTCGATTTTATTTTTATTTTAAGTTTAATGGCCTTCTCTTGTCACTTTGCTTGTAAGGAAAAAAGAAAGATTCGATCCACCCCCAATATCGGTAAAAAAGAAAAGGAATGTCAGATCTACATTTCTAGCCTCGAACACCCACTACGATCCACGTCGTTCTTCGTCAAGAAACTCAGCAGGATACAGAAAACCACTGACCTCATGGGGTAAAACGAAATTATGAAAAAAATTAGGTGGGATAGGTATAGACAGTCGGACTATATGTGAATGATTGACAGACTTGGGGGCGGGATAGGGGGTGACAGTGATCCATCCCGCGCGTTAGTTACGGAAGATTCTTTTCCATGATGTGTAGTCTGATACATGTTTGATGCAGGTGTAGAAATATCCACTTTGTAGTGTCATAACTCCAGGGTTGTTAAGGTTGACGAAATCAAAGATTTTCAATAAATTAAATAAATTCTTACTTTGCAATTTGGCCAGATTTCGAATTACCGTAATTTCGGGTGTATAAGCCGCAGCTCAAACAATTCTTTTTCGACCCAGAATTTTTTAAGAAACAAATATAACTACTTAGATCGCCGTAAATATTTGTCTTCAATCACTAAATAAGATTTCTGGGTCCAAAAAGAATTGTTTGATCCGCGGCTTATACACCCGAAATTACGGTATGTCGAAATTCCAAATTCTCACCAAAAATTTTGGATAATTAATTTTGATTTTAAAATAATATTGCGAGACAGTGCTGATCAGATGAGCAGCATTAAAACGAAATTATTAACCCTTTCTGCGGCCTGCAAAATATTCCATTCATGTTTAACAATTCATAAAATAGTATTTATAAAAGATATTGGTATGAAAATTTTTATTTGACATACTTACATATTTATTTATCTTATTCACTTCAAAAAATTAACTTTAATATTGATTTTGTATTAAATCAGCCATTGTTTCTAAAAGTTACATGACGAAAAAACCCGGTTAGGCCGCTTAAAGGGTTAAAAAAAAAATAGGTGGAAATATATGTGAATGATTGACAGGTTTGGGGGCGGAATAGGGGGTGACAATGATCCATCCCGCGCGTTAGTTACGGAAGATTCTTTTCCATGATGTGTAGTCTGATACAAAATGGATGCAGGTGTAGAAATATTCCACTTTGTAGTGTCATAACTCCAGGGTGGTTGGGTTTGACAAAAGCCAAAAGTTTCAGATGGATATGGTAATTTGCAATTTGGCCAGATTTGTAAACTATTTAAAAATTCCAAATTCTCACAAGATAATTTGATTAATTAAATTTAATTATACAATAATAGAGCGAGACAATGCTGAACAGATGAGCAGCATTGAAATGAAATTATGAAAAAAATATATAGGTGGGATAGGTATAGACAGTCGGACTATATGCGAATGATTGACAGACTTGGGGGCGGAATAGGGGGTGACAATGATCCATCCCGCGCGTTAGTTGCGGAAGATTCTTTTCCTTGATGTGTGGTCTGATACAAGTTGGATGCAGGTGTAGAAATATACACTTTGTAGTGTCATAACTCTAAGGTAGGGGTGACAAAAGCGAAACGGTTTAGCTGAATACGGTAACTCACAATTTGGCCAGATTTGGAGACTATTTAGAAATTCCGAATTCTCATTAGAAATTTTGAATAATTAATTTTGATTATAAAATAGAATTTCGGGACAGTGCTGAACAGATGAGCATCATTAAAATGAAATTATGAAAAAAAAATTAGGTGGGATAGGTAAAGACAGTTATAGGAGAAATCATAGTAGAAATCAATTTATTACGCTATTTGTCCATTTGTGACATCAGAAGAGCGGTGGATTGTGTGGGAAGACAAATTTATCCATGCTTCCAAACTTCGTCAAATGTCTTCATTCTTAAGGGTTTTAAGTTTTTAGGCACATATTTACACATGCATAATGCTAGAATTTAAGTACTAAAATTTCAAAACACAATAAAATCATCCATTATTTTATTTATTTATTTTTATTTATTTATTTATTTATTGCCTTTTTTGTGAAATTTACTTTTGTAGAGATATGTCATTTTTCTTGCGGGTGAGCGATATAGAAGGATATGGGTGAATGTGAAAGGAAAAATATCCATTAGTTTCTAGAGGACAGAAGAAAAAGCAACTGAAGGAAAAACCCCATATGAAAAAAAAAAAAAAAAAAAAAAAAAAAAAAAAAGAGTTCTTTGAGGGACCATACTCATTTTGGTTTAACAAGGAAAAAATAAAATGTCATAAGAATATTTTTTAAATATGTATAAAAATAATATCGAAAGAAAGGATGAGAAGGATTAAATGAGCAAAGAAGGAGAAGAAAAATCAATCTCAAAATTATAACTAAAAACAGAATAATAAAAATAAATATAAAATTTGAGATTAATTTACTAATTCAATCTTCAATCCACGAGTCTCGTTCATTTTCAAAACAAAATCATGTATTTGTATTTATAATAGAAGATATTCTCTGAGGAAGAGCCTCATTAAAAGGTTTGAAAGTACTAAGATGTTTTTAAATAAAATTAACTATTAACATCTATAGTTGATTATTTTAGTCGCCTTTTAAGTAAACCTGAACATAATACCGTAATTTCGTGTAGATAAGCCGCAGCTCAAACAATTCGGTTTCGACCCAGAAATTTTCAAAAATAAAATGCAGCATTTTATATTGCGGTATATATTTATCTTAAATTACTGGATACTTCTAGGTTATCCCGACGACTAAAAAATTATCGCCAAACTATAAGATTAAATGCCAATAATCGATGATTGTGAATGTCACATTCAATGACATTAAATACGATTCACGTGTTTAAAATGTCATTAAGTGATTTTTATTTCGACTTTTTATTAATATTTTTATTAATATTCTACTAATTATTTTTTTTTCGTTATTTAAAATAAAAATTATGCCACCATGCATAATTTGGCTATTAGTTTGGCGATTTATATAATTTGGCGCAATTGTCGACGGGATAACCTAGAAGTGCCAATTACTGATTGGATTTTCTGGTTCGAAAATGAATTGTTTGAGTTGCGGCTTATCTATGCGAAATTACGGTAGTTGAAGTTCTGAGCATGGCTGAGCTCATAATAGCTGAAGTTCATGTTATATAATTTGTACAGAATAATGAGTGTAAACTAAGAAAAATGAGACAGCATTCATAATAATTATCCCATCAATGCAATAGAATAAAATCACATTTCAAAACTTTTTAAGAGGGCTCAGGGGTTGATCGATAAGGAAAAACATGTAAAAAGAGCTCTCGCTTCGAATCCATATAAAAACAGAAGTATTCAGTGTAATTAATTAAACTTTCTGATATTTTAAAGGTATGTGTGTAGTTTTATAAAATAATAAAATGAAGTACTTCAATGTAATATAATAAGAAATATAGCAAAATTTGTGTAACACAATTTTCGAAAAAAAAAAAAATATATGTATATGTATATATATATGTTATATAACCAACACCAAAATATCTTACCGTTGAATTGACTTAAGAACCTAATTTTTCCTTTAAAATGATCAGGAAATTTCACTCTATAGAATGAATTAAGGATATGACAATCACTCGAAAAAAACATTATTAAAAAACCTCTCAAACTTAAAAATTTAAAAAAACCCTAAAAAATACAATTTTTTTTTCATTAAAAATACTCGAAATATTAAACTATCTAAAATATATTAATTCATTCTATAGATAATAATGTTATATGCAGGCAAAAAAAAAAAAAAAAAAAAAAAAAAAAAAAAACATTCCATCAAATAGTTTTTTTTAAATCTTGGTGTTAGTCGTCAAAAATCAAGTTTTGAGAAAACGCGACTTAAAGTTGAAATTATATGGGTGCGGCTATGAAAGTGTTGATACATAAATGCTTATAACTCAGTTAAAAATGCAAATATTTTTATGCAGTTTTTTGCATTGAGTTAAGAATTAATTGATTAATCAAACTAGATCATAAAAAAATCGATTTTTTAAAAAGTTTTCAACCCTTGAGCTCCCTTAATATGAGTTCGAAAATTTCTGAATAAAAATCCATTAGATTCTGTTTTCGGGGGTAAAATAAAAAAATAAGTAGAAGAAATGTTAGTAATATCAGATTTTAGGTATTGTGGTCGAGAATTGTAATGAATTTTATTTTAGAAAAATAAATAAATGAAAACATACACAATTTGTTTATATCTTGATTTATTAAATAAAACTTTATTAAATAAAAAGCATGCTGTGTTAATCTGTTTTGTATTCTAGCCCAAAATAAAAATTTCAGAGCCGGAAATCGCAATTCCCGGATTTTATAATTGGTAGGGCAAAATAAATGTGTGGAACACATGGAAAGATCCTTTTCTATTATTGTCGCAATAATACAAAAAATATAGCAGGCACAGAGCTCAAATCAACTATTTTGACATGTGTATCAAAGAGCATAGTTACTACACTGTGAACACTGCAATTGCAGATCCATCTTTGTTCTATCAAAGAAGTCCAAAATACAAAAATCTCCAAATTTTCTTTAAAAAAAAAAAATTAAAAAAGCATTAAAAAATTTTGTGTTTTTTTCTGTTTAAAATGACGCGTAAATCATATTTATATTTTAATTAGAAAAGAATGTATTAATTTTTTTCCGTTTTGGTTTGTTTTCAAAATCTAACTTTCAAGTAATGTCTGTCATGGAAATGATATTTAGTGAAAATGGATTTTTCTTCATGATAGATTTTTCACAATTTCTCGAAATTAAATCGTTATAAATCAAGAACCGTAAAAGATAAATGCTTTAAACTTGGAACATGTCTTTTTTGATTATTTTACTTTACTTTTAATTTAGCAAATTAAAAAAAAATTACTTTTGAAAATATGATGTTTTAAAAAAAAAAGTTGCAACTTTTTTTTTAATATTTTTATTTAAAAAAAAATAATATTTTTAAAAATTATGAATAAAAATTAAATTTAGGTGTTTCTTTTTATTTAAATGTAAAAAAAAATAAATAAGTAACTACGATTCTACAAATAATATTTTGAGCTATACGATTTTAAAATTTTCCACTTTTTTAATAAATTTTAAATATATATATATATTTTTTAATTCTGAGAAATTTCATTACGTGATTTTATTTACAAGTGATATGGTTAACCATAAAAATTTTTTAAAAAATTAATTTAATAAATAAAAATTATTTAAAAATGGTCCTCGTTCCCCTTTAAAACAAGAACGATAGAAGAAGATCTGAGGAGGAGGAACTTCCTACATAACATTGCTGAGTTTAAGGAAAGTATTTTGCAAAACGTTTTTGTTGAATTTGAAAGCTGACAAATTGTAGACAAGGTACATTGACAAATGTTTTCTGCTGTCAGACGTATGAGTTATTGTTTCAAAAAGGTCACAACAAAGAAAATAGATTGTTTGAACAATATTAAAAAGGCTCGTTACCTGGATGTCTTTGCCTTCTTTACCTGCAGAGTGAGGAATGTACGTTTTCGTGTATGTCCACAGTAGAAAAAGTTGTGTTCGTAGTTAGGCTACTTAAAATGAGCTGAAGATTCATGTCATGTGATTCAATGAGATGTACTTCAATTTATTTGAAAAATTGTTTATTGAATTTAAAATGGTGATATAACAAATTGTAGACAAATGCCATTTACTGATTTGATGTCAAGAAATAATTTTGCTACCAGGAAAAAAATGATTTATGTTTACAAATTAGTAGTGACCTACGAACTTCGACAAATGCTGTTTTGAAAATTTTTGGTAAAGAAAAATGGAAACACCTTTTCATCATTTATGACTACAAAGTGTCGTATAATGGACTGATGCGACGTTTTAAAAAATGAGTAACAAGTAAATGGCAACAACTATTGAATTTATTACTGCTTGAATCTTATGACGTTGCATTCGGGAGTCAACTAAGAAAGTAGCTATGATACAGAAATTAACAATAATTACGATTTACATAGCCTTTTACAGCACTATGTGCTGTGTCTGGTATATGTCTAAAAGCATTATAATTTTCCTTATGTGCCATCAAATTGGCCAATATGATCTGTGTCCCTGATCTGGACTTATTTTTTGCCAAAAAATCAGAATTCGTTCTTCGAGTACCACATAAATTTTGATCAAGCTATTAAGTACAATTTAATTCATTATTTTAACTGAATATTTAAAAATAATAATATAAAAAATGCAGATAAAATTAAGTAAGTTCATTTACTTGCAAAATATGGAAATACAAAGTTGATTGTTTGAACTATATTAAAGGCTCGTTATCTGAATGTCTTTGCCTTTCTTACCTGCAGGGTGAGGAATGTACGTTTTCGTGTATGTCCACGGTAAAAACAGTTATGTTCGTAGATGGGTTACTTAAAATGCGCTGAAGATTCATGTCACGTGAGTCTATGAGATGTACTTTAATTTCTTTGAAATATTGTTTATTGAATTTAAAATGGTGGTCTAACAAATTGTAGACAAATGTTATTTACTGATTTGATGTCAAGAATTAATTTTGGAAGGAAAAAAAGATTTATGTTTACAAATTAATAGTGACCTAAGAACTTCGCCAAGAAAATTTTCGGTAAAAAAAAAATGGAAACATCTTCCCATCTTTTATAACTATAAGGTGTCGTATAATGGACTGACGTTTTTAAAAATGAATAACAGCTATTGAAATTACTACTGCTTGAATGTTATGGCGGTGAATTCGAAATCAACCAATAATGTTAGTTTGACACATAAATTAATAATAATTGCGATTTATTAAAACTTTTACTGCACAATGTGCCATGTCTGGTACATACTTAAAAAGTATTATAATTTTCATTATGTGCCTTCAATTTAGCCAAAATTATCTATGTCGCTGATCAGGAACAAGTCAAAGAATGGAATGAAGTAGTCTTATTTTTTCTGTGTCAAATGACTGCTCTGGACAAAATAACTAAATAAATAATTAAAAAATAGAATTTGTTTTTTGGGAACAAAGGAAATTTCTACCAAGCTATTAAACTATGATTTACTTTTACTATTTTAACTGGATACTTAAAAATAACAATATAAAAATAATGCAGAGTGTTAAGCAGATAAAATTATTAATTAAGCCCATTTAGTTACAAAATATAACATTATAAAGTTGATTGTTTCAACGATGTTAAAGGCTCGTTATCTGAATGTCTTTGCCTTCCATACCTGCAGAGTGAGGAATGTACGTTTTCGTGCATGGCCACAATAGAAAAATTTATGTTCGTAGTTAGGCTACTTAAAATGCGCTGAAGATTCATGTCATGTGAGTCTATGAGATGTACTTCAATTTCTTTGAAATATTGTTAATTGAATTTAAAATGGTGATATAACAAATTAGAGACAAATGTTATTTACTGATTTGATGTCAAGAATTAATTTTGCTACCAGAAAAAAACTGATTTATGTTTACAAATTAGGAGTGACCTAAGGACTTCGCAAGTGCGACGCCAAGAAAATGTTTGATAAAGAAAAACGAAAGCAATTTTTCATTTATAAGTACAAGGTGTCGTATAGTAGACTGAAGTTTTAAAAAATAAGTAACAGGTATATCTTAACAGCTATTGAATTTGTTAGTATTTGAATAACGGTGCATTCGGAAGAAAAGAGAGAAAGTAGTTATGACACAGAAATTAACAATAATTATGATATATTTAACCTTTTACTGCGCTATGTGCCATGTCTAGTACATACCTAAAAACATTATGATTTTTATTATGTGCCATAAATTTGGCCAATATGATCTCAGTCGCTTATCAGGAAGAAGCCGAAGAATAAAAAACTTTTCTCCATGTCAGATGGACCCATAAGACAATAAAATTAGAATTTGTTCTTCGGGAACAAAAGAAATTTCGATCAAGCTATTAAGATCCCACACCACTGAGTGAAAAAGACCCGGATGATAATGTTAAGTCTATGGGAGCATTCTTTTCAAATATCTCGCTCAAATTTTTATATTTTTACATGATTTTTTTTCGCATAGAATAGCTGAGGACGATCTACAACCGGGCTCGTTTTTACTTTTACATTTTGCTTTTACATTTTTCATATTATGATAGTTTCAATTTCAGAACCGAATCAAACCGGTTTCAAAAGTTAAAGTAATAATAATAATAATAATAAAATCTTAATCCAAAATTGAAAAAGTAAAAACTAGCCGGGTGTAGATCATCCTCAGCTAGCATATGCAAAAAGGTCCTGTAAAAATATTACAGTTTGAGCGAGATATTTAAAAATAACGCCCCCATAGACTACATTATCATCCGGGTATTTTTTAATCAGTAGTGTGGGTTCTTAAACTATGATTTACTTTCATTTTTTTACTGAATGCGTGAAAATAATAATATAAAAAAATTGCAAAGTGTTAAGCACATAAATTTAATTAATCAAGTTCATTTAGTTGCAAAATATAGCGATACAAAGTGAATTGTTTTAACGATATTAAAGAATCGTTGTCTGAATGTTTTTGCCTTCCTTACTTTTAGAGGGAGAAATTTTCGTTTTCCTGTGTGTTAATAGTAGAAACAGTCATGTTCGTTATAGGGTTACTTAAAATGAGCAGAAGAATCACATTATGTAAGTCTATGAGCTGTACATCAATTTCTTTGAAAAATTGTTTATTGAATTTAAAATGGGGATACAACAAATTGTAGACAAATGCCATTTACTGATTTGACGTCAAGAATTAATTTTGCTACCAGGAAAAGAAATGATTTATGTTTACAAATTAGTGATGACCTAAGAACTTCACCAACTGTCTTGAAAATTTTTGGTAAAGAAAAATAGAAACACCTGTTTATTCATTTATAATTACAAGGTACCATATGACGGACTGGTGTTTTTTTTTAAATGAGTAACAGGTAAATGGCAACAATTATTGAATTTATTACTGCTTGAATGTTATGGTGGTGCATTCGGAAGTCAACTAAGAAAGTAGCTATGACACAGAAATTAAAAATAATAATTTTTTATTTAACTTTTTACTGAATTATGTGCCGTTCTCGTACATGCTTAAAAAACATTATAATTTTCAATATGTGCCAACATGATCTCTGTCCTTGGTCAGGAATAAGCCAAAGAATGGAATAACACTTATTGTCTCCCTGTCAGCTGGCTGTACTAGAAACAAAATATTAGAATTTGTTCTTTGGGAATAAAATAAACATGGATCAAGGTATTTAGCTATGATTTACTTTCATTATTTTTTCTGAATACTTAAGGGGACTCAGGGGTTGATCGATATGGAAAAACATGAAAACAGAGCTCTCGCTTTGAGTCCATATAAAAACAGAAATATTCAATGTAATTAATTTAAACTTTCTGATATTTTAAAGCTATGCTTGTAGTCTTATAAAATTATAAAATGAAGCACTTCGATGTAATATAATAAGAAATATAGCAAAATTTATGTAACACAATTTTCGAAAAAAAAAATGTGTTATGTCACCAACATCAAGATATCTTAACATTGAATTGACGTAAGAACCTAATTGGTTCTTTAAAATGATCCGGAAACTTTACTCTATAGAATGAATTAAGGATATAACTATCATTCAAAAACAACATTATTTAAAAAAAAACTCTCAAATTTGAAAATTTGAAAAATTCCTAAAAAATACAACTTTTTTTTTCATTAAAAATACTCAAAATATTAAACTACCTAAACAATATTAATTAATTCTATAGATAATGATGTTATATGCATACAAAAAAAAATATATGTCATTCCATCAAATACTTTTTTTCTAATCTTGGTGTTAGTCTTCAAAAATCAAGTTTTGAGAAAACGCGACTTAAAGTTGAAATTGTATGGGTGCGGCTTTGAAAGTGTTGATTACATAAATGCTTATAACTCCGTTAAAAATGCAAATATTTTTATGCTTTTTTTGCATTGAGTTCAGAATTAATTGAATAATCAAACTAGATCATAAAAAAAAACGATTTTTTGAAAAGTTTTCAACCCCTGAGCCCTCTTAAAAATTATAATATAAGATAAAATGAGTTTTGAAATTCATGCCGTCAGTTATAAAAATCATACACGTATGTGTGTTTTTGATGACAATACGACATTTTAGTACCTCCAGAACTTAATTATTCAATAATAAATCATCATTTAGGCATTTATCCAGGGACAGGTGATAAATCGTTAAACACCCTTTACGGTTATGAATTTCTCTATCATAATAATAACAATAATAATGATAATAATAATAATTAATAAAATCTTACGTAGATGCTAACACAAATAAATTTAATTTTAAAATAATTATAAAAGAAAGTTTTTTATTTAAATCAAATTACAAATGTTCAAATCTAAATATTTAAATAAAACTCAAAATTCCAATTTAAAAAAAGAAATAGCGGAGATATAGGGGGAACTGGGGTACATTGATACATGGGGCACATTGATACACCCCCTCTACCGCTCACAGGGTCATTACAGGAAATTTCACAACAGCTCCAAAAGGTGATGCTAGTGTATTCAACTACATACAGAAAATCTTGGAATGATTCAGCAGTTTGATGAAATGGGACGGGTGATTTATTGTTTTTGTTGTTCAAAAGTAAATTTGAGTTGTACAATTGAAATGCTATTATACAACTGTTCCAGTATTTTCAACCAAAATGAATACTCTCCCTGGTAAGTACAGCTACTCTTTATCAGTTCCTCATTATTTATTGTTAGATATATTGTGAAGTGTTGGATTTGAGACTCATTTTATTCAAAATCGCTGTATGGGGCACATTGATACAGTTTATGACGGGGCACATTGATACAGCCTAAATCCTTTAATAGTTCATATTTTCATTATCTTTTATTATTTTTTTTACCATACACTCCTTAATCCAACCTTTTTTTCACGAAAAATTTCTAATATTAGTTTTTATTGAAGTGAAATAGCTCTAATTTCTTTATATTAGAACATTTTATAGTATTTCTGAAAACAGAAGACGTAGGAACTTACACTGTAAAAAATAATCTTGTAAAACAACAGAAAATATCTGGCAGCAAAAGTTGCCAGAGAATTTCTGTTAACAGAAATTCTCTGGCAACTTTTGCTGCCAGATATTTTCTGTTAACAGAAATTCTCTGGCAACTTTTGCTGCCAGAATTTTTCCGTATGCACAGATATTCCTTGTCAACAGAAATTCTCTGGCAACTTTTGCTGCCAGAATTTTACCGTATGCACAGATATTCCTTGTCAACAGAAATTCTCTGGCAACTTTTGCTGCCAGAATCTTTCTGTACATACAAATATTCCTTGTACATACAAAATTTTTCTGGCAACTTTTGCTGCCAGAAATATTCTGTATGTACAAGAAAAGTGTGTGGTCAGATATTTCTTGTACATACAAAATTTTTCTGGCAACTTATGCTGTCTTTTTTTTCTTTTTTTTTTCACAAGAAACATCTGCGAGCAATCACTATATATTATACAGATTTTTTAGCCTATATTTAATGTTCTATGTATCCTAAAATAGACTGACTGATTTTAAAATTTAATCACTTGCAAATGGTAGTAGCCTTTTTTTGTAATAGCTGTCACCATTTGCAAATTATTGAATATTAAAATCAGAAAATCCATTTGAAAACACACAGTATCTTACTTCTAACCTCAATGCTTTTAAATAAAATTCTTAGAACTAGAAATATTTTCTAGTTAAATATGTATTAATTTTTTAGGGTAGTCATTTGAAATCCATTTGATTACATTTATTTAATTCTCAAATTTGAAGAAATTGGCTATATGGCAGCACATTGAATAAGTTCCCTCATATCAGAAACTGATGCTGCCAAATTCCGCATATTTAATAAATTTTGTACTTTGCTTTCTTTGCTGAAAATAGCCTGAATTTAGTTATTTTTCACAAATGCTTGTATATCCAGTTATATATTGCACACTAAACATGAATGGTGATGGCAATAATGATGTCAAATGCAGAGGAGAGTAAAAACTGGGAAGAAATGAATAATTTTGTAACAAAAGACCAAATCACTTATTCACACTCAAATTGTTTACTATTACAGTGAGTTTATTTTGGTTTCAAATTATAATTTCAAATAAAATACTAAGCACCACAAAATACACTGATAAGCAAAACTACGCACTCACTGTGTAATAAATTAAAATACATAATCAATTTCATAACATTAAAGAATAATTTTAGCAATATGCCCAGAAATAATAAAAATATATATCATGCATATTTTCCAAGTTTAAATATTATAAAATAAAACTGAATACTCAGAACCCCTTTTAAAAACAAAATACCCCTGATTTTTTCCTTGAGTAAATTTATCAGACTTCTTTGATTTTCATTATTAACATTATACATACCATATTTTTAAATATAGGTTGGATTTCTCATCACTTATTCTAAAACTATGGCATTACATTTCATGAAGGATCAGCCCTTCCCTATTTACTAGATACTGGGTCAGATACAGCCTGACCTGCAAATTCCATTTTAAATCAACCCACAACCTGACCAGAACCCGCAAAAATAAATTTCTGCAACCCACAACCCGAACCGAAGTATTTCAACCTGCAATGAAATGAAAGTAAATCATGTTTTAAAGCTATTATGAAAAATAAACCTATCTATATTTAAATATAGTAAAACTTCTGAGTAGGGTTATCTTAAATATGTTTTTTCGGCTCAGAATGAATCTAATTTTTTTTTCTGCAGACTGAGTTTACAAGAGAAAAAATTCGCAGGTCATGTATAGGTTTTTTGCAACTCAGATTGTTGGGACTTAAACAAAATTTAAGCTAAACTATGTTCCCAATGAAAATAAATACACATTTGAAAATGTGTGAATATACATTCCATTTAATTTATGAGAGATAAAATGAAAATGTGAAAAGAAATGCAATTACAGATTATGCTTTCTTTCAGAACCATTTCATTTTTGATACACATGAAAATACATGCATTGTATTTTTGATACTTTATATACACATATATATATTACATGTGTGTAGATTGAGAGGTGCCCACTATTCAGAGATTTAAGCGCTCACATATATAAATCTGAGGAAGTGAAAAAGTGTACCCTTAATAGAGGCATTCACCTTTCAAGAGAAAAGCCATTTTGGAAGTCTTTTCGTACATGTATTTTGAACTTAAAAATATTCTGAATATGGATTTGTTACAACAACACAAACTGTGCCGAAGAATTAACAGAAGTGTAAAAAAGTTGGGCATTAACAGTTAAGCTGACCATCTGGTCAAAGGTTATGCAAGTATGTAATTTAAAATTTTCAAAAATTGGTAATTTGTCTTTAATATAAGAGCTATCCAGAGAAGATGAGAACTTGTGATCATTTTGTGTTTATTTATAATTTATACCATGTGCAATTATTATTTAAATATTGAGAGCAACTGTAGAAAAAATATAATACATAAAAAAAAAAAAAAAAAAAAAAAAAACCTGATTTGTTTGGCAAGAAAACAAATATTTTTACATGCAGACATATTTCTCTGATTTTAGAATATTTTTACAAAAATCCTTTACTTTTGACAGACAAACCTTACTGATTTTCCATAATTCCCCTGATTTCCAAATTATGTCGGCACTTTGTGAAACTTATATTAAACCTTCACCTGATGAGATTTATTCATTGTCTATAAATTGAAACCACATACGACTATAAACAAACATGAATTTCAATAAAAATCTCAAAAATCGCAGCAAGACATAGAAAATAGTTTTATTCTTAATTCTTTAACTAATAATTAATTTAAATCACTCTGTCCACATGTTTTTACAGTTTGCCAAATCTTTCACAAGTTTCACACTTTTGTTCATCTCTCACTTGCTACTTGAAGAATCTGGAAGAATTTCCATCAAGCCCTATAAGAAACAAAAAAAGATAACATTTAAATTGAGTTCCATCTTTTCAATTTTGTGGAATATAGTATCAAAAAATCCCAGAGCAGGATAATGACAACCTTTTTGTCATGGTAGATCAAATTTCAAAAGCAAAGTTTTTAAAAATATAAAATATAAATTTTTAAAAAACAGTTTTTTTTCTTGTTTTGTGTGTGTTTGTGAATAAAAAGAGTTATTTCATGCAAATATGCATAAAAATTACTTTGTGTCGTTAATTAGGGATTGACCAAAGTAAGAATTTTCTATACCAAACACTTTTTAATACATTAGCTTTAATAAACTTTGGTTAAAATTAGATTATTAATAATTTAATTAAGTTACATACATTTTTATTCTTAAATCAAATTACACAAAAACATTAATGGAAGACTTACTAACATTAATTTTTATGATTACTAATTTAAATATTAATGACCACTTGCAAATTCATTTACACTTATTTTTATTATTTTACCATTAGTCAATGTCAATATCCAAAATAACTTATGAAAGTAGTGAGTTATAAAGACTACAATTAAGAATGAAAATTGCAAAAACTCAAAAATTCATTCATTCATTCATTCAAAAAAACTTAAATTGATTTATAGATTGTGTATGTCCAATTGTAAAAATATTGAATATAAATGCTTGCAAATACAAAAGGTAATTCAATTAGTATTTTCAACTGTTTTCTGTCAAATTATTGATATTTATGTTTTGATTAAGTGTTGATGAAGTTGTCTTTGTGTCGAAGATAAAAAATGCAAGTGATTTAAGTAAATATCTCAGATTTGTACAAATTTTGGAAAAAGGATAAAAAGTGTCAAATTATTACACAATAGGACATTAATGATTTATTTGATATGAAAGAAAAATAATGAATAAAAATTTTAATGTTATTTGAATTCATAATTAGTACAAAAAAAAAAAAAAAAAAAAAAAAAGAATGTAGTTGTCACTTTTTGTGAAGATTAAAATGACAGTAGTCCAGTTTTTTTTTTTTTTTTTTTTTCTTCGACGAGTTTTACTATGCAAATTTCTCAATGTAACTTTTTCAGCATGTCTGTTTTAATCTAACTCCAAGTAATCAAGTAATGCTTCAATATGTACTAATGCATCACTGTAGTTAACTTTTGATAAAGTTATAAGGTGTTTTTCATTATTTTAAAGAAATACTTTGAAATTCCTTTTTTTTAAACTCTGAATCACAAGTGACACATGTCAAGTATCATCATCATTTAAAACTCCATCATCATCATTTAAAACTTCGTAGTATTCTAATTTCAAATGTTCATTAATCCATTGTTGCATTGCTTCTTTAGCTCAATTTCAAAACAGTTTCAAATGTTCTAAGATTTCACTCTGCATATCAGTACTATTGTTATCTTCTGTTGGAATTTCAGTTTCTTCATCTGATAAAAATCTCCTCTATGATTTCTTAATCGTGATGTTTTTTACTAGTTTCTATACAGCATCAGCATAATAAACTGCATTCAAAACTGAGATTTTTACTCTCCCGGTTAATCTGCAACCTGGATAATTTGATCCCAATTAATCAAGAATCTACTACATTAAAAAACCTTTTAAATAAATCTAAACAACTAATGAGATTTTTAAAAAAACGAGATGAAAAAAATGAGCTAATTAGGAAAATGTTTTGATTTTAAATAAATCTGAGTTTTGAAATTCTGGATTTGAATTTGATACACTGAACAGCACCATCAAACCAAATTTTACCTTAGGAAAATAACTGAAAACACAACTTTTTGAGAATTGGGCTTACCTCAGAATAAATTCCATTTTTACTTGGAATTCTTCTGAATAAACAAGACTGAAGACAAAGTACGTGGCAAACCAATCTTTAAATCATCATCTGCCATTACATACTGACTGAAGCTTTTTCTTGGAATAAAAAGTACAGCCGATTTGGTTCCTATTAATTTGAAAAAAATTTTAAGTACAATTTGTAAACATAAAGGTTTACATAAATGAATGAAAATTTTTCCCCAAACATTGGTGTACATAACTATGGGGCTTGTCACCCTCCTTCTCGACACTAAAAATCAGTTTATTTGATGGGCTTTAAAAAATTTACAGAAGATTAATTAATTTAAATAATAATAATGAAAAAAAAAACCAGTGGTAATTGATTTATAAATGGCTATTCATTTTTTTCCGTTTTACAGAATGGGTTGTAAGGCCTAGTGACTTGCTATTAAGGGCTGATTTCGCATTTTATTAAATAAGATTATTTAAACATTACAGAATCAGCTAATATAAAAGTAACTTAGTCAATGCAATCTTAGCTTCCTTGTATTTTTTAACAATATAACAACTAAACAACCAATTGCTAGAAGATAATGGTTTTTAAAAATGAGATTTTTAAATGTAACGTTTTAAATCCAATATAATTTTAACTATTTTTTTTTCTTTTTTTAATATTCGGTAAAGTGTGGCCTGCGAGTTTCGTGAATTCATATCCGGAAAGAATTGCAATTTTTGTGTATAAGTCACAGGAAAATATCGTAAATTTCATCAATTTACCTTGGGAAAATATAAAATTTCATCACTTAAAAAAAGTAAATTTCATTGAACGGCATGGAAAAAAATGAATTTCATTGATCAAGTGCAGAAAAAAGCATGTTTTGCCAATGGGGCTAGAAAAAAATAGAAAATTTCCCCGATCGGGCACGAAAAAATAGAAACTATTGTCGATCAGGGATAGAAAAATCACACATTTTGTGGGTCGGACACAAAAAATCGCACATTTCGTTGACTGAGCAAGAAAAAAATTGTCATTTGTTGATGATGCTGGTAAAAATGGCACATTAAATTCATCAATTAAAAAAAAAACAGCATGTTTTCTCGGTTTATTATGTGAAAAAAACGCAAAATTTGTTGATCGGGTAAGAAAAAATCACAAATTTTGTTGATCAGGGATGAAAAAATCGCTAATTTCATTGATAAGACACGGAAAAATCACAAATTTTACAATGTGCAGATAAATTGAAAATTCCGTTGGTCAGCTGCAAAACAATCATGAATTTTGTCAGTTTATTATAA
Organism: Maratus speculifer; assembly: GCA_964019185.1. Lineage (NCBI taxonomy): Eukaryota > Metazoa > Arthropoda > Arachnida > Araneae > Salticidae > Maratus > Maratus speculifer. The sequence continues at coordinate 108,840,598 of OZ025303.1, read as the reverse complement.
GGTCAAAAAGTGCAAGTTTCATCTTGTTGTGTAAAAAAAAATGCAGATTTCATCAAAGTTAATACAGAAATCACAAATTTCGTTAGTCGGGCATGGCAACATTTGTATTTCTTTAATTACGGGTGGAAAAACTGCACATTTTGTCATTTGAACACCAAAAAATCGTTAGTTTTATTGATCAGATTTCTAAAAATTTGAAATTTCGTTGGTCTGAGAGAGAAAAATTGCAAGTATTTCGTCGATCGATATGTTGATGAGGTGCCGAAAATGATGAATTTTGTCGATTGGCTTCATAAAAATTTTACTGATCATGCGCAAAAAAAAAATCATTGATCAGGCTTGAAAAAAACTCAAATCCTGTCGATCATGTGAGAAAAAAATCGTGAATTTTATCGATCGGCTTTGCAAAAATTGCAAATTTTGCCTATCAATTTCATAAAAATCGCGAATTTTGTTGATCAGTCACAGAAAGAATGTGAATTTTCTCAATTAGTTTTATAAAAATCGCAAATTTTGATCATGCAAAAAGAAAAAAAAATCAAAAAATCGCAAATTTCGTCGATTATGTGAAGATAATAGTAATTTTCATCGATCAGCTTTCTAAAAATTACACATTTCATTGAGCAGCTTCATAAAAATCTCTAATTTCATCGATCGGCTTCATAAAAATTGCAAATTCTGTCAATTAGGTTCAGAAAAATTCACTTTGTATAAAATAGCAAAATTTATAGATCAGACGTGGAAAAAATCGGGAATTTTCTCGATTGCTTTCATAAGAATTGCAAATTTTGTTGATGGCGAGGTTATATCACAAATTTTCTCACTTGGCTTCGTAAAAATTGCGAATTTTGTCAATTGGTTTTGCAAAAAGTACAAATTTGACTGATCAGGCATGGAAAAATTACAAGTTTCTTTAATCGGGCACAGAAAACTGGGAATTTCGTTGATCAAATTCAGGAAAATCTTGTTGATCGGTTTTTCTCTCTCTAATTTGTTCATAAAGTTCACATTTTTTTCAGCACCAGCCATTTATGCTTGTCTTTTAGCACCTTTAATAATACAAAACTTACTCTCTTGAATAAAATCAAAGAATATTTTTACTTTTGAAAATAATTCTTGCAATATCTGTTTATGTAAAAACATAAAAACTGCTGATACAGAGATTAAACATTAAAAAAAAAAAAAAAAAAAAAAAAGCCATAATAATAAAAAAAATTCAACAGAAACTGTCAACATAAATTTCATTATTGAAAAATAACATGCGTGGAGAAGAATTGAAGCATGAGATAATTCGTAATAAGCAAATAGTAAATACATAGAAAATCTGAAGATCGTTTTTTTTTTTAAACGATGCAGTAAAGGAAAAAATAATTTTTTAAAAACCCAAATTGTGAAATTACAGTCATAAAGGATCAATGGATACTGAGATTAGAAAATCAAAATAATGAGAAAATTTGATTTTAAATATATAAATTGTTAATTATTTCAAAAACAAGACTTGACTTTTACTCCAATACATAAAAATACTGAGAATAAAATATAGAAAATATCAAAATAAAAACATTTTAAAGAAAATTCAGTTTCAAACATAGGATACACAATTAACAATAAGCATACAATTTTTACAAAATAATTTAACTTTTTCTTTAAGGAAACACAAAAATTTTAAAAAGATAACATTGAAAATATCAAAATAATGAAAGATTCTACACTTTAAAAGACAAACTGTTAAATTATTTTCAAAAATAGGGTTTTTAAAAACAAACAATATACATATAAAAATCCCTCCATGTACTTATGCAATAATTTGAAATTCGTAAACAGACAAAATAAATAAATAAAAACACACAAAATAAATAAAATAAAAAATAAATCAATACTTAAAAAGTCGTTTTTATGCATCCAACTTCAAATCGACATCCAAATGAACATAAATTTTCATTATTTTGATTTAATTAGCTTTATTTTAATATTTTCAACATAGTTTTTATGCATTCAACAGAAATAGACATTTTAAATTAACATAAATTTTTAATATTTTGTTTTAATTTGCTTTATTTTAATATTTTCAACATTGTTTATAAATTGTATGTTTTTACAACTGCATTTTTTAAAATAATTTAACAATTTATCTTTTAAAATATTATCTGAAATTTTCAATATACTATACTTAGTAGTTCTATGTAGTGGAGAAAAGCCAAACCTTATTTTTAAAATAACTTACAATTTATATTTTTAAAACTTTTTTCATTATTTTGATTTTGTAATTTAAATATTTTTAATGGCTGCAATTTTGCCATTTATATTTTTTTAAATATATTTTTGCTTTTCTTTACTACTTAATTTTTTTTAATCTCAATTTATTTATGTATTTACCATTTGCTCATTACAAACCCCTCACCACACTTCATTTTGTATATTTTTTTACAAATAACATTAAAAATGCCCATTCCTGTTGACTTTTTTTTTTTTTAATGTAATGATTAAATTTTATTTCAAAAAATTTTAAGCCCAACACTGCTATAAATGACCACTGGACAAAAGCAAGTTTTTTAGCTGCATGAAAAAACTGGCTTTCAGCAAATGGTCATTTATAGCAATGTTATGCTTAAAATTTCTTAAATTCAGAGGTTAAACATTAAAATATAATCCAAAAGAAAAAAAATGGATATAAATAGTAAATAAATACTTTAAAACTCTAAATTTTTATGCATTCAACAAAAATTAGCATAATTTTTTTATTATTTCGATTTAATATGCTTTATTTTAATGTTTTTAACATAGTTTTTATGCATTCAAAAGAAATCGGCATTCGAAATGCTCATAAATTTTTATTATTTTGGTTTAACTTGCTTTATTTTAATATTTTCAATAAATTGTATGCTATTTAAACTGCATTTTTGAAAATAATTTGACAATTTATCTTTTAAAATGTGATTTAAAAGTTTCAATGCACTATACTTAGTATCAATGGCAGATCTAGAAGGGGGGGGGAAACGATTGCCCCCCCCCCTAAGCCCAAACAAAGGATCTGCAGAGTGACATTAGATGCCCGCACGGAAAAGTTGTTGGCCCTAAACTCAAGATCGGTGCGACCCGACCTGGGTCGCACCAACTTTAATTTATTATACTGGGACTGGGTCAGGTCTGCACACTTTCAGAACTGGGTCGGGTCTGATTTTTTCAATAGAGCTGGATCTAGACACACTGTTTTTTCCCGCTGTTTTCCACACTGTTCAAATTAATTTGAACTGCATCAAACAGTAGAAGTAAACCGGACTCAAACACGACCCAAGTAGAGATTAACCCGACCAGGATAAAAAAAAAGTGGACGAATTTTGACCCGTATTAAAAAAATGATATCCGAGCCGTGCATCAGACTGGAGTTTCCAAATTTCTAAAATGACCCCCCCCCCCACCATTGAGAACTCTCCAGATCTGCCCATGCTTAGTATTTCTATATATTGTGGTAAAAGACAAACCTTGCTTTTGAAATAACTTAAAATTTGAATTTTTTAAACCTTTCTTTTATTCTTTTGATATCTCAGTATCTTTGTACATTCACGGTAAATTTTTTAATTTACCAATTTCATGGTTGCAAGTTTCAAATTTGGCCAGGACTGAAAATATTTTGAATCATTTCCCCCCCCCCCCCCTCCCTCGAGTGAATATGATGATTCACGATTTTTTTCATGGCCATTCAAAACAAAAATGACTGACAAAATTCGCTTTTTCCCCATAATTTTTTATCAGAAATTGCATCTGTTAAGCGATTTTTGATAAAAATCATTTTTGGTTCAATTTAAGCGTTTCATTTAAGCGATTTTTGGTCAAAGGATCGATGATCTTTTGACCAAAAATCGCATTTTTTGCAATTCTTTAACAAAAATTCGTGACTTTTCACAATCTTTTGACAAAAATTCCTGACTTTTTTTGCGATTCTTTGACAAAATTTGCATCTTTTACACGATCTTGACAAAAGTTGCGTCTTTTTCTCGTTCCTTTGACAAAAAATCACGTTTTCTCCACAATTCTGACAAAAAGTAACGTTTTTCTTTTCTGCTATCATTTGACGAAAATCGCGTCTTTTTCACGATCCTTTGACAAAAGTTTGCGACTTTTACGTGATCCTTCGACAAAATTTCGCGACTTTTTCACGATCCTTTGACAAAATTTGTGTCTTTTCCACGATCTTTAGATTACTCACGTCTTTTCCTCGTTCCTTTGACAAAAAAAAGTGTTTTCTCTGCAATTCTGACAAAAGATAACGTTTTTTCCCGCTATTATTTAACGGAAATCGCATCTTTTTCACGATTCTTTGACAAAAATTTGTGTCTTTTACATGATCCTTTGACAAAATTCGCGTCTTTTCCTCGCTCCTTTTACAAACAATCGTGTATTCTCTGCAATTCTGACAGACATAACTTTTTTCCGCTATTTGGCGGAAATCGCGTCTTTTTCGGGATTCTTTGAAAGAGACTGCATCATTTTCGCGATCTTTCGATAGGAATCGCGTTTATTTTGCTCTTCATTGAAAAAAAAATTTCTTTTTTCCGATCTTTTGACAGAAATAATGCTTTTTTGCAATCTTTTGACAGAAATCATGTATCATCAGCAATCCTTTGAAAAAAAAAAAAATCATATCTTTTTTCACAGTCTTCTGACGAAAAACGCTTTTTCCTCGATTTTTTGACCAAAATCGCATTTTCCCCGCAATTCTGACAGAAATAGCGTTTTCCCACGATCGTTTGAGGAAAATCGCGTCTTTTCTGCGATTCCTTGACAGAGACTGCCTAATTTTTGCTATTCTTCGACGGAAATAACGTTTTCTCGAGATCCGTCATACAGGAATCGCATTTATTCTGCAATTTTTTGACGAAAAAGGCATTCTTTTGCGATATTTTGCATGAAACAGCACTTTTTTCTGCGTTTGTCAGAAACAACGCCTTATTCTGCGATCATTTGTCAAAAATCATGTTTTATCTATAATCTTTTGACAAAAAATCGTGTCTTTTGGCGAAAAACGAGTCATTTTCGCGATCATTTTTCGTCGTCTGAGATTTTTCCGTCCCGCTTCCGTCCTCGGGAACTTTTAAAAGACGGATTTCCGTCCTGTAGACGTAAAACTTGCACCCATGCAATTTTTTAATTTCACAATGTATATTTTTAAAAATGTATTTTTGCTTTCCTATACCATTTTATTTATTTTTTATTTATCTAGGTTTATTTATATATTTACCATTTACTTATTACAAATCCTCCACCCTAACCCATTTTGTATATTTTTTTACAAATAACTTTAGAAGGTCGATTTCTGTTAAAAAATTTATTTATTATTATTTTGTAATATTTAAACTTAATTAAAAAAATTAACCCCAATGCTTCTATAAATGACCATTTGACAAATACAATTTTTTTTGCTGAACGAAAAAAAACAAAAAAAATCTTTTCAGCAAGTGGTCATTTATCACAATGTTATGCTTAAAAAAATTTGAAAATTCAGAGATCAAACATTAAAATATAATCCAAATAATGAAATTTTTAACAAAAATCAGTATTCCAAATAGTATTTGTGAAAAAAAAAAAAAAAAAAAGAGAGAGAGATTTGGGGGGGGGGGGGGGGAGGAGAGAAGAAGGTAATTTGTAATGAGCAAATTGTCAATGCAAAAATTAAATAAATGGAGGTAAATTTTTTTGAAATGTCAAAGTAAAGCAGATATTCATTTTTAAACATATACACTGCAAAATTACAATCATATGGGATAATTATCAGTCAGTATCTTTTTTTATGTAAATAATGTAGTAGGGTAGTTTAATAATTTTAAGACCGAATATTAAAGTAAGCAAGGGCTGATCCAGCCGTCCTTTTAGAAAAGGATCATGGCTTTTTTCTTTTGTGGGGTGGGGGGGGTCATGTCTCTTAATAGGTAAGCAATTTTTATATTGAAGATTGTCGCCACATCCAAAATAGCTAAATTTCTGTTATTTTTGGGAAATTAATTTCATCCATAACAAAAAAGTTCCATAAATATTAGTAAAAATATAAATATATACATTTTGTTCAGATGCCAAGAAATTGAAAATTTTTCCACTTTCATAAAAATCAAAGATTCATTCAAGAAATTAAGTAATTTATACACATTTTTAAGGCTTGACACTTGACAGTTACAAAAAGAGGTTATGAGGGAGCAATTGACAGACACGGCCTAAATTCAGTATAAAATTCTACAATTTATGGAGATTTCATGAAACTATCTTTGCCTTTATTAAAAAATGGAAAATGTTAATCACATTTGCTCTGAATAAATGTATCTTGCATCTAAAATTAAAATATACTTCATGGATAGGTCAGAAATTACCTACTTTGGGTTTAAGTTCAGCTTTAAAGGAGTCTAGATGATTCTGATTGTTAAGGGGGCTCAGGAGTTGATCGATATGGAAAAACATGTAAACAGAGCTCTCGCTTCGAGTCCATATAAAAACAGAAGTATTCAATATAACTAATTTAAACTTTCTGATATTTTACAGGTATGTTTATAGTCTTACAAAATTATAAAATGAAGTACTTCAATGTAATATAATAAGAAATATAGCAAAATTTATGTAACACAATTTTCGAAAAAAAAAAGTGTTTTATCACCAACACATCTTAACGTTGAATTGACTTAGAACCTAATTTTTGCTTTAAAAAGATCAGGAAACTTTACTCTATAGAATGAATAAAGGATATAACAATCTCTCGAAAAAAACCTTATAAAAAAACTCGCAAATTTAAAAATTTTAAAAACACCTAAAAAATACAATTCTTTTTTCATTAAAAATACCCAAAATATTAAACTATCTAAACTATATTAATTTATTCTCTAGATAATGATATTATACGCATGCAAAAAAAAAATTTAAGCCATTCCATCAAATAGTTTTTTAATCTTGGTGTTCGTGGTCAAAAATCAAGTTTTGAGAAAACGCGACTTAAAGTTGAAATTATATGGGTGCGGCCATGAAAGTGTTGATAGTTAAAAATGCAAATATTTTTTTGCGGTTTTTTGCATTGGGTTGAGAATTAATTGAATAATCAAACTAGATCATTCAAAAAAAAAAAAAATCGATTTTTTGAAAAGTTTTCAACCCTGAGCAAGAAGTAGTGTTTCTTAAGTAGAGTTTCAAAAAAGAAAAAATATATATACATTTTATTTTTAAATTTCCTTAAAAATTTTCTTTGTTCAGATGGAGTTTATGACCTCCCCTCCCCCCCCCCCCCCCCTGGATTCACCACTCAAAGTAAGTGCAATCAATCTTGTAAAAGTTTTGTTCATCTCATAATTCTGGAATAATAAAGCAAAGACTTAGTTTTGGGTATAAATACAAAGTTATTTGATGTGCAAAAGGGTTTTGTACATTTTACAAAACATTATTTAGCCAGAGAATCTTTAAGCATTTTTACAGCATTTATAAGCAGTACGTATTACTTCTTTATCCACAGTGAATGGATTAATTAATACCTAACAAATTTACTGGTCCATAAAATATAAAACATAAATTGTTTTTTTCCGACTTTATATGACTTAGACCAATTGAAGTTTTCTGCTCCTTTTATGTGAAATTTTACACAAACCTCAATACAGATCTTTATTATAATACACAGTATACTAAGACTATTATAATGCACTGTGCATATTTTTATGCACAATTTTGGCATTTTGCAATCAGATATTATTTTTATTTAATTGTTCTTCCATAATGTGTCTTATTCTCAGAGCATTTACATTCAAGGATGCAAGTTATATTAACTATAATACATAGTATAAACATCTGGAAAAATTACATCATTAAGCAATGACCTCCTGGTTATTTTTTAATAATCTCACAAAATTAGGCTTATTTGACTCATATATAAATGTTTGCTATATTAGAAGAAAGTTTCATAATCAAACATAAAACTACATTATTAAATAAAAATGAATAGTACTTACATTATCTTTAATTGATTCTTTTTTACGCAAATCAACGTGCTTCTTGCGCTCGCGCTGTTTACAAACTAAAAACATGGCCGACACGGATCTTCTTCGCTTCACTTCCCCTACAGTAAGAACCTGTTGCCGATGAAATTCTCGGAGCCAGAATATTGCTGTCGTAAAACAATTAAGCTGTAGGAAAACAGCGATGCGTTTTTTAATAGTTTGATGCTGTTAATAAACATATATGTTGAAAAGCGGGCTGTTTCATTACAATTATTTTTTTACAGTGCAGATTTTTGCTGTCACAAAACAGCAAAACTGGAGAGAAACAGTGATGCGTTTTTTAATAGTTTGATGCTGTTAATAAACACATATCGTTGAAAAGTGGGCTGTTTTATTACAATTATTTTTTACAGTGTACCCAGCATCTAGTGCTAGTAGAACTAATAAAGGAAAACGAGGCATTCTGGCAAATCTCGAATTTATATCGATTCTCCAGAGAAAAAAGTATTTTCGACATGAGAAATGTTAAGTAAGAGAAACAAACTGCAGAACAGAAAATGATACTTATATTATAAACAGAATTTTTAATATAATTATCCTTTATTTTCTGTTTATGAACCTATTTATAAACAGAAAAACTGGTAATTTTTTCATCTTTCATAAGAAAGAAGATAATGCTGGGGTTGAAGTGCTAGATATGACAAAGTTACCACAGCCAACAATCAGACAAGAAACAGCCAGAACATCAGGTCATAATATATTTAATTTTGATTGCTTTAATATTGCTTAAAAATAAATTGTGGGTGATTTGAATTTTTATAAATAAATATAAAATGGTTTTCTAACTCATTTTTTATGAAAAATATGCATTGGTATTATTTTGTCGTCATTTTTCTTAAACGTATCAATCTGCCCCGGGGATGGGGCACATTGATACAAATGACTTTTTTTGATTTTTTTAAAATTACATGCAAAAATACTATATAAAACAATGATTGTACATTTTTATAACATACTACACAAGTTTTGCTATCACCTCATGGAAATAAAACTTGAATTTTCTCCTTTCTTGACACCAAAAAAAATCTTAGAAAAAAACTGTATCAATGTACCCCAGTTCCCCCTACATAAAATTTTAAATTTCTAAAAACGGGAATTTTTTTTTTAAACGAAATTTAAAACGTTGAATTTTTAATAAATTGCAATAGTTTTAAAATAGAATAAAAATAGAATTCTAAAAAATATTATGAATAACAGTGAAAAAAAATATACACATAAACCCTTGAATTGTCAAAAAATACGAAGTTTCTTTTAATTAAATCCGTCTTAGTACGAAAATTTGAAGTTCTAGCACCGGGGTTCGAACTGAGAACTCTCTGTTTATTATCGAGATGTTCTGCCTTCAAACTATGATGTCTAAAAAAAAAAAAAAACGTTGAAATTAAGATTTTCTTTTTATATTTAATAGGCAAACATGAACGGATGACATTGATAAAATTTATTTAATTAAAATACCAGTATTAACAGTAACAATTTAATTAAAATAACCTTTTCAAAACTTTATTATTTGTCGTGTGACACGGAGTATTCAGCTGTAAGTACACAAAATTTGAAGTCTCTGACTTATACAGCTTTTGTGTACAGCTTTTGTGATGGACAGACTGACAGAGACGATTAGCGTTGCGTCAGAATGAATCTATAAAATGCAGTTAATTTTGCGACAAATCACGCTCACTGAATTATACCTATTATCTTTAAAACTAGAACGATAAAATATTAAACACTGAAAAATAGTAAATGAAATATAAAAGCGGAAAAAAAAGTAAAAGTATTTTCCAGAGGTATAATTCACGGGTAACTTGGAGGACTTTGCACCCACGACGGATTTTACATGCACCAGGCGCCATTAGCGTACACGATGTAATTTTTGCCGGCAAAGTGGCGAACCACAAAGACAAGTACCCGGGTCGGCTGTTTAGGTTAAGTGCTTTGTTGGTAATCTTTGTGGTTTATTGCACATTGGGTTAACTTTGTGATTTGTTGCCGCACACCTTGTACTCATCTTACCAGACGAAATGGGACTGGATGTTTTTGAGCCTAAACAATGGTACTGAACTTAGCTGAATGTTGGGAAAATTTTGAGGAAATAAAAAAAACAAAAAAAAAAAAAAAAAAAAAAAAAAACCAAACAGAAAATGGCCGAAAAGCTAAGTCGTACTGCTGATGGAGGAAAATTTTTGCGCCAAATAGCAAGGCAAACGAGAGCGTTGCAGAGAGAGAGACAAGAACCCACCTTTCTACCGTACCCCACCGAGAGAAACTGGCTCCCTGGGTTGCCCCATTAGAGCGGGTCCGGTATTTTGTGCGGACAGAGTCCTACTGCACCAAATAAAGAGGCGAGCTGTCAAAGGGCCCTGTCCTCGCTCGAGGAAACGCTCGCGAGCTAATGCTATTCCTATGGGGAAGCATTTTTCTAATAACTTTTTCGCATTTTGACATTTTTAAATAATTTTTTTGCATTGGATAGCTGAGGTGCATGCCGACAGCGCACCTTTTTTACTTTTTCGATTTTGGTTGCAGATATATTTTTTTAAAAGCACTTTCAGTTTCGAAACCGGTTTTGAAAGCGAAACTAACTTTGTAAAAAATATCTGCAACCAATCTCGAAAAAGTAAAAAAGGTGCGCTGACGGCATGTATTTCAGCTATCCAATGCAAAAAAAAAAAAAAAAAAAAAAAAAAAAAAAATTCAAAAATGTCAAAATGCGAAAGAGTTATTAGAAAAGTTCTTCCCCATAGGAATAGCATAAGCTCTCGAGCGTTTCCTCGAACGAGGACAGGGGCCTTAAGAGTGGAAACTCGTTGAATTTTGATTAGTTTGAGTGTTTTAGTAGTTTGAAACAGGACAGCGGCATCTATTAATGACATTTAGATCGAAAATGGAGAATCTTTGTAAAAATAAACTTCTTTTTTTCATTTTTGGATATACAGTATTTGAGCATAATTAAAAAAAAAGTAGACTTTCCTATTTTTAATTAAAAGCTCATTTTTAATGATTTCCATAAAGTTTAAAGTATTTATGAAATTGATTTCTTTGGCCGCCTGTCTACTCTGTATAATTCGTGTAAATGTTCTTGGATTAACATGATTGAGTTTTTTTTATTTCCAGTATAAAATTTTATTTACAGTCAAGTACGCTGCAAGCAGTATCAACAAAAGCTGTTATAACTTCCTCATGATAATAAATCAGAACAAAAACAGTCTTAACGACTTATATGCATATCATCACATTTAGCGCATAAAAAGACCATCAACCGCGTAACTGATAAGTCATAAGGGCAAGAAGAAATTCCTTGATCTGTTACATAAAGCTTCTTGACACCACTAAATTTTTAAATACAATTTCATACTGTTTAATGCCAGAAATGTTTTGACTAAATATTACGAATCTTTTAACTTAAAAAAAGTGGCGTTTATCTCGTATTTTCAATTTATTGTACGCAAAAAAAAAAAAAAAAAAAAAAAAAAAAAGAATCGGGTAAATGGTTAAATAAAAGTTCACCAAAAAAGCCAATAACAAGCGTAAAATGGCAAAAAAAAAAAAAAAAAAAAAAAAATCTTATAATTTTTGAGTTACATTATATATTTAAAGGTTATAGGGATTCATCCGGATTTTCTCTAAAAATAATAATTTTTTATGTATATATAAAAGTAGTGCTTCATTAAAACATGTATGTAGCCTCTCCCTTCTTCTAAATCGATTATTAATCTTTACACTACCCTTTTAATAATTAGACGTTAATGGGCTATTCTAAGTATAATATTTTTAAACATCTAATTATTTTAAGTAATTAAAAAAAGAATATAAAATCTGTTATCTTTGGCCCTGTTTCTTCATCTGTTCATTGATAAAAATCCAGATGTATATTTATCCTCCGGTGTCTTTTCCGGTGTCACACATTTTTCTTTTTTTTTGGGGGGGGGGGGGCAGCACTTTTTTTTAAAAAGAAGTTTCCTTAAAGTACAAAATTTCAAAAACGCTCTAGTTAAATAAGACAAATTTTATTTTCGTTTATTACTAAAGATAAAAATGAATTTTGCAAGGAAAGATGGTGTCTCCATAGTAGAGACAACGAAGTGCCAAGGAGTAAGACAACATATACAACATTAAAACAACAACATTAAAAATACAACATATTGACTTAATCCGAATGTAAAACCATTTCCATTCCATAGAAGAAAGTATTATACAAAAATAATAATCTGATAGTAAAGCTGTATTTTGATGCGATATACAGATTGAGTTCTACGATTCCAGTTTTGCTGCTTTCCGCAAACGGCAAATTTATGCTTGGTGTAGTCTCGATTTTTTCCTCTAAAAGGAAAAACAAAACTTCATAAATTTCTGACATATAATTCAAATTAGTACAAAATATAATCAAACCAATATAAAATCCAATCAGTTATTCAGCGCCAGGTGCCTATTCTCAAACCTTCTCCTTCTTTTTTTATTAAAATAATTCAGGTCATCATCATCTCTTGCGCCGATAGCATCGCCGGAATTCCGCCAACAAAGTTACATTGCCATCTGCCGGCATATAACAGTTAATGGGGTAGTGTTGATCTATACCTATGTATATACGACGGGCCTCTTAAATCTTTTAACCACAGTCTTAAGAGCCAATGACCAAAATTAAAGGAAAGCAAAAAAATGAGGCATATTCAGTCAGCTGGCGCTTCTAAGCGGTTCTTGCTCCCGAATCGAAGACTTGTCGAACCTCTTTCTGGGGATGATAAGTAGCTTCGATTGATAGGGAATCGGAATATGTAGGTAGGTTAATATGTGTCGATTGAAGGCTAAGGAGTTCGCGTGTGTTGTCAAAAAGAATGAAGGAAAGGCAATAGAAAGAGATAGTGAGTATCGGTTTTGCCATCAAGAAATTACACAAGCCTATGTTGATTTTTTATTAATTATTCTTCAAAGTAAACGTATTCTTACATAACTTTTTATGTTGATTTCGAAAAATGAATGGGTCTTACTTAATGGCGCACCCAGGGTTAAGCTGAGAGGGGAGAGGGTAGTATATATTAGAGATCTAAGTTTCCGAAAATATAGACCTCTAAAATATGCTAGCCCTGAAGGTCAGACGAGCTCTGTCTGATTATTTTATATATCATTTGAAATGGACGAGATGTGTCGAGCTCGACATTATATATATATATATATATATATATATATATATATATATATATATATATATATATATATAAATACTTTTATAAATACATCCAAAGTTATTCAGACAATACCAATAAAAGAACCAATGAAACCAGTATTTTTACAATCATATTATTAAAAACAGTTGAAGTTTGAAGAGAAATAGAAGGCAGATTACCAAATTACTAAGAAATATATGGATAAATGGACATTATATAACCAGAGTAATATCCTATAAATAAAGCCCCCATGTTTAATTACATTTCAACTAAATTCCAATATGGTAAAATCCGAAGTTATAACAATGGTAGATATTTCCAAAAAGTATTAAAGAAGCAGCAAGAATAACAAATTGAAGAAATACATCATTTCATGCGCTGTGCAGCATCAAAGTAATGTATTTAAATTTTTTTTAAAAAATAGGTTAATTTATGCCAAAATGGGCCTAAAGTGAAATAATCCACTAAAAGCTGCAAGAATCCATGTTATCTTATGATAACATAAATGACATAAAAGACTAAACTATCCTTTAATGATTGTGCTTATGCATCTTATCATTATGGAAGTTTAATATATAAATACTTTTATAAATACATCCAAAGTTATTCAGACAATACCAATAAAAGAACCAATGAAACCAGTTTTTTTACAATCATATTATTAAAAACAGTTGAAGTTTGAAGAGAAATAGAAGGCAGATTATATATATATATTGTATAGCAGTGCACTAGTACACTATTAAATTCATGTTCTAATTTAAGAAAACACATGCAATTGTTTTACTCTTTAATCTACAAATAATAATAATAATAATATTGCTCACCTTATGTTTGCCTTTTCACCTGCTAATTTAAAGTTAGGAATGATGATTAATTGCGAAATTAAAATGGCACCTGTCGTCTGCAAACATACGATTCGTAATCAAAACAGAAAGATAATTTTTTTACACTGAATTTTGTGACACATAGCAATAACTGAAATTAAAGAATAAAATACCATCATTTCGAGGTTAGTCTTACCCTAAATTTGATATTTTATTTCAATAATTGCGACTAAAAAATAAAATACCCCCATTTCGAGATTATTCTTACTTATTTTAAGGAGCTAATATAGAAAATAGTGTAGATTTAAACTTTATTTCGAATTTCACAACCCAAATTTAAATGCAATAATGTTCCCTTTTTTTTTTTTTTTTCTTTTTTTTTTCTTTTTTTACAGTGTACGAGAAAAAAAAAATTAACACTTTTATTCTCAAGACACTAAAAATCCGCGAATTGAAGATGGTAATTTTCTGAAATCCTCCAACTAGAAAGAATACAAATGAAAGAAAAAGAAAATAAAAGAAAGAAAAGAGCAATTCGTGAATTGTGATGTATTTTTCCGTTGATTTTATTTCGTCGAATTACGAATGTTTCCGCTAAGATATCCCTCCATTTACAAAAAAAAAAAAAAAAATACAGAACACTACACAATATAACGGAAAATTTACCTTAAAGCTGCCAGTCTAAAATTTCAGAAATTCCATGGATGCTCCGGTGACTCTGTTGCCGAGTACTTTTTCGTGTTAGAAAGAAAACAATTAAATATGCTCTTTTAGTCTCAAAACAGAGAAAATCTGCGAACTTCAGATAAAGAAAAATTTGAAATTCGCCAATAGAAAAAAGTAGAAGAAGAAAAAGAAATTCGCAAATAATTATCTATTTTCTTTTGATTTTATTTAATCAAATAAAAAAGTGTCCCCTAAAGTATTTGTCTATTTCCCCCCAAAATAATGAAAATCAAGCAATTTAATGCAAAAATCACCTTAAAGATATCTGAATAAAATTACATTTTTATGAAATTACATGAATGCTTTAACAACTCTGCTGACTGTTACTTTTTTTTATATTAGAAAGAAAAAAAAAAAAATATATATATCCTTTTACTATCAAATCGTATAAAATCCACGAATTTAAGATAAAAATTTAATCTTTGAATTTTATCTTTAAAAATTTAAAGATTAAATTTTTAACTGGGGTTCTTTTAACTAAAAGATTGTTTTATTTGAGGAATTTAAAAATTCTTCAGTTAAAACAAAAATCACTTTAAATAAGAAATATATATATATCTATATACGTATATGTAAATCTTTTTCAAACCACTTGGATTTTCTTGCAATTTGCTACCTGTACATTTTTTGGTTTTTCGCCGAAATATTTTTTAAGTGCTCTTGTCAATAAGTACTGCACGAAATGGATGTTTAGCGCAAGGTGTATAAGCAAGTGATGAATAGATGATTACAGAAACGTGAACTCCCTGACCCTCAAGCAGGGAGATCTAGGGGAGTAGATTTTGTTCCGGTTTCTAACAGAGTTCAGGGGTAATAAAGTTTCATCTTCTTTCTATATGTTTGATTTAGGTCAACGCATATTTCATATTTTGATTTTATACACTAATCCCAAAAAATTAGTTAATAAAGTTATCAATACTTTTGCGCTCTTAGTATACCTAAAATTATATGATACGTTATTCGCATGTCATATTTTGATTTAAATATAAATATAGTAGGTACATCTTTAAATTTTAACTATGATTTATTGCATTAAAATGTGCACACGTGCTTCCTAAAATTTCAGGGATATCCAAATGTTCAGAATTCGAACTTTGAAAAACAAATAATGAATGATTACGCACTCCCAATTTATGTAAACACACACACATATTATAAATGTCGACATACCTTATGTATTGTGGAATTAAGACTCGAATTCCATCTAAAACTAATTTGAATATTAATTTAAAGGAATTTAGTTTATATCTAGATTTATTTATCTATAAAAGTGTAATTGATTACAATAATTCAATTCCTTTTTTCCGTAAAATTGAAAGTGTAAGTTTTAAAAAGTCTTTAGAGTCTTACTTTTTCACGAAAGATGCAATTTAGCTTTTCCTATAAAACACAAATCCATAAAATATTTATCACTGATAACTTAATATATGTTCAATGGAGCATAATTATTTCAATATTCTACTATTAATGATTTATTATTATTACTATTTTAATTTTTAACTTCGATATTTTTTATTTTTTTTTTTTTTATTTTTATTTTTTTTTTTTTTTTGCTTTTACTGCATGCAAGATTGCAAATAGGCTGCCGTCCCAGAAACCCAAACAGTTTTGATAATGATGTAAAACTATTATACCTTGAACATATAACTCATTTTGATGTAATTAACAATGCATTTAGTTTTAAATTAATTAAAATTTAAAGTAAAAAATGGCAATATAAAACAATCAATGAAGTGTAAGTTATTCCTTGCATAAAGAGAAGTTATGGGCCAGTTTAATATAAATTGATTTTTCAGTTTTAGAGAAAATCGATATAAGAAAAATCGGTCAAAGGAGAGTTTTTTACTCACGCTGTTAATCACTATGATTTGCATTATCTAAAACAAAGACCTTGTACTATACTTTTGCTTTTTAAGTACAGGGTGGTCATAAAAAAACTTTGCCGATATACGGAGCTCTAGCGGCCAGTCCGCTCAACCGATCGAAATGAAATTTCAGATATAACCATTCAGAGGTATGAGCTCGAGATTCTGTGAGCGACAACAAAATGGCGCTCACGGTTACGGTTATAGTTACAGAAACTCGAAAATTTCCAATGGTAACACCCTTTTTTTTTCCATCGTAAAATGCTCAGCGCATGCGAAAACCCTAAAGAGCGTTTGAACCGTACGTGTATCGCAAGAAACGGGCAAGTTACGCACGCACAAAAAACTATTCTGGGAATCCTTCCCCCCATAGAAAAAACTCGATTGGGGCGCAAGGAGGAAATTTGCATATGACACAGAGTCAGTACAAATAATCTCCGGTTACGATACAGATCGGAGAAACTAAAACTTTTATTTTGATTACATATTTTCCACATTGGTGCCGTAATTGACTGTGATGGTGACGGCACCCATGTGGAAAATGTGTAATCAAAATAGGAGTTTTAGTTTCTCCGATCTGTATCGTAATCAGAGATTAGTGTACTGACTCTGTGTCATATGCAAATTTCCTCCTTGCGCCCCAATCGAGTTTTTTCTAGGGGGGGAAGGATTCCCAGAATGGTTTTTTGTCCGTGCATAACATGTCCGTTTCTTGCGATACACGTACGGTTCCAACGCTCTTTAGGGTTTTCGCATGCGCTGAGCATTTTGCGATGGAAAAAAATGGGTGTTGCTATTGGAAATTTTCGAGTTTCTGTAACTATAACCGTAACTGTGAGAGCCATTTTGTTGTCGCTCACAGAATCTCGAACTCATACCTCTGAATAGCTATATCTGAAATTTCATTTCGATCGGTTGAGCGGACTGGCCACTAGAGCTCCGTATACCGGCAAAGTTTTTTTATGACCACCCTGTATGCTGTGTACCTTTGCTTTTTAAATATATAAACCAAAAAGTAAAATATATGTAGTTGAATATTGAAATAATTATTTTACATGGAAAAAATGTAAATTGTAAATTGTATTTTTTTTTTTTTTTTTTTTTTTTTTTTTTTTTTTTTTTTTTTTAGGAAATTAGAAATAAAATTAAATGTGACTTGATTCTAAATTACACCTGTCAATGGAAAAAGTAAGATTATTGTTTATTGTCCTTGTGATGGAAAAGATCATGTTAATTTGTATGTACAGGAGACAATATTTTAATTATTTGCAGAGTTTCCTGCAATACTTTAATTAATCTTTCACAGCACGATTTTTTCTATATGTATATATATATGTATGTATATTTGAAATCTATATATCCGTATAACCCCCTTCAGGGACACCGTTTGCAGGCTGCAAATGGTTAATTTTGCTGTTCCAATTGTAAAATGGCACCAGTAATTTTTTAATACAATTTCGACCTCTTAATATACGTGAAAAAGAGCTTTTGATTATTTTCAAATAAATTTGTTTGTAAATTGCGGTGTCACTTAATAATTTGAACATTTTTGAGGCAGAAATATCTTGCCCCTGAAAGGGTTAATGATGGAAAAAATAGATTTTTTTTTTTTTTTCAAATTTTTCGCTAAAATTAAGTATTTTTTGTGTCCTGTGTACACCATTGGTACTTTTAAATATTGTATTGGTATATTTTGGAATTAAATGGGCTTAAATTAATTAGTTTTATCTGCTTTCCACTCCGCAAAATTCTTTACATTAAATTTTTAAGTATTCAGTAAAAATAATAAAAGTATATTTGTCTTAATAGCTTGATCGAATTTTTTTTGTTTCCGGAGAAAAAAAAAATCTATTCTTTTTCTTATGCAGCCATCCGACATGAACAAAATACCTGTTATTCCATTCTTTAGACTGTTCTTGAATTCATTACAGCGATCATATTAACCAAATTCATGGCACATAAGAATTATAGTGTTTTCAGGTATGTGCCAGATGTGACACACTGTGCTGCAAAGTTCTAAGTTTATTCTCCATGACAACGATAAAAACTTTTCATTATAAAGTTCATAAATTCTATGTTTGTTACAAACATATGTATCTAAAATGGCTTTGTATTTTATATTTTTATTAAAGATTACACATAAAGCAAAAGTATTCATATTTACTAAAATTTGGACGCGTGTAAAAATGATCCATATCAAGCTTTATTCACAAAGATATAAAAGCAACTGATACACAGATCAAAATTTCCAATGCTTATTTTAATTGTTACCTAACATTTTCAACGCTACAATTATGTTGTCATTATATAGGTCTAACAAAAGAGACATTAACCAGTGGCGTTGAAGACATAATAAACAGGTGTCAGGTTAAAGATTTTCATCTCCTTTTGTAGTGGAGATGAAATCTGGAACTTTTAGTTGAGAAACACGAAAGGACTATAATCTGTTTTATATTCATGTAACTGTACTACTTGATGCTGGGAATGCAAACTACTTTATAAAACCACTAAATAAGCATTAATATAGTTAAGAAAATTTAAATGAAATTGTACTTCTAGCTTGTAATTTGCATACATTATACGTTAATTGTCTATTACATGTGTTTATTATGTACTTTGTATTAGGAATACTAATTGCATTACGAAAACAATCGTCCCTTGAAAATTAGGCATATGCTTTCAAGCAAAAATTTTAGCTGTTATAGGCGGAATACTTTCAACTTTTGTATATTCCCTTCAATTTGAATACCAGTATTTTTGACACTTACTATTCGAATTCTTTTTCTAAGTTAAATATTGAGAAGAATACTTTTTGAAAATACCATATTTAAATTCAAGAAATCGCCAAACTCTGGAAAAAAATCCGCCTGCAACAATGCCCATCTCTGTTTATCTAATACGTTATGTAATTACAGATTGTTTTTACAACGCAATGTTTATCTCTCGCTGTGTCCGCAATATAAAATTTCAGTGGCGATTGGAAAATTGATCTTAATACGTTGTTTAAATACACATGATTGTTGGTTCATTGATCTTTATACGCTGTGTAAAGACAATTTGCTATTAAAACAGAATCTTTATTTTTCTGTACATTGTAAAAAAAATCGTTAAATTTACTGCAAAAACTGCTGGTACAATGATGCCAGCAATTTTTGCCACAAAAATTGCAGTAAAATTACTAGGGACGATCAAATGAAAAGGTACGAAACGCCCTAACTACCAAACCGGTTAAAATTTGAATATGCCGCTTTGGAATAAAGTAGTGAGACATCAAGAGGTGCGATTGGAGTATCCAGCGTATCCTCATCGGATTTTGCATTGAGAAAGCCATGATGGCCTCACAGGCACTGCCGCGTCAATCGGACAGAACTCACTTGCTGTCTGCTTCTCTCCCCCTTCATGCATAAGCGAGTACGCATGTTCACAACTACGCTGGATACTCCCATCGCATCTCTTGATGTCTCACTACTTTATTCCAAAGCGGCATATTCAAATTTCAACCGGTTTGGTAGTTAGAGCGTTTAGTACCTTTTCATTTGATCGCCCTAGTAGATGTATTAAAAAAAAAATGACAGCTAATTTTACTGCTATTTTTACGACAAAAACTGCTTGCGACATTGCTGCCAGAAGTTTTTGCTATAAATTTAATGCTTTTTTTTTTTAATACGGTGTACACCAAATAAAAATTCAGTGAGGATCTGTTAATTAATCTTAATATGCTGGGAAAATACACATTATTTTCGTAACACAATCTTTATCTATCGCTGTGTACACCATGTAAAATTTCAATGATGATTGTTTAATTTTAATTGAAAGATAAAGCCCATAAAAGCATGAATAGGTACAAAATCAAACAGCGAGGGAAAAAATACAAATTTTAGATCCCAATAATTTTAGTATTGGGAACATCTAGCCATATCGAACAAAGGCAAAGTAAGAAAATTAAATTATCCTTTCATGAATTATTTGTAAACATGCATTGGGAAAAAGAAGATATTAGATAGAAGAAGAATAGATTGAAAACACCAAATTTCAAATATTTCGGATGTGGGAGGGGGGGGGGTGTCCCTCCAAACGACCTTCCAAATTTGTGACATTCCTTCTCGGGCAACCCTTTAATTCATCACTGAATTATATTTGAATACAGTAATTAAACTCTGCACCACACGCAATGTTAAAAAATATACATGGTAGAAAAATACAATTTATATTTTATTGACATGGTCTTTAAAGACTAAAATATCGACTGATATATAACATTTGTATGAATTACATTATAACCAGCTACACGTTAGATTGTCATTGGCTTTTCCCGACAAGTTTAAGGGTTCAGTTTACGGCTTCATAAATATTTACCATTTATAACAGAAAATTTCACGTGAGAAGTTTTAACTCAAATGCACGCATTTCAAGAACTTTTTCAAAGTTTTATTCGTACACAGTATCATGTATGATTGATAAACAGGTCTACAGCGAAACAGTTCTGAGTAATTTAACGCATCTCTCGTAATCATTCAAAATGTCACTTTGTTTAATTAAACTTAAGAATTTCTGGCTATTTTCTGAATTTCTATTTTAATAAGAAAAGATTGTTTTACAAATTCACTGAATATGGTAATTTATTGTAGAAAACATAAGAAGATTTATAGGAATTAATGCTTAACATGAGATGAATAACAAGATACAAAGTACATTCAAAGACGGGCCTCCACGAAGCCTATTACATGACTAAACGATGTCTTCAAACACTGTAAGAAAAAGTACTGTAATTTTACAGCAAAAAGTGCTGGCAATTTGGGTGCCAGCACATTATGCAGTTATTTTACAGCAATGGCGTTATTTTAATTTCACAGTGCAGGCGTAAATTTTACTGCAGTTTTAGCAATTATTTTTACAGCAATGGCGTTATTTTAATTTCACAGTGCCGGCGTAAATCTTACTGCAGTTTTAGCTGTTATTTTTACAGCAATGGCGTTATTTTAATTTCACAGTGCAGGCGTAAATTTTGCTGCAGTTTTAGCTATATTTTATACAGCAATGTCGTAATTTCATTTTTACGGTATTGTTGTAATTTTCACGGCACTTTTAACCATTATTTTTACAGCTGTATCATAATTTCATTTTACAGTATTGTTGTAATTTTTATTATTTTTTTAGCCGTAATTTTTACAGTTGTGATGCATTTTAATTTTATAGCACAACTATTAATTTAAAAGCATTTTTAGCCATTTTTTAAACATTTTAATCATATTTTTGTTTTACAGCAAAACCGTATATTTTAATAAATGTTAACCTTTTTCTACAGCTGAGAGGCATTTTTGTTTTACAATTAAATTTTCATTTTAATTGTAAAACAAATATGCATCTCAGGTGTAAAAAAGGTTAACATGTATTACGGTTGTTCTGTAAAACAAAAATATAATTAAAATGTAAAAAAATGCAGTTAAATTTATAGTTGTGCTGTAAAATTAAAATGCATCAAAATTGAAAAAATTACGGCTAAAAAATAATAAAAATTACAACAATACAGTAAAATGAAATTATGATACAGCAGTAAAAATAATGGTTAAAAGTGCCGTAAAAATTACAATACCGTAAAAATGAAATTAATGCTTAATATTATTAATTTTTATGCATTTTTCACTACTGTTACAGCAATGTTGTGTTTACAATTGTCTTTTCACTACGTTAATATTATATTTTTCTTACAGAAAAAGAAGGGGGGGGGGAAGATAAATCTTTATAGAAAATTTACCAAACAAGGAACATTTTATTTTAAAAAATGATATACATTTCTTTGATGCTTGCCAGTCAAAAACATTTTTAATATAAAAAGAAAAAAAAATGATTTAAATAATTTTTTTTCACCGGTTGAAAATTTTTTAAATCATAATTAATTATGCAGTTTTAAAATTTTAATAAAATTGTTAAATGCACATTTAAAAATAATAAATATAGAAAAACTTAGACCACAAATCTATGTGCTATATACAAAATATGTGTGCTATATAAAAAAATTTGTGTTTTACAATTTAAAATTATAACATGCAATATAATTTTCATTGACGTTATTTTTTTTTTCTTTTAGTTACTGTTATATATTACTAATGAACTATTTATGTATTTTTTCTGAATGAAAAACTGTTATTATTACCTACTTTTTAACTTAAAAGAAAGGTTTATAAATATGATGTTACAGTGAATAAAAGCATTTTTTTTTTCATTGTTTTTTTCCGCCACTGTGTTATCTCACTCATATAAATTTGACATGAATATAAATAACTAAAATGAAATTTTACTCTTTGAACCTATATAAAAAGAAATAATAAAAAATAATAATAATAAAATGTATTAAGACTTTGTCCATTTTTAAAAAGTAGGCATTGCGATGGCAATCGTATTTTTGTCTTGAATATATTATTACGTAATATACAAATAATTGCTTGACGTTAGCAGAATTATTACTTCAACTTCCAAATGTTAATTTATCGCTTTTCTCTAAAAAATACTAAATCATTTCAATAAAAGTATTTTAAAATGTCAATTCTCATTTTTTTTTTCTAAATTAAGCAACTGTATCTAGTACGAATTGAATAATTTCCAACTGAGCGAAAAATTGCCCCGGCCGGGAGTCGAACCCAGATACTTGGCTTACAAGGCCAAAGCTTTACCTGTTAAGCTACCGGGGCGACAGCCGGCTGGGATTTCTCGCTCAGATAACCTTAGATCTGATCGCTCAGATAACCTCAGATAACTTGAGTGAGAAATTCCAGCCGGCTGTCGCCCCGGTAGCTTAACAGGTAAAGCTTTGGCCTTGTAAGCCAAGTATCTGGGTTCGACTCCCGGCCTGGGCAATTTTTCGCTCAGTTGGAAATTATTCAATTCGTATGATTACTTTACCAATCAGTTAGATTGTGTTGAAAATAATAGTAACTGTATCTAGTATTTTTTCACAATCAATCATCATTACGAATAATAAGTTTTATTCACAATTATTACTATGTTATACCAAAAAAAATTATGTTTTTATATATACATATATACAGAATTTTTTTTATTAATACTTATACACCAAGCACTGAATGGTAGATACATGATTTTGTTCTAATTTATATATAGTTATTTTAATTAAATTTAAAATTACTACTATGTAATTATTAGAAAATGTCGACTGTAATAACATAAGAAAAAAATCCTCTGGAATCATGATTTGACTATTTACATTTTTTACCCTTTTGATTTTCTAAAATAATGAGGAAATTTATTCCCATTTTATTGTAATTTCTTTAGCAATAAAATCCATCTTTCTCTCTCTCTCTCTCTCTATATATATATATATATATATATATACATATTTCTTTTTCCGGAATTCTTTTACTGATGTTTAACAATTAATGATATATATTTAATTTTTACTTTATGTAAGACATATAAACATTAATTTTGAAATATGTAGTCTGATAATAGTATTAAAAAAATAAATTAAAAAATAATAAAAAATGGTAAAATAATGATTTGACTGTTTAATTTTTTTGCCATTTTTATTTTCTAAAAAAATAATCAAATCGATTTTGACATAAATAACCGCATCACGTTTAAATGTAAGTGAAATGAATCCATGCTGTATTCACTCTCAGTAAAGAATTTGATGTATTTGTATACAAACACACTAACAGTATTTAGACACGAGTAATATGAGTATACTAAACTGATTAGTTTTTTAAGCAAATAAATAGTGACACAAAGTGCTTGAATTCAGTAATATAATAAAAAACAGCAATTTATACTTAACCAATTCCAAATCAGACTATTTTAAGCATAAAACTATTTTATTAATTCTTATATCTAATTCAATTTCAACAAATGTTTAAAATTAAGGTTTAATACTTGCATTCAAAATGTTACTTACATTGGGGGGGGGGGGGGGGGATCTGAATTTTAATCAATTTATCAAGTAATAGCTAGAATAAATGATAAAATATTACAAAAGTTGTTTTAAATCAATGTCGAACTTTGATTTTCATCTGTTTTAAACATGTATTACCATGAAAAATCTCTTATGAAGAAAAAAAAAATAGATTTTCATAATGTATATTCTTATCTTATTCTTATGGTCTTATAAAATCTGTATTACAGATTTAGAAAATAAAAATAAAAATGCAGTCATTTTAAAACTTATTGTATTAGTAGAGTTCTATAGTTTTATGCATGCAACAGATATTTTCAACAATTAAAAACATCTAAGAAAGTGTAAATTTTATTTCAAATGTTTGTATACTACAAATGTTTGCGTAAAACTAAAATTTTTTTTCTAAAATTTTTTTCCTCTTTTTAATTCTGAAAATAATTTTCTTCACTCTTCTTTTGTTTTTATAAAACTCTTGATTTAATATACGTCAAACATATGAAAAAGACATAATAAATACATGAAAACGACATGACAAATACATGAAAAAAAAGAATTTATTAATTAGAAATATATATAAGTAAATATTAGAAAAATTCTCATTTATAATCATTAAGACATTGCCATTCAGGCATTCATTTCGTCTTCTTGGACCTCTCTTCTTTTTCTTATCCATCATTTCGACATTTTTAGATGCAATTCATTATCTGATGGTTTCTTCAATTTCAAGGAAGGTGGAATAATCAAAAACAGTGAAGGTGGACTAAATCTGAAATGAAATAAGGGTTTCAGTTTTTAAAAAATGCTGACCCAGGTCACTTTTAATATTTTATATTAATAAAATCATTTAAGGGTGTATTCGAAAAAACGCTTTTCCACCTTCAACAGCTCGAAATAGTCCGATACAATTTCAGACACATTTTTAAAAGTAGAAATATGAAACTTGCTGGGAGTATTTTTGAACTGATGTATAAGGTGCCGTGTGATGTCATTTTACTCTCAAATCATTAGAATTTGATTTATAAGCAGTTATCGTCTCAGTATGACCCTTTTTTTTTTTTTTTTTTTTTGTTCACAGATATCCCGCTTCGGAAAAATCGGTTTAAAATGCTGTTTTTGATTGCTTTTTTGCAGTATTTTCGGCATTTATAAAAGAATCGACAATCGCGGCACCTTGTGCACTTTCTAAGTAACACAATTTGTCAGTGTGATGCATATGAGAGCAAAAATGAATTTAAAAATAAATCAGAAAATAAGCAGTTTGTATCGAAATACACCCTTAAAATATAAAAATGAATCTTTCATAGGTGCAAACCTACCTCACTCTACCCTTTTTTATACACACATAAAAAAAACTCCAGTAAAATAATGCGAAAGTAAAAGGTTTTTAATAGATTTATATTAAGATAGTGAATTTAAAAATTACATACATACGCACGCAAAATAATCAAAAGTTAAAGGTTAAAATTTTCAAATATATATTGCTTTGTTTTGTTTGAGGCAAATGCAAATTTTTCTGAAAATAAATGTAATAAATTTGTAAAAATAAATTTTCTCCTGATTTATTGATTTTTTTTAGTTTCATCTTTGAAAATTGTACATACATTTATTTTGTAAATTGATTGATCCATGCATAAATTGTAAAAAATAAACTTCTACTTTTTCATTATTAAGTATTTCTCATACCTAACTTTTATATAAATGTATATATCGCTCACCTGCAAGAAAAGTGATACATCTTGCAAAAATTAATTTTGTCTTTTCTTGAACTAATAAGCCCGTCACTGGTGCATCCTAATACAGAAACAGTTTCAAGTGTAGCTATACGAAAAAATGATTTATTACGCTATATGTCCATTTATGACCACAGACGAGGGGTGGAATGTGGGGGGATATAATATTATCCCATCTCCAAACCTCATCCTATGTCTTCATGCTTAATTATTTTGTGCTTTTATTCAGTTTTTATTACTGCATTCAAAACCATTTTTTCAGATTAGAATAAAATCACGCAAATTTTCTTTTGCCTCTATTGTTAAATTTATATTTGCCGAGATGCGTCTCTTTTCTTTCAAGTGAGCCATTTATACTATTATTTTAATTAAACTTTTCATCACAGCATGTGTCATTCATAGAATATTTTATCATAAACGAAATTTCTTTTTAATCTGAAACTAAAAGATGAAATTCAGGCTTTGCAATAAAAATACAGAGAATTACTTATAAATGATTTGAATATTTTGCCTGATGATGTTGATTTTTTTTTCAATTACTAATTACAAATTATAAACTACTTTTAATTAAACTAGGAAACTTATCTCTTATTTTCTGAAATCTATTTCTCAAAGCTGAAAATACACGCAAAATTCAACAAAATACTTCAAATAAAGTGTTGCGAAATATTTCTATATAGTAAAGCTAACTAAAAGCACATTAATGTTAATTAAGATATATTTTGATAATTTTCATTTAAACATACAAAATTTACCAAAAATGATACTGCATGAAGAAGTTTAGATTTTTAGCATTGGAAAAGCTTATTGTGTGCCTCTGAAATTTACTTAAATAACATTTAAAATACATAAAAAAATAATTTTTTTCTGCTTAGGATAATTTATCCAATTTGGAGCATTATTTAGTTCTTCATTGTAGTTCATTTGTACTTTTATATTTTGAAGCTATTGTTGACATCAGATGGATAGTTATTTAAAAAGGTCATTAGATAAATGATAAAAATATACGTGTATCTTTAAAAAAAGAAAAGGTGGTAGCATCAGAATAAAATAAACTACCTTCTTTTGACAATCAATAGATTATGAGCCTTTTGAAGAGGAGCGAAATGAGAGATACACTTTAAAATAATTATTCCAGAAATAATTTTTTAAAAAGGAAAATAAACATGTAATAAATCAAGTGCCAAATGAAATAGAAATAATTAACGTGACAGAAAACGCAAATTATTTAACATATATAGTTATTAATGTATAAGCAATGTACACAATCAAAATAAGCATCAAATTCGTGATCTGAGAATCGATTGATCACATAATGTCTGAAAAAAGCTAAAGTTAGTGAACTATTTTTTCCAATCATGACTAAGAAACCTATTGGAATTTCATATTTAAGACATGCAAAACAAGCAATGTTTAAAAAATTTTGAAGATTTTGGAAGTTATTAAACAGATTTTGTTAAAAAAATGGCAAGAAAATTCCTTAGAAATATACTTAAAATATGTAATCAACGAAGATTTCCGCTCCCCTATCATCAAAGGTAGGCAAATCGTACAACTAGCATTACGTGTATACAAGTCGGGGGGGGGGGGGACGTCATTTCAAATTTTAAAAAATTGGAAAAACAGATAAAAAAGTTACAGAAAAAAGGGTAAACCACATAAAATTATAAATATATATAGGACAGTTGCACCATAAAATTTAACTAATAATAACACATTGCTCAGTGGTGCACAAAACAGGAATTTTAATATACATTAGTACATATTAAAATAAAATAAAACTTTCAACGTTTCGCGCCGCCTTCTGCGGGCGTCTTCAGAAAAATATGAAATGGAAGGACTACGTTTGCATCTTGTTCGAGAGATAATATTTCTACTAAATTAAAAACTAAATGAATTAAAATTTTTAAAATGTTGCCAATTACACGTGAGTAAAAATTAAAATATTGCAAGGAAATAAAAATTTTTAAGGTTTTATGATGTTATGCCATATTTTTGGTATATTGTAGGATAAATTATCATTACATGGTTTATTTTCTCGTGCTATGATTTCGTGCTATGATTTCTATTATTTTACCTTGAACTGGGTTATTGCATGGAACTATGATTTTGGCTTCCTCAACATTAATATGGCAACCCTTGCAACGAGGTCAATGACCTCGTTACAGATAAAATCGACAAAATTCCAATAGATCAAAAATCTGGTATTTATGAAATCCCCATCACTTTATCTAATAATCTTTAAAAAGTCTACATCGGCATGACAACGCGGAAACTTTTAATTAGAATTAAAGAACATCGCAGAGATGTAGAACAATATAAACAGAATACTGCCCTTGCTCGCTTCTTCTTGGCGAACAAGGGTTGCCATATTAATTTTGAGGAAGCCAAAACCATAGTTCCATGCAATAACCCAGTTCAAGGTAAAATAATAGAATCCATCGAAATCATAGCACGAGAAAATAAACCATGTAATGATAATTTATCCTACAATATACCAAAAATATGGCATAACATCATAAAACCTTAAAATTTTTTATTTCCTTGCAATATTTTAATTTTTACTCACGTGTAATTGGCAACATTTTTAAAATTTTAATTCATTTAGTTTTTAATTTAGTAGAAATATTATCTCTCGAACAAGATGCAAACGTAGTCCTTCCATTTCATATTTTCCTGAAAACGCCCGCAGAAGACGGCGCGAAACGTTGAAAGTTTTATTTTATTTTAATATGTATTAATGTATATTAAAATTCATGTTTTGTGCACCACTGAGCAATGTGTTATTATCACATAAAATTAATTTAAACAATAGTAAAGATCACTTTTATTGTCTAGTAATCACTAGAATGGATATTAATAATTCATAAAATTGTTTAAGCAATGCCAATTTCATTTTCATCACTAAAATATAATATTTAATTTGAATATTTGAGAGCAGATGAGAGTTTTGAAAAATGAAAAATCATTCACATATAATCTTCGTGACAAAACTGTTGCCATTTGACGTCTATGCTGCGAAATAACATAAAATGACTTGTGAAACGGATTACTCTTTTTGAAAAGGGAAAACGATTCAGGTTGTGTATTCTGCTTATTAGTTTTGTAGATAAGAATTGAGAATATTTAGTATCTTAGTAGAAAGACTTCCTTTCTTTTCTTTTTCAAAAATATATTTAATCTTAATACTACTATCCGCCTTTTTAAGTAAACGAAATACAAAAATAAAAAATTTTGCTCATTAAATAAATAACAATATTATACTAATACTACTTTCAGGAACAATAAAATAAATAATAATAATAATAAATTTCTTTCACAATTGCTTCTTCTTTTCTCCTCCCCCCTTTCCCTCAAGAATAGGTTTAAAATTTGAAAATGTTTTTTATTAATATCTGCACTGCTTTTATTTTATTCCAGGCATTGGACCAATACAAAAGGTTTACTTTATTTTTTTTTAATCAAAATGTCTACATTTTTTAACATATCAATTCTAACTTTATCCATTCATGAACTTGAGTTTTGGTGAATAATCTTACTATCAATGAAGATTTTATGAAGAAAATAAGGAAAATTTTAGTCACATGGCAAAGACACATATACGAAAATATTTTCACTTTATTTTAAACTTCTCATTTAAAAAATAAATAATTAAATTGTAAATTGACGGCTGTATGCGTATTTTTGATACAGTACAATAATTTATGAAATTAGCTTGTAAATCTCTTGCACTTCAAAATACAATTCACAAAAATAATATATTTTTCACACATACAAAAAAATTCCCATGAGTAATTTTTGCGAATTATTAATTTTCCCATATCAACTATATCAACAATGGATAAGAAAACTTGTGACTAGTAGTTATTTCTGATTAATATAAACTTTTAAAAAAGACTGGTTTTGATTGTTTTTTCTAAGATTAATTAAACAGTTTTTAAAGGTTTTGTAAGAAATTATGGACTATTTTTTAAAATTTTAAGACCAAAACAGTTCCCCTAAAGTTTTCCTGAGATGTTTAAACTTTGCTTTAGATATTGCAAGTATTTTTAGAAACATTTCTCTATGTATATATAAACATCTTTGATATATCACTTTTAACAAGATAAAGTCGACTTTTTTTGTTCTTAAAAATGGGAGAAAGGAAAAAAAAGGGGGGGGGCTAATTTTTTTTTTACTTTTTTTTTAATTCATTTAAAAGTGCTTCAAATATGTGTGACAGAGAAAAGGCATGATTTCTTTCCTCTTTTTCTAATAAAAATTATGTTATTCATGATAATTTTATTAGAAAAAAAGATTAATCAATATTAACAAAATACTATTTTCTTTTAATGTATGATGAACAGTTTAATAAAAAATCACAATTCTATTCATAAAAATGTTCTCATAACTCAATAAAAAGGATTTTACTTTAAATACTTTTTAAATGAAAATGAAAAAAATCATTAAAGAAGTAATTAAATGCTTCCAAAAAGTTTTAATTGGTTTAATGGAATGTTTTGTATTAAAGTTTTTCTTCCCCAATAAAACATTCGACATGATTAATCAAAGTTCACGCATTTAAAATGCTAGCGATCCTCTATGATATAAAGTATTTTGTCAAGAAAATAAAGCTATAAAATTCAATATTTGAAAAGGAACATGCATAAAAGTGCTTTAAACATTAAAAATTGTAAGCTACGTACCTATGAATGTTCTATCAGAATTATCAGGACTTCAGATTTACATCAAAGCAAAATATTCCAATTGCAGTATATATCTGAAATACAATAAGATGTTTTGTTTGCTTAAATTTAATAGTTTTGTCATTATAAAATAATATGAAAAAGTATTAATCTTTTCCCCACGTTTTGTAATATCAAGCATAAAATTGTAACCTGAAAATTATTATTTTTATTATTATTATTTCAACTCTAAATTGAGTTTTATTATATTACTAATAATTACAAAAATGCAATTTGTGATTTCATCAAAGAGTATTACTGTGTTAAATTACAAACCCGTTAAAATTTGCTTTAAATTTAGCGAAATTTTATTATTATTATTATTGTTGTTGTCATTTAAAAAAATAATAATTTAAAATTGAAAATCCATTGGAAAGAATGATTTTAACTTAAAAAGCACAAATTATTTTGTTGTTGTAATTACTTTTACTAATAATAGAGCGTGGTATGTTAAAATTTAATGAAATACATGTAATATGAATAAGTTTGCAAAATATTTATTATTTTGAAAACAACCTCTAGCTACAAAAAACCCTTAAATAAATAAATAAATAAATAAAAATAAAAAAAAAAAGATTAAAAAAATAAAAAAGTAGTACATATTAAAATTATATATTCCTAAGTTTTACAAACACAGGCACAAAATTGTAAGATTAAGTCAGATTATATTTATTAATAATTACAAAGGGTCATTACGTTGTTTCATTAAATTATATTTATTTAATTTAAATGGATATATATGTGATGAATTACAACTCAATTGAAATTTTACTATCAAAACAAAATAATATTAAACGGGATGAAAACTTCTTTGTTTTATTTCTAAA
The DNA here is from genome assembly GCA_964019185.1 of Maratus speculifer. Lineage (NCBI taxonomy): Eukaryota > Metazoa > Arthropoda > Arachnida > Araneae > Salticidae > Maratus > Maratus speculifer. Next base: position 108,808,816 of record OZ025303.1, on the reverse strand, counting down.
ATTTTTTATTAACAATTGAAAATGTATTTGAAAGAATTCTTTTTACTTGAAAAGCGCAAATTGTAGTGTTGTTGTAACAGCATGATAAGTTATGATTAAATTAAATGCATATAAAACGTATAATTTTTCAAGATATTTATCATTTCCAAGAAATCTATAATTATAAGGTAAACCTAAATTTAAGAAATGAAGTTTATTAAAAGACGTTTTCGATTAAAAAAATGACAAAATATTAAAATTCCGCCTTTCCAAGTTTTGCAAACCCAGACAAAAAATTGTAAGCTTAAATTATTATTATTAATTTTATTATTCTCATTTAATTTTAAATTAAATCATATCATATTTATAATAATTACAATGGCTTATTAAGTTATTTATTTACTTCAAAAGGATATAAATAAGATAAATTACAACGCAATTGAAACTTGCTATTTGATACAGAGTAATATTAAATGGAACGAAAAAAAATCGTGTAATTTCTCAATATTTTAAAAATTAATTGAAAATGCATTTGAAAGAATTATTTTAACTTTAATAGCACAAACTTTTGTATTGCTATAATTATCTATATTAATAAAAGAACATGACAAGTTAAAATTAAATGAAAATAATAAAAAAAATATATTAAAATTACATTTTCGCAACTTTTGCAAACTCAGCCACAATATTGTAATAAAAAATATTATTTAACTTTAAATCAAATCAGTTTACATTTATAATAAATTCAAAATCTTCTTCAGTTAAAAAAAAAAAAAAAAAAAAAAAAAACTTAAATGGAGATAAATGCGATAAATAAAAACGCAATTGACGTTTGCTATCACACCAAAACATTATTAATTAAAACGAAATTTTCTTTCGTTTAATTTCTCAATATTTTAAAAATAAAAATAGAAATTGTGTTGAAAAGAATTATTTTAACTTTAAAACACAAAAGGTTGCATGCATATAGTTATATTAACTAATGTAAGTACACGATAGTTAAAATAAATAAAATATATATGAAATAAAAAACTTTTCAAGATAAAATATAAATGTATTCTATAAATTTATAATTATAAGAGAATCTTATATTTAAAATAATGAGAATTATCATTTTCCCACTAAGACGATGTTAAATATTTTCTCAAATTCTGCAAATACAGTCGCTAAATTCGAAGGTAAAAATTATTATTATTATTATTATTATTATTATTATTATTATTATTATTATTATTATTATTATTATTATTATTATTATTATTATCAGCATTTAACTTTAAGTCAAGTCAGATTATATAAATAATAATTACAAAGGCTCATTACGTTGCTTCGTCAAACTATTCTCTATTTAATTTAAAAGGATTTAAATGTGATCATTTGCAATGCAATTGAAATTTGCTATCAAAATAAAGTAATATTGAAATGGAACAAAAATGTCTTTATTTAATTTTTCAAACATTTTTAGTAAGAATTAAAAATTAAAAATTCCTTCGAAAAAAATATTTTAACTTCAAAAGAACAGATTTTCGTATTATTATAGTTATCTATATTAATAAATGAGCGTGATAAATTAAAATTAAATGAAATCTACATAAAATGTATAATTTTTCAAAATACTTGTACTTTCTAAAATCCTCTAAGAAAACTTATATTTAATAAAATGAAATTTTCAAAAAAGAAATTTAGCGTTAACAATATAGTGTTTACTGAAGTTGCATTTTTCCAAATTTTGCAAAGAAAGGCACAAAATTATCAGCTGTTAATTATTATTATTATTATTATACTTTAAATCAATTTAGATTATATTCATAATAAATGCAAAGGCTCATTAAGTTGTGTCATTAAGCTATCTTCATATAATTTAAAATGAAATAAATATAATAAATTACAAACATTAACATTTTTTTATCAAAAGAAAGCAACCTCTCAACTGGTAGAAGGTGCTGGGTTCGAACAATTGCGGCTGTCGATCTAACCGTTCGGAGTTTTCGTGGTTTTCTTCGAACCTTGCGTAAATACGGGTTAGGTTCCCTTAGAAAGACCCTCACAAAGGGCACTCACCCTGGTCCTATATCCCTAGTGCAGACAATCGGACCACAAAAATCAACCAACCAATTAAAAGGAAGCAATATTAAATTGAATGAGAATTTCTTCTGTTTAATTTATAAAAATAAATTCATAACAATAAAAAAATGTAAAATGCATTTGAAAGAATTATTTTAACTTGAAAAGAATAAACCATCGTAGTTTTATCAGTAACAATTTAAGTAGTAGTAGAAATAGTTTTATAAGAAATATTGCTTTATATTAAATAAAAAAATCATGTAAGTTAAAATTAAAAGAAATGTGCATAAAATGTATCAGTTTGCAAAATATTTATTATCTTCTTAAAATCTATAAGAAAAATTTATATTAAAAAATGAAGTTTTGCATTAAGATAATAATAAAAAAGTGTTTTCTCAAATTTTGCAAACATTATTACCAAATTGTAAACTAAAAATTTTACTTTTATAGCTCAAAATTATTATTATTTTCTCTAAATCAATTTAGATAATATTGATATCAATTGTAAATATGTAACACTAAATTGTTTCATTAAACTATTTTTATATAAATTAAAAAGAAATAAATGTGATAAATTACTATAGAATAAAATTTGTTATCAAAAAATGTAATACATAGTATATATGAAAAAAAACTTTAGACTTTTGATTTAGAAAATAATGACAGTTTAAAATTGGAAATCATTTCAAATAATTATTTTAATTTTAAAAGGACAAATTATTGTATTTTTATAAATATGTATACTAATGAAAGAATATAATAAATAAAAAGTAAATGAAGTATACGTAAAATGAAAAATACGTGAAATCTTTCAATACATTAATTATTTTATAAAAATGTATTTAAAAAAAATACATTTATTAAAGAAAATGAAGTCTCCAAAAGAGATATTTTTCATTTAGAATATAGTGATAAGAAAGTATTGAAATTAATTTTTATTTTCTCAAGTTCAACAAATTTAGGCATAAAAATATAAGCTAAAAATTATTGTCCTTATCATTATTATTATTTAAACTTCCAATCAAGCTAGATAATATCGATAGAAATTACAAATGTTTCTTAAACTGTTTCATTTAGAAATTTTGCATCTCGTAAAAAGTAACAACTAGCTTGAAATGAATTAATAAAAATGTAATTGCATCTTAATAATACATATTTTCAATAAATAAATAAATAAATAAATAAAATAAAATAATACCGCATCAAGAATGAAACTGATTTCTAAAAAATTCAATCTCCCTTGGAAACATAAGAAAAATATATATATATTAAATCGACGTTATGAATTACATAAAATCTCAGTTACTGTTGGCAAAGAAATTAAATTTAAACAAAGCATTGTTGGGGCATAATATGTCAAACAATTGAAAACGTCAAATAAAATACAAAATTTGCATATGAATTACAAAATAGAAAATAGTGATATCAGTAAGATATGTACTTTTTAATCATATATATATAAGTCATAATAAAATCCCACTTTGAATAATAATTAAAAGAAAATAACTATAAAAAAAACTTCTAGTTTTAAGGGGGGGGGGGAACATTGCTGATTATTTATCATAATATCGAAATCAATATTATAAAATTACACACTTTTAAGTCAAAAAGAGAAAAACACAAAAACAAACTGCATATGAAATTCTTCTTAATTTAGAAATTATGATATGATGAGAAATATGAAATATGATAAATGACAATTTGATTTCATGTTAGTGATATTTACAATAAACACAACTAGCAACAATGCAATAAATATGATATATTATAATAAGCTCTTTATCAAAATAGCTTAATCCTAATAAAAATAATTGCATTTTTATCTCTAAAAAATTAAAATTTAATACCAGTTTTCGATCCAAAAATAATTAATATAAGAAAGAAAAAAAATCAAGCATCTAGCATAGATTAAGAAACTCTTTCCAGCACATTCAGAATAATATAATGAAACTGCACTCTTTAAAAAGTGATTTGTAAAATAATTAAACAATTTTATTTCATTTTCCGATAAATTTATTACAGTTATAAGCGATTGTTGACCATCACGGCAACATTTCTTAAGCAAGAAATGTTGAAATTAAAAAAATAGCATAATATTTACCTAAAGTAAGAAATATTTCCTCTGTTGCTAGTATTAAAACAACATCTATTTAATCTAGTTCTTAACGGTCAATAAAAGAAAAGGATTACACGATCAAATGACTAACTACAGTCAAATAAAGTGAAATAATGAAATACTAAATTGAATGACGTGGCAGTATTATTCGAATCTGTTTTACATTCGCGGGCTTAATCACTTCCGTTCAACTCTTTTTAAATTCTGCTGAGTGCAGTACAAGACATACTTTGAAAAGATAAAAAGCATGGGATTGTTTTATTTGCTATCTCAGTGTGGATTTCATCAATGTTTTATAGTAAAGATTATGAAATCGCTTCGTTTATTACTTGGCTATAATTATATAAAATGCATTCTGTGTCTACATTTTTCTAAAAGAAAATAATAATTTATCACACTTTTTTAAAAGTTTGGAAAAATAAAATAGCAATGGATTATATGTTCAATATATGTCAGGCAAATGTCGCTCTTTATGGCAAATTATCGCTCCGATCCTGCTATAAAATAACATGCGAAAGAAATACATAGAAATATTAAAAACATTGCACACCTCCCATAAAGCAAAAATGTAACCTATCAAAGTAACAGCAAATCACAAAAACCTCAATTTTGCTTTTAAACGGATTGAATTATTAATTATAAATAATGATAATTGTGTTAAAATAATATTTAATTTAAATATAAATCAAAGAAACTTAATGGCATTTAACATTTATCAATGATCTTTTCTGAACATTAACTTATTACACTTGACTGAAATATGTGCGTTAGATATTTATAGCAGAATAAAGAGAAATGCAATTTTATTAAAGCAAAGAAATAAGTACAAAGACAAAACTTACCTTTAGCCCGCAACAGATTCATTAGCTTGTGATTTATTTAAATCATTACTGATTATGGAGAAAAAAATCTGATAAAACAATCACTGCAACAGAAAACAAATGGCGGTGGGGCGGAGTGCATTATGGGATAGCCATAGTCATGAAAGTTGCAAAACAGCAGATGGCGCTTCAAAAACGTCACTGAAAAAAAAACGCCATGACCGTAAAATTCGATTTTCGCACAAAAAAGAACTATTAACAGCCCTTTTTGCTGTTTTTTCTTCCGTTTTTTCTTACAGTGAAGGCTGCTAAACAAATTAGGATATGACACCAATTTTCTCCTCTGTAAAAAAAAAATATAAAGTGGCTGATTTGAAATACCATTTTCATATTTTTAGGAAATTGTTCCCCTCGTTGAAATGATTAAGCGAACGCAACAGAACTTAGTTAATAAGAATTAAGAACATCTAATATAAATAGCAGACCTAAAAGTCTAGTTTATTATTTATTTTAGTTAAGATTTTTGGAAATTTTTATACTTTTAGAGTCTAAAAGAAAATATGCGTATTTTTTTCTGTATAACTGCAGAATGTTTTTTCTGTATTGAAATAATAAAACTAAATCCAGAACTTTAGAAAAGAAAAAAAAAACATAGTATTATCTCCCACTACGGTAGCCAGATGGTGCATTTTCCCCGTAAGTTGTACGTATTTTAGCGATTTTAGAGGTTATCACGTGGTGTACACTTAAATTTGTCCCATGCAAGGATTTCTTCCGTTTTTCTACCACTTCTTACTTGTGATACTTTCAAGATTTTTTTTTTCTGTTTCAGTATTTTATGATACTTCTTGCCATGTAGACATGCGTGAGCATCAAATGTACAAATGGCTTGCTTCCAATCAGTATAAGGACAATGTTCGGAGAGTAGTATGATAATATTATCTGAGAATTCACGAACTCTTGGTATTATTAAATCATCTGAACTTGATATTATTATAGACTATAAGTATCTACATTCTAAAATTTTTAATTTAATATATCCGTAACTTAAATTTTAATATTTTGTTTGATTTATTATCTCCTTTTATGATTAAATATAAATAATTACGTTTCTTTGGGTAACCGCTACTAATGAATTTTTATGGTCACCATTGAATTGTAGGATGTTTTTATTATTTTTGTTATTACAGTTAAACTAGTTTTTTAGGTGTGTTCGTAATTATGTAAATACGTAGCACGTATAGAGTTGTCGTACAGTCCGTCCGTCCGCATATAACAACTCAAAATGTACCCAACCGAATCGTTTGCAATTTAAAATATATAATTATTAGATAATTTTGTCGAGTCATTTCAAATTTTAAGAAAATCGGATGCGTAATTCAATTACAGGGACAATCAAAAGGATTCCATTACATTAAAGTCAATAGGAAAAAATTGCTTGAAGTACATTTTAATGATGTTACACTCGTTCGAATATAAAAGAATTGGCATTCTGTACAATTTATAGTGCAAAGAATATTTATTATTATTTTACACTACTACTGAAAAGTATAACACTGCATTATGGTATACGGGAAATATTGTTTGGGGCGTGTTTTAATTATATTAAACTATTTCATATTTTATGAAATCGATATACGTTGCTGCGATTTAATACAAGTTTCTTCCTGTATAATAAAAAGCAGATAACATTTACAGGAACACATAAAAGATTTCGACCACTGTACTGTATCCAAAGTACTGTACATTATAACAGCAAAATCTGAACATTTTTTTTAATTTTGATGAAGTTTCGCCGCATTTGCTACGTTTCACGTTCAATTTCCAACTTTTTTTTCTTTTATGATGGGATATATGACTGCAAATTTAGTTAAACAGTGTTAATAGAATAATGTATAACAAATAAATTTTGAAAGTAATGATTAAATTTATTAATTAATAACCTCTTTTTATCAAATTCGTTATTTAAAACATTACTGGCTCTTTCAATGTAGTATGGTATTAAAAGGAGAATAGAGCAATAAAACCAAAACTAATTTCAATCAAATTCTTCGGGTTTTTTTTTTCAGAGATAAATATAGTAACCCTATCTCTCACATTTATTCTCAAAGCTAAAACATTTTAACATGTTTAATGAATATATATGTATATATATATATATATATATTTTTTTTTTTTTTTTTTGAAAAAAAAAATATAAATTTTGAAAAATTTGGAAAACTATACTGTCAGTCAACGGAATAGTTTTATACAGTGCACTATTTAAGATGATAGTTGGTCAAATACATAAATACTCAGCAAGAAGCACTAATATATGTGCTATATTAGTTATTTATTGATATTTGCAGATCACATATTACTAATGAAAAATTTTGTATTAAATCGATCAGATGATATAGAATTTTTTTTCTGCCTATAATTAATAATGTATCCAGAGGTTTCACAATTCTAATAGTTTTTCCAATTTTTAACCGTATTTGTCTTGAGTTCTGTTAAAATTTACATCAACTAATAATTTACCTATAAATTATTTTGGAATGTCAAGCTTGATTATTTCTGGAATTAACACGCATATTTACATTCTTATTTGCGGTGTTTTTGAGCAATAGCTAGAAACGTTATTCACTCCTTTCCATTTATGAAATATTGTTGGCTACTTGTTCTTTAAATTTAAAGTAAATTATAGAAAATCTAAAGTAACAAAAAAGAGCAGTAGTTGCCGATAAATTTTTATACTGAATTTATCAGTTTTCTAATTGTTGCATATAGGTTGTACCTAGACCTACAGGTCTAAAGTTATACAAATGATTGTAGGTGTTACTTTAAATATAGATACTTCCAATTCTCAAGTTATTTTTTTCAGATTTAAAATATATTTTACAGAAAAAAGAACAAATTAAAAGTATTATCATTAACATGATATTATTTTGATGCTTTTGTCTGTACAAATTTAGTTACGCAGCTGAAAATGTTTGAATGAGCATTGACATCTTATAAAAACCGCTCTTTGGGCTTGAGAAAACAGCTTAACTCTTTGTACTCGAGAGGTGACTTTCACCATGACCTACTAGATCTAAAGGCCTGTCTAATATCTATTTGAGATTAATGTATGAAGTCTCCTGCCATAGGACGCTGATACTTTGCCCAAGTTATTCAGACCAATCATGTAAACCCTGAACCAAAACAACGACACGTGTGCAAACATGTGCACAGAACAGAAAACAGCTTATTCAATGCTAATTTGGGCAGGGTTTGCGTCACGTGGAGTTACACGTGGTTCAATGAAATGGTTCAGGGTTTGAAGCTGAATCCAGCCTCACTTTTTCGCCGTTTTTTTGCGAAATGGCTCAACCGGTAGTATATAGTCGGCGTTGCTTTCACTCACCACTACAGTGTCAGGCATGGCCGGATTAAGGGAGGGCTAAGGGGGCTGTAGCCCCGGGCCCCAACCAGTCAGGGGGCCTCAAGCAGAGGCTTAAGTTGTACCAAAGTTTCGTTTAAAACAATTACAGGGGTGTAAGAGTTGTGCGAAATCGCCGTTTTTTTACAACTTAACTTGAATTCCCATTTGACGTCATTGCTGTCTGTATCTCCAAAAATTTCCAGGTTTAACAAAAATGGCGATGAAAACAAAATGAAAAGGGTTGCGTAAAAAAAGCGCGAATTTCTTCAAAATAAGAACGGACTTAATCAAGATCGTGGAAAAGCGCAACTTCCTTCAAAAGGCCGTGGAAAAAGCGTTAATTTCGTCAAAAGGTCGCGGAAAAAGCGTGAATTTTGTCAAAGGATGGCCCAAAAACCGCGATTTTGGCAAAGAATCGTGAAAAAAACACAAATTTCATCAAAGGGAGGAAAGAAAAATCGCAAATTTCTTTAAAAGATTGCAGAAAAAGTGCAAATATAATCAAGAGTTCGCAGAAAAAGAGCAAAATTTACCAAATCATCGGGAAAAAACGCGAATTTCGACAGAGGACAGAGGGAAAACGCGAATTTCGTCAAAGGGTCGTGAAAAAACACAAATTTTGCGAAAGATTAGCGAAAAAAAGTAAATTTTGTCAAAGTGTGGCGGGAAAAGAGAGAATTTCTTGAAAAGTTCTCGGGAAAAAGCGCAAATTTTGTCAAAAGATCGCGAAAAAACGTGAATTTTGACACAGAACCTCGGAAAATTGCGAATTTCCTCAAGGGTTTGCCAAAAAAAACGTAAACTTTGTGAAAGAATGGCGAAAAAACGTAAATTTTGTCAAAATGCGGCAGAAAAGTGAGAATTTTTTGAAAAGTTAGTGGGAAAAAGTGCAAATTTAGTGAAAAGATCGTGGAAAAAGAGCGAATTTTGACAAAGAACCGCTAAAAAATGCGAATTTCGTCAAAGGATTGCCAAAAAAAATTGCGAATTTTGAGAAAGAACCGCGAAAAAAAAGCGCGAATTTTGTCAAAAAGTGGCAGAAAAAGCGCGAATTTCACAAAAAATTTGCGAGAAAAGCGCAAATTTAGTCAAAAGAGCCAAAAGTGTCACCACCGAAAATGAGCGAATTTTGACAAAAAACCGAGAAAAGACGCGAATTTCGTCAAAAAATTGCCGATAAAACGCAAATTTTCACAGAAATCTACAAAAAACACAAATTTCGTCAAACGATGGCAGAAAAAACGCGAATTTCTTGAAAAGATCGCGAGAAAAGCACAAATTTAGTCAAAAGATCGCGGAAAAGAGCGAAGTTTGTCAAAGAGACGCGTAAAAAGTGTAAATTTCTACAGAGGATCGCTTGAAAAAAACGCCGATTTCGTCAAAGAATCGCTAAAAAAACATGATTTTTGGCAGAAAATCGCTGAAAAAACGCGAATTTCGTCACAGAATGGCAGGAAAAACGCAAATTTCAGAAAAAGATCACAGGAAACTGCAAATTTTGTCAAAAGGTTGCGAAAAAAAAGGCGAATTTAAAAACACCATTAAAGATAACAAAGAAAAAAATGATTAACATTATACAGATTCAAAATCTAAGATTTGTATTTTAGGATTAAAAACAAAATAAAGGTGTGTGTGTGTATTTGTGGAGGGGGTGACATTCAGTATCGTGGTAGGAGGCTTAAGATTTCCAATAGCGTAAGGGGGGGGAGGGCCCAAAATTCCCAGTAGCCCCGGGCCCCAGAAGTGTTTAATCCGGCCCTGGTGTCAGGTGTCTCTCGTAAACCAGGACGTGAAATGCTTTGGACAAAACTAATATCTTGCAGTTTAATTATAATAAAACACTTAGTATAAATCACCATCAAAAATATGTACAAACTATTAAGTTAGAGACTGAGTTAGTTAACTGAGATAACCTAACAGTTTATCTCAGTTTATCGCTGTCTACTTACGGACATGTGTTAGTTCAACTGATGACGAGCTGTAATTTTTGTATCTCGAAACGCTTCCTGATTTGTTATTTTCGTTTAATGGTGATTTATACAAAGTGTTTTATTGTAATTAATAATTATCGCCAGTTACATCAGTGTTATTTCACATTTCACTATCTTGCAGTTAATTTTGCCACCTTTTATCACAGATTATTCGGCCATTTATAAGACTAAGAAAATTAGTTTTAAATACTGGTGTCCATAGTATTTGGGGCACCCATTTTCGAGGGACATTGGTGGTCTGTGAGAATCACTTTTCAAGTGCGAAGGTTTAATGCACTATAAAAACAATTCTGAAACGTTTCCGAAAATCAGGTAAAATAAAAATAAACTTTGTTTTTATAAGTGTGTCTTTAAATCTTGTTAGTACGTATATTGATTACTTAGGTATCGAAAGAGAAAGAACGCTTTTCGAAAATGTGAATAAAATATTAGAGGCTATTTAATATTTTGCTCCTTTCGTAATACTAGGTTATTAGCCGCAATTGGCGACCAGTTTGGTCTCCCTTGAATACATTACTAAGCCTTAAATCATATTGCTTTTATTCATAATTTATTTTAATTGCTCAATTTTTTACCGAATTGGAAGATTCTGCTAGAGAAACAGATACAGATGTTATATAAGCTCCACATTAACGCGATTTTTGCAAAATGGCAAATTATTTGTGCCTCACATGGTAACTCGGCTATTGTTATTTATTTATTAATAAGCAGTTTGTTTACATTTATTTTCTTTTTTAAAATGGTACAAATTGTTTTATTCTATAATTATTAACTAAACTTTTTTTTATTTATTATTATTTCCTTTTTAAAATAATATAAATTAGTTAAAAATTATGTAACTGGTATTTAAAATCGAAGTTTTCGCCAAATTCGCGTCAGAAAAATTACGCTCCAATGTGGAGAATATATGACATCTATGCTGATAAATCAAGAACTCAGTATTTTTATGCTAGCCTGGGGCAGATAATAAATCGCAAAAATATTGTACCCGTGTCATTTTTTCGTATTTCAATAATCATTTAAAATATAATAATATAATCCTTTCATTCATTTCATTTATAATACATAACTTTAATTTGAAACTGAAAAGTTTAAAATTCGTGTTTTATTTATTTTTTTACGTAAAAAGAACAGAAAAAAAAATAAAAATAACGATATCTTGAAGCTCCATAATTGCAGCGAAGGAACAAAACACAAATAAATTCAAATTATCAGAGCCTAAATCTTACCAAAGGACTTTTGCACAGTAACCAATAAGATGAATTTCATTTGGATGTTACCATTAATCATTTAACAAATATATTTTTCTAGATTAAGTAACATTTGTCTGCTCTTTATATTCTGTAAAAAAAAAAAAAACGGATGTTTTTTAATCTATAAAAATGTCAAAATCAGGTGCGAAATTAATACCAATTAATTCCGAGTCACTGATAATTCTGAAAAGCGTTACTTTACCTTTAAAAACTTTAAAAAAGTTATCTATTTTCGAAATTTAAAGAAAAATTTATAAAAATAATTTTTTATTAGCTGCTCGTCATTTTCGGAAAAACGTTTCTCGGTAGCTTTTACAATGCAATAATCAGTTTTCTTAAATCGGAATTTTCAGAATAATATTTTGATATTCAGCAAACATTTTTAAGAATAGACAAACGTACAAATTTAACAACATTAACATTAATATGAAAATTTACATTGTTTTAATACAATTGCATGCACGGTAAAATTATTTACACGGAAAGATTTACTTAAGAATTGATATAATCAAAAAAACAAAAAAAAAAAACAAAAAAAAAAACAAAAAAATCGGACACATAGAACGAATTAATGCACTCTAAAAGCTACTAGTACTCCGAAAATTATGGGCAACTAATATTTTTTTTTATATATAAATTCTTCTTTAAATTTTGAAAAAAAAATTGCTTTCTCAGGTTTTTAAAAATGAAATGTACACTTTCAAGAACCTTGGTTGTCTCTGTAGAGATTATTATATATTTGCTTTCGTGTTTTTTGTACATTTTCATAGATTAAGAAGCATTCATCTTTGTTGCTGTCTTCTATCATTATAAGACGACAATATTGGATTTGTGAAAATTTTCTAATTACGGTTTTCGATGGATTTATACGTTTTAAGGGTCAGAGAACCACCAGGATGTTTTTATAAAATGTCTGTCTATGAGTCAGTTTGTCATTCTGTAACTCTGTCAACTTGTATGTGACAAAAAATTTGTGGGCACTCTATTTCAAGAATTAATCCAAGAATTTCTCAAAACTTTAGTTTAAGTTAGATCTTAATATAAACAGGAGCTGATTAGTTTTTAGTGTACAAAGCCTAACAGGAGGCGCTGCTATACTGGCTTTTTCATGATTTCAACAATAGCTATATCTTAAGAGCTAATGGGTGGATGTGTGTAGAACTTCAGATTCCAATAGTCCTCAATATAATATGGAGCTGATTATCTTTCAATGTAAATCGTTCAGGTGGCACTGCAATGCAGCAGTATTCATGATTATCACAATAACACTATCTCAAAAACTAATGCACGATTTTTCATGAAACTTGAGATTCCGTTAGTCTCTTTTTTAAATTAGTATTACTTAGTTTCTCTAATAAATTGTTAAACAGGTGGTATTTCTATCCAGATTTATTTATGATTTCTACAATGATTCCTTTTCGAAAACTAACGCGGGGATTTTATTTAAACTTCAGATTTAGTTACAACATGAGATAAATTGTTGCCGATTAAATTTTGGTGTAAATTACCTAACAAGTGACGTTGCTATGCTTCATTTTTCTGGAAGTATTAACATGTACAGCTCATATTCAAAATATTAGAATAATTGAGAAAAAGTAATAAGAAAAAATTATTTGTCATTTATTTATTTTTTATACTAAGTAAATGCAATTAAATTTCTTATAAATTAAATCTGGAATGTTTAGATAAGATTTTAACATTTATAAAATATAAAATACAGCACAATAAATTAGGTATACAATACAGCTTCCTTAAACACACCAGAATATTAGAATAAAATTTAGATTGGTTCAAAATATTAGAATATTTTATTTTACGCAACAATATTACCTTATGAATATGAAGTAAATGGTAGTTAATATTTTGTAGCATCCCCTTTAGCTTTCATAACAGCGTACAATCGATCTTGCATACTATATACAAGGTGTTTACAAACATTTCTATCAATATTAGCCCAAATAGACTTTATACGTGCCACTAACTCAGTTTTACTTGAAGGAGGATTTTCTTGAAGTTTTTTCTTCATTATACACCATAAGTTTTCGATGGGATTAAGATCTAGTGAATTTGGTGGCCAAGGAAGTACCTTAATGTTGCGTTGGCGGAACCAATTCTTAGTTGACACCGAGGTATGCGGGGACGCTAAATCTTGTTGAAAGATGAAATCATCTTCAAATAAATCTTCTGATGATGGAATCATGTAATATTCTAAAATTTCTTGATATATCAGAGAGTTAACCTTTTCGTAGACGATGCATAACTTTCCAGGTCCTTCTGCACTCATACAACCCCAAACCATGACACTAGCAGCAAATTTTACGGAACGTTTAAGGCATTCTTTATCAAATGCTTCTTGCTTCATTCTCCAAACTCGAATACCTTGATTACCATATGAAACACAAAACATACTTTCATCACTAAATAATATATTTTTTCCAATTTTCATTGCTCCATAAACGTCTTGATTTACACCAATTCAATCTTATACGCTTTTGTCTTGCAGTCATGAGAGGTTTTGTTTTCGGTACACGAGATTCAAATTTAAATTTATGGAGACGTCTTAATGTTGTCGATGTAGAAACTTCAACTCCTTCTTTTTTCCATTTTCGGTGCAAGAATCGCACACTTTTAAAACGGTTTTTCTTAACTATACGCTTCAGTTTCCTGTCATCTCTAGCAGATGTTTTTGGTTTTCGGCCACCATTTCGGCGATTATTTTGAAATTTTCCAATTTTTGAATATTGTGTTAGTATTTTACTAACGCTTGATTGCGAACAATGTAAATAATTCGCTATAAAACATTGATTTTTACCGTGCCGATACAAATCAACCATACGAAGTTTAGTAGATTCAGGAATATCACTCACACGGCCCATTTTAAGACGAAAAAGAAACAAACTGCAAAAAAGAATACTGATTTTAAATAAAATAGTCTGAATTTAATCAATGATGCCACCAGTTAAGAATTGGTAATAATTAAAGGAGAATTAATGTGAAATATTCTAATATTTTGAACCACTTGAATAAATATTCTAATATTTTGACTTTTCAAAATAATTTTTTTTTGCATTGAATCTTTTCAAAAATGATATTAAATTTAAGATAACAAGTAAGTTTAATCAACAATAAGTTCTTAATAAAAATATCGTTTGCATATTTTCATTAAAAGACATTAAATTACCAAACGATATTTTCAATTTCTAAAAAAAAGGTAATTATTCTAATATTTTGAAGCTGTATAAGATAGTTGAAATATTTGGGCTTGTCACATCCGACTAGTTTTACAGTGTGTAGTGTATGTTGCATAAAATGTATCAAAAGAATGGGATATAATTTTCGACAATTCGAAGTTTCCTTCATTTAATAACAGTTAGAGTTAGCAACAAAAATGAACCAACTATGAAAGTTCCGAAATACATCACTCATGTATATAATGAAAGTTTTAAGTTTAACTTGAACACAATGGACCTTATGTATAATTAATGTTGCAGAAATGAAAAATAAATTAGAATAATCTAACACTCCTTTCTTTCAAATCTCTCGTAATCAGTCAAAATATGACCGTTCACCAAATGAAGAAAAAGGCTGTTAGTAATTTTCTAAGCTTTTGTAACAATCAAATATGCTGCTAGTTTCAAAAACTTCTTGTTTTGAATGTTAATTGTGCAAATTCTAAAATTCAATCAGAATTGCGTGTGTTAACGTTTAACACGAAAAACAACTGTTTAGATAGAGTGTCCATTTGATAACTGACCTTCTCAGAAACATTATTGCATGATCACTTCTTCAAATACTGGACAAAAAACTGGGATAGGAAACCGATCCAAAGACTTACTAAAACGCGAATTGCTAAAATATGACGGCGATACATCATTCAATGTATTATCATACTAAGGAAAATTTTTCTATGAAGCTGATGCTATGCATACAAATATACAGCCTTAGCATCCCCTGATCATGTATGCGTCTCTACATGCACATGCGTGTTTAAGCAGCATTTGGATAGCGATAATGAGGTGAATTAACTATTCGCCTTTGCACATGGGATGTTAACTTTGCTTTAATTTTTTTTATTTCGCATTGTAGTCACGGGTTTATGCAATTTAAGGGCAAATGAGAAATGGGAAAAATTAAGTAGAAATTATTTTCTATTTAATATGATGAAAAATGTAATCAAATTTATGGAAATCTAAGCCATTATAAAAATATTATTTAAAACCATGAACATCTTTCGTTCGCACATGTGTTCTAAAATTTAGCAAGAATCCGATTTTTACGATAATCTTTTATGTTACTTAGCTTGTCAATATTTAAGTGTAAATCGATCTTTAAAACTTTAGAGCAGATGCGTGACAGAGAGATGCTGGTGAATTTAAATAATATGTCAGAATTATGTTTTTATTCCAATACGTATAAGAATATCAGCTTTTACATTCGTGAAGACGCTAATTTTTTTGTAATAATGTAAGTTTTTCTACATTTCGGCATACTTTAGACAACATGCGTGACCGGAAGAAATAAACCTATATTGTTTATCTTTTTACCTAAATTTTAGTAATCCGAAGTCGCAACTTTTTCGATTTGAAAAACAATTTTTGTCCTTTTATCGGTCCATCCTAGTATACAGTGTATATTTCCTAAAATGTATCAAAAGAACGGACTATAAAACAATTTATATTTTCGAATTTCCGACGATTTGATGTTTCCTCATTTCTTTTAATAGCAGTTAGAGTTAGAAAAAAAATATTGAAAGTTCCGGAATACATCAATCATGTATATAATGAAAGTTTTAAGTTTAACTGGAACACATTGCGTGCTGTGTACAATTAATGTTGCAAAAATGAAAAAAAAAATCGAATAATTTAGCACCCTTTTCATTCAAATCTCTCATAATCAGTCAAAATATCACCGTTCATCAAATAAAAAAAAAGGCTATTAGTAATTTTCAATGCTTTTTTGCAACATCAAAAAGGTTGCTAACTTCAAAAATTTCTTGTTCCGAATGTTAATTTTGCAAATTCTAAAATGCAAACAGACTTGCGTGAGTTAACGTTTAACACGTGAAACAACGGTCAGATAGAGTGTCCAGTTGCTAACTGACCTTCTCTTAAACACTATTGCATGATCACTGCTAAGTACTGGACAGAAAATTGGGATAGGAAACCGATTCAAAGTCTAACTAAAACGCGAACTGCTAAAATACGACGGCGATACATCATACAATGTATTATCATACTAAGCAAAAATTTTCTGTCAAACTGATATTGTGCATATAAATATACAGCCTTAGCACCGCCTGATCATGTATGCATCTCTAGATGCACATGCGTGTTTAAGCAGCATTTGGATAGCGATAATGAGGTAAATTAACTATTCGCCTTTGCCCTTATGTGACATTAACTTTGTTTTAATGTTTTTATTTCGCATTGTAGTCACGGGTTTATGTAATTTGAGGGCAATTGAGAAAAATTAGGTAAAAAATATTTTCTATTTAATATGATGAAAAATGTAATCAAATTCATGTAAATCTAAGTCATTGAAAAAATACACTATATGGCGAATGATGACCGGCCACTTACGATTTTAGACATTTTGTTAAATATCTAGAAAAATACATGAGGAATTATCCTGAAACTCTAAGTGTATAAATATAATAGTACAAGTCATATATTTCTATGAAGATTTATATACGAGTAAGCAATATGCACTTGATGGTCCACATTTGGGAATCGCGTTTAGAAATGCGATTATCAAATCATATGGTATATCAACGTTTGCACGAATGACCTATTCGTCAAGAACTTTTCTTAATATTATCACATCTCATACAAAACAAAATACATACCTTTACATTTTCATCGCAATATTTTATGTATTTTTTCCAAATTATGGCCGTCAACCCGAAAAACACCCTATATTTGTGACTAAACAAGGGATTTGAGTCTCCATATTCCATTACAATTTGCTTTCGTCTTGATGCATCCCAATAAAATTCGGACTTGGCCGGATGAACAACGAAACTCTCTCTATATATAAATAATAATAATAATAATAATAATAATAATAATAATAATAATAATAATAATAATAATAATAATAATAATAATAATAATAATAATAATAACAATAATAATAATAATAATAATAATAATAATAATAATAATAATAATAATAATAGTGAACAAGATGGAAGAAAATCATGTTTGAAGCATTGATTATGAAACACATTCCAAGCATTTTAGAATAATGTGACAAAATTACATCGTTTATTAAGATAAAATATTATGTCTAATTCAAGTATATGCAAACGCATAACACATTTGAAAACCCAGTTACAGCTGTTATCATCTACAGTAGGAAAATTGCCAAAATTCTCTGAGCAGCCCCCAATTTGATATATAGATTTGTATCCATTAACTACATTAGGCCAAAATTTACTTCAATTAAGAAATATTGTAACTCAGTTGAAAATTCCCTTTCAGAAATTTCCGCTAATAAGTAGAATGATACATAAATTCTTTTGTACAGTATTGTATATGAAATATAGAATTCATATACAAGGAGTAACATGTAAAAAAACATTTAAATTTTAAAACGCATCCGAATTTTAAGACGCACTTCCAGCAATTATTACTCAAACACAATACTGTAACCGAATTATTTTGTGTCTCCCTGTAAATGAACGATAAATGCTATGAATACCTTATTCTATCATAATCATCTTGTAGTGAAATTCATTGATCTATATATCTGTTTCAATACGTTTGAAATAGCATAATCTCATTATTAAAATACTCTGTAAAAATTTTTTCCCCATGAACCATTAGGTTAATGGAATTCTTTTCAGTGCCACTGTATCTATTGATCTCATTTATTTCATATAAAATACCAACATGATTTGGTGACTCTAAATAATGTTTATCGATTGTATGAAAATCCTAGTATATTTAGGGGAATTAAAGCATAGAAAAACGGACAGACAAACCGAATGCATAAACACTTGAAAGGTGTTAAAAAATGTTAAAAATTGTATCATATTATCACAAATTGATGACTTTTACTTTTTTGTGTATGTGTGTGTATTGGTTAAGAATCACGGTTTGTACAAGAACTATTTACAAAACTCTATATCTGAAAATGAAAAAATGAAATAGAAAAAAAAAGTTTAAAAAATAAAGAGATACGTAGACAACGGATATGACTTGACCAAGAAGATTGTAAAATGATCAAAACCAAGCCACTAATTATTAATGATTTATAGCAGACTGACGGGGATTTTCTTTAGCAATTATTTTTGGTAGATTATGCTGGGTGTGAAAGTAGAAAAAGGGGACATCTACAAAGTAAAATACCTTCAAAAAACGTTGCACATAGTCCACAGTACCAGGGACCAGTGACTTTCATTTTGAGTGGCATTAAAAAAGTGCTGAAGGGTTTTCAATTATTGTCCAAAATCTTGTGTAGTTTTAACATCAAATGGAATTTTACATTTCATTCTACATTTTTTGTGTTAGTATTGTATTTTTATATAACACCGTATTATTTTGTCTGAAGCATCCATATTTAATTATTTTATTATATAAAATATTTTCTTTTATCTTTATCGCTACATTGTATTTTCAATTCTTTTTTAATCCTGCTCCTGTTCCCGTAAGATTATTTGAGGATTGGTGAGTATTTTAAATTAGAGTTAGTACTTTAAATTACTGAAGCTTGATATTGTTTAAAATGTATTATTATTTGTTGCATTTATAGACTTGCGTAGGAAAAAATTATCAGCATCACACAATTTATTTTTAAAAGTGTACTCATTTAAATTTTACAATTGCAAAATAATCATTTAAAAGTAAAATAATAATTACCAAACTTGACTTTCAAAGGACATTTTAGAGTAATTATCAAAACGAATAATGGTTATCTTAATACCCTTTTTAGGTGCGTTCGTAATTATGTAAATACGTAGCACCTATTGTTGTCGCTCAGTCCGTCCGTCTGTCCGTCTGTCTGTCCGTCTGTCTGTCCGCATATAACAACGCAAAAACTACCCAACCGAATCGTTTGAAATTTAAAATACATAATTATTACATAATTTTGTCGAGTCATTTCAAGTTTTACGAAAATCGGATGGATAGATCAATTACAGGGACAATCAAAAGGATTCCGTTACATTACGGTCAAAGGGAAAAAAAGTTTCAAATGCATTTTAATCGTTTGATATTTAAAACGTATATTTATTACATAATTTTGTCGAGTCATTTCAAATGTTATGAAAATCGGATGCGTAGATCAATTACAGGGACAATCAAAAGTATTCCGTTACATTACGATCAATGGGAAAAAAGTTTCAAATACATTTTAATGGTGTTACACTCATTTGAACATAATAGAATTGACATGAATCTATGAAGTATGTACTAAAATATACATTCTGTACAATCTGTGATGCAAAGAATATTTACTATTAAATTATAGAGTCGCACAAATGTTTTCCACTAAAATATGTTATACGGGAAAACATTGTTTGGGGCGTGTTTTAATTATATTAAACTACTTCACATTTTAAGATATACGTTAATGAAGTATAATAAAAATTACTCCCTGCATATTTACATGAACACAATGATATTTACCACTATACTGTATCCAAAGTACGCTGTACTATATCAGCAAGATCCGAATTTTTTTTAACTTCGTTATCGTACGAACGCACCTCATTTGCTACGCTTCACGTGCAATTTCCAACTTGTTAATATATATTTTTAATCAATCTCCCTTGTAAGCGTCGGTGTAAGAGGGTGGTGATGCGTAGCGTAAGCATCTGTGCCCAGGGCCCCCAAGCTTGTAAATCGGTCACTGCCTATAGTAAAATCACAATATAAAATTTTATAAGACTTTAAAATTAACTCATAGAAGTTTTACTTGAAGATTTTTTTAAATTTTAAAATAGTTCAATATAGAAATAAAAGTCCAAGAACTCTTAATTATATTTTATTTGAAACAGACAAAATTTTGTTGATAGTAAGGAAAATCAAGGAAAACTCCTGGATAAAAAAGAATTGTTTCCCTCCACAAAATTTTGTTAAAAGTTTCCTTTAGCCAATTAAAAATGAATTAAAAATGTATATTAATATCGGTGTAAATCTGCTTTAGCTCCATATTTTATATTACTTCATTTTTATTAAAAATAAAGAAACTAATACTGTAATGCCGATAAAAAATAATTAAATACTTTTTAATTCCAGAAAATCTTATTTAATTTCTTTAAATGTGTGCGTTATATAAAATAGAGCAGCATGGTTTATAGTAAAAGAAAGCAAAACATGTTTAAACATCCACTGTGTCTTTTTAATTTGGGAAATTTTAATTAAAATTGATTAATCATTCAAAAGTAGTAATCTGAGTACATTTAATTCAAAATTATTTTATAATATTCCTTAATTTACAGATATGCTTTTCTCTCACCTTCTCAGAAATTCATTAATAATATAATTTAAAACATTTTAAAGCTATAACTCTTGACAAATCTTGAACTCTTAAAAAGTAAAATCAAATTCAACCGCAATTAAAAATCGCAAAATTTCAATACAGTGTTAGGTAACTCTTAAAATATTTTCTTAAAAGTTTTTTAACGCATCAATATGTAATATAAGAGCAGTAAGTCTTGATTACATACATTAATAACAAAATCTTAATAATAATAATGCATATTCTGCAATGAAAAAGTAAAAACTTATATTATAAATAGTTATTTTGCTTATAACCCGTAAGACATGGTGACATCACTGCAACGTCGTTGTGAAATCACTTTGTGACTTTGTGACCATCGATTGTCGATGTGACGTCACGTGTCGTCGATGTGAAGTCACAGTGACTAAAATATGAAGTCGTTATGGCCGTTTTAGAGCTTTTTGTGACGTCACAATGTGATCAATTTGTGAAAAGTGTGTCATTTTTGGCTACTTTGACATTAACATTGTGACGAACTGTGAAAATTTTTTGAGAAAGTCACATCTTAGTCACAATGTGACGTCACTGAGTGGTGCTATTTTCGTCACAGATGTGATGTGACCAAAGTGACTCACAGTGACGTCATTGTGACGTCACTGTCACCATGCATGCTATGAGGAAGATGTCGCTTTAATAATATATATTGAAATATTTGAATACCTGAAATATTTCAAATGTAATAAAAATTGACTTGTTTCAGCTCCTTTTCATTGAGCCATCTTCAGAATGTAAATGGAAAATTACAAACACAATAAACGTGGAAAACTGGAGTAAATAATTTTCACGTTCATTGTGTTTGTAATTTCCTATTTACATTCTGAAGATGACTCAATGAGAATGAGTTGAAACAGGTCAATTTTTAATATATTTTAAATGTTTTATTACTAATGTGATGTCTTATAAGCAAAACAATTATTTATAAGTTCTTACCTTTTCGTTGTAAAATATATATTAATATTATTTTGATATTTTCAGCGTATTTTCCACATAAGAAAAAGCTTTATTCGGAAATTAAGTGATAGTCGAGGAGATTACCTTAATACTTAAAAAAAAAGGAAAAATATATATGTGTGGCAGAGTTATTTATTCCATTTTTCAATAATGGGTGAAAAAAGTCCGGGCCAGGATACGAACCAGGGATGTATTGGCTGAAGCCGCAAATGCTCTACCAACTGAGCTATCCCGGACACGAACACTGGAGGACTATTTCACCCAATTAAGAGGCTACTTCACTCAAATGAAAATACCCGTTCGCTAATGCTAATCCTATGGACGAAATTTACAAAGATATCTCGTTTGTTTTTTAATATTTGTAAATGATTCTTTTTGCACTGGATAGCTGAGACCGATCTGTATGCAGGCCGGTTTTTATTTTTTTTAATTTTCTTTACAGATATTTTTTAGAAGTACGCTTTCATTTTTGGAACTGGTTTGGAAAGCGAAAGCACCCTCACCAAAAATATCTGCAATCCAAATCAAAAAAGTAAAAAACGGCCTGCGTACAGATCGGTCTCAGTTATCTAGTGCAAAAAGAATCATTTAAAAATATTGAAATGCAACCAAGATGTCTTTATAAATTTGTTCCATAGGATTAGCATTAGCGAACGGGTCTTTTCATTTGAGTGAAGTAGCCTCTTAACCTCAACGATTACTTTATCTGGTCTGATACTCTGGATCAGCACAACAGAATAAATCGAAGGTCAGTATATGGAACTGCAGAAAATCGCTGCATGCGAAATTACATTAGATTAATTTTTAAACCTGATTATTCTTCGGTAAATTAATTATAACAGAGTAATTTATTCCATTTTTCGTTTTTCACCCAATATTGAAAAATGGAATAAATTACTCTGTTATAATTAATTTACCGATTGAATAATCGTGTTTAAAAATTAATCTAATATATATGTGCGTGTTAATTATTAAAGAAAAACATATTGCCAAACTCACCTGTTGTGAAAAAAAAGACGATGTTCTAGTTTTATGATGAAATTTATAGGACAATACCTATCCAAATCAAGTAAATTTAAACACTGAAGTCGTTTTCCTAAAAACAACTATTTTTGACATTTTAAACATGTGTAGCGTATTTCTAAATCTGAGTAAAGTAGAAACATTACATTTTATATCCTATTATATTTTTATATAGTTTTATAAACTCTACCTCAAGTAACTACCTGTAATATACTTATTTATTATATTTATTTGCAATTTTATCACACATTTTTTCATTTTATGGTTTAATTGATTGAAAAAATATTTTCATCTCTAAACCAACGTTGAAATTAAAGTACAATATTTAAAGAATATATATGTTACAGGCCAAACCCGATTTTAGGCCAAACTAAATTGGCCTAGGCCAAACTAGTTTATCCTAACGCCCATCGGATAGACTAGTTTTTCCTAGGCCAAACCGGTCCATCCTATCGCCCATCGGATAAACTAGTTTTTCCTAGGCCAAACCGGTCTATCCTAACGCACATCGGATAAACTAGTTTTTCCTAGGCCAAACTAGTCTATCCCAAGGCTCATAGGACAATCTAGTTTTTCCTAGGCCAAACTAGTTTGGCCTAACTCTTATAGGATAAACTAGTTTAGCCTGCTGTTTATTGGTCTGAACTAGTTTCTCCTAGGCTGATCTAGTTTCTCCTAGGCCAATTCAATTTGGCCTGATTTTATTGAATTCAATAGCGCCACAGCTCCAACATTCTAATTTGTCCTAGGCTGATCTAGTTTATCCTAGGCCAATTTAATTTTACGTGTTTTTAGCTCTCAGGCGTCAAAGCCTGAGAAATAATGGGTTCGCAGGTTCTGTATGTATGAATGTAAGTATGTATGTACGAATGCACGTCCGTATGTACGTAACGCGATAACTCGTGATAGAAATATCCGATTTGCTTCAAATTTTGGATGTACGTTCATTGATATAACGTACTTTTCTGATTAATTTTGGGAATTCATTGGATAAGAATAAAGGGAAGCGAACGGGAGGCTAATCCCCCACCGTTAATTTACAGAAATGAATTTTCATGCAGAATTATCAGTTTTCATTTAAAATTTTAGATATAGGATCATTCTGACAAGGCGCCTCCATGATTAGTTTTAGATGTTTATTGTTTAAGTGTAAAAAAAGGGCAATGTAGGTTACCCCCCCCCCCCATAATTTTGATAGATGGTTTTTGACGCAGAATTTACGGATTTGCTTTACATTTGTCTATAGGTTCTTTCTGATAAGGCGATTCACTGAATAGTTTTAGGGGTTTAATGGATAGGTATGAAGGGAAAAATGAACGATTATATATCTTACATAGAAAAAAACTAGTTTATCCTATGGGCATTTAGATAAACAAGTTTGGTGTAGAAAAAACTAGTTTATCCAATTGTCATAAGGATAAAATAGTTTGGCCGAGCCTCATCTAATTTAGCTCGAAAACGGGTTTGGCCAGTAAAAAACATATCTTTCACTAGAAAAAGTATAAATGTGTGTCAAGAGTCATTGCTTATAACATCAATACAGAAATTTAACATGTTCACCTTAGAGACATGATGCATTGGACATGGTGTTTGCTTTTTTTTCTGCACACTCGTGCCAACTAAGATCTGACTTGCATTTATTATTATTATTATTATTATTATTATTGCATATTCGAGCCAGATTGAAGCTGAACATAAATTGGAATCGAACAGCGTTTTCCATTTTTGAGAAATTAATTACCTGTCGACACAGAAGCTATTCTTGTCACGGCGTCAATTTTTTTTTCGTGAAGTCGTAACCGGAAATTCGATTCAAAACGTAGTTTTATTATTTTCTCAAAGATACATCGCTTTTATGAAAAAATGGTTTACGCCTTTCTATTATATATTATCTGAATCTGTTAACCTTGTGCATTTCCGAAAAGGAAGTAGTTCATAAATGTGTTAGGATGTAGCTCTTTAGGATTTGAGAAAAGCCTTAAGGAATGACAGAGAAATATAGTCACAAATCTACTTTTTACTGAACGGACTCAAAAGTTATGATATTTATAACTCTCATTTTTTTTTCTTTTGTTCTAAACTACATTGATTATTTAATGAATCCGTATTTGAATATTGAAACTCTAAGAATCTAGATAATCATCAATACATTGTGTATTTTCCATTCTGTGAACACATCATAATTTAAAAATACATTGTAAATTTATCCAATAAGTATATAAGCAGTATTTTTTAAAGGAATCTTAATTGTATGTGAAGTAAAACTTGAACTTTTTTGCAGAAATTGAGTAGGGCCAGATCGAGTTGGACTGAGTCTTTTTTCACGGATTTTTGTACAGACAGAGCTCTGCTTGTACAAAAGTAAATAATATTAAAGTAAATAATAATAATTTGTTTGAATAAGCAAACACCATGTCCAATGCATCAGGTCTCTAAGGTGAACATGTTAAATTTCTGTATTGATGTTATAAGCAATGACTCTTGACACACATTTATACTTTTTCTAGTGAAAGATATGTTTTTTACTGGCCAAACCCGTTTTCGAGTTAAATTAGATTAGCCTCGGCCAAACTATTTTATCCTTATGCCAATCGAATAAACTAGTTTTTTCAACACCAAAATTGTTTATCTAAATGTCCATAAGATAAAGTAGTTTTTTCTATGTAAGAGGGTAATCGTTCATTTTTTCCTTCATATTTAACCATTAAACCCCCAAAACTATTCAGGGAATCGCCTTATCAGAAAGAACCTATATACAAATGTGAAGCATATCTGTAAATTCTTCTTCAAAAACCATTTATCTAAATTTTAAATGAAAACTGATAATTCTGCATGAAAAATCCATTTCTCTAAATTAACGGTGGGGGATTAGCCTCCCGTTCACTTCCCTTTATTTTATCGAATGAATTCCCAAAATTAATCAGAAAAATACCTTAAATCAATGAACTTACATCCAAAATTTGAAGCGAATCGGATATTTATATCACGAATTATCGCGTTATGTACATACGCACGACATACGTACGTACATTCGTACATACATACGTACATTCATACATACAGAACCTGCGAGCCCATTATTTCTCAGTCTTTGACGCCTGCGAGCTAAAAACACGTAAAATTAAATTGGCCTAGGATAAACTAGATCAGCCTAGGACAAACTAGAATGTTGGCGCTGTGGCGCCATTGAATTCAATAAGATCAGGCCAAATTGAATTGGCCTAGGATAAACTAGATCGGCCTAGGAGAAACTAGTTCAGACCAATAAACAGCAGGCTAAACTAGTTTATCCTATAAGAGTTAGGCCAAAGTAGTTTGGCCTAGGAAAAACTAGATTGTCCTATGGGCCTTAGGATAGACTAGTTTTGCCTAGGAAAAACTAGTTTATCCGATGGGCGTTAGGATAGACCGGTTTGGCCTAGGAAAAACTAGTTTATCCGATGGGCGTTAGGATAGACCGGTTTGGCCTAGGAAAAACTAGTCTATCCGATGGGCGTTAGGATAAACTAGTTTGGCCTAGACCAATCTAGTTTGGCCTAAAATCGGGTCTGGCCTGTAACATATATATGCAATATTAACTGGGTATAGTGAATATATTTGTAATAATCCTGTGTGCAAGATATGCATGTCACATACTTTTTTAAAACCCTCAATTAGTTTGTCTTAACTGAACTCAATCCTGATTATTTTCCATTAAAGTATTTAAAGGAATGTGTAAACAACGATTTGTACGTCCCCCCCCCCCCCAAGATAAAATAAAATAAAATAAAATAAAATAAAATAAAAGTAAAATAAAATAAATATAAAAATAAAATAAAATAAAACAAATAAAAATGATTAGTCTAAAGAAATATTAAAAGCAACATTTCTTTTTTCAGAATGTAATTTATTTTTTTAAATATGCTTTTATCAGTTAATATTTTTTTAATAATTAAATCACAATTATGCGTTGAGAAAGCAAATTTAAAAATTCTAAAATACGGTTCAGATAATATTATATATATAAATTTATTCCCTCTTGCCATAGCTTGAAAAAGAAACAGAACATAAGTTATACATATCTTAAATAAAAAATATTTAGCTACAGTTTTCATCCACGTGTAAAGAAAAGCGATGATTTTCCATAATTTGACTCGGTGTTGAAGATAAATTAACATATAGTATCGGACTTTTATTGAAAAAAAAAAAAAAAAAAAAAAAAACATGAATTGTAGCCCAGAAATTATACGTGATTTCCTAGATGAACATTGAAAACGTATAAAATAGAGTACAAAAAAGAGTGGGATAAAAAATTGAGAATATATTAGTAAATAAAATTATTTTGATACATATTATGAACTAAAATATAATTCAACATCGAAGAAATTTAAATTCAATGAGAAATAATTCTACAGCAGTCGCTATTCTAAAATAGCTTTAAATTGATGCCCACACGAGAAAAAACTTTTGCGGAAGTCAACAAAACATTGTAAAGAAACAGATAATTCTATCCTCTCAATACCTAAATCACGTAAAGCTCCCAGAATACGTGCTAAACATAGAGTCATCATCTTTTAAAAGACCCAACCCTCCATGCATAGAAAAAAAGAACACAGCGGCTTTCACGTTCATTTGAAAAATGCTATATTTTCTTCCCTTTTGATAAAACCCATAACACTGCTAAAACATATTCACTACACCTCACGTATAATACCGACAACAATTGGTCAACTCCGAAAACTAGCAGAATATTAAAATAGTATATATATTTAAAAAATATATTTATTATTATTTGTTGCATTTATAGACTTGAGTAGGAAAAAATTATCAGCATCACACAATTTATTTTTAAAAGAGTACTCATTTAAAAATTAAAATTGTAAAATAATTATTTAAAAGTAAAATAATAATTACCAAATTTGATTTTCAAAGGACATTTTAGAGTAATTATCAAAACGAATAATGGTTATCTTAATACCCTTTTTAGCATATATTTTTAATCAATCTCCCTTGTAAGCGTCGGTGTAAGAGCGTGGTGATGCATAAGCATCTACGCCCAGGGCCCCCAAGTTTGTAAATCGGTCCCTGCATGTAGTAAAATCACAATATAAAATTTTATAAGATTTTAAAATTAACTCATAGAAGTTTTACTTGAAGATATTTTTTTATTTCAAAATAGTTCAATATAGAAATAAAAGTCCAAGAACTCTTAATTATATTTTATTTGAAAGAGACAAAATTTTGTTGATAGTAAGTATAGTCAAGGTAAACTCCTGGATAAAAAAGAATTATTTCCCTCCACAAAAATTTGTTAAAAGTTTCCTTTAGCCAATTAAAAATGAATTAAAAATGTATATTAATATCGGTGTAAATCTACTATAGTTACATATTTTATATTACTTCATTTTTATTAAAAATAAAGAAACTAATACTGTAATGCCTATAAAAAATAATTAAATAATTTTTAAGTCCAGGAAATCTTATTTAAGTTCTTAAAATGTGTGCGTTATATAAAATAGAGCAGCATGGTTTATAGTAAAAGAAAGCAAAACATGTTTAAACATCCACTGTGTCTTTTTAATTTGGGAAATTTTAATTAAAATTGATTAATCATTCAAAAGTAGTAATCTGAGTACATTTAATTCAAAATTATTTTATAATATTCCTCAATTAACAGATATGCTTTTCTTTCATTTTCTCAGAAATTCATTAATAGTATGATTTAAAATTTAAAGCTATATTCTTGACAGTTCTTGAACTGTTAAAAAGGAAAATCAAATTCAACTGCAATTCAAAATCGTAAAATTTCAAAACAGTGTTAGATAACTTATAAAATATTTCCTTAAAAGCTTTTTAATGTATAAATATGAAATATAAAAGCAGTAAGTCTTGATTATGTCCATTAATAACTATATCTTAATAATAATAATGCATATTCTACAATAAAAAATAGTCAGAATTTATGTTATACATAATTATTTTGCTTATAAGATGTCCCTTTAATAATGAAACATTTAAAATATATTAAAAATTGACCTGTTTCAAATCATTTTCATTCTGACATTTAAGAATGTAAGTAGAAAATTACAAACACAGTGAACGTGAAAAACTGGAATAAATAATTTCCACGTTTATTGTTTTTGTAATTTTTTTATTTACATTCTGAAGATGACTCAATGAAAATGAGTTGAAACAGGTCAATTTTTAATATATTTTAAACGTTTTGTTATTAAAAAGACATCTTATAAGCAAAACAATTATTTATAAGTTCTTACTTTTTCGTTGTAGAATGCATATTATTATTATTTTGATATTTTAAAAGTATTGTCGATTTAAGGAAAACCTTTGGTCGGAAGTTAAGGGATAGTTGCAGAGATCACCTTAAAACTTTTAAAAAAGAAAAAAATTCACTACTCTAAAATAGTTTTAAATTGATTCCCATATTTTGAAAAAACTTTTGCTGAAGTCAACAAAACATTCGAAAGAAACAAATAATTCTATCCTCTCAACACCTAACTCACGTAAAGCTCCCTGAATAAGTGCTAAACATAGAATAATCATCTTCCAAAAGACCCACCCTCCGCATGCATAGAAAAAAGAACACGACGTCTTTCACGTTCATTTGAAAAATGCTATATTTTCTTCCCTTTTGAGAAAATCCCATAACACTACTAACACATATTCACCACACCTCACGTACCGACAGAAAATGATCAACTCCGAAAACTAGCAGAATATTAAAAGAGGGGGGGGGGGGGGAAGCACACTATCGAGTTCTTATGATCAAATTCAAAGCACTGCTTCAACATCGTACGTGAACTACTTACACAAGGCATGTCTTCTGCAAACGCATTGACCTCTAGGATCATTTTTCAGTAGTGATTATAAAAAAGGATATTTGGGGAAAATAGACATAAGTAAATGAAATGCTTTGACGCTTATTAAAAATTAAAATCAAATTCAGCATCGAAGAAATTTTAGGACATAACAGATAATTTTAAAACTCTTTCCTGAAGTAGTTTTAAAATATTACACACATTACAAAAACTTTTGCGGAAGTCAACAAAACATTCTAAAGAAACATATAATTATATCCTCTCAACACCTAATTAAAAACTCCTCGAATACGTGCTAAATTAGAGTCATCATCTGGCAAAATAATCCGTTCCCGTCCATAGAAAAAAAAGAACAACACCGCTTTCACGTTCATCTAAAAAATGCTATATTTTTATTCCCTTTAGGAAAAAGTCTATAACACTTCTAACACATATTATCCACACTTAAGGTATAACCACGATAGCAAATGTCTAGCCCCAAAAACTAGCAGAATATAAAAGAAAAAAAATCACAGTAACCAGTTCTTATGATCAAATTCAAGCACAGTTACAAGCATAACATAATAAATACAAGCATAACACCGTACGTGAACTCCCTACACCAGGAATGTCTTCTGCAAACGGATTGACCTCTAGGATCATACTTCAGTAAAAATAGCAATTTAACAGTCTATAATTGCTTTTTATAAGGTTTCTGGGGTGGATTATCTAGGATCATACTTCAGTAATGCTTATAAAAAAGGATACTTGGAAAAAATAGATATAAGTAAATAAAAATGCTTTGATGCTTATTAAACATTAAAATCAAATTCAGCATCGAAGAAATTTTTACACTAACAAGTAATTTTAAAAATCTTAAGTAGTTTTAAAATATTACACACATTACAAAAACGGTTGCGGAAGTCAACAAAACATCCTAAAGAAACAGATAATTTTATCCTCTCAAAGATACCCAAATACATGCTAAACATGGAGCAACTATCTGACAAAAGAACCCCCCGCCTATGAATAGAAAAAAGAACGCTACCGCTTTCAAGTTCATCTATAAAAAAAAATGCTATATTTTCTTCCCTTTTGAGGAAATCTCGTAACACTACTAACACTTATTCTCCACACCTCACGTATAACGCCTACATCAAATGGTCAATTCTGAAAACTAGCAGACTATAAAAGATAAAAAAAAAGCACAGTAGCCAGTTCTAATGATCAAATTAAAGCATACTTATAATTTCGTACGCGAACTTCCTGCACAAGTCATGTTATGTCTTCTACTAACGGATTGACCTTTAGGATCATACTTCAGTAATGCTTATAAAAAAGTATATATCAATTTTAAAAAATAGACAAAAAGTAAATAAAAATGCTTTGATACTTATTAGAGATTAAAATCAAATTCAGCACCGAAGAAATTTCAGGACACTAACAAATAATTTTAAAACTCTTTTCTAAAGTAGATTTAAAATATTACCTACATGACAAAAAGGTTTGCGGAAGTCAACAAAATATTTTAAAGAAACAATAATTCTATCCTCTCAACACCTAACTCACGTAAAGCTCCCAGAGTACGTGCTGAACATAGAGTCATCATCTGACAAAAGAACCCCCTCCCATGCATTGAAAAAAAGAACACTGCCGCTTTCACGTTCATCTAAAAAATGCTATATTTTTTCTTCCCTTTAGAGAAAACCCATAACACTACTAACACATATTATCCACACCTCACGTATAACACCGACAGCAAATGGTCAACCCCGAAAACTAGCAGAATATTAAAAGATAAAAAAAGTAAAAAGCACAGTAGCCAAGTGAGTGAGTTCTTATGATCAAATTCAAAGCACAGCTACAACTTCGTACGTGAACTCCCTACACAAGGCAATTCTTCTGCAAACGGATTGACCTCTAGGATCATACTTCAGTAAAAATAGCAATTTAACAGTCTATAATTGCTTTTTATAAGGTTTCTGGGGTGGTGTTGGGGAATATTCTCTGTTGCTCTTATGGGTAGGTGAGATTTAACTTTCTTAAGCCGGTAATTGCCTCTAATCTTGCCCGATGTTATTTCGTTTGCCCGATAGACCTGGGCGAGACATCAGTATTCGGAGTTAGTACTAAGGTTATTGGGGTTTTCATATTGAAATAGTCAGTGTGTAACACAAGCCGGACATTTAAAGGAAAGCAGGCGGGAGATCATGTTCTGTATATTGACTGAGCTGAGAATTTTAGATCAATGTTGCATAAAGATTTTGGTGAGCAGTGAAGATGGTGAGCAGTAACGGATATCAATTGATATGAATCGCAAAATTATCTTAACTTTTATACTTATAAAGGATTAACAAGATATGCAACAAGATATATAAGTGAGTGAATTGTGATGGAATTGCTCTTTCTATTGCAAACAAATGGATTACCATTTTCTCGTTCTTTCTTTGAATATCAATTAAGGGATAATAATATTTGGAGTTAATACTAAGTCTGTTGAGTTTTTATATTTAAATAGTCAGTAAGTACTTGAATGCCGTACATTTAAAGGAAAGCAGACAGCAAATCATATTCAATAATCAACTGCGCTGTGTAGCTGAGAAATGTAGATGTTGCATAAAGATTTTTTCAGGAGTCTAATAATATTTTGTGAATATATCAATGAAATGTATCATAAAAATCTTTCAATTTTTATGCTTATAAAATTCGCAAAGGATTTTAACAGGATACATAATAGCATATATAACTGAATGAATTGTGATGTAAAAGCAGTTTCTGTTGCAAACAAATGGACTGTCATTTATTTCAGTTCATTTTTTTTTAAATATCAATTGGGGACAACAGCGTTTGGAGTTAGTATTAAGGCTGTTAGGGATTCTTATTGAAATACTCTGTGTTCTCCAATGCCGGACATTTAAAGGAAACCAGGCAGCAGATCATGCTCCACATTGACTGAGCTTTGTAGCTGAGAATATTTTAGATTAGTGTTTCATAAAAATTTTTCTCAAGGAGTATAGTTACGGATATCATCTGATATACAACATAAAAATCACATAATTTTATGGCTATAAATTGCGTAAAGGATTAACAGGATACTAACAGGATATATAAGTGAGTGAATTGTGATGGAATTGCTGTTTCTATTACAAACAAATGGATTACCATTTATCTCAGCTCTTTTTTTAAAATAGCAGTTCGGGGACAATAGTATTCGGAGTAAGTACTACGGTTATTGGGGATCCCTAGTGAAATAATGGGTGTGTATCTTAATGCCGGATATTTAAAGAAAAGCAGGCGGAAGATTTTGTTCTACATCGACTGAGCTTGTAATTGGAAATATTTTAGATCAGTTTTGCATACAGATTTTTCTCAAGGGGTAAAGTTATGGATATCATCTGAAATACAGCATAAAAATCGCATGATTTTATGACTATAAAAATGAGTAAAGGATTAACACCGTATGTTTTAACAGGATGTAAGTGTGAGTGAATTGTGATGAAATTGCTCATTCTATAGGGTGGCGAGTGGTCAGGAAAAACCGAAATAAACACACTCAAAAGAAGAGAAAACTACCAGTAATTTATCACAGAAAATACTTCAAATAATATAAAGAGATTATATAAACTGAATTTATTTTTAACAAAATACTGGTATTTATCATCTATATTGACTGTGTTTTCATCTAACCACTCGCCACCCTGTTCTATTGCAAACAAATATATATCCTAGTTTTTTTTTTTTTTTTTTTGAATATCGATTGGGGAGGGGACAACTGTATTCGGAGTTAATACTAAGGTATTGAGGATTTATATTGAAATAATTGATGTGTATCCCAATGCCGTACATTTAAAAGAAAGCAGGCGGCAGATCATATTCTACATCGACTGAGATTTGTAGCTGAAAATATTTTAAATTAGTCTTGGATAAAGATTTTTCACAAGGCCTATAGGTCCGGATATCATTTGAAATACTACATAAAAATCGCATAATTTTATGGTTATGAAATGTATAAAGGATTAACATTATATGTTATAGCAGGATGTAATTGTGACTGAATTGTGATGAAATTGCTGTTTCTATAATCGCAATAATCAGTGAATATCCCCAATGATGTACATTTAAAGAAAATCAGATAGATTATGTCTGAGATGTGAAACTGAAATTTTTTGATTAATGTTGCATAATTTTTGTCTGGATTGTATTAACGGATACCAGCTGAAATATGTCACAAAAAAATCTCGTAATGTTTATGCTTATAAAATGCACAGTGAATTAACAGGATGTATAAGTAAGTGAATTGTGATGGAATTGCTGAACTACACAACAAGTGAATTAATATTTTTTTTTCTCATTTCTTTTTATAGATATCCTGCCAATAGATTTAAAGAAAGAATTAACAGGTTACATTCTGAATCAACTGAACAATGTACAGAGAATATTAGTTCGAATCTAGCAATAATATTTAATTCCAAGTATAGTTACAATCTACATTTTTTTCTTTAACGAACAGTTTTTGTTGTCAAATGTGTAAATTTTTAATAAGAAAATATTTGTAAAAGGAAAAATATGGAAGTAGAGAATATTCTCCATTGCTCTTTTCAGTAGGTGAAATTTAAGACTGTAATTGTTTTTATTATTGCCTGTTTTCGATGCTATTTCATGTGCCCGATAAACCTAAGGAAACATCAGTATTCTGAATTAGTAATAAGGTTATTAGGATACCATATTGAAATAGTCAGTGAATACCCCAATGCTGGCCATATGTCGAATGATTTGCACATGTTGATCTGTAGTTCAGCAAAGAGTTTTTAATAATATTGCAGAACATTCTCAGGTGTGCAGTAGCTGTTCTGTAAAAAATAGGTGAAAGATCTGAGAAAAAATATTTATCTGAGGAAAAAATAATATAATCACAAACATAAATATATCACAAAAAATAAACTATAACCGAGTTAACCACGATTGCAAAAATGTTTTTTTTTCTCTAGAAACCTTGGAAGCAAATATATTACATTATTACATATAAATTAAGTTATTATGCAGCAGAGAATTTCAAATGAAGAAAGATTTGTATTTTGGCAATATAATAACAGTTATCAACTAAAGTAATCTTTTATATTTATGAAAGCGTATACTTTTTGTCTGGTACTAAAATATATAAAAGATTTTTACTTATTTATTGTATCTGAAATGATGTTCAGTTAGAATTTCTAAAGGAAAAAGTATTATTTCCATAATTATGTTTTTTTCCGATATTGCACAGGGGTTAGACAACACTCCTCTCCCCTTCGAACAAGGAGGAGTGTCGAATCTTATCGTACTAAGTAACGTACAGTAAATTGAAACAGAGCCCCACGGTGTATTTTTTTCTGTCTAATATTAAAACAGTTAACACAATTTTATTTTCCATTATAAAGATAAGCATAGATTTTGCAAGTTATAAAATATACGAGTACAAACGTCCGTCCCATTATTTTTGACAATTTAGAAAACATCCTTACATACTTTATTATCTTCATTTAACCATTTTAAAAAACTTATTTCACGATTATTTAAATCTCTAGTATTTTAGACCATTATTTCACCATTATTTAAATCTTTTACATTCACCATTATTTCATTATTATTATATTCACCACATTCTTTAACAATCACCAATATTTAAATCTTTAACATCAATAATGGTCTAAGGACCATTATTTCACCAGCTGCTTTATTCATCAATTATATTTATTCAGAAAATATTATTACATTTGTTATTATTTTTAATTCAACCAATTTAGAAAATGTTTTTCATTGTGATTTTTATGCTTTAGTACTTTAGACTACAATTTTCCCATCGATTTTTTCCATTATTTTTAACAATTTATTAAACATCATTTAATATTTCATTTTATCCAATTTAAAGTGCTTGGATACTTTCGGAAGGGATTTTTTTAACGTTTGAAAAACTGCCTACTGATGTGCATTATATTATAAAATGTAGCAAAGAATTTTGAATATCATGTAAAACTATATATATTTTTAAATATTTTGATTTTTAAGTTCAAAACACACATATGAAAATTGCTTTAAAAGGGCATTTTTGCAAAATATCAAGCTTTAAATTTAAATGAAGATATTTTTATTTTGTAAATTTCATTATGATTAGTGAATCTTTCTTGAAGTATTTTACCATTTCCATAATTATATATTTTTTATTAAAAATAATAGTGAAAGCTAACGTTTTTACACACAGGAAAATCAACAAAATGTAGGATAATTCATAACTTGTGCCAACTAAAATATGAAAAAGTAATTAACTGTAATCATAGTAAAGGAACATTACCTAAACAAACTCCTTTAGAGTATTTTTGCAAAGTTTCCTAAAATTACAATCATAAATTTTCGAGTTATGATGTTTTGCGATAAAGCGAAATGTTAAAAATCTCATTTTGAGAAAATATAACTAAACACCAGGTTTTACCTTTTAAATGACTAATACTAAAATGTCTATAGCCCAAGCTCTAACCCTTTCAGATCCGAATTATTTTTTTTACTTTTTAGAAAGAATTACTTCTTTGTTAATAACATTAACGCTAGCTATCCAGATAGATTAATTAGTGTTTAACGAACATTTTATTGTCTGAAAGATAACGAATGTCCTTGTTTTGCATACTATTTAATTCATACGAATTGAATATTTCCAGTTGAGCGAAAAATTGCCCAGGCCGGGAATCGAACCCAGATACTTGGCTTACTAGGCCAATGTTACCTGTTAAGTTAACCGGGCGATAACCGGCTGGGATTTTTCGCTCAGATAACCCTATTGGCCATAACATCCAAATGACAGACCAGATGTCATGACCAATAAGATTATCTGAGCGAAAAATCCCAGCCGGTTATCGCCCGGTTAGCTTAACAGGTAAAGCATTGGCCTTGTAAGCCAAGTATCTGGGTTCGATTCCCGGCCTGGGCAATTTTTCGCTCAGTTGGAAATATTCAATTCTTATGATAACTTTACCAATGAATTAGATTGTGTTAAAAAAAATAATAGTATATTTAATTGATATTCATGTGAAAAGAAGCTAAGGATGAGTTTTTAAGATATTTAGAGAATATTATATTACAAGAAGATTTAAGTAATAATTTAACTTTTCATTACTTTTTCACTTTATTACATAGGATTCTTTCAGGAAAGTAACTTTTATTTTAAATTTACAGAGTGAAATATGTGTTTAAAATAAAAGAATCGTAAACGGCGCAAAGAGAATTTAGTAAACATTTCTTATTATTATTACTAAATGTCTAAACATGAATAAAGTCATATACTAAATGCATAGACATATATTAACATTACTATCTGTAAATAGTATCAAAAGTATTTTTTAAAATAAAATAATACTCCATTAAAAGACATGTAATACTAATAGTACACCAGACCCGAAAGGGCTAAGCAAGATAAAAACAAAATTCAAATTGATTTAGATAGCTAAAATGTCAGACATTAATATTAAACCAAATTTAGAAAATCAGATTTTTAACCGAAAATTGCATTTTAAAGTTAGGCTTATACCTTAAAGACGGACCCGCTACCTAGAAATTGCTCAAAATATTGATTTTCTTTTGTAATAGTAACTGAAAACTTTAATTGTGAGTGTTTTGACAACTCATTTTTACCTATACGACTATGATACCCCGACATATTGCCAATTTTGTTAATAGATCTAGCGCAATTACCTATACAAATGAAAATTTTAAAATTACTTTCTTTCTGTTCATATTTTTATAACTTGTTCGTTCAATAAATACAGAGACTTTTTTGTTAATTCAAATAGAGGTATTGATTTTTTTTTTTTTACTTAATTTCCATGGTGTATTTAATATTTTGTGCATAACTTTAACATTCAAGTTTATAGTTATTTTTTCAAACTATTTAAATTGAGAGTTTGTTCAATTTCATTCATTTTTTACAGTACACGAGAGAGAAAAAATTACATTAAATGTAAAATCCCATATATTTAAAAATCCATGCACAGTTTTATGTACTAATGAATGTGGAAAAAAAATCGAAGCGAAAATATTCATATTTATAAAAATAGTACTGATTTTTAAAAAGTTATTTTTTTTAATCAAATTTATTAAATTTTAGTAAAATAGACTGTTTTACAAGTTCTTTTTGTAAAATTTTATTTAATTCTTAGTATTAAGTACTGTGCCACCGCACATTATTGAAGTATTATTTAAAATTGACGGGATGATTTCAAAGGTAGTGTGTCATTTTAGAAAACATATTTCACCATTGTGAAAAATAATAGTAGCAAGTCTTGATTACGTCCATTAATAACTACAAGGTGGAACCCATCAAATTTCGACGAAAGTAAATGCTTAAGAAGAAACTGTTTCGTTGATTTATAATAAGCCTACAAAATTGACTATAGTAAAAAACGCATCTTACAATGGTCAGTCTAACTCTCAAACAAATAAGGTGGTATGGTGTAATAACGCCAGGCGGGGTAATAACGCCAAGTGCTAATATTTTGCATAATTATGAAATAATCTGGTAAATGACACCATGTGCTCTGCGCAGAAGGGTTTTGAGTCATGTTAATCGCAAAAAAAAGCTTCAAGTTAATTTGTTTCATTTTTAGGTCTTATTGTTTTTACAAGCAACTAAAATTAACGCTTGATCTAAAATTTGCGAGATACGTTTTGTGATGTGAAGACTATTTTTTTTATCCGGAAATACTTTGTTAATTACATAAATTCGTAGTACATTTCATGGACTATTAAAATGTTGTTGAAGATTTTGGATATCTTCTCTAGATAATTTATAATTTAAAATGTACAGCGCAATAACTATAATGGGGTATTAACGCCAATCCTTGGCAATAATAACCCGGTTGATTCCCTACAGTGGCCGAGCTACATCCTAAATGCTGATTCAAATAAACACAGTTAAATCTGTGCAATGTTTCTAATAATTCTATTTAAGCGGTCCTTTTTAAGCAAAAAGAAGCTCACGGTTTGATATTCTTTTGCCTCACCCCCCCCCCCCCCCCCACACACACACACACACCACACCTTTATTTTTCTTACACTTTCACAAAAAATTGAACTTTTTCAATAGCTTAGAATGCAATTTGTCAATTTCTAAGTTTGTAGAGTTTGTGTTTTTAGAATTGGGCAATCTACATGCAATTATTCCATCTTATTTCATAGTTTTGTTTGCATGGCGTTATTACCCATATAGGTGGGTAATAACGCCAAATAGCATTGGTCAAGAAATCACGCCATTACATTTTATGAATACATATCTGTTAAATTATTTTTTTTTATATAGATATTCAATGAGTTGCTGTATCAAATCATATATTTGTTTGAAAAATATCAACTAAAACTGAGCCGTGAAAATTGGTGGAACCTTAACGTGGCGTTATTACCCCAGGGTACCTTATTATTTTAAGCTAAAATTAAGGGAAAAAAAACCCTACTATTTCTATAAAACTCAGTTGTCCAAATTATTAAAATTAAACTTTTATCGCATAGGTAAAAAAATAATAATAAAGCAAAATATAATAAAGATCAGTTATTAAGATGAAATTATCAATTGAGGATCTTATGTTTGGTATAAATGCGTATAAAAAAAAAATTTTTTTTCGAATTGACGCGATCTTAGAATTTCACATGAAATCTAAACCCGTCATAATTTTTATCTTCTGAAAATTTACATAGCACATTTCAATTTTTATCAATTTTAAGAGAAAATGGCGTATTTTTGTTGCCACAATTACAAAATTCGTACTAAAAACTATAAAAAAATTAATGTGTCAAGAATAAATTGAGATACAGCTTTCAAATAAATTGCATTTGAAAGTACTTGTTTTTTTTCTATACGATGGTGTAAAAATTGAAAATGTGCGACGTTTAGAAGTATAAAGTTTGCAGTAGCGAAAATTGCAAAATCGAATTGCATGTGAGAGCGTTGCCATTCGCAAAATGACGTATGCGTTACGCACAGATACGTTTGGCCTTTATAATATAGATATCGTGATATTAATAATATATATTCCACATTGAAAAAGTAAGAATTTATATTATAAATAAATATTTTGTTTATAAGACGTTGTTGTAATAAAGACATTTAAAATACATTAAAATTTTTTATTTATGTTTCAACTCTTTTTAATCGAGTCATCTTTAGAATGAAAATAGAAAATGATGATAGAATCAAAATAATAGAAAAGAATTGAAATATATAAATAAAAATTTTTAATGTATTTTTAAATGCTTTTATTAATGAAACAACGTCTTATAAGCAAAATATTTATCTATAATATAAATTCTTATTTTTCCGTTGTGGAATATACATTATTAACATCACTATATTTCACCATTATTTTAAAGTCATCTCCTCATGTTTTTTAATCTATTACATTTTAGAAAGTTATTATTTCACATTTGATCAAGGAAGTTCCTTTCATCGACCCATTTTATGATTTATTATTAATATATTAAAAATGTGTGGATGCCAAGGATAATTTGAAAATGCCTGATGAATAGTACAAGCAAGATAACAACACTATGTACGAATAAATCGGAATTGGTACGTCAAACATGGCAAATGAGGTTCGTACTATAACTAGTTTTATAAATATTGAGATCTTGGTGCAAAAACTGTTGCACTCTTATGCAAAAATGCTTGAATACAAAATTTATTACGATTATATATATTAAATTCAACAATACGTACATAAACTGACTACCTTAAAAAGGGGCGTAATAAGCATGGTAACTTAGAAACATCGCCTTTCAAACGAAATCAAGGAATTTATTGCATAAGATAGGATTTAATTGAATGAAGGAAACTTTTATGAATATCTATTTAAGTCTTTATTCGATTTTCATAAAATTTTAAATGGCTCAACAAAATTTTGTTGACTATTATACATATTTTAAATTTGAAAAACGACGGGGCAGACGACCATTTAGGTAGTGTTAATCAGGGTAACTTTGACCTATCAGGGTAACTTTTGTCCAAGAGAGGAAAAAATTAATCCTGCTACATCACTTGCGTTTACAGCAAAGTTTTGGTCTCAAAATATAAATAGCAGCAGTAGTGTGAGTTGGAAATAATTTGTCAAGGTTCCACTATGGCACAATGTGCATCAAAGTTTCGTAAAAGTGGAGTAAATTTACAATGCGCTGCTAAAAATCTTGTCCTAGTTTGGACCAAATTTTGGTGCTCAATAGCCGGCACTGTATGATGGTGAAACCTACTCTAAGATTTTGAAACTTTGAACCAATATTTGGCGGTAAATTATTTATACAGGGTGTTTCGCTACCAGACCGACAAACTTTGAAGGGTGATAGTAGACATGCAGACATACATTATTAAATAGGAAACCATGGGGCGCAAACGTCTTCTGTAGGAGCTAGGGGCCATTAAAGTTTAAGGTCCAAAGCTTCAAACAATGATAGAAAACGGAAAAAAGGGTCGATTCGTTTGCGGTTTTCATTAAAATCATTCTTTATATCACGAATTTTTTCTAAAAAAATTTTAAAGGTTACGTTCAGAAATTGTCGATAGAGGGCGCTTTAGACTTTAGCCTACTACCACCCCTCAAAGTTTGTCGGTCTGGTAGCAAAACACCCTGTATATAACCAAATTTGGACCCATATTTGGATATCCTGTCGAAACATAGTTCCTATAGTTGGAAGGAGGTTGAAATATGTAAGCTCCAAATATTGGTACGAGATTTCACCATATTATGGTGGCAGCTACTGCGCACCAAAATTTGGTACAAACTAGAGCAACATTTTTGACAGTGTGGTTGATTGTACTACTTATTTATATAATTACAATCACACATAAAAAAAGGCAATAACAAGCAATAGTAATAATTTTCAGTGTGGCGAAAGACAAGGAAAAGGCATTACTTTACGCAATTTTCTTTAAAAAATGTGAAACTGAAGTTATTTCTTTAACCTTTACAAAAAGCCTTCTGTCGATTTATGACTCTACAAAGCA
This sequence comes from Maratus speculifer, assembly GCA_964019185.1. Lineage (NCBI taxonomy): Eukaryota > Metazoa > Arthropoda > Arachnida > Araneae > Salticidae > Maratus > Maratus speculifer. The sequence goes on along the minus strand of OZ025303.1, from coordinate 108,766,904 downwards.
TTCCCCGCAGTAAAAATCAGAACCTTATTTAGTATGCATATCACGGGAATTATATATCCTTTATTCAAGCAGCTGTTTTAGTCTCACGGTGCAATTTCTTTAGAATAATAAAATTATATGAATTTATACTTTCTGCACATGATTAAACTACATAATTTTGAAAACAACGTTTAATGCTGAGACTGCGCCAATCGAAAATGATGCACATTTATTTTATATGTAAATATTTTAAAGTGGTGGGTATTATGTATAGATATGTGTGTGTGTCAAAAGCTACAATATTTGAGTAAGAAATAAATCGTACGCAGACATTCGCTGCAGCAAATCGCTACAGAAAATCGCTGCAGTAATTTTATGTGCAGCACATATTTAAGGCAATGTCCATAAAAATAACGGACTTCTTCCTAGGTTAACCCTTTATGCATCGACGGTACTTTAAAGTACCATTGAAGAAAATTTAATGTAGAATTTATTTGCTCAGTCTATTAATTTTTTTTCCACACAAAATACATTGCTTGATCAAATTTTGAAAGGGTAGAGAAACAATCGAATCTAAATATTTTCTAAAAGCGGTGATTTTTATAATCATTTGCATAAATATAGCTTTTTTTAGAAAAAAAAAACTTTGCAAAATTTTTTCCGTTTACAGAGAGTCTTATAATAAGGTGGTCTGGTGTAATAACGCCAAGTGTTAATATTATGCATAATTATGAAATAATCTGGCAAATGACACCCATGTGCTCTGCGCAGAAGGGTTTTGAGTCATATAAATCGCAAAAAAACAGCTTCAAGTTAATTTGTTCCATTTGTAAGTCTTATTGCTTTTACAAGCAACTAAAATTAACGCTTGATCTAAAATTTGTGAGATACGTTTTGTGATGTGAAGACTATTTTTTTCATCCGGAAATACTTTGTTTACTACATAAATTTGTAGTGCATTTCATGTACTTTCAAAATGTTGTAGAAGATTTTTGATATCTTCTCGAGATAATTTGTAGTCCAAAATGTACTGCGCAATAACTATACCGGGGTAATAACGCCAATCCTTGGCATTAATACCCCGGTTGATTCCCAACAGTGGCCGAGCTACATCCTAAATACTGATTCAAAGAAACACAATTAAAGCCGTGCAATGTTTCTAATAATTCTATTTAAACAGTCCTTTTTTAAGCAAAAAGAAGCTCACGGTCTGATATTCTTTTGCCTCCTCCCCCCCCCTCCCACACACACACACACCACACCTTTATTTTTCTTACACTTTCACAAAAAATTGAACATTTTCAATAGCTTAGAATGCAATTTGTCAATTTCTAAGTTTGTAGAGTTTGTATTTTTAGAATTGGGCAATCTACATGCCATTATTCCATCTTATTTCATAGTTTTGTTTACATGGCGTTATTACCCATATAGGTGGGTAATAACGCCAAATAGCATTGGTCAGGAAATCACGCCATTACATGTTATGAATACATATCTGTTAAATTATTTTTTTATATTGATAGTCAATGAGTTGCTGTATCAAATCATATATTTGTTTGAAAAATACAGTCTAAAACTGAGCCGGGAAAATTGGTAGAACCTTAACGTAGCATTATTACCCCAGGATGCCTTACATTTAAATACATTGCTTTTCTAACAATTATGATATTTCACACAAGAGTATCTATTGTTAATTAATCTCATTATTTTTGTAAATATTTAAAAAAAAAAAAAAGTTATTGTACTACCGATATATTTAATCAGTTTTAATGGAACAATGTCTAAATGTTGTACTGTATTTATTTAGAAACTCCAGTATATCTTCAGATATTAGGGAAGATTATAACTGAGGTGAAGCAATTTCTTCATAAATAATTCGGTAGATAAAGGGTTAACGAACTTTGCCTTTAGATAAACGTAAAAATTAAATTTACGGAAGTTGACCGTTTATTTGGAGAAAAAAGACATTATTTCGCAAATTTACTGGCGTAATTCACGGGTAAAATACCATAAATTTACATTTTTTAAATTTAATTTTTTTATTTTATTTAATTTTATTTTTTTACAGTGGAGTTCGGATTAACATACAAGCACAAGGAGATACAGCCTGGAATCCCGGGTTATACAGAACATAGATGAAAGCTATTTATTTAATTGATAACTTTACTAGATTTTTTACATGTAATATATTTTTTAAGAATGAGCACTAACAATGCCAAAATATCATATTTATATGAAAAACAATAATTAGTTTAAGTAAAGTTTTAAGATTTATTAAAAGGGATAGTTTTGCAGTGGCCTTACGCATAGGCGTAGGAGCCGGGGGAGCTGGGGGAGTTCTGGCTCCCCCTGGAATATTTCAGACGCGCTCAGCTCCCCCGAGAGAAATTCTCGCACCACATCTGTTTTGCGATATATTGTTAAAATAAAAGTTTTCTTTTTCTATCACTAATCTCGGACGGAATTGACAGAAATGCATTGTGATCGGAATTAAAACTATGTCATCGCAGGAATTAGTGAAGGAATTATTTTCTGGAGTTTACCTTTTGGCAGAGTTTAATTTGGCGATTCCAGCATCAGTAGCTGCAGCTAAGAGATCTTTCAGCGCTCGTCACCGTCTTCAAACCTCGCTTCAAACACACATCTGAACAACAATGTGTCAACAGAGATTCCATTCGATGCTACCAGTGGCGCAACCAGAATTTGGTTCTAGGGGGGGGGGGGGGGTAAGTTTATGATAAAGGTGATTGCCGGTTATTTGAATCGCTAGTTAATAGAATCAGTAATTATTAGTATATTCACTGTATAATCCTTAAATTCAAATATCAGCTGTGTGGCAGGAAATCATCATTTTTTAGCATGATGCGTCTCAGAAAAGTGATTTAGTTCAAATAACCAATTCTTATTTAACTAATCCATGTAATATGCACTTTCACAATCTTAAGTAGAACTTTCGCCATTTAATTGATTCACTTTATGAAATAAATTTGATTCAATAAAGCGGTGGATTCCGAAATGCGCCAAAACATTTAAATATTAAGTTTGGTTTTTAATTCATATAAGCGGCAATTATAGAGATTTTTCTTAGCTCTGGGAGGGTTTTAACCCCAAAACAACCCCCTTGGCTGGGCCTTTGGATGCTACAGCGTATTAATAAAGAGGAGGCTTTTAAAATTTATTTAGAAGATAACTGTAAAGAATTTGTAAGCAAAAAGCAAAACAACCAACATGGTAAATGGGAGTGGGTGAAGCCTTAAATTTGAATATTTTATTCGGAATCATTCATAAATTAAGTTTTCGTGTATCAAGTATGTCTAATAAAAAATATCTTAATTGGATTAAAGAATCGGTGATCTTTTGTTATTATTTTATTCTGTTTTTTGTAAAAAGTGCAGTAGTATGAAATAATCTTCCGAAATGAATGAAATTATGAACTAAATGATACCAATTTCCACAATGGACTGCATTCCTATGATGTCACAATTGGTAAAATGGCGATTTTTATAGCCTCGAACAGAAAGGAACAATAAGACTTATTTGTTTATGGTTTATTAACTAGAAGCAAATGCTAAACTATTTATGCACTTTTATGTGTAAACGAATTTATTTGTAATCTTTTACATGCTGTAAGTGTAATAAATAGTATTACTGTGACGTCACAGTTTTAAAATCAGTGGGTTATTCAGAAGGTCGTCTGATGGTCTACAGCTCTCCCCCCCTTCCGAAAATTGTTGAAAATTTAAAATTTAAACACGAATTTTTAGCAAAACGCAACAATTGGGATGAAATTCAAAATAAACCAGAAAAAAATTTCCGTTTTCGACAGGTTTTCATTGAAGTGTATCATTTTGACGATATCAGGGAATAACATTTTCAAACAAGTATCCATTATACATAAGCTTGCTTTACACGTCTTTTACTTTGTAAAACGTGATATGTGCTGATTAAAAGTGCATTATTAATTTTTATTAGTTTTAAAGCTATAAAAAGCTAACACTTGCTATTTATCAGTTGAAAATCTGTGATTTTAGGGTGATATCCTTCGAACCTTGGACTCCGATTTCCTTGTATTGATACGGATTAAGATCCCTTAGAAATACTACCACGGAGGGAACTCCCCTCAGGCCTATTTCCCTAAGGTAGATAATCGGCTGTAATAAACAACACCAACACTGTAATTTTAGCTAATACATAGATTGAGACATCTTCTTAATATAAAACAGGCAGCCTTGAACCATTATTTTTATTTTATTTTTTTCAATTTATTTAAATCTTATTATGTTATAAACTTATTATTTAGCTTGTTGTAGCACCGTGATGGTTATATTATTTCCATAGTATTACAAAAAAATGTCAAAAAGATGGTTCTATGGCTGTATAACATTTTGATTAGAAATAAACTTCATTTACATTAAAAATGAATCATAAATCTAATTGAATGATTCTGAATCTCGAATATACAAAATGCTTTCAATCAGTCGCAATTTATCATAAAAATGAATTCAGGAAATACTATTAAATTTTTCAGGTAGTTGATTGGTGTGTCTCGGAAAAGTCATCATTAGGGGATTCCAAATGTATCCCATTTATGAGAAAATGAAAAACGCTATTCAATACTTAAGTATTACAAAAAGTGTTGAGTATGTAATATGCTCCGAAATGAGTCTTGAAATGTGTTGAAGGAGATGTGTGTGTTTGTGTGTGTGTGGGGGGGGGGGGGGGGGTTAGAGTTAGAATGTTTTTAAATAATTTTAAATTTGCTGTTTACTTTGGTTTTATTTGCTATTTATTGAGATGCCTTTTAGTAATTTTCAGTAACCCATTTTAAAAAATATGGTATAACCATGGAATTATATTTGTTAAGACGGTAATCAGCCAAAATCGAAAACTAACCCAGTCGCACTCTATATCATCATAGTAGGTTTGATTGTATAATGCGTTTCTTGTTATGATACGTTATTACCTGCTTTGATAAAAACTCCTTTTAAAGTGGAATTTTTACCGTTTCTTGTTAACTCTTAGAAACATTTACTAAATCTCAGTTCCCTCCGAAATGATAATTCAAGATACGCCACTGGGTAAAATGGACGTTTCATAGTCTGGAACCAAAAGGGGTAATAGCGTCCATATGCCTCGGCTCCCTCTATTTGAACAAAGTTTCTACGCCACTCGCCTTACGTCAACAGTTACTAGCCAAAGAAATCACGTATTTAAAAAACTTTTTTCTAAAATTATTATTCTGATTCTTTTAGTGGTTGAACTGCATAGTTTAAACACATGTCTTAATTATTTTATTTATATTTTATTGTTTTATTTATTAAGGCTGTTCTCAAGTGCTCTGCTCAACAAGCGAAAAACGTTTTGGCACATTTATATATTCATTTTTTAACGAAAACATATGAAATTGGAAAGCCTAGTGTGAAAGTGGTTTGGAATCGATCTGAATTTTTCGTTTTTTAAATAAATGAATGACCTATTGAGTTATAAGCATTTTCGATCACGTGACAAATGTTTTTCACTCTTGTTTGGGAATTTTCCTTCTTTTGCGTCAAAATCTGGTACAAAGCACCTTCTTTGACATTATTTTCTAAAAAATCTATTTAAAAAAAAAAAAAAAAAAAAAAAAAACAGTAAAATGAGTGCGATTAGATAATTTCTGGACAACAACATCTGCTAGTTTCATGCATTTCCGAAAATATATAAATTAAAACTTATGTCATAAATTTGCCCTTTTTTATTTAAGAACATCCTTAACCCCTTAACGCGCAGTGTTGCCGGGTCGGCAACACCTAAAGTTCCCCTGTTTACAGACACAAAAACTCCGTTAATATTTTAAAAACTACTCTAATGGCTACTTTAAATCTTTCTTATGAGTTCTAAATGGCAGCACCACAGAGATCAAACTCTACTGTTTTTAAATAATAGGTAAAATGTGTTATTATAATACGCGCTTCACAGCAATGCTCTTCTCACTGCGCTTATCAATGCTTTACTTATGAGAGGTTACCACTTCAGCAACAGCTGTATAATTAAAATGGTTAGTGCAATCTTTATAAAACAATACCTGTGTACTCTTCTAGGCCTAAATAGATTGCCTAATTTTTTTTTCTTTGAATTCCAACTGTAAAGAGTAGTGCGCCGGAAAGGGTTAATTGATGAATTGTTTTAACTACATTCTGTCATATGAGCTGGCAATTCCTTCATATTATAATGAAATGTTTTTGTTAAAAATATTTTTTCTTAACTTTCTTTTTTTCAGTATTTTAAAGGAAATTGGTTAAAGGAATGTTCTTAAAATGAAATGAGTTAAAGATTTATAAAAAGGAAAGCAATAAGAGTATAAAATGGGAATAATATCTGATGATTTATCATTTGCGCTCGGCTAAAATGAATGTACTAGTTTATTGTATACATTTATTTATTTACGAAATATTAAATTGGTTAAGGAAAAGTAGACGAGACAAATGCTGAAATATTTTTATTCTTGCAATGGAAAATGAAATAGTATTCTTCCGTAATTGGGCCAGCACGAGATAGAGATAGATTTAAAAGAAATGTGCTTGAAAATTATTTCAAAAGCCGCAATAAATAAGTAAACTGAGACGCAGTTTTCGAATAAATAGCATTTGAAAGTATATTATCTCCTTATACGATGATGTAAAAATTGAAAATGTGCGACGTTTAGAAGTTTAAAGACTTCAAATAGAGAAAACTGGAAAACCGAACTTTTAATGTCAAGGGTTGTAATTCGCAAAATGACTTCGTTGTTAAACATGGATACGTTTGTCCTTTATAATAGAGATAGATATTACATGAACTTTATATTCCCTGCATGCATTTGATTCAAATATTTTCATTACACAAAATATTTACAGATGAACCTTAGATGCTTAATCAACGCAATTTTGAAAAAAAAAAGGGTCAAAGCTTAAGTCTATATTTACATAACATTTAATGAAACCGCTTTTCTTCCCTTAATAAATAAATAAGCAACCCCGTTTGCGGTTGCCCGGAGTCTAGTGCGAATATTTAATTCACCACCCAGCTTCAGTCTCCCTTTATTTTGGCATAAAATTTAATTTAGAAAAAAACTCTCGACGATTTTTAGTTTTATAATAAACGGAAGCAATGCGGAAGTAATAACATCACTAATCTTTGCTAATAAAACAGTCCAAGAGCGGACAGCACAAAAATCTAAGGTATCGAGCACTAGAAAAAAAAAAAACTTTATTTTATTGATGTGAAGTGGTGCATAAGCCAAAAATTAATACTACTAGTGGTTGTCTTGTAGGTTTATCATTGTGTTTGTCCTACAAACATTTCATACTATTGATTTTAGGATAAATACAATGATAAACTTTACATGAAACCACTAGTGGTATTAATTTTTGGCTTATGGCTTTTTTTACCACTTGATTTCCGGATGACATGGATCATTAGATACCCCTGTTACTACTCTTCCATAAAATAAAAAAATAAAGATTTTTTTCTTTTTAATTCGATATTTTAGGCATCGTCTGTTTTGTGTTGTCTGTCGGGTACAAGACTAAACGGTTGCCATAGAAAAGAAACCAATTTAATTTTTCGCTGGCTACGCGAATACCAAAAACCACCTTCATAATCACAAAAAAACAAAAATGTGTTCGAAATAAAAGACGAAAAAGAAAAAATCATACATCAAGCATAGATTATGAAGCACATTCTAGCACATTCAGGAAACAAAACTGCACCTTTAAAAAATTAAAATACGTTTGATTTCACACTATGGAAATGTATAACGCATTTCAAAACCGAATTTCAGCTGTTCCCACATACAATCGGAAAAGTATCCAAACATTTTACCAGCTCTGTATATAATGTAGAGATCTATTAACAAAATGTATTCCAAAACTTAGTTCGTTTCCGAGATGCATATATTTCAATTGAAAATCCCCCTTCAGCAATTTCCTCTAATAAGGAGAATGGTATGCGAATAATTTTGTGCAGCCCTGTACATGAGGTATAGAATTTACATATAAATAGTAGTATTAAAAAAAACTAATTAAATTTAAAGGAGCATACCAAATTTTAATACAGACTCTCCAGTAATTATTACCCAAAGACAGTACTGTAAGCGTTTTTTTTTTTTTTTTTTTTTTTTTTTTTTTTTTTTTTGTGTGTGTGTGTGTGTGTGTGTGTGAGTGTGTGTCCCTGTAAATAAATAAAAAATGCTATGAATCCCTGTTTAAACTTGATCGTAGTAAAATTTAGTGATTTATATCAGTTTCAATGCATTTAAAACAGAGTAATTTCATTAAAATAGTCTCCAAATTATTTTTTTTCCATATGTCATAATGTAATCGAATTCTTTTGAGTGTCCCTGTAAATGATGCATTTATTGTACACATTTAATATACAGTACCAAATATGTTTTTGTGATCCTAAATAAGCTTTATCAATTTCATGAAAATGCGACCATATTTACGGGAGTTACAGCATGGACAGAAGGACAGATGGACAGACAAACCGAATGCATAAGCACTTTTCAGCTTTGTTGGAAAGTACTAAAAAAAGAAGGACAGAGAAAACTAATCAGAAATTTTTGACTATTGTAAGTTCACAAAAACGAAGTCAGTCTTCTCTCACATATGAAAAGGAAGACTAAAATACCATAAATTTTTGGCGTTTGGAAAATCCTTTATAACATCATTTCAGTAACCGAAAATGTATTTTTTCTTAATGTTTAAAAAAAAAATGTGTAATTTCAAATTTGTAACATTAAATTTTATTTTTGAATAAATTCCAAAGATTTTTTTCTTAAAGGAATTTATAATATAACACTGTTAATAATTTCCCATATTTACCGACAATTAATTATTACTAAACATTTTATTTACCCATAATTTATCATACAATTTATTATAATATAGCACTGTTAATAATTAACATTTTAGTATAGCATCAATAGATGCATGCCATATTATATTTATTGCCATATTAATTATTACTAAACATTTTCTTTACCCATAATTTATCATACAATTTATTATAATATAGCACTGTTAATAATTTACATTTTAGTATAGCATCAATAGATGCATGCCATATTATATTTATTGTATGCAAAATGTCACTTGTATTTTTCCATTGTATGGTTCCTTTCCACACTTTAGAGTTTGAGTTATAGGCAAAACTAAACCTTTAAAATAATACAAGATAACTCAAGATTATGTAATATAATTAAAAAATGCTGTCTATTTTTAATATTTGGCTCTAAAATTAATAAGAAAACTAAATTATAAAACATAAAAACTTCAAAGATATAAAAACCTACTTAGAAATCGACTAACAAGGAAGAAATACTATAATTAAAATTTCCAAATAAAATAAATCTTGGAAAGTCAAGGCATGGCATTACCATACATAAAATATTGAATACTTACATTTCATTATAGTAACGATATTACATTAGATTTATAATATGCACAATGTCACTTGTTTTTTCTTTCTATGGTTTCTTGTCACATTTTTTAATTTGATTCATAGTCAAATCTAAAAGCTTTTAAAATAACATCAGATGGGTTTGTGTAATGAAATTTAGATAAAGACGATTATTAATACATGGATCTAATATTAATGTCAACATTAAATTATAAAATATAAAAACTATAAACGTATAAAACACCTTACTTGAAATAAATTGAAATACTATAACTACAACTTTGAAAAGTAAAAATCCTGTACAGACAATTTATGGCACCATCTTGCATAAAATACTGAATATTTACATTTTATTACATCAATGAAAGGCGTCACGTACGAGTCAAGCCCAAATATAAAAATCTTTAAAATAACATCAGATAACTTAAGTGTATTTTTTGGAATTTAAAAATAAAGGCGATTATTTTTAATACATTGCTTTAATATTAATGTCAACAGTAAGTTTAAAAAAAAAAAAGTCTTAAAACGAATCAAGAAAGAAAAAAATACTATAACTACACGGCAAAAAATATTCCTGTGACTTTACACCAACAATAAATTGCCACCAAAAGTAGTATAAGGAAATGCAATAAACCACCAGCAATCGACTGATGTAAACAAACACCACTTTTGGTGGCATCTTAATTACCACCATTTTTGGTGTAAAATAAGTAATATATTTAAAATGTATGTTATAATAAATTGTCTCAATTATACGGAAGTTCAGCAGACTCTTTGCGTGAAACTATTTATTTTAAATTACGACTGTATTAAATTTAAAAGTAATTTTTAAATCATTTTTATTTTTCTAAGTACACAAAATAAATGGTAGTGTGAGTTGAATATCAACGAAATTTTTATATGAATTTAACAACAAAATAAAAAAAAATTTAAAGATTACATTTTAAATTGAATACAGCCTTAATTTAAAATAAAAATATAGTTTCGCGCAAAGAAGCTGCTAAACTTTATTTATTTTAATTTTTTTTAAATATGCATTTTAAACATATTACTAGTTGGTAGACAACGAAATTTCCAATATATTTATGCTTCCACAGCAAAATAAAAAATAATTTAGCGATTACTTTTTAAATCTACAAAGAATAGTAATAATATTGTTTACTTTATGTTTTCTTTTTCACTCGCTCTTCGAAAGTTAGGAAGGATGATTAAATACAAAAATAAAATGTCGCCGTGTCGTCTGTAAACATACGATTCGTAACCAAAGCAAAAAAATAATTTCTTATACTTAATTTGGTGTCACATTTCAAAAATTCCTATTATAGAATAAAATATCACCATTCCGATATTATTCTTACACGTTTTACTGAGCTGTTACTAAAAATAGTGCCGATATAAAGTTTATTTGGCATTTCATAAACCCAAATTAAATGTAATATACTCCTTTGTTTTTACAGTGTATATACAACTTTGAAAAACAAAAATTATGGCACCATAATGCAAAAAATACGGACTATTTACATTTTATTGTGCTAACATTAGCATATCACACTCTATTTATAATACGCCGAATGTCTCTTGTTCTTTCATTCTGTAGTTTGATGTTACACTTTTGAATTTGAGTCGTAGGAAACATAATAAATCTTTAAAACAACACCAAATAACCTAGGTTTAAATAACAGAATTTAAAAATAAAAACAATTATTAACATCGAATAATAAGGAAGAAATACTTAACTTCAAGTTCGAAATAAAACAAATTATGTGCAGCAAGTTCATGGCATCATCATACATAAAAGACTGAACACTATAGCAACGATTTCATTTTATATTTATTCATATAATAACGATATCATATTATTATAGGTACAATATCACTTGCTCTTTTCTTCTATAATTCATTTCCACACTATTATCTTATATGTCATAGTCAAACCTAAACCTTTAAAACAACAACAAACAATCTAAATTTATTTAATGAGTTTTGAAATAAATCCAAAATTAATACTTAGCTGTAATATTAATGTGAACACTAAATTCTAAAACATAAAACTTCAAACCTATAAGAACCTACATAAAATTGGCCAACAAAAACCAAATACTATAGCTGCAGCTATCAAATAAAAGAAATTTTCTATAGCAATTCATGACACTATCGTATATAAAATTCTGAATATTTATATTTTCTTATAACAACAACATCATATTATATTTATAATATGATATGATGTTGTCACATGTTCTTTTTTTCTGTAGTCTGATATCACATTTTTGAATTAGAGTCATAGCCTTTAAAATAACACCAGATAATTTAAATTTATGTAATAGAATTTAAAAATATAAACGATTATTAATGTTTTTCCTTAATAATAATGTTAACACTAAATTATAAAACTTAAAAACTACAAACGTATAAAACTTACGTAAAATCGACAACCAACAAGAAGTATTATAACTACAACTTCCAAATAAAATAAATCTTGTTTAGTCATATTCCAGACACTACCATACATAAAACTGTGAATATTTACTTTTTATTATAGCAACAATATCCTCTCTTTTATTTATAATATGCACAATAACGTTTGTTGTTTTCTAGTATGGCTTGATATCACATTTTTGAATCTGATTCATAGCCAAATCTGAAAAAATTTTAATAGAATAAATAGTATGGTAGTAAATAACATAAAATAAAAATATACAATGCTTTAAAAAAAATGCATTGCTAAGTTTATGCAATGAAATTTAAAAAAATAAATAAAATCTATTATTAATACTTTTCCCTAATATTAATGTCAACACTAAATTATAAAACATAAAAAACTATAAGCCTATAAAACTCTACTTAAAATTGACTAACAAAAATAAAATACTATAACTACAACTTCGAAAAACAAAAATCTTGTACAGACAGTTTATGGCGCTATCATGCATAAAATCACTGAATATTTACATTTTGTTACAGCAACGATAGGTGCATTTATCTGTGCAAATACCTCGCATCCTTTTTTTACTTCAAGGATTCCTTCAATGTATAAATAAACTGCATTGAAGTTCAGTTATCCCTTACATGAATTTTATAGCTTTCTAAATGTCTCGCGGTTATAAGAAAATAATGCGCTAGGTATCATAAAACCTCCTATTAATGTTTTTGAAAGTGTATAATATAAAAGGTTAGCTTGTTCCGTTCAGAGACAATGTTTTTAAGTTGGATTTCCTGTTGAAAGTTGTACAGTAAATCTGTTTTTATAGTGGTATAACTAAAAAAGAAACAGGTAAGGCATTCTTAAAGCTACATTTATGTTATTAAATAAAATTTATCCGCACCTTTATAACTGATTTCAAATATAATCTTCGTATCTTCCTTGAATATTGATGAGTGGTAGTGAATTCAATTATATTTGCTTTTAACATCTGCAATTTTTGAAGTTTTGTTCCACTCGTATCTTTTAAATAAAATCTCATTAATTGTGAAACGATTATCTTTTATATAAGATATAAGAAAAATAACAAATATCTTTAATCGTTATTTTAAAAGTATAAACTCATTGTTCTATTAAGAACTTAGAAACTATATAGCCATTAGTCACGGACATTTTTTATTTTAGATGATTTGCCGAATACTTAAAAATATACATATCGGATTTTTCGGAAACTTCAGGTTTATGGAGAATATGTTCCACTTTATATTTATCAAATGTGATTTGATTAGAAGGACAATTAAGGGTAAACAAAATATCAAACAAAAATAAAAATGTTTGGGATCCCTCTTGTAAAATAAAATGCAAGAAATGATCTACCGCTCAGATTACGAATACATGGATGCCATATAATATATGTAGTCATTTGTGTAAGAACAGCAAGCATGTTCACGGAGAAAATGTTTCTAAGTTGGATTTCCTATTGAAAGTTGAACAGTAAAACTGTTTTTATAGTGATTTATCCACAGCTTTATGACTGATTTCAAATATAATCTGCGTATCCTCCTTGAGTATTGATGAAATAGTAGTGATGATGATAGTAGAGAATTCAATATACTTGCCTTTACCATTTGCAATTTTTGAAGTTTGTTCCACTCGTATTTGTTAAATAAAATAGCATTAAATGAGAAACGATTATATATAAGAAATAAGAAAAATAACAAATATCTCTATTCGTTATTTTGAAGGGAGGGTCAGGAGGGATAATTATGGCCACTTTTTACATTTCAAACATTGTTATTTTTTTTTTTCCTTGTTTCTATTTGGAAAAGTGGTGTTTTTAGTATATAGGAAGTAAGTTTGACCCTTTAAGAACATTTGTTAAAAGTTTTAATTCTCATAGCCCTTTTTATTTTAAGTCAAAAGGATAATTATAATTACCCCTTTAAAAAACTCGTAATCACAAAAGTTTGGGGTAATTAAGAGCACTAGTGGGGAAATTATGACCACTATACTTCCTCTTTATACTTACCTACACACATTTATTTGGAATAACGAAGATCATTACAACTCCAAACTCACAAATCCGTTTATTAAAATTTGGTAGACTTTGTTTCAAATTACTATTTGGTATATCAAAAATGCTTGAGACTAGTGATAAAGAATGTCTAAAATGAAATATACATTATTAGATTAATATCTAAGCATGAAAATTTTTTTAACATACATAATTTTCTCCATCATATGGGTTGATCATAATTACTCCCCCTGACCCTGCAAAATTTTCTTTCTATCAAGAGCTTACGTATACTTTTACGATATGATTTGTATGCGTTGTTATATCATTTAGTCTAAAAATAAAAGTGAAAAATAGTCGAAGCATTTCGTCGTTTAAGGGGAGGGGGGGGGGGGTACAGGACCTTTGAGTTTGTCGAAACAATCAAAACCATCACTTTTTTAAAAGTTTCAAAACACAAAAAATATGCAATTAAAATAAGTTATAACTTATCCTATCTTAATTGCACATTATTAAAACAAATAATATACATTTACGAGATTTTTGTCTATCATTCTGCTTAAAGTAGCTTAGCTATTATCCAGAGAAATAAATGTTTTATATACAAAATTAATATATGTATTTTAAACTTAAAGATTTCAAGAATTTCAGAATGATGTCGACTCATTAATACTTGGCTCTAATATTAATGTGAATACTAAATTATAAAGCATAAAAACACCAAACATCTATAAACCTACTTAAAATTGACTAACAAGGAATAAATGCTATAACTTCAGGTTCCAGATAAAACAAATGTTTTGCACCAAGTTCATAGCTTGATAATGCTAATGCTTACTAATGCAAGAATTAAAATCATTAAGATAAAATTAAAATCATGATAAAACTTTCAATTACGCATATAGAAAACATTTTTTTAAAACAAAACAAAATTATAACACACCTACTTCTAAATTAAAATCTAAATACATAGAAAAAAATTTGTTTAAAATTTAATTTTAACAGAAAATTAAAAAAAAACATGTGAAATTTTCTAAAAAGAAAAAAAAAATTTTTTTTAAGTGGGAAAAAAAGTAATAATAAAAATATGGAAATTTTTCTGGTTTTTGGATTGAAGACTATAAAGAAATGCACACACACACAAATATATACATGTATATTTAAAGCTATAGCTTATGTAGTTAGAAAATAACAATGCTCGCAAACTCTAAATTTACTAACTGTGAGAAAACATGCTTTAAAGTTTTAGTATGAACGGGCTTTCAATTGTACTCAACCCTCTATTAATCATTGTAACTCAAGAAATAATGTAAATTTTTAAATGGGTTTTCCTGCATATTGGTGAGAAATGTTTAAAAATTGAGAATAAAATTAAAGACGAATATCTACCAGGCGGGTCCAATGAACTCAACAGGTACGTTCAAAATTACTTAATATAATGATATAATAATATTATAATAAATATATTACATGATTTAATAGTGTCTCATTCACTTTCCTTTTTCATTAACACGAAATATAAAAAACTCCTGCTTACTTTCATTATTAACTTTTACAAACAAAAGGTAACAAATAATCTTGTAATCTAATAATGACCTTCAATCTAATTTAAAAGAACAAAGCTATTTACATTACCATTCTCTCTCAATTTCTTTGTGTCTTATAATAATATCCAGTCAAAACGTTCACAACAATGTGTCTACAAATTGAGTGGAAAATGACGTAATGGTGATGAATAAGTCTCCATACCAGTAGATAATATCAGAATACGCTTCCATTATTTTTTCTTATCGACGCGGGCGATAACAAATGAAAAAGCTGAATGCCTCTTAAAGTAAACAAGTTAATTACTTTAAAAATTACATAACCAACTGACGTTCATTTAACGCAAGTATTATCCGTTATTTGATTTAGGAACCTTCCAGGTAGTTGAATACTTTGTCATTGTGGAATAAAGCATCATAATAAAGACAGGTTACAAATGCAAAGAAAAAGATATTAAAAAAAAATACAATTGCAAGGACATGTTTCTTCAAAAACTAATTGTTGTAGATAATGCATAAGGGTTTTTGATTCACCTTTAAATTTATGTATGACAAGTATTTTTAAAGTGCAATTATGGCATCAGGGTTCGTTTGGTTCATGGAATTTCAAGACAGGAAAATCTTCGGTACCACTATTTTCTTATAGAACATTTTTCTTTAAATAAGTCGAAAATTTCCGCGTGCGATATATATATATATATATATATATATATATATATATATATATATATATATATATATATATATATATATATATATATATATATATATATATATATATATATATATATATTCCGCGTATTATATATATATAAATATATATATATATATATATATATATGGGTGATTCTCAAAATAGGGGACAATTTATGTCTTTCGGCATACAAAAAAAATTGACAGGTTTTCTGTCATGTTTTTATATTTAGATATGTTTGTCTTAATATTATTCATTATTTGCACTCAAGAATTACTCACTTTTTATTTAAAAACACCTTAAAATAACACAATAAAGATTCAAAATGTCATTAGCATGGATGTCCACAGCAGCTGTGCCTTGTATATACTAGTTTTTTCAAGAATTAATATCATGTTTATAAAATAAAACAAATGTTATTCTTTCTTTAAATTAATCAAGGAGAGGATTGATCCAATAAATTTCTTTTTAAAAATAAAATTATAATGTATAAAAAAAGAATTAAAGTTTGTCCTCCATATTCTATTTTCAAAACAAGGTCATACTATAACAGCTGGTTATTAATCAAAATTTCTATTTCACATATGACAATAGTTTGAAAATATAAAGTTTCTCCATGGCAACAAGTAGCCATTTTATCCCAGCCTGAAAATAGAAGCATGTATTGTATTTTAAGAATAGAAGTTGAATATTAGGGGCGTACATCAATTGTATGTCATTAGAATGGATAATAATTTTCATGTTTATTTTATAATTAAAATTTTTATTTTACTTATTTGCATAGGACTTTTGTGTTTTAAAAAGCCCCAAAAGAACTATTGCATTGTGATTATATTATGGCTCATAATCTTATTTAAATTAAAATTTGTCATTAGCATGGACAAATATCAGTGTCATTAGCATGGTTTTTCTGTCCATGCTAAAGACTCCTATGTGCATAAATGTAACCATTGCTTATATTGTATCTTTTATAAAGTTTAATTTTACATATAAATTTAGGTATTACATTTATTATCCCTAAAATATGCATTAAATCTGTCAGAAAATCACCAAGACAGCTTCTTACATTGTTAGTGTCAGAATGTTGCTCATGTAAACAAAGTATGCTCTTTGGTAATGTTTTTATTCTCCTTATACGTATGTATATTTGTAAAAATGGAAACCATTTGCTGAAAAGGAAGGCTAATAAATATAGAAAAAAATATTTAAACAGGAAGAAAATAAAAATTTCTTAATATATTTATTCCATGCAATTTGTTTTGTCATTAGCATGGATCAAAAAATACTAATTATTTTTTTAAAGTTAAGTTTTAAATATTTAGCTCTGCTGACTACATGTAAACTATACCTAATACTATATTAACAACACCTATTTTTTTCAGAAATTTTGCTAATAGTAATTTTTTTAAGATTTCACTTTTGAAATTGTCCCCTATTTTGAGAATCACCCATATATATATATATGTAAGTACTGGTATTTTACCTGGAAACACTGGAAAACTAACGGTAGTCGTACGAATTCTAGGGACCTTGGCATAATTGACAAGGAAAGATGCCAACTTTGATAATCACAGATTTCAATTATTTTCATAAATGTTATAGATAGAGGTCCCTTAGTCTCAGGTTCAATGGATTTTACACAACACTCCTTAGTTCTTCAGAAACAGAAGAGGTCTAGTATTATAATATAATTTAAATTTTAACTTGGTGAAGCCGCCACTGCGTTGTTATAGCTTGACCGGTACCGCATCAGTTTGCTGGACAGTGGACCTGGGGTCGATACCGAGCCGTGCTTTGTTTGGTTTTTCGTTTTTACTTTCTTACAAATATACATTTAATTTAATTATTATGATCACAATTAAAAATTTTAATGTCGTGCTTTAATTATAATATTAACGTAAGTAATTTTTAATTTATCATTTTTTTATTTTTAAACTACTATTAAAAATTTCTCATCATTTAAACAGATTTAAAAAAAAAATTATCTATTATTGACTAGATGATTAAACCATCGTCTTCTACATTTTTTCTTCCATCCAGCATTAATGACCTTATTATCGAATTGTAGAATTTTTCTTCCATCGCAATAGAAACAGATAATATTCAGATGCCAGATTATTTGTTAAAAAACATTATTTTGTAATAAAATTTACAGTACTTTAATGCATTTGTGAGATCACTTTTCTAATTTTCATTGAAGGCCAACAGTTGTGAACTACAGTTTGTTTCGTCCATTTTTACACTTTTGTCTCACTTTTTCTGTAAAGATTTCAAACAGAAACCCCTTACCGGATCCAAAGAAAACAAAAAATGAAATAATGTCTCTTGTGTCGCCATCTAGTTCTAATAAAATAAATCGTTAAAAAAAAATTAAAATTAAGAAGATAAATGAGAAAGAAAAAATAATTCAACGCGAAAACAAATGTTTTACAGATTTAAGAAACCTTTAATTTAAAATTCCTATTACAGCAAAAGTATGTTGTAATTCAATGGCGGATCTAAGGGGGAAGGGGGGGCGATGGGGCGATTGCCCTCCCCTTGAGCCCAGTAAAGGGTCTGAAAAAGATGCCCGCACGGAAAAAGTATTGGACTTAAACTCGAGACCGGCGCGGCCCGGGTCGGGCCGCGCCATTTTTAAGTCACGGAACTGGGTCAGGTCTTTACATTTTCAGAACCGGGACGGATCGAGTCTTACTTTTTCCTGTAGAGCGGGATCGAGCCACAATTTTTTTTTTCCGGGCGGGTCTGGCGTGGATTTCGTTCTTCCTTGAGGTAAACCCTCGGTCTAAGATCGAACCAGACCATAAGGGAGGAGAAGCAATGGCGGATCTAAGGGGGGGGGGGGCGAAAGGGCGATCTCCCCCCCCCCTTGGGCTAATAAAAGTTTCCTAAAAAGACATGCACCCTCGCAGGAAATGAATTGAAGCCTAACTCGAGTCCAAAGCGGGCCGCGCCTTTTTAATTTCGCGAGGCTCGGGCTGGGTCAGGTCTTCTTGCCTTCAGAACCGGGCAGTATCGTGATCATTATTTTTCTGCAGATTTGGGTCGGGCCAAATGGCGGGTCTGAGGGGGCGATCATCTTCACATCTTGGGCAATAAACGTTCCCCAAAAATACATGCATCCTTGCAAGAAATGAGTTAGATCCTAACTAGAATTCAGCGCCCCCCCCCCCCGGGCCGCGCCTTTTTATGTTCGCGAGGCTCGGACTGTGTCTGGTCTTACCGCATTCAGAACTCGGCCGTCATTTATTTGATACTATAATGACCATTATTTTTCTGCTGATTTGGACTAGGTCTGACTTATTTTTCTTCCAGATCGAGTCTGGCCTGTAGTCATTCTTCTTAGATGTCTGCATTAGAGATGACACGGGTTCAGACTTAGCCCGTGTTCGATACGAGATCGTGCTCTGTTTTTATGCTGGTCTACTGATTCTGACTAATTTTTTCTTAAACCTGAAAATTTTATTTATCGATGAATGGAAAAATGTAAAAAAACTTTTTTTCTTCTTGAAAATTAGTACTTATTCTTTTTCAAATCAACTCTTTTTCTTTTGCTATTTTGATAAAAATTAAAAAGAGGCACAATTTTTTTTTTTTTTTTTTTTAGTATTTGAATGCTATTAAAAAAAAACAAAACAACAACAAAAAAAAAACAATTAGTCATATCTACATCTGTAGATTTATGTTTAAGCATTGCCGACGACCGCCGATCTGGCGCCTACAAAAAAAGGCAGGAATAATGAATTTGTGTTTAGTTCGATTTTTGTTTGTGGCAGAGATATTTTGCAATTGGATCTTTTTTTTTTTATTATTATTTAGACATGTAACGCGAAAAGAATATTTTCTTTTGCGGTTACTGAATAATTTAAATTTTTAGTGTATGCAATGTATACAAGTCGTAATCGCTTTTCATATGGAAATAATTGTAGTAATTATCATTTCTTTTGGGATCTCTGCTGATGCCGTGGTGGTAAGTAAATGTATTTACCATATTCTTGCGATCGAGTAGTGTTTCCTCTGTTCCTAAAAAAGTGTTGAACTTTAAAATTTTTAATTTGAGGTTATTTTTTGGGTCATGCTATAACGAAAGCTTGTTATGAAGAATGAAATGGTTATAGGTAAAAATGTGCATTTTTTACAGAAAATTTAAAAATGTTGTTCGATTTGACAGATGATAGACAGTATTTTCTACAGGTTCCATGCATTCATTCATGAAACACACTTCATTAACATGTCCATTGTCCATAATATTTTTTTACTAAAACAGAGACAACATATGAGATTCCTTTTATGCGTAAAGTATATTTTTATTTTACATCAAACTGTTCTTTTGATAATATTAAATTTAATTTTTCGTTTAACAGCCTTTTTTTTAATATAAAAAATAGCTTTAAAATTATAATTACTTTTGAAACATTTTTTATAAGTAATATGCAATTTTTTCTACTGTATAATTTCATTATCGGGTTTTGCTCTTGATGCCGCAAAATGTTTCTGCCTCAGGCGGGACCGGACTGTGGAATAATAGCCCAAATTTCTCTCTAGTCCGCACTGACCAAAATTTCCCTGGTCGTGGTTCGGCTCGGAATGAAAGTTAAATTTCGGTCCGTGTCCAACCCAGCCTAGACGTATGCATGTGCCCGGACCTGTCCGAGTCGGCGAAATGGTTCCGAATTTTCTAACGGACCAGCAAAATTAGAATAATTTTTCCAACAGGCCGGGCCAATAAACAAAATAAACGGGACGAGCCGACAAAAAAAAATTTGAAGGGCCATATGGACCGAGCCTATAAAAAAAAATTGCTGGCTCACTGGTCCTTTGTAAAGATTTAAGCAGGGACGTTAAGATATGAGCTATTTAGAATTATATGGGTTTAATGAAAATAAGTATAAATGTGCGTCATCAGTCGAAAATAGTTTGGCAACATCAATACAGAAATCTAACTTTTACAGGGTAGAGATCAGCATCGGAGAATTATATTGTGTGTAACCCGGGTTTAATATATATATATATATACATATATATATATATATATATATACATATATATATATATATATATATATATATATATATATATATATATATATATATATATATATATATATATATATTTAGTAGGCTCGTACCGGCCCGAGATCAGGCTTGCATTGTTTTTCTACATATAGACGAGCCGGGCTGGAACTAGACTTAATTGTTCTCAAGATGTGTAGGACAGACAATATGCAGTGCTGTGCGAAAGGGGGGGCGAAGGATGCGGTCGGCCGGGGCGTGGAAATTTAGGGGGCGCCAAATTTATGCTACCAGCGTAGTTTTTGGCCTGTTACAAGAAAAAGTTGGGTCGGTGGAGGGGGGGGGGGCGCCACATTTTGCTTTGCCCCGAGCGCAGTTTTTTCTTCGCACGTCAAGTGATTGCGGATTTTTCTACCTTCTCATGCTGTCGCTTCCAGAAATTCAATTCAAAACGATAATTTTCACAGTATTTTCTTAAACTGCTTATCAAAAAATGGATTACGCCATAGTTTCTGAATAAAAACACCTGCTAATCCTGCTAATGTGATCCACAACATAAACATTAGTTAACCCGACCAGCAGGAAAAGAAAAGAAGTCAACCGGACCCAAACCCGACCCACAGCAAAAACTAGAAGTCAATCGGACCCAAACCCGACCCACAGCAAAAACTAGAAGTCAACCGGACTCAGACCCGACCCACAGCAAAAACTAGAAGTCAACCGGACCCAGACCCGACCCACAGCAAAAACTCGAAGTCAACCGGACCCAGACCCAACCCGCAGCAAAAAATTAAAGCAACATGACCCGCAGTGAAAAAATTAGCATTACCCACGCATTAAAGTCGAGTCTCCAAATTTCTAAAATCGCCCCCCTCCCCCCTTGAGGACTCTCCAGATCCGTCCTTGTTGTAATTTAATTATTATGCTAAATTTTAGCATAATTATGCTTCTTACTTAAAAACATTGCAATATTATTTACTTTTTTGACATCACTTAAAAAGGCAATACCTAAAGGTTTCTTTAAAATCACGAATTGAATCAATTAATCAATATAATTACACTGGTAAAGAATATATAAAATGCATTTTAAAAGTGATTTCAAAATAATTAATTGTTGTATGAAGTTTTGTACAACAATATAATTATTTTTAAAAAATGACCCTTTTTTTGTAAATAACTTATTTTAAAAGATTTTTAAAAATGGTAATTGATGCACAATTTTGCTGACAATGATGTTATTAAATTAAAAATACAAGTATATTTATAAAACAACAACAACAACAAAAATCATATGCCGCATGTTCCGGCATCGAACCCCAGTAATCGGTAAAATAAGCAAACGTCGTGTCGATCGGGCTATGACTCTGCAGCACGTTTACTACAAAGTACTTAACTTGTTTAATATAGGAGAACCAATTGCACTGTTTGATAATATAACACATAATAAATTTAGCTCATCAGTGTATACTAGATGTTAAATTTTTTAATTAAAATTCATGTACTACTTACAACTAAAGTAGAATTGATTTCCTACAGTTTCGAACAATAAAACTTGTTCATCATCAGGGAAACATTAGTTCCCTGATGATGAACAAGTTTTATTATCCACGCCGTGGGCGATCGGGGCGATCGCCCCCCCCCCCAAAAAAACCAGTGTTGAATTCAAACTTTTTTCGGAAGGGATTTCTGCGACTCTGTCGGAGACATTCTATTGTTCCGGAAAAAACGCGAAATTCATTAAAATGTCGCTAAAACACGCTAATTTTGTCAAAGTGTCGCGGAAAAAGGGCGAATTTCGACAAAAGATCGCGGAAAAAGCACAAATATTGTCAATGGTCACGCAAAAAAAAGAATTTTTCGACAAAGGACCGCTAAAAAACGCGAATTTTGACACAAGATCGCTGAAAGCGCGAACTTTGTCAAAGTGTCTCGGAAAAAGCTCGAATTTCGTCAAAAGGTCGAGGAAAAAGCACGTATTTTGTCAAATGTTTGCAAAAAAAAACGTTAATTTTGTCAAAGTATAGCGGAAAAAGGGCAAATTTCGTCAAAAGGTCGTGGAAAAAGCGCTTATTTTGTCAAAGGGTAGGAAAAAGGGAAGGCAAAGTATCGCGGAAAAAGTACTAATTTTGACATAGGATCGCTGAAAAAGCACGAACTTCGACATAGGATTGCTGAAAAGGCGCTAATTTTGTCAAAGTATCGCGAAAAAGAGCGAATTTCGTCAAATTACTACGGAAAAAGCGCGAATTTCATCACAGGGTCGCGTAAAAAGCACGAATTTGGACAATGAATCGCGTAAAAAACGCGAACTTCGACATATTATCACTGAAAAGGCGCAATTTTTGCGCAAAAAGTTTGAATTTCGTCAAAATTTCGAGGAAAGAGTGCTATTTTTTCAAAGGATTGCAAAAAACTGCTAATATTGTCAAAGTACCGTGAAAAAGTGCAAATTTCGTCAAAGGGTCGCGGAAAAAGCGCAAATTTTGACAGATGATAGCGTAAAAAACGCGAACTTCTACATAGGATTGCTGAAAAGGTGCGATTTTTGTCAAAGTGTCGTGTAAAAAGCTCGAATTTCGTCAAAAGTTCGCGGAAAGAGGGCTACTTTTTTGCAAAAGGTTGCGAAAAGGGAAGGCAAAGGAACTCTGATAACGTGCGAATTTCGACATAGGATCGCTGGAAAAGCGCGAGTTTTGTTAGAGCGGAAAAAACTTCAATTTCGTCAAAAGTTCGAGGAAAAGGAGCTACTTTTCTCAAAGGGTTGCAAAAAATTGCTAACTTTGTTAAAGTATCGCAGAAAAGAGCCAATTTCGTCAAAGGATCGCGGAAAAACCCCGAATTTTGACAGAGTATCGCGGAAAAAACGCGAAATTCGTTAAAAGATAGCGGAAAAAAACGTATTTCGTTAGAAGATCGTGGAAAAGCATTTCATTTGATCATTCATTTAATAATAACTGTACAAGGAATGATTTCATGAACAGAAATTATGACTATGTTGATTCTATGTTTCTTAGTATCGCCCCCCTCCCCAAAACGATCCTCTGGATCCGCCCCTGTTCCTTACTGAGTTATTATATAATTTATTTAAGCATATGCAAGGTGATCATAAAAAACTTCCTCGATATATGAACCTGTAACAGCTTAACCGTTCAATCAATCGAAAAGAAATTTTAGATGTACGTATATGAAGGTATGCACTCGAGGTCGTAATGATTTCAAACAATAGACCTATCACAGTTATTGTTACAATGAAAAAATTTCGAAATTTTCGAATATTCAACATTTTTTTCATGCACAAATTAATCAGCACATTGAAAAATCATAAATGGCGTTGAAATGATACACGTACGAGGAAAATTGCCGGCGTAAAACACTTGCAAAAAAGACCTTTGTAAAGGATCAACGGCAATAATTTTCAATAATTTTTTTTTTTTTTTTTTTTTTTTTTCGTTTGTGAACTGAGTAATGCCGCAAGATTTGTTTTAAAATGTATATTTGAGTTGTGTTTCCAATATGCATAGTGTAAATAAAAATGTAATAATTTGTTTTAGAATGCTGAATATTACATTACATAAGAACTGATTAGGATTGAGTACCACGTTATTATACCTTCAATTTTAGCCATTCGTGTATCGTTCCAACTCCATTTATGATTTTTCAGTGTGCTGGTTAATTTGCACATGAAAAAAAATGGGTATTGCCTTTCGAAATTTTTTCACTATAACAGTAACTATGAGAGCTGTGTTGTTTTTAATCATCAGGGTCTCGAGCGCATACCTCCAAACAACTAAATCTGAAATTTCCTTTTGATTGGTTGAGTGGTTGGGTCACTAGAGATGACGATTCTGCGATTGTTTGGCTGCATTTTGTTTGTGCTCTTCGTAATATTCTATTTATTATTTAAAAATGGAGCTTTATTAATTTCTCTTGTAATACGTTTGTTTTGTGATTAACTGTTGTTGTATTTCAACAACAGTTGTTTGTATTTGTTTGTTTTGTTGTTTGTATGTCGGTATTTCACCAAATTTTTTCCTGTTCTTTTAAGAATAGAGGTTTCTTCGCGTTTTTTATGTGCTGGTTCTATTATGGGTGATACGGAAATGAACTGTTCTCCATTGACTGTCATATTCTCTGACGAATATAAATCACTGAACGACTGGATTGAGCACTGCTACGATGATTTCTCTTCTTCAAAATGTGGAATATCTATACTGTCTACACTTAAGGACTTTTCTATCATGCTTTCTGGATGTGCTGACATCACGAGGATTACTTTCAATGATCAAATGACAGGTATGTGGGAGCTTTTTACTGCATATGCCGATAGTAGGGAACCTTCTAAATTCGAATGCATTAAGGTTAACTTAAATAATCTCTATGTATACCTTAAAGGTATTGATGCTGCTTCCCCTGCTTTACCTCTCCCCCCTTCTGGCTCTAAACGAAACTTCGAACTTGATGATGGTTTTAAGACACCATCAAAAACGGCTAGAGTTTATAAACCAAATATCTCAAATAACATCCCTATTAGCAATCAGTTTGATAATTTAGCCACTACTCAGGAAGTCACTGTCCGTACTACTAAGACATCCAATCAAACTGCTAAAGAACCAAGGCCAGAGCCTTTCTATGTTAAAACCTCCAACTGGCGACAGGTTTCTGACGCAATCGATAATATAGATCAATGTAAAGTTTTTAAGAAAGTTCAAGATAATTTAATCAAATTCTTTCCTAGTTCAGTAGAAATTTATAGGAAAATTCAGAGCGACCTCTCAGAAAATAAAATCGAATTTTTCGGAATGAAGTTGAAAAATGAACGCCCTAGGAAAGTGTTAATTAAGGGTATCCCCATTGACTTTAATATTGATGATATTAAGGATGAATTGAGCACCCAGGGGTATAATGTGCATCGAGTTGTACAACTGAAGAACTTTCGGACTAAACTTCCTATGCCCATTTTCCTGGTCGATGTTTTCGTGAATGGCCAATTTAAACATATCTTTGAATTGCGAAATCTCATGGGGTTTTTCGTTAAAGTCGAAGCGTATAAATTTAAGGGGGCAAAACAGTGTTACAATTGCCAGCTGTTTAACCACTACAGTGAGTGTTGTTTCCTTAATCCAGTATGCCTTAAGTGTGCCGGAGGCCACAATGTTAAGGACTGTAAAGTTACGGATAGAAGTGGAATAAAATGCGCTAATTGTGGGGATAACCATACTGCCAATTTTGGCGGATGTCCCAAAAATCCCAGAAACTTAAAAAATGGTAGAGTAACTACCATTAGAAACTCTAATCAACCTTTTAAAGCCAAACCTGTTAGTAATAATACTACTTTTTCTACTGCTTTAAGAGGTATCAATTCTAACTTCTTCTAGCTTCTACTAGCTTCTACTACTATTGGGAGTCCTGCTAATTCGCAAAGTTCTACTGTCGTAAATAATTCTAGTGTATCTAATGTAAATAATTCTAGTGTATCACATGTAAATAATCCTAAAGCTTCTAATGCTATTGTCTCAAATGTATCAAATTTTTCTAGTGCTTCATCATCTTCTCATACCTTTAATAGTAGTGTAAAAAATGCAAAAACTTCTTTTAATACTCATAATCTTTTAAATTTTGTTATTTCTAATCCAGATAATTTTGATATCATTATTGAAAAGCTAAATAAATTATGTGCTGTCCTTGAAAAATTTGAAAAACTTTTATCTAATAAGAGTGTTTCTGAACTATTAACTATTTTAAGTCCTGATCGCCTTATAAGCTTGCATAGCTCGGAAAAGCAGTAAATTATGGGGGTCTTTAAAATTATTTTTTGGAATGCTAATGGCCTAAGATCCAAGTTAGATGAGCTCAGAGATTTCATAATTGATAATCCTGTTGATCTTATTCTTGTACAGGAGGTACGGTGTACTTCCTTTAGGGATCTCAATATTCAAAATTTTAAAGGTTACTTTACTGCTCGTACCGATGGTACGGTTATTTCGCCTTATGGCGGGACTGCTATTTTCGTGAGTAAAAGGGTCACGCATGCTCATATTCCTTCATTGCCTCTCAATTTACTTGAGAATACTAACGTTAAAATTTATTTGGACCAGCAAAATTCTTTTCTTGTTTCCTCCATTTATCTCTGGTTTTCGAACCATTCTGATCTCTCCTCTGATCTTAGTAAGTTATTTAGGCTAGATAATAATGTCATTCTTGCAGGTGACTTCAATTCCCATCATCGCAGTTGGTGTCCCAACAGTAATATTGACTCTTTAGGGGAAACCCTCCACAATTACTGTATCAATAATGGTGTTGAAATTGCTGCACCAACCTCCCCCACTCGTTTTGGTCCTTGGGGGAATGGCACGACAATTGATCTGGCACTGCTTAATAACATCCATTATCCTTATACCATTACCCCTATTTCGGCTCTCGCATCGGATCACCTCCCTATCCAAATTAGCATTGATTGTAACCCTATCCTCCCATCTATTCTAACTTCTTTTGTTTATGACTGGCAATCTTTCACCTACAATCAATGAGTCTCCCCTACCGTTCGGCGATTTAAACTCTGTCGAGGACATAGACATGGCTGTCACCAATTTATCCAAATTAATTCAAAATTTCCTGGAGGCGTCTAAATGTCACCAGTCTCAGCAAAATTTTCATACCCTTCCTAATGACATTAAATTTAAAATTAGGCAACGTAATAGACTTCGACGGACGTGGCAAGCCATCAGGGATCCTAGCATTCGTTCTGAATTAAACCGTCTTAATGCTACCATTAAGCGGGATATAAAAAATTTTAAATCTAACAAATGATCGCATTTTATTACTTCCCTGACTCCTACGGATAACTCTCTTTGGAATTATCTCAAAAGAGTCAGAAAACCCTTCACCCCTATCCCCCCTCTCCGTACGGATGCTGGAAATAAATGCCTCGACAATGAGAAAGTGGAGGTGCTCGCCGACCAACATGAACGTCAATTTCAGACTCATGGCGACGTTTTCAATGCTGATACCATTGATATGGTCGAACATGCTGTAAGCAGATTTCTGGCCCGTGTGCCTGTCAGATCAATTGAACCGACCACCTCTGAGGAAGTCATCACAGTGATCAAAAATTTCCCTAATAGGAAAGCTCCAGGTCATGATGTATATCACTAATTCGGCCCTCAAAAACCTCCCCTTACAGTACGCGAATTATTTAGCCACTCTTATTAATGCTATGTTTAAATTTCACTATTTTCCAAATGATTGGAAAAATGCTATTATTGTACCTATTAAGAAACCCGGAGAAGACCCTTCGCTAGCTAAGAGTTACAGACCCGTGAGTTTGCTTCCTGTTCTGAGTAAAGTTACTGAGCATATTTTTCTTACGCGCCTTCAAAATTTTCTCCCCGATATTCCTGAACAGTTTGGCTTTAGGTCCGAACACTCCACAGCACACCAACTTCTTCGGGTAGTTGAATTCATCCATGATGGATTGGACAGCTCAGAGTTCATTGGTTCACTTTTCATCGATGTCGCAAAGGCTTTTGACACTGTTTGGCTTACTGGCCTTATTTATAAACTTATAAAACTCAAATTACTTACTGCTTATATTTTCTTCATTTTGAAGTACCTTCGTGATAGAACATTCTGATAGCGTCCAGAAATTTTACAAAGCCAAAAATGATCTCGCCTCGCTCCTAAAGTAATGGGATGAGTGTGGGAAATAAATTGCTGCTCTACAAAACAGTTTTGCGTCCCATACTTCTCTACTGTGCTCAGATCTGGGGCTCTGCGGCAAAAACTAACTTACAAAAAATACAAGTTGTACAAAATAAAACCCTTAGGGGAATCATACGGGCTCCTTGATACCGAAGAAATACAGCCATTCATCATGATCTAGATACTCCTCCTATCCGTTCGGTTATTAAAAAACAGGCGATCAATTTTTTCGATAAAATTCCGAATATTAATAATCCGGCCTTGCAGAATTTTACTCCTTATGACGAGCGTGCCAGATGCCGCAGATCTAAGGCAACTCTTCATCTACCCGAAAACATCGACCCGAGATAATACCCCTTACTACTTACATTGATACGGTATCACCTTCCTAAGTGCTCATATTTTCTTGTAGTTAATTGTATATATATTTATTTTTTTATTTATTTCTTTTTTCTCTCTATACATTCCTTTAATTATTATTCTATCTTTTAATTTCTTAAATTTAATATCTTCATTGTTTATATTATGTTTCTCTTTTTATTTTTATTGTATGGTGCCTTTAAATGGCTTTTGGTTTTTATTTTACTTCCCCCTTTTTTCCGCGTTTCTGGCGTTATGCTAGCCAGACATCGGCTATGTATGTTCATTTCTCCCACAGACCCATTGTACTACTAGAGGTGCGGAGTTCTACTCCTGGTACTCTGTCAAGACTCTCTTCCAAGTTCCAAGTTCCAAACTGATACCTCAAAATATGCATTAAATGCAAATTAAATATTTCCAACTGAGCGAAAAATCGCCCAGGCCGGGAATCATACCCAGATACTTGGCTTACAACGCCACTGCTTTACCACTTAAGCTAACTGGGCACGATAACCGGTGAGCACTTTTCGATCAGATAACCTTGTAGGTCATAACATCTGGTCTGTCATTCGTATGATAAATTTACAATTATTTTGATTGTGTTAAAAATGCAATTTTTTTACCCATCGTTCTATTGAGTTCCTTTACTTGCTGTCTATTCTGTTGAGCTGTCTAAATGACAACTAGTACGAATAATAGATAATTATTCGTATGATAACTTTACCCATCAGTTTGATTGTGTTAAAAATGCAATTTATGTATTAAATGGTGATGGATATTGGACAAATTACTTTTGCATTTGATATATTCGAAGTTATTTCATAAAGTTATATAATAATCTGATGATTGATGAGACTTTAAAATGTAAATTTTAAAGGTTGCCAGGAAGTGTTTTCAAATGTTTCGCTTTTCTCGCCATATGCAAACTAGGAATTTTATCTATCGCACCAAAGTCCCTATAACAAAGAAGTGCCAAAAATATTATAACATATAGTATACCCATAGTTATAGTAATCAAAAGTAAATCATAGTAGTCAAAAGTATTAATTAATGCTGAGATATCCACAAGTTATACATTTCAGCTGCTATAGTGTATTTTCTGGCTTGCAAGCGCAAATAATTTAAAATATGCTGAAAAATTATTCCATAAATATGTATGCAATATTCCTTAAGAGAATTTTAATTGTATGTTTTAAAAAATCGTTTTTTTTTTTTTTTTTTTTTTTTGTAGAATTTGAATTGGATTGGACAAAACATGATTTAGTTGATTTTTGCACGGGCTCAGATCGAAGTTTTTATTTTTTTACATCAAACCGTACCAAACATACATAGCTGTCTTTCGGGCCAGGCCTGGAAATTCCGGCCGGTCCAAATCTCTTATTATTGATAAGATCTGTCAAACGCTATTCAGTATCTTATTAAATATTCAATATCATTAAATTAAACTTGTAGCAGCGTATTTATGCAGCAGTAGATTTTATAACATTTAATTTACAACTAAACACTTAGCAAGAGATAAGATATAATTTGGACATATGCAAAGTAACTGAAAATGCTCAGAGTGAACTTCATTAATTTGCAAAGGATATTGGAGAAGTTTAGTTTTCTAATGCAAATGAAAATTATATCTTTACAATTTTTTTTTTAATTTGTAAAGAAAAGAAAAACTAGGAAAATAAAATATATTTATGAACGGAAATGTGCAATATGTGCAATAACGTCTATACTATCCTTTATCGAGCAATAGCAACGCGATTAAATTATTTCGCATCACGTAACCTTTTTTTTTTCTTTTACTAACAGCCAAGTTTAATCAATCATAAAATTTAAATTATGCAACACTTTATATTAAAGTAGCATTCTAGTAATATCTTTGAATTGTCCATATGCTCTTTCCTCAGAAAAATATCTAAAAAAATATTTCAATTTACAATTAATCAAAAATAAATCATTTTATATTATTTATTTATTTAATTATTTATAGTTTTTTGACTGGCTATCAAAATGTATGAGCTCTGTTCGTTATTTTTACAAAAACAAAATATGCTTATTTTTTCTTCTTTCCTACTAAACATAAAGAGAAATACACCTAAAAATCAGCAAAAGTAGGCACCTATAACTCCATGACCCAAGTGACCGTTCGATTATGTCACCTGATCATTATATCGCATTACTCTAACCACGCGACTAAAGATTTCTTTTCCGCAGGATAAGTAGCACTATGTTTCCATCACTTTTTCCTTCTTATACTCTTTTCTCAGAAAAATATTTTTTTAAAAAAATTTCAATTTACAATTAAAGATAAATCATTTAATTTTTTTTTTTTTTTTTTTTTTTTTATTGATTGACCATTAAAATCTATAATCTTTGTTCGTTACTTTTACAAATAATTATGCTTATTTTTTCTTCTTTCCTATTAAACATAAAAAGGAACATGTCCGCAAATCAACAAAAGTGGGCATCTATGACCAAGTGACCGTTCGATTACGTAATCTGCTCTTTATATCGCATTACTCTTTCCTCAGAAAAATATTCCAATTTACAATTGTTCAAAGAGAAATCATTTTAATTTTGTGTTTTTTGATTGTCCATGAAAATCTATGAACTAAGTTCCTTATTTTTGCAAATAATTGTACTTATATTTTCTTCTTTTCAACTAAACATAAAGAGAAATGTGCCTACAAATGAAAAAAAGTGGGCACCTATAGCTCTGTGACCCAAGTGACCGTTCGATTATGTCATCTGCTCTTTATATCACATTACTCTAACCACGCGACTAAAGATTTCACTTCCGTAAGATAAGTAGCACTATGTTTCCATCACTTTTTCCTTCTTACATAAACCGGATGGACCCATCAGCTAAGGGGCATTCGAGAATAAAACCCTGATCGAACAATCATGGCACGTCCGAATCTTTCTGAAGGCAGCTGAGGCCCTTTTCACAGCACACCTGGTGTCTCCAAGTCTAAAAATCTGTGACGCTGGCACACCATTAATAGCATATCATCAACTATCGAAATACCCCCTCCCCTTGACCAGCTACTTAAAAGCTTTAATTGTCGGTGATGGGGCCTATTTTGGTAAGCTTATAGGTTATAAAAAGAAAAAGTAAGGGATTATCACTTTTTTTCAATATTCATTTCGTTAGCGACAATGGGTTTAAGATTTTAGAGGCAGCTGGGTTGCGTTATCAATAAACTATAAGAATAGAGAGAAATTAGCAATGTCTGTTTTTAGCAATAACTAATTTATTTTTATATTATGTAATTTTTCGTGCTATCTTTATTTTGTATGATTTTGTGGCGTTTAGCAATACTCAATCCTGGATTCTAGACATAAGAGTTTACTTCATTAATCTATTAACTCTTACATACGTATACATACTGCATTCACATGATGATACATAAAGTTACTCTTTAGCGTCAATATGCAAACAAGATAATATGTAAAGTATAAATTTTTGTAGCAAATTTTCTCCTTGACAGGGTGAATATATACATCATCAGCTAACGGAATATCCCCTCCCCTTGACCAGCTACTTAAAAGATTTAATTGTCGGTGATGGGGCATATTTTGATAAGCTAAGTAAAAAGTGAGGAAAAGATAAGGGAAAAAAAAGTTGGTTTTGTAAAAGATAAGGAAGTATAATCTTTTTTTCAACATGTATTTCATTAGCAACAATGGGTTTACGATTTTAGAGGCAGCTGGGTTGAGTAATCAATATACTATAAGAATAGAGAGAAATTATCAATACCTGTTTTTAACAATAACTAATTTATTTTTATTTTACGTAATTTTTCGTACTATTTTTATTTTGTATAATTTTGTGGCGTTTAGCAGTACTCAATGCTGTATTCTGAACGTAAGAATTTACTTCATTAATCTACTATATACTGCATTCACATGGTGGTACATAAAATTATTCTTCAGCATCAATATACAAACAAGATTAAGTATAAATTTTTGTAATGTATTTATTCCTTGAAAGGGTGAATTGCATATCACCAACACTATCGGAATATCCTCTCACCTTAAAGGGGTCCAGCACACATCCTAAAATAATTTTTATTTATGGAGTTAAAGTTTTGAATTTTTTTTCTTATGGCTAACCATATCACTTGTAAACAAAATTACACGATAAAACTTCTGATATTTTTTAATTTTTAAAATTTATTAAAAAATTAGGTAATTTAAAATCGTTATAACTCAAAATATTATTTGAAGATTTTGTTTATTTATTTATTTATTTTTGCATTTAAATTTTGATTCAGCATTTTCGACATTGTAGTTACTTATTAGATATAAATGAACTCTAAGAACATTTCTTTAAAAAATCGAAATTTAAAAGTGATGAAAATGAGTCAAAAGTGTTCTAAAAACGTTCTAAATACCAATTCGTGTGTATTCTTAGAAAATATCAAAACGATTTCAAAAGTAGTGATTGGAAAATGAAGCTGATAGTCCTTGCTTTAATAAAGGATTTATTTCAATATCAGTGCTACTACTATATGTATGTATCAAAGGCTAAAAAAGTTTAATTTACGATTTTTGAGATATTTACAAGAGCTAGCAACTTAAAATTAAGCACGGTAGTTACTTGCATGGAGATACAAATGATCTTTAAGAACACTTTCTGAAAAAAAATCAAAATTTAAGAGGGATGAAAATTGGCGAAAAACAATCTAAATTGAGATTTCAACGCAATCTCAGGAAGTACCGAACCAATTTCCAAGGTAAAAATTGCGAATTTATGGTATCTGTCTCTGCTACAATATAGGCTACATTTTATGTTGTTATCGCTACCAACTGAGGGTTGCAAAAGTGAAAAATGTTTTAAGTTGCGTTATTTTATGTGCAAGTGAGAGTTCTGCCATTTTGAAATTTGGCACGGTAATTATTTAAAAGATGTAAATGCTTTCCAAGAACAAGCGAAAGAAAAATCCAAAATTAAAAGGATGACGTGAGCAAAAAGCGTTTTAAAAATGTTCTGAATTAGGATTTGTATGCAGTCATATGAAATACCAAACCAATTTTAAAAATAACGGTAGCAAATTGGTAGTAACAAGAACGTTTTCAAACATAAGCTATTTTTTATGTCGGTGCCAATGCCACCAAAGAGTTGCAGGAGCAAAACACATTCCACAGTGTTGAATTCAGACAATTTTGTCCGGATGGGCCTTCTTCTGGTCCGGGGGGGGGGGGGATTATAGAGTTTTGTAGAGTTACGGGAGAAAAAATTGCACTTCTTGACCATTAAAAACACAAAATCTGAAAATTTCCGGTGGGGGAGGGACATTTCATTGCTTCGGGGAAAAATGTCCCACCTCTTGAATTCAACATTGCATTCTAAATTTCAATTTCTGTGATACTAAAGAAGCTAGAATCTAAGGCATGGTAATTTTTTGTAAAATATAAATGTACTCTAAGAACTATCGAAAGATTTTTTTGAAACTTAAAAGTTGTGAAGCGAAGGGAAGGAGCAAAAAGCGGTCTAAAAAATCCCAAAATCTCTGATCCTGCAGGTTATACTTTATGTCGGTGCCCTACTACCTGGTGTTGGTATGAACAACAAATGTTCTATAAAAGCATTTTAAAACTTTCAAAATTATGTTTCTAAGGAATGTTAGGAAATACCAAACCGATTTCGATATTAATGTTGACAAATTAATGATGATAATCCCTGTTTCAACATGAGCATTTTATGTTGGTGTCACTACCCCAAGAAAGAAAGAAAGATTGTTAGACAAGAAGCTTGGAATTTGACAAGATGGTTAATTTTTAGATGTAAATGCGTACTAAGAAAAAGGTTTCTAAAGAATTCAAAACTTCAAATGAATATTCAAATGAGCAAATGAATTGAACATAAAAGTTTCAAAATATTTTCTAAATTATCATTTATTTAGAATTAGATTTGGTTTTTAATTTAAGTATTATTTCTTCCAAATGCAGTGTGATAATGAAGTTTAGTCAAATTTTGGTTTAAATGGTAGTATTAGAATTATTCCTAGAAGTATAATTTCTTCTAATAAAAATTAAACATACAAATACTAACTGGCATATTTAAAATACTACGTAATCAAAGTCGCGAGGTTTGCTAGTAGTTTATAAATAAAATTTAGAAAATATCACTGTTTTAGGTAGCTTTCATTACAAAAAGTAAAAAGCTACCTATTGCAGCCGTCCGGAGGAAAGCACTTCCAGAAAATTTTGGTATATTTTCACCGACCATGACTCCCAGACCCCAAAACCACCCTCCGTTCAAATGTTGACATATATATATATATATATAGTCCAAAAATTTTAAAGTTTTGAGTGAACTTAAGTTCACGAAAAATCCACATGATCAGCGCTATAGCTGCAATAATCACGTAAATTATGTATATAGCACTTTAAGAATAATGTGTAACGGCAGATCCAAAGTCCCGTGCCATAATGAAATTTTCATTATGGCACGGGACTTTGGATCTGCCGTTACACATTATTCTTAAAGTGCTATATATATATATATATATACACTATATTGCCATTGATTATTGGACACTTGCGATTTTAGACATTTTACTAAATATCTAGAAAAATACATGAGGAATCATCTCAAAACACTTAGTGTATAAATATAATGGTATAAGTCATACATCTCCGTGAAGATTTTTTTCCCGAAACACCATAGGGCACCGTCAACAAATTAAAAAGGAATGAATATCGTTTGAATAACCCTGTCAAAACTAATGTAGCAAAAGCGCTCAAACTCTAGATTATGATTGAATGCCTTATTGTAATACACTGTTTTCATTTTTATGCAAATAGCATGCATACTCGCAGAGTAATTAAGGTTTTCATAAAAATGGTCCCAAATTTTTCCAAGTTTTTTCCTTATAATATTCAGAGTTCTTAATATAAAATAATATTTTTTTCAGAAAATATGACAAACAACATTGCACACAGTACCCTGTAATCAGAATTAAAAAATAATGAAAATTGTATACAAAATGAGTTGGTTTACTAAATAATTTTTTACTGCGCATGCGTCAACGACATCAAAATTTCATTTGCATATTATGTTAGTTAAATGTATAGAGCAACTTTTGTGAAAGTCACAAAATCATAACTTGAAAATTCTGAAAATAATCGTCAATTGAATAAGTTGAAAATCCGTTATTCTCAAAATGAAGCAAAAACAAGAGGGGTTGTATCCATATATTCATTGATTAGTGTCAATATAGAATACACAATACGGGATGTTACAACTACTTTTGGATAAAATCCCTCATTTTTTTGCTTCATTTTGGAAACAACGGATTTTGTCCTTTTCTATAGACGATTACTTTCAGAATTTTCAAGCTATAATTTCGAGACTTTTACAAAAGTTGCTCTATACATTTAGCTAACATAATATGCAAATGAAATTTTGATAACTTTGACGCATGCGCAGTAAAAAATTATTTAGTAAACCTACTCATTTTTCATACAATTTTTATTATTTTTTAATTCTGATTACAGGGTACTGTGTGCAATGTTGTTTGCCATATTTTCAAAAAAAAAATATTATTTTATATTAAGAACTCTGAAAATTATAAGGGAAAAACTTAGAAAAATTTGGGGCCATTTTTATAAAAACCTTAATTACTCAGCGAGTATGCATGCTATTTGCATAAAAATGAACACAGTGTATTATAATAAGGCATTCAATCATAATCCAGAGTTTGAGCGCTTTTGCTACATTAGTTTTGACAGGGTTATTCAAAAGATATTCATTCTTTTTTAATTTGTTGACGGTCCCCTATGGAGTTTCGGTAAAACATCTTCACGGAGGTGTATGACGTATACTATTATATTTATACACTAAGAGTTTCGAGATGATTCTTCATGTATTTTTCTAGATATTTAGTAAAATGTCTAAAATCGCAAGTGTCCAATAATCAATGGCAATATAGTGTATATATAACCATATATATATATATATATATCTGATTTTTGTCATGCGATAACTAACGTATTTATGAACCGATTTGAATGAAACTTGGTATGTAAATAGTACATACAAATGTCTCGACCGAGTTCGTTGGCCAGCATCATCCGACATTTTGTTTCAAAATGGCGGCCATTTTAAATTTTTTTAAAAAATTAAAATTTAAAATTCAATGCGAAAAAATTAAAAGTTAAAAAATATTTTTCTTTTACGTGTTAGAACGTAAAACAACGATTCCAGAACACATTTTATTTTGTCTATATCTTAAAAAATGATTGAATTATAGCCCTTTGAATTTTTCTTATGGCTGACATTTTGAAACAATCTGATTTTTGTCACGTCAAAACACGCGTATTTATGAACCGATTTGAATGAAACTTGGTATGTACATAGTACATACAAATATCTCGACCGAGTTTGTTGCCCAGCATCATCCGCCATTTTGTTTCAAAATGGCGGCCATTTTAAATTAAAAAAAATTAATTTAAAATTAAATTCGAAAAAATTAAAAGTTGAAAAATATCTTTCTTTTACGTGTTAGAACTTAAAAGAGTGATTCTAGATCACTTTTTATTTTGTCTATATCTTAAAAAAAGATTGAGTTATAGCACTTGGAATTTTTCTTATGGCTGACATTTTGAAACGATCTGATTTTTGTCAAGTGATAAAACGCGTATTTATGAATCGATTTGGATGTAACTTGGTGTGTACATAGTATATACTGAGGTATGAATCGAGTTCAATACTCAGTTCCATCCGCCATCTTATTTCAAAATGGCGGCCATTTAAAAATTTTTATAAATTTAAAATTTAAAATTAGGTACAAGAAATTAAGATATTGAAAAAGATTTTTCTCTTATGCATTTGAACTTGATACAAAGATTCCAGAGCATTTTTTGTTTCGTCCGTATCTTAAAAAATGGCTGAGTTATCGCATTTTTAATTTCTAGTGTTGCTCATTTCTTGAAATGATCTGATTTTCGTCACGTGATAACACGCGTATTTATAAACTGATTCGGATATAACTCCGTGTGCACATAGTACATAGCAATGCCTTGACCACGTTCACTTTCCAACTTCTTCCGTCCTCTTGTTTCAAAATGGAAGCCATTTAAGTTTGTCAAAAATCTTTTAAATGTATAATGATGTACAAACAAAAAATTAGAAATTGAAAAAAGGTTCTTTTTAAAGTATTTATCTTAATAATGAATTCAGGAGTATCTTGTGCTTTGTCTTTAACTTAAAAATCGCCTGAGCAGTTTGAATTTCTAACGTGGGTGACATTTTTAAAAAAATCAATTTGCCCGCGACAGCACTCGTATATATTAATCGATTTGAATATGGGTGTGCATGTGCACCTGAATTAAGATTTCGACCAAGCTCATAATCAGTCTCCACTAATTTGAGCTTAGTATTTTTGAATAATATAACTTAATTTAAAATAAATTAACAAATGTATATGAAAGCTACCTCTTCCTCCCGGCACTGCCGGAAGGACTATTTCAATATGCATTTCATTAGTGGCAATTTATTTAAGATTTTAAAGGCAGGTAGGTAGAAATATCAATAAACTATAAGAATAAATAAAAATTATAAATGCATGTTTTCCAGTAATTGGTAATTTATATTTCTATTACGTAATTTTTCGTACTAATTGGCATTTTCGATGATTTTACAATGAGTAGTACAATCAATGTAATCATGCGGACTCGTGTAAAAATTTTAGCGCAGCGTACTTTATTAATCTACGACATATAATATTTACATGATGAAGCATAAAATTATTCTTTAAGATCAATATTATTCTCTAACATACACTTTTTCTGTTTTTAAGCACTGTAGAAAGAACTGTAATCTCTAAATAACCCCCAACCACCTTTTACTACACCAGTGACCATTAACTAAATCAAACCAATAAAGAATTTCAAAGCCAGTGAAGCAAAAAAACTTACAGTGTAATTTAATACTTATCGTATATCACATTTCAAAAAGTCACCGGAAATCTGCTAATTAAGTCCAAGACTTCAATATGCATGAAAACGATTCAAAATGTTAGGCATTCTACATCCTCTCAATTAAACCAAACCTAACCCTTTCTTCACCAACCTATTCTAGC
The DNA here is from genome assembly GCA_964019185.1 of Maratus speculifer. Classification (NCBI taxonomy): domain Eukaryota; kingdom Metazoa; phylum Arthropoda; class Arachnida; order Araneae; family Salticidae; genus Maratus; species Maratus speculifer. The sequence continues at coordinate 108,727,676 of OZ025303.1, read as the reverse complement.
TTCTTAATTAGAGTTGAAAGGAAATGAAATCTACTAGTCGAGATAAAAAAAAAAAAGAACTGCCTAAAAGAAATGAAAACAAACAATTCCCAAACCCAGGTTGTCGACCAACACTGACAGATTAATCAGATAAAGCCGAACTCTTGACCAATTGGGCATAAATTATGAAGCAGTAGTCACATTATATGCTAAACACTGTCCATAAAATACGAGATTCAGTCATTAATAAAATTCCACGGAACAAAGGAAAATATAATTTTGCTGACACAATGCTTGTGCGTATAATAAGCTAATTTCCGCGGACAGGAGCTGTTGTTTCTTTCTCTTTTTTTGTATATGTTTGTTACTCTGATGTTCCTTTTTGGTATTACACTTATTAAGGGATAGGGTGGCAATGTAAATTAGGTACAGATGAATAGATGTTGAAGTGAGAAAATATTTTTTCGAGTCAAAAAATGATGGAAGAGTTTTTATTCGCGAATTCGTTCGAAAAAAAGCGTTAAAGAGAAGATGATTTTTTTTAATTGACTTAACATACTTACCATTAATTTATTTGTATTTTGTTTAATATGTCACCAGGACTAGGCAACCTAGAATTAAGTTTTAAAACAAAGTCCAACCACTTAAAACGCTTAAAAGGCGAAGGTCATTTCAGAATCAAACCCTCTGATGGCTTATTGCTAATATTCCAACATATAATAGAATGGTAGCCTGAAGTAATCAGAGAACAACCAGAAAGTAACAATTCTTTCAAAATGCATAATAAAATTTAATAAAATGTTAAGACAAATTCTGATGCATAGAAAATGGCGTATTTTGGGTGGAAGGAAGCAATGATGGGACGTAAATCATATAGTACTCGTCACAGTAACAAAATACTGCAATTATAATACAAGATTTTATCATAAAATTCCGCGGAACAAAAGGCATTCTTTTGAATTTTTCTGTCATAATGCTTGGCGTGTTTAATAAATTACACTCACTTCCAAAAGTTAAGCACGAAGATGTAAAAGGCAAAAATTTAACAAATACTGCTTTGATTGACACAAAATTTGGTCGAAAAGTAGCCTATATATTTATGTATAAAACAAAATCAATAATTGTATATAAAAATGAAAACAACATTAAATTTTTATAAGTTATCAGATAATGACATGCTGGAGACTTAGACATAATTATGTGTAAAGCGAAAATAAACAGCATAAAATGAAAAAAAAAGACATTAATAGGGTATGTAATCCCCCTCATCTATATACAAAGCCTACACCTTGTGTCCATGCTTTCAATTATGTGGTCAACCACCGCAGAACTAAGCAATCGCCATTTTTCTTGTAGAGTAGTTTCCAGCTCAATAAGAGTGGCTGGAGGTGGGAAACGTAAACACACAGCAGCGCCGAGAGCATCCCAAAGATTTTCAATGGGATTAAGGCCGGGCAAATATGCTGGCCATGCCATACGCGCAATCCCTTCACTCTCCAGGTAATCATCGACGATGTAAGCTCCATGGGGACATGCGTTATCGTCCATTAAAACAAAAGTAGGGCCAACTGCTGCAGTGTACAATCTCACAATGGTTTCTAGGACTTTATCTCGATATCGGACAGCCGTCATAGAACCCAGTTTAAAGATGTGAATATCGGTGCGGTATCCTTTTGAAATCCCTGCCCACACCATAATGCTTCCGCCTCGGAATGCATGATGTTCGGTGATTTTTTGGGGCTGATTGCGTGTTCCTTGTTCAAGCCATATCCTTATAGGCTTGTCATCTGGCTACAGAGTAAATCTTGACTCATCAGTAAACATGACACTGCCTCAGTCAGACACAGTCCAATTGACATGTTCCCGGCACCACTTTAATCGTGGTCCTCTTCATTGGACGGATAGAGAAATACAAGCTCGAGGTATCCGAGCGTACAGTCTACTCATATGTAATCTTCGGCGTACAGTAGCTTCAGATATCGCCTTACCAGTGGACGCTGTAACCATAGATGTCACACGTGTGGAGGTTGCTCTGCGATTCCGCTTGGCTACAATAGCAATATATCGATCTTCCGCGGGGGTTGTAACCCTTAGGCGACCAACTACGGGCCTTCGGACAACTGTCTGTGTTGTTTGGAATTGTTTCCATAAACATGAAATTACAGAATGATGAACGCCGAAGAAAAGAGCAACGTCTGTGATCGAACGTCCTGTTTCAATGCGCCCCATAGCACGCCAGCGCTCAGAATCTTCCATTCATATTCTGGAAGTCATAGAAACACTTATGTCTTCAAAACAAATTGTAAGAAAATCTTAAACACCTTCTATCAGCACTTACAATCAACTTCTGTAACCCTTCATAAAGCTTCTTCTTATAAGACTGCCCTTTTTGCATATTTCTTGACATGAAAGCGCAATTAGCCGTTACCTAACATATTTGCATACTTCTATCTACCTCTACAGTGATTCGCATCTTCTTCAATTCTGATTGGCTTCAGGAAGTTAGCATTTTCCGCTCCGTGCTTAACTTTTGGAAGTGAGTGTAATTCCAGCGAGCTGCTGTTTCCTTTTTAGGTCCGTTGGTAATTATGTAAATACGTAGCACCTCATGTCGTCGTTCAATCTGTCCGTCCGTCTGCATATAACAAAGTAAAAACTACCCAATAGAGTCGTTTAAAATTTAAAATATATAATTGTTGATAATTTTGTCGAGTCATTTCAAATTTTAGGAAAATTGTATGTTTAGTTTAATTAAATGAATAATCAAAAGTATTTCCTTACATTACAGCCAATGGGAAAAAGTAGTTTCAAGAGCATTTTAATAGTGTTAAAATCTTTCAAACATAATAAAATTGATATGCATCAATGAAGTATACACTAAAATATACATTATATACAATCTGTGGCGCAAAGAATATTTTTTATTAATTTACAGGGCCATACAAAAGTACTCTAAAGCATAATGGAATAAAAGGAAACATTGTTTGGGACACGATTTAATAATCATTTTAATAAAAATTTTAATTTTACTTAAGAAAGGTGTTATAATAAAAATAAAATGCATTGACATGTTTCGGAACCGTCAAATAAGTTCCATAATCATATTATAAATAAAATAAAATTTCAAAATATTTCTCGGTCAATACAAAGGACACGCGACAATGAGATATAAAAACACCAAAAAACACGCACGCTATTGTAAAAAATGAAATTAAAAGTAATTGTATTTAATAATTGCAATCGTAAATCTATTATAAGAGAGTTCATTGAAATTTATACGGGTAAAAATCTGGTTTGCAATGATACCGTTTCTTTTATTATTCCGAAGTTATGCTTAGAATTAATGAATAAATTCCTCGTGAGAACTTGAATGGGATGAACGATGTTGGAATTTCTTTTAGATCAGGATATATTTTTAATTTAATTTTTTACAATAGCGCGCGTGTTTTATATATATATATATATATATATATATATATATATATATATATATATATATATATCTCATTGTCGTGTGTCATTTGTATTGACCGTGAAATATTTTGAAATTTTATTTTTATTTAGATTTTAGATCATGGTCTATATTTTATTTTAATTTTTTTACAATAGAGCGCGTGTTTTTTGTTATTTATATCTCATTGTCGCGTGCCCTTTGTATTGACCGAGAAATATTTTGAAATTTTATTTTATTTATATTATGATTATGGAACTTATTCGACAGTTCCGAAACATGTCAATATATTTTCTTTTTGTTATAACACCTTTCTTAAGTAAAATTAAAATTTTTATTAAAATGTTTATATAAAAGGTGAATGTTTTAAAATCTGATGATTTAAAAAATCAATTAGATTTAATTAATTTTTTATCACGATTTAATAATGTTAAACTAGTTTAGATTTTATGAAACAGTATACATTTCTGAGATACTTATACAATAGCAGAAGTACTGTATACTGTTACACAAAGATCTGAATAGTTTTTAAATTTCGTTATAGCGCTCATTTGCGACGTTTGACGTGCAATTTCCAACTTGTTATGTTTTTTAACTCCATTGTCATTTATTTTTGTCGTTAAGTTGATTAATGAATTTTCAAGGCATAATGAAATTGATGTAAATTAGATACAAATAAAAATATTTAGAAATAAGAAAATACTTTTTTCTTTTTTCGTCTTCAAAAATATTTCAGCATTAATCCCTGGCAAAACCATCTCCCACAAATAAAAAAACGTATCTCCTGCTCGGCACTATAGAACTCTTTTGCTTTTCCGGCTGTCTCTGTTTCTATTTTTGCCACATCGCATTGCCTTTTCTCCGTTGAAGACCTTTACCTGTATCCTCAATGAACATACTAAAAATTTATATTTCCACATTTTTTTTTCTTAACGTTGGACATGGATATGCAATGAAATTATGGTATTGCCATCGTACTATTTAATGTTAGATTCGATTTTAATGTGTATTTAAGGAAAAATAAATTATTATATTCTAAACTAAACTCTGCCGAGCTACATTCCATAAACAGTTCATAATGCCGAGCTCTGCTTTCTCGACCATGGACACTGAGATATCATATGGAATGTCTCCAGATCCGGTAGTCAGCCTAGAAAAGAAGCTGAGTGCTGAATTTAGTTACCCCGAATGTAGGAAAGTTCCATATATAAGATAGAAATTCAGTGGACGTAAAAATTTACATATTATATCGAAGTCGAATGTGAATGATTTTATTCATAATGTACATAAGGGATGAGTCATAATTACCGAAACAATAGGCTATCTCATAAAAAATTGCCCTTAGGTACATACTTCCAATAGCTAATTTTTTATTAAAAAAAATAAAATCTTAATAAGGTAAGTTGCAAAACCATGGGGGGTCTATTTGAAAAAATACGAAAATTAAATTTTTATACGGTCCTCGTAGGATAAAAATTTCAATTAGTAATACTTCCCTTATCCAGTCCTAAATTAGACATACAAAATGACATATTCATATCTGCCAAATTCGCAAAGTTGTACCTGTTTAAATACTTCATCGCGTGCAATTCAAGAAATAATGTTCCTTTAACAGTTTTAGGAAATGTATAAAAAATTTATCTTTTAATTTTTTTTTTTTTTTTTTTTTTTTTTTTTGTCATTGTTAGCCATAAAATTTGCTAAAAAAACAAAATCACAGCCTAAAATTTTTCATAATTTTTAAAAAATTTTCAAATGATTAGTATTGTTTTAAATAAGATAATTTAAAATCATTATAACTCGAAACATTATTTATCGGATTTCATTTTTTTCCTCTTTTAATTGAAGAGGAAAATCTAATTTTAATTTGATTCCAAGGTTTTCTTTTTTAATAATAATTTTTAAAATATTAAAAATCAGTTAAAAAGTGATGTAACTTATTTTTTTTATCATATTTTCAAAATTAATTTTTTTTTTTTAATTTACCGAAACAAAGCTAATGCAAAATAATCAAAAAAGACTTGTTTTAAGTTTGCACTCTTTTTCATTAACGATTTTTGATTTTTAATAATTTAAAGACAAGAAATAGTAGAAAAAAAACTCAATATGCAGACAAATGCATTTAAAATTTTAACAAAGTTTGGCTCTAAGTGCTTTTTAAATAATTGAAAGTGTAAAGTAATTCTTTTCTTTAGATCAAAATTTTGATTCAGTTTAACTTTTCCCATTTCCACCTGATTTCTGTATTGTTTAAATACCCGTCAATTACTTAAGGCAAAACTTTTTCTAACATGCGGATTAAGAGATTTTTATCAATTTATTCTCACAAAGTCAGGCATTCATCAGGTATTTCAGGTATTCATCCAGGCATTCATCAGGTATTCATCCAGAGGAGGCTATTAAAAAGTTTGTATTCTGGGCCCATGTCGAGCCAGGACACGGGCATTACTTTTTTCTGAAGATTCTCCTGGCCGGGCTTAACGTATTTTTTATACCGGAGGGGACTGCTTCCATCTTTCTAGCTCTAGCAAATTTTCAGTCTCGGTCTTAGCACAACCTATATTAAAATCACTGTCCCTGACTCACTTAATGCGTGCATAAAATGAGTAAAATTTGGCCCAATCAAAATTTGTACGAAAAACACATAAATTTTGAAATCGCCTTTATTTTACAAATAAACGTTAAAATTCATTTTTTAAAAGAATACTACACTCAAAGGCAAAATAATAATAATAATAAAAATAAAATAAAATAAAATAAATAAATAAATATAATGAAACCTAGGAAATTTTTTTTATCTATGATGGAATCTTGTCTTAAACAGAAAATAGGTTGATCCATGCGAAATTATTATAATAATACCCGAGAAAAAATAAACTCCATTTACACATCCTAAGTAAGGAATTTGTCTATAACGTAGTTTTTTTTCTTTTCTGAGGTTCTATTGCATACCATTTTTTCAAAATCTCTAACTCATAGAATATGGATTAAAGATATTAAAGTATAAGTCGAATATTTGCATATAAATAGAGATTGTTGATAAAATAAATATATCACAGTCTAAGTCGCTTTTTTAATGTTAAAAAGTATAAATGTGAAAAACATAAAGCTATAATAAGTATTTTTGGTCAGAATTCCTCCAACAAAACAATTTTTAACCATATCGAATTAAAAAATTATGTAGAAATTCACGGCTGAACTGGGCTATGATTTAAATTTTTTTCAAGCCCCGGCCGGGTTTTGATTATAGCATTTTTCTAGGCCGGGCCGAACTTTTTTCCCTATGAATCGGTTTAGGACCGGACCTAGATATTTTGACCCGTGCAGATTATCTGCATACTTTGAAAGTTGTTTTAGCGTTAAATCTGTATGCTGCTTTTTTATGAATTATTTATTTTTCCAAATGAGAGACATTGTCTTAAATCAACATTTATTAATGGACAATTGGGAGATGGTCCATAAGTTGTTTTCAAAATAAGTCAAAAACTCTTCGTTTAGAGGAATGGTTAAGGGGTGTAAGTCACGAATTTTTGGAGAATTTTGGATTTTAATTTCTCTGTGAGATTTTTAGATATAGATATAGATATATATTACAAATTTAAAATTTTTTCGCCAAAACTAACCTTTATACTATCTTAATTTTCTTATAATAATATTCCGTACTTACTTCAAATTATTAAATTAAAATCTTGTTTCTAAATCTAATCTGTTAATCCTTATGCAGACGATATAAATTCTTAATTTGCCTTAAAAAACATTATTCCAGTATGCGTAAATTTAAAAAGATGGCTCTAAATTAAAAATATTCTTAATTAAAACTTTATTTCTTAATATTCCAAATAAAACTAATTTCTTCTATGTTTTTATCAACCCTTTTTAAGAAAGTCTTATTAAATTTATTCCAAAACCATACCTTTCAAAAAATATCATTATTTTATTTTATCTATTTATTTATTTTTCCTACGTCAACCTTTGATGTGTGCATATTAATAAATTCATTTCTTTTCTTTTTCTCTTAAAATTAATCATTTATAAAAATCGTCTGCGTAAGATATTTAAAATTCTGAGTCAATTATAAATTGGTTAAATAATTTTTTTTTATAATAAATTTATCGTCTGTTTAAAAATAGCCTCGTAGCTGAACAAGAATTCTGTTTACATAAAAGAATGATGGTTTGAGGTTACAGAATGTTCCAGTACTTTCTTTTTTAGTTTAGAAGGTGGAAGTCTCGAGATGAGAGAGAAGATTTCTTGGGTTGCTTCTTCGATGAGGACAGCTCGCTGAAATAATGATGGAATTTTTGCAAAAGGAGCTTTTCCTTCCTCATTATTACGAATTTAATAAATGAATTTACAGCAGCCCATGACTAATTATTGGATCTTCTACATTTATTATTTTATTTTGTTTTTTCCCTCGCTTGCCATGACTGCGTGTTTCTTTTTAACCAGTGGAAATAATTCGAGTTCTCCTTAAATCGTCACAACTAATCGAAAAGCCGACAGGATTATTTATCTGTGCTGCCGTTTTTGGATATTTAAAGAAAATTGCGATGGAACGAAGAAAAGCATGCTATCGCCGAAGTTCGATTGAAGGACATTCTATATGGTATTTTCGGCTTGCTAATGAAATCTGCTGTGGAACGAAATGATGATAGCTTTGTGAACCGCCGATAATCGACTTCTCGTGAATGTTTTTGTGCCTAAATCGCCGTAATTTCTTACTTAATTAAAGTAAAAGAAATGCTCTTTCTAAAGAACTTCACAGCTATGCTTGGAAAGAATTAGTACTTGCTTCGAGTCTGATGTGGATTTCCTGACGCTTGATGTTGATCTGTGCGCACAAATTTTGATTGAGTATTCATGGTCATAGGAAAATTTTTGAAAATTAATTACTTCAAAGTGCTGAGTATGCGAAAGGTATTTGATGAGGAATTTAATGAAGAATGGATTTTATTGAAGATTTTTCGTGAACTGTAAGTTTATTTTATTAAATGTTTTGATTATTATTTCTATTCTATTTATGATTGATGGAAAGTATTTATTATTTATTTATTTATTTATTTATTTATTATTTTATTGATGAGAGTAATTTGAAGTTAATTTATTAATTTACTAATTTATTTATTATTTTATTATTTATTGTATGTTATGGATCTGATATAGTAATTTTGAAAAAATATGTAATTGATAGAAATTATTAACTTTGAAATTTATTGCGAATGATTTTACGATCAGGATTTAATAAAGAAAATGGAAGTGCTTCATTTATTCTAATTAGTAAGAATCAAAAAATTATGGAAGATCCTAAGTTCGTACCGTTTGACCCGAGTTCTGGAATGAACATTTTGTCGTGGTTAACTTATTTTGATACAACATGTGAAAAGGAGAAGAAAAATCTAGAATGGAAATTTAATTCTATTGCGCAATATCTGAAAGGGGAAGCGCAAAAAATTTATATCAATGACTGTTTAAATTGTACGGATTATGAACAAATTAAGAAAATTTTGATAGAAAGATTCATTCAATTAGACATCCCGAGTTTTTCTGATTTTTCAAATCTGAAATTAGATAATTTAGACAATTTAGAAACTTATTTTCGTAAAAAAGTGGAAATTGGTAGGAAATTACATCTTAGTGAAAATATACTATTACAAGGTTTAACTGATGGTTTAAAACCAGAATTCAAAAACAATATTATTATAAATCCTCCTAGTAGTACCACAGAATGGTACCGGGTTGTCAAACAATTCGTGGAAGTTTCCACCCCACTAGTTTCAAACCAAGTCAGGGCTCGAAATGTACCGGAGCAAACCGGAACGATGTTCCGGTTCGTGAAATTATGTAAAATATCGTTCCGGTTCGTGAAATTGTGCTAAATATCGTTCCGGTTCGTGAAATTATGCTAAATATCGTCCAAAAAATGGCTCTTACGCGTCCCATAGAACGTGTAATTTCGTCAAAAAGTTGCGAAAAAAAGTCAAATTTCACTAAAAAAATCGCGAAATAACGACTAATTTTCGGTAAAATTCGTGAAAAAATTATTAATTTCGTCCAAAAATCGCAATAAAACGGCAGATTTTATCAAAAGATTTCTGGAAAAACGGCAAATTTCGTCCGAAAATCGCAATAAAATGGAAAATTCTGTCAAAGTATTTGCGAAAAACGGCTAATTTTGCCAAAAATTCGCGAAAAAAACGCAAAATTTGTCAAAATATCCCGAAAAGACGGCAGATTTCGTCAAAAGATGGCGAAAAAATGCAAATTTCGTCAAAGAGACACACACACAAAAAAAAAAAAAAATTTAATGCCAGAAGTGAATTTTTCTGTTCTAAAAACTAATTTTCCTGCTTCTAAATTGTGTTTTTAATGCTCAAAAAGCGGAATTTTACAGCTTCACAATCAAGGCGTGTGAAGAGAAAATTGCACCCGGGGCATAATTAGAATTTGAGGCCTCTCCATCTCCCAACTTTTTCTTGTGACAGCTCAAAAATGTCGTTTGTGGTATGAATATGGCACCCCCTAAATTTCCGTGCTCGGGGCGACCTCCTCCTTCTCTCCCCCCCTTCCCCCCCCCTGTTCACAATCATTTGATTGTCCAAAACTTTCTAAATGTGAATCCTGAAAGCACCCGTTTATGAAATAAAAAGAACCCTGTATTCAACAAAAGTATTCTTTTTTTTATGTCTTTTTCAATAAATCAGGCTCGCCCTTTAACAATCTTTTAACAAAATCGGCCGTTTTTTCGCAATCTTTTAACAAAAATTGCCGTGTTTTCGCGAACTTTTAACAATAATTGCCTTTTTTGCGATTTCACGAAATTTGTCGTTTTTTAGTGATTTTTTAGAGAATTTGCCAGTTTTTCGCGAGCTTTTTACAACATCTGCTGCTTTTTGCGATCTTTTAACAAAATCGACTGTTTTACGCGATCTTTTAGCAAAATTAATCATTTTTTTCTTTTTGTTCAATTTTTTGACGAAATTTTTGTTTTATTTTTTCTCGATTTTTTGACGAATTTTCTGCTTTTTCACGATTTTTGAACCTCTAGATTCTAGGTTCAACTCTATAAAAGTGCCCTGAAAAATGTAAAAACTGCTCTTTTCAGAACAATAGCGCCTTGCCCATTTTAAAACCTGGGGGAAACTCTGGAACAAGTAGCAAAAATGATTGCAAAACAGATGAAGCTACTCCACCAGCCAAAAAGCAGAAATTGAATCTAGAAGAAAATGTACCAAGTGAAAACGTTGAATTGCCTGACTTTTTGAGAGAAGAAAAACTAAAACGATTGAAAGATAATAATACTTGGTTAATTGTAGACAATGGTGGATTAGGTTGTTTAGTCTGCAGAAAAGTAAAAGATTTAGGAGTACTTAGTGATAGAAATTTAAGACTTTCGAAAGTATGGCAAAATTGTTCTATCACGCCAAGTGGTAAGGCAAGCTCGGTACAATCCAGTTTGAAAAAAAAGATATACGAACACAAAAACATTGATGCACATAAAAAAGCTGCAGAAATTTTGGAAAAATCAGCTAAAAAAGAAACTGATAACCACATTGAAAATATGAACAAACCGCAATTTTCGAATACAGAAAAGCTTTTTATAACTGTGTATAAAATTGTGAAACAACAAAGACCATTTGTCAATCTTCCAGTTGACTTTGATTTGCAGAGATTAAATGGAATATCAATGGGAAATATTTTGCACTATGATAAAACATGTGCAGAAATTGCACTACATATTGCGTGTGAAATATAATTTAATCTTTTACCTTTTTGTTTACATTCAGCACTTCTGTTCCTTTCAATGAACTTACATCTAATCTTAAACTTTAGTTACTAAATAAATATGACAGTCCGCACACATATTTAAACTTTTTTATTTTAATCTTTTGTCATAACAGAGATCGAATTGTTTACATACCGTATGTTGTTACCGGCAAAGTAAAAAAAACAACCTTTTTAAACTTAAATCGCTGAATAAATGGGAGTCTCCACATACAGACTTTTAAAATTTAATTTTTTGATATAATGGAGATGGAAGCAGGCGAAATTTTGGCCTTACTGATGACACGGACCGTTTACATTCCGCATGCTGTTTTCCGGCAAAAGGAAAAAAAAATCGGCGTTTTTTGTATCGCAAACATATTATTTTACATGTATATAGCATATTCTGTTCAATGTAACCTTTAAAAATTGATTTTGTCAAGTTAAAAATAAATTTAGCTATACTTTGAAAAAAAAAAAAAAAAAAAAAAAAAAAAAAAATTATCAAAATTTTTTTTGAAAAATAGCGTTCCGGTTCGTGAAATTTTCCATTGTAATTTTGAAATAGCGTTCCGGTTCGTGAAATTTTCCATTTCGAGCCCTGAACCAAGTAATAAATCAACCATCAGCTAGACAAAATTTTCAATCTTTTCAACCAACTAGGCCCTGGATTCAGCCAGTTAGGCCCAATAATACACCTAGGAATTGGATTCCCCAAAGGCAATCTCAGTTTCAAAGACCTAGAGTTTGTCAAAATAATTATATTCAAAATTCATACCCTTCAAGACCTTGTAGGATATGCACAAATAGGGGTGTCAGTAATGCTTTTCATTGGGAAAGAGAATGTATTTTTAGGAGTGAGTTGCCATCCTCTGATACTCTTCCAAGTAGCTCACAAAATAATTCTCATAATATTTGACTATTAATTGTGTATGGATATACAAATAATTATAAATTACCATTCGTTGTAGATAGTTCTCTGTTTGTCAGGTTTATTTATTTGATTATTTATCTGTGAATCTTACTTACTTACCTATTTATGAGTATTATTATTATCATTATTATGTGTTGGAGATTGAAATATTTTTATTCTTAAGGATTTAATTGAGGAGTATGATGTTCTTAAGATATTTACTGTTACTTATTAAGACTATTATGATATTTCTATGCACGATTAAAGGCAAGTTTGTAATAATAAGGTATAACTATGATATTTACAATTTCTATTTTTATTAGATAAAATTTCTGGTTAAAGTTAGCAGGTAAATATAGTTATAATTTTCACGATAATTTTGATTCAGATTTTTAAAATGGAGGGTAATGGTTTTGTGTGAGGCAGTTAAAATGCATACACCTCCAGTAGACAAAGCCCTCAAAATTGCGAAAGCGCGAACTCATGAATTTCACCTTAAAAGTAAAAGGCTCTATGATCGAAATTTTGTTGAATGCCCATTAAAAATACAAGACTCTGTAATTTATGAAGAATTTAAATACCCTAACACTCGAAAATTAGAACCTACTTTCTCTGGACCATATAAAATTATAAATAAACTTTCTGATGTAACTTATGAAATAGATAAATTTAATTATGAGACAGGACAGAATTCCGTTATTGTGCATGTTTCTAAATTAAGACCCTATTTTTCACCCGAAGATTTTAAACTGTTTCATGAGCAACCCAAAAAACAAACAAAACCTCAGATACAATCACAATCACTAGATCAAACTAAAGTCAAGACAATAGATTAAATTTTAATTCTTAGTCTTTAAATATTTTATCACCATAATTTTCAACATCAGCAGGTATGTTCTTGGAGGCCTACAAGAATATTACTTGTTTTTGGGAGTTTTTGGGGTTAAATTGGGCTCCTTATGCAGGCATAAGGTGAACACTTTGATTGTAAAAGCTTTCAAATTGATGTTGATAAATTAAATTTAAGGGTGTTTAAGTCTAACTATATTTACTCATGTATTTGACCTTAGTATTATTCTATTTATGCAGCAGATATTTATGTTATAACAGTTATAAAATCTAATGATTCTACTCAAACCTATAACATAATATGTGATTTTCAGTGATTGTGAAAACTACAGCTATTAAAAGTTTTTCAAAAAAGCACACTATTTTTATTTCCATTTCTCAATTAAGAATGACACCTTTTATTCCTATTTGTATTCTATTATTGAAGTTTATAAACCATGTGTAGATAAAACATTATTCTACATTTGACATTTGAGAACTTATAACCAAATTTGACAATTTTGTAAAAGAGTATCAGAGAGGAATTATTGTAAGGAAATACTGGTTGAGAGTCCATTTTCTAAATAGTTAGATTTAATTTTATTTGGATTTTGGAATTATTATGATTTTTTTTATTTATACTTTCGGCTAGCAAAAAATACTTTCTTATGCTATTAGAAGATAAGAAAATTATTTAGTTGCTATGTAATTATTTTTATCCTCAACCAGTTTTTTCCCTATTAATAATAAACAAATAGTGATATTTTCTTTTGATTATACTCTTGTTTTACTATTATTATTATTATTATTATTATTTCTATAATGAAGTTTAATATTAATTATACTCTTATTGAAAAATATTAGGATATGGAGTCTTATTATATTATTACTTATTATTGTTGTTATTGTCATTATTTAAATTTTTCTATATTATTTATTATTGATATTGAGAGTGATGCTATTTATTATTGAAAAATTTATATATTACTGAAAGATGTTGGATCCAATATAACATTAAAACCAAAGATTAAACTAGGTTTGAAGATTTTTATTAAAGAGACTGTATTCAGAGAACATTGGAAAAGACTCTTTTATACATACTATTGAAAGACTTGTTTCATTTAAAGGACTTATTTAAAATAAACTATGCATTAAGTCATTGTAATTATTTAAACTTCCATGAGAACGAATTTTTATTGTTTTTATTATATTTTTATCTCTTGCTTATTAATATTCATAACTTATTTACTGTTATTATATGTATTATCTCCTCTGCACTTACAAATGGTAAGTGATGTTGTAACATTATTGTATTTCTTTCAGGGAAATGCTCCTACCTAAATTTAATTCAGAATTATTTTCTCTTAACTATTTTATTTTAATTGCTAATATTTTTTATATATTGCGTTAATTTTCTTCTCTTCCATCTCTTGGCTTCCTGAGTTTGACAGTTTTATTCCAAAATTTAACTTTTCTAAATTATTATATTTCTGTTGTCTGAACTTGTAGTTTTATTTAACTATCAATTTCATACAAAGTCTTGGGGAGGGGGGATAATATTACAAATTAAAAATTTTTTCGCCAAAACTAACCTTTATACTATCTTAATTTTCTTATAATAATATTCCGTACTTACTTCAAATTATTAAATTAAAATCTTGTTTCTAAATCTAATCTGTTAATCCTTATGCAGACGATATAAATTCTTAATTTGCCTTAAAAAACATTATTCCAGTATGCGTAAATTTAAAAAGATGGCTCTAAATTAAAAATATTCTTAATTAAAACTTTATTTCTTAATATTCCAAATAAAACTAATTTCTTCTATGTTTTTATCAACCCTTTTTAAGAAAGTCTTATTAAATTTATTCCAAAACCATACCTTTCAAAAAATATCATTATTTTATTTTATCTATTTATTTATTTTTCCTACGTCAACCTTTGATGTGTGCATATTAATAAATTCATTTCTTTTCTTTTTCTCTTAAAATTAATCATTTATAAAAATCGTCTGCGTAAGATATTTAAAATTCTGAGTCAATTATAAATTGGTTAAATAATATTTTTTTTAATAAATTTATCGTCTGTTTAAAAATAGCCTCGTAGCTGAACAAGAATTCTGTTTACATAAAAGAATGATGGTTTGAGGTTACAGAATGTTCCAGTACTTTCTTTTTTAGTTTAGAAGGTGGAAGTCTCGAGATGAGAGAGAAGATTTCTTGGGTTGCTTCTTCGATGAGGACAGCTCGCTGAAATAATGATGGAATTTTTGCAAAAGGAGCTTTTCCTTCCTCATTATTACGAATTTAATAAATGAATTTACAGCAGCCCATGACTAATTATTGGATCTTCTGCATTTATTATTTTATTTTGTTTTTTCCCTCGCTTGCCATGACTGCGTGTTTCTTTTTAACCAGTGGAAATAATTCGAGTTCTCCTTAAATCGTCACATATATATATATATATATATATATATTGCTCAATTTAGGAATGGTTAAGGAAGTCAGTTATGTGTCACGTTTAAATCAAATCATATTCATTTATATTGAAATCATTAGAAGCTGTTTTAGACCATCACATAATCTTAAAATTTCAAAGTATATCGGCATTTTCTTTTTGTCCAAAACTACGCATTATTATATTCAGCATTTACTTGAAATTTCTCGCTTTGCTATTAGAAACATTTAAAAGAAATTGATTTATACTTTAGATACCTAATAATGAATGTCACCATGATCGGAACATGCACTTCTTCTCTTCATACCTTGTACTACATCTCTAATCCTATTACACAGCTGTGAAACACACCTTTACTTATAAGACAGACTGACATCTCACTACTATATTTTTATTTGATGTGGTGATGGGGACAAAAGTTATGAAAAAAACCAACAATTCATGTATAAATAAAATAAAATAAAATAAAAGCTCATAATTGCTATTCTAGACCACCACATTACTTAATAACGGCATAAACATATACGAAAAAACTCCCTTTTTCCCTCATTAGAACAGTTACGGATCATTACTTTGATATTAAAATTATCAAAGGGGTCTTCGATATAAGCGATGAAGAACAGCGGATGCACAGCGAACGCGGCGTGCATACCAAACGGACGGACACACATGTGTCATCTGCAATAATAAGGCAATAAAAAGTAATTTGTCCTTTACAAGGTAGTTATTATATACAACCCTGAAGATGGGTGAACTCTTTTTTTTTTTATCAAACAATAGTGAATAAAGCGTTTTCAGATGCGAATTGAATTCTGATGTTCGAGTATTAAAGCAGGCCGGTGATCGGGTTGATAAAACAAATAGTTTTTTCCAAGCAATAAAATGTTTATTACATCAGGTATGTTAGTTTAGACCGACTTAAGACAATAAGAACATTACTTTTGTCATGTTTCTTCTAAAAGTACATTGATATTAGAGAATGAGATTTGTGGTAAAGTGTTATCGAATCTCCTCTTTAAGGGTCAGCAGTTAAAAAGATCCTGAATTCCGACATGTGCAATTGAGCTACGTAAATCAACAAAATAAAATCTTATCGCACGCAAAAAACATAGTAGTAAAAGTTGAAGTTAATAACTTAATCTTACTGGCTATCGTTTGAGAATTTCTATTTTTCATCACATTGAGAATATTTCGGGATTTTTAAACTCGCATAATGCTTAAAAAAAAAAAGAATTTTCATAATATTTTTTTTCAAATGATAAAATAATTCATTTTTTAATTGCATGAATTTTTGCTTTGCTGACTAGGCGTAAAACAAAGAGAAAGGGAAAGTCTCTGAGCCGGTATTGAAACCCGGGTCATTGGCATAGCGAATCAATGCTCTATTAGTACACTTTATTTCTAATCGTTTGATACAATTTTTTTTTTTTTTTTTGTACCAATTTTGTAGTTGTGGCAACAAAAATACTCCATTTCTGCTTAAAATTGAAAAAAAAAATAAATAAATAATAGAAATGAAAATGCGTATACTATTTTTAAAATATCGGCTGTTATAAAATCCAGCGAATTTCGGTTTTATTTCGTTTAATATTTTGGATAATTGGGTTTTATAGTATTTAGCTAATTTTAGGTTCATTTTTGGTTATGCATTTTTTACTGTAACTAATTTTGTAGATTTATTAAAAATAAATGAAACAATTCTTTTTTAAAGATTTTCTTTCGTCGAATTTCGACGGGTTCCACCTCGTGTATTATAAAGCAGAAGTTCTGAAACTTCGGCTTGAGTGTTTTCAAAAACTACTCGATGGATTTTTTTGCAGATTGTATCATTCGATAGGAAATATTCTTGCGGAGGTTTGTGATTCAAATATACAGGTATAACTCTGATTTTTGGTAATAAATTTCTTATTTTATTGATATTTTTGACGAAAGGGTTGCAACACTAATTTTTTGACGATAAGTATATTTCAAAAAAGAAATGAAATGGGTTTCTCTAATGGAAAATAATATAAACATCTCGAAAAAAAACCTGTTAATTCATTGATTTAAAATAAATGATCATAAAAAGTAAAAAAAATCAGTTTTATGCAAAATAATATTATAAAAGGAAAATATTTGTCTTAAAAAAAAACAAATAAAAAAAACATAATATTAAAAAAGTAATTTACTGTGAAAGAATGTTTTGAAGGGACACAATATTTGGCTATTTATTTCTTTCGAGACAAATTGAAAGAAAACAACATTGCAAAAACTTCATTAGGTCCTTTTTTATATATATATTTTTTAATATAATTTTCCTACTATGTGTTTTACGGAAGAAACTCGCAGAATTAATTACTAAAATGGCTCTAATTGTTATTTGCATGTTATTTGTTCAATTGAGTGTTTCAATCTACTTTTGTCGCCAAATAATGCGATTCTAAACCACAAAAAGCACAAGACGGAATGATGATCGCAAAAACTATGTTCTTTCTCTGTCTTTTTTTTTTTTTTTATTTTTTTTTTTATTTAATGCATGAGAGCATTTTTAGGAAAAAAATTACATTTAATTTAAATACATATATACATATACATCTTTCCACATACATTAATATTGTAAAATAATTTAACTGCAACTTTTAAAATGTTTTTTGGCACAGATATCATACGCACCACAATGGATCGATTTTTTTCTGACGCCAATGTCATATATATACATCTGGGTATTTAACTGATGCCAAAGTGTCATTATTTTGCTTGATAAGGCAACAAGGATGATGTTCTCTATATATTAATAAATTAATTACTTTTTTCTTTTTTTTAATTACATGAACTATTTTGATCTAGGCACATTTGTCATATATACACTACATATGCGTGACTGCAATAAAATGGCGATTTTACGGCTCACATGGTAACCCGGCTGTTGTTTTTTATTAATAAACTGCTTATTTACTTTTATTTTCTTTTTTTAAAGGATATAAATAGTTTTATTTTATAATTAATAACTAAACTTTTTTTTTGTATTTATTGTTATTTTCTTTTTAAAATAGTAAAAAATAATTGAAAATTACATACGTAACTGGTATTTGAAAGCAAAGTTTTTGCCGAATCTGTATCAGAAAAAAAGCGCCAATGTGGTGCATATATAACAACTATACCTTTTTTTTTTCACAATACTACAGTATTTAAACATGCCGTATAAATAACGATTATTGTTTTTTCCAAACATGGAAGTTTTGGCACAGATAATTTTTTTTCTCGACAGAATAATCAAAAAGGTAAATTGTATAAACAACAGATAAAATTATAAAAATAGAGTTAAATAACTAAATTTCGGTGCTAATGCTCACATCCATGTTGTAAGAAAGAGGCACAAATGTCATACGTGCATCACATTGGCGCGAACAGTTACATTTTTAATTTTTAATTATTTTCTATAACAGGAAATAATAATAATAAATAAAAAAAGTTTAATTAATAAGTAGAGCATAACAATTTGTATCATTTAAAAATGCAAATGAAGGTAAATAAATAGTTTATTAATAAGTTAAAAACAAAGCTGGATTACCATATGAGGCATAAAATGGTCATTTTGTTTCAATCGCGCCAACGTGATGCGTATATGACATCTGTGCCAAAAAATTTAATTTCACACATACAAAAAACATTCACCTTAATTTTCTAAGGAAAACTTTATTTTTTAACTTTATTTATTCTACTAGATTCGAAAGACGGAAAACTGTAATAGATTTGTGAAGAGCAGATGTACACTGCGAAATATAATATAATATTCAGTGAGGATGAATAAAGGTTTCCTCCGGTTTCCACAGACACCCATATCGTCAAGTTGAGAGGTTGAGATTTCAAAAACTCTCAAATGAAAACGAATCACTTGAAAATTGTTTAAACTCAATGGTCAATCTCTGAGATCATAATGCTCGCCATTTTAGAAGTAGGGTGAAAAGACAATATTTAAATTGCTGTTTTCATAATTGCCTGATTTATCTACCAAATTTTACAATAAATGATGAACTGAAAGATTTCTTTCTTAAAAGCCCGAATTTTGTCGAATGCATAAGCTGATACAACAATACAATAGAAAAACACAAGATTTTATTATTATTTTAATATATTTGGCGTCAACGGACCTTGATTCCATTGTTGGTGTTTTTATTTTTGGCTCACTTTTGTTTTTTCTAGCTCGCTTAGTTTTGCACTGATGAAGAATCTCGATAGTAGATTCGAAACAACTGTTTGCTCCTTTTCATGCATTATTTATGCATTTGTAATCGTTAGTTTTCTACCTTTAAATACAACGACGTTTGTATCATTTTCAGAAATGTGACAGAGCATTCGAGGTGAAGTTGCTTGAAAAAACAAAATCAAATTCAGTATTTTGTTTGATTCATGTTTTGTTTTGAAAAAATAGACCAGCGCAGCTGGCTTAGCCTGCTAGTTCTTTAATTAAGATTTAAATTTTCTGAACACAAGGATATGTTTTTTAATTCGCTCTATAGTAGGGTCAAGAAGGATAATTATGACTACTTTTTACATTTTCAACTTTGTTATATTTTTTACTTGTTTCTATTTGTAAAAGTGGTGTTTTTAGCACATAGGAAATAACTTAGACCCTTTAAGAACACTTCATAAAAATTTTAACTCTCATACCCCCCCCCCCTTTTTTTTTAAGTTTAAAAGACGGTTATAATCACTTACATCAAAAACTCACAATCACAAAAGTTTGGGATAATTATGACCACTAGTGGGAAAATTGTGACCATTATATTTCCTCTTTATACTGCCTACACACATTTATTTGGGGTAATTAAGACCATTAGACTCTAAATTGACAAATCTGTTTATTAAACATTTTAGAAGACTTCTTTCAAATTGCTATTTGGATCTCAAAAATTCTATAGACTTGTGATAAAGAATGTCGAAAATGAAAAATACATCATAAGGTTAATATTTAAACGTGAAATAAAATTTTACCACACACAATTTTCTCCATTATAGGGGTGGTCATAATTAACCCTTGGTCATTATTTACTCCACCTGACTCTACTGGTTTTTGTTTATGAAACAGTTCTCCATAAACTACGCACTTACTAAATTTGGAATTAAATATATTTGTTAGATTACTACAGTTGGTGGAAAAATTATGCAAAAAGAAAGACTCTTATATGATATTAACTTTTATTTTATTTAAATCTTGGGTAGATATTTAATTGTCATTTATAAAATTCTTACTCATCATAGCGTCTGCAATTAAATCTTCATCGGTTGCTACTCATTCCAGAATAGTGTAAACGTCAGATTAACAAAGCACGACTGAGATCAATCAGCTTAAAAAGTAGACTTGCTAAATACAATTCTTAGGCACGGTCTGATAAAGCATAGAAAGGCTCAGAGTTTGGCACTCCTTCAAAATGCTCTTGTTGTACTATAAAAAAATGTAAACATTTTTGATGTATGACAGAAATGAATGTATAAATACCTATTTAGATCTATAATGTATAGTTCTGTATTAATCATATCGTATTGTACAAATTATATACTACAATCAGTATAAGGATAAAAATAGATTTAAAATATAGCTTCACAAAAATTGTATACAAATTTGGGGATGACCATAATCAAGGACCCCAATACCGTGGCCCTGTTTGCCCGTGCTTTATCACACCCTGTTTTTAGATTTCTAAATCTAGCTTCAGAATCTACAAGCCTGCCAAATCTTGGTTCACCATATTGGTCTAACATTTTCTCAATGGAATTTCTTCTTACGATTAATAATCAATTAAAATTATAATAGTAAATATAACCTTACAAACTTTCAGTTTTCAAAACAATCTAAATTATTTCCATTGATCCATTTATCTTTATGAGTGGTGTTTTTTAATGATGGGAGAATACATAAAAGGAATTGATGCCATCTACTATTCTTTTTAAAGAATGTCAAAAATGATATGAGGTTAACATTTAAACGTGAAATAAAATTTTACCACACACAATTTTCTCCATTATAGGGATGGTCATAATTAGCCCTTGGTCATTATTTACCCCACTTGACTCTACTGGTTTTTGTTTAAAGAAAAGAAATTCTAACCATAAAATGTTCTTCTAAAGAACTTTATTTTTCTTGCATTTCACTATTAAAATACATGCCTTCGCTGCCACACATACACTAGATCCACCTGACCCATACCCGACAAAAAAAAAAAAAAAAAAAAAAAAAAAAAAAAAAAAAAAAAATAGAAATCTATCCGAACCCAAAATAGCAGAAAATTAAATCATATTTCATACAATTACGAGAAAGTAGTCTACAACTAAATCTTGAATATTGATTTTATAATTTTTTGAGTAAAAATGGACATAGGTACACGCATTATTACACAAATATAAATTGGTTTTCACCTAAAAATTACTACTTAAAATTAGAACTTTATCTGAAAAAATGGGGTACATCCGAACACGAGCCGAAAAAAAAACGAAACTCATGTCGACTTGATTTTAAGTCAATCTGGTTAACCATGAAAAGAAGATAATAAAATAATTAAAAATAAAATAAAATAGAGTGACATTGGATCGAGTTGAGTCTCATCCAGTTACCCGATCTGATGTAAGACTCTAATACACACATAAATAATAACAAAATGAATGAATTGAAAAGAGGTTTTGTATTATTTACTTCACCATTTCTCTTTAAACTCACAAAATCAAAAAAATATATTATAATTATTCTTAATTATTTCAAAAGGTAACACACAGAAAGGATGAAGTTAGAAGTTTCCCTAAATTTTCAACTTTTTAAAAAAGAACCATTAAAATAAATATATTATCACTTGTAGCTTGAATTAAATCTATATTACTTTTAATTACAAACTTAAGAAAGGAAACGCCGACTTTATATTTTAAAGAATCAATAAATATCCCATTATAATGACATTAACATAAAATGTTCTTCACCAAATTTGTAATTTATTTTTCCTTGCATTTCACTGTTAAATTACATATCTCGCATTCCCACATATACATTAGAGTCACCTGACTCGAACCCGACAGAAATAAATTCATCAACCACAAATCTACCCGAATACGAGTGGCAGAAAAATAATTCATATTTTAATGCAATTATTAGAAAGTAGTCTAATATTAACTCTTTAATATCATGTTATCTTTTTTGTGTAAAAGTGAACCGATGCCCACGCATTAATATAAAGATATATAATTCTTTTTCAATTAGAAATTATTCAAAACTTTACTTGTAAAAAAATGGGGTCAATCAGAAGCCGAATCGAAAGAACAACCCAGAGTCGGCTTCGAACCTGAAATATTTAAACTCAACTTAATCTATCGTCACAAAAATTAGCGTTAACCCAACCCCACTCGTGAGTCTGGCAGATTCAAGTTTGTGTAAAATCAGATTACCCGACCCAGTGCAAACTTCTAACACACATACACACATAAACAAAGAAAAAAACAAAAAGAAATTAAGGGAAAATTGTAGCATTCACTTTATACCTTTATTTTTTAAAACCACAAAAGAATAAAAAATCGTTAAAATTATTCTTAACCGTTTCAAAAGATAATACAGAAGATTGATGAAGTCAGAAATTCCACTAACTTTTCGACTCTCAAAGTCTTTAAAAATGTGTCATTAAAATAAGTTTATTATCAATTGTAGATCGAATGAAATCTAAGTTACTTTTAATTGGAAACTTTAAAAAAGAAACCTCAGCCCCACTAATACTTGAAAGAATATACTTTCTTCACTAATTAGTCTTTACATTTTAAAGAATCAATAAATTCCATTATTGTGACAGTAACATAAAATGTTCTTCCCCATAAATTTTGTAATTTATCTTTTCTTGTATTTCATTGTTAAATTACATATCTCTCATTCCCACATATATATTAGAGTCACCTGACTCGAACCCGACAGAAATAATTTCATCATCTTGAAATCTACCCGAACTCGAGTGGCAGAAAATTATATGATATTTTAATGCAATTACGGAAAAGTAACCTACAATTAATTTTATAATATCATTTTTTGTGTGTGTGT
Organism: Maratus speculifer; assembly: GCA_964019185.1. NCBI lineage: Eukaryota > Metazoa > Arthropoda > Arachnida > Araneae > Salticidae > Maratus > Maratus speculifer. The sequence continues at coordinate 108,704,240 of OZ025303.1, read as the reverse complement.
GTGTGTGTGTGTGTGTAAACATGAATCTACGTACACGCATTAATGCACAAATATGTAATTTGTTTTCCGTTAAAATTTTCAGAACATTGTTTGAAAAAAAAAAATGGAGAGAATCCAAATCCTAACCAAAAGATTTAAAATTCACCCCGGAACCGACTTGAATCCGAAATGTTTAAACTCAGATTAACCTGCCATCACAAAAATTAACGTTCACCCAACCCCATCCGCAAGTCGGGTGGATTCAAGTCAGAGTAAAATCCGATTACTCGTCACAAACCTCAAACACGCCACACACTCACATAAAGAAGCAAACAAAGAAAAATAAATTAAGAAAACTTTGTAGCATTCACGTTATCTTTACTCTTTAAACTCACACACACACACACACAAAAAAAAAAAAAAAAAAAAAAAAAATCGTTAAAATTATTCTTAACCGTTTCAAAAGATAACACAGATGATTGATGAAGTTCCACAAAATTTTCGACTCTTTAAAAATGAGTCATTAAAATAAATTTATAATCATTTGTATCTCGGATTAAATCTAGGTTATTTTTAATTAGAAGCTCTTAAAAAGGAAACGTCGGCTCCACTAATACTTGAAAGGATATACCTTCTTCACTAATTAGTCTTTACAGTTTAAAGAATCAATAAATTCCATTATAGTGACAGTATGTATAGCCTGTTATTTGACATCTATCTCGTTAAACAAATAGAATTTAAGAGAAAGCGATAAGCAATTAAATTTAGTAACGAAAGAAAAACGTTCTTGATTCATTTTAAATTCAGCTCCCGTACTAACTTTTCCTCTCTTGCGTTTCAAACAATGCCCTAATCGCGATTATAGTCAACAAACAAAGATGATGATAACCGCTCTTCATTTCGTTTTATCATGGTCAGAAGTGCTGTTACTGCTTTTGATAATGTGACTATGATAGCAATCACTACATTAAAAGGATTTATTTAATTTACTCAGGAGCTCATAGAGAATACACATTTTTATAGAAATCATTTAATCATTATTTACAAGGATTTATAAAACTAACACTTTAGAAATACTAGGATATATACATGTGACGATTTAAGGAGAACTCGAATTATTTCCACTGGTTAAAAAGAAACACACAGTCATGGCAAGCGAGGGAAAAAACAAAATAAATAAATAAATGTAGAAGATCCAATAATTAGTCATGGGCTGCTGTAAATTCATTTATTAAATTCGTAATAATGAGGAAGGAAAAGCTCCTTTTGCAAAAATTCGATCATTATTTCAGCGAGCTGTCCTCATCGAAGAAGCAACCCAAGAAATCTTCTTTTTCATCTCGAGACTTCCACCTTTTTAAACTAAAAAGAAAGTTCTGGAACATTCTGTAACCTCAAACCATCATTCTTTTATGTAAACAGAATTCTTGTCCAGCTACGAGATTATTTTCCACAAACGATAAATTTATTTAAAAAAAAATATTATTTAACCAATTTATAATTGACTCAGAATTTTAAATATCTTAGGCAGACGATTTTTATAAATGATTAATTTTAAGAGAAAAAGAAAAGAAATGAATTTATTAATATGCACACATCAAAGGTTGACGTAGGAAAAATAAATAAATAGATAAAATAAAATAATGATATTTTTTGAAAGGTATGGTTTTGGAATAAATTTAATAAGACTTTCTTTAAAAGGGTTGATAAAAACATAGAAGAAATCAGTTTTATTTGTAATATTAAGAAATAAAGTTTTAATTAAGAATATTTTTAATTTAGAGCCATCTTTTTAAATTTACGCATACTGGAATAATGGTTTTTAAGGCAAATTAAGAATTTATATCGTCTGCATAAGGATTAATAGATTAGATTTAGAAACAAGATTTTAATTTAATAATTTGAAGTAAGTACGGAACATTATTATATGAAAATTAAGATAGTATAAAGATTAGTTTTGGCGAAAATTTTTTAAATTTGTAATATACATATACTAGGATTTATTAATATTTAACTAAATAAAACACTGCCAATTACACTAAATTTGAAGAACTTACCTCTGAAACAGTGCTCTAATCGAAATTATAGTCAGCAAACAAAGATGATTGATAACCGCTTTTCATTACATTTTATCATTATCAGAAGTGCTGTTACAGTTTTTCATAATGTGACAGATGTGATGGAAATTTCAATATTAAAAGAATTTATTTAATTTATTAAGCAACTCATAGAGAATGCATAATTTTATAGCATCTTTTTATAATCGGATACACAAATATTTTGGATTATTTTGTAATATTTTACAAAAGATTTAAAAAAAAAGATTTTAGAAATATTTAACTGATTTACATTCGTTATTTCTAAACGTTTACAAAACTAGGAATTTCAGAAATATTTTGCTGGTTTTTATTCATTATTTACAAAGATTTACAAGGATTTATAAAACTAAGAACTTTAGAAAGATTATACTAGAATTTATTAATTATTAATATTTAACTGAATGAAATACTGGCAATTACGCCTAAATTTCAAGAATCTACCACTGAAACAATGCTATAACTGCAGTTATAGTCAGCAAAGAAAGATGATGATAACCACTTTTCATTTTGTTTTATCATGGTCAGAAGTGCTGTTACTGCTTTTGATAATGTGTCTATGATGGAAATCACCATATTAAAAAGATTTGTTTAACTTATGAAGCAACTCATATAGAATGCATATTTTTTTAGCATTATTTTATTCATTATTAACAAGGATTTCCAAGGATTTATAAAACTAAGAACTTTAGAAATATTATACTAGGATTTATTAATATTTAACTAAATAAAATACTGTCAATTACGCCTAAATTTCAAGAACCTATCTCTGAAACAATGCTCTAATTGCGATTATAGTCAGCTAACAAAGATGCTGATAACCGCTTTTAATTTCGTTTTATCATGGTCAGAAGTGCTGTTACTGCTTTTGATAATGTGACTATGATGGAAATCTCTATATTAAAAGGATTTATTTAATTTATCAATCAACTCATACACAATGCATATTTTTTAGCATTCATTTATTTATTATTAAGGCCCCTGTCCTCGCTCGAGGAAACGCTCGCGAGCTAATGCTATTCCTATGGGGAAGCATTTTTCTAATAACTCTTTCGCATTTTGTCATTTTTGATTTTTTTTTTTTTTTTTTGCATTGGATAGCTGAGGTGCATGCCGACAGCACACCTTTTTTACTTTTTCGATTTTGGTTGCAGATATTTTTTAAAAAGCACTTTCAGTTTCGAAACCGGTTTTGAAAGTGAAACTAACTTTGTAAAAAATATCTGCAACCAAAATCGAAAAAAGTAAAAAAGGTGCGCTGTCGGCATGCACCTCAGCTATCCAATGCAAAAAAAAAAATTTCAAAAATGTCAAAATGCGAAAGAGTTATTAGAAAAATGCTTCCCCATAGGAATAGCATTAGCTCGCTAGCGTTTCCTCGAGCGAGAACAGGGGCCTTAACAAGGATTTATAAAACTAAGAACTTTAGAAATATTATATTAGGATTTATTAATTATTAATTTAATGAAATACTGTCAATTACACCTAAATTTGAAGAACCTACCTCTAAAACAATGTTCTAATCAAAATTATAGTCTGCAAACAAAGATAATGATAACCACTTTTCATTTCGTTTTATCATAGTCTGAAGTGCTGTTTCTGCTTTTGGTAATGTGACTATGATAGAAATCACTATATTAAATTTATTTATTTAATTTATCAAGTAACTTATAGAGAATACATAATTTTTTAGCATCTTTTTATAATTGAATATACAGATATTTTGTAATATTTTACAAAGAATTACAAAAATAATTTTTAGAAATATTTTACTGGCTTTAAGTCATTATTTACAAGGATTTATAAAACTAAGACTATAGAAATATTTTACTGGAATTTATTAATAATTAATATTTAAATAAAAGAAATACTGCCAATTACGTCTGGATTTGAAGAACCAAACATGAGTACCCAGTTCGAAATTGTAAAAAAAAAAAAAAAAAAAAAAAAAAAAAAAAAAAAATGCTCTAATAGAAATATTTAGTAACTGATAAAAAAATGATGTGATTGATTGATGTAATTTTTTTTTACAGTGTATTACTTATTCATTCTGCAGTAGTTTAGATGAAAATTTTAAAGAAAACAGTTTACAAGCGCTTGCCAAGGATTGTGTTACTCTTAGAAATTCGCTAAATGTAAGCCAATGGAAATTGAAGATTAAATTTAGTAATGACATGCGTGGAGGTACACTTCGTTTGGCGGTTTCGATTCTCCACGCATGGATGCCGAAGTCAGAATAATACAGTCTCATACATGTGTTTCCTTTTCTTAATTAACCATACTGTACTTGTGAAAAGTCAAAATTTCTTGCAAAGTTATGGCAAGTAATGGTGCTGACGGAGCATTCTTAGGATGGCAGTAATTATTTTGTAATGCCAGCATCATATATGTGGCGCTTAGGGACAATCGCACATTTTTGTGAAAAATGCGTTTGAAGTGTCAAAACATTATACAGTGGCGGTCATATGTTTCCGACCAGCAAAAATTTTTCAGTTAATTTGTAAATATACGCATATGAAGAGGAATCTCAAAGCTATACTTATACATTTATTGGCATATTAGTCAGGAACTTACTTATAGAAGAACGTGTCAATATCAATAAATTTAATTGACAAAATTAAGTATAAAAGAAAACGCATGTTCTCAAAAGTTTCCGGCCACTTATCATTCTTTAGATTTTTACTATCCGTAAAGTGTTTTTTGGCTGTGTTTATGAATGAATCAACGTGTATAGCATAGTTTAAAGTCAAATTTGAAAAGTTCAACAGTTATTATTCATAAATGAGCGATTAGTTTGTCGTTAAAAGGCCAATCTTCTCGAGATATTGCGGCTAAGTTATCGATCGGTAAAATCGACTGTAAACGATATTTAAAAATTATATAAAGATGGCCATTGCTTTCAGGACTTTCAGTAATCCGGGAGACCCCGGAAAATTACTATTCCTGTGGACAGAATAATCAGGAGAAAAACCATTGATAATCCGCTTGAAAATTCCGTTGCAATATACTGCGATTTACGGAATGAAAATATTGCTGGAATAAGTTTGTCTACCGTGTTATGATGCTGACGTGATACAGAACTTTATGGAAGAGTCGGTGTTAAAAAATTTTCAGAGGTAAAAAAAAATACCGACGTACCCTACTTGCATTTTCCAAGGAACACAAAGTCTGATCAAGTGAAAACTGGACAAAAGTTCTTTTTTTCCATTAATCGAATTCAAAACATTTTTGAAAGTGATGGCAGACACAGCATCCGGTGATCAAACAACAAAAGGTATAATTCGACCTATGTTATTCCTACAATGAAGCATGGTGGAGGATACATTATGGCATGGGGAGTATTTTCTTAAAAAAGCGTCGGTCCATTATTTGAAATCCACAGCCAGATGAATGCCACAATGTATAAGGATATCTTGCAGGACCATTTTTTGCTATATTAGAGAAAAAAAATTTGGTTGCAACTATTTTTCGTAACATGATAACGACATAAATAATGTATGCAAGCCTCGATAAGCAATAGCTTTCGCACAAAAAATTTCGTTTTTGAAATGGTCAGCGCGAACGCCCAACATGAATCAAATAGAAAATCTTTGGAAAGAAGTTGGCAAAAGTCTGAGGAACTATACATATTCCAACTCAGTCGAATTTTCGCCAAAATTGCAAGAAATGTAGAAAAAATGTACCATGGACGATCTTTAACCGTTGATTGTATGAATGTCACGTTGCTGCGCCTAAGTATTTATTACTAAAGCTAATAAAATAGTAATACGATAAAATAGTACTTGTAAATGTTGTTGATCACTGTAATTTTCTATTACAATACCACTTTTTTACGAACTTGTGAAAGTGGCCGGGAACTTTTGTGAACATGCGTTTTCTTTTATACTTAATTTTGTCAATTAAATATATTTATTTGATATTTACACGTTCTTCTATAAGTAAGTTCCTAACTAATATGTCAATAAAATGTATAAGTATCGCTTTGAGATTCCTCTTCATATGGGTATATTTACAAATTAACTGAAAATGTTTTGCTGGCCGAAAACATATGACCGCCACTGTATGTCGTGCCATCTGTTGACAGTATAATAAACTTCTTTTCAAGTGATTACAGCTTAACAGATAGTCCAACGTAACGTGGATGTCAATGTTATCAGTGCAATGGGGGATGAAATAGGTTATTCTACTCAGACATTGCTTTCTTATTCACCATATATTTGCTAAAAAAAAAATAAAAAAAAAATGTTTTTTTTTTTTTTTTTTTTTTTTTTTTTTGTGGCATTATCAGAACTAGTGTAAAATAATCTGATAAAAATTTTTCCAAGTTGGTAAGCATTTTTTGAAAATCACAGCTGATGAGGTTAGTCCACTCTGTTAATTTACAATTCATATGCAAATTTGGCATCATACCGTATAACATGTGATTTAAATTTGATGTTAAAAACTCTACAAAAAAGATATCTACCAGGTCGCCGAATGACCTTGTGATCTCAGTATTGTCACATGTCGTGCGAACCGAATTTTGCAAATTACATGGATGGCTTGAGCCCACCTTTTACGCGAAACTTAGAATGAATCAAAGACGAAAGGGTTAAACTATAAGCTGGACAAAGCCAATCTTCCCTCAGACATCTGAAATACGAGACAAAATAATGAATGCCCACCCATCCATTCCTATTGCACGCTGTCGACCGCAATGAAACAAAGGCTAATTCAATCCGAAAACATTTACCCCTTTCTTTCCTTCAAAAATCATCAAACCAGAAACAATGATTACAATTTCTTTTATTTATTGATTCCCCACCCTCCACCACCATTATCCATCTGTACAGTCGTCCCCCGTGCTTCTGTCCGCATGGATAAACAGAAAACGGTAATTTCTTCCATCGTTCATTTCCTCCGTGCCATTGGGAACGCATACAATAAGTAATTATTATGTAATTTAATGGAACTTCGGCGCATAAATTCGTGTGTCTAGCGAAAGTCAGTGGCGTGGAACGTTCCCCACCAATGGTATCGCCAGAAAGTTTCGGCTTGTTTCAGGCTCTAACGAATAAGATGACGTCTCTAACGATGCTTAACGTGTGGTTAAAGTTTTTCTGATTGAAATATAGTTTCATATATTGCCAATGAAGGCTCAAATGATGTATTTGTATAGAAAATTGGTTGTAAATTTCTGCTTGTGTAAACAATTTAAAAATCATTAAGATAAACTTGATTGCAGTAGAACGGGAAATGTAGAGATTTTATAGTAATTTTAAAAAGCAAATTTGGGAAGAAAAATCTTTTAATGGATTATTTTTATTGTTTGATTATATATCTTTTGTGCATCGTTAATTAGGTGGAAACAATAAATGATTCCTTTTGATATGATTATTGTCAGTTGACTGGAAACCTTGATTTTTACTTATTATCAGAAAAACATATTATCTGAAATATTTAACTTGGCACTCAATAAAAATCGCTAAAAGAGAAAAATGAAAATCAATTTTTTCCACAATTTTTTTTCTGAAACCCCATCAATAAACACGTGAGTTACTCCTCCTGTCTAACTACATTTTTTTTTTTCCCCACTGAAAAGAGTTCAAAAGCCTTGTAAAGCAACTGTGCTAGTTACCAGTGAATGTTGAAACAGTGCCGTGTTAGTACTGTATCTTTTCATTCTTTGTTTAGATCAATTATTTAACATTAAATATTCGTCGCAACATGAAAACATTTGATACTTACGTATTAACGCCACCGCAGCAGAAGTTGCGCTAATGCGATAATAAAGAGCAATCTTGTTGTTCGCAAGCACACAAAAAAAGGCGTCAAAAAAGAGAAAAAAAAGCACTAAAGCAGTAAAAAAGGTGTCAAAAATCAGGAAAATAAGAAAGCACTAAAAATGCACGAAAAACAAGATTGCTCTTTATTGGTTCATTAAGGCAACTTCTGCTGCGGTGGCGTTAATACGTAAGTACTAAACGTTTTTATCGCTTGTATCTATGTTCTTTTTGCTTTTTGAAAAAATTATGATACATAAAATATTTCACTGAGGGGGGGGGGGGGGGAGGCCAAATCAGTATTAAGAGAAAAGGCAAAAAAGAAAAAAAAAGTGTGCAGTTTATTGCAGACTTTAATTATAACTTATAAGTGAAAATAAATTATCTGCTAAAAGCAAAATGGATTTAATTTTGCTGTTGTTGTTTAGGTTAAAAAATATAAGAAGCGGCGAAAACTAGTCCTAAGAATTTGTGCAGAAACGAATACAGGGCTTTGACTCCAATTTCTTTCTGCTAACTTTTAATGAATTTCTATTCACACTTTTTTCCATTTTTGAAAAAGAAAAAAATAACGAATTCATAAATTTTACATGATTACTTTTTTTCTTTTAATTAGCATGTAAATTTAAGCTTTCTCCATGTTTTAAATATTACTGCTACTGTGTATACAATCAGAAATACATTTTTAATCTAAACAACTTACGGCTGATGCGTGAAATCACCAATTTACGGAGAAAATATCTTTAAAATGCTGCAATCCTTTGATGTATTCAATAAGTGCAAATTTCATGATTTTTTTTTTTTTTTTTTTTTTTTTTTTTTTTAATGACTTCGAAAATCAGAAAAATTCGCGTTGTTAGTTGAATTTGTTTTCCTCCTGAAAACTACCTTAAGGAATTTTAAAGAAACTATCAGCAGTGACGTCAGAGGACTTCAGTTCTACTTTGAGATAAGTTAATTACTGACATTATTATTTTGTTCCAAGGTGACATTTCACATATTTTTATCTTTTAAATTTAATTAGAAAAAAAAAATGCTTAGAATTTTTATTTTTGACTTTCGAAAAAGATGTGATTTTTAATTAGTAATGTAATTAAGGTATTTGTGTCAATAATATACTTTCTAAGAACTATAACTTATTATTTAACGTATTTCAAAGATTGTTTAAAAAACTGAACATCTAACTAGTCAGCGAATGCTAAATTACCATTTTTTTTTAAATTAAAGGTATACGAAATTTTTGTATCTTTGTATATTTAAAACAAATATAGATAAAAATAAAAGTACGCCTTTAAATTGTATTATTATTAGTTTTTGGAGCTCTTCACATTTTAAAATTTTTTATGTTTATCTTTACTATAGTATTTCAAATAATGTAAAAATCCTAAAAAAAAAAAAAAAAAAAAAAAAAGTTACTGCATTTCTTTTTAAAAATATGTAAAATATGTAAATAATTTTTATATGCAATTATTGTTAAATTACATTTTATGTGCAATTATCTCATTCATATATCGGACAATAAGGAACAATTTTTACAAGATTAAATATTTCATAACCTTATGAACTTGCATCGAATAATTTTTTGTAATTATAGATCTTATATCAATTTATCAAAACAATCTTAAGGCGATGTATAATAGTTAATTTGCTGTACTTGTTTTCCTTGTAATTTTTTCCCCTAGCAAATTTGTCTTCCAGTAATAAAAATAAAATAAATAACAAATTATATCTTGATATGTTTTTAAGGCCACATACTATATTTTTTAATTTGTATCGCTAATTCTTGGCATAATCCACAAGAAAAGTTATTGGTGCGATACTGAATAATTTATAGCATTAATGTCAATAAAATTTACTTTTCTTAAATTTCTTTCGAGTAATTTTCGGTAGTTATAGATCTTATATCAGTTTATAAAAACAATCTTATGGTGATGTATAATAGTTAATTTCCTGTATTTATTTTCTTTGTAGTTTTTTAACCTAGCATTTTTTTTTTCAATTATAAAAATAAAATAAAATGATAGGCTGGTCTGTTTTTATGGCCAAATGTTATTTTTAAAATGTATGTATCCCTAATTCTTGGCATAACCCACAAGAACATTTTTGGTGCGATACTTAACAGTTTATCCAAAGTATATTGAAATAATAATGTCAAATAAGATTTATTTTTGTAAAATATGTCAGAAACAAGTAACTGAAATCTCAAAATGTAATTACAAAGCAAACATATTAACATAACTTTATCTCTTTTTACTCTCATTTTTAGTATTTTATGTCTTATTTTTCTTTCATTCATTAAAAATATCAATCAATAAAAATATATTATTATACTTTTTAAAATCTCCATTTCCAAAATGAAAGTGATCTGGTTTCGATTTCTCAAAACTTTTTAAATACTCGCTGAAACTGCATTAAAATTTATAATATACTTAAGTCAAATTTGAAGCTTTATAAAGTAGAAATTAAACACTTACTATATATTATAATAAAAAAAATTCATTTTAATTAATATTGAAAAAACTTTTCACTTGGTATATGTTACAATCCGCAAGATAACTTCACTTAGAAATGATATATACATATAAAAGATTTTTAAAATATGAGCTCTGACCTACATTTTATAGAATGAGTTAATATTTCTCAGATTTGTAAATATTTTCAATAGTTTTTAATATTAAATTAATAATATTTTCAATTACTTTTTCATTTTTTAAATTTAATTGAAATTTTAAAATACTTTTTCTTTAAATAATTTGTATATCTTATTATATCATTCTATAAAGTATACTTTAAAGTTAATTTTAACACATGCTGATATAACTCTCGAAAGATAATTTATCGTGAGAATTTTAACGCAGCATGTAAAAAAAAAAAAAAAAAAAAGCAATATTAATTAAACTGTATTTTTCATTATAATATAGATATTTATTTTTTCATTCTATGAAGCCTTAAATATGGCTTAAACATGTTACAAAGTTTTACGTAATTTCAGTAAGTATTTAACAAATTATGAGTAATCAAAACCACGTCATGACTTTTGCACTGGCGACAGAGATTTTAAAAAGCATGAAACCCTTTAAAATTTCTAGACAGTGAGTAATTAAATAATATGATACAGAATAAGGCACACCAATGCTTATTTTAAAGGAAAAAATTTCATCTCAGTTGCGTAATCAATGTTTAAATCTCATCGCTTTATCATTCAATTTATAACTCATTATTTCATTGATGAGAGACTTAAAACTACATAATACTACAGTGTATAAAAGAAAAAAAGATTTTATATACAGACAATCATTTTATGATTGATGACCATGCGCGTGAAAGTAATTCTACCGTCGGATTCAGATGCATCAGTGCGATAATTTTTAAACCCACGAAAACTGTTTTGAACCCTCGTTGAAACATCTATGAACGTGTACACAACGCAGATTGTTAACTTATCAGGTAGAAGATGAACACGCAATGTACAGTTGGACTATTTTATTTCTTGAAGATGGATATGCGGATAAGATTTGCCGCAAAGATGAGAAATTCAAATTGGATTCAAAGAGTTATATTCTATGCTTTCCATTTGGGTCATTCATCATTGCAATTTCTGTAGACAGTGATAGGTTATTAGATATTCATTGTTTTGAATTGTAATAGTTCATAGATATCCTTAACCATAATAAAAGTTAATACACATGATTAATAGTATTAGAAATTTGATTGTGTATTGCGATAAAACAGTGACATAGTCCTGTGAACTGGATTTTCACGATAGAGTTTGTAGTAGGAAAACCAACAAATTTTTACAAAAGATATATTTTTCAAGCAAGTGACCAGATTATTTTCTATAAGTTGAAAAACTTAAAATATCTTAAATAACCAGCAGGACTCGATTAAGCCCCACTGAGAATAATTCCATCACTATTTTAAAACAAAAATTTTTGTCTTGCTTTAGACAACAGTTCAGCGTTTAAATAATACGGTGATTATCATTAATAAATCCAGGGAAGAGCCTTTTTCCATATGCCCAGGTCTTGATGAGAGATTTTGTCTGGCCTTGATGACCAAAATTTTGAAATCCAAAGAGCGAAATCAGCAAAGCACACAAAACTGTTTTGAATCCTTGCTGAAACACATACAGAATGTGTGTACTCAAAATAAATTGTTAACTTATCAAATAGAAGATAAACACACAATATGCATTCGGACTATTTTATTTTATAAAGATGGATATGCGGATAAGATTTGCCGCAAAGATGAGAAATCCAAATTGAATTTAAAGAGTTAATATGCTATATTCTATATTTTCCATTTCGGTCATTCATCATTGCATTTTCTGCTGACAGTGAGAGGTTATTAGTTATTCATTGTTTTGAATTGTAATAGTTCGTAGATATCCTTAATCATGGTAAAATTTAACACACATGATTAATAGTATTAGAAATAGGATTGTATATTACGATAAAACAGTGACATAGTTTTGTGAACTGGATTTTCAAGATAGAATTTGTAGTTGGAAAATCGACAAATTTTTTCTTTTTAAGCAAGTGGCCAGATTTCTTTTTATAAGTTGGAAAACATAAAATATCTTAAATGACGGACCCAATTAAGCCCTATTGAGAACCATTTTATCGCTATTTTAATAAAAAAAATTGTATTGCTTTTGACAACAGTTCAGCGTTTAAATAATATGATGATTACTCTAGTTTACACGGTTTTTATACCCCAACTGAAAGTTGTTAATTTATTGTTTATTTAGAGAGAGTTATCCAGAAAAAATAATTAAAAAATTCTGCCACGTCTGGTTTAAGAAATATTTATTTACTTAACTGGATTAGGTAATTTTGGTATTAATATAAAAAAATTCCAAAATGGCTAATTTTTGCCTTTTTATATAGTTATTTCGATCAGTTTTTCTTATAATAAACCAACAGTAATCCCCTAGCATGTTTTCATCCCAAAATCCCTGATGTCGTTCTTCAAAAATCTTGGTGAAAACGTTCCCCTTGTTCGTCACTCATACTTCCTAAGTTTTCAGGGAAAAAAACTGAGAAGCGAATGCAGGAAATGAATCTTTAATGACATGTTTACTCCCATCTGCTGAAAAATTTTCAATAAATCGGCAACAATTTCTTTGTAATTTTCACTTTTTTAATTTCCCAAAAATTCTTCCACAACCATTTTGAATGACTTCCAAGCAGATTTTTCATTAACAGATAAAAGGCTTTCAAACTGAGAATCTTTCATAATTTTACGGATGTGTGGACCAGCAAATATCTCTTCTTTCAGTTTTGCCTCTGTAATGCTTGGAAAGATTTTTTGTAAATACCGGAAAGCATCACTGTTTTTGTTAAGCGCCTTCACAAAGTTTTTCATGAGTCCCAATTCGATATGTAAAGGGGGTAGAGTAATGTTATTTGGATCTGCCAATAGCTCGTTTGATGTTCATTTTTCCCGGAATGTAACTCGTTCCGAATTGGCCATTCTTTTCTTACAGAATAATGTTATTTTGTTTTGCTCGGCTGTCCCACAAACAAAGGAAACAAGAGTATTTTGTGTAACCACCCTGCAATCCCAATAACAAACTGATGACTTTGAGTTCGCCGCACACTTTCCATTGGTGTTCTTTATACTTTATTAAATTAAAGTAATCGTTTCATAGCTCTCTTTACAATTCATTGCGTGCCCTATTGGTATAGACGGCTTCTTATTTCTATTATGTAATAAAACAGCTTTTAGTCTATATTTCGAAGAGTCTACGAATAAGACTCGACTCTGTTTTATCATAGTTTTGATTGATTGCTTCGAAAAGTCCCGAGATATCAGTACAATAGCAATATTCACCATCTTTTTTGAAAAATTCTGAGTTAACTTTGCTTCTGTTTTTGTATTTGGTTTTAATAAGTTCCATTTTTGTAGGCGAGTACAAAGAAGCTCTGCTTTAGATTTGGATAACTGTAAATCTCTTGTAAGATCACTTAATTCGGCTTGGTTAATCAAATGGGGAGTCTTTTCTTGAAGAGAAAACTCGTCAGAATCACCAGAAATCGATTTGAATTCAACATCACTTTCATTGTCACCTCCTAGTAAATTTACACTCTAATTATCGGGACAAACGGACGTGGTAGATCTTTCGAGTGTAAAATGGGCTTTCTTTCTTTCTAACCGATGACCAGGCCCCTACCTGCCGAGTTACCTCAGCTTAACGGGTTAGATACCTGGTATAGGGGCAGAGGACCGCTTAAATGCCGCGTAGCGGCAAAAAACATGATTCCTTCGCTTCCCGCTTCATCACATCTGTAATACTTGCTTCTCAGTCTAGCATACTATGTTTGACGGTTGCTTAACGTTATATCCTGTTGTATGTATTGCAAACGGCTACTCAGTTTGGCCTCGTAATTTAGAACCTTGATCAGATGACGAGACCTTCACCTGGCAAGGCACCTCCAGAGGTATAATTCACAGGTAACTTGGAGGACTTTGCACCCACGACGGATTTTACATGCACCAGGCGCCATTAGCGTACATGACGGAATTTTAGCCGGCAGATAGCCTGAGTCCTGTAACCAAATACTATGAGTAAAATGTTCTGCCAACTTGGACACCGTTGCCCAACTTACTTGGGAGTCTGGAGCCTAATAGTTGATGCGTACTTGTCAAATGAAAATGGTAATTTTGAGGGGAGGGGGGGAGAAAAAACAAAAGAGGGGACTTCGCAAAAAGATAATTTGCACCGTAATTAACTTTTGAGCTGAACTGAAAGGCAAACTTAACTTTGCAAGGGAGTTGAGACTCACAGACGGAACTTCGGCATATGTAATACTCACCTTATTTTTTGTATTATATCTCACTGTCTTCGCAACACAAAAATGACAATTATTTTTATGATTACTAGATTCTCTCCATAGCATTGGTGAACTAAATGGAAGGTTTACGTTTTCTCCTGATGACTACTGGAGTAAAATGATTCTACAACTTTCGCAAAATACATGAGGCACCCACTTTATACCTTGGTTTGCAACAGAAAATCCAAAATAATGAAGATATGCACTCTTTAACAAATCTACAATGGGTCTTTTTTTTTTAAAATATAAATTGTCCACAAACATAGCGAAAACGACCAGAACTTTGCTTACACTTCCTACTCGACATTTTAATTCAATCCGAAATAAAATATTTGTTGTTAGAAGCGAATGAATGAACATTAAACTGTCGTCACCATGTTGGGTAGTTGAAAAAAAAAAAAAACGACAGCAGAAAGAAAATTGTGACGTGATAGAATATTTCTGCAGACACTTTTAAGTTTAAGGAAGGTAGACTAATACATTTATGTACATTTCTTTCGGGGTATTAAAAAAAAAGTTGAAATTTGTAAACTAGTGTTATTATTGATAAACCCTGGGAAGAGACTTTGCCCATGTGCCAAGGAATTAATGACAGTTTTTGCCTGACTTTGATGACAGAATTTTGGAATTCAAAGAGAAAAATCGGCAAAACCCACGAAAGTTGTTTTCAATCCTTTGCTAAAACATGCATTGTATATTGTATGTATGTTCAAAATCTATATATTTAAAAGACCAAGCTTTTTTTTTAGTCATCAGCCCTGAGCTTTTTACTGGACTGATTTTGATAATTATTTTTTTAAATAAATATGTTTGAAATGTGTTTTGAATTAGATTATGATAGGTGTTGTTGTTGTATGTATGTCGGCCAATTATCTACACTATGGGATATAGGTCCTAAGAGGTGGGATGCCCTCCGTGGGGGTCTTTCTAAGGGAACCTAACCCGTATTTACGCAAGGTTCGAAGAAAACCACGGAAAACTCCGAACGGTTAGGCCGACGGTCGCGATTGGGTTCGAACCCAGCACCTACCGTCTACCACTTTGAGGTCAGAACCTCTCGGCCACTGGTGGGGCTAGATTATGATAGGAATTATACTTCAATATTTTTTTTATGATAGGAATAGCTAGATTATGATAGGAATTATACTTCAATATTTTTTAAGGATCCTTTGGATATATTACTTTATAACAAAGAATGGAGCAGCTATCCCGATTATGGAAAGCAAATGAGGAAATCATGCAAAAAATTATTAGTCAAAAGCATTAAAATTCTGTTTCATCTTTAAAATGTCCTAATATATTATTGAAAAATATTTTCTCCATTTTTACTTAAAAATTAATTAGCTTAAAACAAGGGATGCATTTTAGCAGAAATGAAATTGAAATGAAAAATGATTGATAAAAACATTTTAAACCTTTTTTTTTTTTTTTTTTTTTTTTTTTTTTTTTTTTTTTTTTTAACGTCGGATTTTGACGAATTTCCACCTCGTAAATTGTTAACATATGAAGTAGAAGATAAACAAGCAATTTACAGTTGGACTATTTTATTTCATGAAGATGGATATGCGAATAAGATTTGCCGCAATGGTGATAAACGCACTTTGGATTCAAAGAGTAATATCCTATAATCTATGTTTTTAGTTTCGGTCATTCATCATTGCATTTTCTGAAGACAGTAAAATGCTATTAAATATTCAATACGCCATGACACGGACAAAACCAACAAAATACGATCAGTCCCTATTAAATAAGGAAATATATTAACACTTTTATAAAGAGAAGATTTATATTATTTAGTTTTTATAAACGAAATAATTGAATTCTCATACCAACCAACACAAAATTAATGATCGGTTAGCGAACGATTCAGTTAGTGAACATTGATTTGGAACGGACTAATGCTCTTCACCATCTACCTCAACCTAGAAAACCTTGATTGAACGCTCAAACGAAATTCACGATAACTTTTGATTGGACATTATCAAGAAGACATCCAATCAGGATACCATTTGAGCGTTCGACCGAGATTTTCGGTATAACTTGTGGTTAAAATAGTTGGTGAATATGACTACAGCGTCTGTTCGTTAACCGATCATTCACTCACTGAATGTTATAAACAACGCAACAGCAGTTGTAAGCTATGATGTCTGGAAAAGGAAGAATTCCTGAAAGACTTTTGCGGGGGAAATCAGTCGAGTGTCAACTGTATTTGTTCTATACAATTAATGATACTATGATAAAATGATAAGAGCTGCGGGATGTTAGATGCAAAATTCGTGTTTAAGGGAACACAGCACCTTAAAATTGGTCAAAATATCAATTTTCTTGTTTTTAATATTAACTGAAAGCTTCTTTATTTGCTAATACTTTTACACCTCATTTTTAACCTATATGACTATTGTATCGCGAGATATTGTAAATTTTGTTAATAGACCCAGCGCAATGATCCATACAAACCAAAACTTTAAATTGATTTTTTTTTTTATGTTTATATTTTTATCAATAGCATATTCGGTAAACACTAAGGCCTTTTTTGCTAATTTAGATAGAGGTTTTTTTTTTACTTGTTTTCCATGGGCTATTTAACATTTTTGTGTATGGCTTTAATGTTAAAGTTTATAGTTATTTAAAAAAAAATATTTAAATTGAGAATTTGTTGAATTCCCTTCATTTTTTAATGTACACGAGGGAAAAAAAATCATATTAAATGTAAAATTCCATGTATCTAAAAATTCATACACAGCTCTATGTATAGTACCGGGTGATCCAGAAGTTTCGGGAGTTTTAAAATGTTAGTAATTAGGAAACTATGTACAATACAAAGGTCCGGTTTTCAGATTTATGCTCAGAAACATGTAGGATTTTTGTTTAGAAATTTTTTTAAAAATATATATATAGTTACAATTTTCAACAACAGGTGGCGCTGCTGCACAAGGCTGAATGTACCTATTCCATGCGTTATATAGACACATGAGTTCATTGCGTAACTTCTTTTCGAGGATATTGATGAGATTTCGTTTTAAGAGTGGTTTATGTTCAAACATTTTTTTTTAAGTAATTGAAATTACATTGAAAGGGAATTTTGATACAAAATTTGATGAGTAATTGTTATGTTTAGACATGCTTTCTTTGCATGTCGAGTTGTGTTCTTATCGTACAATACGTGAAGTTAAAACTGCAAAATATTCGATGGCCATTACACATGTGAAATGCTATGATAAGAAGGTTTGAAAAAAGGGATCATTAGAGGATCGTAATAGAAGCAGGTGATGCCAAATGTCTGTTGCAATCGTAAATGAGGTAAAGTTTGATGCCAATACTCAATGGAAATCATCAGCTCATGTGAATGCAGTACACTTTTAATTTCACGATGAACTGAAATGTCTTATGGAATTTCTTTCTGCTCTAAGGATGGTGTGCACTTTGTTTGACATCGGCTCACGGCGGTACTTATAACCTATCGGAATATAATGAAAATGTGTAGCCCTTGCACACTAATTCTTACTTCTAGTGACCTGTATCATACCATAAAAAATAATTCTATCAATTTTAGCGCCACCTGTTGGCAAAATGCGTAACTAACATAATATGCTTATTTCATTGAAAAAAACAAATCCCATAAGTTTCTAAGCATTTCTGTGAAAACCGCATAGTTCTACTGTACATAGTTTGCTAATTATTAGCATTTCAAAACTCCCGGAACTTCTGGATCACCCGGTATATTCTAATGAATGTGAGGAAAAATAGAAACCATAATATCCACATTTACAAAAAAAGTAAAGATTTAAAAAAATAATATATATATTTTTTAATTTTAATAAAATAGGCTGTTTTACAATTTTATTTAACTTTTAGAAATAAGTACACTGGTGTCCAAAATTTAAGCATAATTGGTAATTAAGTAATTATTTTTAAGTAATGAAAGAAATATGAATCGGAATGTGCTGAAACTCCAGGTGTGTAAACAAAATAGTACGCGTCACATATTTTCGCGAAGAGTTTTCCCCGAAATCGAACAGGGGACCGTCAACAAATTGAAAAAGAACGAAGATCTTTTGGATAACCCTGTCAAAACTAATGTAGCAAAAGCGTTCAAACTGCACATTATGATTAATTGGCTTATTGTAAAGTACTGTGTTAATTTTTACAAGGATAGCATGTATACTCGTAGAGAAATTGAGGTTTTTATAAAAACAGTCCTAAGTTTTTTGCTTATAATCTGCAGAGTTCTTTATGTAAAATAGTGTTCTTTTTTGAAAAAATGACAAACATCATTGTACACAATACCCTGTCATCAGAATTAAAAAATAATAAAAATTGTATGACAAATGAGCAGGTTTACTAAATAATTTTTTACTGCGCATGCGTGAACGCTATTAAAATATCATTTGCATATTATGTTAGTTAAATGTATAGAGCAACTTTTGTGAAAGTCTCAAAAACATAGCTTAAAAATTCTGAAAATTATCGTTGATAGAATGAGATCAAAATCTTTTATTCCCTAAATGAAGCAAAAAGATGAGGGGCTGTATCCATATTCCATTGTTTAGTGCCTACACAATATTGCACGTACAACTATATTTAGGTAAAACCCCTGATTTTTTTGCTTCCTTTAGGAATAACGGATTTTGAGTTGATTCTATAGGCTCCCATTTTCAGAATTTTCAAGCTATGTTTTTGAAACTTTTACAGAAGTTGCTCTATACATTTAGCTAACACAATATGCAAATGACATTTTGATATCGTTGACGCATGCGCAATGAAAAATTATTTAGTAAACATACTCATTTTTCATACAATTTTTATTATTTTTAAATTCTGATGACAGGATATTGTGTACAATGTTGCTTGTCATTATTTTCAGAAAAGAACATTATTTTATAATAAGAACTCTGCAAATTATAAGCAAAAAACTTGGAAAAATTTAGGACTGTTTTTATAAAAACCTTAATTTCTCTTCGAGAATACATGCTATCCTTGTAAAAATTAACCCAGTACATTACAATAAGCCAATTAATCATAATGTGCAGTTTGAACGCTTTTGCTACATTAGTTTTGACAGGGTTATCCAAAAGATCTTCGTTCTTTTTCAATTTGTTGACGGTCCCCTGTTCAATTTCGGGGAAAACTCTTCACGAAAATATGTGACGCGTACTATTTTGTTTACACACCTGGAGTTTCAGCACATTCCGATTCATATTTCTTTCATTACTTAAAAATAATTATTTAATTACCAATTATGCTTAAATTTTGGACACCAGTGTATTGTGCCACCACATAAATTACAATATTATTTGAAATTGCACAGATGGTTTCAAAAGTATACTGTATCCCCAGATGCAGATGATACAACATTAAAGCAAGCTTGCTAAAGCTGCAGATTGCATGCTAATAATTCAACTAGCTCGTTAGGGAAGAAAGTATTTGGAGCAGGGGACGCTGGCACAAGATCTTATTAATAATGATCACAATGAAAAATGAGCTTGCGTTATTTAACCTTTAAGGCTGTTCTTAAATAAAAAAAAGGAAACTTTATGTCATAAGTTTTAATTTATTTTCTTTCGGAAATGTGTGAAACAAGCATGTGCTGTTGTTCAGAAACTGTATAACCGCACCCTATTTTTGCAAACGCAATAGATGTTTCAGGAAATAATGTCAAAGTTGGCGTTTTGCACGACATTTCCCGACGAAAGCAAAAAAACTAGTCAACGAAAAGAAAAAAAACACGTGATCACGTGATCGAAATTGTTGAAAAATGGATATGCAATTTAATTATCGTAAAATGGAAAACTAGTTCGATTCCAAATCGCTTCCATAGTCAGGCCTTCCAATTTAATACATTTCTGTTTAAAAATGAATATTTAAATGTGTCAAAACGTTTTGCATATGTTGAGCAGAGCAGTTGAGAACAACCTTAACTGATGTGACAAAATTTGTCACACATGCTGTGAAGTGGCCTATAAGACCGTTCCATCAAAAGATGAATAAAAGTTGCGATTAACTCGCAGGATGGTGTTTTAGTACTAAACTTTTTATATAGGGTTGTTATTCTTAAAATTCACCTGCTCTCAAAAGTCTCTGGTGACAATACTAAAGTTCCAAATATAACAAAACTTTGATAATGTTCAGGGCCCGACTTAGACAGTGGGGGGCCCTGGGGCAAACATTATTAGAGGGGGGGGGGGGGCTTCTATCTTAAAATTTTTTCGTAAATTATACTAAAGTGAATAAAACTGAAATTCATAACTATTGTATGTGTACATAAATTTCGTACCAAGTACTATTCACATCTACATACATAATAGCAGAAGAAAGACAACTTTAAGGAATTATAGAATACAGTTTTTTTTTTCCTTTTTAATTACAGGAATATGAAGATAAATGTGAGGACATAAGGAGGAATTTGGTATGGAAACAGAGGGGGTAGGAGAAGAGAGACCCTTAAAATTGTAAAAATAAAGAACTTTGGTCACTTTTAACCATTTTTTATCATTTGACATTCTTTTAACGAAAAACTTATATCTGTCCTTGGGGGGGGGGGGGGCTTACGCCGGGGGTCCCGGGGCAATTGCCCCGCATGCCCCTGCCTTAGTGAAGCCCTGATAATGTTGGTAGTTAAACTGTAAAAATTGAAAAAAAAGTAGTAGTCTGTCGGACCGGTAACATCAGCTACACGTTAATGGTATTATAACATTAATTTTATCATAATTTTAAATAAACAGTTCGAAATAGAATTTAAAAAAATACATTTAATGTATTTCTTACTCTTCTTTAAAGCTAATCTTTACGCGTTCTTGTGTCTCAAATAAAATTGTTAGAACCTGTACCTATACAAACCTGGCAAGAGTCAACAGGGGATTGGATTTCTTACATTGCATGTTGCACGCTTCATGTAATATACTCTCCAAACTAACAAATCTGAAAACGTGGAACGTGTATAAAAAAGAAAGAAAAATGAAAAAAAAAAAAAAAAAAACTCTAGAGGGAAAGGAAGTGACCTAGAATGATTTAGTTGGAAAACACGGGGAGGGGCATCAAAAATTACCATTCGTCAAGGGGGTAGGGGTATAGCTACAAAGACTCCGAGAAACAGTCACGTATTTTTTAATGACCAAATAATAATATAAAAAGTATGAACTTCTGTGATAGGTGGCTACAAGCCCCGCCTTTGCACGTACAAAACTAATGGGGGTACAATGTCGCATGCACATCCGGACTTTGTCGCCAATGACAGACACGTACAGCTGGGGGGGGGGGGAGGCCAGTGTTTTGCCCCTCTACCCTATCTTAGCGAGTTGTAATTATCCACAGCCGTTCCATTGTTTAAGACTGGGAACGGATCGATTATGAACTACAGAGCGCTGAAGTAAAAAGTGGTGCAAGTCTGCGAAAAGTGATACACAGTTATATAAGAGAGATGACGATCTTGTGTTCCTTTTATCCTGTGTTTCTTTTAAACAGCCTCATATCTCTTTTCGCACTTTTGGTCTTTAAAGAGACACAGTACCAGTGTTCTCGCTGGCATTTGACCAACGTTAGTAATTTGACTAATTAAAAATGAAAAACATTCGCCAAATGAGAAAAGTATTAGCAAAATAGATTCGCCGTGTAGCACAAAAAAAAAAAAAAAAAAAAAAAAAAAGCTCTTAATTCTTTAATATATTTCTTTTTTTTTTTCAATATGTTCTAAAATAACCCAAGTTTTTATAACTGTGACAGCGATTGTTATTAATCTAATTTCAACTATCCGCTACAAATATAAAATATGTATACCGTAATTTCGGGTGTATAAGCCGCGGGTCAAACAATTCTTTTTCGACCCAGAATTTTTTAAGAAATACGTGTAACTACTTAGATCGCCGTAAATATTTGTATTCAATCATTAAATAAGATTTCTGGGTCCAAAAAGAATTGTTTGATCCGCGGCTTATACACCTGAAATTACAGTACATTAAATATATATGCATACGTATGAAAAACGAAAATGAAAAAGCAAAAATTGAGCACTAGCAATTTGGCGAATCTAATCGCTTGTTTACTCGCCAAATGAAGAATTTAGTCGCAATTTGGCGCATTGACGAGCGACAGCGAGAACACTGCACAGTACCTTTCAAACCACCTTTTCAATTTTGAATAATACTGATATATGTGGTGGTACATTATTTAATACTAAAAATTAAATGAGATAAAAAAAAATAGAACAGACTGTTTTACTAGTATTTTAGTTTAACTTAAAAAAATTTCTATTGGTTCTTTAAATATGACTATTTTTGATTCCATTTTTTTTCACATTCATTAGAATATACTTTATAAAACTCTGCATAGATTTTTACTTGTATGCAATTTTACGTTTAAGGGTGTATTCGAAAAAACGCTTTTCCACCTATAACAGCTCGAAAATTTCCGATACAATTTCAGACGCATTTTTAAAAGTAGAAACACGAAACTTGCTGAAGGGATTTTTGAAAAGACGTATGAGGTGCCGTGTGATGTCATTTTACGCTCAATTTATTAGAATTTGATTTATAAGCAATTATTGTCTCAGTATGACTTTTTTTTCGTTCCCAGATCTCCCGCTTCGGAAAAATCGATTCAAAATGCTGTTTTTGATTGCTTTTTTTTGCAATGTTTTCTGCATTTATTAAAGAATCGGGGATCCATCACGGAACCTTGTGTACTTTCTAAATAAGACAATTTTTCAGTTTGATGTATATAAGAGTAAAAATAATTTAAAAAATAAACCTGAAAAGAAGCAGTTTGAAACGAAATGCACCCTTAAGGGTGTATTCAAAAAAACAATTTTCCACCTTCAACAGCTCGAAATTTTCTAATACAATTTCAGACACATTTTTAAAAGTAGAAACATGAAACTTGATGAGGGGATTTTTGAAGAGACGTATAAGGTGCCGTGTGATGTCATTTTGCGCTCAATTCATTAGAATTTGATTTATAAACAATTACCTTCTCAGTATGACTCTTTTTTTCGTTTTCAGATCTCGCGCTTCGAAAGATTTGGATCAAAAGGCCAACTTTGACTGCATTTTTTGTAATATGTTCGGCATTTATCAAAAAATTGACAGACACGGCACCTTGAGTAGTTTCTAAATAAGAGAATCTGTGAGTTTGATGCGTTTGAGAGCAAAAGTGAATTCAAAAATGAATCTGAAAATAAGCAGTTTGAATCGAAATACACCCTTAATATGACTTTTTTTTTTCTCGTGTACAGTAAAAAAAGTCTACGAAAAGCGATACACAGTTATACAAGAAAGATGACGACCTTTCTTTTATTTTGTGTTTCTTTTAATCTGCCTGATATCTCTTTTCGCACTTTTGGTCTTTAAGTGGACACAGTACCTCAGAAACCATCCTCTCAATTTTGAATAATACTGAAATATATGTGATGATACTATACTTAATGCTAAAATTAAAATGAATTCTTGTAGAACAGCATATTTTATTAAAATTTAAATTTAAAAAAATTACTTTTTAAAAATCTT
This sequence comes from Maratus speculifer, assembly GCA_964019185.1. Classification (NCBI taxonomy): domain Eukaryota; kingdom Metazoa; phylum Arthropoda; class Arachnida; order Araneae; family Salticidae; genus Maratus; species Maratus speculifer. The sequence continues at coordinate 108,680,070 of OZ025303.1, read as the reverse complement.
TACTACCCGGGATTTAGTAAAGAGTATACACAGGTATAATGCGTATACCTTCTACATTTTCTTAGGAACAACACCGTATGCTTGAAAGCTGTAGTATATACAATTAAAGGTATACTCTCTGCTTTGACCGTATACCCTCTATTTAGAGATAATACTCTCTTTTTTTTTTTCTTTTAATTACTTTTTTTACATATGGATATTTTTGCTTCGATTTTTTCTCACATTTATTAGAATATACAAAATGAGACTGTGCATGGATTTTTAGATGTATGGGATTTTACATTTAATATGATTTTTTTTTTCTCTAATGTGAAGGGTGAGTTCTGATTCGGTTAAATGATATTTCAATAAAAATACATAAATTTATGCCTATCTTGCTAGGCGTCTTCTTTAAGGATGATAATTTTCTTATTTTGCTCAGGGCAATCTTCAATGTGGCTGAAAGAATAGTAAATTATTATTGTGTTCGATGTGTTCTTTAGAACAATTAGGATGTACACTTCCGTTTTGGGAAAGATATCTTCTTTAATAACATAAATAAAAAAACACAGCACAGTATACGTAAATACAAAATAAGAAGAATTTTAAATGTTGAAATCTTAAAGTTCTTTAAAAAGAAAATATTATCGGAGCTGAATACTTTGCTTCCGATTTAACAGTTTCAGGAAAAGGTAAACATCACCCGCTTAGAATCATTTCTGACTGGTAAAAGTAGCTTCGCAGAAAAATGTGACGTCAAAGAAAGTTTTTTAGTGAGTTCTTTTCTTCGTTTCAGGACAAGAGTTTCATAGTGCTGCCATCTGGCATAGTGCTTTGAAAACAAATAAGTTTTTTAATGAAGAAAAGAGTCTTTTTCCATCATAATGTATAGTAAAAAATGAAGAAAATTAAAAAAAACTCACAATTAAAATATTTTTTCTAAAAAATAGCTATAAACCTGAATGTTAAATCCTTGCATAAAAATATTAAATACACCATGGCGAACAAGAGAAAAAAAATAATAAAAATAAAACCTCTATCTCAGCAAAAAAGCTTTAGTATTTTTCGAACAAGCAAGTAGTAAAAATATGAAGAAAGAGAAAAATCAGTTTAAAGTTTTCATTTGTATCGGTAATAGAGTTGGATCTATTAACAAAATTTACAATATCTCAAAAGACAATGAGGTGTCAAAATATTCACAATTAAAGAAGTTTTCGGTTAATATTTAAAAAAGAAAATCAATATTTTTGACCAATCTCAAGATACTGTGTCCCCTTAAATATGGAAAGAAAATTATTTGAATGATTTATTTTAGTGAGAATAATTCAATAATTATTCGACGCGATATCAAACGATATCAAACGTTATCAAAACGATCGTATCAGCAAACGATATCAAATTACAGTCGGTTCTCGTTAATTCGAACTTTTCGAGACCACAAAAAATGTTCGAATTATGGAAAGTTTGAGAAAAACCATGTTTAAAGGGGCCCTATTACAAAGAAATTAATGTTATAGTATTTTAAAAATATATTTCGGCTATTAACATTAGAATATGACTTAGTATTAAATTAGGAGACATAAATACATAAACTAATTAAGGGAGGAACAAGCACAAACAAGGATGGGGTGGAGATGTCATTGGTGGAAGACTGGACTCTAAAAAAGCGAATGTCAAATGCTTGGGACTATGTGTATACTTGTTCAGAAAATTTTTTACAAAAATAAAAGAAAGAAAGTTACTTCAGGGATTTGAAATCAAGGAGAAAGTAAGGAAAAATAAAAAATCGGAATCTCGTTAGTTTGAATTTGACGAAGTCAAGAGAGAATGAGTTCGAATAAATGAAAATTTTTAACGTTATTCTGCTATTGAAAATTTCGGAACTTCATGTTTAGTTCGAATTAACCGAAGATTCGAGTTAACCGATTTTGAATTAACAAGAGCCGACTGTACATGACCTTTTTAAAACTTTTCAATAAATAAATAAAAATCTTGCACAAGAAACAAATTGTACTAATTGAAAAAAAGGAAAAAGTTTGTCTCCTTCCAAAGAAAAAAAAAATGTTAAACTGTGTGTAAAGATGAGAAAACTGATTAATGTAGTGTAATAAAAAAATGCCCGCTTAAACTAATGACATTAAAGATCACAGTAATTGTATTTTACATTCTTATTTCAAAGATTAAAGCCGCTGAATGAAAATTAAGAGAAACCTATATTAGACCTTTCATCCCCCCTTCCATTTATACTTAAAAAATGAATCTCCAAATCTAATCAGAGATGTCTTATCAGAATAAACCTGCATCTTCAATTCGAATCGAATTGTATAATTCTGCGCGAAAACTACAAATAGTTAAATTAAGGGAGGGGCATTAGCCATCCCCTCATTCCTCCCATTTATACTTAACTAATTAACTTTCAAATCTAATTAGAGAAGAGGTTTATCAAAATAAACTTCTATACAACATTTGAAGCAAATCTGATAATTCTGCATGAAAAACCCATTCGCTAAATTAAGGAGGGGGGTTTAGGCTACCGTTCATCCTTTTTATACATTACCAATGATTCTCCAAAACTAATTAGGGAAGCACGTATCATAATTAATTTATATCCAAAAATTGTAATAAATTGGATATTTATATCAAGAGTTATCGCGTCACGTACATACATACGCACATACATAACCTGCGGTCACATTAATTCTCAGACTTTGGTAGCCTGTGAACTACAAACAACGCTCTTTAGAGGCAGTGTCATCTAGATCTATGTTAAATAAATTATGTATGTTATGTCCATACAGTATACGAGTCAAAAATTGTGAAACGTTTGTGAGTGTAACGTCAATTTACACTTTTTAAACGAGAGAATTTTGTAATTGCTTTGAAAATGTAAGTATAAGTGTCGTGAATGTAAGTTAAAATAAGAAAAGCAAATTTACATGTCTTTCAAGAATTCTTGAAAGCCATGTAAATTTGCTTTAAAAGGAGACAGTACTTTGAAATTGGTCAATCTATCGATTTTCATTTTTTAATATTAACTGAAAGCTTCTTTAACTGTGATTATTTTGATACCTGATTTTTACCTATACGACAAATATATAGTAAAATATTGTACATTTTGCTTATAAATTCAGCACAATTACCCATACAAAAGAAAATTTTAAACTGATTTTTCTCGCTGTTCATTCATTGCTTGTTGATGTAGTTATTGAATTTATTGCTGTAAATAATATTTTCCTACATAAAAAGAAGCTTTTTTTATAAAAGTTTTATAGAAGTTTTATAATTTTAAATAGTAAAGTAAGCATTAAAATAATAAAGTGTTATAATTTTAATTAATTTAAATTTTGAATGTTGTTTCACATCGTAATTTTCATAATTGAGCTTTAATGCAAATACGTATAAATATCTATATGACAAAATTATAGTTAAAACAAACTAAAAATAACAAAACTAAAGTTATTTGAATTAAATTTATTTAAACAAGATCAATTTAAAACATTTTTTTCTTTAAGGGGTATTTGAAATTTAAAAAAATACTTTTTGAAATTGTATTCCATTGCCTACTCATGAAAAATAGCCAAATAACAAAATTTTCATTATTTATTTAGACGCACTGTCGAGGTTCCGCCGAAATTTTTTATAAACATACATATCCTTATGAGGAAAACAGCCAGTAATTTTTTTCTGATTTTTCGGAGTATGCCCGTATAAAGGCCTTCAGTAATCAGTTACTTGTCAGTAGTTATTATACACTCTGTTTTTCGTAAACCCTCTGTTTACGTAGAACTGCAGAAACTAAGACTGAAATTGCTCATTTTCTTTTGAATATAGAATATCATGAATAAAACATAAATTAATACAGATCCATAAAATATTTCTAATGTATTCTTTAACACTTTACTTAGTGTTCAGTTTTAATTTACTCACAAAGTTAGTCTTAGGCTCTAAATAAGCAAAATATTTTACATTGAATTTGGTACATAAATAGACCTCTTGAAAAGATACTGCTGCTTAATCTCTTGGTGTCCAAGAGCTACAGTTTAAGAACCAGTTTACAGTTTTTTATGGAAGAACAGTTTACAAACCAATCTTAGGCTAAATTAACTAAACGAATTCATAAAATGAACTAGACAAAAATTAATCTAGATTCCTATTAAAAAGTCATCAAACTATAGCATATTTCCCATGTTTGCGACTGCAACTTTTTAATAACATCATTGTTTAAAAAATCACGTTCACACTATCAAAAGAAATATATTAAAACGTAGATTTCAATATGTTCAAAGTCTGGCTTATGTCATTATGAATGATGTGAGAACGGTTTTGAAAATCCTAATGCTTAGCAGAACAAAATTATCTGCTCAGTATGAATTAAAAATGATAAACCATAGCTTTATAACTGTTAAATGACTGTAAAAGCATTTAACAAACTTTTAATAAAGAATAAAGACCTCAAAAAATCGTCAAATACATTATACTATCAAAATACTTACTCTTTATATTTAGTTTTTAAAAAGATCGGACCAGGAAAATTCAACACAACGTTTTTACATATTCTCAAGTTTATTTATGTATTTAAACACATGCACCCAACTTGTTTGCTTGATACCAAATAGTTGTTTATAAACCGTGATTGATTTGATATAAGGACAAATAGACACGAGAAAGAAAGGCGTCCCAGGAGCTCCGTAAGGAGTGTGCAACGGAGTGACCGGGATTCGAACTCGACGTCTTTCCAACACTCGCAAATAATTACTGGAGTGGTGCCTTAGCCACTCAGCCACAGAGGGGCCCTATTTAGTAGTTGTTTATATCTGATCGACTCTAACCTAATTGTTTATAAATATATAAAAGAGTGTGTGCGAGTATTTAGAGTACAATATGTATAAACATATCCCACATAAAAACCAACTCGTGGATTTCGGTTTCTATCTGTATAGTTATAACCAGCATGCTGATTTCAGAGCTGAATGACCCCGTATGTTTCAATAAAATACTCAAAAAAACCTGGCTTAACGCTGCTGGATGTTATCGGTATGGCTATGACATCCAAAGCAGCACTGATATCGAAAACTACAATAGTAAACACTCTTGTTATGATAAAGAACTTTTTTAATTGATATCAAAATGTTTTCAAATTGATTTTTCTTTAATAAAGTTAAAATTAAATAAATGCATAAAGAATGTAATTTGCCTGTATTTCTACGGAAAAGGCGCCAAGTTATGAAATATTTAAGATTCTAACAGTAGCACAATTTTCATGCTCAGCATACATGAAAAGAAAATTCTATTCACACTATCAAAACAAATGTATTGGAAAATCGTAGCAGATACCATCAAAGCCAAGCTCGTGTCATTCAGAAGTGTGTGAAGATCGTTCTGGGGTTCAGGAGGACAAAACTACCTGCCATATATGAATGCATAAAGAAACATGTAGTCTGTACCCCTTATGAATGTAAAATGAGTTTAAATTTCTTTTCAAGCCCATAACAAAACTTTCCCTCAACAATAAAAAAAAAAAAAAAAAAAAAAAAAAAAAAAATAGACCTAAATAAATCCAAAACATAAATTATCTATTCTTCATATCTTGTTTTCAAACATATCAAATAAAAAAAATTCAGCAAAAACGTTTTAATGCATTCACCAGATGTGCCAAACGACTGTTGGAACACAATTAGATATTCCAGTTTTTACAGACTTTTAAAAGAGCGTGTGCGTTGGAATTCCTTTTTGTATACGTTAACTGAATCACAAGTAGAGTACTTGGGGTATTTTATATACCTTTTTCACGTGGAATCTTTCCCAAAAAATTCGTCACCGTACTCTGTATTTGAAATAACCATTGACATTGCGAGACTTAGTGAGACTCCAAAGATTTCAACATAGCTGGAAAAAACGATTTACCATTGAATATTATTGGTACAATTTTCACATTAAAGTGCGTCATTGGTATCAAAACAGCAAAAGAAAACATTGTTCTCTTTGTAACTAACAAACATTTCTATAACAAACTGTTTTAAGAATAAAGTATAATCCAGCTTCCAATAAAATGTATGATATACAAGTTAGTTAAAATCGAAACTTAATTTCTAATAAAAGTTACACCAGTTCTCACATATTTCAGATACTATCGATAGAGTCCTTTTCATTCAAGGCATGCGTTAAAAAAAAATCTTGTTCGCACCTTCAAAACAAATATATCAGCAATTTGTCGAAGATATCATCATAACACAACCCAAGTCATTCAGATCAACGGTGCGAATAACGTTCTGGAAATCCTAATGGACTTCAGTAGAACAATGATACCTGTCCATTGTCCTATATGAATGCATAAAGAGAAGAATAGCCCATACCTCCTACGAATCTAAAATGAAACTGGGAGACTTTTCAAGCACATAACGAACTTTTCTCTCCATAAAAATTAAAATAAAGACTTAAAAAAACTTGAACGGATTATTATCAAAATTCCCATTCTTCATATCTACTTCTCAAAAAGAATAAACAAAAATATCTATACAATTTTTTTTTTTTTTTTTTTTTTTTGTATTCACTAGATGTTTATAATTGTGCCACACAAGTAGTGGTGTATATAAACTTCGAAAAATGTGTGTACACAGGAATAACTTTTTAGACGTGTGGACTTCACCTCGATTGCTGAACTTGAGATAAATTATATGTCTCATCCACATAGAATCGAATCCACAAACTTCAGCTTCACTCGCTTTATTTGTGACCACCATAGATATTATAAGCTTATAATGATCTTTTCACTTAAAAATATTGCTATAAAAATACCTATTTTTCGTATTTTGTTTTCAAATATATCAAATAAAAACTAATGACACAAATTTTTTTGTATATTCACCAGATGTCTGTCGTTATGCTACATTAATCGAGATGTTTATAGACTTTTAAAGAGCATGTGCGCAGGAATAACTTTTTGGACGTCTGAAATGAATCTCGATTAGAGAACTTGAAGTAAGTTATAGTTTCATCCACGTGGAATCGAACCCGTTTTGCTCTTTCTGTGACCCACATAGCAATTACAGGGCTAAGACATCAATTTCACAACAAACTATTCATGCAAGTGGGTGTGAATGTGCCTTGCGGGAGACTCGCTGAAAATTTTTCAAGTCATATTTGTCACGGCAAGCTAATATCATAAAAAAATTAAACTTGCTGCTACTGTAGTAAATATCAAAATTTACTATCAAAATTACTGCTTAGGTTGCATTCAAAATGCCTAATTTTCATACCCAGTTCTCGAAAAAAAAAAAAGCAATCACAAACACTCGACACAAAAGTTTTTTAGTATTCAGCAGAGACCAATCATTGTGCCATTGTGCCACAATAAACGTGGTGTTTATAGAATTCAACAAAAGTGTGCGCGCAGGAATAATTCTTTAGACATGTAGACCGTACCTCGGTTGGAGAACATGAGGTTAATTATATGCCTTACCCTCCTGGAATCGAATTCACAAACTTCGGTTTTCCTTTTTTTTATTTGTGACCAGAATAGAGGTTATAAGTCCATAATGAAGATTTTATACAAAAATATTAAAAGCTTTTGCGTAAAAAATCAGCACCGGTATCAAAAACAGTAACTGTCGCCATGGTAAGTAACACACATTCGATATCGAATTGTTTTAATAAAATTTAGAATCAAGCTTTAACTGAAATAAATACATATGATAGGGAAGTTAGCTAAAAATTAAACTCGATTTTTAATCAAATTTCATCAAGTTCTCACATACTTTCAGATGCTTTCTATAGAATTCTTTTAATTCACGGCTTGCGTTAAAAAAAAATCTTGTTCACACTATCAAAACAAATATACCAGCAAATTGTCTAAAATACCATCATAACCCAATCCATGTCATTCAGACCGGTGTTGAAGAATGTTCTGTTTATCCTAGAAATCCTAATAAACTTCAGTAGAATAAAGCTAACTGTGCAATATAAATGCATAACGAGAAGCGTAATCGATACCTCTTATGAAATCTAAAATGACACTAAAAGACTTTTGAAGCCTATAACGATCCTCTCACTCAAAAATAATTTCACTCATATTACTATCAAAATGCATATTCTTCACTTTCAGCTCTGAAAAAAAGGTCAAATATAAACTTTCTACGCAAAAATTTTCGTTATCCACAAGGTATCTACCGTTGTGGCTCTCTAAATGAGCTGTTTATAGACTTCTAAAAAAATGTGTGCTCAGGAATAGCTCTTTAGACGTGCTTACTGCATCTCAATTAAACAAATTAATGTAAGTTACATGCCTTACCCTCCTGGAATCAAATCCACAAACTTCGGTTTTACTTTTTTTCACTTGTTACCAGCATAGAAATTAGAAGTCCATAACAAAGTTATGTACAAAATATTAAAAACTTTCTCATAAAAAATCAGCACCGGTTTCAAAGACAGTTACTGTGGCCATGGTAAGTAACAAACATTTGATATCGAACTGTTTTAATAAAATTTACAATCAAGCCTTAAATTAAATAAATACATATGATAGAGAAGTGAGCTAAAAATTAAACTTGATTTTTAAAAAAATCGTTAAGTTCTGACATACTTTAGATGTTTTCAATAGAACTCTTTTCATTCACGGCATGCGTTAAAAAAATCTTGTTAACGCTGTCAAAATAAATATATCAGCAAATTGTCAAAGACACCATCATAACTCAATCCATGTCATTCAGAATGGTTTTAAAGAACGTTCTAGAAATCCTAATGGACTTCAGTAGAACATATGAATGTCGAATATGAATGCATAACGAGAAGCGTAGTGCGCGTAACCAGGGAGGGGGATGTCCTGGGTGCCCGGGCACCCCCCCCCTCGCTTGCGCAGATCCATTCACAATTATTTTTAAGAATTGCGTTTGGACCCTTTTTAAAAGAAATATCACACAATTATACAATCTAAGATTTAAAAAAAACCTGCCTAAAACGGAAATTTAAACTGTTTTATGGGGTTTCGTTTTAAAAGGTTTTACTTTATAAGATGTTGTTTGTACCCAACATGTTCAGGTTAAAAATTCTGGGCATCCACCCGTTCAAAAGGCTGGTTACGCCTATGGAGTCCATACCTCCTATGAATCTAAAATGACACTAAAAGACTTTTCAAGCCCATAACGAATCTCTCACTCAAAAATATTAAAACAAAGAAAAAAAAGCCTCACGCATATTACTATCAAAATACCAACTCTTCACATCAAATTCTTAAAGATGGAGAACAGAAACCTTCTACACAAGAGTTTTTTGGGTATTCATAAATTGGCTATCGTTGTGCCTCACTAATCGTGGTGTTTTTAGACTTCTAAAAAATTTGTTGTGCAGGAATAAGTTTTTAGACGTGTGGACTGCATTAATTATACGCCTTACCCACCTGAATCGAACCCACAAACTTCAGTTTTCTCTCTTTATTTGTGGCCAGCATGATAGACATATAATGATTTTCTGAAACTATAATCATAAATCTTACTTTATTTAATCAAGAGACTTCCATTTTCAACATGTAATCGGGTTTTTTCTTTCCATAATAATAACTGTTTTTTCCCAATAATTATGTATTTCATATTAATGATGCAATCGATGTATCACGAATGTGAAAGTACACTTTTTTGTCAGTCTTCTAGTTTTCTCTCTAAGCTTAAAAGCTAAATATTTTACTGCAATTTTAAATGTTAATCTTTTTACTAATCTTTGTTTATTTTTTTTATTAAAGTTAGTTATTCTCGCATATGAACTTTTCATCAGTTTTCATCAATGCATTTGGATTTATTTTCTTGTGTTGTGCCTTTTTCCAATTTACGGATAAACATAATGGATACACAAAACGTATAAAAAGTACGGATACCTGCTTTCTTATTTCTTATGTATCAACCAAGGTGGGACAGATTACATTATTATTATTATTTTTTTTTTTTTTTTTTTTTTTTTGCTCTTTAATGATGAGAAGTAGAAGGTTCTAAGTTCAAGTTAAATAATACAGCATAGAGATTTTAAATCCATAACGAACCTTTCATCCAAAAATTTTTAAATTTTTCTCTTAAAAAAATCAGCACCGGTATCAGAAACAGTGACTGTCAAAATGGTAAAAAACAAACATTTGATATCGAACTGTTTTAATAAAATTTGAAATCAAACTTTAAATTAAATAAATTCATATAATATACAAGTTAGTTAAAAGCTAAACTCGATTTCTAATAAAAGTTCGTCAAGTCCTGACATACTTCATATGTTTTCGATAGAGCCTTTTTCATTCACGGCATGTATTAAAAAAAATCTTGTTCACACTATCAAAACAAATATATCAGCAAATTGTCGAAGATACCATCATAACCCAACCCATGTCATTCAGAACGGTGTGAAGAACAACGTTCTGGAAATCCTAATGGACTTCCTTAGACCAAAGCTACTTGTCCAATATGAATGCGTAACGTGAAGCGAAGTCCATACCTTCTATGAATCTAAAATGACACTAAAAGAATTTTTAAGTCTACGACGAACCTCTCACTCAAAAATATTGAAACAAAGACTAAAAATGAAAAAATAAAAAAAATAAACTCGCACAGATTACTTTTAAAATACATAGACTTCGCATCCAGTTCTTAGAAAAGCATATAAATCTTCTACGCAAAAATTTTTGGGTATTCACAAGATGTCCATGGTTGTGCCTCACTAATCGCGGTGTTTGTAGACTTCTTAAAATATATGTGCGCAGGAATAATTCTTTAGACGTGTGGACTGCACCTTGGAGAACTTAAAAGTAAATTATGTGCCTCACCCACCTGAAATCGAACCCACTAGCTTTAATTTTGATCTTTTTATTTCTGTCCAGCGTAGAGATTATGAATTCATAAAGCAGCTTTCGTCCAAAAATATTAAAAACTTTCTCGTAAAAATCAGCAAAGGTATAAAAAACAGACTGTCGCCATGGAAACTAAGAAATATTTGATATCGAACTGTCAAAATAAAATTTATAATCAGACTCTAAATTAAATAAATAGATATGATATACAAGTTAGCTAAAAACTAAACTCGATTTCAGGTAAAAGTTCGTTACGTTCTGGCATACATCAGATGTTTTAGATTAGAGCTCTTTTCATTGACGGCATGCGTTAAAAAAAATCTTGTTCACACTATCAAAACAAATATATCAGCAAATTGTTGAAGATACCATCATAACCCAACCCACGTCAGTCAGAACAGTGTGAAGAACGTTCTGAAAATCTTAATGGACTTCAGTAGAACAAAGTTACCTGTCCAATATGAATGCGTAACGAGAAACATAGCCCGTACCTCCTATGAATCTAAAATGACACTAAGAGACTTTTCAAACCCATGATGAACCTCTCACTAAAAAATATTAAAATAAAGACTGAAAAAGAATAAAAAAACTCGCACAGATTACTATCAAAATACCTACTCTTCACATCCAGTTTTTAAAAAGGGTGAATAGAAACCTACGCAAAACTTTTTGGGTAGTCACAATATGTCCATGTTTGTGTCTCACTAATCCAGGTGTTTATGGATTGCTTAAAAAGTGTGTGCGCTCTTTAGACGTGTAGGCTATACCTCGGTTGGATAACTTAAGATAAATTACATATTTTACCCACCTGGAATCGAACCCACAAAGTTCGGTTTTGCTCTTTTTATTTGTGACCAGCATAAAGATTATAAGAGCATAACGGAGATTTCATACAAAAATATTAAAAACTTTCTCGTAAAAGATCACCACCAGCATCAAAAACAGTAACAGTCACCATGGTAAGTAACAAACGCTTGCTATCGAACTGTTTTAATAAAATTTACAATGAAGCTTTAAGTTGAATGAATACATATTTATGGAATAGAAATTAGCTAAAAACTAAACTAGATTTCTAATAAAAGTTTGTCACGTTCTGACATACTTCAGATGTTTTCGATAGAGCCCTTTTCATTCACGGCATGCGCTAAAAAAAATCTTGTTCACACTACCAAAACAAATATATCAGCAAATTGTCGAAGATACCATCATAACCCAACCCATGTCATTCAGAACGGTGTGAAGAACGCTCTGCAAATCCTAATGGACTTGAGTAGAACAAAGCTACCTGTCCAATATGAATGCGTAACGAGAAACGTAGCCCGTACCTCCTATGAATCTAAAATGACACTAAGAGACTTTTCAAGCCCATAACGAACCTCTCACTCAAAAATATTAAAACAAAGACTGAAAAAGAAAAAAAACTCGCCCCGATTACTATCAAAATGCCTACTCTTCATATCCAGTTCTCAAAAAAAAAAAGCAAATAGAAACACTCGGCACAAACGTTTTTACGTATTCACCAGATGTCCACCGTTGTGCCACACTAATCCAGGTGTTTATGGACTTATAAAAGAGCGTGTGCGCCGGAATGATTCTTTGGACACGTGAACTGAATTTCGAGTGGAGCACGTAGAGTAGGATGGTCAGAACCGAAAGAGAAAAAAACGGTGGATTGGAGGTAATTGTAGTAATTGGGATGAGAGGTTTTTAATGAATTAAAGACTGATTGACATCGCTTTGTATTCTCTGAGCACGACTTGCATTGTAGAGTTGATAAGCATTAATAAGCAGTCAAACGGTTAGAATCGATTAAGATTTGCATGTTACGGTGGGATTGGGTTACGCAGATGAAGGGGAAGTCATTCGTTTCGGTATTTTTATTTCTTCCTCTCCAGGGAGAATAAGATGTTTTCTGTTGCGTATCTGATTTTTTTAAAGAGTTTTTTTTTTCAGTTACACGTGAAAGAATGGGACGAACGAGGTATAATTTAGATTCATATTACTGCGCATTAGATATAGACTAAAATGTGCTGATAACAAATATCTTGTAGATAAATATTGATATTAGATTAAGAAAAAATAATAATTCTGCAAAGATAAAGCTTTCAAGCACATCTAACAACTTTCTTTTTATTTATTTATTTATTTATTTATTTATTTTTAAGATAATAGAGGAAATACATAAAAACAAGGTAACTTTTGTGAGAATATTTTCCGATCCTAGAAAATTCCTGCTAAAATAAAACTGAAAGCTAAAGTACAATTTGTAGGCTAATTAATCGATGTTTTGACTTTTTTTATCAGCCATGAAGATTTATTTAAAATTATTCTATTAAAATTATTTATTTTGCACTTTCCTAAAGATGTCAGAAATTTTGGCTGTTTCTGTTTGTCGGTAGAATGGTTACCAGTTTGACCTCGTTTTTTCATTCAGCAATTCCGAATTCACACCAGTAGTTTCTAAGTTTTTTTTTATTGAATCACGGATATTTCACGACATAACATAATGCGTAAATTTTATAAAATTAACCGATAACATAAAGCAAAATGTCTTTTTTCGGAATTTCCGATATGGATTTGAATTTATAAATAAAATGTCGGACGTGGCAATCCTATAACTTTTTTCTATTTCATCCATGTTAATATTTCAAAAATTTTACCTCAGTGGCAAAATAAAATGGCAATATAAGCCCATCATTGGAATTCTTATGATATGAAATTCTGTGTGTCAGTTCCTGAGGTATGATTATCGCTAAAACACAAATCATGCAAAATGCAGCATAAAAGCACCACTTATTGGGTGATTAATTTGATCGAAATCTGATTTGCAAAACTTATATCAACATATAACTGCATCTAGAGTTTGATGAAAATTCGTGCATTAGTTCTTGAGATAGAGCTGCGATGGAAACCGCCATGAATGCAGCATAGCAGCGTCACCTGTTGTCCGATAAACACCAAAAGATAGAAAACGTCAATTGAGGTATTGCGGAAATCGTGAAAAATTTTACATAGCAGAGCCACATGTTAAGCAATATACATCAAATGTAGAAAATGTCATTTCATTTCATGGACTAACCTTATCTAAAATTTGATGAAAATTTGTGCATTAGTTCTTGAGATAAAACTATTGGTGAAATCTTGATAAATGCGTCATACTGTTGACGATTTACAGCAAAATGTAGAAAATGTCTGTGCATGTCATAGACTAACTGAATTTGAAGTTTGATGAAAATCCATGCAAATGCAGCATAGCAGCGTCACCTGTTGTCCGATAAACACCAAAAGATAGAAAACGTCAATTGAAGTATTGCGGAAATCGTGAAAAATTTTACATAGCAGAGCCACATGTTAAGCAATATACATCAAATGTAGAAAATGTCATTTCATTTCATGGACTAACCTTATCTAAAATTTGATGAAAATTTGTGCATTAGTTCTTGAGATAAAACTATTGGTGAAATCTTGATAAATGCGTCACACTGTTGACGATTTACAGCAAAATGTAGAAAATGTCTGTGCATGTCATAGACTAACTGAATTTGAAGTTTGATGAAAATCCATGCAAATGCAGCATAGCAGCGTCACCTGTTGTCCGATAAACACCAAAAGATAGAAAACGTCAATTGAGCTATTGCGGAAATCGTGAAAAATTTTACATAGCAGAGTCACATGTTAAGCAATATACATCAAATGTAGAAAATGTTATTTCATTTCATGGACTAACCGTATCTAAAATTTTATGAAAATTTGTGCATTAGTTCTTGAGATAAAACTATTGGTGAAATCTTGATAAATGCGTCCTACTGTTGACGATTTATAGCAAAATGTAGAAAATGTCTGTGTATGTCATAGACTAACTGAATTTGAAGTTTGATGAAAATCCATGCATTAGTTCTTAAGATGGAGCTATTGCGGAAATCATGAAAAATACTGCATAACAGTGCCAACTGTAAAACGGATTTTCACAAAAGCCCAATCAGAGCTAATTTATATCAGGAATTAACTGAATATAAATTTTTATTAAATTTCGTGCATTAGTTCTTGAGATAGAGTGCCCGCAAATTTTTTATCACATACAGACAGGCAGACAGTGTCATAGACTCACAGGCACACATTTTGTAAAAAACATATTTTTTGGAGCCTTTACCTCTAAAACGTGCAAATCAGTCGAAAACCGGAAATCGAATATTTGTATGAACCCAATACTTTCTTCTTAGATAGAAGATAGAAGAAAGTAAAAATAGTTGCTAGATTGGCAATCCTGGCCAATAAGATAAAGGCGGGAAGAATAGGACAATTTTCACTAGAACAGGGCTCCCCACTTTTAGACCGAC
Source organism: Maratus speculifer (assembly GCA_964019185.1). NCBI lineage: Eukaryota > Metazoa > Arthropoda > Arachnida > Araneae > Salticidae > Maratus > Maratus speculifer. The sequence goes on along the minus strand of OZ025303.1, from coordinate 108,664,938 downwards.
GTACTAGTAAGTAAAAATTTATACATCTGCGTGCTACCAAAAGAAAATGTCAAATCTAATACAGAAAAAGCAATATAAAGTATATCATTTTTGAATGATAAATATTGATGCACGTAAATTGATAACATAAATACTCTTTGTTATAATTTTTGGTAAACATAATCTATTATAAACTTTTTGTTAAATATGGAAAGTTTCAATAAATATGGATAAAACATAGCAGTCGGTCGGACTTACTTTTGATTTGATTTGAACTATTTGAAACCCATAATAGACATGAATCAGCATTTGCGAGCTAATGTTGAATCTATAGGAATACTTTTTTCCAATCTTTCATTTATATTTAATATATTTAAATGATTTTTTACAAAGGATATCTCAGACTGATAGCTAACCAGCCTCTTTTTTACTTTTTCGATTTTGGTTGCAAACTTATTTTTACGTCATTTTCTATTTCGGAAATAATTTCGAAATAGAAAGTACCTTCGTAAAAAAAATTTGTAAACGAAATCGAAAATTAAAAAACAGCCTGGTTAGCGATTGACCACAGTTCTCTTTGCATAATAATAATAATAATAATAATAATAATAATAATAATAATAATAATAATAATAATAATAATAATAATAATAAATGCAAATACAGACGTGCAAGCGAAAAATTCGAAAAGAACGCTCCCATAGGATTAATATAAGCTTGTGAGTTTTGTCGTTTGAGTATCGTAGGCTCTTAAGTGAATTTATTGAACTAATGTGAATATTGAAGAAATCAAACTTTCCCCAATATTTCAGAAATTATATTATTATTTAATTATATTAAATGAATCAGGAAATTACATTAATTATACAATTACATTAATCTGTTCAGGCATGAAAGTGTTCCGACCCAAATGACCGATTACTACCAATAATTTTTAAAAGTATACTTTGGTTTATAATTTCTCAGAAATTCTGTCATTAAACAATACCAGAATTTTTAATAAAATTTAGTTGTAGTAGTCGGTCATTTTGGTCGGAGTGCTATCATCCCTGTCTGTTTCACTTTTGTCTAAACTTCTTTCTGTTTTGCAAAACATTGCTTGATATGTATCATAAACATTTTAAATGTATTTTAAAACTTTATTAGGTGTACTGTTAAAATATCTTGTCTGAATGGATGAATTAAATCTTATTTAAATTTATGTACTTTACGTTAAACGGGCAAAAAGCTCTGAACTTAGAATTTTTAATTTTCGTTTTCAAATGGCACACGCGCTGATATTTGAGCACGTGTAGGCTACTCAAGGTTGCCCTTGACACATGCGCTGTTATTCGACTGTTGTACTAATATTTTTTTCATTAACTATAACTTCCTTCTCGTGTTTTCGATAGTATATTTTGATGATTTAGGTTTTGCCATTCAAGGGTTCATCAAAGTATGGCTTATTACGAAAGGTATGACTCAAGTTGACTCACGAAAAAGATTTTGTAAAATAAATATTTTTCTAAAAACGTGCTTGGGTGATTCTCAAAATAGGGGACAATTTATGTCTTTCGGCATATAAAAAAAATTGAGAGGTTTTCTGTCATGTTTTTATATTTAGATATGTTTGTCTTAATATTATTCATTATTTGCACTCAAGAATTACTCACTTTTTAGTTAAAAACACCTTAAAATAACAGAATAAATGTTCAAAATGTCATTAGCATGGATGTCCACAGCAGCTGTGCCTTATATAGACTAGCTTTTTCAAGAGTTAATACCATGTTTATAAAATAAAACAAATGTTATTCTTTCTTTAAATTAATCAAGGAAAGGATTTATCCAATAAATTTCTTTTTAAAAATAAAATTATAGTACATAAAAAAAGAATTAAAGTTTGTCCTCCATATTCGATTTTCAAAACAGGGTCATACTAAAACAGCTGGTTATTAATCAAAATTTCATTTTCACATATGACAATAGTTTGAAAATATAAAGTTTCTCCATGGCAACAAGTAGTCATTTTACACCAGCCAGAAAATAGAAGCATGTATTGTATTTTAAGAATAGAAGTTGAATATTAGGGGGTTACATCAAGGGGTATGTCATTAGGGGATATGTCATTAGGGGGTATGTCATTAGAATGGATAATAATTTTCATGTTTATTTTATAGTTAAAATTTTTATTTTATTTATTTGCATAGAACTTTTGTGTTTTAAAAAGCCCCAGAAAGGAATATTGCATTGTGATTATATTATGGCTCATAATCTTATTTAAATTAAAATTTGTCATTAGCATGGGCAGATATCAGTGTCATTAGCATGGTTTTTCTGTCCATGCTAAAGACTCCTATGTACATAAATGTAACCAGTGCTTATATTGTATCCTTTATAAAGTTTAATTTTACGTATACATTTAGGTATTACATTTATTATCCCTAAAATATGCATTAAATCTGTAGGAAAATCACTAAGACAGCTTCTTACATTGTTAGTGTCAGAATGTTGCTCATGTAACAAAGTTTGCTCTTTGGTAATGTTTTTATTCTCCTTATATGTATATATGTAAAAATGGAAACCATTTGCTGAAAAAGAAGGCTAATAAATATAGAAAAAAAATATTTAAACAGGAAGAAAATAAAAATTTCATAATATATTTATTCCATACAATTCGTTTTGTCATTAGCATGGCTCAAAAAATACTAATTATTTTTTTAAGTTAATTTTTAAATATTTAGCTCTGCTGACTGCATGGAAAGTATACCTAATACTATATTAACAACACCTATTTTTTTTCAGAAATTTTGCTAACAGTAATTTTTTTAAGATTTCATTTTTGAAATCGTCCCCTATTTTGAGAATCACCCGCTTGTATGCATTAACGAGGTTTATTACAGAAAAAAAGCGAACCTTGTTACATTGCACTCTTACTATATATTTTACTTTTTTCCTTCCAACATAGAATATATTGTAATCGATTTTTTTTTTCAGATTCCGGTTTTTGACGGATTTAAATGTTTTACAGATCAGAGATGCCGAAAAATATGTATATGTACAATGTCTGTCTGTCTGTCTCTGACAAACCGTGTGTCCATTCGCATGTCCTCTTTGTGTCACTGAAAATTGTATGAATTTGTGCCTAGAATTTAAACAAACATATCTCGCTCACAAGCAAGAGAGGCAAAAGAAAGTTTGCATAATTTTACTGTAACATGGATTAATAGCACTTAACTCGCCATGCAGCAATGCATAAAAGCATAATTTTTTAAAAAATGAAGACACTGGATGAGGTTTGGAGGATTAGGTAATTTTACCTTCACACACAATCTACCTCTCTTCTGTGGTCACAAATGGACACATAGTGTAATAAGGTGATTTTCCGTGTAAATACAGTCATGAAAATTTTTTGCATAGCAAGAAATACACATGATAGACTATTAGTAAAATAAAATCAATATGAATTTTTCCAAGATGTGTCACTTTTCAAGAGGGTGAGCAATATGTTTCTGGTTATGGTCAGCAAATCTCACATGAATTTTGAAGTATATCGCCAGAAGAGGATAGTTTTGGAATAGCAATTACCGTATTTACTCGTGTATAGGGCGCACGCGTGTATAAGGTGCACCCCTACTTTACAAGTAAAAATGGTGATTTCTTAAAATCTCGTATATAAGGCACACCATAAATTTGATACGCTAATGAAAAATGACCAAATGAATTTCAGAAAAAAAAAAGTCGAAACAAACATTACACCAGACCAGAAAACAAGACGAAAATGCATTTTTAGACTTCGGGTTGTAAGAGAATGACGGGGAATAGGAATGAGTGACGGTAAAGAGAATTGCTAATTAGCGTTTAGATAATGTCATTAGTTCTGTTGTGTAAAAAAACTGCAAGGAATGAAATAAATATGCAGTAATACTTCAGTTAAGTAAAATTTTCCGAGTTTTAATATCTTCTTTGAATAATTTCTTGTTTCATATGTATATCGTTCGACTGCATCCAACAGTAAAAAATTATTCCGTGTATACACTGAAAAACATTTGTGGTAACGTTACTCCATAAAATTGGTGGCAGCTACGATTTACACTTCATTGAGTAATTTTTCACTTACATAATGGTGTAATAAAAACATGCATTACTGGTGTAACATTGCAATGTTACACCGATTATATCGGTTAAAATACTCCACCAAATTGGAGGCAGCAAGGCAACAAAGTTTAGAAGTTTAAAAATTAGCAGTCGCAAAAACTGCAAAACCAGAATTTCATTTCAAGTTTCAAAGTGTTCCCATTCGCGAGATGATGTCAGCATTACACACAGATGTTTGTCCTTGATAATATAATTTTTTTTTACATCAAATTTTTGAGTTACTAATTTTGCTTATTGAAATAGCAGTTTTCACCCTTAAATCCGTTTATACCTGAACCAAACAAATACTGAATTGTTGGCTAAAAATGTTAGCATATAACATTAAAATTTCAGAACTACAGTGAATAAAAATAAGTGTAGGGGAGAATAGGAAAGATGGGACAATTTTTACAAAAATATTTTTTGTCAATTATATTTCGCAAGTACAAAGTGGAAATTTTCAGAATAACATTTTGAAACATTTTAACAAACTTTAAAATTATAAATTTCTTGATTCTAAATAAAGTTTTAGACTAATAAATCAGTTAATTTAATAAGAGAATTTCATCCCTCCTTCACGAAAGGCAATGATGGGAAATGTTTTTTATAATGAAAATTTATATATTTTTTTCAATAATATGGTAGAAAAATGGAAGATACAGTGTGATATTGACATTTCTAGAGTTTGTTGTAAATTACGACAATTATTTTATGTTAAATTCTATTTTGTAAAAATTAAATAAAATGAAAAATATTCTTATATCCAACTAGTGCCGCCAATTCATTTTGGAGGATAGTAATGGATAATGGTACATACAAATAATATACTGACATACAAACTTTAAATACTATAAATCCATTTGGAGTGAGAATCGAACCCGAGACCACAACATTCAGGCTGTTTCTCTATCCACTGAGCTATTCCGGCCGATGCCTGTGTCTGCAAATTGTCCCATTATCCTAGTTTGTCTAAATGATGGAAAATAACTTTCCCCAACTTCGTTTATTAGTGAGGAATGGCAGACTCAGGCATCGACTGAAGTAGCTGATAGAGCAACAACTTTGAATGCTTGGTATCGGGTCAGATTTCTGGCTCTGGCTAATTTTTCACTTCAGTTGGGTGTATTGTATTTAATGCTTGTATGTCAGTATATTATGTATGTACCTTCTTTATAATTTTGAAGTATTTGTAAAATTCATTTATTCAACACGAAGATGAATATAATTTTTTTTTCTTTTTAAAGATATCACATTCATTATAAATTTTATTAAATGTTTCTTGATTTCTCATGTTAACATATAACTTTCTTCTATAGATGCATGAGAAAACTGAAGTTCAATTTAAAAACAGCGCGAGCTTCCCTGACAGTGAAAAATTGATAAAGTCAAATAAGGAAAAAGAACTATTGTCTATGAGAAAAATTCCTCCCTATACTTCACTCGGGCCTTTTAATATGTTCTACAGCCCTGAAGTTTTCAAATATTTTAAAATAATATCAGTTTATCAATCATTTTCTAACAGTATCAGAACAGGTATATAAGCCTGATTATTGATATTTGAAAAAAAAAAAATGTGTTTCCAAAAGTACTATCAATAAGTATGATTTTAATAGGCATTTTTATAAACTCTAGTTATGTAATATTTGTAAAATATGAGTCATATTAAAAATGTATATGTAAATCATTTTTATTGTATAAAATATAATAATCGTTATTTAGAAATAAACTTTATTTATATTTCATTGTGTTATGTTATTTAATCACATTGCATTTATTGGTTGTATAGGTATGCATATTGCATTTATAATAAAAATGACTACTTATAAAATTTTCCAAAGCATTATACATTTCTATTTCTTTCTATTCTTATTTCTGCTATCTTCTTATTCATTTCATTTTCTGCTTTTAGGAAGTCTTCTTGCCATCTCTAGTGCTTATAACATACTGATATGCACTAAAAAATGTGAAACCTGCCCATAATGACTGTTGATATGCCTAATCTGCATTTTTGCGTACATATGTTAATGTGTGTACATCATCTCTGTTATATGCAACTTTTTGGGTTAGAAATTCTAATTCTAGAGCTGAATTAACCACAGTTTAATTTTACTAAATTCATGCATTTAGATCTATTCTTCCGGATCTTCAATCCAGTTTAGAGTTTTAAAATTGTGGTCTTATGAATAATGATTTTTTTTTTCACTATTTCAATTTGTAACATAACACTCAAGGAAATAAATTATTAGAAAATGTCTAGTGTATTAAGTGTAGACAGTGCAAGAAATCTGAGAGGAGAAAGTCGAGGAAAGAGGCAATAAAATAAATAAATAAATACATAAAAAGAAGAAAGTTTCAAGTGAATAGTGGCAAATATACGGAATATTTAGCAAAAAATAATAATAATAATAATAATAATAATAATAATAATAATAATAATAATAATAATAATAATAGATTAAAATAGATATTGTCTTAAATATGGCATTCAGGTAAAGACATTTTTTTCAGCGATTGAACCAGTTATTGCGTAGTGTTTCAAATATATGCATCATAAGACACTTGTTAATGAAATTCTTATGATATTGTATTTGAACAAATTCTACAATTGAACATTTCTAGTTTAGAAGGATATTTACATAAAAAAAAACCGCTGCAGTTTCTCATAATATACATGTTTTCAAATCATGAATTGGATTAAATGATGCACAGTGCTTACTTATAGAATATTGCTTTAAAAATTATAAATTTAATTTTTCTCAATTATATTAATATATCTTTTTAATGTAGGCATATTTTATAAACTTACTAATGATATTTTATTTACATCATTGTTTTTATGACATTTTAGTTTAAATGAAAATCGTAAGATCTCCTTCAGATTATCTGCTCATTTAATGTTGTTGTTACAATGCTCATTTAATATAAAATGACTTTGTACCTATTTATATACCTACAGTGAAACTTCAGTGAGTTTTCTCATACCTAACATACAAATATTAACGGCAATTGCTGTGATATTACTGAAATACGTCAGACCATATTGCTTATTTTGTAAAGATATATTTTGATTCATGAGGGAAACTCCACTGTGGATATTTAAAACTATAAAAATTCAATTTCATATTGAAAAAAAAAATACTATAACAACTCCAATTAATATAAGTATTAACATACAAAAAACAATTACTGAAAATAATTTTGGAATACTGCTGAAAATCTATTAGTATTACTACTGCAAAAATTTTCTACAGTTACAAATACTTTTTGATAAATGTAAATACTTTAGATAAAATGCTAAGAAATCATTAGCAAATTTACTGCATTAACTCTTGTACTGTTGTAAAGAACTTTCTGGCGATAATACAAAAAATGCTTTAGATACAATACATAAAAATAATTTGTAATTTTTTTCATTGTACCTTAATAAAGTTATATTGCTAATGATTTTTAGTACACTTACAAGGGAATGTTTTTTTTTTTTTTTTTTTTGTATATTTGCTTAGAATTTTTTGTGAATTTGTAAAGGATTTTATAGTTTTTTTTTTTTTTTTTTTTTTGAATGCATACTAATTTTATCTGTTTTATCAAAAAATGCAAATTTTATTAAGGATATTTGATAAAGTACAGAAAACACTTAATGTGCATTTCTAAAAAAATAGTAAATGTACTATAAAGTCCTTCACAATTCACAAAAAATTCTTAGCAACTGTACAAAAAAAATCCCTTGTAAGTGTACTAAAAATCATTGGAAAACCTACAAAATATTTTTTTAGGAAACACCCTTAAAAATGGTTAGCTGGTTTACTAAATAATTCTTAATAAATTTACCAAAAACTATTTAGTAAACTCTCTAAAAAATCATTAATAAGTATACTAAACAACATTTAGTACATTTACAAAGACTAATTTGAGAAACTCTCTTAAAAATCATAAGTAAATCTACTAAACAATCCGTAGTAAGTTTACAAAGAGTTTTTTGGAAAACTCCATAAAAAATCTTTACTGCGGTTACAACATAATCATTTGTAAATTTACTAGACATTCTTTACTAAACTCGCTAAACGATTGTTAGTAAGTTTACTAAACAATATTTAGAAAATTTTCAGAAGTTTCTTTGGAAACCTCCCTAACAAACCGTTAGTACGTTTACTAAACAATATTTAGTAACAGTTACTAAAGAAACTTTTGTAATTTTACGTGATTTTATTCTGTTGCGGTTACATAAAATGTTCTAGGCATCCCTAGGCATTCTTAGTAACCATACAGAATTTTTTTTACAGTGTATTGATGAGGCCTTGCGTGTAGCTTGGCGAAACGTTAACTGTTGTATTTTTAAATGTTTTCGAGTGTTTTATTTTTTGTAAATAAATTTTATTTATTTTTAAAAAAAAAATTCAAGTCTGTTTTAATTTATATTATTCAATCTTTTAAAATAAAACTTCCCAACAACATCTAGTAAAATTCTTCAACTCTTGATGATTCGATGATAAACACAATCTTATCATAAAAATATTACCATTTTATGGTGTTTCATCATCTGTACAATATAAACAAATATCAGAATTCAACAAGAGGCGATCTTAATCTTTAAATAATGTGTCACTGTTTACAAATATCTTGTATAAATCATCCTGTTAATGCCTAGAATAGAATAGATAGAATTATTAGAACAGATAGAATTTTGTCACACACTTTATATAGCCAAAGAGTATTTAAAATTCAGCTCGCTTACATTCAACCGAAACGGGCATTAAAATTAACGGGGGATTAACATTACCTTAGAATACCAATATCAAATATTTTATCGTGTTTCATCTTTAGTATAGTGCAAATTATTAAGAAATCGAAAAGAACAAATGTGATCGCCAAATAGTGTGTGGCTGTTTAGAGATCTTCACTATCAATCACCATTAATATACGTATGCTCCAACTGTTAAAATGAAATTTTTTTACAATATATTGTAAAATTCTTCAACAGATCTTGATGATAAGATAATAAACACAATCTCATTGTATAAATAGTAAACTTCTTATAGTGTTTTATCATCTGCATAATATAAACTAGCAGAATTTAAGAAGAGACGATCTTAATCTTTAAATAATGTGTCACTTTTTACAAATCTCTTGTGTCAATCATCCTCTTAATGCCTATATTAGACAGAATTTTGTTACTCTTTAAAATAGCCACAGAATAGTTAAAATTCAATTCACTTACGTTCAACTGAAACAGAGATTAAAATTAATGGATGATTACATTACCTGAGAATACAAATATCAAATATTTAATCATGTTTCATTCTTTGCATGATACAAACTATTAAGAAATCGAAAAGAACCAATGTAATCGCCAAATAGTATGTGGCTTTTTACAGATCTTCACTATCAATCAGCTTTTACATGCGCATGCTCCAACTGTTAAAATGAATCTAGCAAATTCTTCAACAGATCTTAATGATTAAATGATAAACAAAATATTATTCTATAAATAGTAAACATCTTATGGGTTCTGTCATCTGTACAATTTAACCCTTTAACGTTCATTGGTTTCGCCACGAAACCACAAAATTTTAATTCCGATATGCAACACTGACACCGGTATTTTTATCTACAAATATCCCCTTTTTATTATTTATGTGAAAAATCACGTTTTCTTATTTAGAAATATATTTGTTCTTAATTGCCGGTGTCATTCATTTATTTCGATATCTTAGCAATGAAAATGCTTTGATCGTTAAAAAGTTAAACTACCATTTCCACAAGAAGCGATCGTAATCTTTAAATAATGTGTCACTGTTTACAAATCTATTGTGTAATCATCGTCTTACTGTCTATATCAGATAGAATTTGTTCACATATTTTAAAATAGCTAAAGAGTATTTAAGATTCAGCTCACTTACATTCAACCGAAACGGGGATTAAAATTAACGGGGATTAATATTACCTTAAAGTACAAATAGCAAATATTTTATCGTGTTTCAACTTTAGTATAATGCTAACTATTAAGAAATCGATAAGAACCAATGTGACTGCCAAACAGTGTATGACTGTTTACAGATCTTCACTATCAATCACCTTTTACATGCATATGCTCCTACTGTTAAAATGAAACTTCCTAACAATATCTAGTAAAATTTTTCAACAGATCTTGACGATTAGATGATAAACACAATCTCCTTGTATAAATAGTAAACATCTTATGGTGTTTTATCATTATGGTGTTTATTATCTTATCATAAAAATATTACCAATTTATGGTGTTTCATCATCTGTACAATATGAACTATTAGAATTCAAGAAGAGACGATTGAAAACTTTAAATAATGTGTCACTGTTTACAAATCTGCATTGTCAACCATCCTCTTAGTGCCTATATCAAATAGAATTTTGTCACACACTTTAAAATAGCAATAGAATAGTTAAAATTCAGCTCACTTACGTTCAACCGAAACGGAGATTAAAATAAATGGATGATTACATTACCTTAGAATACAAGTATGAAATATTTAATCATGTTTTATTCTTTGCATGATGTAAACTATTTAAAAATCGAGAAGAACCAATGAAATCTTCAAATATTGTGTGGCTGTTTACCGATCTTCTGTAAGAATGATCTGTCCGATCTTCTTACTTTTACTTGCCTATGCTCCTACTGTTAAAATGAAACTTCGTAACAATATCTAGTGAATTTTTTTCAACAGCTCTTGGTGATTAGATGATTAGCACAGTCTCATTGTAAGCATAGTGAACATTTATGGCGTTTATGAAATATAAACAATCAGAATTCTAGAAGAGACGATCTTTATCTTTAAATAATGTGTCACTGTTTACAAATCTCTTGTATCTATCATCATCTTAATGCCTATATCAGATAGAATTTTGTCACACACTTTAAAATAGATATAGACTAGTTAAAATTCAGCTCAGTTACATTCAACGGAAACGGAGATTAAAATTAAAGCATAATTAATATTACCTCAGAATACAAATATCAAATATTTCATCATGTTTCATTCTTTGTATAATGCAAACTATTAAAAAATCGAGAAGAACCAACGCGATTTCCAAATAGTAAGTGACTCTTTACAGATCTTCTGCATCAGTCACCCGTTACGTGCCTATGCTCCTACACTGTAAAAAATAAAGAGTTTTATCACATTTCCTTCGGTTGTATGAGATGTGAAATAAGGTGTAAATGTATTATTTTTTGAGCGCCAATACCAAAATAAATGTTACTTTACACTTTCGATGACATATCACAATTCTTAAAAAAAAATAGGCGTTCTGAATCACTAGAAATCGTTACAATGCGCTCTCTAAAAGACTTTATTGAATTTATCAACACAACGCCAGGTGTTTTTTTAATCTAGCAATATTAAGTCGGTGATTATGAAATCCAGCGCGGGGGGTGGAATTATTGGATATGCAAAATGGCGCTTAGTTGAAAACGTTTTGTTTTGTTCTGTGAATATCAAATATATTTCGTAGTAATAAAATGATTAAAAAATATCTGACATAGTTCATATTAAGAACTTTTATCGACTTACAGTTTTGATTATTTCAATTAGTTTGGACACTTTAAGAAACAAGAAATAATCTATTCTACGATGAATTAGAGTTTATTCTAATGATGGCCGTCAGCTGCAACACAGTCTTGTTGCAAAGTTTTGGATTTTTTTCAAATAAGTAAGTGACGTTTATTTTCTTTCTGTTTTGTATACAATCACTCTTAATTCTCTGTAAAAACCTGTATTTGTGTTATATATTTTAAATAAATGCATGATACTTGCAAAATGTGATTTTGCAGTCTAGCTTTTTCGATATTTTAAAAATAAAAATTAATAATAAAAGAAGTCGTAAAATTGTCACTTTCGTATACAGAGCCAAAGCTCTGTAAATATTTAGTTTTGATTTTATAGTGTTTTACTGCTTTAAATTCCGCATAACTTGAACTAACACGAAATTAAATAAACATAGTGTTATATCTTGTTTTAAACATTCATTTTTTCAATTTATATTTGTATTTTGATGTGTTTTTAGATTATTAGAAGCAAAAATTTCATTATTTTTATTTCGTTTATATATATATGTTGATACTGAAAGAGTTAAAGAGATTGTCATGGTTTTATTTTTCTATTTATTAAATTAGTACAACATAATTAAAATCATCATTAATGCCTATTTGAATTTGAATACATTTAATGGAAAATCTTAGAACTTCAATGAAAGGGGAGGGGGTGGCGGTATGTTCATTCAGAGCTGTGTGAAACGGGGGGCGAAGGGGGCGGTCGCCCCGGGCACGGAAACTGAGGGGCCGCCAAATTTATGTTAATATCGTCTTTTGTTTCTTCGCTTTTTTTGTAAAAAAAAATTATATATATGTGACATTTTAAAGATAGGAGCCAAAAACATCATCGCCAGGGTCCCCGTTCTTTGCACAGAAGTCATGGCCAGCGAGGAAAAAAATAAAAAATAAATAAATTTAGAATATCCAATAAATCACTCATTGGTGGCTGTAAGTTTATTTATTCAACTGTAGTCATTATAGAGGGAAAAACTCCTTTTTGCAAACGATCTTTTACCGAAATGTCCAAAAAATATTCCATCATTTACTTCAATCAGCCGTACTCATCGACGAAAGAACTCCAGAATCTCTCTCCTTCTCATCTCGAGACTTCCACCTTTTAAAACTAAAAAGAAAATTCTAGAACTTTCTGTAATCTCAAACCATCATCATTTTATGTAAACAGAATTCTTGTCCAGATACGAGACTATTTTACACAGACGATAAATTTATTTTTAAAAAAAATATTATTTAACCAATTTATAATCGACTCATAATTTCTTAGGCAGACGATTTTTAAAAATGATTAATTTTAAGAGAAAAAGAAAATAAATGAATTTATTAATGCACACATCAAAGGTTGACGGCGGAAAAATAAATAAATAGATAAAATAAAATAATGATATTTTTTGAAAGGTATGGTTTTGGAATAAATTTAATAAGATTTTCTTAAAAAGGTTGATAAAAACATAGAAGAAATCAGTTTTATTTGGAATATTAAGAGATAAAGTTTTAATTAAGAATATTTTTAATTTAGAGCCATCTTTTTAAATTTACGCATACTGGAATAATGTTTTTTAAGGCAAATTAAGAATTTATATCGTCTGCATACAGATTAACAGATTAGATCTAGAAATAAGATTTTAATTTAATAATTTGAAGTAAGTACGGAACATTATTATAAGAAAATTAAGATAGTATAAAGCTTAGTTTTGGCGAAAAAATTTTAAATTTGTAATATTATCCCCCCTCCCCGAAAATTTGTATGAAATTGATAGTTAAATAAAACTACAAGTTCAGACAACAGAAATATAATAATTTAGAAAAGTCAAATTTTGGAATAAAACTCTCAAACCCAGGAAGCCAAGAGATGGAAGAAAAGAAAATTAACGCAATATAAAAAATATTAGCGATTAAAATAAAATAGTTAAGAGGAAATTAATCTGAATTAAATTTAGGTAGGAGCATTTCCCTGAAAGAGATACAATGCTGTTACAATATCACTTACTATTTGTAAGTGCATAGGAGATAATACATACAATAACAGTAAATAAGTTATAAATATAAATAAGCAAGAGATAAAAAATATAATAAAAACAATAACAATTCGTTCTCATGGAAGTTTAAATAATTACAATAACTTAATGCATAGGTTATTTTAAATAAAGTTCTTCAAATGAAAAAAGTCTTTCCATTGTGTATAAAAGTCTTTTCCAATGTTCACTGAATACAGTCTCTTTAATTAAAGATCTCCAAATCTAGTTTAATCTTTGTTTTTTATGTTATGTTGGATCCAACATCTTTTAACAATCAATCAAATTTTTCTTTCAATAATATATCAATTTTTTTAATAATAAATAGCATCACTCTCAATATCAATAATAAATAATATAGAAAATTTTAAATAATAACAATAACAACAATAATAAGTGATAGTATAATAAGACTCCATATCCTAATATTTCTCAATAAGAGTTTAATTAATACTAAACTTCATTATAGAAATCATAATGATAATAATAATAAAACAAGAGTATAATCAAAAGAAAATATCACAATTTGTTTATTATTGATAGGGAAAATATTGGTTGAGGATAAAAATAATTACATAGCAACTAAATAATTTTCTTATCTTCTAATAGCATAAGAAAGTATTTTTTGCTAGCAGAAAGTATAAATAAAAAAAATCATAATAATTCCAAAATCCAAATAAAATTAAATCTAACTATTTAGAAAATGGACTCTCAACCAGTATTTCCTTACAATAATTCCTCTTTGATACTCTTTTACAAAATTGTCAAATTTGGTTATAACTTTTCAATGCCAAATGTAGAATAATGTTTTATCTACACATGGTTTATAAACTTTAATAATAAAATACAAATAGGAATAAAAGGTGTCATTCTTAATTGAGAAATGGAAATAAAAATAGTGTGCTTTTTTGAAAAACTTTTAATATCTGTAGTTTTCACAATCACTGAAAATCACATATTATGTTATAGGTTTGAGTAGAATCATCAGATTTTATAACTGTTATAACATAAATATCTGCTGAATAAGTAGAATAATACTAATGTCAATAAATGAGTAAATATAGTTAGACTTATATACACTTAAAATTAATTTATCAACATCAATTTGAAAGCCTTTACAATCAAAGTGCACACCTTATGCCTGCATAAGGAGCCCAATTTAATCCCAAAAACTCCCAAAAACAAGTAATATTCTTGTTGCGCACCAAGAACATACCTGCTAATTTTGAAAATTATGGTGATAAAGTATTTAAAGAATAAGAATTAAAATTTAATCTACTGTCTTGACTTTAGTTTGATCTAGTGATTATGATTGTATCTGAGGATTTGTTTGTTTTTTGGGTTGCTCATGAAACAGTTTAAAATCTTCTGGTGAAAAATAGGGTCTTAATTTAGAAACATGCACAATAACGGAATTCTGTCCTGTCTCATAATTAAATTTATCTATTTCATAAGTAACATCAGAAAGTTTATTTATAATTTTATATGGTCCAGAGAAAGTAGGTTCTAATTTTCGAGTGTTAGGGTATTTAAATTCTTCATAAATTACAGAGTCTTGTATTTTTAATGGGCATTCGACAAAATTTCGATCATAGAGTCTTTTACTTTTAAGGTGAAATTCCTGAGTTCGCGCTTTCGCAATTTTGAGGGCTTTGTCTACTGGTGTTGTATACATTTTAACTGCCTCACACAAAACCATTACCCACCATTTTTTTTTTTTTTTTTTTTTTTTTTTTTTTTTTTTAATCTGAATCAGAATTATCGAGAAATTGTGATTATTTTTAGCTGTTAACATTAACCAGAAATTTTATCTAATAAAAATAGAAATTGTAAATATCATAGTTATACCTTAAATTGGGATCAACTTTTAATTCTATTATTTTATAGATCATAAACATTTTCAAAAATTTTAATTATAGGTAATTTCTTACTTAAAATCACAAAATTTACTGAAAAAATTAATCATATTTATCAGTCAAAACTCTAGCAACAGTTTTGTACAGTTCCATCTTTCTTACTGAATTTAAATAAATTATAAGAATCCGGGAACCAAAGCTCACTGTAACCAGAAATTCTAACAAATAAAATGAAAAACATAAATGTTAACTTAATTTTCAGCTCAAATGTCTAGTTGTAGGAACATTATCATGAAAATACTGCATTCAGAGAATAGTTCTTGATAACAAACAAATATCGATAAATTAGAAAATGTACTTTAAAAAAAATAACTTGAGCTTCTAAGTTCTTTTATACTTCATTATTATTACGAACTTATCTTTAAGCGTGCATAAAAATATCATAATAATCTTAATATGCAACAGTAATTGTCTAAGAATATCATACTCTTCAATTTAATCCTTAAGAACAAAAATGTTTCTATCTCCAACACATAATAATGATAATAATAATACTCATAAATAGGCAAGTAAATAAAATTCACAGACAGATAATCAAATAAATAAACCTGACAAACAGAGAATAATTAATTTAAATAAATACATAAAAATTATACAAATAATAATATTCAAAACACTACGAAAAAAAAAAAAATCTCACCGAAATCCTATGGGTCTCAACTATCTCGAAAAAATATTTTTCTTTTCACCAATTAACAAGAAATGGTCTTGTAATTATTATTAATTTTTAGCTCACAGGCTATCATAGCCTGAGAGCTTATGTGCCCGTCCGTTCTGTATGTATGTGCGTATGTGCGTAACGCGATAACTCATGATAAAAATATCGGATCCACTTGAAATTTTGTATATAGGTATATCCTGATAAGGCGCTTCCCTGATTAGTTTTTGGAGTTCATTCGATATGTATAAGAGGGGGAACGGGGGGCTCATGCCCCCCGTTAGTTGATATAAATGTGATTTTCATGCAGAATTAAGTTTTCAAAATTTAGATTAGGATCATTCTGATGAGGCGATTCCGTGGCTGTTATTAGGTGTTCATTGAATAAGTATAAATAGGGGGAACAGGGGTTCTAATGCCCCCCCCCCCCGTTAGTTGATATAAATGGGATTTTCATGCAGAATTAAGTTTTCGTTCAAAATTTAGATTAGGATCATTCTGATGAGGCGATTCCGTGACTGCTATTAGGTGTTCATTGAATAAGTATAAATAGGGGCAACAGGGGTTCTAATGCCTCCCCCCCCTCTTAATTTATATAAATAGGTTTTTCAAGCAGAATTTTCAGATTTCGTTCAAATCTCTGAATCGTTTTGGAAGTTTAATGGTTAAGTATAAAAGAAGGGGATAACTCCTTTTAAATTATATAAATGCTAAATGGGTTTTTATTAAGAATTATCTAATTTGCTCTGAATTTTGGATATAGATTTTTTATATGATAAAGCATGTCTTTGATAGTATAGGAGGTTCAATGATTAAGTATAAAAAAAGAGGAAAGGGAGAGCTGTTTCCCCTTCTTAATTTTTTTTTCGAACGGAATTAACCCTTGAAAATATAAGGCTTTAATGTACAATTAGTATTTGTAGCCTGTGAGCTCAATGCCATCAGTTTAACTGGGCAGTATTCTTTATATTTATTTCTTCTTTTTCATCATAAGAGGACTACTTTTTATCGACCAAAGCACTTTACAGGAACAATTCCTCTGTTTTTGTCACTCCAGAAATCATGAGACTATGGCAGTTCTTGTTTAAGAACACATCCAATAACGACGGGCAAATTATTCAGCGATCCACAGTTTTTATTATCACTTCGTTCCATAGCCAGTTTCTTTAAAAACGTAAAAAAGGCAGCACAGGCATAAAACATCCTGTCGACTCTAGAAAAGACTGTGACATTTTAAAGATAGGAGCCAAAAACATCATCGCCAGGGTCCCCGTTCTTTGCACAGAAGTCATGGCCAGCGAGGAAAAAAATAAAAAATAAATAAATTTAGAATATCCAATAAATCACTCATTGGTGGCTGTAAGTTTATTTATTCAACTGTAGTCATTATAGAGGGAAAAACTCCTTTTTGCAAACGATCTTTTACCGAAATGTCCAAAAAATATTCCATCATTTACTTCAATCAGCCGTACTCATCGACGAAAGAACTCCAGAATCTCTCTCCTTCTCATCTCGAGACTTCCACCTTTTAAAACTAAAAAGAAAATTCTAGAACTTTCTGTAATCTCAAACCATCATCATTTTATGTAAACAGAATTCTTGTCCAGATACGAGACTATTTTACACAGACGATAAATTTATTTTTTAAAAAAATATTATTTAACCAATTTATAATCGACTCATAATTTCTTAGGCAGACGATTTTTAAAAATGATTAATTTTAAGAGAAAAAGAAAATAAATGAATTTATTAATGCACACATCAAAGGTTGACGGCGGAAAAATAAATAAATAGATAAAATAAAATAATGATATTTTTTGAAAGGTATGGTTTTGGAATAAATTTAATAAGATTTTCTTAAAAAGGTTGATAAAAACATAGAAGAAATCAGTTTTATTTGGAATATTAAGAAATAAAGTTTTAATTAAGAATATTTTTAATTTAGAGCCATCTTTTTAAATTTACGCATACTGGAATAATGTTTTTTAAGGCAAATTAAGAATTTATATCGTCTGCATACAGATTAACAGATTAGATCTAGAAATAAGATTTTAATTTAATAATTTGAAGTAAGTACGGAACATTATTATAAGAAAATTAAGATAGTATAAAGCTTAGTTTTGGCGAAAAAATTTTAAATTTGTAATATATATAAACATATTGGGATTTTTTGTGTGAAAAAAACATACATTTTCAAAATAGCATGTTACTTCATTCTTGAAATCCAAATGTGGTCATACAATACTGTTAGATACATTTTTTTCACATATGTTTTCCAGATCACCTTTGCCAAAATATAAGCGTAATGTTCTTTTATAGTATTTAGTTGTAATATTAAATCTTTTAAAGTTTCAAAATAAACGAAAAACATGAACTTAATAGAATTTATTTGTGCTTTTACACTTTTCAATTTTGTGACACCTGTGACAAACAGTAATGAAACTATACTGAAATTTAGAGATGCTGCAGATACATTGTGCCCCCTCCTCCCACCAACCCCCAAACACACTATGTGACCCATATAACTATGTTTTTAAGTATGTAAATATACTAAATTACATTGTTTAATAACTGAGTATTATGTTTAAAATGCATGTTATAATAAATTACCTCAATTAAAAGGGAGTTTAGCAGCCTTTTTGCATGAAACTAATTATTTTAATTTATGGCTGTGTTAAATTTAAAATGTAATCTTTAAATTATTTTTTATTTTGCTGTTAAAATCATGTAAATATTAGAAAATTTCCTTTTTTACCGTCTACTTATATAGTGTACTTTAATAAATGGTAGCAAAATAAAAAATAATTAAAAAATTACATTTCAAATTTAATACAGCCATAATTTAAAAAAAATAACTTCACGCAAAGAGTGTGCTAAACTTCCCTTTAATTGAGACAATTTATTATAACGTACATTTTAAACATATTACTTACTTTACACCCAAAAGGGTGGCAACTAAGTTGCCACTACAAATGGTGTTTGTTTACCATTTGATAGTTGGTGGCTCATTACACCAATTTACAAGTGGAATTTCATTACACCACTTGGGGTGGCAACTTAGTTGCCACCCTTTTTGGTGTAAAGTAAGGGAGTTTTTTTTTACAGTGTACTGTTAAAATGAAACTTCTTAACAATATCAAGTGAAATTCTTCAACAGCTCATGATGATTAGTTTATAAACACAGTGTCATTGTAAAAATATTGAACATTATATAGTGTTTCATCATCTATATATATATAAACTATCAGAATTCTAGAAGAGATGATCTTTATCTTTGAATAACGTGTCACTGTTTACAAATTTCTTGTATCAATCATCCTTTTAATGCCATTATCAGATAGAATTTTGTCATACAAACTTCAAAATAGCCATAGAGTAGTTAAAATTCAGCTCACTTACAAGTACAAGCAAGGGAAATGAAGGTTTTGCATTCAGAAAATATCTTCTCTGTTTGTTACATCCTTAAAGCTTAACTGTTAAAATACTATTCACATACAGGGTGAGTCATAAATATTGAAACAATAGGCTATCTCCTTAAATATTGCCCCGAGACCCATACTTCCAATTGCAAAGTTTCATAGAAAAAGGTGAATTTTTTTATAAGATAAGTTGCAACTCCATAGGGGGGGGGGGGGGTCTATTTTAAAAATTACGAAAATTAAACTTTTATACGGCCCCAGAGCATAAAACTTCCAATTAGAAATTTTTTTTTATCCATTCCTGAATTGAATAAAAAATTCATCTCGATATCTATAAATCCCCGAAAGATATTAACATCCAAAATTTTCCAAAATTCGTGACTTGCACCACTTAAGCATCCCTTTGAACGTAGTGATATCAGTTCATTTGAAATGCAATTTAGGGATCGACCATAAATTTACGCATTATTAAATGTCGATCAAAGACAATATTTTAACTTTTAGATATAAAATAAAAGGGTATAGGTTTTTGCTTTAAACTTCCTTGAAATATGCTAGATGTCTGCAATATCTCGAGTTTGGTGCCTGCCTCGTAACTGGCACGACCCATTGGCCGGACCGTCTTATTAAACACTTATTAAAAGTGTTATTAAATTAAGTGATACTAATTAAACTCTGATTAAAAGTGTCTTAAAAAGTTATTGCCGCAGGCAATAAGTTTACTAAAAATAGTAATAGCGATAATGATACTTCTATTAACGGAATCATTGGAAATATATTTTAATAAATTACACCGAAATAATTTTCACTATTCAGCATCAAAATTTATGATGGTTTTAAACCTATTTTTACTTTCGTCTATCTTTACAAGAAGAAAGTATCGGGTTCATGAAAATTTTGAATTCCAGTTTTCGGTGGATTCACACGTTTTAGGGCTCAAAGATACCGAAAAATATGTTTTTACAAAATGTCTGTCTGAGTCACTGTTCCTGTATCTCTGCATATGACATAAATTTCGTAAGCGTTCTATCTCAAGAACTAATCCACGGAATTTAATAAAAAAATATATTTACTTAGTCCTTGATATAAATTGGTATTGATTTGTTTTTGGTGTGAATCGCTTAACAGGTGGCCCTACTGTACAGGCTTTTGTGCGATTACCGCAATAGTTGTATCTCTAGAATTATACGCCTAGTGTCGCCCGTAATTAGAGGCACCTTTTACGCATCGTGCAATAGCAATTTTGACAAGAAAAATATGAAGTTGACAAGGCCAAAACAATGAAAAAAATTGAAATCGACGTGATAAAAAACGAGGTTTAAATCAACTGACGCATTTAAACAGTAATTAAAGAAGCTGAGAATGGCAAAACTTAAACAAAATCTGAAATCGGAACTATACAGTACAGAGTTAATCACCCAGAAACTTTTAAAAAGCATTTAAACATTAGGAGTCCATCTTGTTTAAAACTAAATGCACTTTTCAGCAACAAATATTTTTATTTCAGTAGTTCTCATTTTAAAACTAACATAAGTCGATAACGTCGGTTATGGCAACAGTCCGGCGAGTTCAAACTTCTTTCGGCGCGTTGGGCATTTTTTTTCACCTCAGAATATTTACTTTTAAAAATATGATTTGTATACAAAAAATTGCAGCTCTTTTACATTGCTATTTTAAATACTTTTATTTAAAATAAAAAAATAAATATTATTTAAAATACTGAATCAAAATTGAAAATTAGACATTTTCATTTAATCAAAAGAAAGAAAAATCAACGCGACAAATAATATTTTTAGTTATAACAATTTTAATTTACTCTAAATTTTTTGGAAAAAAAAATATTTTATTAAGAAGTCTGACGTTATAATGCTTAAAAATTATATGGTTCACTATCACAAAACATTCAAAATTCTTACTCAATAAATAAATAAATAAAATAAATGTTTCCTTGACACATTACAGCAACATTGTTTCTTCAATTACAGGCATTTCAATTTGTGTCTGATCCCTTGAAATCTCATGATTTATTAAAATTGCCATAACTCTTTAAGTTTTAAAAATATCGAGATGATTTTTTTTTGTTGTTGTTGTTGTTCAATTCAGGAATGGATAAGGAACAATTTTCTAATTGGAAGTTTTTTTCCTCTGGGGGCCGTATAAAAATTTAATTTTCGTAATTTTTAAAACAGACCCCCCCCCCATGCAGTTGCAACTTATCTTATTAAAAAATTCATCTTTTTTATGAAACTTTCCAATTGAAAGTATGGGTCTAGGGGCAATATTTAAGGAGATAGCCTATTGTTTCGATATTTATGACTCACCCTGTATATTTTAGCAGGGGTAAAGAAATGTTTCATTTTTAAATATGTTGGAAGGCGATAATATATTATTTATATCACTCGTTTTTAATTTCCAACCGTCATATAGCATCCAAAATTTGTTGTTATAGATAAAACGTTGCTTTTGTAATGTGTGTAAAGAAATTTATTTATTTATTTTAAAATCAATTTGTTCGTAAATTCTGATGAAAAACATCGTTTCAACATTTTTGCAATAAAATTTTTTTATCCTAAGAAAACTTGCTTACTTTTGCCAACTCTTATTTAAGAAAATTATTAAAGAATTTATAGAAATAATTAAATTTAATTCGCCATTAAAAAAAATCTATACATGAAAAAATGTAATAATTTTATATTTTTTCTTTTATTAAAGATATATTTACGCAAAATTCAATAATTTTAGAATGTTTTCATTTATGCACATTTTCATGTGATTATGGTTCTTCTCAGAATCGGCACCGTAAAATGTCAATGTTATTTGTTCTTAATATATTTTTAACATCTCTTCCAAATAATATAAAATGTTTATAAAAAGGTTAAGTTCTTAAAAACTTGTCAATTTAAAAACTTAATGGATTTAATAAACTTTTTATCATAGTTTTTTAAAATTCAATATCTTAATACAACATATCCTAAAAGAATCTCCACCAGATGTTAAAGTTAATCTCACAGACATGTTCAATATCTTCTATATCGTAAATTTATATTATAACTTTTAAGTATAGCTATTTTGGGACAGTCCGCTTTAATTGTTATTCAGACAAGGTAACTGCATTTTTCGAAAATCGTGACACTTAACTTTTATAACTTCCGTATTATAACGTAATCCCACATAAAAATGCTCTATTTTATTTGAATGTTTTATATCCACCTATTATTGAAAATCTGTTTTGTCGTAAATACTTTCATTTAAAACGCTAAGAGGAAATAAAATCTAAGCAATTAATGTCATATGCCTTGTTTCTATTCTATTATTCTTTGTCATATAAAATATTACATGGAGATAACATAAAAAATAGGACTTGGAATGCTTGAAAGAACTTCATAGAGTGACAAGAATTGTAATTTTTTTAATATTAAATAGTTTTGCATAAGTAATAGTTTTTCTATGTTTCATACACTTCATATGAATAAAGTATGCTTTTTTCATAAATTTGTCATATTAAATTTTGTTATTTTGAGTAGGAAAGCAGTGTCAAATGATCATGTTGCATATGCGTTTTAATGGAATTTTTAATTGTTTTAGAAGGTAAGACATTCAAAGAATGTTAATTTTGATATGAAGTGAGCATGTGAAATTTTATTTAATAATCCAAATAAATTTGAGCATATGTGTTTATGTGTGTGAGAGTGAAAGAATGGAAGTTACAGTATGTGGAAGATATATCTTTTGAAACGCCAAAATAAAATTGAGTTACTTTAGTCTTTGATGTCTAACAACTGTCAGAAACACTTTCGTCTCTGAATCTAAAATGTAATTTTTGTCGATGTGTGATAAATGCTAATATGCATTTTAAAATAACATCATAATAACAGACGTGATGTGTTTGTCTTACCAAAAACTCAGATACATTTTATTGATTGTTAGATGTATTGCTAAAGTCCTATTGCAAAATATGCGCGAAACTAAAGCACTTGCCTTAAACCAAGAATAAATATTTACAATAATGTAAAATATATCTATATGTTTTTATAAATCCGTGTCATTAAATCCAATCATAATTTATAAGTAATATATATATATATATATATGTTACAGGCGAAACCCGATTTTAGGCCAAACTAGATTGGCCTAGGCCAAACTAGATTGGCCTAGGCCAGACTAGTCTATCCTAACGCCTATCGGATAAACTAGATTTTCCTAGGCCAAACTAGTCTATCCTAACGCCCATACGATAGACTAGTTTTTCCTAGGCCAAACTAGTCTATCCGAACGCCCATCGGATAGACTAGTTTTTCCTAGGCCAAACTAGTCTATCCGAACGCCCATCGGATAGACTAGATTTTCCTAGGCCAAACTAGTTTGGCCGAACGGTCATTAGGATAAACTAGTTTATCCTGATATTTATTGGTTTGAACTAGTTTATCCTAGACCGATCTAGATTGTCCTAGGCTAATTCAATTTGGCGTGATTTTATTGAATCTAAAGAACGCCACGACGCCAACTTTCTAGTTTTGATCTAATTTATCCTAGGCCGATGCAATTTGATGCGATTTTATCTTACAGACTATCAAAGCCTGAGAGCTAAAGTGCTCGCATATTATGTTAGTGTGTATGTAACCATGTACGTATGTACGAACATATGCACGTATGTATGTACGTAATGCAGTAATTCCTGATAGAAATATCCGATTTTCTTCAAATTTTGGACATAGATTTATCCTTATAACGAACTTCCCTGATTAGTTTCAGGAGTTCATTGGATAAGAATTAGGGAAGGGGAACAATAGGCTAATCTGCACCCCCTCCCTTCCTTAATTTAGATAAGTCAGTTTTTCATGCAAAAGTATCAGATTTTATTAAAATTTTAGGCATAAGATCATTTTGATTAGGCACCGCAATGATTAGTTGTGGGTGTTCATTGTTTATGCATAAAGAAAGGTGGAATGGGGGGTAACCCCCTTAATTCATGTAATTAGGTTTTTCACAGAAAATTTATTTTCCGATTTGTTTCAAATTTTTTATGTAGGTTCCTTCTGATAGGGCGTTTACCTGATTAATTTGGGGGGGAGGGGGGTTCAAAGGTTAAAAATAAAGGAATTACGGATTACTTTTTCAATCGGATAAAAACTTTTGGTTTTATGAAAAGGTTTTTAATTCGTAACAGACATTGGTTTTTCCACACATCACTTCACTCGAAATTTTTCATATTAAAAAACTAAATATCCGACCCCTTTTAAAAATAAGAAAAAGCTTAAATAAAGCATGACACCTAAAATATAGGATGGGGGGTAGAGTAAAAGGACGCTTGAATTTTTTTTAAAAAGCTCAGATTTTTTTAACGTTTTATCTGCTAATTAAATATTACCCTTATTTGAAACTTTTAGAAACATAGTAAAACATGATGTTAAATATTTAAGAAAAAAGATGCCGCATCAAATTTCGTGCATTAGTTCTTCAATTACAACTTCTACAAAATTTATGGCACAGAGAGTCAGACAGAGTCATAGACTCACAATTTGAAGAACATGTTTTTTGGAATCTTGGACCACTAAAACGTGTAAATGCGTCAAAAACCGGAATTAAAAAATTTTCACGAATCAAACACTTATTTCAAAGACAGAAGAAAGTAAAATAAATAAAGGAATGATTTTTAAATGAACTTCGCTTATTTCAATAGATGTGTTTGAGCTGAGCGAATTCGTTTGAAATATTTTGAATTTGAGCTTAAACTTGATTAATTTTTGAGAAATTAAATTTGAGTTTGAAATAGTTCTTTTCTTTGAGAGCGTGTCAAACAATGGTTGGCATTAATTACAGCACGTCAAATTGAATTGTCCTAGGATAAACTAGATTAAACTAGGCTAAACCAGAAGATTGGCGCCGAAGCGGTCTTTGGGATCAATAAAAACACGCAGAATACAACTGGCCTGGGACAATCTAGATCGGCCTAGGATAAATTAGTTTAAACCCATGAATAGCAGGCTAAACTAGTTTATCCTAATGACCGTTCGGCCAAACTAGTTTGGGCTAGGAAGATCTAGTCTATCCGATGGGCGTTAGGATAGACTGGTTTGGCCTAGGAAAAACTAGTTTATCCGATGGGCATTAGGATAGACTAGTTTGGCCTAGGAAAAACTAGTTTATCCGATGGGCGTTAGGATAGACTAGTCTGGCCTAGGCCAATCTAGTTTGGCCTAAAATCGGGTTTGTCCTGTAACATATATATTAAAAATTTTAAATTTTTTTTGTCAAAACTAACCTTTATACTATCTTAATTTTCTTATAATGATATTCCGTACTTACTTCAAATTATTAAATTAAAATCTTGTTTCTAGATCTAATCTGTTAATCTTTATGCAGACGATATAAATTCTTAATTTGCCTTAAAAAAACACTATTCCAGTATGCATAAATTTAAAAAGATGGCTCTAAATTAAAAAAAGTCTTAATTAAACTTTATTTCTTAATATTCCAAATAAAACTCATTTCTTCTATGTTTTTACCAACCCTTTTTAAGAAAGTCTTATTAAATTTATTCCAAAACCATACCTTTCAAAAAATATCATTATTTTATTTTATCTATTTATTTATTTTCCCTCCGTCAACCTTTGATAGTGTGCATATCAATAAATTCATTTCTTTTCTTTTTCTCTTAAAATTAATCATCTATAAAAATCGTCTACCTAAGAAATTCTGAGTCGATTATAAATTGGTTAAATATTTTTTTTTTCTTTTTGAAATAAAATTATCGTTTGTGGAAAATAGTCTCGTAGCTGGAGAAGAATTCTGTTTACATAAAAGAATGATGGTTTGAGGTTAGAGTATGTTCTAGAATTTTCTTTTTAGATTTAAAAGAGGAAGCTCGAGAGGTGGTAAGGGAGATGAGAAGAAGGATTCTTGGGTGCGCTCTTGCATGAGTACACTTGATGTAGTAAAGCATGGTATATTTTTTGGATGTTTCGGTAAAATATCGTCTGCAACAGGAGCTTTTCCCTCTATTATAGCTACAGTTTAATAAAATGAACTTGCAGCAGCCAAGGAGTGATTATTTTGACTTTCTACATTTATTATTTTTGTTTTTTTTCTCGCCGGCCCTGACTTCAGTGCGGAGCAAGGGAAACCGGGCGATGATGTTTCTGCTCCCCTAACTTCAAAATGTCACAATCTATTCAAAAGTCGACAGGATAGCTTATGCCTGTGCTGCCTTTTTCGGATTTTAAAGAAATTTGCTATGGAACGAAGAACATGCTATCGCCGAAGTTCGATTGAATTCTATGTTCTGAAGAACATTCTATATGGTAGTTTCGGCTTGCTAATAGAGTCTGCTGTGGAACGAAATGATGATAGGTTTGAGAGTCGCCGATAATCGACTTCTCGTGAATGTTCTTGTGCCAAAATCGCCGCAATTTCTTACTTAATTAAAGTAAAAGAATATTCTTTCTAAAGAACTTCACAACTATGCTTGGAAAGATGCTAATCTGAAATAATTAGTATTTACTTCGAATCTGATTGTGGATTTCCTGACGCTTGATGTCGATGTGTCGCCGTCGATGCATAATTTGTGATTCAGTTGTCATGGTCATAGTGACATATTTTTGAAAATTAATGACTACAAAGTGGTGAGTATGCGAGAAGTATTTGATGAGGAATTTAAAGACGATTGAATTTTATTGAAGATTTTTCGAGAAATGTAAGTTATTTTATTAAATGTTTTAATTATTATTTTTATTATTTTTATGATTGAGGAAAAATATTTATTATGTATTTATTTATTTATTTATTATTTTATTGATGAGAGTAATTTGAAGTTAATTTATTAATTTATTAATTTACTAATTTATTTATTTATTTATTATTTATTGTATGTTATGGATCTGATATAGTAATTTTGAAAATATATGTAATTGATAGAAATTATTAACTTTGAAATTTATTGCGAATGATTTTACGATCAGGATTTAATAAAGAAAATAGAAGTGTTTCATTTATTCTAATGAGTAAGAATAAAAAAATTATGGAAGATCCTAAATTCGTACCGTTTGATCTGAGTTCTGGAATGAACATTTTGTCGTGGTTAACTTATTTTGATACAACATGTGAAAAGGAGAAGAAAAATCTAGAATGGAAATTTAATTTTATTGCGCAATATTTGAAAGGGGAAGCGCAAAAAATTTATATCAATGACTGTTTAAATTGTACGGATTATGAACAAATTAAGAAAATTTTGATAGAAAGTTTCATTGAATTAGACATCCCGAGTTTTTCTGATTTTTCAAATCTGAAATTAGATAATTTAGACAATTTAGAAACTTATTTTCGTAAAAAAGTGGAAATCGGTAGGAAATTACATCTTAGTGAAAGTATACTATTACAAGGTTTAACTGATGGTTTAAAACCGAATTCAAAAACAGTATTATTATAAATCCTCCTAGTAGTACCACCGAATGGTACCGGGTTGTCAAACAATTCGTGGAAGTTTCCACCCCACTAGTTTCAAACCAAGTAATAAATCAATCATCAGCTAGACAAAATTTTCAACCTTTTCAACCAACTAGGCCAGTTTCATTCAGCCAGTTAGGCCCAATAATACACCTAGGAATTGGATTCCCCAAAGGCAATCTCAGTTTCAAAGACCTAGAATTTATCAAAATAGTTATATTCAGAATTCATATCCTTCAAGACCTTGTAGGATATGCACAAATAGGGGTGTGAGTAATGCTTTTCATTGGTAAAGAGAATGTATTTTTAGGAATGAGTTGCCATCCTCTGATACTCTTCCAAGTAGCTCACAAAATAATTCTCATAATATTTGGCAATTAATTGTGTATGGATATACAAATAATTATAATTTACCATGTGTTGTAGATACTGGCTCAACTATTGCAATATTGCCACTTAAATTTGTTAAAAAACTTAATGCTAAAATTGAGACTATACCCTCAGTTATCATTGGTACGGCAAAAGGATTTTTACATGTAAATAAAAAATGTAGTGTTCTTCTAAAAGTGGGTAAAATTAAAAAAATATGTTAACTTTTTAGTATGCAATACAAATTTGGATTATGCTACTTTGGGGTTAAAAGAATGTTCTAAATTTAAATTAACCATAGAATGTAAAAATTGTATTGTAAGGAAGGAAGGAAAATTATAACTAACAGTATATCCATACATAAAGAGAGATCCCTTCATTTCAATTCAATAAATATGGACCAAGTACAAAAAACAGGGATCAATCTCATGAATTTGTGAACTCAGAATAAAAAAAAAAAAAAATATGAAATTAAATACTGGTAATGTAGCAATAGATAATTATGATAATGAAACACTGAATGCAAGTAATCATGATATAGAGTTACAATCTACTTGTGGAAATAGTATGAAAAATGAGGACTGTGTTGAATATAATCACGAAATTAAGGTGCATCCTGATTATAGAGGTTCCATGACTCTTCAAAATTTTCGCGATAATTCGGATTCAGATTTAACTGGGGAAATAAATTTAATTCAAGATGTAAACTTAAGAGAATTAGTTCATATTTATAGTGATATTTTTGCAAAGCATAAATATGATGTGGGTAGGATAAATATTGAACCACAACGCGTTATACTAAAATCTGACCTACCTATATCTTTGAGGCCCTACCGAACATTTCCCCTAGAAGAAATAGAAATAAAAAAACCAAATTCAATCTTTGTTAGCAGCCGGACTTATAAAGGAAAGTAATAGTCCCTATTCTGCCCCTGTTACATTAGTTAAGAAAAGAGAGGAAGGTAAAAAAACGCGATTATGTATAAACTATAGAAAATTAAACGCAATAATTAAAAACGATGCAGAACCCTTCCCCCGTATCGATGGAACTTTAGATAAATTGAGAAGTGCTCAGTATTTTTCAACTTTGGATTTAGCCTCTGGCTACTGGCACATACCAATACATCTATCCGATACAGAAAAATTAGCATTTGCAACCAATTTTGGACTTTTTGAGTGGCTGGTGCTCCCTTTTGGCATAAAAACTGGCCCTCCCATATTCAATAGAAACATTAGAAGGATCCTTAATAAATATAAAATCGACTTTGCGTGGCACTTTTTTAATGATATTATAATTTTCTCTTCCTCTTTAGAAGAACATTTAAACCATTTAGCTCAAATTTTTGCCTTTCGCAAACAAGAAAACATTAAACTTAAATTTTCTAAATGTAAATTAGGCCAAAATAAAATCAATTTTTTAGGTTATGAAATCACTAATGGAACTATAACACCAGCAAATGCCAATATTGAAACCATCAAAAATTTAAAACCTCCTTCCAATGTGAAAGAGTTACAACGATTTCTAGGTTCCATTAATTTTTACCATAAATTCATAAATAAATATGCTGAAATTAGATATCCTCTAAATCGATTACTTAAAAAAACACAATATGGGAATGGAACTAAGAGTGCCAGGAGTCTTTTGAAAAACTAAAAAATTCTTTAATTGCAAAACTCAAAATTTCCTCAAAATTTATGATCCTAAATTACCTTTACATATGTTTGTAGATGCCTCTCAGATAGCAGTAGGTGCCGTTCTAAAACAACTTGATAAGGATAATTTCTTACATCCTATTGCTTATCATTCTAGAATTTTGAAGAGTTATGAACAAAATTATTTCATAACTGAATTAGAATGTTTAGCTATTATAGATATTTTTGACAAATTCTATCATTACTTTCATGGCGTCAAGTTTACAATTCATACGGACAACGCATCTCTAGTATGGTTAAAGAGTGTTAAAAACTTAAGAGGTAGGCTTTTTAGATGGTCACTCAAACTTAGTATGTTTAATTATGAGATAAAATATGAAAAGGGTTCAACAAATGTCGAAGCAGACATGTTGTCACGAAATCCTGTTTGTCATTTTAATCAACATATTAGTTTATTGCTAGATAGGAAAGAAATTATAGAGATGCAAGACAAAGACAATGTTTGTGACAAAAAATATAAAAAAGAGAATGGAATTATTATAGTTCAGAAAAACGGATTCAAAAAAATTGTTGTACCAATGTCATTAAGAAAAAAATTACTCCATATTGCTCATGATAATTTTGGACATTTAGGGATTCAAAAAATGCTTAATTTAATATCTCCCAACTATTATTAGCCTAATATGACAATAGACATTACACAATTTGTTAAAAATTGCGACACCTGTCAGAAAAATAAAAAATCAAAACAGAAAAGATTCGGCTTATTACAAGCTATGCCAGCCATAGATCAAGGCTTTTGAATGTCTTTCTATTGATACTGTTGGTGGATTTAACTATTACAACTCAACAAAAAAATTCTTACACATAATAATAGATCATGCAACTAGGTTTGTTTGGGCTTTTCCCTCCAAAAATGTTACCAATGAAACATACACTAACTGTTTAAAACAAATTTTCAATATCAAAGCACCTCAAAAAATACTTAGTAACAGGCATAAATCTTTCAGATCTCCAAGATTTAAGAAATTCCTTAGAAATCATCATGTTCAACAGCGTTTTACATCCGCACATCATCCTCAGACCAATGGAAAGGTAGAACGCGTTAATCAGACTATAGTTACCAGGCTTAAAGGTAAAGTTAATTCCACTTCTTCTAAAATACCTTGGACTAGATTATTAAACCAAGTCATCGAAGAATACAACAATACGCCCCATTCTATCACTAAATTCACACCTGCCTATTCATTTTATGGTCAATTGCCTTATGAATCTCCTTTAAAACAAAACTATTACCCTCCAGTAGACAAAGCCCTCAAGATTGCGAAAGCGCGAACTCGTGAATTTCACCTTAAAAGTAAAAGACTCTATGATCGAAATTTTGTCGAATGCCCATTAAAAATACAAGACTCTGTAATTTATGAAGAATTTAAATACCCTAACACTCGAAAATTAGAACCTACTTTCTTTGGACCATATAAAATTATCAATAAACTTTCTGATGTAACTTATGAAATAGATAAATTTAATTATGAGACAGGACAGAATTCCGTTATTGTGCATGTTTCTAAATTAAGACCCTATTTTTCACCCGAAGATTTTAAACTGTTTCATGAGCAACCCAAAAAACAAACAAAACCTCACATACAATCACAATCACTAGATTAAACTAAAGTCAAGACAGTAGATTAAATTTTAATTCTTATTCTTTAAAAATGTTATCACCATAATTTTCAACATTAGCAGGTATGTTCTTGGAGCGCTACAAGAATATTACTTGTTTTTGGGAGTTTTTGTGGTTAAATTGGGCTCCTTATGCAGGCATAAGTTGTACACTTTGATTGTAAAAGCTTACAATTGATGTTGATAAATTAATTTTAAGTGTATTTAAGTCGAACTATATTTACTCATTTATTTGACATTAGTATTATTCTATTTATTCAGCAGATATTTATGTGATAACAGTTACAAAATCTGATGATTCTACTGAAACCTATAACATAATATATGTGATTTTCAGTGATTGTGAAAACTACAGATATTAAAAGTTTTTCAAAAAAGCAAACTATTTTTATTTCTATTTCTCAATTAAGAATGACAACTTTTATTCCTATTTGTTTTTTATTATTAAAGTTTATAAACCATGTGTAGATAAAACATTAATCTTCATTTGGCATTTGAAAACTTATAATCAAATTTGACAATTTTGTAAAAGAGTATCAGAGAGGAATTATTGTAAGGAAGTACTGGTTGAGAGTCCATTTTCTAAATAGTTAGGTTTAATTTTATTTGGATTTTGGAATTATTATTATTTTTTATGTATATTTTCGGCTAGCAAAAAATACTTTCTTATGCTATTAGAAGATAAGAAAATTATTTAGTTGCTATGTAATTATTTTTATCCTCAACCAATATTTTCCCTATCAATAATAAACAAATTGTGATATTTTCTGTTGATTATATTCTTGTTTTACTATTATTATTATTATTATTATGAGTTCTATAATGAAGTTTAGTATTAATTATACTCTTATTGAGAAATATTAGGATATGGAGTCTTATTATGCTACTTATTATTATTGTTATTATTATTATTTAAATTTTTCTATATTATTTATTATTAATGTTTCGAAGTGATACTATTTATTATTAAAAATTTGATATATTATGAAAAGATGTTGGAATCCAACAAAAAACTTATTTAATGAACTATATCACTGAAAAAATTTAGTTGACTATTGAAGAGATACTGTTTAACAGACTGGATTCGGAGGACTTAGAGAATTTCCTTTAGTGGAATATTGATTAAGTTATTGAAATTCTATAAACTACCATGAAGGAGATTTCTTATTGTTTTTATTGTATTTTTAATATTTCTTGCTTATCAATATTTATAACTTGTCTACTTTTATTGCGTGTATTATCTCCTATGGACTTACAAATAGTAATGATATTGTAACATTATTGTATTTCATTCAGGAAAATGCTCCTACCTAAATTTAATTCAATTTAATTTCCTCTTAACTATTTTTTTAATCGCTAATATTTTTTATACTGCGTTAATTTTCTTTTCTTCCATCTCTTGGCTTCCTGAGTTTGACAGTTTTATTCCAAAATTTAACTTTTCTAAATTATTATATTTCTGTTGTCTGAACTTGTAGTTTTATTTAACTATCAATTTCATACAAAGATTTGGGGAGGGGGGATAGTATTACAAATTTTAATTTTTTTTCACCAAAACTAACCTTTATACTATCTTAATTTTCTTATAATAATATTCTGTACTTACTTCAAATTATTAAATTAAAATCTTGTTTCTAGATCTAATCTGTTAATCTTTATGCAGACGATATAAATTCTTAATTTGCCTTAAAAAAACATTATTCCAGTATGGGTAAATTTTAAAAGATGGCTCTAAATTAAAAATAGTCTTAATTAAACTTTATTTCTTAATATTCCAAATAAAACTGATTTCTTCTATGTTTTTATCAACCGTTTTAAGAAAGTCTTATTAAATTTATTCCAAAACCATACCTTTCAAAAAATATCATTATTTTATTTTATCTATTTATTTATTTTCCCTCCGTCAACCTTTGATAGTGTGCATATCAATAAATTCATTTCTTTTCTTTTTCTCTTAAAATTAATCATCTATAAAAATCGTCTGCCTAAGAAATTCTGAGTCGATTATAAATTGGTTAAATAATATTTTTTTTTAAATAAAATTATCGTATGTGGAAAATAGTCTCGTAGCTGGACAAGAATTCTGTTTACATAAAAGAATGATGGTTTGAGGTTAGAGAATGTTCTAGAATTTTCTTTTTAGATTTAAAAGAGGAAGCTCGAGAGGTGGTAAGGAAGATGAGAAGAAGGATTCTTGGGTGCGCTCTTGCATGAGTACGACTTGATGTAGTTAAGCATGGAATATTTTTTGGATGTTTCGGTAAAATATCGTCTGCAACAGGAGCTTTTCCCTCTATTATAGCTACAGTTTAATAAAATGAACTTGCAGCAGCCAAAGAGTGATTATTTTGACCTTCTACATTTATTATTTTTGATTTTCTTCTCGCTGGCCATGATTTCAGTGCGGAGCAATGGAAACCGGGCGATGATGTTTCTGTATGTATATATATATATATATATATATATATATATATATATATATATCCAATAAAATATTTTATTCAGCATGCTTTTCAAAGTATTAAAAATAGTTCTGCACAAGACCTAACTTTTCTAAAGCTCTATTGCAAAGAAAAAATAGTGGACTCTCAACTCTAACGTTTCTAATTATAATTTATAATCACTTGTAGAAAGTAAATCTAATTTTCGGTCTTTGGAAATTTTGTTAAGTGAGATCACTCAGCAGTTACTCTGTTTGTTCCTTAAATGATCAGACTCTGATACTATTAGCATGGACGCAACTACCACACAATCAAGTGTCTGTTCGAATTAGTATTAGCGGTAAAATACATACTTTAGCAAGAAAAAGAAAAGAAAAAACAAATAAACAAAAGAAGTGTTTCAAAGTATAGCGACAGAGGTTGGTGATTTAAAGTAAAGCTATTATCTGCAATATATGACCACTTCTGCTCAAAGATGATAGCTGCAGTGGTTACTGCATCATAGGATAGAAGGCAGATTGACGACTCTAGAATCCTAAGCTGCATGAATCCGAGATAAGAACGAATGATTGTGTAACAAGCTTAAAATGCATCTAATGCATTATTGTCTACCCTGCAACGTGATGCTGTGTGTTTCATGCTACTCTATAGGAGAATAAAACTCTGGTATCCAAAGTAACCGCTTGCAAAATTAAACCGCTATTTCATGGGGAAAATGGGGCGCAGTTGCAATCAGAGGTCCCTTCCTTTCATTGCTGACCGAACGTGCAGTAGAAACCCAATCATGAACACAGCAAATAAAGCCTTTGTGCAAAAATGATTAAAGATAAAAAACCAACGATTAGAAATGCACAAATAATATATGAAAAGGTAGCAAACAGCCATTTCGAATCCACTGTGGAGATTCTTCATCCGTGCAAGACTCAGCGATCATGAAGATAACACCAAAAAAAATTGAAAAACTAAATTCAAAAAATTTAAGACATCATAGACGAGACGGAGTGCTTAATATTTCAGAAACCGTAATGTTTTCGACCTCACCACAACTCTGATTCTATCGGCTGAATATGCGACGAACCCAAACTGAACAAAAAGGCATCACTATCTACCATTCAAAGTGTCGCAGCTTTTTCCCTGCTATCCGCAGCATCTTCCACTATTTCACTGTGCTAATATGATACAGTTATGGTCACGGAGAAAGTGACGCGCGGTTGCAATCGGAGGTCCCTTCGTTCAGTTGCTGACCGAACGTGCAATAGAGACTCGATCATGAAGATAACATAAAAAAAATTAAAAACTAAATTCGATGAATTTAAGACATGGACGACAACGGAGTGCTTAGTACGTTGGACAACAGTAATGCTTTCGACATCATCACAATTTTGATTCTGATGGCTGAATTTGCGACGAATCCGAATTGCTCAAAAGGCATCATTGTTTAACATTCAACGAGCTGCAGCTTCTTCCCTGCCATCCGTAGTACCTTTACTATTTCAGTGTGCTTATATCAGATAGCTACGATCACACTACTGTTTAAAATGTTTTCATCATAAGTTATTTGGGAAGGTGCCATTACGATTAACAGCATATGTACTGTTTATAATGTAGTGTTTAGTAACGAATTCATCTTCTCTTTTAAATCGTATGATCATCACATCTGCGTGTAGAGGAGACCTAACGCAACGTAATGCCGCGTCTTTCATGCCATTTGAACGATGGGGCTATGGTTCTGGAAAATATAAGAGTCATGCTTTTCAAAATAAAACCGCTACTTCAAGGAAAAAGCAGCGCGCGGTTGCAATCGGAGGTCCCTTCTTGAGTTGGTGACTGAACAGGCAGCAGAGACCCGTTCATAAAGATAGCGCCAGAAAAATTAAAAAACTAAATTCCATAAATTTAAGATACCAACGATGAGACGGAATGCTTAATAATTAAGACAACGTTTTGGAGTTCATTACAACTCTGATTCTGACGTCTGAATTTGCGACGCACCCGAACTGCTCAAAAGGCATCATGGTTTAACATTCAACGTGCCGCAACTTCTTCCCTAAAATCCGTGGTACCTTCCACTATTTCACTGTTCTTATATCAGAAAGTTACAATCGCATCACTCTTTAAAATTTTCTTTATCACTTCAACGTCGACAACGCTGTTTGAGAAGGCGCCATCACGATTTGCAACATCCGTAGAGTTCATGATGTAGTGTTTAATAGCGAATTCATCTTCAATCTTAAAGTAGATGATCATCACGTCTGTGTGTAGAGGAGACCTGTCCAGAATTAATAATCTGGCTTATACAGATACGCATCGCAGTCGGAGAAGTTTTAACTAATTACCTATTTGAACAACAATGAGTAACTGCTGGCCATAGGCTGTTTCTCGGGGAAATTGTAATAATTTCCATATGAACTTTAGGTATGTGTAAGCTTTATGTATACAGGGTGTCCCCTCTCAACGGTGGCCAATGGCTAATTTCTAAACCGTTAGTCATAGACATATAGTTCCAATTGCAAAAATGCTTTAAAAAAGA
Organism: Maratus speculifer; assembly: GCA_964019185.1. NCBI lineage: Eukaryota > Metazoa > Arthropoda > Arachnida > Araneae > Salticidae > Maratus > Maratus speculifer. The sequence goes on along the minus strand of OZ025303.1, from coordinate 108,628,141 downwards.
TAAAGAATTGTTTTTTAAGTTATTTAGTTCAAAAAAATTTTTTACTAAAAAATTACGAAAATTAACTTTTTATACGGTCCCCCGGTCCTATAAGTGATATTAAGTAAATTTTTCCCACTACTGTAACAAATAATACAAAAAAAGTCCCATTCCTCTGCGATTAAAACTGACCGAGTAATAGCTGTTTAAAGTTGAAGCATCTTTTTTGCTGCAAATTAGGGGTCAGTCACAAATTTACTGGAAATAAAAATAAACGCAAGATATAAATTTTCACATTAAACATTGAGAGTAAAATAATATTTACAATATTATTTTTTAATTTAAGTTGATGATTACATATTAAAGCAAATTTTGTACTAAAATTATAAGTAAAAAGATAACAGAAAGTTTGTTAATTTAATTTATGAAAAGCAACAGTCCCAAATCGTTACAAAATGACATATATTTATTATTCTATTAGATTACTTAACCTAAGAGAATTTGATGTAATCCTATAAAATAAATAAATGGTACGTACTTAAAATTGTATTAACATTATACTGTCATTGGATATAAATAAGTGTGCATATTGAACCTCGATCGGATATTTGGAAGTGAGTTAAAATTTGAATAAGAAATTTTGATCAAGGGAAAAATAAGTATGAACGTTTTAAGCAAAATAAAGTCTTATCAAAATACCACACCTTTTAAAATAAAATTGCGATTTCCCAAAATTTGATTTTCACGATAAAGAGAATTTTAAAACTCACGTCTTCAATTATTTTAACCAATCTAGAAGTTAAATAATAAAAATTAACATTACCGTAAAACTTAAACGGTGGTAGCACCTTCAGTTAAATTGCTTTTAAAATATTTCTTTATCTCATTTAAAACCTTTTAGAAATTGGAACTATACGCCTGTGACAAATGGTTTAGGAATTAGCTATTAGACAGCGTTAAAAATAGACGCCTTTTCTAATACTTTAAGCACTTAGTGAACGTTCCCTTAAAGCTCAGCCCAATTCATCCGTATTTAGCTACAGAAAAGTGGTTTAAGTCATGAAATTTAAAGCTTTATAACTCTGTCAATTTTAATGTTATGTGCATGGGACCTTTTTTCTCTTACTTGTTAGAGTAATGGGAAAATTTTACTAAATATCACTTATAGGACCGGGGGACCGTATAAAAAGTTAATTTTCGTAATTTTTTAATAAAATTTTATTTTGAGCTAAATCGCTTGAAAAACAATTCTTTACCTTTTTAAAAGCATTTTTGCAATGACTTTTTGTCTATGACTAACGGTTTAGAAATTAGCCATTGGCCACCGTTGAGAGGGGACACCCTGTATAGAAATGAACCCGCTTTTTTCATAAGACTGTTTTTATACAAAAGAATGTAAACCAATTTGATATTAGTAATAGCATACATATTTCTTATTTATATCATAACATAATAAATAATAATTGGAAAAAAGAGCAATGGGTGAGAAATTACTAAAAACACTTTTGAGCTGTATTCATTTTGCAACTAAATCACGTCAAAAAATTAGAATTAGTTTGTGTCGGCAAGTAACTTTACTATTAGTTTTAACTTAACTTTTAATAGCAAAATTATTTTTTTTAAAAATGAAAGAAGTTAATACACTTTAGTGCACAATATACAATTTAGTAAGCATTATAAATTATCAATTTAACTAAGTATTTAAATTTATAAAGCATAATTTAGATATCAAAAAGATAATATTACATAAAATGCATTATTGACTTTTGTTTTCTTGCATGTTTTAACGATTTCTTAACTAGTGAAAAATGCTCCAAGGAGCAGTGCAAAAGCAGAATATGATTTTAATTGAGCATTAAAAAGTAATGGACAAGTTTATTTTTTGGAAAAAGTACACAAACATTTAAAAGTAATGAACAAGTTTATTTTGTTGAAAAAATGCCCAAGCATTTAAAAGTGATGGACAAGACTTGAAACTGAGTCAAGAACTAGTAAATAATTTCCTCAAGACTTGAAAATGGCTGATCATGCTCTTATGTGACAAGCATATTCAACGTCCTTTTTTTATCCCTGTCTATCTTAGTATAGGCATGTTGGCAGAATTTAATACTGTGCTTTAGAAAAACTCAGTTTTCACAACAAGTATTAGATACAGTATCTATATTAAACACATCCTGGCTCCTCTTTAACAAAGCCTTGATATTACTGCTTTGCACTGTATTTACTCTTATCACAACAATTTTTTGCACGCAATCTTATCACTAAAAAACAGTTTTTCTATCCAATCTTTTTTCTAAAAATTTTTAAGCGGATTTTTATTAGCAAAAGATAAAATAATGCTAAAATTTTTATATTTTCATAAGTAATCGATAAGTTTATCAAAAGCACTGTATATTTCAAGCAAATTTTGATTTTAATAAAGTTAGAATACCTGATAAGCACGTAACATGTACAACCAAACAGCAACTGCTTTTTCATTTTTTTATGTACTTGGACATAATAAAATTGCCATAAGAGTTACTACTTCACAAGTAAATTGTTAAGGAGCAGCATGTGGTAAATTTAGCTACTTCATCAATAACTTGTTCTGAAAGTTCAGCTTTTATAGAGCACAATGTTATATTCTGATAACGTGCCAATACTAAGATAGACAGGGATAAAAAAAAAAGGACGTTGAATATGCTTGTCACATAAGAGCATGATCAGCCATTTTCAAGTCTTGAGGAAATTATTTACTAGTTCTTGACTCAGTTTCAAGTCTTGTCCATCACTTTTAAATGCTTGGGCATTTTTTCAATAAAATAAACTTGTTCATTACTTTTAAATGTTTGTGAACTTTTTCCAAAAAATAAACTTGTCCATTACTTTTTAATGCTCAATTAAAATCATATTCTGCTTTTGCACTGCTCCTTGGAGCATTTTTCACTAGTCCTTCTATTTTTCCATATTCCATAGGGATACTGCACAACTTGTTTTGTATTTTTTCCTAATACATTGTTTAGATTAGCAAAAGTTGCGCAGTTTTAGAAAAAAACGCAGATGTCACTGTTATCTTTAGATTTCATCAGCATCGTTGCATATTTAAGGAATACAATATTTTAGCGCATGTTTTAAGTATTACTGAAGTACACCGTTAAAAATTGGACCCATTTGCTGCAGCGTCACTCCACAGCTTTTATAGAATACCTCTTCTATGACCAATGAGAATGCTCCATAACACAGTAAAATAGCCGTTTTCTATAAAAGCGGTGGAGTGACGATGCAGCAAATGGGTCAAATTTTTAACAGGAGAAGCCAATTTCTACACTATACACTGTTTACAATTTGACCCATTTTCTGCAGCGTCATTCCACAGTTTTTATAGAAACCTCTTTTATGACCAATGAGAATGCTCCATAACACTGTAAAACAACCGTTTTCTATAAAAGCGGTGGAGTGACGATGCAGAAAATGGATAAAATTTTTAACAGTGTAGCCAATTTTTACACTATACACAGTTAAAAAAATTGACCGATTTGGTGCAGCGTCACTCCACCGGTTTTATAGGAAACGATTGCTTTACTGTGTTATGGAGCATTCTCATTGGCCATAAAGAGATATTCTATAAAAGCTGTGGAGTGACTCTGCAACAAATGGGTCAAATTTTTAACAGTGCCCTGTTAAAAATCTGCTGCATTTTGCTGCAACGCCCTCCACCACTTGTATATAATATCTCTATTCCAACCAATGAGAAAGCGCCGTTTCACGGCCAAGTAACCGTTTTCTATACAAGCAGGGGAGTGCGTTGCAGCAAAATGCAGCAGATTTTTAACAGTGTGCATATCCTTGGCTCTATAGTTTACAGGAGTGGTACATTGTTCAAAATTTGAAACTTTTGCTGCATCGCCACTCCATCGCTTTGATAGAATATCTCTATTTTGATCGATGAGAATCCTCGATAATGCATTTAAGTAATCGTTTTCTACTTATCTACTATATCGTTTCCGTATATTTATCTTTTCAATCAGCACCAAGGTGCGCACTTTATTAGAAGACGCGCTCTATTAGAGGGCGCATTCTATTAGAATAAATACGGTATATACTTATAGTAAATACACTTTGTTAAAGTACAGGGCCCCAATATTTGACAAGTATGCCAGGCATTTTTGCCATTGATGTCATTGTGCTAAAAACAAAATATAAATAAATGAAAAAAATTTATAAAATATAAATTTGGCATGGTGCAAAAAATTGCCTAATTTAAAATTAAAAATCAAATTTGACAGCCACCAGGGCTAGACACCGTGCATAATTATTCAGTAAATGATTCATTAAAAAATGACAAAAATCAGCATGTCAAAAATTTCAAAAAAATTCATAATTCGTTAAAAAATTAAGTTAAAAATAAGAGAAAAAAAAGCATTCTGTATTTTTTTATGCTTAATCGAATGGTGTAACTGGTTTTTCTCTCCGATGATCAGAAGTACCTTAGATTGATGACTGCTATTCTTTTATTTCATCTTGTAAAAAAATTGTTTAACATAAAGCTATGAATTTTTGCAGGATTAATTAGCATCGCAAAATCTTTAAAATAAACTTTACCGCAACATTCTATCTGCAATAGAACGTTAGATATACCCATTTATGACCAAGTTTGGAAAATACGCAATTTCAGAAAAACCGCCCAGCGAAATAACGTTTTCTCGATGACTACCCCGGGATAAAAAGTTTGTCTTTTGTTTAAAAAAAAAATAAGTTTTTATCTTTAGTAGTTTTCGAGAAAAGTGCTGTGACACAAAATTTTTGTCCGATTTTCAGAATACTCTACAGTACACCTACAGTATGCCATAAAAAAAAATAATTTTTGTGCTATGTTGTGCTTCTTGGTCAGACGAACATTTAAAAAAAAAATCATCAAAATTGGATAAGTATTTAGTTAGTTATTGCAAAAAGAAAAATTGAAAAATCCGTGTTTTTGCGGTTTCCTATGCTTAAGCATTATCGCTCAATCATATTATTGTTGCGCGCTGCCGCGCGCACAATGATGAAAAAATAATGCTAAATTAAATGTTAAGTATAAAAGAAGAAAAAAAAGGGAATCTAGTGTAGCATAAAAGCTGAAATAGCAATTTTTCCTGTAAATTTTTCGTAACACTGGAATTTTGTCTCTTGTAATTTAGAAATCCATAGCCTAACAGAGCTTTTAAATTCAACCATTTTTAACATAGTTATGAAAATTATATATTGTATATTTTTAATTTTAATGTTTGTTATAAATATTGCAGTAAATAATTTTTCTCTGGAAAAGTAATACCATTATTTTTGCATTATCTATTGTACAAATAATGGACTAATAATGTAAAATTGGAAATTGCTTTCCAATCTCTGTAAAATTTACGACAGTTTTTGTTATGAGTAACCTCATAAATCTGACTTACAATTTCAATTAAAAAAAAAATAATAAATAATTTTAAAAACCTTGTTCCACATTTTAAGATTTAGTATTCAGAAGAAATATTACGAATATATATTTTAATACATTGAAAAAAATCATTTCTACTTCATTTTCAGCCTTTCATAATTTAGATGTGCATTAATAATCTATTGTAAATAAAAATCTATCTGCTGTGACTATTTAGCATAATAATCAAAACTCATAACTTAACATGTTTACAACTATCATCTTACATTCAAACGTTAAAGCTTGCTGAGAATTTTGAATGTTGTAAATTATTCTTAGGCGTTTTAATAAAGATTCAAAAATTTTCCTTCTTACAAAATGCTACATATGAAAGCGGGAATTACCATTTTTTTTTTTTCACCTCTTTCTTTTTGCAAAACGCCTGTGATTTCACACTGTGCAAAAATTGGTATATGTGAGACATCCGACATCCAACTGTGTAATATTCGAAGATGCTTAGAATTAAAGAGATGTTACCAGATTCTTTAAGTAGCAGTTAAAAGTTTCCTATGGTTTGTAAGCTTTAAATGTGAAATTTTGTTTTATTTGTTATTTTGTTGTTTTTCTTATTGTTGTTGCTGCGCTGCCTTTTTAGTTTGATGAACATCTGCACCAAATATCACTGCAGAAATTTATACTTTTTGTATTATTTTGGATTTTGATTACATTTCTTTTACATGCATTTAAAAAATATTAAGATTAAGAAAGCGAACCTATTTTACTTTGACCACACTACAAAATGTAGCTCATTATAGATACTTCAAGAAGTATACATTTGTTTCATTGATTTTTTATTTGTACAATTATTAACATAAATGAATTATTACATATAAGTGAAAATAATGTAAATTTACTTTTTTATCAAACTCATAATTTTAAATTATTTTTCAAAGTGTTATTGCAATTATTAAAAATGAATAACTATATAGAGAATTTATTATTATTTTTAATTTATTGGCTATTCATAAAAAAATATATTTAGAATTTTTTGTATTTCCTTTAATACATACAAGTAAAAGTGTACCTCGTTACATCTATTTGCTGATTGCATGGTCGCTATACAATTTAACCGAAACAAAGAATAAACAAGAAGAAAAAAATCATGTATCAAGTATAGATTATGCAACACTTTCTAACGCATTCAGAACGTTGCAACAGAACTTCAATGATGTAGGGTAGATTGGGGTAAAGTAAAGCCCCTTTTTGGAATATTTCATTATTGAAGCCCTATACAAAAAATGTTTAAAAAAATTAACTTATCAACTTATTTTATTTAAGACTATATAATTAAACATTTTTTTTTCATTAGTTTCTAAAATAATGCTTTAAGTATTTTTTAACTGCTTTACTTTTAAAAAATAAGGTGGTGTCCCACTTATCCCATAAGAAGTGGTAAGTAGGTCTTTCGCTCTTTATTTAATCTTAAAGCAAGTGTTACTAAAGAAGAGGTAAGCAGGCGCTACGTAATAAAGTATAGAAATTTTCAAAATGAAATATTTTATTGTAAATGTATCCATGTACGAAATATATACTCATATTAAAATTAGCATAACATATAGTTATTTATTTATTTACTTGCATTGTTCATTATGGCTTACATATAACAGATAAATTTCATGTTTTAAATCTTATTGTAAAAAATAAATAAATAATCAATAAAAAATTAAACAGAAAAATGGTCAGTAAATTTTTAAAAATCTAGGATCTTCTTTTCATTTAAGAAACATACTTTTATAATAATCAAATAAAAAACATACATAATTGATCCCTCTCCCCTTTATAGAAGTAAAGTGTTAAAATATTAATTATTTACTCAGAGTAATAAAATCTTCCCCAATGTTTTCTTCAAAATTCGTTGTTTCTCAACAACAAATTAAGCAGACCATATTATAATCATTCATTAAGCAAAGAAAATTTCTCTATTAAATTATATTAATCAACCATAATAAATTATATTAATCAACCATATTATTGTTGTTATCTTTAATCGTAGAAAAAAGAAAATAATACATTAGCTTTATTAATTAAAATTTGCAAGAACTAAAATTACATCGAAAACTTTACAATCGACCTTATAAAAGTATAAACACACAATAAAATCCACTACATACATTTAAAATCACTTCTACTCGAAGACATTTTGGCGTACTAAATACACTGATAAATATTTGCATTTTTTGCTGCATCATCACTCCGCCATTTTTATGGAAACGATTTACTTCACTGAATTAAGGAGCATTCTCGTTGGTCAAAATAGAGATATTCTATAAGAGCGGTGGAGTGAGGATGCAGCAAAAGATTTTCTCACACAGGAAGTTGTGAGATCGAATCCCCCTGAAGATAGTATTTTTCCCCTTTCAATAAATACAGAAGTTTTTAAACTGTTCAATAGATGGCACCACCAGCCATCTTATTGCATTTTCCGAATAAGCTTTAACTTTTGACGAAATTTCTATCGTCAAAAAGCAAAGAAACAAATTTACTCAGTTTGATAAAATATTCGCTTGTAGCATTCCCAGGAAACGGTTTGAAGGATCAAAAATGAAGAAAATTTCGCGAAATCTAAGTACCTGTTTCCGAGTGTGTTCTTACAACCACATATATGTATACATAAAAATAGTCTTTTTGACATAAATTTCTGGCTGCTTTCGGCAATTTCTGATAGAACTAAATTATTACAAGAGGAAGTAAATTAAATGCTTTCATAGGTAAAATAGAACCTTCCAATGCCAAAGAATCGTATTTTAAAAGAAAACCGCTACTAGAATCTTAATATTCTCAGGGGACGAAATGACGAAAATAAATCAAGTCTAGTGCCAAAACAAACATGCTACAGTAGCTATAAAATTGCTATAATGACCAGAACAAATAACAAAAGCATGTGATCACTCTTCATATTATGGCTAATTCGTTACAAATGTCCATATCAGTAAACAATATCATTTTAAATTACCCAAGAAAGTGTAAAGATCGTAAAACAGTTATAGTTACTCTATTGCATTTAAATTACAGCACTGATCTACTTTCTAGACAAAATTTAGATCACTGTCGCATTATTGCCATCAGCAATTAGACAATATGTCATCAGAACCTTCCAATGCCAAAAAGTCTATTTTAAAAGAAAAAGACGTTTGAACCTTATTCTTCTCAGATGACGAAACGACGAAAATTAGTCAAGTCTAGTGCCTAACAAACATGCCACAGCATCTATAAAATTACTGTAATGACCAGAACAAATAGCCCCAAAAGTATGTAATCACTCTTCATATTATGGCTAATTCATTACAAACATCCACATCAGTAAACAATATCATTTTAAATTACCCAAGAAAATGTAAAGATCGTACAACAGTCAGTTACTCTATTGCATTTACACTACCGCACTGATACTTTCCAGGCAAAATTTAGATCACTGTCGCATTATTGCCATCAACAATTAGACAATATGTCATCAGTACCTTCCAATGCCAAAAAGTCTATTTTAAAAGAAAAAGACGTTTGAACCTTATTTTTCTCAGATGACGAAACGACGAAAATTAGTCAAGTCTAGTGCTTAACAAACATGCCACAACATCTATAAAATTACTGTAATGACCAGAACAAATAGCCCCAAAAGTATGTAATCACTCTTCATATTATGGCTAATTCATTACAAACATCCACATCAGTAAACAATATCATTTTAAATTACCCAAGAAAGTGTAAAGATCGTAAAACAGTCAGTTACTCTATTGCATTTAAACTACCGCACTGATCTACTTTCAAGGCAAAATTTAGATCACTGTCGCATTATTGCTATCAACCTTAGACAATATGTCATCAGATTTACCTGCGGACAAACTTGTCCATGTTCTTATAACATTGCTGCCGCTGACGAAAAAACTAAAAAACCGCACGCTCGTAAAACAGTCTAATAACTTTCTATCTAATGGTTCATCCATTTTAGATAGCCATCGGGACGATGTAAATCACTATACATTAACTAGTTGCCCTACGAGCATAGAAATGACGTCTTTACAATTAGGATTTCACATGTTTAATTGCTGTAATGGACCGTGTATTTTGGTGGCTATGGAATGAAAGGTTTGGTAACGGGTTACGGGTTTCTTATCCGATGTTATCAAATGGTGTAATTAGTCAGGTATTTCATGCAGGCAAGGATTTTCAAAAATTTATGAATGGAATGTTAAAGAGTCAAATTATGGAGTGTAACTGAGAAATGTTTAATATAGTTAAGATAAATTTTCATAGTTTATAATGTTAGATTTCCCCGGCTGAAATTGAAATGACATAACTAGCACTCAATTCTTTCAAATTATTTTATTCAATTTCATTTCATAAGTTACGCTTTTAAATTCTTTATAGGTAATCCTCCCTCTTCAATCTGAAAAAAAAAAAAAAAAAAAAAAAAAAAAAAAAAAAAAAAAAATTATAACTTGACCAAAATCTTAAAGAACGTTGAATTTTGTTATCAACTAAAATAGTTGTAAACAATCTAAGCTTTTTAAATGAAAATATTTTTTGCTGAAAATTGAACATTTATCTATTTTATCTTTTTTAATTTTAATTTTACATGTTTTAAGACAAATCTTTAAAGTACCAGATATGTGCACCAGTAGATGCTTATTTCCATTCTATGTGTATGGATGTCATGATCTAGACTCATTGTGTCTCATATTGACTGCTAAGATGAAATGTTTCAATAATTTAAAACACTTAAATTTAAAGAAAAAAAAAGAAAGGAAGAAAAATATTATGTTAGATTTGTTCTAATGCAAACTTTTCTTTTAACATAAAAACCAATTGACTTAAACCCTGGTTAAAATCACTTGGTTTAAACCATGCCAATCCTGAAAATAAATGCAGTTCACAATATTATTTTTAATTGCTTAAAAGGTGTAATGAAGAATTTAAAAACAGAAAAATAGATTAATTAGAGCTGACGGATCAAACATTTACTATACTGGAGTGACAAGCAGGAAATTTAAATGCAGGAAGAAGGGGCATATAGCTGATTTTAAAAATAATAGAAAAACTACAGCCCTGGCAAAATTACATCAAAAAGAAAACATCATTATAAACTTCAACGAAAATTAAATAATTTTTCCCTTCAAACAATACTATCCATCCATTATAAGTTAAACAACAGATGTTATAACATGTAAAAATTCCACCTGTAACGAAATAAAATCATTCAACCTACCAAAACTGTGGCATGAGTTGCTCAATATTTTCAAAAAATATTTAGTAAAATAAAGAAATAACGGGAGTCATATGGAAAACGGAATAATGACGATTCAGTTTAATGCAAATCAAAGTACAAAATCAATATAAATGTACCGTAGCACGAGTGGCTCAATAATTTCAAAAAATAAAATTAAAATACAAGTAAAATAAAAAAATAAAATAACGTGCGGCACATGAAAAACTGAATGATAACGTTTTAACCCTTTATCTACCTACGGTATTTATAAGAACCATCATTGTGGAAATTTTAATAAAAAAACGTATTTGATCAGTCTATTAATAAAAGTTCTTTTTCTTTCTACACACTATATTTTACTCTATCAAATTTAGATAGAATAGAAAAACAGTAGAAGTTAAATATTTTAAAAAAGCGGTAATTTTCTTAATCATTTTCATAGGTATACCTTTCTTTTTCTTTGAAAACTAGTCGTTGGAGGCCACCGTAATACTTACCCATCATTTATATGCATATGAAAATAAAACATGTGAACTATTTATACAATGTATTTCAATTCCAAAACAAAATTTAAATATTGTTAATACACATATTAATACTCTATTAATGAATTGCTGATGCACCAATTTCAACAAATTATATAAAACGCCAAACTACTCAAGAAGTACCAAATTGTGTAAAAGAAACATCCTTATAACTCCAAAAATAATACTCATATTAACTAACAGTTTGCTGCATCGGATTAAGCGTCTCATTTTCAATTAAAATATGCCTCTGAATTGAAATTTGAATGAAATACAGGTTCATGAAAAATCGAAGAATGTGGAAAACAGGATTACAAATATCTCGGCAACTAATTATCCGATCGACTTCGTTTTTTATGCAAAATTTGTGTTTTTTTATTGCCTTTTACATGCATTCCTTAAAATAAAAAAAATCGAAAATTTTTATATACCTTTCATCAGAACGAATTTTTCGAGAATCCGGAAAAAATAGTCCCGGATAATCGAGGTTGCTGATATTCAATAGGCTTCGTTCCATTCTTACATACTAAGTATATACAAAGTTTCAAGTCTCTATCTCAATTTGTTCGTGAGATAGAGCGTTTACAGACAGACAGACAGTCGGCAATTTTTTTTTTCTAAAAATATGTTTTTCGGAATCTCCACTATCTAAAACGTGTAAATCCGTCAAATTTTTTTTTTTCGATTTTCAAAACGATTGAAAGACTTACCCTATTACGTATGATGGGTAAGTAAAAAGTTATGTGAAATATTTTCGAAGGTAAAAGCTTTTCCATTTACAAAGAGGATCATAATACGTTTAAATACATTGCTTTTATAAGAATTGTCATATTTCCTTAAGAGTATTTTTGGTTAATTCATTTGATTATTTCTGTAAATATTTTACAAAAAAATATATAAATACTGATATATTTAATCAGTTTTAATGAAAAAACACTTCTAAATTTCACATTATTTTTATTTAAAAATTCCAGTATATCGTCAGATATTAAGAGTGTATTCGAAAAAACGCTTTTCCACCTTCAGCAGCTCGAAATTTTCCGATACAATTTCAGACACATTTTTAAAAGTAGAAATATAAAACTTGCTGAGGGGATTCTTGAAGGGATGTATGAGGTGCCCTGGGATGTCTTTTTATGCTAAATTCATTAGAATTTGAGTTATAAACAATTACCTTATCAGTATGCCCTTTTTTTTTTTTCGTTCCCAAATCTCCCGCTAGGGAAAAATCGGTTCAAAATGCCGTTTTTGATTGCTTTTTTTTTTTTTGCAATATTTTCTGTATTTATCAAAGAATCGACAATCACGGTACCTTGTGTACTTTCCAAATAAGAGATTTTGAAAGTTTGGTGTATTTGACAGTAAAAATGAATTAAAAAATAAATCGGAAAATAAGCAGTTTGAATTGAAATACACCCTTAAAGATCACAATTTTTGATGTGAAGCCACTTATTGATAAATAAGTCGTTAGATAAAGAGTTAATTCAATGCACCTTAGAACATGCAACTTTGAAGTATCATTTTTTATTTGTTTTGAAAATGACTCTATGATGAGTCTGTTTGTCGATCGTCCTCAGCTTTCCTATCCAAAAAAAATCATGTAAAAACATAAAAAGTTGAGCGAGATATTTGAAAAAAAAATTCCCCATAGACTTAACATTATCATCCGGGTCTTCATGAGTGAGTCGAGTGGCCTCTTAACGAGAACAAAAATCTTCAACGCACTTAATTCTTTGTTTATGAGAGTACTGTTTTTCCATTTTAAACTTTATAAAATAAATAATTTCAGCTTAATTAATGCCAGACATTTCTTCATATGAAAAGTAAAGATCGATGTATGGGAAAAGCAAATTTGAAATAGTACTCTCTTAAAAAGTCAGCTACAAAATAACTCAAGTTGAGTTGAAATCCACTCATTTCACGTTTTAAAAGGCAGCTTCTCGAAAAGAGTTGAAATAACTCGTTGAACGAGTTGTTTTTAAGCAATTTAAATCAAGTTGAGCTATTTAAATAACCAATTTAAATCAAAAATATTTAATCGTTTGAAAAACAACTCATTTATGATCGAAAAAATTGCAGCTCTTTCATGAGAAGCCAAATCAGCTCTTTCGTTTTAAGAGTGTATAAAAGAAATACTATAAGATGTACAAAACAACAAACCTGAAAAATTAAATTCGGAACAAAAACCCAAATTATGAACTACAATAAACGTAGATAACATGTAATAAAGGCATATTAATATGTAAGATTTCTCATATCATGAAAAAAAATGTGAAATTAATGTTACATTAACAATAACTTTGCCTATCTCTTTTGAGAACAAGCAAACAGGAGATACCGATTAACTGAGTATTACCTACTTATTTTTAATTAAATAGTCCTTATTTTTAAAAAATATGTATAAGAACTTGCATGCATATTAATCCTCTTGTCATGTGAGGCTTCATATGAGAATAAATAAACATTGCCCTAACAATAAAAAATGTTTCAAAGGTAAAGATGAAAAATTAAGGCTGGAACAAAAACCCAAATTATGAATTAAAACAAATGAAGATAACATGTATAAAGGCATATTAATATGTAAGATCTCTCATATCATAAAAAAAATATGAAATTAATTTTATGTCAAAATAACTTTGCCCATCTCTTTTGAGAACAGGCAAACAGGAGATACCGATTAACTGAGTATTACCTACTTATTTTCAATTAAATATTCCTTATTTAAAAAAAATACACATAAGAACTGTTTACAACAACAACAACAACAACAACAACAATAATAATAATAATAATAATAATAATAATAATAATAATAATAATAATAATAATAATAATAATAATAATAATAATAATAATAATAATAATAATAATAATAATAATGTATGCATGAGAGGTTTAAAAGACTCTTTTCAACAAATAATTATTTTTTCAAAAATTGTTATATAAATCAGCATTTATCAAAAATCTATTCAAATGAAATGCTACCTACTGTTCTAATTGCCAGATTAACAAGAACAAAAAAAATAAAATTAATTACACTTTTTTTTTTTTTTTTTTTTTTGCGTCATCTCTTTTTTTGACTAAGACCTCGTTAAATGTAAGACTGAAGCAGATAGTCCTTTTCCCCAAAAACTTTCCATAAATAGAATGAAAAAAAACGAGAAAAGGGAAAAAAAATATTGTAATTTACGAAAATTTTTCTGCTAAAAAAAGTAAATTTGTATTGACGTCCTGATTACCAGCGCAATTTCCAAAACATCGTCCGTATTTTTTTACGGTTAGCTTTTATGGATATTACAAAAAATTTTCAGAAATAAAGAGGAAAAATTAAGGCCGGCCCAAATTATGAATTAAAATGAACAAAGATAGCATGTAATAAAAGCATATTAATGTGTAAAATTTTTTATTTCATAAAAAAAAAAAAAAAAAAAAAAAAATTGAAATTAATGTTATGTTAAAAATAACTTCTCTTAACCTATCTCTTTTGAGAACAAGTAAACAGGAGATACTGATTAACTGAGTATCACGTACATATTTTCAATTAAATATTCCTTATTTTTAAAAAATACATGTAAGAACTTGCATGCCTATTAAACTTCTTATTCATATGAAAGTCTCATATGAGGGCAGATAAGTATTGCTTTATAAAATAAAAATAAAAATCAGCATTTATATATGGAGATCTGATTTGTGGACAGAAAATAACCAGCATGTAGCACAGTATAAAATTAATTTATAATAAATTCTCATTTTTTACAAAAAAAAAAAAAAAAAAAAAAAAAAAAAAAAAAAGAATGAATAATGAAAAATAATGAAAAATAATTTATGCATGACAGGGTTTTAAAAGAGTCATTTCAAGAAAGAATTCTTCTTTCACAAATTGTCGTATAAATCAGCATTTATCAAAAATCTATTCAAATGAAATGTCTGGTGCAGAAATGCTACCTACTGTTCTAATTGCCAGATTAACAGGAACAAAAAAGTGAAATGTTCTTATTTATTACGCATTTTTTTGCGTCATATCTTTTCTTGACTAAGACCTCGTTAAATGTAAGACTCAAAGCAGATAGTCTTTTAAAACTGAAGAGTTCTGTATTCAGTAGAAATAATAACAACAACAACAAAATTTCATGACATATATTGTATGTTCTTAAGAGCACAAAAAAATGCAGTTTCCTATTCTTATGTCTGGATAATTAAACCATTTCTATAGCCTCGTTCTAAGCGGCAGCGACAAGTGAATGACAAAATTTTAAATTTATAGCAGAGGCTGCTAGCGTGGTATTTAGGACTTCTTTTGCTGACTTTAAAGACGTCGTTTAAAATTTCTGCACGGCAAACGTGAAGGAAGTTGTCATATGGGGAAGGATAAATAAGATTTTTTAGAAGTTGAAGATAACGAATATAGAGCAGAAAGTGTTTGTTTGGTCGTAAATAATCGAGTGTTGAGAAATTTAGCATTGTGTTTTCGTTACATGTAGTATTTATGTATTTAATTAAATATACAAAGAACTTTCGCAAATGCTCGTAATCTACATCAGTTATATTCCGAGCATCAAAGTATTTTTGGGGCGTAATATTACGCTAAATATCACATTCGTCGGAAATACTTTCAATTAAATGCTAGTATTTGTTAAATATTAACTTGATATTGTAAATTTTGCAATGTAGGTCACTGTTACAACACTATTAGCTTTGCATTGAAAATATATACAATGAAACACCAAGATTAAAAAAACAAAACAAACATTGGTTTTACTTTCTAAATATTAGCAATGAAATGGGATATTGCTAATTTTTTACAATTATTAGTTGGCACAAGAACAAAACCAAAATGCTAACACCGCGATATTAGGGCAATTTCTCATGCCAATATTAGACAAGATGTAGCTAATTTAAACAAATATTGAGCTTCTATTTTCGATACAAAGAATTTTCATACATTTTAAAGGAAAAATTATCAAAATTTTAGAGAGTAATTAATTTTTACCTTTCATATTTGGTCGCTATCAATATTGTTCTGCTATTTTCTATCACAGTCACGGTCACAAAAGAAGCACTTTCACACATGTCAACGAAAAAAAAAATAATAATTTTAGGGAGGACTTTTTTTTTTTAATTTTTCATATTTGACCACTATCAATATTGATTCTCTGTTTTCGAATCGTCCAATTCTAGAGTGAGAAATCGCAGTCACAGGAAGAATTTTCACAAATTTCAAAGAGAAATGCATTACAGTTTTAAAGAGAAATTTATTTTAATCTTTCATATATGGACGCTATCAATATTGTTTATCCGTCTTCTATCACAGTAAAGGTCACAAAAGAAGCACTTTCACACATTTCAACGAAAAATTTATTAAAATTTTACAGAGGAATTTCTTTTTAATCTTTCCTATTTGGCCACTATCAATATTGGTTTTCTGTTTTCGATGCGTTCAATTGAAGAGTGAGAAATCACAGACACAGATAGAATTTTCACAAAATTCAAAGAGAAATGTATTACAGTTTTAAAGAGTAATTTATTTCAATCATTCATATTTGGACGCTATCAATATTAGTTATCTATTTTCTATCACAGTCACGGTCACAAAGGAAGCATTTTCACAAATTTCAACGAAAATTTTATTTAAATGTTAGAGAGATTTTTTTTTAAATCTTTGTTATTTGACCACTATCAACATTGGTTTTCTGTTTTCGATATTTCCGATTCTAGAGTGAGAAATCACAATTATAGGAAGAATTTTCACAGATTTCAAAAAGAAACGTATTAAAAATTTAAAGAGTAATTTATTTTAATCTTTCATATTTGGACGTTATCAAAATTGGTTATTTTTTTTCTATGACAGTCACGGTCACAAAAGAAGCACTTTCACATATTTCAACGAAAAATTTATTAAAATTTTAGAGAGAATTTTTTTTTTATCTTTCATATTTGAACACTATCAATATTGGTTTTCTGTGTTCGATATGTCCAATTCTAGAGTGAGAAATCTCAGTAACAGGAAGAATTTTCACAAATTTCAAAGAGAAATGTATTACAGTTTTAAAGAGTAATTTATTTTAATTTTTCATATTTGGACGCTATCAATATTGGTTATTTATTTTCTATCACAGGCTCGGTCACAAATGAAAAACGTTCACACATTTCAACGAAAAATTATTAATTTTTTTTTTCGGATTTAATGATTCATTCTAACTTTAGCTTTATTTTGTCAAGACTGTATAAGTTTCATGTAAATATTTAAATGTATATTTATAATGATTTAATGCTTTAAAATTTACCGACTTTTGATTGGAAGCAGTATTCTCGCAGTTTCCAACAAAGTTGAAAAGTTTTTATGCATTCGATTTGTCTGTACGTCGGGCCGTCTGTTCGTCTATCTACGCTCTAAATCCCGCAGATATATTCGGATCTTCATGCAATTGATAAAGCATATTTAGGGTCACCAAAGCATGTTTTTTATTGCATATGAAGTATGTACGATTAATGTTTCATTTATAGGGACATTAAAAAAATTTAATTACATTATGATATGTGGAGGAAAATCGTTTGGAGGTTATTTTAATAACATTACGACGTTTAAAATGTATTGAAACTGATAAAAATCACTTAATTTCACCATGATCAATTTAAAACAGAGCATTTATAGCATTTTTTATTACTTTATAGGGACACACAGAAAAAAATTGGTTACAGTAGTCTCTTTGAGTAGTAATTGCTGGAGAGTACGCTTTAAAATTCAGTATGCGCTTTTAAATTTATTTATTTATTTATTTATTTATTTATTTATTTTTTTTTTTTTGCATAACATTCTCTATCTATAAATTCTATATCACATATAGAAGGTTGCATAAAAGTGTTCGCAGACCATTTTTCTTATTAAAAGAAAGCACTGAAGGGGAATTTTCAACTAAAATCTATGTATCTCTTAAATAAACTTAATTTTGGAATACATGTTGTTAATAGATAAAAACTCTATATCATACACAGAGCTGCTAAAAAAATCCTGATAATCAGCACTTTCAGTGCACCCCAAAGTAAGAAATTTCTGTTTCTTAAATCAGGAAAGCGTGGTGACCAGGTAACTAGTCCATCACGGCCAATCCATCGGTGACCAAAAACCTAATTCAAATGCTCACGAACACATCTGCTATAAATGAGAGGCGTCCCAATATGTTGAAACCACAAATTTCGTCTGACATGTTAAGGCATAGTGTGAAGCATAGATAAGTTTTGTTGACACCCCTCATGTAATATGCCGTTGGAAAACCATGTGACAGTTTATTCTTATTATGCATTTTTCTTATTTCTCCTCCACTTTGACCCTCCTGAAGAGGTATATTTAACGTATTTCAGTAGGTTGTCTTTTAAAATTGTGGGGAATTATGGAACTGATTTCAAGAGACGTAGAAATATCAATCAAAATATTGTTTTTATTAACCATCATTTTAGTTCTTGTTTTTGCCATCAATAGTATTTTTAATTATTGACCATTTTGCTGCCAATTGCCGAAAAATTCTAATTTTTGGATACATAAACTCCCATATCCTTTAATACTTACTCGTGCTTTTTCAACTTTTCAGTACCGGCTACGATGTCACATGACTTTTCCACTATGGTGATTTCTTTATAGCCTTCTTTCGGATTATTGTTGTTTTATTCCATTTGTTTTTAGTTGCCACGAATTTACTAAAATCTACTTTATAAGCATGTAAAAAAATGATTTTTATGATCGATTGACCTATTGATTGAAAATTATTGGAAGTAATAGATGCGGCATCGATTGAGATTTTTACTATAACAATTTATTTCGATTGGTAAATTTTTGAGAATCGCCTACCTCAAACCATATCCCAGAAGCAGTTTTAAGTAGAAACGCGAAGTTTAAGATAATAAGGTTATAAAAAAATGTTAAACATTAATAAACAAAAATTATTTCTACTCTTACATCACACTAAATTTAAACATTATTAAAAAAATGCATTTATTAGGAGTTTTATTGTGCGGACTGCAATATTTGTATTTTGTGATATTCTTCCATATATCCATTTTGTGTGTGCTTACCCATAGTGGCGTCACTGCTTCATAGCTAGATTTAGACAAGTTCATTGCAGAATACCATTCAAAGAATAACTTCTTAATTATTCCTCTACTATCTATTGTGCAAAAGTTAATTCAAAGTGACTAAATCATATATACTTAGAAACATAAATGCATTATTCATGCACTGGAAGCTATACCTTTAAATGATTAATGGCCAAACACTCCGAGCTTGCGTGGTTCTTTTTGAAATTCATTCTTTACTGAACTTTTCCACTCCCTACACCTCTTTTTCCACCGAAACTAATCCTAGCGAAAGTACTTGTTAAGATGTGGCTAGTTGGAAAAAAAATGAAAAAGAAATTCTAACCTCTTGCACGCAATGTTTGACACATGGTCATATATTAGCCTGGATTTTTCATTCATTCTCTCTCTATACCACCCTATGCTGCTACTATCGTTCCTTAGAAAACTTTTCCAGTAAATTCAGAGTTTTCAAAATAATAATGACGAAAAATTAATGATACAGTAAATGATTCCCAGTGATTTAAAAACCCGCACATTCATATTTCTTTCTCTCATTTTGGCAATGCTATAATTCAATTTTTTTTTCTTACTTTTGTATGTAACATTTGAAGGTTTCGGATGTTTACTACTGAACTTTTGAAATGTGTTTTTTATCTGGAATGTGATTTGCATGACGATTTATGACTGTTTTTTCGGTTAGGCTTTGATTGCAAAAAGACTTCCTCAAACTTTAACTAGAGTGATTTTTTATCTATCATAAAACTGCATTTGGATTAAATTGGACTGGCTTAAATGATTCATGTCCCATAATTTAGAATTTCTTCAAATAATGTTTAAATTTAATGTGGTGCATTTATGTTTCTAAGTATATATGATTTAGTCACTTTGAATTAACTTTTGTACAATAGATAGTAGAGAAATAATTAAGAAGTTATTCTTTGAATGGTATTCTGCAATGAACTTCTCTAAATTTAGCTAATGAAACAGTGACGTCACTATGGGGAAGCACATACAGAATGGATATATGGAAGAATGTCACAAAATACAAAAATTGCAGTCTGCACAATAAAATTCCTATTAAATTTTAGGGGCTGTGCATATATAACGTTATTATTTTAGTGGGAAGAGGGGGACCTGACACATGATATCGTAAGATATCTCTAGGGGTGGGGGGATTTGCCTTTTGATGTCGATATCATTTTTGACCCAATCAAAATTATCTCTTTTTATTTGCAACGAGGTCTTTTGTTCAGTATACTATATTATCTTTTTGTTTATTCTGTTATCTATTTTTATAAAAATACAAATCATTAAAATCACTAAATTATTATAAAATTATCTAATTCTAAAATATGATATACCTCAACGTTTGACATTCCTATTTATCGTCATATGTATATGCATATATAATCATGGTTCGAAAATCATTATGTGAAGTTTATTTAAAATGAAGCTTGTGTTTTATAATTAATATAAAAGAGAGAATGTTGTCCACTTGTTTTGTTGATAAGAATTTCTATGCCCCCCCCCCCCCCCGTCATTCCTCCTTTGTTCAGAGGGAAAGTTCGACAAGACTTTATAACTGTTGAATGCACTATGTAACAAAAAGCTATTATAAAATACTTTTAAATAATCTCTTTTTTTATAAGTTTTATTTGAATAAAGCGATGACTTCTCTTCATTTGAATCAATAAAGTTTGCGAAAAATAAATTTAACCAGTTTTGTATATTACTCCAAAAAAAAAAAAAAAATTAAACTTTGTTAAAGATATCATCAGGGGGGGGGGAGAAGGGGGTCGATGGATGATAACGTATGATATCCTAAGGGAGGGAGGGGGTCCAAAATTACCAAAAAGTTTATAACGTTGTATTTGCACAGCCCCTTATATAATGCATTTTTTTTTTTTACATTCTGATAAAAAGCATTCTATGAAGTATTTTCAAGAGACATTCCATTTTTAATAACACAAATATGTAATTAAAATACTCAAAATTTGAGCTGTTATTTTCCTGGCATGTCACACAGTGATGTGTGCAAAGTAAAGATATTCTTCTGCTTTACTGTACGAACATCTTTTTCTAGCTCTTTAAATTTCCAGTCAATATTTATGCCTTATAAAACACAAATATGAGGAATTAAAAAATTCTGCATTTAACAAACACTTTTGTATAATTAAACTGTGATTGTCACTGAAAATGAGCATTATTTTCCTGGCCTGCTCATTTTATTTCTTTATCAATTAAAAATATGGTCCTGCAGAATAATTCTTATTTTTAACATAGTTCGAGTCACAAGTAATAAAATTATAGCTACAAACAAGATCTTTTAGGTATAATTTTGAAAATATAATGTCCTTTACCTAAATAAAATATCCATTTAATTCTGAAGTAGTAACAAGTCAACATCTCTTTGATAGTCCCTATAAAAGTAGACGGCAATCAAATCAAAATTGCCTATTATCACCTAAATTACATAAATACCGTACATAAAATATATAATTATCGTCATATGGATTTATTTCGTAAATTTTCAAACGTTTTCATAAAATGTATTTCATATCTTTTTAATTCGCTGTTACTTTTAACATTTCTGAAGTCAGAATTATGAAGATTTTACTAATCATTTCCTGTGGCAAATTAAAGAAAAATTTTAGACGCGTCTGGTAAAACTCCTAAGATACGAAAATTTCGATTAAATATTTAAATCACACATTTCGTAATCAGCTTGTATGATAGCAGAATTCATAATAAATTTGCAGCGTTTAAATTAGATAAAATTTGCATTAAACGTCTGTGATAAAAATGTGTGCACATCTTATGGCTTTGCGAATTTTCATAACTTCATAATAGATAAGTGTGTGCACATCTTGAAGTTATTGTATGAAGAAAGAATTAGGCCTTTCAGGGGAAAAGTAATTCTAACTAGGCAATATTGAATTAAGAAAGAAAAAAGTCATGCATCAAACATAGATCATGAAGAGCTTTCCAACACTTTCAGAATAATCTAACATAGATGCACCGTTTAAAAAATTTAAATATTGCGTCTCATTTCATTATATCGAATGTATAACGCATTTCAAGGTTGAATTTCAACTGTTCCCATCTGCAATCGAAAAATTATCCGAATTTTTATTCTATATAGAGATTTTTATTTATTAGCATGTGTCTAGAGAAATATAGAGACTTGTATCTATTAATAACATGCATTCCAAAATTTAGTTTATTTAAGCAATACACATATTTCAGTTGAAATTTCCCCTTCAACAATTTCCTCTAATAAGAAGAATTCTATGCGAATACTTTTGTGCAGTCCTGTATATGATGGATAGAGTTTATATATAAAGAGTAATATGCAAAAAAAGTAATTAAACGTAAAATCGGTTACCGAATTTTAAAACGTACTCTCCAGCAATTATTACGCAAAGACATAGTGCGGTAACCGATTTCTTTTGTGTGTTCGTGTTAATTAATAAAATGTAATATGACTACTCCGTTTTAACGTGATAATTGTGAAATTCAGTGATCTATATCAGTTCCAATGAATTAGAAATAGTTCAATGTCATTAAATTACTCTCCAAACGCCTTTTCCCCGCATATCATAATGTAATCAAATTCTTTTGAGTGTTTCTACAAATGAATCATTATTGGTGCATACTTCATATGAAATACCTAACATGCTTTGGTGACCCTAATTAAGCTTTATCAATTGCATGCGAATCAAAGATATTTACGGGAGTTAGAGCTAGGACAGACGGACAGACACACCGAATGCATAAGCACTTTAACTTCGTTGAAAAAATGCTAATAATTTAATGACAGCAGTAGTTACAGGCAAATTCATCTGAAAACTAGCTGATCCGTCGGTCATTTCCCGGGCCCTTTTCAATTTCACCATGACAACAATAAGGAAATCCAAGAAACACTTTGCTTCCCCCTCCCCCATAAAAATAGATTTTTTTTTTTTTTTTCATGTTAATAGAAATTTTGTCAAGTTGTCAGATAAAAAAAACGATTTTTGATTTTTAAAAGAAACTGATTTCTGCCGAAGTAATTTGAAAAAAGTTTTTATTTTCTGAATTTTTTCTGAAAAACGTAACTTAATCACAATATTCTCTTAATTATCGATTGAAATAAAAGGTAATTTCAATTTCACGTTAAAAAAAAAAAAAATGGAAAAAAAAAAGAATAAAATGTATAATGATCCCATCTTTTTCCCTTTCGTCCCTTTTTTCTTCAAAAATGGAATCATTAAATTGCCACCATTATAGAAATAAAAATAAAATTAGAAAAAAATTAATATTTCTTAAACTAATTCAAATTGTAAAATTATATTAACGGTTTTGAGATGTGCAGACTAATACGGATTTTCGGCGTTAATTTCCCCGCATAATATTACATATTTTAGGAAAAATTGCTATAAAACAAAATCGGTCATCTAATCAATCGTTTCATAAAATCGTTTCACAAATTCGTTTTATTATGATTATATATATCATTCAGCACGATAATGCTGTATAGTAGAGCTCAGATGCATCTTTAACGTTAAAGTCCAAAGTTTGCTTCAATTTCGGACCCAATCATCGGATTGCGGCGAAATTGAAAATGTGAATTTATAACATATTTCCAGTGTTTAGATAAGATAAAATTATCATTTAAAAGTTGTCTTACATATGTACGCACCTCCTGCTTTTAGGAATTTTCATGACTTCATAGAAGGCAACATGTTGAAGCAATATTGAGAAACACCGAAAAAACTGGCGATAAATATATATCAATAAATATAAAAACTTTGTTAAATCACCATAAAAGAAAAATTATACAGGACGCGTTTCGAGCTGCAAAATTACCGCTCGTCTTCAGCTGGTCCAAACACGTGTCCCAACGGACAGAGTGGAAATAACTTGTTGAAGCATTGTTTGTGAAGAAACATTCAACCCTAAGCACTTCTATTCACAAAATGTTGAAACGATTGAATGACATCAGCATTTAGAATTAAATAAGTAAAACTTTTTTTTTTCAAGTGTTTCAGAAAAGAAAAATTTTTATTAAAGAATCCTGGTGATGATATAGCATTTAGGGATTAAAATTAAGTCATCCAAAAATGAATCACCGTCTTTGAAAGGGTTAAAAATATTACTTTAATGAAAGCCTTATAGCACTAACTAGTACAAAATGTATTTACTTCTGCAATTCTAAATAAACATCAATTTTCATTAATTATCTTTATTTTAAAAAATGCATAAATACACTTCATTTAAATATAAAGTAATAACAATAAACAGCTCTTTAATACCCCTTTTAAAAAAATGCATAAATACACTTCATTTAAATATAAAGTAATAACAATAAACAGCTCTTTAATACCCCTTTTAAAAAAATGCATAAATACACTTCATTTAAATATAAAGTAATAACAATAAACAGCTCTTTAATACCCCTTTTAAATATACACAGCAATCAAATCAAAATTGCCCATTACTGCCTCATTTACATCACTACTGTAAAGGAAAATATATAATTACGGCGTTAACTAACGTCTGGCTGTGTTTTTCGCAAAGCTTCATGCCAATTTTGCATAACTCATTTCGTATCATTTTTTAACTTGCTTCTACTTCTATATAGAGACAGAATTAGGAAGATTTAAATAATTAATTCCTCCGGCAAATTAAAGAAGAATTTCCGAGGACACATGCAAATATTTTTCTGACTATAAAATTTTGATTTAATATTTAAATAAAAAAAGCAGCTTGTTGGATAGCAGAATTTATTTTTAGTGCTCAGATGACATAAATTTATCATAAAAAAGTTGTGGTAAAAATGTACGCACTTCCTGCCTTTGGGAATTTTCATGACTTCTTAGTATATAACATGTTGAAGCACTGTTTGTGAATAAATATTCAATTCTAAGCACTTCTGTTCATAAAATGATTAAATGGCACCAGCATTTACAAATAAATAAGTAAAACCTTTTTTCTAGGTGCTTTATAAAAGGAAAATTTTTATTCAGTAATTGTGGTGACAATGTAGCATTTAGGGATTAAAATTAAGTGGTCCACCATCTTTGAAAAGATTAAAAAGATTAATTTAATTTTCTCTAATTAGTACCAAATATGATTACTTCTACAATAAGCATCAATTTTTATTAATTATCTTTGTAAACAAAAAATGCATAAGTACACAAGCATTTAAATATCAAGTAATAACAAGTAAACAGCCTTTTAATACCTCTTATAAATACACAGCAATGAAATCAAAAATTACCCATAACTACCTCATTTTCTTCGCTACTTATACGAAAATATATGAGGACCTCAGAAGCCAAGGGGTACAAGTGACATAATTTAGATTTCGAGTAAATTAGGTTCAAAGTTAAGCATCAATTGTAATTGAATGAATTGAGATAGGAATCTTTTGCTTATTTCTTAATGTTCTTTGAACTCTTATTTCAATAGCTGTCTAGAAAAACAGCCGATTAAATTTTGTTTTAAATGTATAACTAAGCAATATTTATAAGCATTCGGCACTTGTACCCTTTGGCTTCCAAGCAGTAATGAAAACTGCTTGGAAGCCAAAGGGTACAAGTGCCGAATTAATAGAAGAAATTAAAAAAATGTATGAAAGAAAAAGGTAAATTTATGAAAAATGAAGAACAATGTTGATATAAATAAATGAATGGACAAAACTTTGTTTTAGTAAAAGTTCTAAAAAGGAAAAATTATGAAATAAAAATATGAAGTTATGAAAAATTTAAGATCAATGTTGATACATGAATGAAACAACAAACTTTATTCTAACACAAGATTTAAAATTTTATTATAAGTTTTGAAGAAATCGAAATTTTCTAACGCTGTCTAACAAAGGTAAAAAATTAAATATATTTTCAGTTTGTCTGTCTGTCTGACCATCCGGCCGTCTGTCCGCGCTCTAACTCTTGTAAATATACTCGAATTGCGCTAAATTTTTTGAAAATTATTTACGCTTATCCTAGCACGAACCCTATTTCAAATAAATTTTAAGCATGATTAATTTATTTACAGGGACAGTCAAAAGTTTTTCGTTTAATTACGGACTATGGGGTAAAAATAGTTTCAAATGACTTTTAAAAATGTTGCAGCCTGTCAAATATATTAAGGTTTATATTCATCTAGGAAGTTCATTAAAATATGCATTCTGTGAAATATGAAGTGAAAAGAAAAGATAATATTCATTTACAGCATCGCACAAAAGAATTCAATTACATGGGGAAGTGGAAATTGTTTGCAACATATTTTAATTATATTAAACTTTTTATGCATAATAAAATTGATATACGTCCATGAGATTTAATATAAGTTATATCGCGCATAACATGAAGTTCACAGCATTTACAGGGACACACAAAAGATTTGAAATAGTATATTCTATCCAAAATACTGTACATTATCGATATGGTTAATGGATGGATGAAATGCCTTCTTAATTATGATATGCGCTTTTAAGTATCATTAAATTTATACTTGTATGTATAAATGCTATATTTGATATACAGGGCTACACAAAAGATCTGGTAAAGGTTACTGAATATGAGTATAATTTACTTAAAGATTATTTTTAAATAAGTTATGTATTTTTATGATGAATTTCATTCAGTTTACTCAGAAATGTTTGTAGAATACAGATGAAATGATATACAGGGCAACACACAGAATTGAACACATGGTCATCTATGGATGATAATTTCTTGAAATATTATTTCAGTAGTCTTAAGAATGTTTTACTTGGAACTAAATTTTAGCTAAATACTGGCGTATAATACAGGTTCTAGGTAAACTCCAGGGATGAACAAAAGTATACAAGTATGTTTCCATCTATTAGTACAAAATGCTAAAAGAGAAATTTCAAACTGTTACATTTTTTCTTCCAAAATTAGTTTTTTCTATTATACAGTAATATATATAACCGACAGATCAAACACAGGGCTGTTCAAAAATATTAAATTGCATACTTTTCTATGGACAATAACACTTTATTACCTTAAATTGCGAAATTTTTTTAAAGATTTCAGGAAATCTTGGAAAGTGTTTCAGAATCTATGTTTAATGTTTGATTTTTCTTACTTGTTAACGGTTTGCATTTATTTAATGTAATATTTAATGCATTAAAAAGCAAATTCTAAACAGAAAAAAAAATTGACGGAAAATATTTTGAAAAAAGACATACAACTCCAGTTCATAAAGTTTAAAACGTCACACGGTGTAAATAATTTTAAACTGTGATTGGTACAAATTAGCATATGATCGTATTTTTGTACCAATCGACGTTTAAAAATGATAAAATTCCTGGGGCGTTTTCAGAATCATGTACTAGCCTTGCATGTCGTTGGCAGCGCTTCAGCTATATAAACGTTAATAAATACACCTGCACTTAAACCCCTTGGCCTCCACGCGTTTCACGGTTTCGGGAAAGAGGTTAAGTAACTGACCCTTAAAACTCAGTGCATAATTAAAAAATCACTTATAACTATTTACCTACAAATAAATAGACTTAGTTCCAGATAGCCTGTGCACTTAACTCATTTATTTTAATTTTGTCACTTATACCCCTTGGCTTCTGGGATCCTCATATAATTACGAAGTTAACTAGATCTGGCTGTGTTTTTCGCAAAGCTTCATTCCATTTTGCATAACTCATATCGTATCCTTTTTAACTTCCTGTTATAGCTACTACTTTTTTTGGAGACAGAGTTAGGAAGATTTAAATAATCAAATCCCGCGGCAAAATTAAAGAAAAATTTCCAAGGGCACATGTAAAAACTTTTCCGATTATAAAATTTTAATTTAATATTTAAATCACATATTTCGTAATCAGCTTGTTTTGTAGCAGAATTTATAACATATTTCCAGTGGTTAAATAAGATAAAATTATCACTAAAAATTTGTGGTAAAAATGTACGTATTTCCTGCATTCAGGAATTTTCATCAATTCATAGTAGATAACATATTGAAGCATTGTTTGCAAATAAATAAGTGAAACCTTTTGTTTTCATGTGCTTTATAAAAGGAAAATTTTCATCCAAAAATTCTGATGATAGAGATTATATTGACTTGGCATATAGAGATTAAAATTACTTGGTCCAAAAAATTAATCACCGTCTTTGAAATAGTTAAAAAGATTATTTTAATTATCTCTAACTAGTACCAAGTATGATTACTTCTACAATAAGCATCAAATATCATTAATTATCTTTATTAAAAAAAAAAATTGCATAAATACACAGCCACTTAAATATCAAGGAAACAGCTCTTTAATACATTTTACAAATACACAGCAATCAAATCAAAATTGCCCATATTATCTCATTTACATCACTACTGTAAAAGAAAATGTATAATTACGGCGTTAACTACGTCTGGCTGTGTTTTTCGCAAAGCTTCATGCCAGTTTTGCATAACGCATTTTTCGTATCATTTTTAACGTGCTGTTACTGATGCTACTTCTATTAGAGACAGAGTTATGAAGATTTAAATAATCAACTCCACTGGAAAATTAAAGAAGAATTTCTGAGGACAGGTAAAACTTTTTCCATTTTTAAAGTTTTATTTAATATTTTAATCACAGATTTCGTAGACAGCTTGTTTTATAAGAGAATTTATAACATATTTCTAGTATTTAAATAAGATAGAATTCTCATTAAAAAGTTGTGGTAAAAATGTACGCACCTCCTGCCTTCAGTCCAAAATTTAATCACCGTCTTTGAAAGGGCTAAAAAGATTATTTAAATTATTTCTAACTAGTACCAAATATGATTACTTCTACAATAAGCATCAATTATCATTAATTATCTTTATTTTTAAAAAATGCATAAACGCACATCCACTTAAATATCAAGTAAAAGCTCTTTAATACCTCTTATAAAAACTCAGCAATCAAATCAAAAATTGCCCATTACTGCCTCTTTTACATCAACACTGTAAAGCAAAATATATCATTACGGCATTAACTATGTCTGGATGTGTTTTTCGCAAAGCTTCATGCCATTTTGCATAACTCATTTCGTATCATTTTTAACTTGCTGTTACTACTACTACTTCTATTAGAGACATCAGATTTATGAAGATTTAAATTATCAATTCTTGCGGCAAATTAAAGAAGAAATTCCGAGGGCACATGTAAAACTTTTTCCGATTATAAACTTTTGATTTAATATTTAAATCACAGATATCGTAATCAGCTTGTTTTATAGCTGAATTTATAACATGTTTCCAGTGTTTAGATAAGGTAAAAATTATCATTAAAAAGTTGTGGTATAAATGTACGCAACTCCTGCCTTCAGAAATTTTCATGAATTCATAGTTAGATAATATATTGAAAATTTGTTTGCAAATAAATAAATAAAACCTTTTGTTTTCACGTGCTTCATAAAAGGAAAATTTAGGCATTTAGGAATTAAATTTAAGTGGTCCAAAAACTAATCACCGTCTTTGAAAGTGTTAATAAGATAATTTTAATTATCTCTAACTAGTACCAAATATGATTACTTATACAATAAGCATCAATTATCAATAATTATCTTTATTTAAAAAAAAATTGCATAAATACACATCCACTTAAATATCCAGTAAACAGCTCTTTAATACCTCTTATAAATGCACAGCAATCAAATCAAAATTGCCCATTACTGCCTCATTTACATCACTATTGTAAAGGAAAATATATAATTACGGCGTTAACTACGTCTGGCTGTGTTTTTCGCAAAGCTTCATGCCAATTTTGCATAACTCATTTCGTTTCATTTTTAACTTGCTGTTACTGCTTCTACTTGTATAAGAGACATCAGAGTTATGAAGATTTAAATTATCAATTCTTGCGGCAAATTAAAGAAGAAATTCCGAGGGCACATATAAAACTTTTTCCGATTATAAACTTTTGATTTAATATTCAAATCATTAAATCACAGATTTCGTAATCAGCTTGTTTTATAGCAGAATTTATAACATGTTTCCAGTGTTTAGAAAAGATAAAAATTATCATTAAAAAGTTGTGGTATAAATGTATGCAACTCCTGCCTTCAGAAATTTTCATGAATTCATAGTAGATAATATATTGAAAATTTGTTTGCAAATAAATAAATAAAACCTTTTGTTTTCACGTGCTTCATAAAAGGAAAATTTAGGCATTTAGGAATTAAATTTAAGTGGTCCAAAAACTAATCACCGTCTTTGAAAGTGTTAATAAGATAATTTTAATTATCTCTAACTAGTACCAAATATGATTACTTATACAATAAGCATCAATTATCAATAATTATCTTTATTTAAAAAAAAAAAAATGCATAAATACACATCCACTTAAATATCCAGTAAGCAGCTCTTTAATACCTCTTATAAATGCACAGCAATCAAATCAAAATTATCCATTACTGCTTCATTTACATCATTACTGTAAAAGAAAATATGTAATTACGGCGTTAACTACGTCTAGCTGTGTTTTTCGCAAAGCTTCATGACAAGTTTTCATGCCATTCAAGTTTTTGCATAGCTCATTTCGTATCATTTTTAACTTGCTGTTACTGCTACTATACTTCTATTAGAGACAGAATTACGAAGATTTAAATAATCAATTCCCGCGGCAAAATTAAAGAAACAAACGGTTACGAAACCTTCTTCGATCAATATCTGAACAGAACCTCGGCTGTCAAATCAATGTATAAATCATCGGCCATTGTAAACAGTGAAAACAGATAAGAACTTTTTAGAGACACCGCATGTGCCTGTTTAGAACAATAACCAAGGACGCGGGTCCGGGATAAGATTGCGCGGCAGTTTTTTTTTTTTTTTTTTTTTTTTTTTTTTGGCGGAATTAACTTAATATGCGACCTTGATGACATATTTGACGAGTTGGAAAAAAGCTAAGCGGGTTTTGCTTTTTATGAAAAATGAGTTTGCGGATTTTTTTGTGAATGTAGCTTGGATTGGAAGAAGGGTTGAAGATGATTTAAGGATAAACTTAAAATTATACTATGTTCATACTACTTAAAAGATGACAAAAATATTTTAAAAGATTTTAAATTATTTTAATTTTTAGTACTTTCAATTGTAAACGCAGCCTTCATCGAAGAATACAAAAATACTGTTATTAACGTCTTATTTAAATAAATAAATAAATAAATAAATAAACAAGGATATAAGTAACAGGACGTTTAATAACATTTTTTTTTTCTGATGAAGACTGTGTTTACACACAGTTAAAAGTACTAAAGGTTAAAGCAATTTAACATCTTTTTAAATATTTTTCTCATCTTTTAAATAGTTTGCACGTAGTGTAATTTTAAGTTCACCTTTTAAAGATGAATTTATCATTCTATTTATTTATTCGCTGATTTAAGGAGGTTCTCAAATCCAATGAAGTTACACTGTGACGTATTTTTTAAATTCATTTTTGTTCGAAAACACATTAAACAAGCAGTTGTTGTTATTCAAAAACTTAATAATCGAAAGAAGGTTTCCATGTTTTGTAAACTCGAAGCATCTGTCAGAAAATGCTCTTGCAGTTCGAGTTTTGACCGGATTCCCGACGTCGTCACCAGGAGAAGGGAAAAATCATGCCTTCACGTGACAAAACTTCGCTTATTTCGTGATAAGTAAATTATTTGTCAGATGATGGAAAATACTATACGATTTCAAATCACTTTAATAGTCAAACTTGCCAATTTTGTGAGTTTTCTGTTATTTTAAAAAATTTTCCCCGTTAAATTCATTGTAAATACAGATTATTTCCGTAAAAGAAGTATTTCCCTGGCATCCTGACTGACTGTTTTATTTAGAATGTACTGATTGTTAACCCATTGTTGGTGCTTGGTAAAAATTATTGAGAATTTGTAGGCTGACATACTAGCAATGAACTTACGGAGTTTCCATATTTTTCCACCATTGTTGGGTCAACGTCAAGGAAAATAAGACTGTAGGGCATAAACGACCTGTCCGTACCCCTCTATTAAGGAAGGGTGATTAAAGTACTTTTACTTATGTATTAAACAGAAATAAATTTTAGTTTAATATGTTGTGGATATAAAAATCTGTTTGCAATAGTATAGGCTCTACAAAAAAAGGTTCAGGTGAATTTTTGTACATAAATAAAAATTGCTGAAGGTGAATTTTTAACCTATTATGGATTTTCTGACTAAATTAAGTTTTAACATATTATGTAGAATGTGTACAAATTCTAGATTATATACAGGGCTAAGCAAAATAAGTTTACGCCATGAACGATAATTACTGAAATTTGGTTTTAAAATGTGTTACACTGTTAAAAATTTTGCTCTAGTTTGAACCAAATTTTGGTGCTCAGTAGCTGTCACCATATGATGGTAAAATCGTGTACCAACATTTGGAGCTTCTTTTTTCTACCTTGTACCAAGTATTGGAACCATGCTTCAAGAAGAGCTCCAAATATTGGTTCAAGATTTCACCATCTTTCAGTGACTGCTACTTTGCACCAAAATTTAGTTCAAACTAGGATAAGATTTTTAACAGTGTATATGTTTTCCAAAATGCTTGATTAGATTTTTTTTTAAGTTATTAAACAACGAGGTTTTGGTAAAGAATTCCGAAATGTTAGAAAGTGTTTCATATTCTACGCTTGAGGTGCGATTTTTCTTTCTTATTTTTTCCTTGTTTTTATTTATTTATTTACATATTTTTGTATTTATTTCATCTTTGTTTGCAGGTTAAATTTTTATTAGAATACTTCCACTTTCGAAAAGCTATATAGAGAACGATATTTCCTGTCAGATGCAAAACAATCATTACAAAATACTGATAATCAAACGAAATACAGTGCACTCTCACTAATCTGACCGAAAATGTTCAGATTATGGGGGTGTTCAGTATTGGGGGAGATTGGAAATGCATTAATACTAACTAAAGTAGGGTGACCGAGCCAGTAGTTGATCAATAAGGTACTACAGGGGTTTTACTTTGTTTTCTTCCTAAATTTTAGAAATAAACTATTATGATTGCTACAAACCTTAATGATTATCCTATCATGGGCAAAAATGAAATCTGTTGAAATTAAATAGCAACAAAATTATAAGCAAATGATTTCTTTAATTGCCATTTTCCCAATAATTGTTCAATCAAAGAAATCAATCGAAAATTCAAAAATTAATCTTTAAAATATGATGCGTATGATGCAGGGCTCGAAAAATCTACATGCCCGACATCAGTGTTGTTAGACGGCGACTTTTTAAAAATTTGATTGGCACCACTTTTATTAAAGGATAAAATTCCTCTTGATTAATATGTCATTAAACAAAACGTAATTTTACCAATCCAAAGAAGTGGTGCCAATCTGAATTTTTAAAAAGTCGCCGTCTAACAACACTGATGTCGGGTATGTACATTTTTCGAGCCCTGGTATGATGTGATTAACAATAATTCATATAAAACTATTATTTGAAACTAGAAGACAGCCCGTTAAAATGACGTGTTTGCATTTTTAAAAGGATGATAAAAAGTTACAACTGTAGTCAATCAGCCACTTTAGGCTTAAACAATTTTTAAAAATACAGCAATTAAACATGGGGGAAAAATCTATAAAAAAAAGAGAAAATTTTAACAGAAATTTGCATTTATAACTATAACAAAACTGTCTGGTAGATGGGGGGATTGTAACGAACAAATCGTAAATACATAAATTTTAAAAGAATAAAGTAAGGCAAGAAAATCAATTATAAAAGATTATATTGTGAAACTACAGCCAAAAAATATCTAAAAATACTGAGAGAAAATAATAAAAATATCTAAAATGTATAAAAAAATTTCCTATTTTGACCCATTTTTTAGCTAATACTTAAAAGAAAACACTCTATAAGATCGAAAACAAATGTCAACAATAAAGAGTAAACAATGAACGTGTTCGGGAGACACACGCTCTGCGCGCGCAAGCTCAGGAGTTTTTACCGAGTACTATTCCGCTGTAAGATACACTCCATGTACCTGTTTCCTGAGCGCGCGCGCTCAGTGCGCATAGATCCCGAACGCGTCCGATCATTCCTGAGTCGTGATGTTACAAAGGAATCACTCCAAAGATTCAATCACGGAATTTGTCATTCTTGAATGGCAACAGTATTGATTTGCTTACATTGTTTGTTTGGTTTGTTTTTTCCGTAATTGCTGGTTGTTTTATTTAGAACTTTATAATTAAATAGTTTTATATATTATAATTAAATAGTTTTTGTAGGTTTTAAAGAAAATGAGTAATGAATAAATCTTTCACATGTATATTTTCAAAAGTTGAACAATTAGAATATTTGTGAACGGCTCGGAATAGTTAAGCCTAACGTGGACGCAGTTGCGATGTTTCCTTTTCTCGTGGATCGGTTGTCCCCGGAATCGTCATACACGGAGGGGTTTTATATATATAATAAGCAAGGTGGACGTTAATTTATCGTAACTGCCTCCTACTAATTAAAAAAAATCATAAAATGTTTACTGGTGGAAGTACACTGTAAAAACAAAGGAGCAATATTACATTTAAATCGGGGTTATGGATTGCTGAATAAACTTTAAATCTACACTATTTTCGGTAGTAGCTCCGTAAAAAATGTAACAATAATCTTGGAATGGTAGTATTTTATTCTTTAGTTGCAATTATTGAACGGTAACACCAAATTTAGAGTCATATATCATCTTTCTGTTTTGATTTCATGTTTGCAGACGACACGCCGCCATTTTACTTCGCATTTAATCCTTCTTTCTAACTTTCGGATAGCAGGTGGAAAAGTAAACAAACGGTAAGCAATATTAATATTATTCTTTGTAGATGATTTAAGACTAAATAATGTTTGCATGTGGTTTTTTTTTAATTAGATAATGCTTTTAAATAATGTGTTAGTGCACTGCCATTTTAAGAACAATGGCGACATGTTCGAATTTAACGGGAAGTATGCCTTTAGTATAACAGTTGTAATCAACTTTTTTTATACAGCTTTGTTTATTTCATAGCTGGCATAGTTAAGCTTTTTTATATTATGCATTAAATTGTATAATGGTGAGGTAATTTAATATCGTATGTAGCTTATTTTTGTTATTTTCTTAAGAAAACTAGAAACTCCGAATTAAACTTATAGTGATAGTTACGAGTAATTATACATTTCGTTACAAAAATATTTTATATCGTATGACTATAGCGTTTGCCCGAAATTAAACAAAAAATATTTTCATAAAAAATTCGTTATTATAATGTTTTTTAACTTACTGAACGCATTATTGACCTCTGAAAAAGATATTTTTTAGCATGCAAATATAGGAAATTTTAGTTCGTTTCATTAAAGTTATTTCATTCAAGTTTAGTTCATATTTCGTTGCTGTAATATGCTTAAAATAAATGTTATAATAAATTGCCTCCATTAAAAAGAAGTTTCGCTGCCTCTTTGCGTCAAACTATTTATTTTAAATTATGACTGTATTAAATTTAAAATGTAATCTCTAAATTATTTTTTATTTTGCTGTTAAAGTCATGTAAATATTAGTAATTTTCTTTTTTACCATTTAGTGTACTTTAATAAATGATAGCAAAATAAAAAGTAATTTAAAAATTACATTCCAAATGTAATACAGCCATAATTTAAAATAAATAGCTTCACGCAAAGAGGTTGCTAAACTTCCCTTTAATTGAGACAATTTATTATAACGTACGTTTTAAACATAATACTTACTTTACACCAAACATGGTGGCAACTAAGTTGCCACTAAAAATGGTGTTTATTTATACCATTTGATAGTTGGTGACTCATTACATCAATTTACAAATGGAATTTCATTACACCACTTGGGGTGGCAACTTAGTTGCCACCCTTTTTGGTGTAAAGTAAGGGAATTTTTTTTACAGTGTAGCTGACATTAAGTGTTCCAACATTTACTGAAGATTTTATCTGAAGCATTCAAACAAATTGAAACTTCAAGTACATGTAATCTAGCAATGATTTTATCTTTTATTTTTTATATTGAGTTTGTTGAATCTTTTTATTTTTCTTTAACAGTTTCTCCAAATTTCCATGATGGAAATTGAATTCAGATTACAAACACATGTTCAATTTATAGAGAGGTGTGGTAGAAATTGGAACTAAAAGTAGCGTTCATAATAGTGGGGTGTTCAGATTAGAGAGTGTTCAGAATCCAGAGAGTTCATCTTTTCTTAAGTCTATAAAGTTTCGCTGGGACCGACGGAATGTGTTCATAATACTGCGGTGTTTACATTAGAAAGTGTTCAGATAGAGAGAGTCCACTGTACACTATATGGCTAATGATGACAAGTCATTTTCAATGCTAGTTGTTTTGTTACATATTAAAAAATATACACTGTAAATTATCTTGAAACTCCAGGAGTGCATACTAAGCGTCATAAATTATCGCGAAGATTTTTTTTTTTTTTTTCGAAACCTCATAGGGGACCATCAGCAAGTTGAAAGGGAACGAATATTTTTTGGATAACCCTGTAAAAACTAATCAGCAAAAGCGATCAAACTCTAGAACATGATTAAGAGACTTACTTTAATAAGCTGTGTTCATTTTTATATGAATAGCATTTATACTCATAGAGATATTAAGGTTTTTATGAAAACAGTCCCGAATTTCTCCAAAGTTTTCGCTTATAGTTTGCAGAATTTTTAATATAACAAAATGTTTTTTTCTGAAAATTTCACAAACTTCATTGTGCACAATACTCTGCAATCAGAATTAAAAAAAAAAATAAAATTGGATTAAAAATAAGCAGGTTGCTAAATAATGTTTCACTGCACATTCGTGAACTCAATCAAAATGTCATGTTTTTAATGTAATAGCTAAATTTATAGAGCAATTTTTGTGAATGTCAAAAATATCGATTGAAAATTATGAAAATTACGTTGATGGAATAGCTCGAAATCTGTTGTTCCCAAAACTAATCAATGCATATTTGGATAAGGCCCCTCATCTTTTTGCTTTGTTTTGGGAACAGCGAATTTTGGGCTTATTGTATCGACGGTAAATTTTAGAATTTTAAAGCTACATTTTCGAGATTTTCACAAAAATCGCTTTATACATTTTGCTAATGCATTATGCACATTATAATTTGATTGCATTCGCGCATATGCAGTAAAACGTTATTTAGTACACCTGCTCATTTTTCATACAATTTTTGTTATTTTTTAAATTTTGATAGCAGGGTTTTGATATGCAATGTTGTTTGTCATATTTTCAGACAAGAACATTTTTTTATGTTAAAAACTCTCTTAAAAGCCTATCTCAACGAATATACATTCTATCCTCATAAAAATGAACGCAAATTATTTCAGTAAGCCTCTTAATTATGTATGTTCCAAGCCACACTAAAAAAAATCTGAAGAAAATCTATAGCTTTTTGGCCCAAAATCTGTGGGAAATCCGAAGTATTTGGCCCATTATGCAGATATTTTTAAGAATGTCTTAAAAAATTCTGCAGATATTTTAAAGATAAAGCTATGTCTGCAAATTTTCTTCAAATTTCTCTAGAATTTCTCTAGAAAGTGGCGATTTCTTCAGATAATCTTAAGAATATTTTTAGTGGGGTGGCTTTTGCTTCATTAATTTTTACAGGGTTATCCAAAAGGTATTCGTTCTTTTTCAATTTGTTGACGGTCCCCAACGAGATTTCGGGATAAAGAATCTTCGTGTAAATATATGAAATAATGTTGAAATAAACTAATCACTATTTCAGCTGAATAAAATCAAGTTAGATCTATTCACAATAAAAAGATTTCATTTTTTTGCATATCATAAAAAAAGAAAAGTAATTATTTTCCCCCCTATTTCGGAACAACTCAACAACGAAATAAACTGATTCATTCAAGGACGCTTATCCCTTTTCTACTGTAGTGAAGTCACGTGACGACACAAAAAACAAAATAAATGAAAAAGAACATTTCGAAAGACTTTTTTTTGACATTTTAATTTTTCAGTGTTTGTTTAATTCTCTGTGTGGATATAGTCATGTAATTCGTCTATTTTTCGCTGCTAAAAGCAGCTATGTAATTTGTGTATAATATAATATTATTATTCAATTCAAAACTTGCGTCGACCCCATTGTTTGTTAAGAACAAGTATTAATCAACTATTTACCATTTCAGCAATATTTAATTAATTAATAAGTTATAAAAGGCTGAACTCCAATCGAAGATTCGTAAACATGGCGGCCATAAAGGATGGAATATCTGTAGAACAAGAAGAATAAAAGGTAAGATTATCTTGCCTTATTATTATTGATCTCTTATATAATATGATGAACTAATTAGATAAAACGATATT
Source organism: Maratus speculifer (assembly GCA_964019185.1). NCBI lineage: Eukaryota > Metazoa > Arthropoda > Arachnida > Araneae > Salticidae > Maratus > Maratus speculifer. Next base: position 108,589,623 of record OZ025303.1, on the reverse strand, counting down.
AAATAAAAATCCTTGTGTGGCGCAAGCATTACATAGGCATAGTTTTCTATATATTTTCAACAAACTATACCATTCAGTTTCCAAATCTAAAATTTAAAAATAATTCCTCGTTTTTTTTTTTTTTTTTTTTTTTTTTTTCCCTATTAACAAAACGTCTAAAATGAGCAGTTATCAGTGCTTGATTTACGGCAGAGCATTCGGAACATGTGGTCAGGGCCCCTGAAAATCAGGAACCTCCAAATGGTGCTGAAGATTTTTCATTTACTGTCTCAAATCTAATGTAGTTTGAATATCTAATGGAATTTTATATTTCATTCTAAATAAAAAATATATTGTAAAATTATAAATAAAATTATTTGAATATACATATAAATATTTTTATGTTTAAAAAAATTATGTATTTTTAATTTTTAATTTTGATACTGTTCTCGTCAGATCATTTAGGGGTAGGTGAGCATTGCTGAAAAGCAGAAGAACTCCCTAATATTTCAAATAATTGTAGCTTGATGTTGTCGAAAAGTATTATTAATTGTTGCATATCCTATTATTTAAAGTAATAAACTTGCACAGGAAAGATAATCAACACCACCCAATTTATTATAAAATTTCTACTCTTTAAATTTCAAAATTGTGAAATAATTATTTAAAAGTAAATTAATGATTATCATATTTAATTGTTTAATAGATATTTTAAAATAATTATTAAAAGTTAAATTTTTTTCACTCAATCTCATTGTAAATATCGGTGCAAGGGGAGTAAGGTATGAATCTATGCCCCAGGCCCCGAAATTTGCAAATCGGTCCCTGGTGGTCATCATTGGCCGCACAGTGCATTAAAAAAAAATTTCCCACAGGAGTAATATCAGTAAACGGGTGTTTTCGCACGGGTGTTTTCGCTTGGGTGAAATAGCATCTTAAATAACCTCTTAAATAGCCTCTTAAAAGTTGCTAACTTTGAGAGGCGTACACCTTACTACGGAAACTACAGTATTCAACAAAGGATAAAAATATTAACATATATTCGATGAGAATAGAATATCAGTATTAATTAAAATCAAATTAATTAAAGTTTTGCCGTTTCAGAGACGCCTGTTTCCATAGATTACATCAAAATAACGGTATATTATGAAACTTTATATGTAGTCGAAAATTATTCTTTAATGCAGGTGTGTTTTATAGATATTGATAGATATCAATAACTGATAAGAAGGAATAAATTATAGATATTGAAAATATATGCCTAATTAGGTGTCATTTGTGGGAACGATAAATTAAAAATACGCTTCAAGATAAAATCAGTTAATTAAAAAGATGATGCTTCGGCAATACGTGTAAAAAAAAGTGTATTCGTTTTCACATAAAGTCATGAGATCGGATTACATCCGGTTTTTGCTGATATACAGCGTTTACTCCCAGGAAATCGTTTCTATGTTCTCTGTTCTAGAAAAAAAAAATTATGTTGAAAAAAAAAATGGAAAATATTGATAAATAAATTATTCATAAAAAATATCAAGGATTAATAAACTTTATTTTTTCTTGATTTCTTTCATTTTCCTTTGTTTTAGGTGCATTCACAATTACATACAGTCGACTCTCGTTAATTCGAAATCGGATAATTCGAATCTTCGCTTAATTCGAACTAAAGATGAAGCTCCGAATTTTTCAATGGCAGAATAACGTTATAAATTTTCATTGATTCGAACTCATTTTCTCTTGACTTCGTTTAATTCGAACTAACAAGAATTCCGATTTTTAATTTTTCTTTTCTTTCTCACGGATTTCAGATCCTTTGAATAACTTTCTTTCTTTGATTCTCGTGAAAATTGTTCCAAACGAGTATGCATGTAATGCAATGCAATTGATATCCACTTTCTTAGAGCCCCGTCTGTCCATGAGAGAGACACGTTAAATTTTTCTTGCATCGTGCTTATTTCTAATCTTTTAATTAGTTAATGTATTTATACATTCTAATTTAATATTAAGTCATATTCTAATGATAAAAGACGAAATAAATTTAAAAAAACACTATAACATTTTCTTTGTAATAGTACCACATTGAGTATGTTTTCATTTCATATTTTCCGTAATTTGAACTTCGGATAATTCGAACATTTCTTGTGGTCCCGACGAGTTCGAATTAACGAGAGCCGACTGTAGTACACTGGTGGAAAGAGAGGGATGGAGATGCAGTATGCCGTAAAAATGGTTTGCAATACGATGCAGGTTATCGCTGAACATTAAATGCCCTAATTCGGCCCAAACAACGCAAGCACGAAGAACAGAGACTCAATGCTTTGACATCATCCATGCATTTTTTTTCTCTAAAGAAAATTATCTGTTTACATTTAGGCATTCTAAAGCAGCAATTTCATTGTGTACTAAAAGTTTTTTTTTTTTTTTTTTTTTTTTTTTTTTTTTTTTTTTTATGAAACTATTTACGAACTGCAACAATCTAGAACAATTGGCCAATCTCTGAGTGTTGATCATAGAATCAGACATGGCAGTCTGTCTTAAGGGAGACCCGTAAGAAAAAACCCAAAATTTTTATTATTCATTTTAAAGTAATGAATTTTGGTGTACTATTTAAGAATCTTCTTGTAAGAAATAATTAGCAAAAAAATGCACTTTTTATTAAAAAGTATATTTTTTATGGGGATTTTTATATATATATATATATATATATATATATATATATTTTTTTTTTTTTTTTTTTTTTTTTTTTTGTCGAAAAATACACTTTTTAAAATTACTACTCCTCATTCAATTTTCAATATTTTGGTATTACTAAAATTTCTTAAATAGTGTTATAGTATATAGAAAAGAACTAAGGAGAGATATTTTTAATTTTCTATTTTAATCGGCTGAAAAATAAATAAATAAAAATACACATGGTAAATTTCCTTAAATTCGTTATAATTTTCATGTTTACCAATTTATGTAAAATTTTCAGAAATAGTTAAAAAAATATATCTCTCCTTACTTTTGTTGCAAATTTTTTAAAGATTCTAAAAACATAAACACTTTGTTTCTAAATTATTTTACCACTGAGCTTTAGTACTTTGAACTTAGGCAAAATATGAAAAAAGTCATTTTCAGGAAAACACGTTTTAAATGTCCGCTAGTCCTTTAAACTCTATAGTGAGTACAATTTAAAAAGCTCATTTTCTACCTCTTCCAAGTGTCCTCGAGTCTAAAATTTTGCATAGATATTCGCAAATATGTATTTTATCGTTTTCTGAAAAAAAAAAAGTTTTTTGAACTTTTGATGATTTTTTGGCCGAAAATGGGGTACGGGTCTCCCTTAATTTCGAGTAATTCCAATGCAAAAAGAATTTTACAAAAGTGTCAATTAGAATAGAAGTTATAGCTAAATATGTCTTGCATAAAAACATTTGCTGTGATGTTATAAGCCAACTTTGAAGCCATTTTTCTAAAAATTGATTTTTTGGTATTGCGTGCATATTCATTTAAAAACCAATTATCACAGAACCTTGAAATTATGTACAGGGTGTTCCAGAAAGAACTCCTCAACTTTGTAATGGCATAACTTCGAAACAGTGAGAGATATGAAATCTGAAACAAGTTGAATGTTAGACAGATAGGTCTGGAATTTGTTATACATCAATTTTAAAAAAATAGTTCCAATATTGGATAATAGGTGGCAGCACAATCACACGGAGCTTTAAATGGTATTCGAAGTGCAGAAATTTCATTTGTGCGTCTGCTTCATTGCTGACACGTGTACAAAAGTATTTTTGTGGGATTACTTAAATTACGCTGTTTATTCTAAAAAACTCCAAGCGTTGGAACAGCTTGAACAATTTAGCTGTGAGGCATGTGCATTCATTTCAGTAGAAGTATTTCAATATGTGATTTCGAACTTTATCTTTAGGTTGCGTCATGTTGTTTTAGAAAAATGTAACCATATCGAAACCTTTGTAATGTGATTTTCATCTCAATTCAAACAGCTCACTTTCAGAAACTATTTCAAAGACACAGCTTTGTGATTTGAGCGCTCTCTCGTGTCCGATATTGGAACTATCTTTTTTTAAATATATGTATAAAAAATTCCCGACTTGTCAGTCTAACATTCAACTTATTTCACATTTCTATCTCTCACTGTTTCGAAATTGTATCATTTCAAAGTTGGGAAGTCCTTTCTAGAACAGCCTGTATATTCTTACTCGTGTTAGTTTACGCTGAATCTCAGTTTAGTCTGATTTTTGTCACTTGAAATTGTGAATTGAAAAAATAAGTATGCATTTTTTGGAGAAATTTGGTGAATATAATTAAAAAACCATTAATTTTGCTAAAGAATTTGAATCTACTTTCAAATATAGATTCAGTGTAAATTGCAGTATTACCAGTAACAAAATATCTGTGGCTTTCGGTAATAACCAGGTAAGGCACATTTTTGAAAAAATTGAGATAATTTTGGAAAATGTAGCTTTAAAAGAGTACTTTCATCTGCCATAGTACTGAAAATGAAAATCGTATACTTCCCGTCATAGGGCGACTGTAAATTTTCATTTAAAAATTGAAAAAACTGTAATAATCGGGTAAGTGCATAAAGTAACGATAATGACTAGATAAGATTTCTATTTATTTCTTTAAATCGTCTATAATTATAAAAATAACATAAAAATGGCTGGTATAACTTATAAATTTCTCTAAATAATTAAATTAACGTCAATAAACTATAAAAATTACATATTTGTGGCGGGAAATTGTAACCAGCTAGTGTATTACATTTATTAAAAATAAATTTAAAACGGCAATAACCAAATAAAAGTTACATTTTTAATTGGTTCTTAATTAATAAAAATCATTTTTATACAACTATTTTAGCAAAAAAAGAGGTTCTTATATCCTAATTGAATGTAGTGAAAGTTATTAAGTTCTAATCTATTTTATAAAGATAATGATAAAAAGACATTTTTAAAAACTTTAAACGTTAAATTCTCAAAATATTAAAAATGTGCCTTAACTGGTTATTACTGGAAGCCACAGATATGAAACATTAAACATATATCTGCAGCAGAATTCGTAAACTCCTGCACGCAAATTGCGTACTTCAATATTCATATTTTTTAAAAGCCACTTTCGTCGTTTAGATTTAACTAACTATTATTACTAAATGTATATGTATTTGAATATTTCATCAAACCACAATAAAGAGTGAAAATAAAGAAAAAAATTGTTGCGCTTCATTCATTCAGTTTTTCATACTGCTTTAAATACAGCCATTTTTTGGCTATTCAACGTGATCTGTTTTCCTTAAATTATTAACAGTTAATGTCAGCACTACCTTCCTCTCATTGTCGAAAACTTATTAACCCTTTAAGCGTACGATCTTTTATCTCTTTTATGTTAATAATTCATAAAATAATAGCTGTGAAAACTATCGGTATGGGATCGGATTACCTTACATATTTATTAATCTTATGCACTGCAATAAATAGCACTTTTGTATTAAATCAACCATTGATTGCTAAGATTATGTGGTGGAAAAACCCGATTAGGACGCTTAAAGTGTTAAATTCAGTAACAACTATTGTTTTTGGTAAAATACTCCAAACATTTTAAACAAGTAAAGAAAAAGTATTAGGTTAAATATCGATATTTATTCATTTATTTATTCAACTTCACTTCATTTCACTCACGTCCAGAATAAAATGAATACAACGTTCGACTTATTAAAATTATTCGCGCTCACAGAGAAACTCAGTAATTTGAATATACAGACCCAATATTAGAATTAATGAAGGATGAAATTCTGCAAAATGATTTCCATTTATCAATGCCTGATATCAATTTTATAATAATAGAAAAAATAATTTCAACTTCCCTTTAGACAAAATTATTTCTTTTCTTTTTATCAAAAGCAATCTTTTTCAATCACGAGTTGATGACAGAAAACTCTTATTATCTTGTATTCACATGCATACGGTGAAATATATGAACAAAGAAATTTTCCAATATTATCTCCACACCTTGAAAGTTAATAGAAATTCCGCACAAAACATAACACTCTTTTGTTAGTGATTGCTGGGAAAAAAGAATAAACCATTAAATAAACATCGTCTATTCTTACCAGAAAAATTAAGAAGAAAATACAACCCCATTTTTCAAATATGCTGACGCATTTATCTTTGGGAAATTACTAACCAGTCCATTTATAAAAATTATTGTAACGCAATGTTTAACTCTAATATTACCATCTGCTGATTTATATAAGGGGCACAGCCAGCAGAAAACTGATTTCTTTCAAAAAGAAAAATGTATGAGCATGGAACACATACGCCAGAACTGTAATTTCTGAAATTATCCAAGACCTAGAAAATAAAGACAATATAATCCTGATTTATTTAGAAATGAAGTTATCACACTCTGAGAGTTTTTACACGGTTTAACCCTTTGATTTCGAAGCACGGCCAAAGATATATATTTCTTGAGCTCAAAAAATTATAGGAACTGGTCTTTCATAATAAGTTTATATCTTTACTGATGTTAGGGCATTTTTCTTCGTTAGTATTATTATTATTATCTTGGATTGTTATTAATGCTATTTTTCTACCCTATCGTGCAGACCGTGTTGGAGAAAATTGCCTGTTTTCTCTACTAGAATCGTTTAATCAATGACAAGACAGTTCTCATTAACACCATTGCTAGTCGTATAGTATAGAGAAGAAAAAAGCGTGCGCTTACAAAAACTAGCCACTTAGTAAAGAGTTTGCTTTGCCTGTTTTGTTTGTTAGTTATTAAGAATGCTTCATCAAACCGGCTCAGATCAAACGGTTCGCAAATCATTAGAGTCATTACAAAAAATTCTTCATAGGAAAAAATGATATATTTTTACAATGAATAATTGTTATTTAAATACCTATATAATTTAAAAAAGTCTTAAGTGTGTTTTCTTCATTAATGATACCAATGTTGCCCCCCCCCCCCAAAAAAAAAAATGTTTTTTTTTTTTTTTTTTTTTTTTTTTGTGTGTGTGTGTGTGTGTGTGTGTGTGTGTGTGTGTGTGTAACAGCATTGTTTTTTCATAACATAATATTTATTGTCTTATGTATTAGTCCAGTATGGTTTAACTCTTCTTGCCTATTTTGTTTGTGAGTTATTCGGGACGTTTCTAAAACAGGCCTAAGCCATATTATTAATCCACAGAAAAGCATTTCTGAAAAATATACAAAAAAAAAGCATACTTTTATAAAAACGAATCATTTAGTAAAAAAGTTACTTTTCCGGTTTTGTTTATTGGGTACTATTAGAAATGCTTATCAAACCGACTCAAATCAAACGGTTCTCCATTAGAGTCATTACAAAAAATGTTTTACTATTAATAATTGTTATTTAAATATTTCGAAAAACTGCTCTAAAAAATAAGTGCATTTTCTTCGTCAATTATATCCACAACTCTTTTTTTTTTTTAATTAATTTACTCGAAAATGAAATGTTTTTGTACTACAATTGTATTGTTTAGACTTATATTTATTAGGCTTTTATTGGGTATTCATCTTTGTATATTTTGTTTATCAGTTGTTGCGGATGCTTCGCGAAACTGACGTAAACCTTATTTTTAATCTAAAGAAAGGCATTTCAGAAAAAAATATGAAAAAAAAAATAAAAGCATCTCCCTATTGCAAAAAAAATAGCCACTTAGTAAAGAGTTTGCTTTGCCTGTTTTGTTTGTTAGTTATTAAGAATGCTTCATCAAACCGGCTCAGATCAAACGGCTCGCAAATCATTAGAGTCATTACAAAAAAATTTTATAGGAAAAAAAAATGATATATTTTTACTATGAATAATTGTTATTTAAATACTTAAATAGCTTTAAAAAGTTTTAAGTATGTTTTCTTCATTAATAATATGAATTCTGCTTTATTATATTAATACTCACCAGGAAAAATTAAACTTTTTTTAGTGTAATTGCATTGTTTTTTTCATAACATAACATTTATTGTCTTATGTGTTTGTCTAGTGCTGATTAATTCTTTTCTGCCTTATTTTTCTGTGCCTTATTGGAAACGCTAAATAAAACGGGCATAAACCATAATATTAATCTACGAAAAGGCATTTATGAAGAAATATGCTGAAAAAAAGCGTGTGCTTGCAAATGAGCTTATTAACTGCGTCTTACTTACTATTAATCTATAAGGAAAGGCATTTCAGACGTAATATGAAAAAAAAAAAAAAAAAAAAAAAAAAAAAAAAAAAAAAAAAAAAAAGCATTTTTTTAAGCTGGCTTTTTAGTAAAGAGTTTGCTTTGACAGTTTTGTTTATAAGCTATTGGGAATGCTTCATGAAATTATCGACTTATTTTGGTAATTTTTTTACTATTGACTTATTTTGGGGTTATGACATTCGGCTAGCGTTGTCTGAAAACTCTACTTTTAAAAATACAACAGCTTTTTCCCTGACAAAAGTGTGAATATAATATCCTAAATTTTCAAAATAAAATTTGTTGGTTTTTGAACGAATTTTTAAATTTTTTTGAATTTTTTATATTTATTATTAAGTGTTTTCTGAAAAAAAAATTAATAAACAATGTTATTAATCCGATAAGTTGCCTCGAAAATAGCATTTTCAGAAAGTTATACTGGTTCAAAATCAAAATATATGACTTAACAGAAAAAATTTTCGATTCTCAAATATCCTAATATAGGGCTTTAAAGTGCACTAAGTCTCAAGGCTATAGGTGCGAGCAACACCAAAAGAGGTTCCCTTGTGAGTGGGAACCATGAGACCATAATGGACCTTAGAATTATACAAGAAACTTCTTGTATAATTCTATGTAATGGACATAGCGGCACGATACTGCAGTTAATTCCTTAATGATAACTGTACCCTTTCTGCGACAGCGTGCCACCAAATCGCAATGCAACGTTGTCATATAGTTTTATTCGCATCGCAATGATGCATCGCTTTTCTAGTATTCCAATACAACCAGTTAAATTAGTCAGTACAGAAACATTCCATTTTTCTGGTGAATTAATTATAACTAAGGAAAAAAAACAGAGTTTATAATGTAATTAATGAAAAAAATATTTTTTTTAAAGTTCATGTAAGTATTTAAGTAACAGTTATTCATAGTAAAAAGTTATAATTTTTTCGTATAAAGATTTTTTTATACCATTTCAGAAGCACCATATATATTTTTATCCAGCTAATTACGCCCAAAATTCAGGAATAAGAGAAGGTTATTTACATAACCAGAAACATTCTCATCATAATATCGTGTCACTTAAAAACATAATAATAATTAAAAGAAATACCAAAGCCTTTAAATCCCCCCATGTGACCATTTTTTAACACCAAGCTTGTCTGCTTCACAATCATACGACTTCCTTCCAAGATGCTGAAACTATCCACCTGCACTGTAAAAAAAATTTCCGTTAAAAAACGGAAATAGTACTGGTAATCTAGACGCCAGTACTACTTCCGTTTTTTAACGGAAAAAATTTCCGTAAATTCCAGAAATAGTTCCGTTTTTTCACAAAATATTTCCGTTTTTTTTTTCAATTTTTTCCTTATAGAAAAATTTTTGTTTGAAAAGTTAAAAGAATTTTTCAAGGACTAACTAACATCTTTGTGATTTTTATTCTTTACTTTTCAAAGACAAGTTTTAAAATTCTGTTGTAATGTTATTGATATTTATTTATTTATTTTAAAAAATATTAACATACTAAAACAAAGAAAAAAATCGTGCATTTTAACAAATTATTTTATGACGATCTAAGGTAAACTCAATAAAGATAATTACAATGGGTTATAAAATAAATTTCAGTTATTGATTTTTTATAACTTATGTAATCGCTAAAATTATAATAATTTCGGTAATATATTTCGATATATTTTTAATTTTATGAGCGAACTTCTTAATTTGAATAAATAAAAAAATATATATATTAAAATTAAAAGAAGAATTTTTTTCCACTTTTTTCAAAACATCCAACGCACTATAATATATATATATATATGATAAAAATAAATAATACATTATTTTAAAATCACAATAAACTTTCCCTTTCAGCTATTTCAAACTTAAAAAGAACTAATAATTTTTTTTTATTTTTTTTTAATTATTATTATTTTCTTAATATTTTAAAAATACGTTAGCTTTTTATTATTAAAACAGAATGAAATAGAGAAATAGTCTAGCAAATTGTTTAAAAACATCAACTGAGTATAAGATTTTTATTTTCCTGGTAGATGGCACCACTAAACTCTATTGTTTTCGGAAAATTGACAAAAATAACGGAACACTTCCGTTATTTAACGGGATTAGTGACTCCAAAATGTCAAATACGAAAATTCTTCTGTTTTTTTTTTTTTTTCCGGAAAAATGAAACTATTCCGTAGTTTTTACGGAAAAGTTTGTGTATATTAAGGGATATTTTTTACAGTGTGTCCTTTCTTAATCAATGAACACCAAAAATATCTCTTGTCTTTTTAATCTGGCAGCATTTTTATACTAGATTCCTAATCTGGGTCTTCAAACTGAAAGCTATCATTCGGATGAATCGGCATTAAGGCCCTACATCAGTAACGCTCCGAGATAGAACGGCTAATGTTATTTCAATGGAAGAAATTTATCGCTTTTATTCCTTTGCATTTTGCTCAAATTTAATAATTTTTGTTGTTTTGAAAACCTGTAGGTTTAAACTTTGCACGTCATTTTGAAATTTTATTTCTTTTTTTAATTTTAAGGCGATACAAGTGCGTTATTTTATAGTCTTTAAAATTCACCTTTAGTGTCTTATTATGAAAAATCTGTTTGACATTTTAAAATTTAGTAAAACAGCATGCAGAGTTTAATTATTTAGCTTTCAGAAAATGTTTTTTATTTTGATTTTTTTAAAAATTTAATCTATGTTATTTGTATAAAAAGTTGAAACACTTTGATTTAAAATAGTCGAAAATGAGGTTTATTCCCGCCTTCAAAAGGGATACGCCTCAAAAGTAATTAGGGTGTAAGACGATAGGTCTTTACTCTGCAGGAAGTCCAGGGACGTAGGTGAAATTTCTTGCCTCTGGCTATTCGTAAAATGTTGCTTGCTTTATTGTATATAAATAGTTTTTCCTTTCTTTTTCCCTTTCAGAAAGATAAACGAATGATTTTTAAAGTTCTTATACTATTTTAACTAAATAATACGCATATATTCCAAAGCCTGTCATAGTCTAACTGATCTAAATTTTACAATAACGGTTTTTTTCAGTCACGCGAAAACACAAACTCAATTATACTAAATCTACGGAAGATTTTAATAAAGATAACATTCTTTCATTCCAATTTTTAATTATTCTTTTTCTGCATAGTATAAGTGACGATGGTTTGTATAAAGGCCGCTTTTTACTTTTTTCGATACTGATTGTAGATTTTAAATATGAGGATAAAAACACTTTTGAAAACGGCTCCGAAAATGAAACTGTCCTGTAAAGAAAATTAAAAAAAGTAGAAAAAGGCCTTTGAAGAGATCGCTCTGAGCTATTAAAGGGGAAAAAATATTAAAATGCAGACGAGATTTATTTATAAATTTCGACCGTTGGATTATCGTCGAAAGAATTATCATAAGCTAGTAAATTGTTTCGCTTGATTAAAGTTTTATATATATATATATATATATATACCCGTAAAATAAATTAAAAAAAATAGAAAATGGCCTTTGTGCAAATCGATATCAACTAGGCAATGTAAAAAAATAAAAAAATAAAAAAAATACTTAAAACTATTAAAACACAAATGATAAACTTTTATAAATTTCTGTCATAGCATTAGCTTTAAAGCGAAGGCATTGTTTCGTTTAACTGCAGCAGCCTATTTAAAATAAATGAAATCGTAAAAGCTATTCAATGTAAGAGAGAGAGAAAAAAAATAAAATAAAATAAAAATTTTTAAATGTAGGCGAGATATCTTTATAAATTTCTACAATGGGATTTCGCTTGACTGAAGTAAGTCACTTTAAAATACCTGTATCGAAATCAAAACTTGTAATACGGCCTTTGTACAGAAAGATCTCAGCTGTTCAATATAAAAAAGATTATTAAAATATAGACGAGATATTTCCATAAATTTCTGTAATAGGATTTCGCTTCATTGAAGTAAGACCCTTTAAAATACCCGTAAAAAATCGAAAAAAAAAGTATATAAAACGATCTTTGTACAGAAATATCTCAGCAATTCAATGCTAAAAAAATCATTTAAAAAAATTAAAATGTTGACGAGATATCTTTATAAATTTCTATAATGGGACTTCTCTCTATTCAAGTAAGCCACTTTAAAATACCCGTAAAAAAAATCGAAAAAATGTAAAACGGTCTTTGTACAGAGAAATCTCTGATATCTAATGCCCCCCCCCCCCCGAAAAAAAGTTTAAAGAAAATGAAAATACAAACGAGATATCTTTAAAAATTTCTAAAATGTGATTTAGCTCTATTGAAGTAAGTCACTTTAACATATCCGTAACAAAATCGAAAAGATATAAAACATTCTTTGTACAGAAAGATCTCAGTTATATAATGAAAAAAAAAAAAAAATTACAAGTATTAAAATGTAGACAAGATATCTTTATAAATTTCTACCATGGGATTTTGCTTGATTGAGGTAATCATCAGTTTATATTTACTTGTAGACGAGATATCTTTATAAATTTCTAATATTGAATGCTAAAAAAAATCATTTAAAAATATTAAAATGTAGAAGAGAAAAAAATATATTTATATGAACTTCAAAACTTCATAGGATTTCGTTTGATTGAAGTAAGCCCCAATAAAACCCCCATAACAAAATCGAAAAAATATAAAACGGTCTTTGTACTGAAAAATCTCAGATATCCAATGCCAAAAAATCATTTAAAAATAGTTTAATGTAGAAAAGATATATTTATAAATTTCTACTATAGAATTTCGCTTGACTGAAATAGCCTCTTTAAACACCTGTAAACAAAACCAAAAAAGTACAAAACGGTCTTCACACCGAAAGATCTCAGCTATCCAATGACAAAAAAATCATTTAAAAATATTGAAATGTAGAAGAGATATTTTTATAAATTTCTACAATTGGAATTCACTTGACTGAAGTAGCCTCATTAAAACACCTCTAAACAAAATCAAAAAACTACAAAACGGACATTGTACCGAAAAATTTCAGCTATCCAATGCCGAAAAATCATTTAAAAATATTAAAACGTACAAGAGATATTTTTATAAATTTCTATCATTAAAATTCACTTGACTGAAGTAGCCTCTTTAAAACACCTATAAACAAAATCAAAAAGTACAAAACGGTCTTTGTACCGAAAAATTTCAGCTATAAAATATTAAAATGTAGAAGAGATATTTTTATAAATTTCTATAATTGTATTTCACTTGACTGAAATAGCTTTTTTAAAATTCCCCTACACAAATACGAAAAAGTACAAAACGGTCTTTGTACCGAAAGATCTGAGATATCGAATGCCAAAAAATAATTTAAAAATATTAAAATGTAGAAGAGATATTTGTATAAATTTCTACCATTCGATTTCACTTGAGAGAAGTAGCTTTTTTAAATTCCCCTAATAAAAGTCTAAAAAGTACAAAACGGTCTTTGTACCGAAAGAACTCAGCTATCCAATGACAAAAAAATCATTTAAAAATATTAAAACGTAGAAGAGATATTTTTATAAATTTCTACCAATGGATTTCACTTGACTGAAGTAGCCTCATCAAAACACCTGTAAACAAAAAAAAAACAAAAAAAAAAAAAAAAAAAAAAAAAATACAAAAAAAAAAACAAAACGGTCTTTGCACCGAAAAATCTCAGCTATCAAATGCCAAAAAATCATTAAAAAATATTAAAATGTAGAAGAGATATTTTTATAAATTTCTCCCAATGGATTTCTCTTGACTGAAGTAGCCTCTTTAAAACTCCTGTAAACAATATCAAAAAAGTACAAAACGGTCTTTTCACCGAATGATCTCAGCTATCCAATGACAAAAAAATCATTTAAAAATATTAAAATATAGAAGAGATATTTTTATAAACTTCTACCATTGAATTCACTTGACTGAAAAAGCATTTTTAAAATTCCCCTAAACAAAGTAGAAATAAAATACAAAACGGTCTTTGTACCGAAACATCTCAGCTATCCAATGCCAAAAATTCATTTAAAAATATTAAAATGTAGGAGAGATGTTTTTATAAATTTTAACCATTGGATTTCCCTTGACTGAAGTAGCTTTTTAAAAATTTCCCTAAACAAAGTCGAAAAAGTACAAAACGATCTTTTTATCAAAAGATCTCAGCTAATCCATGACAAAAAAATCATTTAAAAATATTAAAATGTAGGAGAGATATTTTTATAAATTTCTACCATTGGATTTCACTTGACTGAAGAAGCTTTTTTAAAATTTCCCTAAACAAAGTCGAAAAAGTACAAAACGATCGTTGTATCGAAAGATCTCAGCTATTTCATGACAAAAAAATCATTTAAAAATATTAAAATGTAAGAGAGATATTTTTATAAATTTCTACCAGTGGATTTCACTTGACTGAAGTAGCTTTTTTAAAATTTCCCTAAACAAAGTCGAAAAAGTACAAAACGGTCTTTGTACCGAAAGATCTCAGCTATTCCATGACAAAAAAATCATTTAAAAATATTAAAATGTAGAGGAGATATTTTTATAAATTTCTACCAATGGATTTCCCTTGACTGAAGTAGCCTCATCAAAACACCTGTAAACAAAATAAAAAAAATACAAAACGGTCTTTGCACCGAAAGATCTCAGCTATCCAATGCCAAAAAATCATTTAAAAATTTTAAAATGTAGAAGAAATATTTTTATAAATTTCTCCTAATGGATTTCACTTGACTGAAATAGCTTTTTTAAAATTCCCCTAAACAAAGTCGAAAAAGTACAAAACACTCTTTGTACCAAAAGATCTCAGCTATCCCATGACAAAAATAAATAAATAAATAAATAAATAAAAAAATAAATAAATAAATATATAAATAAATAAATAAATAAATAAAAAATAAAAAAAATAAAAATAAAAATATTAAAATGTAGGAGAGATATTTTTATAAATTTCTACCAATGGATTTCACTTCACTGAAGTAACCTCTTCAAAACGTCTGTAAACAAAATCAAAAAAGTACAAAACGGTCTTTGCACCGAAAGATCTCGGCTATCAAATGCCAAAAAATCCTTTTAAAATATTAAAATGTAGGAGAGATATTTTTATAAATTTCTACCAATGGATTTCACTTGACTGAAGTAGCCTCATCAAAACACCTGTAAACAAAATCAAAAAAGTACAAAACGGTCTTTGCGCCAAAAGATCTCAGCTATCCAATGCCAAAAAATCATTTAAAAAATATTAAAATGTAGGAGAGATATTTTTATAAATTTCTACCATTGGATTTCACTTGACTGAAGTAGCTTTTTTAAAATTTCCCTAAACAAAGTCGAAAAAGTACAAAACGATCTTTTTATCGAAAGATCTCAGCTATTCCATGACAAAAGAATCATTTAAAAATATTAAAATGTAGGAGAGATATTTTTATAAATTTCTACCATTGAATTTCACTTGACTGAAGTAGCTTTTTTAAAATTTCCCTAAACAAAGTCGAAAAAGTACAAAACGATCTTTTTATCGAAAGATCTCAGCTATTCCATGACAAAAAAATCATTTAAAAATATTAAAATGTAGGAGAGATATTTTTATAAATTTTTGAGTGAATCAGTTGAATGAATTAGCCTCTTTGAAATATAAGTTTTAAAAAAAAACCGCAGACGAAAAACATTTAATTTATATCTTTCTTAGCACTAAAATTATAGAGAAAGAGTTGTTTGGTTTGAATGCAGTAACCTCTTTAAAATAAACAAAATTGAACAAGTTGAAAATTGCACGTAAAGCGTAGCAAATGAGGTGCGTTCGTCGATAACGAAGTTTTAAAATGTTCAAATCTTGCTGATATAGTAGAGCGTACTTTGGATACAATATAGTGGTCGAAATCTTTGTGTTCCTGTAAATATGCAGGGAGTAATTTTTATTATACTTCATTAACGTATATGTTATTCATAAAATATGAAGTAGTTTAATATAATTAAAACACCCCCCAAACAATGTTTCCCCGTATAACATTATTTAGTGGAATACATTTATGTGGCCCTGTAATTTAATAATATATATTCTTTGCATCACATATTGTACAAAATGTATTTTTTAGTACATATTTCATAGATTCATGTCAATTCTGTTATATTCAAATGAGTGTAACGCCATTAAAATGCATTTGAAACTTTTTTCCTCATTGACTGTAATGTAACGGAATACTTTTGATTGTCCCTGTAATTGATCAATGCATCCGATTTTCATAACATTTGAAATGACTCGATAAAATTATGTAATAAATGTACGTTTTAAATTTCAAACGATTAAAATGCATTTGAAACTTTTTTTCCCATTGACCGTAATGTAACGGAATCCTTTTGATTGTCCTTGTAATTGATCTATATATACGATTTTCATAAAATTTGAAATGACTCGACAAAATTATGTAATAAATGTACGTTTTAAATTTCAAACGATTTAAATGCATTTGAAACTTTTTTCCCCATTGACCGTAATGTAACGGAATCCTTTTGATTGTCCCTGTAATTGATCTATCCATCGGATTTTCATAAAATTTGAAATGACTCGACAAAATTGTGTAATAATTATGTATTTTAAATTTCAAACGATTCGGTTTGGTAGTTTTTGCGTTGTTATATGCGGACAGACAGACGGACAGACGGAGAGACAGACAGACGGAGAGACAGACAGACGGACGGACTGAGCGACAACGATAGGTGCTACGTATTTACATAATTACGAACGCACCTAAAAAGCAGAAAACGGTATCTGTACAGATCAACGTCAGATAGCCAATGCAAAAAAATGATTTAAAAACATTGAAATGCAGATGAGATATCTTTATAAATCTAAATCATAAGATTATGAACGATTGGGTTGCTTCAGTTTAATGAATTAGCCTCTTTAAAATATAAGTTAAAAAAAAAAAAAAACGCAGACGAAAAACATTTAATTTATATCTTTCTTAGCACTAAAATTATAGAGAAAGTGTTGTTTGGTTTGAATGCAATAACCTCTTTAAAATAAACAAAATTGAAAAAGCAGAAAACGGTATTTGTACAGATCATCGTCAGATAGCCAGTGCAAAAAAAATGATTTAAAAACATTGAAATGCAGATGAGATATCTTTATAAATTTAAATCATAAGATTATGAACGATTGGGTTGCTTCATTTGAATGAATTAGCCTCTTTAAAATATAAGTTTAAAAAAAAACCGCAGACGAAAAACTTTTAAATTATATCTTTCTTAGCACTAAAATTATAGAGAAGGTGTTGTTTGGTTTGAAATGCAGATGAGATATCTTTATAAATTTAAATCATAAGATTATGAACGACTGGGTTGCTTCAGTTTAATGAATTAGCTCTTTAAAATATAAGTTAAAATTATCTGTACAGATCAACGTCAGATAGCCAATGCAAAAAAATGATTAAAACCATTGAAATGCAGATGAGATATCTTTATAAATTTAAATCATAAGATTATGAACGATTGGGTTACTTCAGTTGAATGAATCAGCCTCTTTAAAATATAAGTTAAAAAAAAAAAAAAAGTGGAAAACGGCGTAAAATATATATATATATATATATATATTAAAACGCAGACCAGATATATTTATAAACTTCTACTTTAGGATTATCATAAGCTAGTGAATTTTTTCGCTTGATTGAAGTATCCTTTTTAAAATATCCGTAAAATAAATCGAAAATGAAAAAAATGGCCTTTGTGCGAATCGACCTCAGCTATCTAATGTAATAATAATAATAATAATAATAATAATAATAATAATAATAATAATAATAATAATAATAATAATAATAATAATAATAATAATAATAATATTGACGATATATGTATGTAATTTTTTGTCATATGACTATCACTAGCAAGAGACCGCATCTACCCTCTGCTGAAATAACATTTAAAAATATTAAAATGCAGACGAGATATCTTTATAAATTTCTTTCATACGATTAAGATTATCAAGTGTATTGTTTCGCTTAACTGAAGTAGCCTGTTTAAAATACTTGTAACCCCCCCCCCCCCAAAAAAAAAAAAAAAAAAAACAGAAAAAAAATAGAAAACTGCCTTTATACAGATTGATTTCATCTATCCAATGCAAATATATACAGGGTGATTCATAAAAGATGGGCAGAACTTTAAGGGGTTATAGTACACTTAAAGACAAATAATATTAAACAGAAGACTAAGGGTCCCAGACGTACTCCCAAGGAGATAGGGGGCATTAAAGTTTAGGGTCCTAAATTTCAAATGATTATAAAAAATGGAAAAATTGGTCGATTCGTTTGCGGTTTTTGCAAAAAATTTTCTTTATGCCAGTATTTTCTTGAAATAAAATTTTAAAGTTCAATTTCAAAAAATGCCGATAGGGGGCGCTTTAGACTTTGGAGTAACAAACAACTATTTTTTAACGTAATTTTTTGTATTTCTTTAAATGATTTCGAAAGCTTAGACTTAAACTTAAATTTTGATCTAAAAATCTGAGTCCTAACGAGTAGTTAAGTAGCGTAAACTGAAATTTGAAATTTGAAACCCTTCTCCCCCCAGAACAAAAATCAGTTATTCCCGATCTTTGTGTCGTAGATTAGGCTCTAACTACTGCCGCGTTTTGCTAAAATTATTCTTTATGTCAGTATTTTCTTGAAAATAAATTTTAAAGAAAAGTTTCAAAAAATTCCGATAGAGGGCGCTTTAGACTTTGGAGTAACGAACAACTATTTTATACCGTTATTTTTTGTGTCTCATTAAATGCTTTCTAAAGCTTAGACTTAAATTTTCAGCTCAAAATCTGAATCGCTGAGCGTGGTTCAGTAGCGAGGGGAGGGGGTTCAAATTTCAACTTCTGAACATAGTTCAGTTTGCACTACTTAACCATGCCCAACGATTCTGTGCTGTGACACGAGGCAAAAATACAACTTTCGTCAAGGACTGCATAGTCGGAATTCACTCATAAAAGCACTGGCACAGTTGGAAACGTCGCTCATGCAAATGTTAAAGCTCCATTCCTGACGCTAGTCACCGGGTGAAGAAGGAGACAGAAAGTATGCAAATGTCAAATGGGGAAGAAGAAGAACACATATGCAAAATTTCGACACGATTCAGGCATAAAAACCACTGAACGGTGAGTCAAGTGTAAGTCGCTGTAGTAATGAATCGGAAGATGGTGCCCTTCACGAATAAGGAAAAGGTTGAGATGCATTTAATTTACAGATGGAAATGGTGCAGAGGCACAACGAATGTACGGAGAGCGATTTCCCAACAGGCGGTTGCCTAACCGCAAAACTTTCGAGCGCTTGCACAGACAGTTGTGTGAGACGGGATCATTTCTCGCTTCCCGGTCGAATGCAGGTCGTGCAAAAAAGGACGAATCAGTAGTTGTTGCAGAAGCCATTCTGGATGTAGTAGCGGCGCAGCCAAGTACAAGTACACGAACAGTGGCTAGGCAGGTGGATACCTCACAGTCCATGACTTGGAGGGTACTGAAGGAGGAAC
Source organism: Maratus speculifer (assembly GCA_964019185.1). Classification (NCBI taxonomy): domain Eukaryota; kingdom Metazoa; phylum Arthropoda; class Arachnida; order Araneae; family Salticidae; genus Maratus; species Maratus speculifer. The sequence continues at coordinate 108,569,988 of OZ025303.1, read as the reverse complement.
ATTTGCTCCCGTTTCATGTGCAACGAGTCCAGAAACTGTCTCCAGGGGATTATCCAAATCGTATTGAATTCGCCCGCTGGTTTCTGCAGCAGAACGCGCTAAATCCACATTTTGGACGAACTGTGCTTTTCACCGATGAATGTACCTTCACACGTGAAGGTACATTTAACACACACAACGCACATGTATGGGCGGATGTCAATCCACATGCTACGTATCCACATGCTCGTCAGAGACGCTTTTCCATCAATGTTTGGGCAGGAATCCTCGGAGACCGTACCTTCTTCCTGAACGCCTCAACGGTAAAACATACCTCACATTTCTGCAACATGTGCTGCCAGACGTGTTAAACGTTGTTCCTCCACGCATCCGGCGGGTCATGTGGTTCCAGCACGATGGAGCGCCAGCCCATTACGTACGAGACGTCCGCAACTATCTGGACATCACATTTCCGAACAGATGGATTGGTCGAGGTGGTCCTGTTGCTTGGCCTGCTCGCTTGCCAGATCTTTCACCCCTCGATTTCTTTTTTTGGGGACAATTGAAGGCTCTTATGTATGAGACACCCATTGAATCCCCCGAGGAACTGGTCGCCAGACTTTCCGCCGCTGTAGGGGAAGTGCTCGAAAAGTCTGATGTTTTCGCGAATGTTCGCCGTTCCATTCTTCGCCGTTGTTCTGCGTGCATAACCTCTGGTGGTCACAATTTTGAACATTTATTGTAATTACATGTTAATAAATATGCTTTGGTAACATAATCCTAATTTGTGTCTTTTTACCTCGTATCACAGCACACAATGTGTGGACATGGTAAACTGAACTGTGCTCAGGAGTAGAAATTTCAAACCCCTCTCCCCAGAAACTTAACCACGTCTAACGATTCAGATTTTGGGCTGAAAATTTAAGTCTAAGCTTTAGAAAGCATTTAATGAGACACAAAAAATAACGGTATAAAATATTTGTTCGTTACTCCAAAGTCTAAAGCGCCCTCTATCGGAATTTTTTGAAACTTTTCTTTAAAATTTATTTTCAAGAAAATACTGACATAAAGAATAATTTTAGCAAAACGCGGCAGTAGTTAGAGCCTAATCTACGACACAAAGATCGGGAATAACTGATTTCTGTTCTGGGGGGAGAAGGGTTTCAAATTTCAAATTTCAGTTTACGCTACTTAACTACTCGTTAGGACTCAGATTTTTAGATCAAAATTTAAGTTTAAGTCTAAGCTTTCGAAATCATTTAAAGAAATACAAAAAATAACGTTAAAAAATAGTTGTTTGTTACTCCAAAGTCTAAAGCGCCCCCTATCGGCATTTTTTGAAATTGAACTTTAAAATTTTATTTCAAGAAAATATTGGCATAAAGAAAATTTTTTGCAAAAACCGCAAACGAATCTACCAATTTTTCCATTTTTTATAATCATTTGAAATCTCGGACCCTAAACTTTAATGCCCCCTATCTCCTTGGGAATACGTCTGGGACCCTTAGTCTCCTATTTAATATTATTTGTCTTTAAGTGTACTATAACCCCTTAAAGTTCTGCCCATCTTTTATGAATCACCCTGTATACATATTATTATATGTAAGTTAATATATATTTATTTATTTAAAAATATTAAAATGTCGACTATATACGTTTATAAATTTCTATTGTAAGACTACCATTTGCAAGTAGGTTGTTTTGCTCAGCGCCGAAACTATAATAGCCTTTCTTGCGCCCGGGGCAAATATGGATTTTGGCGCCCCCCCCCCCACCCCCGACATATATGCATTCTTTATATCAAACACACCAAACAAAATCTTAATTTGTCGCCCCCTTCAGCTTCTGTTCTGGTGGCACCCGGGGCACGTGCCCCCTCTGCCCCCCTCTAGTTTCGGCCCTGGTTTTGCTTGACTAAATAAGCCAATATCTAAACAAAAAATCCCAATTGTAGAAAACAGCCTTTGTGCTGATCGATCTCAAACATCCAATGCAAAATAAATAAACAAACAAACAAATAAGTAAATAAAAAAATTGTTATCCAATCGAGAAGAGGCTACTTCAGTAAAGCGAAAAAGCCCATTCGCTAATGCTAATCTCATGGGAGAAATTTATACAGATACGTCGGTTCCATTGTAATTTTTTTTTTTTTTTTTTTTTTTCGTATGATAGTTGAGATAGATCTGTACAAAAGCCATTTTCTACTGTTCCGATATTCATTTAAGAATTTTTTTATGGGGATGTTTTTACTTTCGAAACGGGAACCGAAAAAGAAAATGGCTTGAATAAAAATATCTGTAAATGAATGTCAAATGAGCAATAAATGGTTAATAGATCGGTTTCAGCTATTCAATGAAAACAATCATTTAAAAATTTTGAAATGTAACTGAGAAGTGGCTGCTTCAGTCAAGTGAAAGAAACGATTTTTAATGCTAATTTTATGGACGAAATTTATAAAGATATCGCAGTTACATTTCAATATATATCTTTTTTTCCTCATTGGATTGGAGACCTTCATTTTTCGATACGGTTTTAAGAATGAATTTCCATAAAAAATATTCTGCAATCAAAATCGAATAGGTAAAAAATGGAAAAGTAAAAAACGGCCTTTATATAGAATTTTATCCTCTTTAATATTCTATTGGACAAATAGCAAGCTATGGCTACATGTCTCGAGATATTTAGGAATAATAATTAAAAAGTCCAAAAATTTTGTATGTTTTTTTTTTTTTTTTTTTTTTTTTTTTTCCACAGAAAACAAGGCTGCGGGGTCGGTGAAAAAAAAAAAAAAAAAAAAAAAAAAAAAAAAGGCCGATTCTTACTTTAGAAATTTTAACTCCGACTCCGAACTGGCTAATTAATATACTAGTGTTGCTTTTGATTAAAATTATAAGGAACGCATGAAAAGGTAAGGCGAAATTTTCACTTTTTCGGTGTTAATTCAGTTCTTAGGACTTTGAAAAAAAAAATATACTTAAATTCCGTTTTACTAATTTTTCAAATTCGCGTCCCACAAAACCAAAAAATTCAGCTATCGAAAGCTAAAGAATAAAATAAAATAGAAATTTTACTGTTTCATAGCTTCGGTGGATTTGAAAAGGGGAAATTTTTACAATTTTGTTGTTAATTCGTATCCTCTAGAGCAGAAAAGTTTCGATAGAAATAAAATAAATGAGTAAAAAATGAAAATTTTAGTAGCCCGGAAATAATTCGGGTTCTACATGAGTTTTTCATTAAAAACGGTTTTCATCGAACGGTACGCCGGGTAGAGATGAGTTCGGGCTCCTTTTTCGGGGCCCGAGCCCGCCCAAGCCCGACGATTTTAAGTCCGAGCCCGCCCGAGCCCGAAACATTTTTTTGCTACCAGAGCCCGAGCCCGATACCAAAAATACACAAAACAAAAATGTATTGTTTTCAAAAATTGTTTCAAAAGTAATATCTCATTTTTAAAAACTTCTTACATAGATATGATTTTGAAATGAAAATTTAAATCCATTCTTATCAAAATTCGTATAAAATAAAAATATACTTCATATGTAAAAGTATTCTCATATTCTTTCCTCCTTTAACAAGCAAATTTGATGGAAACGCTTTTCTTTAATGAATAAATGCATGAAATTTGCAGAAATTACTATTTGTAAGCTCGCGAATCGAACAACGTTTTTCAATTTTCTATAAAAAGTGTACATATTTCATTATAATGGATTCTTTTCTCATAACAATCTTCCATGATTGACAGATACCTGAAAATCAACGTAAATTTTAAAAAAATGACATTGTTATTTTAAAGGTCCTACGTCTTTATAGAAAAAGAGGAAACACTGATCGATTGCTTTCTGTTGGAATAACATGGTAATAAAATTTACTTACGGAGAAAAGTGACTTCGAGAAGGAACAGCGTCCTCAGCATTTCCAGAATTCATATTCATTATGACAAATGCATATAATAATCGCTAAAGTTATTTTCATAAGAAAAACGACTATGTTTCATGCACAATCGAGTAATAAATAAATTTGAAAACCTCCAGCTAATTCTTGTCTACCACAAACAGAAGAAAATATTATCTTCGTGTTATGTAACTAAATAATAAATAAATAAACGATCCCATTAAAAATTAATTTCTGCAAACGAAAAGCCAACAAAGATTAAATTTATTGTTGTGTTACGATTGGAGCCATATAAATAGATCGTTGGAGGAAGTTCCGCTGACATAAATCTGTAATTATCACAAATTTTCATTTGAAACTGCAATGAAATACCAAAATAAATGAACAAGCATTCAGTTCTCCCGTCATTTTGATAAAAAAGAAATAAAATGCCTTGAAAAGGAATAAGTAAGCAATTTTAAGTGGAAAAAGTTATTTCAATCTTTTCTACACATGAGTAAATAAAATTTTCCGGCTTTAGAAAAAATGAGCCCGGGCCCGCCCGAGCCCGTGTCGGGCTCGGGCTCAGGCTGAGCCCGTCTCATCTCTAACGCCGGGCAGTATATGGGAAATCTTCAAATTGGATAGTATGATAGAATCCAATAATAATAATAATAATAATAATTTTATGGATTTAAAATTATATGTAAATGGTTTAACTTCACTTCAAACTGTCTAATATATTAAGTCGGAGTCGACTTGTTTTAAAACGGATCCGACTGTTTTGGTCAGAAATAAGCAAACGAAGAACCTATCCAAATGTAAATAGCCTCGGGCCATCAGGACTGAAAAGGTGCGAGAATGTTGTCTTCGTTTAGTATTTGCTAATGACTTTTTTCCAGATGGGGTATCAAATCCCCTTTATTTTTCGCCAGGAGGGAAAGGGTGACATGAGATGACCATTTTTCTTGTCAATTATAAGCCTCGGAAATATCATTGGTCTTTTAAAGTGTCAATCTTTGTGTTTGGGATACGCCTTGCGGTGGCAACTCGAAGAGCTTCGTGAGAGGATTTTGAGTTCCGGTTTGAGTGATGTAGGCTCTTAAGAGCCCACAATAGTCACAGGAAAAGTACACAAAAAGACCCGGATGACCATGTAAAGTCTATGGGAGCGTTCTTTTCTAATATCTCGTTCAAATTTTAATATTTTGACATGATTTTTTTTTGCATAAAATAGTTCAGGACGATCTACAACCGGGCTAGTTTTTACTTTTTCGATTTTGGTTTTAGATTTTTTTAAAAAAATTACTTTAATTTTCAAAACCGGTTTAAACCGGTTCTGAAACTGAAACTATCATAATATAAAAAATATATAACCAAAATCGAAAAAGTAAAAACTAGCCCGGTTGTGGATCGTCCTGAACTATTTTATGCAAAAAAAATCATGTCAAAATATAAAAATTTGATCGAGATATTAGAAAAGAACGCTCCCATAGACTTTACATGGTCATCCGGGTCTTTTTGTGTACTTTTCCTGTGACTATTGTGGGCTCTTAAGGAATGCATTCAGGGAAGAATCGCAATTTTGAAGGGATCGTAATTCTGATTTCTGTACAATGAAATCTCAAAGCATGGCATTAGTACTGGACGAGCCGAGATCCTTATGTTTCTGGACAGAATGCTATTTTTTTAGGTACGATCAGATCACAAACTGCGAGGTTAGCGCGTCTGTCGGTCTATTTCACATGGGGAGCTTTTTAGTGCTAACACGAAGGATATGTCCATTGAGGCGAATCCTTGACATGTTTTTCACACTATGTTTTAATTTTAATGACCACAGAGTTTTTATAAAGAAAATGCAGTAAAATAATTTATGTATTTCCGACGCTGAATTTGAAAATGTGATCTGATTTTACCCTACGGGTGAGATCAGACTTTGTTATTCTCAGTGGAACTTTTAATGTGTCAGTCTTTCTCTAGAGCGTCTTTTGAAGCTCAACTTTACCTCAAAGCTCAGCTAAGGAGATTCTTGACATATTTATCTGCCCCTTTTTATTTTGTTGATGACCGCAGAGCCTTTGTAAAAGAGAAATCAGAGAAATAATTTGCGGCTTTTAAAAGCGGAATTTTAAAAAGTTGCCTGAACTTAGCCTTAACACTGAGTGGGACTGTGAGACCCTAATGAACAAATCGACTCGACACTGCGGTTAATTCTTTAATGACAACTGTATTCCATTCTGAAACAGCATGCCACCAAATCGCAATTCAACACTGCAATATATTTTTATTGGCATCGCAATAGTGTACTGCTTTTCTAGTATTTCATTGTACTACCATATATATTTTCATCCTTCTAATTACGCCCAAAATTCAAGAAAATAGAAGGTTAGTTAATAACCAGAAACCTTCTCATCATAATATCCTGTCAATTAAAAACATAATAATAATTAAAAGAAATACCAAAACCTTTAAATCCCCCCATGTGACCATTTTTTAACACCAAGCTTGCCTGCTTCACAATCATACGACTTCCTTCCAAGACGCTGAAACTATCCACCTGCCCTTTCTTAATCAATGAACACCAAAAAATATCTCTTCTCTTTTTAATCTGGCAGCATTTTTATACTAGATTCCTAATCTGGGTCCTCAAACTGAAAGCTGTCATTCGGTTGAATTGTCATTAATCAACTGCTCCAGGGTCACCTGTTCAGAGTTTATATACTATGGTTTCATTAGTGTATTCTTCTTTATTTCGTTGGATTTTTTTCCCCTTTTTTCTTTATCATTGGCAATTTATATCAAAGTAGACACTTTTTTTATATAAAACACTAACAAGCCATTGACGGAAGCAGTATGATGGATTGGATAGAGAAAGTCGCGTCTTCCTCACCTATCGATGGATTTATGAAATTAATGTAATCGATAGTGAAAAGCAAATGGGATTTTCAGGTTTTTATGCCTGATAATGAGCGTTCTTAATGGCGAAACTATGTTAAAAGGCATTGTAAAAAGTTCATTTTTAGTGTTTTTAGAGTTTCGAGTTATTGAATTTATTGTATTTATCTGACATAAAAAAATAGTTTAAACACTTATGATTGTATGACTAAAGTGTTTTTGTGAAATATGTTTTTAAGAAATTTAAATGACGTAAAGTACACTACATGGCCATAGATGACCGTCCACTTGTGATTTTAGACATTTTGTTAAATATCTAGAGAAATACATGGAGAATTATCCTGAAACTCATAGTGTATAAATATAATAGTAGAAGTCACACATTTCCGTGAAGTTTTTTTTCCCAAAACTCTATAGAAGACCGTCAACAAATTAAAAAATAACGAATATCGTTTGGGTAACCCTGTCAAAACTAATGTATCAAAAGCGCTCAAACTCTAGATTATGATTAAGTGGCTTATTGCAATAAACTGTGTTCATTTTTATGTCGATAGCATGTATACTCGTAGAAAAAATAAGGTTTTTATAAAAACAGTCAAAAAATTTCCAAGATTTTTGCTTACAATTTGCAGATTTATACACACAATACCCCGTAATGCGAATTAAAAAATCATAAAAATTATATGAAAAATTAGTACGTTTACTAAATAATTTTTCACTGCGCATGCGTCAACGATATCAAAATTTCATTTGCATATTATGTTAGCTAAATGTATAGGACAGCTTTTGTGAAGGTCTCAAAATCACAGCTTGAAAATTCTGAAAATAATCAATAGAATAAGTTGAAAATCCGTTATTCCCAAAATGAAGCAAAAAAATGAAGGATTTTATCCAAATGTAGTAGTACGTCCCATATTGTGTATTCTATATTGACACTAATCAATGAATATAGGGATAACCCCTCTTGTTTTTACTTCATTTTGGGAATAACGTATTTTCAATTTATTCTATTGGCGATTATTTTCAGAATTTTCAAGCTATGATTTTGAGATTTTCACAAAAGCTACTCTATACATTTAGCTAACATAATGTGCAAATGAAATTTTGATATCGTTGACGCATGCTCAGTGAAAAATTATTTAGTAAACCTACTCATTTTTCATACAATTTTTATTATTTTGAAATTCTGATTACAGGGTATTTTGTTTAATATTATTCGTCATATTTTCAGAAAAGAATATTACTTTATATTAAGAACTCTGCAAATTATATGCAAAAATCTTGGAAAATTTTGGAACTGCTTTTATTAAAACCTTAATTTTTCTATGAGTATACATGCTATCGAAGCAAAAATGAACACAGTTTATTACAATAAGCCACTTAATCATAATCTAGAGTTTGAGAGCTTTTGCTACATTAGTTTTGACCGAGTTATTTAAAAGATATTTATTTTTTTTTATTTGTTGACGGTCTCCTATGGAGTTTCGGGAAAAAAGCTTCACGGAAATGTACGACTTGTACTATTATATTTATACACTAAGAGTTTTAGGATAATTCCCATATATTTTTCTAGATATTTAACAAAATGTCTAAAATCGCAACTGGACAGTCATCTATGGCCATGTAGTGTATACCGAAAGTAAGCTGCTTTCGAATATAAGCCCCCCTCCCTTATTTTGAAGTTTTAATTTCTGACGCTTTCAAATCTGGTTTTTTTTTTCTTCCTTTTTAGGAAATTCTTTAAATCTTATGTTTCTCTATCAACTAAATGAATACATCTTATGCACTAAGATTTAATAAATATTTATGCCTGAAATTTAATAACTATTGTTTTTAATTCCTTGATATTTCATTTAGTTGTTTTATGTAGGTTTACTTCATTAATTTATTATTATTTTCTACTATGCTTGCGAAAAGAAAGCATTGGATTCTTCAAAATTTTCGACTTCCGGTTTTTGACAAATTTACAAAAAAACATGTTTTTACAAAAGTTTGTTTGTGAGTCTGTTTGTCTGTTTGTATGTGACATAAATATTGTGAGCACTTTATCTCAAGAACTAATGCGCGGAATTTAATAAAAATTTATATTCAGGTAGTACCTTATATAAATTGATGCTTATTAGTTTTTGGTGTAAATCGCTCAACAGGTGGCACTGCTATGCTGCATTTTGTACGATTTCCACGACAGCTGTATCGCAACAACTTATGCACAGATTTTTATCAAACTTCCGATTTTGTTAATCCATGAGACAAATTAATGCTGTTTACATTTTGGTGTAAATCTGCCAACAGGTGGTGCTTCTATGCTGCATTTTTTAAGATTTACAACTCTATCTCAATAAATGCAGGGGTTTTCATCAACCTTCAGAATCAGTTAGTCCTTGACATGAATTTATGTTTTTTTTTTTTTTTTTTTTTTTTTTTTTTTTTTTTTTTACATTTTAGTGTAAATCGATCAACAGATGGTGCTGCTATGCTGTATTTTTTATTATTTCCGCAATAGTTTTATTTCAATAATTAATGCACGGATTTTCATCAAACTTCAGACTCAGTAAATATGTGATATGAACTAGTTTTGTTTAAATTTTGGAATCAATCACCTAACAGGTGGCACTGTTATGCTGAATTTTTTCTGATTCCTGCAATAGCTCTATCTCAATAACTAATCCACGAATTTTCATCAAACTTTAGATTCAGGTATAGCTTGATAAATATTGTTACTGTTTATGTTTTGGTATAAATCGCCCAACATGTGGCGCTTTTTACGTTGCAATTTTCCCGATATCCGCAAGAGTCCTATTTCAAGAACTAATGCACGGAATTTCATGCCTTTAGAATCATCACGATGATCACAGATTATCATTTAATTCTTGCACTGTGGTAGCGAATTTTGAAGTATTAACATGTATGAGATAGAAGAAAGTTTTGCGATTGCCAGACTACTTACATTCTACTTACACTTGAGAATGCTTACATTCTTTTATCTTTACAAGAAGAAAGTATTAATTACGTGAACATTTCGATTTCCGGTTTTCAGTGGATTTATACGTTTTAAGAGGTCCTCCGGGTTTTTAGAAAATTTCTGTATGTGAGTCTGTCTGTGAGTCTGTTACTCTGCCATCCTGTGCGTCTGTATATGGCAAAAATTTTGTGGGTGCTCTAACTCATTAACTAGTGCATTAACTAATTTCACAAAGTTCTCAGCAATTTTGAGATTGCCACATCCGACTAATTTTTATGAATGGAAACTACTTAGTTTCTATGGAAAGAAATTTTGAAACAAAAAATAAAAAAATATTTTGTTTTGTTTTATTTTATTTTTAACTATCTGGAAAAAATAGTTGTTGTTCTCGGCAGAGAGTTGGGAAATCTAAAGTATACCTGAATCTTTTAATTGGTTGATTTTCGAAACTTATTTAATTTTATTAGTTTCCTGACTGACCCAAGTTTAATGTCCAAAAATGGAATACTTCTGTTTTTTATTATATTGGTTTTCCGATTGGGCCACGTTTACTGTCCAAAAACTGAATACTTATGTTACCACGATGACAAATAGAGTAATAAAAAGTTTAAAAAAATTAATAATTTAAAAACAAATTGTGATAGAGGTTTTAAACTATTTCATTAAAAAGTGCATTTTTTTCTCGATGCAACGGTGTAAAAATTTAAAATGTGCGATGCTAAGAAGTTGAAAAATTTGCAGTTCCAAAAATTATAAAGCTGGAATCTCATTTAAAATTTGTTTGTGATGGGTCTAGGGGAATATTAATGTTTAATCCATGTCATATGTAATATGAGGCTCTCAGAAGTCAGTCTGATTAACTCCATCAAATAAAAATGCACATTTTAAGCAGTTAAAGTTGTCTATATTTAATCTACTGGTTTTTTTTATCATTGGTCTAGGAATATTAATGCTTAATGCACGGTGCACGTAATATGACTTATTATACTCATCCTAAAAATGATGTTTATTATTATTATTAATTTAAATATAGAAGTTATTTATAAGTCTTTAAAATTTGAGTCTTTGAAAATATCCTTTTCCAAACAGTCGTTGCAATTTGTTAAATTACAATTTTTTTTAATTTTTAATTGTAAACACATTGCTGAATTTCATAAATTTTAAGCCCTCCCCCCCATCCTCCCAATTATCCTATCCATTTCAGAAAAATTCCATTTACAAGCCCACCTTAAATTCATTAAAATTTCTTGTATGCTTAGGAGGGCTTACTTTCGGTACTTTATGATATGTTAGAACTAAATGTGATACAATAAAATCCCGGTTATCCGAAAAGTATGGGACCGTAGCAATTTCGGTTAACCGGAATTCCATAGATGCTTTTGAATAATCGGAAGGCTTATGGTGAAAAGTTGTTTGATGAAATTCTGTGATTGTAATTTTGAACATAGTTGTAATAAAAAATGTTGTGGTACCATATTGAAAGCACGCTGAAGTTGAAAAACAAAAGAAAATCACAACATAATTTTCTAGGGGAAAAAAATGTAGTGTCGCATGTATCAATCTAAAAAAGTGCCTGAAATTACGCAATTTACAAAATAAGTAAGTTGACTTTGTTTACTTCAAAAAGAATATGCTTTTTTATCGCTATTTCTACCAGTGTGCAATAATGCCTTTCAAAGTTTTGATTTTTACTTATTTTTCTTTTAATGTTTAAAGCTATAATATGTATTAAAACAACACTTCAATGTATAAAAAATGATTCACAATTGTTTTGATCTAAAAATTACAAATAAAATAGTAATTGAAAATCGAAATATGTTAAAAGATGTCATTTAAAATCGGTGAAGAGCACTGACAGTAAAATTTTTCACATTTAAAATGGACTTTAAGAAATTTTAAGATCTTTCAGTTAAGCCGATTTTCGGATAATCGGGATTCGGATTACCGGGGTTCTACTGTATATATACTAATAATTGTAGTAGTAATAAGTAACGAACGTTATCAGTTTGACCATTCAACTTATAAGGAAATAATAACATCGTGCACTTGATAAATGTGAATATAAATCTTTAATATAAATAGCTGAATTTTTCTTTAACGGTAATGTCAAGAAGAAATATGTATGATTCCATGCTTAAGAAATTTTTATGAATTGATAAATATGATTTCAAATATTTAAATATCAAGGAAAAGATACATGTCAGTGTAATAAAAATAAGTGCAGTGATAAATAATGAACATAATCAGTTTGACAGCTTGCTTAGTAAGGAAATTATAACTTCGTGCGCTTGTTGACTGTTACTAATAAATCTTTCATACAAATATTTGGATTTAACTTTATTTGCAATTTTACGAACACTTATGATTACATGATTCAGAAATCTTTATGGAATTATTAATACGATTTTGAATATTTTAATACCAAGAAAAAAAGTATATATATAAGAGTGATAAAATTAAGTGACTTGATAAATAATGAACATAATCAATTTGATAGTTCACTCTATAAGGAAATAATAAGTTTATGCACTCGTTAAATTTTAATATGAATCTTCTAAACAAATAGCTGAATTTACTTTTAACGACAATCAATCGAGCCTCCTAGATTGAAGCATAAAGGTACAAGAAGTTGTGTTTTATTTTGGTTTTAATCAAATGTGCTTTATAAACATTTCCCACTTTTCCCTTGTGTATTTATCAAAATTTAGTACATATGAGAAACCTATAAATGGATTTCTTAATGTACTTTATAAAACATCTCCCACTTTCCCCTGCGTATTTATCAAAATTTAGTACATATGAGAAACCTAAGCATTGAATTTCTTAATTATTTTACTCGTTGGATCTCCAATATACCGATTTTTAGGAATGGACTACATTGAAAAATGTTTAGTTTAAGGTGCAATCATCAATCGAGCATACTAGGTTGAGGCATAAGCATACAAGAAGTTGTGCTTCAATTTGATTCTAATCAAATCTGCTTCATAAACCATTTCCCACTTTTCCCTGTGTGTTTATCAAAATTTAATGCATATGAGAAACCTAAGCATTGGATTTCTTAATTATTTTCCAAGTCCATAATCACTTACATCACTAGACTGTCTCTTTCACATGTCTAGTATCTACAATTTATGACATATCCTTAAAAGCTAGTGGCAGTGAACCCTGCAAAACTCAAAAGAGATAACCAACATCGAAAAAAAAAAAAAATTGCCGCAAATATACTACCTGAGTTTTGCACAGGATAGCTTTTTGCTTTTAATTGAACATTATCTTTTTTAGGACCGTGGATTTAGTTTATTATTTTACTTTCACTCAGCGAACTTTTATTGCAAAACCACATTATCGATAAGGGGAGAAGATCGTTTTGTGTTTTGAGCTTTTTTTTATTCCTTTTTCCCGCGATTTCCACTTGGATAAAAAAGAATCTTTATCTGCGCCAAATAAATTTTCTGGTTTGGGGTCGTCCGGAAACCACTGTGCTGATAGGAATGTCAAGGTGTTTTGCGACTCCGTCGTAACGGTTGACAAGCGAAGGGGGCAGATGTGAAACTCACCCGGTGCTGCGGTAACAAATGACGAGAGGGGCATATCCACAAATAAAGATTTGTCAATTAGCAGAGTCGATTTGTTAGAGAGCAATATATAACAGAAAGAGGATTAACATTAAAAGGAAAAAAAAAGAGATAGAAATATTAAAAAAAAAGATGATTTTCATCGGGGTTATCAGTTTGGCCTTTTTTTTTAGGTGTGTTCGTAATTATATAAATGTGTGACGCCTATAGTCATCGTTTGGACCGTCCGAACACCCATAAAAAGGAATAGATTAAATACAACAAGTTAACTAAATACAAACATGATTAAATACAACATGTTTTGTTGAGTACGTTTTGATTTTTAAAGCGATTTTTTTAGTTAAAGTAAAAATTCGGTTTTGTTGCTCAGACGAAAAAATATTGTTAACACTCTTATAAAATTTTAACAAAATTTCATCAATTTTATTTGAGTTTTACTAAAGTCTTGTATTTTCAATTTGTAATTCTAACAAAATTTTGTCGTTTTTGCAAAATTTAAATTGGTGTGCAGTAGCCATAACTCTCTCACATAATTTTGTTTAATTTACTTATATAGCTATAAAGGATTAACATAATATTTGGATAATAAAAACTTTTCAAATTGAGATAGATTCATGATATTATTACGTTATTATGCATTTCATATGAAAATTGTGGAAGGAAAATTTCAAAAAAATAATCAACAATATTTTTTTTTTTTTTTTTTTTTTTTTTTTTTTTTTTTTGTCTATTCAAACAAAACTTCCATCGACCCATATTTAAACGATAAGATTTGTTGGACCAAACAAATTTTTGTTGATTCAACAAAACTTTTCTCTGGGTGCATATAACAAAAACCGCAAAGATATACAACCGAAAAAGACTTCACATTTAATATATAGAACCGTTGTAGAATTTTTTCGAGTCATTTCAAATTTTATGAAAATCGAATCAAAACTTTGAAATGTTATAACAAAAGTTTTCTTCATTCTATTAAATCCTATCATATATAATTAATTCAGCAATACTCAATGTGGGTAATAATTCTATGTTGCCATAATGTTTAAGCCTTATTTAAAATGGAGTCATATTATTTCTAAATTACAGTATTTAATCTATATAATCGTAATAAATTTTGTATTCATGCATTTTTGCATAAGAGTGCAACAGCTATTGCACCAAAGATCAGAATATTTAGTTATAATAAGAACGCATCTAATTTGCCCCATTTGACGTATGTTTTATTTAAAAATTCAAATTTTTTTAACCATAAATGTTTTTATTTTATTTTTATTTTTTATTTATTTATTTATTTTTAATGAGAGACATTTTGGAAATCCATGAAGTAAATGTTTTTGCGACATGAATTTGGAATTTCTGAATGATGATGATTTCTGAATTTCTGATTTTCCAAATGACCAAATTGATGACCCTAAAAGAAAAAGAAATCTGATTTTATGTTATAATGCTGACAGCTAGGGCGCCAGTTTATAACTGTAAATTTAACAATATTAAACCGTAAATTTAGCGATATTAAACCGCAAAATAAGCAGGAATATTACCGTCTTATAAATCGATTAATCTATATTCACTGCACAATTTACTGTTTATTACTGCTAATTTTATGGTTATAAATTACCACTCTAGCTGCCAGTATTATAACATAAAATGACTGCTATTTTATTTTATATTTATTTTTTAGAATGTAGTGCAATACATACTTTAATAATTTTATATGCTTTTAAGAGAACCAGATGAACCATATGTACTCAATTACGTTGGTAATATCATTAATAAATTTAAAAACAAAAATAAAAAGTACAATAAAAAGTTACATTATATTAAATTACACTATATTATACTAAATTAAAATTCTAATACTCATTTTATTTATATTGAACGAAATTATAAAAGTAACCAGCTCTAGCTATAAGATGCTTGTACCCAATATGAATAGTGCTCTCAATATGGACCCTCCTAATATTTTTAAAAGGAATAATTTTGATTGAGAGGTCGCTCAACATGTCCGTGAAGAAAAGCAGCTCAAAAGATAATTAAAATAGGAAAAGGCAAAAAAGCGCGCGGTTCGCCATTTAGAAAGAAGCTTGTTGTTTCGTGGTGTGTTGATCGTAATTACAGGTGTTGTTAAATTGTTATCAGATATCGTAAAACTACTTTAAATATTGAAAAGTGGAGTATTTTAGAAAGCTTATAAAACATATTTTCGATTGCTATTGCATATATTGCTTTAAAATGTTTTCTTTGTTTATTTATTACAAGATTATTAAAACTACTCCCGATTCCCAATATGAACACATTATGTCAACATTGGAAGTACAGTAGGTGAATCTTCATATCTACAAAAATGAGAAAGCTAAGCAAAACCAACTACATTATTTCATAATATTTTGTAGTAACTGAGGTGCTTTGCATCGGTCTTCGAAGAGCAACAACTGAAAATGACAACCCGTTCTAAAGTGCGTGTTCTGGAGATATTTACTGTGCCCTACCCTCCCCCGCAATACTTTAAGGTATATTTTTTTCTCTCCTCTCCTCTAAAATTCCATAGAAGAATGGCTCTTCCATACGCCCTGTGTAGTAGGTCAATAAAGAGCCACCTGTCCATAATAAAGATAGGTTCCTTATATGGACACTAGTAAACATCTTTTTGCTTTCATCATTTAAATTAAACTAGAATAGTTACAAGGTCGCTAATTTTAATAATGATAGTCAACAGTCCAGGGATAGTGGTCATATATTTTTGGAGTACACGAAGATGAAAAAAAAAATTCCTTAGGATGTCCATATTCGGTATGGGTACCTGATAACTTTAAAATTTCATTGGGCATAAATAAAATCAAAACTACTATTTTTTTTTTTTTTTTTTTTTTTTTTTTCGTAAAATTTTAATTCCATTTTACCAATTCTTAAGATATTAGTTTACGTCCTCTTGAAATTTAATTGCGTTTTAAATAAAATTTAATTGCGTTTTAAATAAAATTCTTATAAAATGTAATTAAAATGCAAGAAATATATATAACACTATGTATTACATATATTAATAAATCAATACAGATAAAATTTCGATTTTTAACGTCGTAACATTCGAACATAACTTTGGAGTTAAATAAAATTGTAATTTAATAAGAGGATATGAAGAAATAACTTTCAGTTTTAGAAATGCAATCTCATAATCTAATTACATCTGGAGAAAAAAAAAAAAAAATATTTTTTTTATAATGTAAAGAAAAAAGTTCAAAATATAAACGGGTAAGTGTTAAACTCTTAAAATTTAATAAGACAAAATTTTATTTATAATTTTAATTTTATTTATAATTTTAATTTTATTTATATTGAACAAAATTCTAATGTTATATAACCTAAACTTAAATACAGATATCGAATTATATCATTAAGTCCTTTATAATCATCAATCAATTCAGTGATCAATTGTCTGTAGATGAATCCAAATTAGTGTTGGTTTATTTATATCTGGTTATCCATTGATCATAACAGGTTGTCATCCGTTATTTTTAATTAAGAATTTTAAACATTATAATTCGGACGATTTTGGGGGAAAAAAGAGAACAGATGTGATACAATACAGATTATGTGTATTTCTATGTTGAACAGCCAGCATACTTATGGCATCTAAATAATTAAGCCTAACATGGCAACCATAATTTGCTTTTCTAGAAGATGAGGGTAAACTAAGAATCGTCACATTAGAGTATTATATAAATAGATCTATAATCAAGAGTGTATGAAATTCATTATAAACTAAGAAGTCTAAATGAATTCATTGAAGACGGTTACAACACATGAAATACATGCAAACACACAGATAATTAAATTCTTTGATTTTTGCACTTTAAATTTTATAAGTGAAACATGGCGTTTTATCAACGACATGGATTTGTATGGCGTATAAATGATACAACTGGACTGTGTGGATCGTTATTTAAATCATCAAAATCAGTGAAAAAAATATTATTTACCTGAAACTCAAATACAATCTATTTTTTAATTACAAATTTTTAAAGACAAATATTTTTAAAAAATCAGTGCATTCACATATCTCAGAAAGATATAATACATCAGTCTTCGTGAATTATATTTTGGGGGGGAAAAATATTGTTTACGTTTTTTCGGAAAAAATAAACATTTACTCAGACTAAATTTCTTTGGAATCTCTTTACAAAAAAGATTCTGTGTAACGGGTTAAAAACAAACATCATGCAGGTTTTATTTTTTAATCAAAATTTTACGAAAGATATTCATATATATATGAAATCAGTTCTTTTACTTATTTCAGAAAAAATTAATATACATCATTCTTCCTGAATTATATTTTGACTGGATAAAAAAAAAAAAAAAAAAAAATAGTTTTATTATACAAATCCGTTTATTCTGAAAAAAATAAACATTGTACTTTGATGGTTTTTTTTTTTTTTCGGAATTTCTTTATAAAAAATTAAGTGTATCAGGTTAAGAGTAAAGATTATGCCGATTTACATATTTTAATTAAAATTTTATAATTTTTTAATGCAAACAAATTTTTTACTTCTTAAAAAAACAAAAAACAACAACAAAAAAAAAGTTTTAATACATTTTTTTTTTTTTTTTTTCTGAATTATAATTTGACTGAAACAAATACAGTTTTATTACATATCCGTTTATTCGGGAAAAAAAATAAACATTTACTTAGATGAACTTTTTTTTCGGAATCTCTTTATAAAAATTACTATATAATTGGTTAAAAGCAAACTTCATGCAGGTTTATACATTTTTAAATTTAATGTTTATAATTTTTTTTTTTTTAATGCAATCAGTTCCTTTACATGTTTCAGAAAAACTTAATACTTCCTTATTCCTATAAATTATAATTTAGGAGAGAAAGTTTTAATACAAATCCGTTTATTTGGAAAAAAACAAACATTTACTCCGATGAAATTTTTTTCGAAATCTCTTTACAAAAGATTCTAACAAATTAAAAGCAAACATCATGCAGGTTTATATTATTTAATTAAAATTTTACAAAATATCATTATTCCTGAATTATAATTTGGCTGAAAAAAAAAAGTTTTATTACAAATAGGTTTATCGTGAAACAAAAACAAAACAAAAAAATAAAATTAATTAATTAATTAATCTAAAAAAGTACATTTTTTTTAATAAAATGTTTATCGGAATCTCTTTAAAAAAGATTCTGTATAACGAGTTAAAAATAAACATCATGCAGGTTTACATTTTTTAATTAAAATTTTATAAAAGATTTTTTTTAATGCAGTCAGTTCCTTTACATATTTCAAAGAAATCTAATACATCATTAATTCCTGAATTATAATTTGACTGAAAAAAAAGTCTTATTATAAAGCTCTGAAAAAACAAACATTTACTCCAACGACATTTTTTTTTCGGAATCTCTTCACAAAAAACTCTTTGTAACAGGCTACAAAAAAACATCATGCAGGTTTATATTTTTAATTAAAGTTTTCAAAAGATTTTTTTTATATGTGAAATCAGTCTCTTTGCATATTTTTAAACTTAATTATACATCCTTCTTTCTGAATTATATTTTGACTGAATATAGAATAGTTTTATTACAAATCCGTTTATTCGGAAAAAAAAAGAAAGAAAAGAAAAAGAAAAGAAAGAAAGAAAGAAAAAAGAATATTTTCTTTGATAAAATTTGTATCGGAATCTCTTTACAAAAGACGAGTAACGAATTGTGTGACGAGTTAAAAATAAACATCATGCAGGTTTATATTTTTTAAATAAAATTTTATATAAAAAAAAATAAAATTATGCAATCAGTTCCTTTACATATTTCAAAGAAATACAATACATCATTAATTTCTGAATTGTAATTTTACTGAAAAGAAAATAGTCTTATTACAAATCCCTGAAAAGACAAACATTTACTTCAATGAAATTTTTTTCGGTATCTTCTTTACAAAAGATTCTGTGTAACGGGTTAAAAGCAAACATCATGCAGGTTTAACCAAGCATATCGCTCCGCCCTTAGGCAAACGCAACAATCAAAACTTAACAATGGATCAAGTCACCCTCCTTTCGACTGACGCATGCGCCCTTTCGGGGGGAAAGGAAGGGTTGAATATCTGTCTGTAGGACCCCGCCTCCGGGCCTAATTGGCTAGATACGTTGATCAGTCTCACGTCGACACCCCCCTTGTGTCATTTGCGTAATACTAATTAGATCAGTTCATTAGGTTCGTTGAAAGGATGATTCGTGATAAGGAGAGAAATGTATGTTTTGTATTCTATACAGCGATTAGAAAGCTTTTTATTTCTTTGTATTAGTAGAGTTTTTTGTTAAATATTTTTAATCTGCATATCTGGCAAGTGAAATGAAATTCTGCTTTACTTTTTTTTTATATTTAAGTACCGTATTTATTCGCGTAATAGTCGCAGCAAAATTTTGAAACGGAAAAAAAAAAAAAAAAAAAAAAAACCGTCAAAATATTTTCTTTGCATAAAAACCGCAGTCGCGTATTTGTGCTTCATAAGAAGAATCGAAAATTACAGGTCCCGATTATGATTAATTAAGTCCCTGGACAAAAATAAATTAGGGGAGCCCTTTCAAATCATTGCGACGTTATTCAAATAGACCTGACGGACACTCATATATTATGTGTAGTGCATGAATATATTTTCGCACCTTGTATATAAATAGAACCATATTCTTAGTTCCGTCAATTCTAAATTAAATACTTTAATTAAAGGAAGTACACCTTTTTTTCCCACTTAGTACAGAACAAAACTATTTTATATAAATTTAACAATTTGTTATATTACTTTAAGATGAATTTAATAACTCCAACATAACAGTTGGAATTGGAATTGGAAAAAGAAAATAAATATTTTATAATTTAATGTTTGATTTAGAGGGCCCTTAAGGTCCGGGGCCCATGAGCAAAATCCCGATTTGCCCATGTGGTAATAAGGATCTGGAAAACTATGAACTACCCTCTTCCCGAAGCTAGTATTCAGTAGTAGATATAGTAACCTTGGTACTCATAATGAATTCATCTGTTCTGTCAATGCAATTCACATACCCAATGGTCACTTTAGACGTTTAGACACCGAATCGCATTACAATAGTGATACTAATACCCAGGGATGTACTGGAGGTATACGTGGGTATACGCCGTATACCCTTTGGATATTTTTAAGAAACACGGTGTACCCTGTGTTTCTCAAGTTAAGCTATAGCATATACAATTTAGTATATACCTCTACCATGAGCGTATACCCTCTTCTTTGAGTGTATACCCTCTGTTTTTTCTATGACTACACCATTGCTGATGCCTTTAGTGAATATGGTTTATTATGGGATTTTTTTTTTTTTTTTTTTTTTTTTTGTCAAAATTTTCATAAAGATTACTTGTAATTTTTATGTTTGTAAAAATGTTAAAGAAAAATGATATTTATTAAACATCACATAATCTAAAGTTAATATTTTATTGTAAATGTGTTTTTATACTAGTAATGTTTAGTACAGTCAGTTAATACACCACTTAATTGCATTTATAATCGGCCTCACTTAATCGGGTAACGGATAATTGCATAACCCGCTTATATGCATAGAATGACGTGGCACGGAAACGGTCCCCATAAGGTTGATGTTAAAAATATTCATTTTATCGCATAACAATTCCCGGTTAATCGCATAAAATGTCCCAAATCTAGTAATCCGGATTTTTTGAATGCAATAAATGGAAAAAATTTAAGAACAGAAATATTTTCTTTTGTAATAAACATTTGTTACATTTAAAATCGAAGAACAGAAATCTTTGTGAAAGAATAGACTTTATTCTCTGATTTTGAAAAGACGTGATTTACTTTTAAAGCTATAGTTATAGCGACTCAAGAGACAATAAAACCAACATGTCCTATGTTAACTATTGGAAAAAAGTATTTCTTCATGAGAATTTGTTTCCAAAGTGACACGAGATGACAGCACTACAAAAGTGTTCTCCAGTAAAGGAAATGATTTCCCTAAAAAACATTCCATCTCACGTCACATTTACTGCAAACTTTTTGTTATTATTATTATTATTATTATTATTATTATTATTATTATTATTATTATTATTATTACCTTCAGCACTTTTGCTTCGCGGGTTCTGTTTAATATAAAATATATCTGTTATATATTATATTTCAAATACTGGTGCGGAGGATCCTCTATTTTTATTTATTTAGTTAAAAACAGCATGAGCTAATAAAGAGATAAGGAAATCGTTCACTTACCTCATTTATAGTCATCCCAGAATCCCGATAAATTCAATCCACGATTTATCCATTTCAACCACAACTTTCGGCTTGCAGCTGCAAAAGACATAGTTTATGTTATTAGTAACTTGTTATAATAACTACACTGCACTCATTGATGATAGATGTCATTGTTTAAATTTAGTTTTAATGAAATAAAATTGTGTAATAATTTCTTGATTAAAATAATTAAAGTGTGACAATTTTAAGGGAGAGAGAAAAAAGAACGTCTCTCTCTGATAGCATATTTCACATATATAAAGAGTCAGAGAAAAAGTGCGTAATACAAATGCGATGAGTCAAGGTGATACAAAGTTCAAGTATCAGTTCTTACTGTTCGAAAAAGGGTAGATGTATGAAGACCACAGGCCGCAGAATTCGAGGCTTGGCCAATTCAAAGAAACAAAGTATGAAAACAAAATCTTGATTAATGTTCTAAGTCTAGTTTCTTACGATTCGAGTATTTAATACTGTTGACATTTTTTCAAGCTGTTATTTTGGAAGCAAAAACTATAAGCTCCGTGACTTTCATTATTTAAAAAACTTTAAATATAAAAATTTATGATACTCTTCTTTCTTTTTGTGCGTCAACGTGTATATCTTCTGTATTTTCTGGGAATTTATGTGAATTAAAAGGGTGTCTTTAGAAACCAGAAGTCAACACATTACTTGTTCTACAGAACATATTTAGTTAAATATTAATCTATTATTCTTGCAGCAATATTCAAAGTGTTCCCAATAAAGAAGAATAATAATAGCCTTCAAAGAAGATATTAAAAAGGTTATTGTGAGTTCGGCTTACGATTGATCACTCCATCATTCAATTCTAAATAAGTAATGGAGAAAATACTTCCTACCTTTATGCAGTTTTCATTCACTCTGTAGATGGTTTCATCGGCGCACTGATGTCTGCATCTGCGAAAAAACTAATTAAATCATATATTAATAAACTTGTTCACTATTAATCCACACAGGACTTTGTTGTAGGATGAACTCTTCTTTTATTTAATTAATCCAGACTAATATGTGAAGTTTCTTGTTTACATGTTAATAAGAGCAACATTAAGTGATAATTAATATATAATTATAAGCTTCCAGCCCCAGGCTTGGAAGTATTATATGAAAAAAAAAAAAAAAAAAAAACACAGAGAAGATTAAACTGTTCTACATCGTTTTTAAAGTCAAAAGACACACAAAAGAAAAATGCATATTTCAGCAGTTTTTTAATTTCTGTTTATTCCTGTGACGACAGCGTTCCAACAAAACGGCTTCTGCATGGTGCTGCCATCTAGCACTAGTGGGATAAACTATCTTCACAGTTTGAAAGGGGTTTCCTGCGGCATTTCACCACAGATGTTTTTTGCTTTCTTGATTAATAATAGTTATGGTTTGTTATAAACATACCTCACAGAAAAGTCATACGTTTCACAAACTATAACGTTGCATATTTCACAAACAGGTGGTTGTCGGTCCGATTTGGGCACAAAACACACATGCACGATACATTATTTCTAACAGAAGATGCCATGCAAGGTAGGCCTCAATTTATATATATTTATTGAACAATTATTCTAACTTTGAATTAGAACTCATGTCGTTTTAGATTATGAGGACTGAAAATGTTCTTTTTTATCTAAGTAAAAATGTTTGTTCATAAATTTATTTAAAGGAAATAAACGATAAACATTTTTTGAAAAAATATAATTACAATTGTGATTTAAATAAAAAAATGGCTACTAGAGATATAGCCCTTATTGAAAAATTGAATGACCAAAATTGTAGTAACTGGGCTTTTAAATTAGAAAATCTGCTGCAAAAAGAAAATGTATTTTCAGTAATTATAAATCCCGCACCGGATCCTGTCACTGCTGAATGGAACAAAAATAATATTAAAGCGAAAACGATCAATAATCTATGCATCGAAGATTCGCAAATTATTCATGTGAAACATCTGGCAAATGCCAAAGAAATCTGGGAGGCTTTGAAAAATGTACACTTGAGAAGCAGCCTCTATTCCAAACTTTTTCTCCTTAGAAAATTGTACTCTCAAAAATTAAGTGAGGGGGGAGACATGATCTCCAACATCAATAATATCTTATCTATTAAAGATAAACTATTTGCTATTCGCGAGGAAATCCCTGACTCGCATATATGTGCCCTACTGCTTTGTTCGCTCATTAGAACTTTTGACCCAATGGTTACCGCGTTAAGAAGCCAGCGATACGGATCTAACTTTAAATTACGTAAAAAAATAAATTGATTGATGAATATAAACATAGATGTGAAAAAAGAGACGCGAATTCAAATTCGCGAGATTCGGCTTACAAAGCAATAAATAGATCTGAGAATCGTGAAGCTGTTTTGAGCTCACGCGACTTAGCATATAAGGTAAGTAAATAAAAATGCTAGAAATAAGAAATTTTGTACGTTTTGCAAACGGGATAACCATGTACGCGAAGAATGTTATCATTTAAAGAATAAAATGCAAAATAATAACCAGAGAAATAATCAGAATCGAAATAAGTTTTATAATAATTCAAACTCTTTCAGAAATAATTCGGGAAATTACAAAGGTAATCAAGGTAATGTAAGGGATGCTTCCAACTTCTGTTTTAAAGGTAATGTCGACGCAGAAATAGGTTCGAATAATTTTTCTACCTTAACAAATTCGGAAGAAAACATTTATAAGTTCTCCGAACAAAGTTATCCTGCGTGCGATATAATGCCTGCTAATAGCGCACAAGAACTTAATGTAAATAAATTCCTTATCGATTCCGGCTGCACAAGAAATGTAGCATTCGCAAAAGAAAATGTGATAAACTTCAAAACCGGAAATCTCGGTAGCATAATGATAACGGATGGCAATAAACTAGATTCACACGGTATGGGTGATATTAAACTTTGTACAAATTTACCACATCAAATTATGCTAAAAGATGTTCTTTACTGTTCCGAATTACAAAGTAATTTATTATCGGTAAAGATAGCAACAGAAAACGACTTTAAAGTCATTTTTGAAAAGACAATAACATAGTTTTAACAGCGGAGTTAAATAATAAACTATATGAAATTTGTCCTAAAGATGAGTACGGATACGCTGTCAAAACACAAATGTTTTGTGATAATCCAAATTGTATTACAATTTGGCATAAACGCCAGGGACACAAAAATTTTGAATCGATCAGATATCTTGTGAACCATAAGTTAGCGGACGGTATAACCTTAAGTGACTGTAAACATGATAATACATGCACTAAATGTATCGAAGGGAAAATGTCACAATTACCTTATCCTAAGGTAGCATCAAATAGATCTAAGGCAGTCCTCTTGCTAATCCACAGCGACATTTGCGGGCCCATGAAGCCGGAGACATCCACAGGTAAAAGGTACTTTATTACGTTCATTGATGATTATAGTGGGTTTACTATGGTTTATTTACTTTCACACAAATCAGAAGCAATAGAAAAATTTAAAGATTTCTCTGCACTAGTAAAAAATAAATTTAGTAAACAAGTAAAAGTCTTGTTAGAAATAGTGTAACGTACGTATGTTTTGTGCCCGAATTAAATCTGCAACTACTTGTTTGTGAAACGTGCAATTTTATAGTTTGTGAAATATGTGACTTTTTACTGTGAGATATGCTTATAATAAATTATAACTATTATCATCATCAATCAAGAAAACCAAGAACTTATCCTTCAATCTGTGAAAACAGTTCGTTCCGTTAGTGCTAGATGGCAGCACTACCTGGGCGCTGCTCCCGGAATCTTTTTCGTCACAGGAATGAACAAAAAAAACAAAACTGGTTGCATATGCATATTCTCTTTGTGTACTCTTCTGACTGTTTTAAAAATGTAGAACGCGTTTTTTCCTTTTGTGTTTTTCGTAAAACATTCCAAGCCTATGGCTGGAAATCTTAATTGTTTTTAATTGTATTCTAGTGTCATCTTCATTTAATCTATAAATATACAAGACGAAGTGATTACTTCCAATATTTACACTTGAAACACGAATAAAGAAAAGTTTTCTTCGCAACAAAGCTGTGTGTGTGTGCTGATGATACATGGATTCAATAATATAATAATTTCCTTTCTAATTCACAGCTCAAGATTCCAAAACCTGGATAAACGACTACTTCCAGAGCGAGCGTGATAATCTGGATACAGATAGGAAAAATCTTTTTCATTATTTCTTTTAAAATTATCTGATGGAGTGATTTTACCAAAAGGGACTCACGTAATACTTCTGACAGATTATGAGACTGATCAAGAGAAAATAAATAAAAATAAAATAAATCATTCCTAAGCATTTATGAAAAAAGAAAACTATATGAAAAAAAAGAAATTTGAATTAAATTAAATGGTGAATTATAATATTTAATATTGATGATTAATGCGTATACATGTTGATGTATATTTAGAATATATCTTTGATGTTCTTTATTTTATACTGTAAATTCAATGAACATTTAAGTGCCACAATATTTAAAATACAACAAATTATACAACATCGAGTTATTAAGATATAAACTAACAAAAAAAATTATTTTCATACGACGCGACATGACAACAAAAGACATTGTCGCTGTTGAAAAATTGAACGATCAGAATTATTCGAACTGGTCGTTCAAAATTGAAAATTTACTGATTAAAGATGATTTATGGAAATATGTCAGTGACGATCCACCCGGATCACCAAATGAAACTTACACCAAAAATCCGGCTAAAGCGAAAGCCATTATATGTTTGTGCATCGAAGATGCACAGATAGTACATATTCGAAACTTGAAAACGCCCAAAGAAATATGGACAAAATTGAAAAATCTACATCAACGCTCAAATTTAGTTTCAAAGCTATATTTACTACGAAAGTTGCATTCGCAGAAGCTACACGAAGGGGGGGGGGGGGTCTGAACACTCATATAAATAATATCTTGAGCATCAGAGATGACTTAGCGGCCATTGTCGAAGTCGTGAAAGACTCGCACATAGTGGCGCTCATGCTGTGCTCTCTTCCTCAATCATACGCGCCTCTGATTTCCGCTCTGGACGCGAGAGAAAGTCAGCAGCTTGATATCGAAACAGTAAAGAACAAATTGCTTGATGAGTACTCTCACCGCAATGAAAATAAAACTCACACAGCAATATTCAAAGTGTTCTCAATGAAGAAGAAGGAGAATAGCCTTCAAAGAAGATGCCATACAAGGTAGGGCTCAATTTATATATATATATTGAACAATTATTTTAACTTTAAATTAGAATTCACGTCCTTCAATATTCGCGCCTACGTTGTCTTCAGAGTATACAGCCGACCTATTAGGTGTACCAAAATATTTATTTCCATAATTTTCCTGTTTAGACCTTTCAGTTTTGTGTTTTAATTTCCAGCACTCTTCAATGTTATGGGAAACTTTTTTACAGTATTTGCAGAACTTATTTAATTTTTGCTGCTGATTTTTTGTTATTTTGAAAGCGGAATGATTATTAGAATTTTCTGTATTATTTTGTGTCTTATTATATTCGTCAATTAATTTTCCTGTGATAAAATTCGGCGTGAGATCAGCATGATTGCTCACTTCAGAAGCACAGATCAATGTGCCATAACTTTGAGGTAAAGAACATAATAATAAGGCTGCAAGGTGTTGATCGTTAATTATTTCACTAGTGGCCCTTAACTTATCGCGCAACCCATAAATTTTTGTTAAAAGTTCTAAATAACGATATGGAGGTATGTAAAAATCTGTATGAGAACATATTTGTAACAGCGAATTCCTAAGCAAAAAAATTTAAAAAATATGTTAAAGTTCATTTTGACTCAATTTCGAAAAGTTTATTGGATAACAGCAAAAATTAGCACTAACTTAAAAAAAAAATAGTCCTTCCGGCAGTGCCGGGAGGAAGAGGTAGCTTTCATGTACTTATATAATTATTTATTTATTTTAAATTAAGTTATATTATTCAAAAATACTAAGCTCAAATTACTAGAATCTTATTATGAGCTTGGTCGAAATCTTAATTCAGGTGCACATGCACACTCATATTGAAATCGATTAACATATATATGCTCAGACATTTTTTAAGATACAGACGAAACAAAAAATGGAATCTTTGTATCAAGGACAAATGCATAAAAGAAAAATCTTCTTCAATTTCTCACTTTCTTGTACCTAATTTTAAATTTTTAAATTTATAAAAATTTTTAAATGGCCGCCATTTTGAAATAAGATGGCATATGGATCTGAGTATCAATCTCGATTCACCCCTCAGTATATACTATGTACACACCAAGTTACATCCAAATCGATTCATAAATACGCGTGTTATCACGTGACAAAAATCAGATCGTTTCAAAATCTCAGCCACAAGAAAAATTCAATGTGCTATAACTCAATCATTTTTTATGATATAGACAAAATAAAAAGTGCTCTGGAATCGTTGTTTTAAGTTCTAACACGCAAAAGAAAAATGTTTTTCAACTTTTAATTTTTTCGCATTAAATTTTAAAATTTTAATTTTTTTAAAAATTTAAAATGGCCGCCATTTTGAAACAAAATGGCGGATGATGCTGTCCTACGAACTCGGTCGAGACATTTGTATGTACTATGTACATACCAAATTTCATTCAAATTGGTTCATAAATACGTTAGTTATCGCATGACAAAAATCAGATACATATACAGGGTGTTTCTAAATTCATGGCCCAAACTTTAAGGGGTGATAGTACACATCAAGACAAACAATATTTAAATAGGAAACCAATGGTCCCAAAGTCTTCCGAAGGTGATAGGCGCCATTAAAGTTTAGGGTCCAAAAATTCAAATGATTATGAAAAACAGAAAAATTGGTCGATTCGTTTGCGGTTTTCACTAAAATTATTCTTTATGTCAGTAATGTTTTGAAAATAAATTATAAAGATAATTTCAAAAAATGACGATAGAGGGCGCTTTACACTTTAGAGTAACGAACAACTATTTTTTACCGTTATTTTTTGCATCTTATTAAAGGTTTCTTAAGCTTAGACTTAAATTTTGAGCTCAAAATCTGAATAGTTGGAAGCAGTTAAGTAGCACAAACTTAACTGTGTTCAGAGGGTTTTAAATTCAAATGATTATAAAAAACGGAAAAATTGGTCGATTGATTTGCGGTTTTCACTAAAACTATTCTTTATGTCGGTATTTTATTGAAAATGAATTATAAAGATAAATTTCAAAAAATGCCGATAGAGGGCGCTTTAGACTTTGGAGTAACGTACAACTATATTTTACCATTATTTTTCGCATCTCATAAAAATTTTTTTAGAAGCTTAGACATAAACTTAAATTTCGAGATGAAAATCTGAATCGTTGGGAGTGGTTAAGTAGCGCAAACTGAACTGTGTTCAATGGGGGTGGGGAGGTTCAAATTTCAAATGATTATAAAAAACGGAAAAATTGTTCGATTCGTTTGCCGTTTTCGCTAAAACTATTCTTTATGCTAATATTTCCTTGAAAATAAATTTTAAAGATTAATTTTAAAAAATACCGTTACAGGGCGCATTAAACTTTGGAGTAACCAACAACTATTTTTAACCGTTATTTTTTGTATCTAATTAAATGCTTGTAAAAGTTCAAACTTAAATTATGAGCTCAAAATCTGCATCGTTTTGAGTAATTAAGGGCGGAAATTTGAAATGTGTTCGAGGGGTGGGGAGGGTAACATTTTAACTCCTGAACATTGTTCAGTTTCCGCTTCTTAACCCCTCCATCGATTTAGAATTTGAGCTCAAAATTTAAATCTAAGCATTTGCAAGCATTTAATTAGATACAAAAAATAACGCTTAAAAATAGTTGTTGGTTAGTCTAAAGTTTAAGGCGCCCTCTATCGGTATTTTTTGAAATTAATCTTTAAAATTTATTTTCAAGGAAATATTGACATAAAGAATAGTTTTAGCGAAAACGGCAGACGAATCGAACAATTTTTCCGTTTTTTTATAATCATTTGAAATTTGAACCTCCCCACCCCCATTGAACACAGTTCAGTTTGCGCTACTTAACCACTCCCAACGATTCAGATTTTCATCTCGACATTTAAGTTTATGTCTAAGCTTCTAAAAAAATTTTATGAGATGCGAAAAATAATGGTAAAATATAGTTGTACGTTACTCCAAAGTCTAAAGCGCCCTCTATCGGCATTTTTTGAAATTTATCTTTATAATTCATTTTCAATAAAATACCGACATAAAGAATAGTTTTAGTGAAAACCGCAAATCAATCGACCAATTTTTCCGTTTTTTATAATCATTTGAATTTAAAACCCTCTGAACACAGTTAAGTTTGTGCTACTTAACTGCTTCCAACTATTCAGATTTTGAGCTCAAAATTTAAGTCTAAGCTTAAGAAACCTTTAATAAGATGCAAAAAATAACGGTAAAAAATAGTTGTTCGTTACTCTAAAGTGTAAAGCGCCCTCTATCGTCATTTTTTGAAATTATCTTTATAATTTATTTTCAAAACATTACTGACATAAAGAATAATTTTAGTGAAAACCGCAAACGAATCGACCAATTTTTCTGTTTTTCATAATCATTTGAATTTTTGGACCCTAAACTTTAATGGCGCCTATCACCTTCGGAAGACTTTGGGACCATTGGTTTCCTATTTAAATATTGTTTGTCTTGACGTGTACTATCACATCAAGACAGTATGTGTACTATCTTGATGTGTACTATCACCCCTTAAAGTTTGGACCATGAATTTAGAAACACCTTGTATATACACTGCTCAAAACAATTAAAGGATATTTGAAGTTTTATATAAAATAAAGATATAAACGAATTTTTTTTTTTTTTTTTTTTTGCCGAGATAGAAGAAGAGAATCACAAATGCAAATTTTTCGGGTTTTCAAACTGTGGAGTATGCAAATTTTGAGTTCGACGTCAAAAACATCGCTTCAGCGGCAGCGAATGAAATTTGACTTTCAACTGGATAAAAGAGAATGAAGACAAGGATGATCGGCATTTAGTGATTGCTTTGTTTTGATGAGTACGATGTCTCAGCGAAGTCATTTGACAGATTCAGAAGCTTGGAGAATTGTTGGTAGGTTAGAAGGGGGCCAAACTCAAGTCGAAGTAGCGCAAGCCATTGGAGTGTCACAAAGTGTCATTTCCAGGATCTGGAACCGTTTTTTGGAGAGTGGAATTGGAGGCCGAAGACCAGGGCAAGGTCGTAGACGGGCAACAACACCCAATGAAGATCCGTATTTAGCGTTAACAGCTCGGAGACACCGAAACATGAACGCTACTCTTCTCCAACAACACATTCGCTCGGCTACAGGCACCACGATTTCAACTCAGACTGTCCGAAACCGGCTCCATGCTGTAGGTCTGTATGCTCGCCGACCGATGGTATGTATTAGATTAACATCAAGGCATCGTTGCGACCGCAGGGAGTTGGCAACCGAGCATGTCAACTGGAGGAGAAATGAATGGAGCAATATTCTGTTTTCTGATGAGTCCCGTTTTTCTGTGCATCCGGATAATAGGCGTATTTTCATCTGGAGGGACCGTGGCAGTAGGAATAATCCTGCGTTCGTGCACGAAAGTGTCAGATTTGGCGGTGGAGGAGTGTTGGTGTATGATGGCATCTCCATTGACGGGCGCACTGACCTCTATATCATTCGAGATGGATCTCTGACTGGTCATCGATATAGGGATGAGATCCTCAGACCTATTGTAGTCCCTTACGCTGCAGCAATCTGAGATAACTTCATTTTAATGGACGATAACTGCAGGTCACATCGTGCAAACCTGGTGGAGGATTTCCTTTTCGAGGAAGGAATCGTTCGAATGGAATGGCCAGCATGTTCTCCAGACATGAATCCAATCGAGCACGTTTGGGACGCTCTAGAAAGATGAGTTTCTGGCCGCCAACAACCCCCACAAACTCTCCAAGAACTGGAAAGAGCTTTTCTGGAAGAGTGTTGCAGAATACTCCAACTCATTATTAATAGCCTCATTGAGTCTATGCCTCAAAGGTGTTCAACGTTGCTGGCCGCCGTGGAAACCATACCCCCAACTGAAAATGATTTTCTTTGAAGAAAACACCTTTTCTTATTCTTTTTTTCTCATATGCACAAATTGGGTTTTTTCCTTTTGTACACAAATGCGCAATAAAATGCATTTTTTTCTGCCAAACATTTGTAATTTATTCTTATATAACCTACTATGTCTGTCGACCATGTATCAATCAGCGAAAAAGTTTCCCAGATACAAAATACACCTAAAACTGTAATATCCTTTAATTGTTTTGAGCAGTGTATATATGGTTATATATATATACATATATATATATATATATATATATATATATATATATATATATATATATATATATATATATATGTCAACAATTGAACGGAGGGTGGTTTTGGGGTCTGGGGGTCATGATCGGTGAAAATATACCAAAATTTTCCGGAAGTGCTTTCCTCCGGACGGCTGCAATAGGTAGCTTTTTACTTTTTGTAATGAAAGCTACCTAAAAGCAAGAAAGACAAAGCAAACAAAGAAAAAAAAAAGAGAAAACAGCATCGTTACTATTATGTATTCGAATCGTAGACAACTAGAACTGAGAACATTATTCAAGATTTTGTTTTTATACTTTATTTCTTTCAATTAGCCAAGCCTCAAATTCTCCACTTTGCGGTTTATATCCATCTACCCTTTTCCGAACAGTAAAAGAACTGATTAGTGAACTTTGAAACACTGACTCTCCATATTTTTGTATTACGCACTTTCTCTCTCTCTTCTAATGTGAAATATGCAGTCGGAGAGACGTTCCTTTCCTCTCTCCCTTAAAATTGTTATCCTTTAATTATTTAATCCAGAACTGATTATGTGGTTTTATTACATTAAACATAAAAATTTAAAGCAATGACGTCCGTCTTTGATGTGTGCACTGTAGTTACAAAAAACCCAGTTATTAATGTTATATTTAAGTTTCTTACAGCTGCAAGCCCAACGCTGTGGCTGAAACGGATATTTCGTGGGTCGTGTTTACTGGGATCTGAGATGACCATAAATGAGGTAAGTGAACATTTTCCTTATCTCTTTATTTGTTCACGCTGTTTTAACTAAATAAATTAAATAGAGGATCCTCCGCTCCAGTATTTGAAATATAATAAATAATATACACATTTAATAATAGATCATGCGACTGATTTTGTCGCAGTGCTACCGATAATAAGTGAAATCATTTTATTACTGGTTTATTATTTTGTGCTTACATAATATATATATATATATATTGAAATTGAAATAAATGATATAATGTTTTTCTTTTCTGCTATGTTTTGAAAAAAAAAAAAAAAAAAAAAAAAAAAAAAAGTAAGCAATTCCGAATTCGAAGCACAAAAATTTACACAAATAAAATAAAAATATATAAGACTTTTACGTCTATATAATCGTTACAAAATGAGTATCATAAATAATACTGTCATTGAAAAACTGAATGCAAATAATTATCATATGTGGAAATTCAGGATGGAGATGTATCTTTAAAAGGAGGACCTCTATAGTGTTATTATTAATGAACCCCCAGATCCCATCACAGATGAAGATCCCATCACACATTTAGAAATAAAAATCGCAAGGCACGCGCAATTATTAATTTATCAATAGAAGATGACCAAGTTATACATGTAAAAAACTTAGAGAGCGCGCGTGACATTTGGACTGCCTTGAAAAATGTCCATGAAAGGACCAATTTGAGCAGCAAACTCTTCTTATTAAGAAAAATGTATTCGTCAAAATTAAGTGAAGGTGGCAACCTCATACAACACCTGAATAATATATATGAAATACGCGATCGACTCGCTGCCATAGGCGAAACAATAGATGATCAACACCTTGGAGCATTAATGCTGTGCTCCCTGCCTCCCAGCTACGATGTTCTCATAACTGCACTGGAGGCTAGGGATGAGCGTGATCTTAGTGCTGCGTTTATACGCAGCAAACTTACTGATGAATACTTAAAAAGAACTGATAATAAAATTGAGAATGAACCATCTCAAACAGTGTACAAAATGAAAAGTGCCAAACTGAAAGTAAATAAATTTTGCAGATACTGCAAAAAGAATTCGCATAATATTGAAAAATGCTGGCACTTAAAAAATAAAAACAAAAGTGGTTCAAAACCATCACAATACAACAATAGATTTCCAAACCAGTCACGAAAATCGGCTATATGCTCTCAAGGCAGTGCAGGTGCGAGTACAAACAAAAATAAAAATATCGAAAAGGAAACACCCAATAATAAATATGTTACATTTTTTGTTGGGGATAATGTAAAAAACTTATGGGTAATTGATTCTGGGTCCTCAACTCATATTTGCAATGATAGAAATAAATTTAATGATTTTTATGACAATATTTCTAGTGTAACAATTGCGAATGGTCAAGACTTATACTCTGAGGGTTACGGGACTATAAAATTAGATACAGTAATGTCGGATAACACTCACAGTACGATAACATTAAAAAAATGTATTGTATGTTCCAGAAATAGAAACGAACTTGATTTCTATAAAAAGGGCCATAGAAAACGGTTGTAAAGCCATATTTGAAAAACAATCTTGCAAAATAACTCACGAAGGTGTTACATACCTCGAGGGCTATGTAAACAACAATTTGTATAAAATAAAACAAAATGCATCGCACAATATAAATATCATAAATGAATGCGAAAATAAAAATTGTTTGCACAAATGGCATAGAAGATTAGGCCACAGAAATGTTAACCATATTAAGGAATTAGTAAACAATGACATGGCATTAGAGATTGAAATTGACAAATGTAAACACGGCGATACATGCGAAACTTGCATCATCTCTAAACTCACTAGTGATCCATACCCCAAAGCCGCTAGTTTTCGAGCTACAGAGCCCACAGAGTTAGTGCATTCTGATCTGTGCGGGCCCATGTAAACAGCGACGGTTGGGGGAAAATACTATTTTCTGACATTCATAGACGATTTTAGCCGTTTTACTGTCACGTATTTATTGAGAAATAAAGATGAAGTTTTTCCGAAATTTAAAGAATATGTAGCAATGACTACGAATGAATTTGGTAGGAAAGTAAAAGCTATCCGTTCCGATAACGGAGGTGAATATTTAGGAAAGGAAATTGATAGTTATTTAAAAAATGAGGGAATCGATCACCAGCTTACAGTTCCATACTCTGCGTCTCAGAACGGGGTTACGGAGCGTAAAAACCGTACCTTGACGGAAATGGCTCGGTGCCTACTAAAAGATAGTGGTTTACCTAACTCATCCTGGGGCGAAGCTATCTGCACCGCAACGTACTTACAGAATCGACTCCCAACCTCATCCAACGACCGTACACCCTACGAAAAATGGACTGGTCGTAAACCAGACCTTTCGAACATAAAAACTTTTGGGTGTCGCGCATTTGCCTACATACAAAAACCCCTTAGAAGAAAATTGGATAATACTGCGATCGAGGGAATATTCGTAGGTTACGACAATAGGAGTAAGGGCTACAGAATTTGTACGGATGGCAGGAAAATAATAATAAGTAGAACTGTAAAATTTCTAGAAAATGAACGTCGAAACACAACCCAAAATAACATGTCGAATAAAACTATTGAAACGCCTAATAATGATAATCTGCAACCGAAATTGCAATTGATCGACGATAATGTATGTACCGAAGAAACAGAGCAAAATCAGATTGCAAATTCAGACACCACGCAGATCATCCCACGTAGATCAAACAGATCGAACGGGGGGGTTCCTCCTGATAGGTTTGCGTTCCTAACAAATAATGTTAAGGTAGAAGACCCGAAAAGTTGGGACGATATAAAAAATATGCAAAACCCAGTTGAAAAGGAAAAATGGATAGAAGCGACTTTAGAAGAAATGAACTCTCTTCGCGAGAATGATACGTGGGAATTAGTCGAAGCCCTGCCAGGGACTAAAGTAATCGGTTGTAAGTGGGCGTTTAAATCTAAATACAATAGCCAGGGTGTGTTGGAGAAATTTAAGGCTAGACTAGTTGCAAAGGGTTTTTCCAAGAAATATGGGGTTGATTATGACGAGACCTTTGCACCAGTCGCATCTCATACGACAATTAGAAGTTTCTTAGCAACGGCATTGTATAAAAATTTGAGTTTAAGACATATTGACATTAAGACTGCTTTCCTACACGGGGAATTACAAGAAGACGTGTTTATGCATCAGCCTGAGGGCTATGTGGTTCCGGGAGAGGAACATAAGGTATGCAGACTTAAAAAGGCCATTTATGGTTTAAAGCAGGCAGCCAGGGCGTGGAACCTGACATTGTACAAATCACTAACAAAATTAGGTTTTCACCAAAGTCAGGTTGATAAATGTCTATACAAACACACAATCAATAACTCAACGACCTATCTAATTGTTTATGATGACGATATCCTCATAGCTGGGGAAGATGAAAATATTGACGAGCTCATAAACAAATTAAATAAAGAATACCCAGTTACTGATTTAGGTGAGGCGAAATACTATTTGGGGATAAACATAAATAGACCCGACAAGAACACAATGACACTCGACCAAATAAATAAAATCAATGAATTGGCAAATAAATTTAACTTAGAAAATGCGAAACCAACCAACATACCGATGGAACCCGGATATGTAAAACTAGAAGATAATGAAAATCTTCTTCCAAATAACACAAATTACAGACAGGCCGTAGGCGCTCTACTTAATATTGCGACAGTGCCTAGACCAGACATTTCCGCAGCAGTAAACATTTTGAGCCGCAGAAATGAAAATCCAAGGGTTAAAGACTGGGAAGCAGTTAAAAGAACAATTAAATACCTTAAGACAACAATAGACTTAAAATTAACTTACACTAATTTAGAGGAACCTATCTTGAGAGTATATTCCGATTCGGACTGGGCCAATGATAAATCGGACAGGAAGTCAGTATCCGGAAATCTCTTCAAATTAGGAAAAAATACCATCTTGTGGACTTCGAAAAAGCAGAGCTCCATTGCTCTATCATCGGCAGAGTCCGAATATGTTGCAGCTGCATGTGCAGCTCAAGAAACTGTCTACATTCTCGAACTATTTAAAGAACTCGATCTTAATCAGAAACTACCCATAATATTGTTCGAGGACAACCAATCATGTATTAAGCTAACTGAATCCGAAAAAGGTCACACCAGGTCCAAAAATATTTCAATACAGTATCATCTCATCCGAAATTTAGTGAAAGAGGGAATTATTAAGCTACAGTATCTACAATCTGCTGCAATGACAGCAGACATCCTAATAAAACCCCTTCCAAAGACTCAATTTGAATTACACCGCGAAAGCTTGTTGAACACATGAACAAACACTTGTTCCTCCGATTCAGGGGGGATATAATGTATTTGAATCGTAGAAAACTAGAACTGAGAACATTATTCAAGATTTTGTTTTTATACTTTATTTCTTTCAATTAGCCAAGCCTCAAATTCTCCACTTTGCGGTTTATATCCATCTACCCTTTTCCGAACAGTAAAAGAACTGATTAGTGAACTTTGAAACACTGACTCTCCATATTTTTTGTATTACGCACTTTCTCTCTCTCTTCTAATGTGAAATATGCAGTCGGAGAGACGTTCCTTTTCTCTCTCCCTTAAAATTGTTATCCTTTAATTATTTAATCCAGAACTTATTATGTGGTTTTATTACATTAAACATAAAAATTTAAAGCAATGACGTCCGTCTTTGATGTGTGCACTGTAGTTACAAAAACCCAGTTATTAATGTTATATTTAAGTTTCTTACAGCTGCAAGCCCTACGCTGTGGCTGAAACGGATATTTCGTGGATCGTGTTTACTGGGATCTGGGATGACCATAAATGAGGTAAGTGAACAATTTCCTTATCTCTTTATTTGTTCACGCTGTTTTAACTAAATAAATTAAATAGAGGATCCTCCGCTCCAGTATTTGAAATATAATAAATAATATACACATTTAATAATAAAAATATCAGACCGTCCAGAAAGAGAAGGGGCTTTAAATAGGTCCCAAATTTTGTTAGGACTATACCTCTGATAAAGCCAACAACGATATGGAAGTATCTAAAAATCTGTTTGAGAACATATTTGTAACAGCGAATTCCTAAGCAAAAAATTTAAAAAATATGTTAAAGTTAATTTTCAAGGACGTGAGTTCTAATTCAAAGTTAAAATAATTGTTCAATAAATTATAAATTGAGGCCTACCTTGCGTAGCATCTTCTTTGAAGGACATTCTTCTTCTTCTTCACTAGGAACACTTTGAATATTGCTGCAAGAATAATAGATTATTATTTCATTAAATATGTTCTGTAGCACAAATAATATGTTGACTTCTGCTGTCGAAATACAGACTTTATAATTCACATAAATTCCAAGAAAATACAGAAGATGTATACGTTGACACACAAAAAAGAATGAAGAGAATCATAAATTTTGTATCTAGAGTTTTTTTATAAAGGAAAGTTTCGGAGCTTACAGTTTTTGCTTCCGGTAATTAGCATGAGAAAATGTCAAAAAAAAAAAAAAAAAAAAACCCGCGAAGAAAAAGTTCTGAAGGTAATAACAAGTCTGCAGCATATGTGACGTCAGATGGAATGGCTTTTAGGGAAATCATTTCCTTTTCTGCAGAACACTTTTGCAGTCTGCCATCTCGTGTGACACTTTGAAAACAAATTCTCATAAAGAAAGACTTTTTTCTAATACCCCCACTTTTGTTTTCAAAGTGCTAGCCTCAGCTGCAGCTGAGAACTCAAAGTTTTAAACTGAAGTTTCGCAAGGGGCTTTGTAATAATATCCGCAACTATTTGCTTTGAAGGACAATAGCGTAGACACATATTTCCATTTTCTATCATAGTCTTTACATTGTAATATTTGACGCTAACATGTTTGCTTCTGGATAGGTGTTTTTCGTTCTTTGATATTTTAATACATGGAAGATTATCTTCATAGACTGCAATCGGTAAGGTTAGTAATAGGTCTAAATCTGTCAACAATGCGAGTAACCATTCCATATCTTGACAGGTGTTTGAGACAGAAATATATTCTGCCTCAGTAGAGGACAGTGCGACACTTGTCTGTTTTCTGCTTGTCCAAGTTAATAAGTTGTTGCCAAGTTTAAAGATATTGCCGGTAGTTGACTTCCGGTCAGTTTTATCTGATGCCCAATCAGCATCACAGTATGCTGTTAAGACGGGCTCTTTATGTTTGTCAATTATTAGTTTAAGATCTTTAGTTGTTTTCAAGTAGCGTATAACTTTTTCAACTTCTAACCAATCTACTTCTCTTGGTTTTTCATTTCACACAGGCTGATATGTCTGGTCTCGTAATGGTGGAAATATATAAGAGTGCCCCCATTGCTTGTCGATAAAGGGTATTATTACTGATTAGTTTACTATCAGGATCCAAATTAAAATAATCCGTATTCATGGGAGTATAAATTGGTTTAGAATTTATTACGTTAAATTTCCTAACAGTTTCGTTAATTTTATTTTCCTGATCTAACATTAGACTTCCATCTTCTGTTTGTTTGATATTTATCCTCAAATAGTGCGATACCTTACCTAACGATTTTATTTCATATTCCTTTGATAACTCTTTGTATATCTCTTCCGTATCCCGTTTCTTTCATGCTACTAAAATGTCGTCAACATATGCTATAATATATGACATGTTTCCGTCGCTATTTCATTTGAACAAGCATAAATCTGATGTACATTGATTAAATCCCATGTTTTTGAGCGTTTGACTGATTTTTAGGTGCCAGGCTCTAGCTGCCTGTTTTAGCCCGTAAATAGCTTTATTCAATTTACACACCTTTTCCTTTTGATCTTCTACTATATATCCCTCGGGTTGTGTCATAAATAACTCCTCGTTTAAGTTTCCGTGCAAAAATGCTGTTTTTACATCTAAATGAATTATATCAAAATATTTATATACAGCAGCATTTAGGAAACTTCTTATTGTGGTGTGTGCCACGACAGGGGCAAAAGTTTCATCATAATCACACCCGAATTTTTGCGAATAACCCTTCGCAACGAGTCTCGCCTTGCAGCGTTCTATTTCTCCGCGTGTATTGCGTTTTTTTAAAAGTCCATTTACAACCTATAATATGTTTTCCCGGAGGTGGGTCGACTAATTCCCAAGTTTTATTTTCCATAAGTGAACTGATTTCCTCATCTGTTGCTGCTAATCAATTATTTTTAATTTTGGGGTCTTTCATATTTTCTATATCTTCCCAAGTTTTGGGTTCCTCAACTTGACACATGTTTGCGCTAATTCCATACCTATCGGGAGGTACTCCCCTATTTTCTCTTCCCGATCTTCTAAGCTGTATTTGACTCTGATGTGGAATTGCGTTCGCGTCATGTTTATCACCACCTAATTCAATTTGAACAACTTCGGTAGGGGTCGAAATGTTATTTTGGTC
Source organism: Maratus speculifer (assembly GCA_964019185.1). Taxonomy (NCBI): domain Eukaryota; kingdom Metazoa; phylum Arthropoda; class Arachnida; order Araneae; family Salticidae; genus Maratus; species Maratus speculifer. Next base: position 108,529,960 of record OZ025303.1, on the reverse strand, counting down.
TTGTTTAATGTCATTTTTCACGTTTTCTAAAAATTTTACTGATTTTGATATCATTACTTTATTATCCCCGATGTATATTCTATATCCCTTGCTCCTGTGGTCATATCCCAAGAAAATGCCTTCAATGGCTTTCTCATCGAATTTAGCCCTTTTAGATTTTTCTACATAGGCGTATGCTCTGCAGCCAAATGCTTTTATGTGTGACAAATTTGGTTTACGATTATTCCAAAGTTCAAATGTGGTTATAATGTTGTTTGCTTTAGTTGGCAGCCTATTTGTTAAATAAGTGGCAGTGAGAATTGCTTCACCCCAAAATTGTCTTGGTAGATTTCCGTCTGACAGCATTGTGCGTGCCATTTCTACAAGGTTGCGGTTTTTTTCTCTCAGCAACATCATTTTGAGGTGAGCAAAATGGTACACTTAATTGGCGTTCAAAACCGTTAAGGGTTAAATAATCTTCAAAAAATTCCCCAAGATATTCTCCTGCATTATCCGATCTTAAGGCTTTTATTTGTTTATTAAATTTATTTTTTACTAGTGCAGAGAAATCTTTAAATTTTTCTAGGCCTTCTGATTAGTGTGAAAGTAAATAAATCATAGTAAACCTGCTATAATTATCAATGAACGTAATAAAGTACATTTTACTTGTGAATTTCTCCGTCTTCATGGGCCCGCAAATGTCGCTGTGGATTAGCGAAAGGACTTCCTTAGATCTATTTGACGCTACCTAAGGATAAGGTAATTGTGACATTTTCCTATCGATACATTTAGTGCATATATTATAATGTTTACAGTAACTTAAGGTTATGCCGTCCACTAACTTATGGTTCACAAGATATCTGATCGATTCAAATTTTTTGTGTCCTAGGCGTTTATGCCAAATTGTAATACAATTTGAATTATCACAAAACATTTGTGTTTTGACAGCGTACTCATCTTTAGGACAAATTTCATATATACACTCATTGCCATAAAAAATTGCGCACCAAGAAAAAGACGTCCAAATGAAACGAAATTTTGCATGCGTAAATACTACTGTGATATAAGTAAGTGATAAGAAAACCAAAGAAAAAGGATCATTTATTCCAGAAAAAAGTACAAATGAACAGAAATTTTAGTACTCTGTTGGACTTCTCTAGCGCGAATGCACGATGCGATACGAGCGGGCATTGAGGCATACAAGCTCCGTATGATGTCCTGAGACATCTCGTTCCACAGTTGCTGTAAACGCGCCTCGAGTTCGACTAAACTCGTAGGGTGTCCAACTTGCCGTCCCAAATTATCCCAGATTTGCTCGATTGGTGACAAATCTGGTAATCGAGCAGGCCAGGGAAGGGTGGTAATGTAGCGCAGGCAGGCTTGTGACATCCTTGCTATGTGTGCCCGAGCATTGTCTTGCTGAAAAATGGCTCTTGGGAGCCCTGCCATTAGTGGCAATACATGTGGCTGAAGGATGTCTTGGACGTACCGCTGAGCTGTCATAGTGCCACGGCTCAATATTAGGGGTGACCATGTATCATAAGCAATACACCCCATACCATCACTCCAGGTGTAGGAGCGGTGTGTCGCTGTAAAGCGAAGGCAGGATTGAGGCATTCTCCACGGGGCCTCCACACGCGAACACGATTGTCATCGCTGCTCAAATTGAATCTAGACTCGTCGCTGAAGACGACCTGGTTATATTCCGTTGCAGTCCAATGCCGTCGTGCGCGACACCACTCCAAACGGAGGCGTCGGTGGGTCGGTGTTATTGGCAGCACACGTAATGGACGCCGCGATACCAGATGTCCTTTAGCCAGGCGCCTTGCGATGGTTCGGGAAGACACAGGGGTCTGAAGTGAAGGTGCTGCCTGTGTCTGGATAGCGGCCAATGAGGCAATTGGTTGTACGCGTGCGTTTCGTATGATGTGACGGTCTTCTCGACGATTGGTCTGTCGAGGGCGTCCCGAGCCTGGTCGCCGTGTAAATGACATCTCTTCAGTCCACTGGTCCCAACACTTTTTTACAGTAAAATCAGAACGGCCTACTTGACGAGCTACTCGCCGAACTGACCACCCAGCTTCCATCATCCCGATGATTCTTCCCCTCTCCTGCTCTGACAGCTGTTGATATTGTCTTCGATGGCTGCGTAACGGCATGTCTACCTCAGCGTTTCCTTTGCAAAAGAAAAGGTACACTCAAACAAGTTCAGCTAACCAGTTTTATACACCAAGGAGGACGAAGTACAACGCCCTCTAGTGGCATTACGCAATGCGCAATCACACTGCATTTCTAATCATTTGCATATCTGCCTGATATGTACATTCATGCGAAGTTTCGTTACGATCCCACAATTATTTCTTGGTGCGCAAATTTTTATGGCAATGAGTGCATTATTAACTCCGCTGTTAAAACTATGTTATTGTCTTTAACAAAGTTACAGGAATCTTTTTCAAAAATGACTTTAAAGTCGTTTTCTGTTGCTCTCTTAGCCCATAATAAATTACTTTGTAATTCGGGACAGTAAAGAACATCTTTAAGTATAATTTGATGCGGTGAATTTGTACAAAGTTTAATATCACCCATACCATGTGAATCTAGTTTATTCCCATCCGCTATCATTATGCTACCAAAATTTCCGGTTTTGAAGTTTATGAAATTTTCTTTTGCGAATGCTACATGTCTTGTGCAGCCGGAATCGATAACGAATTTATTTGCATTAAGTTCTTGTGCGCTATTAGCAGACATCAAATCGCACGCGGTATAATTTTGTTCGGAGAACTTATAAATGTTTTCTTCCGAATTCGTTAAGGTAGAAAAATTTTTCGAACCTATTTCTGCGTCGACATTACCTTTAAAACAGAAGTTGGAAGCATAATCTTATATTACCTTGATTACCTTTGTAATTTCCCGAAATATTTCTGAAAGAGTTTGAATTATTATAAAACTTATTTCGATTCTGATTGTTTTTCTGGTTATTATTTTGCATTTTATTCTTTAAATGATAACATTCTTCGCGTAAATGGTTATCCAGTTTGCAAAACGTACAAAATTTCTTTTTTCTAGCATTTTTATTTACTACGTTATATGCTGAGTCGCGTGAGCTCGAAATAGCTTCACGATTCTCAGATCTATTTATTGCTTTGTAAGCCGAATCTCGCGACTTTGAACTCGCGTCTCTGTTTTCGCATCTATGCTTATATTCATCAATCGATTTATTTTTTAGGTAATTTAAAGTTAGATCCGTCTCGCTGGCTTCTAACGCGGTAACCATTGGGTCAAAAGATCTAGGGAGCGAACAAAGCAGTAAGACACATATATGGGAGTCAGGGATCTCCTCGCCAATAGAAAATAGTTTGTCTTTAATTGGTAAGATGTTATTGATGTGGGAAATCATGTCCCCCCCCCCTCACTTAATTTTTGAGAATATAACTTTCTGAGAAGAAAAAGTTTCGAAGACAGGCTACTTCTCAAGTGTACATTTTTTAAAGCTTCCCAAATGTCTTTGGCATTTACTAAATGTTTAACATGAATAATTTGCGAATCTTCTATACATAAATTAATGATGCTTTTCGCATTTATATTATTTTTGTTCCATTCTGCAGTGACAGAATCCGGTGGGGGCTTTAGAATTACTGAAAATACATTTTCTTTCTGCAGCAGGTTTTCTATTTTAAAAGTCCAATTACTACTATTTTGGTCATTCAATTTTTCAATTAGGGCTATATCTCTAGTAGCCATTTTATTTATTTAAATAACAATCGAAATTATATATTTAAAAAAAAAATGTTTATAGTTTATTTCCTTCAAATAAATTTATGGGCAAATATATTTACTTAGATACATAAGAACATTTACAGTCCTCATAATCTCAAGGACGTGAGTTTTAATTCAAAGTTAAAATAATTGTTCAATAAATATATATAAATTGAGGCCTACCTTGCGTGACATCTTCTTTGAAGGATATTATTCGTCTTCTTCACTAAGAACTTTGAATATTGCTGCAAGAATAATAGATTATTATTTCATTAAATATGTTCTGTAGCACGAATAATATGTTGACTTCTGCTTTCAAAAGACAGCCTTTTTAATTCACATAAATTCTAAGAAAATACAGATGATGTATACGTTGACACACAAAAAAGAATGAAGAGTATCATAAATTTTGTATTTAGAGTTTTTTAAAAAGGAAAGTTTCGGAGCTTACAGTTTTTGCTTCCGATAATTAGAATAAGAAAATGTCAAAAAAAAAAAAAAAAAAAATCTTGAAGGAAAAGTTCTGAACGTAATAACAAGTCTGCAGCATATGTGACGTCAGATGGAATGTGTTTTTAGGGAAATCATTTCCTTTTCTGAAGAACACTTTTGCAGTGCTGCCATCTCGTGTGACACTTTGGAAACAAATTCTCATGAAGAAAGACTTTTTTCTAATACATTCTGACACAATTTTGAAAAGTTTATTGGATAACAGCAAAAATTAGCACTAACTTAGGGGGGAAAAAAGGAAGAAAGACAAAGAAAAAAAAAAAAGAGAAAACAGCATCATTAGCGTTTGCGCAAAGCAGCAATTAAACGCAACTGAAACTTAGCAAAACCATACATCAAATCTTCAAATTCAGTTTCACTTTCTTATTTATTTTTTGAAATTCAATAATTCTTTGGGAATATATCAACGCAAATAAGCTATATACCTCTCAACTTGCTGCCATTCATGTACTTAAAACCTTTTCCTTGCAAATTTTCTGGATCCATTAAAAGACATCGCTGTATAGCGATATTAATTGTCTTACGATAACATCGCTCTACAAAGCTTTCATCGAATTAATTTGGATCATCGAGGTGAAATAATAACATTTGATATATTCATAGTATTAATCAAAATACATTAAAACTTTTGAGGCATAGTTACAGCTAGAAAAATCAGATCGTCGAGAAAGCGATGGAGCTTTAAATCGGTCCCAATTTTTTTAGACTACCTTTGATAAAGCCAACAACGATATGGAGTTATGTAAAAATCAGTATGAGGCATATTTGTAACAGTGAAAAATTCCTAAAGCCTAAATTCCCAAGCAAAAAAATTTGAAAGTATGTTGAAGTTCATTTTGACACAATTTCGAAAAGTTATTTGGATAACAGCAAAAATTAACATTAACTTAGAAAAAAAAGAAATAAAGACAAAGAAAAGAAAAAGAAACAAAGAAAAGAAAAGAGTAAACAGAATCATTAGCGTTTCAGCAAAGCAGCAATTAAATGCAAGTAAAACATATGAAAACCATACATCAAATCTTCAAATTCAGTTTCACTTTGTTATTTATTTTTGAAGTTCAATAATTCTTCGGTAATATATCGACGGAAATAAGCTTTATAGCTGTCAACTTGCTGCCACTCATGTCATTAAAATCTTTTTCTTGCATATTTTCTGGACCCATAAAAAGACATTGCTGTATAGCGATATTAATTGGCTTACGATAACACCGCTCTACCGAGCTTTAACTGAATTAATTTGGATCACCGACGTAAAATATTAACATTTGATATACAGGGTGAGTCATAAATATCGAAACAATAGGCTATCTCCTTAAATATTGCCTCTAGACCCATACTTCCAATTGCAAAAACTCATAAAAAAAGGTAAAATTTATGATAATATAAGTTGCAACTCCATGGGGGGTCTATTTGAAAAAATACGAAAATTAAATTTTTATACGGCCCCCGTAGAGCAAAATACCCAATTAGGAAGTTATTCCTTATCCATTCTTAAATTGAACAAAAAAATTTTCATCTCCGTATCTGAAAATCTGACAGAGATATTAAAATCCAAAATTCTCAAAAATTCGTGACTTACACCACTTTATCATGTCTATAAACGAAGCGTTATTCATCCATTTTCAAAGCAAATAAGGGATCGTCCACAAATTGTTCGTTTTTATATGTCGGTTTAAGACCGTGCCTCTTATTTGGACATAATAAAGCAGCGTATTGATTTAAATCGAAACTTGTTTTCAAAACATGTTGATCGTTAGCACTGGATGTTCGAATAGATCGAAATATGTAGGTCCGGTCCTAAACCGAAACATAGGGAAAAAAGTTCAACCCGGTATGAAATAATGTTAAAATCATAATCCGGACCAGCCTGGAAAAAAGCTTAATCATAGTCGACCCAGCCGTGAATTTCTACTTAGTCTTTTACTTCAGTGTTGTTAAAAATTGTTTCGCGTGGAGGAGTTCTGACCATAAATACTTAATATAGAATTTCGTTTTTTATATTTATACTTATTATTATTAAAGAGGCGCCAAACGCTGTGATATATTTATTTTATCAATGAATCTCTGTTTATATGTAAATGTTTCACTTATATTGTATTATCGCTAATCCATATCCCGTGCGTTGGAGACTGAAAAATGTTATACAGTAAAACTTTATAAGACGGAATCACATAGGAAAGAAAAAAAAATACGTAATAGACAAATGCCCTTCCTAGGAGGGTTAAATGGAGTTTATTTTTTTTTCTCAGGTATTATTGTATTTATTTTGCATGGATCAACACATTTTCTGTTTAAGACAGAATTCCGTCATAGGCAGATTTTTTTTCTCTGGTTTTATTTTGTTTAATTTTTTAGCATTTAAATATACTATTCTTAAAAAAAAAATAAAAAAAAAATAAAAATAAAAAAATCTTGTGTGTATAATAAAAGCGATTTTAAAAGTTATGTGGTTTTCGTAAAATTATAGATTAAACCAAATTTTACTTATTTTTTTATGCACGTATTAGGTCTGTTCCTTTAATACGGATTGTTCGATACGGATTGTTCGTCCAGTGCAGGCCTGGGAAAAAAGAAACAGTCCTCTCCGGTATGAAAAATACATTTGATCCAGATAGGCGAGTCTTCAGAAAAAAGTAACGTCTCGGTCCTGATCTGACCTCAGCCCAGAATACAGATTTTTTGACAGCCTCTCCAGGACGATAAAAAGCTTGAAGTTGTGAGAGCTAAATTTTTAAAAAGGACTTAATCTGCATCGTAGAAAAGCATTCTTTTAAATAACTGATGGGCAGTAAAACAGTACATTTCATTTTTCTGTGTAATGAATTTTTTTCCCGACTATTTCTTGTCTTTAAATTATTAGAAGTGAAGAATTGTTTAAGAAAAAAAAAGTATAAACTTGAATCATGTCATTTTTAATTATTTTACATAAGTTTTGTTTTAAAAAAATGAAAAATTATGTACTTTTGAAAATATAATTTTCTTAAAGTTATTTTTTTTAAATAAATATTTTTAATATTTCTAAAATAAATATTGAAAAACAAAAACCCCGAAACAAAACTAAAATCAGATTTTCATTTTTAATTAAATAGAAAGAAACTGAAATCCGATAAATAATGTTTAGAGTTATAACGATTTTTAATTATCCCATTTAAATCAGTAGTAACCATACAAAACTTTTATAAATCTTATGATAAATTTTAGGATGTGATTTTCTTAGCAAATTATATAGCTAATCATCACAAAAAAAAGAAAAAAATCAAAATTCTAACTCAAAAGAATGATTTTTTACGCGTTTCCTACAACTGTTAAAGTAACATTGTCTTTTGAATTGCGCGCATTTCAATTTGTGTCTAATCCCTTAAAACCTGATGAATTATTCAAACGGTTATAACTCCGCGAATTTTGAAGATATGAAGATGCAACTTTTTGTGTATTATTTAGGACTGGATAAGGAAAGTTTTCCTAATTGGAATTTTTATCCTACGGGGGCCGTATAAAAAGTTAATTTTCGTATTTTTTCAAATAGACAACCCATGGAGTTGCAACTTATCTTATCAAAAATTTCACCTTTTTTTATGAATTTTTGCAATTGGAAGTATGGGTCTAGGGGCAATATTTAAGGAGATAGCCTATTGTTTCCATATTTATGACTCACCCTGTATATATATAATATTCATCAAAATACATTAAAACTTTTGAGGCATAATTACAATTAGAAAAAATCTGATCGTCGAGAAAGCAAACGGGTTTTAAATAGGCCCAAGTTTTATTTCGACAACCTTTGATAAAGCAAACAACGTTATGGATGCTTGTAAAAAACAGTATGAGAACACATTTGTAACAGTAAATTCCTCAGCAAAATAAATTAAAAATATGTTGAAGTTCATTTTGACACAATTTCGAAAAGTTTATTGGATAACAGCAAAAATTAGCACTAACTTAAAAAAGAAAAAAACGGAAAGAAAGAAAGAAAGAAAAATAAAAGAAAAATAAACAAAGAAAGAAAGAGAAAAGAGAAAACAGCTTTATTTGCGTTTGCACAAAGCAGCAATTAAACGCAAGTAAAACTTAGCAAAACCATACATCAAATCTTCAAATTCAGTTTCACTTTCTTATTTATTTTTGAAATTCAATAATTCTTTGGGAATATATTGACGCGAAAAGGCTATATAGCTGTCAACTTGCCTCCACTCATGTCCTTAAAACCTTTTTCTTGCATATTTTCTGGACCCATTAAAAAACATAGCTGTATAGCGATATTAATTCACTTACGATACTTGGCTTACGATAATCGCTCTATTGAGCTTTCACTGAATTAATTTGGATCACCGACGAGAAATATTAACATTTGATATATCAACAGTATTTATCAAAATACATTAAAACTTTTGAAGCATAGTTACAACTAAAAAAATCAGATCGTCGAGAAAGCGAAGAGGCTTTAAATGGGTCCCAAATTTTGTTTGGGCTCCCTTTGATAAAGCAAAACAACGATATGGAGGTATGTAGAAATCAGTATGAGAACATATCTATATTATAAAGGCCAAAGGTATCTGTGCGTAACGCATACGCCATTTTGCAAATGGCAACACTTTCCCATTATATTTCGGGTTTGCAATTTTTGTTATTGCAAATTTTATACTTTTAAACATCGCACATTTTAGTACCAATTTTGTCCATTGTGGCACCAGTATCAGTCCATTTTCTCTTAAAATTGAAAGGAAAAAAAAAAGAAAAAGAAATAAAAATTAAAATGCGCAAAATTTTCCCATGCAATTTTTGTTATGCAATTTTCGGTACTGCAAATTTTACACTTATACACATGATACATTTTAAATTTTTACACCGTCGTATAGAGAAAAAAATTTACTTTTAAATTAAATTTGTTTCAAAGCTGTATCTCAACTTATTTTTGAGATATTAATTTTTTTTATAGTTTTTTGTACCAATTTTGTCCATTGTGGCAACAGAATCACTCCATTTTCTCTAAAATTGAAAGGAAAAAAAATAGAATTAAAATACGTATACTATTTTTAAAATATCGTCTATTATAAATCCGGGGAATTTCGGTTTTATTTCTTTTAATAAATTGGATTATTGAATTTTATAGTATTTTGTTAATTTTAGCTTAAAATAATATTTGTTTAAGAATTAGACGGACTAATATAGGATGTATTTTTCACTGTAACTAATTTTGCAGATTTATTATAAATCAATGAAACAGTTCTTTCTTGTAGATTTTCTTTCGTCGAATTTCAACGGGTTCCATCTCGTTTATATAACAGTGAATTCCGAAGCAAAAAATTAAAAAATATGTTGAAGTTCATTTTGAAACAGTTTAGAAAAATTTGTTGAATTAGCAGAAATTAGTCACTAACTTAGAAAAAAAAAAGAAAGAAAGACAAAAAAAAAAAAAAAAAAAAAAAAAAAAAAAAAAAAATGAAAGAAGAGATTAAAAAAAGAGAAGAAAAGAGAAAACAGCATCATTAGCGTTTGCGCAAAGCAGCACTTAAACGCAAGTAAAACTTAGCACAACCATATATCAAATCTTTAAATTCAGTTTCACTTTCTTATTTGCTTTTGAAATTCAATAATTCCACTACCCAACATCAAAAATGTTTCGGGCTCAAAAATAGTTATTTCCGAAGTATTGTGTCTCGCTAAACACGAAAATCAACATAAAAAGTTGAGATTAGCTCTTGTTTTCGAGGTAGGAACCAACTTGAGAAATCTTACTATGGCTGTTTTATAGGAAATCGAATGTTCGGAAATTGGTACTCCTAATAGCTGTAATTCCCCTCAACCGATTTCTCTGTATAGAATCCAACGAGAAATCAAAATCACAGAATACAAGGTTCGTCACAAGAATCTTCTTCATTTCTTTGAGAAGAAAGAGCATGTTGTTGATTGCACTAATGTAAATGGTTTGATGAATTCAATAAACATAACTGATGATCCACGGAAATGGAGGTTATTTATAGACGCTTCCAAACTTAGTTTGAAAGCAGTCTTACTACACAGCGCCAACATTATTCCTTCCATTCACATTGAACATTCCGTTCGCACTCGGGAAACTTACGTGAATATGAAATTACTTCTCGAGTCAATCAAATATGAGGATCATAAATGACAGGTTTGTGGTGACTTGAAAATAATTTCTTTACTCCTGGGAATGTAATTAGGGTATACCAAGTACTGCTGTTTTCTGCGTTTGTGGAACAGTCGAGATAGAAACTTTCACTACATAAAAGACAAATGGCCTTCAAGAAATCAAAATCCCGATGAGAGAAATGTAAGAAAAGAGCCTCTAGTTAATCCAAAAAACATTCTGCTTCCACCACTGCACATTAAGCTGGGATTAATGAACTTCGTGAAAGCCATGAACAAGGATGGAGAGGCTTTCCAGTACCTTAAAGCAAAATTTCCAAGAATGAGTGAATCAAGGGTTAAAGAGGGAATCTTTGTGGGCCCTTAAATTTGCACAATAATGAAGGACCCTGCTTTTGATAATGTTTTGGAAGGGAAAGAGAAAGCAGCCTGGGAAACCTTCAAAAATGTGGTATGAGGATTTTTAGGCAACAGAAAAGCCTAGAAGTACCAACAGTTGGTGAAAGAACTCCTACTAAAATGCCGAGACCTTGGATACGAAATATCTCTGAAACGTCATTTCCTCCACTCCCATCTTGATTTTCTCCCTAAAAACTGTGGAGTTGTAATACCCTGTTCGCACTGAGAAAGTTAAGTCACTTAACTTGAAGTTTTTTGAAGCGGTCGTACCCGGAATCAAGATTCTCACTTAAGCAAATTTCTGAAATTCACTTAACTTTTGAGATACTCACTTAACTATGAGTTGAGTTGAAATGTGCCTTCTAAATATTTAATTATTATTTCTGAATTTTAGAATATTTAATTATGATTGTTAAATAACCAGAGTTGAATCCTACAAATAATTATAAATTGTTTCAAGTTGTTATTTGTTTGCCCCAGTTGCTTAACACGTGTGTTTGTGGGGTTTTTTTGTAATCAAAAGTAAAAAATGGAAAATATTTAACCTGTTATTTCCTCCTGCAAAATAAATTGGGAGGATGACAAAATTAATTTTAAATTGAAATATGGCACGATAATTGCTATTTAAACAAAAAAGCAGTTAGAAGTTGCAATTACAAATTTCCGAACTTATGCGCATGCCCAGATGTCATTTTGGCCAAGTTAAGTCACTTAAAATATTTAGCAAGTGCGAACAGGTGAAGCCTAATTCCGGATATCCCGCTTCAAAAAATTTAAGTGACTTAAAGTTAAGTGACTCAACTATCCTAGTGTGAACAGGGTATAAGCTATAAGCACGGTAAAAGGGTCACAAAGATATCTCTGTAATAGAACGCTGATATCAGGGTCGTTGGGATGAGTCAATGCTGGCCGACCACTATTGAACTGTTACAAGAGATGCTCCGGCGTTGACATACAAGAGGCAATTCAAAAGGAAACGTTTGCAAGAATAGGCTAAAACAACAACTGCTTTCTAAAAAATGAACATTCTTTAGTGAAACATACCTTTTGTATTGTAGTTATTACATAGGTATTTTTTTCTTCTTCAATTTGCTTTTAAATCAATGTATGGGATGTTGTGTATCGTTCTCAAGTGAGCTGTATTGTATCTTGAAAACAAGAGCCAATAAAAAATTTTCATTTACATATTCGTTTTTTTTCAACCCAAAATTAGTAGGAATTGACTGTCTAGAACTAGGAAACAAAAAATATTTTTTTTGGACGATACGGCACGACACTTTAGCATACAATCGACGATCCGGCACGATGCTTTAGCACATACTCGACGATATGGCACGACCACACAAGAATTCCACTGGATACTCTGGCATTAACAGACTGCAACACGGCTCGCTGGTCACTGGTTTCAGGCGATTCTATCCCGACGCTGCCAACAATTTGTCGGACGCTCCTCTCAGTCCACAAAACTTTGAAGAATGTCCTAGGTAGTTTTAGCTGCCACCACCGATATTAATGGGTGATATCGGTCACCTGCTGTGAGGATTGGGTAAAATAACACTGACGCTGTTAATGAACTGAACTAACAGTTTATTTAAGATATAGATATGTACACAATAAACAATATTTACAACTATCTACAATTACAACTCGGATATAGATGATCCGGTTCAACATTAAATTAACTACACTAAACGTTGGTTGTGTACCGTTCAGCTTACACTTTCTTCCTCACACTCAACGCACGTTCGATACGCTTTATCAGAGATTACTGCAGAATCTCAATACACAAGGGTACTAGGCCTCACTTCCCGGCCTATAACACTATCCACCGGGACGCCTTGTCCCACGCTCAAAATATACACTATCCAACAGGACCACAAATCCTGAGCGACCTATCGGTCTCAACGCCAAGCGAGAACTGTCTAACCTCTCAGTCCAGAGTTGACCTTGTCAGAGATCTTCCTTCCCCCAGTAGGGCCTCTTAGAGTTCCTCCATTGGTTCAATTCCGCATACCAACCTTGAGTCATGACATCTACTGTTTACACATCACTTAAATACTAAATGACAGCTGAGCCATGCCCCGTGGTCATCACTTTCATTCAGCAACGAGTGCGTCATCCGCACACCTGCGCCTGGATAACCACCTGTCATTTGTCATTATAAGAAAAGAAAGAAAGGTATTTCGAGCTTCACGGATACACAACCCACAATACATAAAATATTCAGATAAGGAAATGCCATTCCTTTCTAATTCAGAGCAGAGGTTTTTCTAGGAACCTGACACCCCCCACCTTAGCGGAAAATATGCCTCTTAGGGGCTAATTTTCCCCAAACATATAATAATATTACGGAAGAGTTCAATAGTCTCTTTGCAGATTTCTTCATTCTAAATATTACATAGGCATCTTCAGGTGTCTGAACATTCTCTACTGACATCTCTACTGAACCTTATACTAATACTACTATTGCATAAACAATACACATGCTAATTTACTATCATAAACACAAAACTTAAAAAAAAAATATTTACACACACACAAAAAAAAATTAGACATGTGATGACATCCTTTAAGGTTGTCTACTATTTTGACATTGATACTGATGGGCTAGTAACTGGTTGTTCTTCCCAGCTCTTTCTCTGTAGCCTCGAAATTGCATCAGCATTCAAATGTTGAACTCCAGGACGATGAGAAATGCTCAGGTTCCAGCGTTGCAAGGCTAGAGCCCACCTAGTGAGTTTGGGCGACCTTGGGGTTGTTTCCGTGAGACATTTTAATGGATTATGATCGGTAATGACCTCAATTTGAGATCCATAAGTCCACTTTTCAAACTTCCGCAACCCGAAGAGAACACTCCAAGCCTCTTTCTCTATACTCGGCCAAGCACGCTGAGCCCCTGACAATTTCTGACTGGCAAAAGCTATAGGTTTAAACTGACCTTTTTCATCTTTTTGAGTAAGACAACATCCTACTGCAAGGTCGGAAGCATCGGCGTGAAGCTGATATTCCCGGCCTACGATAGGTGTAGCCAAACTCGTCACTTTACACAACTCATCTTTAAGAGTATTAAATGCTTTTTCTGCCCTTTCATCCCATGGTACAGTATTTTTGACATTTTCTTTGGTTAATTCGGTTAAAGGTATAGCTATCTCAGCATAATTTGGAATATAAGATCGGTAGAATCCCATTAATCCCAAAACTGATCTAACTTCCTTTTTAGTCTTTGGTCTCTTTAAGTCCCTTATTGCTCCGATTTTCTCCTCATCAGGTGCATGAGTTCCACCCCCAATAACATGACCTAAAAACTTAGTCAATTTCTCTCCAAATTTACATTTGTCTAGTCTAATCGTAAAATTTCTATTTTTCAACTCTTCAATGACAGCCCTGACATGCTCACAATGCTCTTCCCAGGTATCGGAGAAAATGATGACATCATCAATATATGCTTCTGCATACCTCCGATGACCTTGGAGAACCTCATTCATGTCTTTTTGAAACGTAGCAGCAGCCCCTGATAGTCCAAAAGGCATTGTACGCCACTGATAAGTTCCGTTATGCGTCGTAAAAGCTGTCAGAGGTTTACAATCCTCAGCCATTTTAATTTGCCAATAACCCCTCAATAAATCTATTGAAGATAAATATTTAGCCGCCCCTGCGGTATACATAATTTCTTGGGAATCTTTCATCGGGAAGGTGGGAACCTGTGTTACAGAATTTAAAGCTCTGTAATCAATACACATTCTGACAGTTGCATCTTTTTTCGCAACGCAAACAATTGGATGGCTAATTTCAGCATTCGACGGTTCGATTAGATTTAATTCTAATAACTCCTGAATCTGCCTATCTACTTCCTCTTTATAAGCTACCGGCACGCTATATAACTTTGGTTTTTTCCTTTCTACACCCGGTTTCAGATCAATACGATGTTCCCCTACTTCCGCTGGTCGTACAGGACCCATAAACACTTCTTTATTTTCCCTCAAAATGGACTTTAAATCTTTGACTTGACTATTAGATAGCCCTTTTATTTCAAACCTCTCAATATCCCGTTCTATCTCTTGATCCCGGTTCAAAATAGGAATTTCCCCCACTTCTCCAAATTCCTCATCACCTTCGAAAACAATATTAACTATATTACATTTAGCGATAAATTCTCTTATCTTATTTTGGTGCACGTGCTTCCTACTCCCGTCGGCTAACTCAACAATAAACGAATGCTGGTTTCGTTTTTCTACAATAGTTGCCGGCCCTTGCCACCTAGAATATAACTTATTAGTCGAATCGGGGATTAACAGTATAACTATCGCCTACCTCAAACGTTTTTTCTTTTGACCTTAAATTATAATGATACGCCATTCTATTTTGTTGAACCTCAGACGACAATTTTGCCTCATTTGCGGCTCTTTCTAAGCGGTTCTTAAATTTATCCAAGTACTCATGAATCGGCGTAGTATCTAACTGCGCTCCCTTATTTTCTCCTGCCCATGACGACTTAAGAATCGATAACGGACCCTCCGGCGCTCTACCATATAATAACTGGAAAGGTGCGATTCCCGTCGTAGAATTTGGGACTTCCCTATAAGCCCATAATATAAATGGTATTTGTTCATGCCATTTTTTTCCTTCTTCCCTAATCGTATGATGTAGCATACGTTTAAGAGTCTGATTAAATCGTTCCACAAGTCCGTTGGACTGTGGATACTGTGGAGTCGAAAATCTTGGACTAGCACCTAACCTTTTCTCAAATTCTTTCGTTAAGTCGGCAGTAAAATTGGTTCCATTGTCGCAGGCAATTACATTAGGAATTCCTGTTCTCATAAATATTTGAAGTAACGCCTCACACGCGGTTTTAGCAGTTAAACTTTTTAGAGGGATCGCATCCGCCCATCTGGTATGCTGATCAATTAAAGTCAGTATATACCGATGCCCTTGTGAATTTTTAGGATCAATAGGCCCAATTAAATCAACATTAACAACCTGAAATGGAAGTTCCGGCCGCGACACTGGGGAAATAGGAGCTCTATCATTTACTTTAACCCCTCTAGTCAATTGGCACTCTAAACATGATTCACAAAACTGTTTAGCTTCTTTTGCCATTCCCTCCCAATAAAAAGAATACCTTATTCTCTGCAACGTTTTCTTGGCTGCATGATGCCCTCCAAATACCGATGAATGCGCTAATTTTAAGATTTCTTCCCTTCTTACCTTGGGTACTACTAATTGCGCTATAGTTTCGCCTAACAATTTCTCTTTATGATACAATAATCCGTTTACAATATAATAATCCCCTTTTTCCTTTTTAGCTAATTCCCAAGCTTTCTCTATTTCTTTACCTTCCAACTGGGATTTCTTAAACATATCTGAGTTACTAACAATAGATTCCTTATTTTCCTCCGTTTCAGTTTTCTCTGGATCCTGACTTTGTACATTTTGCGATCTCGCGTCTATTACGTAAACATTACAGCTATCGTTACTTACATCTTCCTTTTCATTCGAGTTATCAATAATAATTTCGGAACTTTTTAATTCTTCGGACTCTATCAATGGCTCCTCAAGATTGACACCTGACAACTCATTAATCACCTCGGGATGTAAAATTACTTGCTCATTAATATTATCAGTTACTGCGCAAAGTACTTCCTGATGAATAATATTAGTTTGCCCGAATTGCGGAATAGCTAGCGGTAGTTTAACTAACGGTGATTTAACAGCTTCACCAAATAACCCTTGTAAATAAATACTACTCGCTCCCTTTAATTTCTCTTCCGGTACTAAATCTTTATGAACAACACTAATCTCACATCCAGAATCAACCAATCCCTTTGCTTTTTGCCCATTAACACTGACTTCAATTTTCTCAAGTTTATTTAATTTCTCACCAATAACATTAGTTTTCTGCTCGGCCTTTGCAGATATTCTAGCCACAATAGCCCCATTAGGTAACTCTTGATTTTCTTTCACCATAACCTTATGAACACCTGCTTTCTGGTCTCGCCCTTTATTGCCATTATTAGTTCCCTCATTACCCACTTTATTACAAAAACGTTGGTAATGACCTCTCAAACCACACTTAAAACATTTAGGCCCTGAAGCATCATTCGTCTTCTTAAACTCTGTTTTCCTATCCGGAAAAGAATTACACTCATTACTACCATTTTGCCTCCAACTACCCCTAAATTTATTATCCTCCCTCGGTCTCATTTTTTCATTGTTTACGTACTTATCTTTACCTTTAAAGCTTTTATGCGTAACTACATAAGACTTATGTTTAGCATCAAAATAATTATCACACTCTTTAGCAATTTTAGGAGCTTCTAACCATTTACCCTGGTGAATTAAACTAATATATGCTGCAGTATCCTCATCTAGCGTACTCATTAGCTTATCAGTAACTATTAACTGGTTGACCTTTTCATAAGTGTCCGCACCTCTAATTTTACAATAATTTTCCCACGTAGCTATTAAACGCGATACAAATAATACATGGGTTTCGTTCGGATTTCTCCTAGCTTTCCGGAAATTTTCTAAACATGCCTTCGGGGTTGGCTCATGTTCCCTTAGGACTAACTCCTTTAATTCCTCATAATTCTCCATTTGTTCCTTAGTGGTATAAATTAACAAATTATCCGCCTTATCTCCTAACATATTTAGTAGAATTTCGGCCTGCTGGTTTTCCGGTACATCTTTAGTTTGGAATGCCCTTTCTAAACTGTTGAAAAATAAATTCCATCCCTCAGTCCCTTCTGGTACTTTGATAGATAGAGTTTTAACACTTTTGATCAATTTTTCTATATTACTTTCATTATTAGATTCCCTAACATTAGAATTATTTGCCGAACCTTGAACCCTTAGTCTCTCCATTTCTAATTCATGTCCCATCCTCAATTTCTCCATTTCTAACTTTTCGTGTTTTTCTTCGCGCTCTAACTTTTCCTGTTTTTCTAACCTTTCGCGTTCTAATTTTTCCTGTTTTTCTAACTTTTCGCATTCTAATTTTTCGCGTTCTAATTGTTCTGCAACAATAGTGTCTGATAATTCCTTAATAACCCCCTCGTCATACTCATCACTGTCCATTATCTTTTTCTTAAGCTGAATTCTGGTATCATCTTCCGTGAATTCAACACCCAATTCTTCGGCTATCCCCTGAAGATCAACCTTTTTTAGTTTTAATAAGAAAGCCATACCTTCACCGATTGTTATAACCACCCCACAAGAATAGTTAAACCTACGAAATTAATATTTCCTAAATTTCTAACTTAGTACAGATATTTCTCCACTTATTATACTAATTAATACCATTTCAGATAATCCATGCATTTCATTTCTAATTAACCTACTGAATACTCTAATTTTTCTCAACCATTGATATCACACAATTTACTTCCAATAAAACAAAAAAGTAAAACAATAATTCGATTTGACTGCTATGCAATATAGGTCTCAATGTATACACTTAGATAACAACATACAATTTACATAATCATACTGATACGTTGATATTGAATAGAAGTATTGATGTCAATCAAAAAATCCACATAAAGAAAAATTGAAAACATGCATACATAAATTTCTACAGTTATCCTCATAAAATATTTCCGAACTCAATACTGGTTCTTACACTTAAAACAAATATACTGAAAATCTTTACTTTTATTTTTACTCACTATGGCTCTCTTTTGAGCCTTTTTTTTTTTTTCACTATGGCTCTCTTTTGGGCCTTTTTTTTTCCACTATGGTTCTCTTTTGGGCCTTTTTTTTTTCACTATGGCTCTCTTTTGAGCCTTTTTTTTTTCCTCACTAGTATTGGCCAATTAAAATTTTCATTTGCTTAGAATTTTGATAATGTAACTCTTAAAATTTAAACAGTATTGCTTCATTTAACAATTACTTTAACAATAATTTAGATTTAATGCATTAATTTAGTTCACTAATATCATTATAAATAGCATATCATTATCATCTCAAATTATTATGACCTTTCTTTAAAGCAATAGCAATATGGTTACTAATTCTTTACACCTATCTGAACACAATTATTTCATTGCACATAAATTACATAGACAATTTACTTAAATTACTATTAATTATACAACAATACAATTTGGTTCGAGATGTCAGAAGAAAGATATGATCAAAACACCTTACCTTATATTTTCTTTGCTGGATTACTTTTCTAATGACAGGTAGCTCCACGATGTAGCGGTAATATGGCACAACAGTTCAGTTTAGTTCTTTCTAATAAAGATACGCACAACACTTTAGCCCACACTAGACGATATGGCACGATACTTTATCACACACTCGACGATCCGGCACGATACTTTAGCACATACTCGACGATACGGCACAACACTTTACACACATTCAACGCTACGGCACGACACTTTACACACATTCGACGATACGGCACGACACTTTAGCATACAATCGACGATCCGGCACGATGCTTTAGCACATACTCGACGATATGGCACGACCACACAAGAATTCCACTGGATACTCTGGCATTAACAGACTGCAACACGGCTCGCTGGTCACTGGTTTCAGGCGATTCTATCCCGACGCTGCCAACAATTTGTCGGACGCTCCTCTCAGTCCACAAAACTTTGAAGAATGTCCTAGGTAGTTTTAGCTGCCACCACCGATATTAATGGGTGATATCGGTCACCTGCTGTGAGGATTGGGTAAAATAACACTGACGCTGTTAATGAACTGAACTAACAGTTTATTTAAGATATAGATATGTACACAAGAAACAATATTTACAACTATCTACAATTACAACTCGGATATAGATGATCCGGTTCAACATTAAATTAACTACACTAAACGTTGGTTGTGTACCGTTCAGCTTACACTTTCTTCCTCACACTCAACGCACGTTCGATACGCTTTATCAGAGATTACTGCAGAATCTCAATACACAAGGGTACTAGGCCTCACTTCCCGGCCTATAACACTATCCACCGGGACGCCTTGTCCCACGCTCAAAATATACACTATCCAACAGGACCACAAATCCTGAGCGACCTATCGGTCTCAACGCCACGCGAGAACTGTCTAACCTCTCAGTCCAGAGTTGACCTTGTCAGAGATCTTCCTTCCCCCAGTAGGGCCTCTTAGAGTTCCTCCATTGGTTCAATTCCGCATACCAACCTTGAGTCATGACATCTACTGTTTACACATCACTTAAATACTAAATGACAGCTGAGCCATGCCCCGTGGTCATCACTTTCATTCAGCAACGAGTGCGTCATCCGCACACCTGCGCCTGGATAACCACCTGTCATTTGTCATTATAAGAAAAGAAAGAAAGGTATTTCGAGCTTCACGGATACACAACCCACAATACATAAAATATTCAGATAAGGAAATGCCATTCCTTTCTAATTCAGAGCAGAGGTTTTTCTAGGAACCTGACACCCCCCACCTTAGCGGAAAATATGCCTCTTAGGGGCTAATTTTCCCCAAACATATAATAATATTACGGAAGAGTTCAATAGTCTCTTTGCAGATTTCTTCATTCTAAATATTACATAGGCATCTTCAGGTGTCTGAACATTCTCTACTGACATCTCTACTGAACCTTATACTAATACTACTATTGCATAAACAATACACATGCTAATTTGCTAGCACAGTTGCCTAGTGTTCTTTGAGTATATATCGACGCGAATAACCTATATACCTGTCAACTTTCTGCCACTCATGTCATTAAAACCTTTTTCGTGGATATTTTCTGGACCCATTAAAAGAAATATTAACGCTTGATATATCCACAGTATTCATCAAAATACATTAAAACTTTTGAGCCATAATTACAACTGGAAAATATCAGATCCTCGAGAAAGAGAAGAAACTTTAAATAGGTCCCAAATTTTGTTAGGGCTACCTTTAATAAATCAAACAACGATTTGGAAAAATCAATTTGAGAACATATTTGTAACAGTGAATTCCTAAGCAAAAAATTCTAAAAATATGTTGAAGCTCATTTTGACACAATTTCGAAAAGTTTATTGGGTAACAACAAAAATTAGCACTAACTTAGAAAAAAAAAAGAATAAAAGACAAAGAAAAGAAAAAGAAACAAAGTCAAAGAAAAGAAACAGAAACAAAGAAAGAAAAAGAAAGAAAGAAAGAAAAAGAAAAGAAAAAAGAAAACAGCACCATTAGCGTTTGCTCAAAGCATCAATTAAACGCAAGTAAAACTTAGCAAAACTATACATCAAATCTTCAAATTCAGTTCCACTTTCTTATTTATTTTTGAAATTCAATAATTCTTTGGTAATATATCGACGCAAATAAGCTATATAGCTGTCAACTTGCTGCCACTCATATCATTAAAACCTTTTCTTGCAATATTTTCTGGATCCATTAAAAGACACTGCTGTATAGCGATATTAATTGGCTTACGATAACATCGCTCTGCCGAGCTTTCACTGAATTAATTTGGATCACCGATGAGAAATATTAACATTTGATATATTCATAGTATTCATCAAAATAGATTAAAACTTTTGAGGCATAATTACAATTAGAAAAAAATAAGATTGTCGAGAAAACGAAGGGGCTTTAAATAGGTGCCTAATTTTGTTTGGGCTATCTTTGATAAAGCAAAAAATGTTATAGAGGTATGTAATAATCAGTATGAGAACATATTTGAAACAATAATTTTCTAAGCAAAAAATTTTAAAGATATGTTGAAGTTCATTTTGACACAATTTCGAAAAGTTCATTGGATAACAGCAAAGATTAGCACTAACTTAGAAAAAAAAAAGAAAGACAAAGAAAAGAAAAAGAAACAAACAAAGAAAAAGAAACAAACAAAGAAAAAGAACAAAAGAAAAGAGAAAACAGCATAATTAGCGTTTGCGCAAAGCAGCAATTAAACGCAACTACAACTTAGCAAAACCATGCATCAAATCTTCAAATTCAGTTTCACTTTGTTATTTATTTTTGAAATTCAATAATTCTTTGGAGAATATATCAACGCAAATAAGCTATATAGCTGTCAACTTGGTGCCACTCATGTCATTAAAACCATTTTTCCTCGTATATTTTCTGGACCCATTAAAAGACATTTCTGGATAGCGATATTAATTGGCTTACGATAACATCACTCTACCAAGCTTTCACTGAATTAATTTGGATCACCGATGAGAAATATTAACATTTGATATATTCATAGTATTCATCAAAATACATTAAAACTTTTGAGGCATAATTACAACTAAAAAAAAAAAAAAAAAAAAAAAAAATTAGATTGTCGAGATTAGGGTTTACGTGTATACAAGATATTCAAATACCGGCTCATAATCGAAACATTGCACTAATTGCAGTTTTATCCGTTGGATACAATTATAAAGTAATAATTGCTTTCATAGCCATAAGAAGGACGGGGAAATGTTGCCTTTATAAGATCTATGACAGGCATTTTGGTATCAAAAGAAAAGCAAGGCTCATCCATCAATCGCAATCAAATCAAAACGTCCAATCCTTCATCTGTAGATACACAAGTTAGACAATTAGGCAATTTAAAGAGCTCATTATACGTGATTGTGATAGCCTAACATAGGTGAGTGATGAAAAAGAAATAAAAAGTATATATATATATTTTTTTTTAAATTAACTGAGAAATAATAATAATGGCTGATAACGAAAAAAAAAAAAAAAAAAAAAATTGCCAATTTTGAAATGAAACAAACTTTTCTAAAAATATGCGCATGTTGAAGTTAACTATCATATGTTATATATGGTATGCTTAAAGGAATTTAATTTTAAATAATTAATGTTTAAATTAAGATTAATCATAAAATAATTGCTGTATAAAATACGCCTAACACACTCAAAAAGATATTCAGAGGAACTTATTTATGAATATTGAAGACTTTAAATGTGTTTTGTTATTTTTTAAATATAGAGTGCTGTATAAAATACGCCTAACACACCCAAGATAGACAGAGGAACTTATTGATATAGTATGGAAGACTTTAAATGTTTTCTTATTTTTTAAAGATGAATATGCTAATTATTTTTGCTAAATATATAACATTAACGCAATATGTATACTCATCAATCAAATCAAATTTTCATCCAATCTATATCTTTCGCATCTATGTATGCAATGCACAATTATTAAATTTCAATAAAGTGGCCGTGAAAGCTTAATCTAAGTGAAATAAATAAATTAAAAAAATGTAAATTTTTCCTCTTTTTTTAATTAAATGAAAAAATATAGAAACATTATAAAAAAAAAAAAAAAAAAAAAAAAAAAAAAAAAAAGAAAGAAAAAGAAAAAAAAATTTTGGGTAACGTAATTTTGAAAAAATATCTGCACATTTAAGTTAACCGTAAGGCAAAGATCGTAAAGTCGTAAAAGAATAAGCTAGGATTTTTACTTAAAATTAATCATGGAATTATGGAATATTTGCTAAATAAAACACATATAACAAGCTTAGTTCATTCAGCCAATCTTTTGCCAATTGCACCCGATCTATTATCCAGGTGATTCAATGGATAGATCATTGGTAATTTAAGCCAGATTCTGGTTTCGATTCTTGAACTTGACACTAATTTAACAAAAATTTTCCATTGACCCCAATATGGGTCGATGAAAATTTTTGTTTGAATAAACAAAAAAAAATAAAAAAAAAAATTTCGTCCACAATTGTTATCCGAAATGCATAATAACGTAATAATAACGTCATTAATCCGTCTTATTGGGAAAATTTTTATTATCCAAAAATTATGTTGATTCTTTAATTAAATCATAATTCTTTAATTCTTTCAATCAAACAAAATTACTTCAGAGAGTTATGGCTACTGCATACCAACTTAAATTTTTCAAAAAAAAAAATGAAATTTTTTTGGAATTACAAATTGAAAATAAAAGACTTCAGTAAGACTCAAATAAAATTGATGATTTTTTTTTTAATTTTTATAAGAGTTAAGAATATATATTATATGTATATATGTCTGAGTAACAAAACTGATTTTTCACTTTAACTAAAAAATTTGCTTTAAAACAACCAAAATGTACTCAACAAAAACATGTTTTGTAGTTTTAATCAATTCCTTTTTTTTTGGGTGTAGCAGTGTTGCCAGTGGGCTACTTTTTTAAAATTCAGATTTCTTCATTCGCACCACTTTTTTGAAACGGCAAAATTTCGTTTGTTTTCGCCTTTGTTAATATAATAAGGCGCATTTTACTATTGCAAAAAAGTGGTGCCAGTCTAGAATCTGAATTTAAAATAAGCAGCCTATCTGGCAACACTGGGGTGTAGTAATAAAATTTCTTCCATTTTAAAATGTTAGAGAAAAAAAAAATTAATAAAAAAATTTTATAAAATAATCTAATATTTATTACTTATTCTATAAAATATGCAAAGAAATAGCTCATAATTAAAATTAAATTTATATAAAGTGAAAATGAATTACTTTGAATGATATATTAAAATACAGTAAAATTGCCTAAGGCGGAATCGCTTGGGACTGAAATAATATTCTGCTTGAGACAGATTGCTGATTTAGTCAGAAGAACTTTAGACATCCCGTTCACTGTGTATTAAGCATTTATTTGGCTAAAAATTAAAACTAACTTGTCTTTTTTTTAATTAAAAAAACATGAAATATTTGTACATAATTTAATATTTTTATATAAATATTAATTTCCACTTCAAATTGATAGTACACAAACAGAAAATCTCGTCTTTATAATCTACGAGTGTATACCAATGATGTCGTCTTGCATCTAGTAGTTACTGGATTAGAATTAGAGGTCTGCACGGGCCGGAATTTCCATGCTCGGGCGCGGCCCATTGTAAAACTCAAAAGTTCGGCCCGGCCCGTATATAAATAAGTGAAAACAGGCCCGGCCCGTATATAAATAAGTGAAAACAGGCCCAGCCCATTCTGTCCCGTCACAATTTCTACTATTTTCAAAAAATTGATTTTTCTCGTATAATTAAGATTTTTATAAAGAATACTGCATACATACCTATGGAATGATGTTATAGTAAATTTTACAAGAAATGTACACTAGCAACATTAATAATTACTTAGATTCTTAGAATTTCAGCATTCAAATAAAGATTCATAAAAAAATTAATATGGTTTAGAATAAAAGAAAAAAAAATGAAAGTTAAAAACACCGCAGCTTTCGAAGCTGTATAATAAAAGTAGATTTATGAAAATATTTCTAGGTCGTTTTATTATAGATTACAAATAAAAATTCATTTTCAAATCCAAAGGAGCTACTTTCTAAAACATTTCTAATTTCTTTTTCCTTTCTTTTTTTTCTGGAAAGGAATAAGATAAGCAGGTGTTTTTATTGAGAAATTGTGTAATCCAATGGGTTACCCATTTTTTGATATAAGCAATTTAAGAAAATACTGTCAAAGTTGGTGTTTTGATTAGAATTTCCAAAAGCGACAGCACGGGAAGGGAGAAAAATCTGCAACTACACTCTCAAAAAAACTTCCGTCTTTTCACAGAAAATGCACTGGCAGCACTGCTGCCAGAAATTGTCTGTATATTGACGATTTTCTGTTTATTTTTTTCTCTGTCAAAAGAGGAAAAATATCCGTCACTTGAAAAAAGTTTGGAAAAAATCAATGCGGAAGAGGCGGAATCGAACCAAGGACCCCAGGATTACCAGACCAACGCTAATCCACGGCGCTACGGCTGCTCATGATGATTGTGCGTTAAAATAGAACCCTTCATTTCATATGGTGTGGGTTGGTGTATTTCGTTAAAAAGCTTTTAATTATGCAGTTAATCTCGGAAAGATTTCATCTTTAATGAAACTGTGGCTGGGTTTTTTTTTACGTTTAGTATTAATATAGTATAAAAATGTGAATTTTAAATATATTACGTAGAATGTTAGAGAAAAAACATGGATGTTCTATTTGTGAGAATTTTTGAACGAATAAAGAAAGTAATTCTTATTTATTTTTAAATTCGAAAACATTTTTGTCTTTTAAAACTAAATTAGACATTTTAATCAATAGAATATTTTTGTTTTTCATTTTAAAAATAAATTCGAACTTATTACTAACAGACCCAATGCGCATGCGTGCTGGATATAAACGGAAACTTTTCCTCATTTTTCGACGCTCGGAATGAACTCACAGAACAAATACGTTTTCTCGGAGAACAGAAATTATTTGTGAAAAAATAACGATAACTTAGTGTATATTGACGAATTTTTCTGACAGTGTATTTGACAAGAATCTCGTACATCTCAACAAGGTTATGCAAGTATCTTATTTAACAAAAATGAAAAACGCTATCCTATTTCAAATCCTTCCAATAGTCAAACTTAACAATTTTATACTTTTACAATTAAAAATTAGTCAGATAATGTGTCAAAATTTCGCGTTATTGAGAAGTGAATTTAAGAATCAGCATGAAGTATATATCCAAAGGTTACGTTAACTTAATTTCTTGAATAATTTTACAAATCATGTAGTCTTCCCTGCACATCTTGAAAACAATTACGTCTAGTTCCTGCCCGAATCATCTATACATAGGGGTCAATCCATTTGAAGTGGTCCAGCACTGGTCGCTCGACCATTTTTAAAAAAATATAAATTTTTTGTACAACAACCCTAACATGATGGAAGTTCAAAAATACCATTATTTTAATTTTACTATTTTTTGTTTGTGCATGGTGGCCATCTTTGTTTCATCGTGTGCAGCGATTTTCTCAGATACTAGGATACACAAAATTGTAAATATCTCGTCTTTTATTTTCCCAATTGAAATGGGGTTTGCTGCATTTTGTTCAGAATAAAATAGGCTAAATATATGGTGGTAGAATAATTTTGGAAAATATAATTTTACAAGTGAAATTTTAGCACAAAATTTAAGATTTTTTCCAAAATCTATCCGTTTTAAGAGGAAATTTTTTATTCAAGGAAAACTGTCACACTTACACAATTTTTTCTACAAATAGGTCAAAAGTGCGTGTACTCATACACCAAGTCCCAGATCTAGGAGTTGATTTCTCTTTGTGAAAAAAATTCCGAAATTCGTCAAAAATTTCAAAAATCGCACTTTTTAGTCTTTGATATCTCTGGGAGGGCACGAGATAAAAATCTGAAATTCTGGCCTTTGATAATATTATGTAGTAATGTTAAGAACAAAAAATTTCAAGAAGGAGATTTGACTACAAGCGGAGATATGACATGGACAATATGTGAAAACAATACTGCCAAACTATTCTAACCTACTACGTAATTGTTCAACAAGACTGTCAACCTTACACAATTTTTTTCTACAAATAGGTCAAAAGTGCGTGTACTCATACACCAAGTCCCAGATCTGGGAGTTGATTTCTCTTTGCGAAAAAAATTCCGAAATTCGTCAAAAATTTCAAAAATCGCACTTTTTAGGCTTTGATATCTCTGGTGGAGCGCGAGATAAAAATCTGAAATTCTGACCTTTGATAGTATTGTGTAGTAGTGTTATGTACAAAAAATTTCAAGAAGGAGATTTGATTATAAGCTGAGATACGGTGATTAGAAAATGTTAAGAAATGCTATTACGAGTACATTAGGAGAAATGAGATTAGTCTCATTTATTACAATATTTACACAGAAAATATCGTTTGTTGAAAACAGTTTAGTAATAAATGTTTAATTTACAAAGATACTATATATGCTCAACAAAGAGCTTAACACTATTTACGAGAGATGTTACGAGTTCGACCAGTTACTGTAGTCATTCCACCAGGCTATTCTTTCTCAAACTTTTATTTGAAGCCACCCAAGTCTTGTCATCCCTTGTTAACTTGAATAAAATTCTCTAGGTTTAATAATTGAAACCATGTCAACTCGATCAGTTGCAACCCATTGTCTGAAATTTATTTTTTCTGAAATGTGTACCGAGTAAAATTGTTGTAATAGCATTTGTAGTAGGTTTGTTCCTCTGGACAGATAGTGTATTGGCTTAGCATACATTCTGAATTGTTTAAATCACACAGACGCATTTGAAGAAGATATTTGTATTTAACATTTAACTCTGTACCATAAATAATTAATTTAAAATTTTGGAGGTATGAACAATTACATAGAAGGTTACAACAGTTTGGCAATATTGTTTTCACATATTGTGCATGTCATATCTCCTTCTTGAAATTTTTTGTACATAACACTTCTACACAATACTATCAAAGGCCAGAATTTCAGATTTTTATCTCGTGCTCCACCAGAGATATCGAAGCCTAAAAAGTGCGATTTTTGAAATTTTTGGCGAATTTCGGAATTTTTTCGCAAAGAGAAATCAACTTCCAGATCTGGGACTTGGTGTATGAGTACACGCATTTTTGACCTATTTGTAGAAAAAATTGTGCAAGGTTGACAGTCTTGTGGAACAATTACGTAGTACGTTACAATAGTTTGACAATATTATTTTTCACAAACTGTCCATGTCATATCTCAGCTTGTAGCCTAATCTCCTTCTTGAAATTTTTTGTACATAACACTACTAAACAATACTATCAAAGGCCAGAATTTCAAATTTTTATCTTGTGCCCCACCAGAGATATCAAAGCCTAAAACGTGCGATTTTTGAAATTTTTGAAGAATTTCGGAATTTTTTTCGCAAAGAGAAATTAACTCCCAGATCTGGGACTTGGTGTATGAGTATACACACTTTTGACCTAATTGTAGAAAAAAATGTGTAAGGTTGATAGTTTTCCTTGCATAAAAAATTTCCTCTTGCAAATGGATAGATTTCGGAAAAAAATCTTAAAATTTGTGCTAAAATTTCACCTGTAAAAATTTATTTTTCAAAATTATTCTACCACTGTTCATTTAGCCTATTTTATTCTGAACAAAATTCTGTAAACCCCATTTCAATTGGTAAAATAAAAGACGAGATATTTACAATTTTGTGTATCCTAGTATCTGAGCAAATCGCTGAACACGATGAAACAAAAATGGCCGCCATGCACAAACAAAAAATAGTAAAATTAAAATAATGGTCATTTTGAACTTCCGTCATGTTAGGGTTGTTGTAAAAAAATTTTCAGATTTTTTAAAAATGGTCGAGCGACCAAAAAAAATATTATCTGGACCACTTGAAATGGATTGACCCATTGAAAAAACAATGCAAGCCTGATTTCGGCGCGTTGCGTGTCTGTTAAAATTATATTAAGACTAGGTTACACACAATCTAACTCTCCGATCTCAATCTCTACACTGTACAAGTTACATTTCTGTATTGATGTTGTCAAACTAGTATCGGTTCGAGAGGCACATTTATATTTATTCTCGTTAAAAACATGTTTATTGAAAATAGCTCATACTTTATCATTTCTAATGAAATATTTATAACGTGTCGGTAGGCCCGCTTACTTTTTTATCGGCCCGGAACGTAAGGCCCGTCCATTTTTTGCTGGCCTGGCCCGGCCCGGCTTGTTGAAAAAATTATTCAAATTCTGCCGGTTCGGCCCGTTAGGAAATTAGGATCCATTCCGCCGGCCCGGCCAGGCCCAGGCCCGTGCAAACCTCTAATTAGAATACGACTAAAGTTTCACAATCTGCATTTCCTTCACCTACCGATAAAAGCTTGCAGATGTTTCAAAAAGTTTTGACGATATTCTTTTCGTCTGAAATTTAGAGAACAAAAGTTGGCAATTGACCAAGAACGAAACTATTTCGGGAGAGGGTAAAAAGAGTAATGAAACCCCCTATAAATTGTCAATGTGGTAACACTAACTTTTTAAATAGATTCTCTTATCTTTCACTAATCAAAGAGTGAACATGTTAGAAATGACCCATCGTCCAACATTTCTTAGTCTTATACAATAATAAAATCATCCTAATTTCTCCAAACTACTGGCATAAATCGCTGAGACACAATTCTATGGTGGAACTGTACAATACATGTCATTAAGAAAAGATTTCTTTCCATTTATATTTTCCAGCGGTTTTCTCTTCCGTCTGAAACAATAACTTTGCTATCTGCGACCCCAAAATGAATATCCGGTTCGACGTTACACAGATTTTTCTGCCTTAGACAGATTTCTCGGAAATCTGTATGCTTAAAACTGTGAAGGAATCTGAATATTTTCCGCCTTGGACAGATTTCTTCTTAGACAGATTTCACTTTAATATATATATATATATATAATTTTGATAAATAAATGTACCTTCGCACAAATTTAAAAATTTTACAAGATAATACAATTTTTATTTTGTTTTCTAATCTCCTTCAATATGAAAATATTATATGTCAAGTATGTTTTTTTCACTTCAACGTATGCTTCATTTATAACTAACCTGAACCATCTTGTGATAACTTTATTAATCATCATGTCTCACAATAAGAACAAAGGTTGAAGATATTAATCATTCGCCTATCCTCAAAAGAGAATTATTTCGCGTCAAGATTATTCCTTAATTCCAAAACAATTGAAAGGAATAAAAAAAAATCCAATTTCCTTATATGCATTTATACTTATGTCAGAGGCAAGTACGGTGTTTTGGATAATTTCATTAATCAATGGATAATTAAGTGATTTATTAAGAAATACACAAGGCTTATAATTTGAAAAATAGGTAAAGACACTAGACAGTAAAAGATAGTTTTATTTTTATCACGAGTTTTTCTTATCGTATTTTTAGCCGCTCTTAATGAATGCAATTTTAATTTCTATTTAATTAATGATAGGATTAATTTTCCAATTATTTTTATTAATTTATAAACAATAGCTTGTTATTATCGAATCGAAATATTTATCATCGATGCTGGAAGAACGTCAAATTTGACGTCTTTTGGCCTTGATTATTATTACTATTTATTTATTTATTTATTTTGTATAATATGAACTTTAAAATGTTCAGGTTTACTTAAAAAGCGATTAAATAATCACCTTTTAAGTAAACCTGAACATTTTAAAGTTCATATTTTATATTTTGTATTAAAAGAAAGGCGAAAATTTCATTCCGCCATTCATTTTATTTTTATTTTTATTTTTATTTTTATTTATTAGCCTCCGATGCTATTTCTTTCAGACAAGCTAAAAAGTGTCGTGTCAAAAATTGTGGCCCACTTTTTCATAATCTAGACGTTAAAACGAGACATTCATATAATCTATAGATTTAAAAGACCTGGCTGTTTTTTTAGTCACCAGCCCTGAATTTTCTACTCAACCGATTTTGATAAATATTTTTTTAATGAAAGCTATTTATTTTTAGTTGTGTCCATTTTAGCTATTTTTTAATTAATTTCCATTTTTATATTTTATTTTTAATTTTAAATGCTTTCTACGATATTTCTTCAAAATGATGGCAACTCAGTTTAGCTTTTCTCTCGATAATAAAAATTTATTTTCCATTATCATTTTCCACCAGTCAGAAGCTTTATTTCATCAGTGAACATGTCCTCGCCAGTGTTGCCAGATAGGCTACTTATTTTAAATTCAGATTCTAGACTGGCACCACTTTTTTGCAATAGTAAAATACGCCTTTTTTAATGACATATTAATAAAGGCGAAAACAAACGAAATTTTGCCGTTTCAAAAAAGTGGTGCGAATCAAGAAATCTGAATTTTAAAAAAGTAGCCCACTGGCAACACTGGTCCTCGCATTTAAAAGAAAAAAGTTAATTGTTTTCGTAAAATTTAACCACAATGAAATGATTGTGTATAATTATATACTAATTGAGGTAAAAAAAATATATTTACTGAGAAATAATATTAATAATGTAAATAAAATAACAGAAAATAATTTATTATAAAAATTAATGTCTAAAGCAAAATAAGAAAAATTTCAAATGAGGAAAAGGATGTCATTTAGCAACCAGATAAATGAGAATTGCAATATTATTACGGATGCCTTTTTAATATTACTAATAACAGTAACTTCTAAAAAACATTTGAAGAGAAAATGACGTCACTATTTAAAACATCGCATTTTTACTCATACCGATATTACATTTCAATATTTCTTTTCATTATGGACACTGAGATTGAGATTTTACTTTCAGATGACTTCAGTTAGCGAAAATAATATCATAGTAAAAATGAAATTAGTTTTTTTTTTTTTTTAAATAAAACTATTTTTCTGTGAGTGCATATAAAATAAAATTTCTGTATTTCGCCGGCACTCAGATTACAATTTCAACTGAAGATGTGCGAATATTTGCATGCAAAATTGTAACTGGCAAACTTGACATTAATTTTGGAAATATATTTATTATATACTGATTCAATAATGTAATTACTTTTGCTTTTTTTAAAAACTTCTTTTAAACATTTCATTCGTCGAATTCGACGGGATTCCACTCGTTTTATTGTTAAAATGCATTTCCTTTTTCTCAGAGTCCATAAACCGCAATTCCAATGTCTCAGAGAGAAATTGCGAATCAATTGGGTATTTCACGCCGTTCTGTTTGCTATTATATTGATAAACATAAGAAAAATGAAGTTAGTTCATTGCATTCTAAACGGAGTCGCCCTTCTAAAAAACCTCTATCGACTTTTTTTTTTTTTTTTTTTTTTTTCTTATCGGAGGCGAAACTGAATTCTGCAATGGCAGAATCTACATTCAACTTGTTTATGTATTTATTTATTTATTTATTTTTACAGGGGAGGGGGGGAGGGATTGTTCATAGTTGATCCCTACAAAATGGAGCCTTAGAATTTTGTTTTACTTTCTAAAGGCATAACTATAACAACATACAATTGTTAATGAATTGATCTTAATCCCTGGCGATAATCTTTTAATTTTGAAGAAATACAGAATGCCGAAAATACTTTTTAGAATTTTAAGTTTTTGTTACAAATGCAAATGAAGAAATGAATGTCTAGTTCCGCGTTACACAGATTTTGTTTAAATGTTAGACAGATTTATCGGAAATCTCTATGTTTAAACCTGTAGGACTTTGAATATTTTCCGTCTTAGACAGATTTCACTGTAATATATAGATATAATTTTTATAAATAAATGTACCTTCGCACAAATTAAAAAAATTTACAAGATAATGCAATTTTTATTTTGTTTTCAAATCGCCTTCACTATGAAACTATTATATGTCAAGTATATTTTAATGCTATTCCTATGGGGAAACATTTTTCTATAATAACTCTTTCGCATTTTGACATTTTTGAATAATTTCTTTTGCATTGGATAGCTGAGGTGCATGGCGACAGCGCACCTTTTTTTACTTTTACGATTTTGGTTGCAAACATTTTTTTTAAAAGCACTTTCAGTTTTGAAACCGGTTTTGAAAGTGAAACTAACTTTGTAAAAGATATCTGCAACCAAAATCGAAAAAGTAAAAAAGGTGCGCTGTCGGCATGCACCTCAGCTATCCAATGCAAAAAAAATTATTCAAAAATGTCAAAATGCGAAAGAGTTATTAGAAAAATGCTTCCCCATAGGAACAGCATTAGCTCGCGAGCGTTTCCTCGAGCGAGGACAGGGGTCTTAATTTATAACTAACCTGAGCCATCTTGTGATAACTTTATTAATCATTTTGTCTCACAATAAGGTCTCACAAAGGTTGAAGATATTAATCATTTGCCTATCCTCAAAAGAGAATTATTTGCGTCAAGATCATTCCTTAATTCTAAAACAATTGGGAAAAAAACCGAATTTCCTTATATCCATTTATACTTATGTCAGAGGGAAGTACGGTTTTTTCGGATAATTTCATTAATCAATGGGTAATTAAGTGATTTATTAAGAAATACCCAAGGCTTATAATTTGAAAAATAGGTAAAGACACTAGACAATAAAATATAGTTTTATATTTATCACGAAATTTTCTCATCGCTTTTCAAGCCGCTCTTAATGTATGTAATTTAAATTTCTATTTAATTAATGATAGGATTAATTTTCTAATTATTCGCATTAATTTATAAACCAAAGCTTCTTATTATCGAACAGAAAAATTTATCATCGATGGTGGAAGAACGTCAAATTTGACGTTGATTCATTTTTTTAGGGGGAAAAGGAGGTTTTTTTTTATAGTTGATCTCTACAAAATAGAATTTTAGAATGTTGTTTTTATAGCTATAAGCGTAATTATAACAAATATATCATTGTTAAAAACTTGATTTTAATGTCTGTAGATAATCTTTTAATTTTTAAGAAATAGAGAATGCCGACAATACTCTTTGGAATTTCAAGCTTTTTTTATAAGCACGGAATATTAAGGCCCCTGTCCTCGCTCGAGGAAACGCTCGCGAGCTAATGCTATTCCTATGGGGAAACATTTTTCTAATAACTCTTTCGCATTTTGACATTTTTGAATAATTTTTTTTTTTCATTGGATAGCTGAGGAGCATGCCGATAGCGCACCTTTTTTACTTTTTCGATTTTGGTTGCAGATATTTTTTACAAAGTTAGTTTCACTTTAAAAACCGGTTTCGAAACTGAAAGTGCTTTTTAAAAAATATACTTGCAACCAAAATGGAAAAAGTAAAAAAGGTGCGCTATCGGCATGCCCTTCAGCTATCCAATGCAAAAAAAAAAAAAAAAAAAAAAAAATTATTCAAAAATGTCAAAACGCGAAAGAGTTATTAGAAAAATGCTTCCCCATAGGAATAGCATTAGCTCGCGAGCGTTTCCTCGAGCGAGGACAGGGGCCTTAACCTTGCACTGCACAATTTTTTCTAAACTAAAAAAAAAAAAAAAAAAAAAAAAAAAAAAAAGAATCTCTATGTATCGGTCTAATAATGAAAAAAATAGTAAAAAAAAAAATTAATTTTTGAATTTTGAGCTAAAATTTAACATTTTATGGCATGTACCCTATATACATAATTTTATGGGTTTTTAAATAATATATTGCTGTCTTTTGTAATTAAGTGGGCTTAAATTAATTATTTTTATCTGCTTAACACTCTGCAACTTTTTTATATTAATATTTTTAAGAATTCAGTAAAAATAAGAAATTTAAATTTTGCTTTAATGGCTTGATCTATTTTTTAGGTGCGTTCGTAATTCTGTAAATACTTAGCAGCTGTAGTTGTCGTTCAGTCCATCCGCCTGTCTGTCCGCATATAACAACGCAAAAACTACTCAACCGAATCGTTTGAAATTTAAAATATATAATTATTGCATAATTTTGACGAGTCATTTCATTTTTTATGAAAATCGAACACATAGTTCAATTACAGGGGCAATCAAAAGTATTCCATTACATTACGGTCGATATGAAAAAATAGTTTCAAGTACATTTTAATAAAGTTATACTCTTCCGAAGGTAATAGAATTGACATGAATCTATGAAGTATATACTAAAATATACATTCTGTACAATCTGCGATGCAAAGAATATTTGTTATTAATTTACAGGGTCACACAAAAGCATTCCACTATATAAAGGTACACGGGGGAAACATTGTTTGGGGCGTGTTTTATTTGTATTAAACAATTTCATATTTTATGAAATTGTTATATATATGTGTGGTTGAAGTTTCATACAAGTTCCTTCCTGTATAATAGAAGGCAGATAATATTTACAAGAACACACGATAGATTTCGAACACTATACTGTATCTAAAGTACTGTATACTATAAGAGCAAGATCTGGATATTTTTAAACTTCGATATTGGGCGAACTGCACTTCACCTGCAATTTTCAACTTCTTATTGTTGTTTCCGACGAAAAAATTCTACTTTTTTTTTTTTTTTTTTTTTTTTTTTTTTTTTTTTTTTTTGTGAAATGCAGCTATCTGACACGAACAAAATAAGTGTCATTCCATTTTTAGACTGTTATTGATCAGGTACAGTGATCATATTAGCCAAATCCATGACACATAATGAAAAGTACAGTGTTTTATTTGGTATATACCAGATCTGGAACGCTATACAGTGAAGGGTTAAGAAAGAAAACCTTACAGTTACACAATGCTAGTAAAAAAATAGTTACTTTCTTTTTACATCAAACTTGCAATCAATTTACGTGTCCATTATTCCCAACTGCAGATTAACGCAAACTATTTTCACAATATTGCAAAATAAAGCAATAAATAAGTGTATTCAAAAACGTGAGGAAGGAGGGGGATAAAGCTTTTACACACGAAATGCTTTTGTGGACTTTCAAGGCTTCAACATGCATAATAACTCTCTATTTCTCTCGTACAACAGATTTTCCAAGTTCACTTATAGAAGTAATCAATGGCTTGTGAAAAAATAGACTTTTGCAATTCTGTTACATAATTACAACTTGTCTGGTCATCTTATGACTACAACCTGCTCATTATCTGTGGTCATATAAATAGTTACAGCGAGTTTTAGTAATGACAAGTTATATTTAAATATTAGTTTTGAACATAACATAATACTGGGGGAATTGTTATTAGTGGGAGAAAATGTGTAGGGCATTCTTTGGCTTGTAAGTTGTCACTTCAAAACTTTTACTTTTGAACATCGGAAAAAACACAGAAAATTCATCACAAAACAAAGAATTTGTAATAACTACTCTCCAGGGAGATGTTTCCCTTGAAAACAAATCACCTGTAAACACATTTTTGGGGATTTAAAAGGAAATGGCACAGAGGCACAAAACCCAGTAAGCTGATCGTAACAATTGAACATGAGACAACTAATAATTAACTTAATCAAGCTACTGGCCACCAATGTATATAAACACGGATTAAAAAGGGAAAAAAAGGATCATTACAAAAAATGAGGGGTATAATTATAATTACAAGCTTTGTGACAGCAAAATTGGAAGCTGTCATGACAGGGAATTTGAGCACACGTGTAGGATGGGAATTGTTTCCATCGTTTTGTTTGACGAACGTCAGGCTTTTGTTATAATTTCTTCACTGATTTTTCCCATGCGGATAAAAAAAAAAAAAAAAAAAAAAAAAAGGTAGACTAGCAGAAAAAAAAGTACTGGAGTGTAATGATATCTTTATTTTTGCACTGTAAAATATTCTATGTTAGCAATTATTTTTAATTTGATTTTTGTTCAAAAGTTACAAAGTTATACAGTATTTTTAGATTTTTAATTCTTGCATTAGAAAGTTATATGACGAATGTCATACTTTTGCTATAATTCTTTCATTGATTTTATTAAAGCGGATGAAAAGGAAGAAGATTTTAAAAAATGTACTGGAGTGTAATAATATCTTTATTTTTAATGCAAGACATTGCATTTTAGCAATTGTTTTTGGTATCATATTTGTATAAAAATTATAAAGTTATACAGTTAATAACTATAGCTATATAGTTTAAAAATTACAAAGTTATATATTCTAAATTTTACATGAGAATAAGGATGAGGAATGTCAGGTTTTTGTTAGCATTTCTTCTTTGGATTTTACCAAGCAGATGAAAAAGGCGGAAGATTAGCAGAAAAAATACTAGTAATAATATATTTTATTTTTTACTATAAAATATTGCATATTAGCAATATTTTGTAGTATAATTTTTGAGTTACAAAGTTATACAGTACGTTACTAAATGATCAGCCCACATCAAAATTTTTAGATTCCTATTGATTTTTACACAAAACTGTACAACTCTTATAACAATAAATTATCATATAACAATAAATTATCATATAAATAGAGTTTAAGGAAATATATTCACAAAAAAAAAAAGATAGGACAGGATGAGACCGAGCCCGTCTTATAATTTTTTTTCGTTTTTTTCACTTAAGAAAATTGAATTATTTTAAGTTTGACAAAAAAAAATTGAATGTTCTTTCCACCTTGCTAAATATGTTAAAGAAATTGAGCTTTGATTAGCACTTTACCAATCTTCTAATTTAACAAACTCATTTTCTTTTTTTTTTTTTTTTCGACTATTTGGTATGCTATATACAATTATATAACAAATATTTGTATTTTTTTTTTTCTTTTCGGGTTAATTTTTGTTTTACATCTTCCAGAAACTTTTGCTTTTGATAATAAAATAACAAAAGAGTTGACAATTAAAGGATTTCAAAACTTTGCCATCAAAAGGAAATAAATATACCTTATACATGCAAATGTCAAATTTTTTACGATTTTTTAACGCTGTTAAAATAAAATTTATGAAATCACTTGCAAATGAAAACCTCAGTATTTTTTACAGTTCTCGTCAATGCTGAGCACTAAACTACCTAAAAGAACAGTTTCGTACATCAGGTGTCATTGACGTCGGTATGTACTCAGCTCTTATCTGTACACAAGCGGGTTTTTTTTTTTTTTTTTTTTTTTTTTTTCAGCCATATTTTTGATTCGAATCTTCCACAGCCTTTTGCAGTCCTGTATCTATCTTTTTCGGAACATTCCAGTGAAAAAAAAAATGTAGAGAAAAAAAATTCCTAAAATGACCCGCGCACTTAAATAGCCAAGTTATTGATGACAAGACTGGAAACCGACATCAAAGATAATGGGGAACAGGTTCTCTTTTTCATCTCATGGGGTCAAACCATTCCGTAGACGACCTTGGAAAAACTTTTCGAACGTTCCCTCCGCCCCGGGGGTGACACGACAAGCAAAGTGACAAGAGAGAAAGTGAACTACTTCGACGACACTGCATTTTTATATTTTCATCATTACATTTTGATTATGTGTTTTGCGGTGCTATGAGACCACGCCAATTTTACCACAAGAGTATGCCAGGCACGTGGACAAGAGGGTGCCCCGCTTTCACGTGGGATCTTGAGATTAGTTTATCCAAACTGCCTATTTTCAGATTTATTTTTAGATTTATTTTTGCTCTCAAACGCACCAAACTTTCGAATTCTCTTATTTAGAAACTATACAAGGTGCCGTGATTATCAATTCCTTGATAAATGCAGAAAATGTTGTAAAAAATGCTGTCAAAAACGGCGTTTTGGACCAAATTTTCCGAAGCGGGAGGTCTGCGAACGAAAAAAAGGGTCACGCTGAGAAAATAATTGCTTATAAATCAAATTCTAATTAAATCAGCGAAAAATTACATCACACGGCACCTTGTACGTCACTTCAAAAATCCCCTCAGCAAGTTTCATGCTTCTACTTTTAACACTAGAACCGCGGGAAAATTCATTCAAGTTTCATAAAAATATTTCTCACCGGAATTTTCATATAAAACTGTTTAAGTTATTTATCGAAAATATTTTTGCTCAAAGTATATTTAGATTTTTTTATTAAGTGTTTCTGGTTCAAATCGACATCTCTCCATATGGTACGGGTCAAAATGACCCGTCGCCGCGGTTCTAGTGTTAAAAATATGTCCAAAATTGTATCTGAAAATTTCGAGCTGTTGAAGGTGGAAAATCATTTTTTCGAATACACCCTTAAACGGAGGTGCAAATACTGGAAATAGAATTGAATTTATGAGCGTTGACAGGGAACCCCATATCAGTTTGTCTATTCAATCCTTTATCTACCAAATTATTAATCAAGAAATGGCGTCACATCAATAATTGTCTTCTTTAATATCTGAAGATATACTGGAATTTTTAAATAAAAATAATGTGAAATTTAGAAGTATTTTTTCATTAAAACTGATTAAATATATCGGTATTTATAATTTTTTTGTAAAATATTTACAAAAATAATCAATTTTAATAACAATTTTAATTTTTCTTAAGAAAGGTGATATAGTAAAAATAAAATACATTGACATGTTTCAGAACCGTCAAATAAGTTCCATAGTCAAATATAAATTTTATATTATGACTATGGAACTTATTTGACGGTTCTGAAACATGTCAATGTATTTTATTTTTACTATAACACCTTTCTTAAGAAAAATTAAAATTGTTATTAAAATGTTTATATAAAAGGGGAATGTTTTAAAATCTGATAATTTAAAAAATCAATTGGATTTAATTAACTTTTTATCATAAAAAATAATCAAATTAATTAAATGAAAATACTCTTATGGAAATATTACAATTCTTATAAAAGCAATGTATTTAAATGTATTATGATCCTCTCTGTAAATGGAAAGGCTTATACCATCGAAAATATTTCATATAACTTTTTTTTCAAAGAAAAAAAAAAGAAAAAAGAAAAAAAAAAAAAAAAAAAAGGAATACCTATGAAAATGATTCAGAAAATTACCTCTTTTTTAAAATATTTAACTTCGACTGTTTCTCTATTTTATCTAAATTAGATCAAGTAAAGTATATTGCAGGGTAAGAAAAAGAACTTTTATTAATAATTATTCCGTCTATTATTATTAATAATAAACTGATTAAAAGCGTTTTTTATTAAATTTTCCCCAATGATACTTATAAGTACCTTTGGTAGATGAAGGGTTAATATTGTAAACTAAATACTTTATATTATGTCTGTCTTAGATTTAAAAAGTAATGTTTTAAATTATTTTTTATTTTGGCGTTAAAATAAATGAAATCAGTAGAGGTACTTTACACCAAGAATAGGGAAAACTAAATTGTCTCCAAAAGTATTCTTTACAACCAGTTGATGGCTAGTGTTTTATTACATCAATTTACTGGTAGTGTTTTAATG
Organism: Maratus speculifer; assembly: GCA_964019185.1. NCBI lineage: Eukaryota > Metazoa > Arthropoda > Arachnida > Araneae > Salticidae > Maratus > Maratus speculifer. The sequence continues at coordinate 108,489,792 of OZ025303.1, read as the reverse complement.
TACTACCCTTGGTGACAACTTCGTTACGATTTTTTTTGGATGGGGGGGGAGGGGCGTAAAGTCAAACCAGTACTTTTTACAGTGAACCTTCATAATCAGTCCTTAGACTGGTTATATAAGTTTGCTAAACTGATCATACTAATGGCGTCATATGATGGAACCTGCAATCTAGAATAAATAAGGTATTCAAATATTCAATGAAATATCACAAGCAACTTTTTATCCAACCTTCTTATCTTGCATCTTTCAGCAAAACAAAATTTTCATTCCAACCTTTCTCATCCCTTTTTTATCAACCTTTGAAATCAATTTTCAGTCTGATTATATAAATTTGCTAAAATATCGCTCTAATGACATTATGGGTCCCATAAAAAAGAATATATATTCTCATAGTAATATAAAACAATGTTCAATTATTCTATGGATATCAAAGCATTTTTTCTTATCCAGCATCATTTAAGTGGCATGAAATTTACATTCTTATCATCATCATCATCATTTTCCAACCACAGTCTCTAATGTCATTAATCGATAATTTTCAGCTTAAATTCTGAAACAAAATTTCTTCCTAAGAAAAACCGCAAAACGACCGGAAAAAATACATCAAATCCTTCCAGACCGTTATTTCTACCCATCTAATATTAACTTCATTTTTGCATAATAACAGCTTTAGGATACTTTACTAAATTTACGAGCTTTTTAGATTATTCTTATAAGCAGCTCGTTCTATTTAAAGTCAGTTATTATTATGTACTTTTAGTAGGGATTCTAAAAATAAGAAGGAAGAAGGTATAATCTTACCGGACCAGTTAATTAAAAAGGAAATGAAAAAAACACAGGTGGGCGAGACAATTTCGGACTGTTTTCTGTGTAACAAATGGTAAACGGGTTAATAAAAAATATTAAAAAAGGCAATTTAAGAAAATGATATTTGATATCTGAAATTTATCTTTTTTTTTTTTTTGCGGTTTTAAAATGTAGAGTGATTTAATATAGATAAGAACTGAAAAAATAATATGTTCGTGTATTACGTATGAAAGGTTGAAATATTCTATATTGGGCGAGTGCAATTTTATGATCTCTTAGTTCTGAGTGTAATTCAATATGGAGCTATATACATGGAAAAAATATTCGCATTATCTCATAGTCCAAGAGCCTACAGCACAAAACACTAAAGCACACTGAGAAAAAAAAATATACCGCCTTCACCTAGAATGAATAGTTAGTCACTTTCTGAATACCTAAACTAGAACTATAGATGACCGAACTATGCGAATAGGTTGAACAACTAAGCTGAATAGCCGAAATGACCTAGCATTTCTAGTCTCTTGTTTTCAAGAAGTCGAAACGATATTGACTCGTCTCAGAAACGAGAAATTATTGCTTGATTTCGGAAATAGTTTCAAAAACTAGAATTACAGTTACTAAATCAAATCTCTTGTGTTCGCATCTATTTGCTGAGATTTTTAAATAAGTATTACAGCGAGAATAAAGCAAAACGCTCTTGAATTCTTGTTGTAGGTTCTAGAACTCTCATATAATGGTAACTAGAATTTATAAGGATGACCTGGAACTATTTTTTCTACAGCCACAATTTAGATTCTAGATTCCACAACTGTATTTTTTTCTCAGTGCATCAAGTAAAAAAAAGAAAAAAAAAAAAAAAAAAAAAAAAAAAAAAAAAAAAAAACCTTTTTTTTTATGGAAGAGTAGTAATAACGGAATCGAATGATCCATATCTGACGGAAATGAAGTAGTGCATAAGTTAAAAATGAATACCACTAGTGGTTTACTCGTAGGTTTATCATTGGGTTTCTCCTACAATCCTTTCATACCTTTGATTGTAGTACAAACGAAGGACAAATCAAAGGTATGAAATGTTTGTAAGACAAACACAATGAGTAAATCACTAGTGGTATAATTTTTGGATTATGCACCACTTCACTTTCGGCAGACGCGGTTCATTAGGTTCCCTTATTACTACTCATCCATAAAATAAAAGTTTTTTCTTTCTTGTGCTTGATACCTTAGATTTTTCTGCTGTTCGGCTCTTTGACTATCAGTACAGTTACCGTAATTTTACAATTTTTTCTCCCTTTATGAATGTGATTGTGTTTTGCGAAATAATGCATCGTTGGCATTTATTATTCTGTTCAACTATGCATATCTTCTAGATGCAAAATTGTATTACCGATAGAAACGCCGTAGTAGAAGTTATATTATTTTATTAATGTTATAATTAATTCCATTAATCTTTTATATCTTGACAGTACTTTTAAGTACCATTAAAGAAAATCCAATGTTAAATTTATTTAACTCAACTATTTATAAAGATAGATTGCATTTTTCCTGCAAAATAATTTGCTTAATCCGATTTAGAGTGCACAGTGAAACAGTCGAAATCAAACATTTTTTAATGTGGTTATTTTCTTAACCATATAACCTAGGTACAGTTTTTATTCAATTAAAAAATGTTACATGAAAAATTTGCAACTACAAAACACTTTTATGTAATAGATAGGATCACAATACATTTATTTACACTGTTCTTATAAGAAACGTGCGATTTACATAGCAGTATTTTTAGTTAATTAGTCTAATTATTCTTGTAAATATGTTACAAAATTAGGCCTAACTATCGATTTGCTAAACCAGTTTACATTTTAGAGTCCAACGTTCCCAATCGGAAACATAAACTAAAAAAAAATAAAAAATTAAGTTTCATCAGCATGGACTTGAAAAAATTAGCAGAAATAGTAAAAAGATGACTTGATCTTTTGAAATAGAAATTACATTTCTACATCTATACTAATAGAAAAATAAGTGTACATAAATTAATAATAAAATGAACGAAAATTACAAAATCATAAAATGTACAGAAAATGACCAATGACCAATCATAAAAATGATTTTTTGAAATAGATAACTTGATTTTTTGATATAGCAATTACATTCCTATAATTAATGGGGAAATGCACATAAAATCATAAAAGTGACCAACGACCGGAAAATGACCATCAGAAGTGACCAATGATTCCAACTGGGAACATTATGAAAATGATATATAATTTTTTCCATCATATTAATGACTGATATCCCTTAAAGCATTAGAAAGCCTAATGTAGAAAAGAAAAAAAAAAGTTTAAAAAAAAACTGGATCTTAAATTGGCACATAAAAGGTTAAAAAAAATCATCGAAAAATCAAATTCAGGGTTCGTTATGCTTAAAGGACTTTCAAGGAAGTTTTACCAGAATTTCCATAAGGTAAAGTAACGTTTAACTTATTTAATGGGAAAGGAAACCTATTTCAGATATTAGCGACTAATACTTTTCGAAATTTTTGATATTAAAACACATAAAATCTCAATGAATACTTTGATGCATTTGAACCCTGAAGTTATTATTATATATATTATTCTGGATATCTTAGACATTAAGGAAAATAGTTATTCAGGTACAGCCATTTTTTATTGAAAATTCAAAATATAAAGGGTTCAGGTATTAAATCATCATTAAAAGGTCATTAAAATGGGTCCTTAAAATGGCCATCTTAAAAATCCAAGAAGCTTTAAATAGTTTTTGTGATTCCAAATATGTTTTAATTTTATTTTGACGATTGATTATTGAAAAGGAAATTATGGCCAATTTATTAAACAAGAAGTTAAGAGTCAGTTGCCGGAAATGAGAGTAAGAAGGTCACGATAAATGTCAACAATTTTTCTATGCATGATTTTCTTACATTTTCACACAAAAACAGTAATAAACCTTCATTGAAACTTCTAGATTAATTTTATAGGTAAGAAATTTTTAAATGCGATGCCTAAAAAAATCAACTTTTACATCATTCCTAAGTTCGACTAACTCTATTACATACATTTTTTAGGGTTTCGTACATCTTATAAAACCCTATTCGTTTCATTCCTTTGTCTGTCCGCCCGTTACAGAGTCCGTACATAAAAACTGTATAAGTCAGAAATTTCAAACTTACAGCTGAATACCTCATGCCACACGATGAATCATAAAATTTTGAAAAAGTCCATTATTTTAATTAAATCAATTTTTTCAATGTCATCTTTTCATTTTTTGAGATTTAAGGTTTTATACTAAAAAGTAAAAACGAAATCATTATAAAATAATCATTATATTATAATTATATAATAATATAATGATTGAATTATAATCATTATAATCCCGTGTCTGTTTGGTGGTCTGTTACTGTCATTTTCTTAATAAACTATGGGACGTGGAATGTTCAAATTGGCTGAAGTAATCAAGGCTATTGACCCACATATTTGAAGACTATTAACCTTTCAGAAATACATTTAGAAAAACTGTAGAAGGGCTAATTGAGTTACTTGAAGAAAAAAATCTTTTCTATATAAATCATGTGTTGTATCGTGTGAAAACTTTCGTAACACTCAAAAAAATATTTCTTTTAATTTGAGGTGTTTCATTTTCAGAGATATCGACAGTAATTTAATGTAAATATATGCTTCCATTCCTCTCTATTTACGAATCTGTTGAAACTAAGATTGTGAAAAAAAATTAAAGGTAGTAGAAGTTAATGAAAATTTTGCAAGAAAACTATAACCGGTCACCTTAGGTCATATAATTTTTGAGAGAATTTTATTTTTCCGTCTCCCACAAATTTCGATTCTCGGTAATTCAGCAAAGGAGTTGAAGAACGCTGAAGATACCTATCGTCGCAAAAGTCGAAGAGAATTGTTCATAATGATTTTTGAGAAGTAAATTGTCGGTAATTAGCCGAGATATTAACCCTTAAAGACAAGGACGTTTTGGACATACATAAAAACATGGGCTCTTAGTCTATGCGCCATCGGCCTTTAAAGCCTATATAACAACATTTAATGATATATTTGTGTAATGTAATGCCCAGTTACTGACTTATGTATTTATTGTACAGAATTTTCTGTACACGCGTATAATACTAACACTAAATTGATTAATTTTAATAAAAACTCCAAACGTAATCTGTATTGTATATTAGCGTATTGATTTCATACATTTTTTATGCAACCTTGGAAAATACAGCTTAATATCTTTTTCTTCGATTTTCTAATATAAAATTAATCGCATGATTGACATTATGTAATATTTCCAAATCCAATAATAAGTGCACAATAAACCCTTTCAAGCAAATCCTATTAACGATAGTAAAAGCTGGTCTCTAAACAAACATTGAGAACTAAATGACTCTCTAAATGAAAATTTTTTTGGTTCAATTCCTGTTATTGACTTCTTAGATACCTTAAAGATCGGGGCTTAGGATATTGCGCCATTTACCATGATTGCTGGGGTGTAATTTTCCATATTTTTGCCTTTAATTCAGCCTCTTCTTTCCTTTAGTTCACAAGAAACAAATGCATGGCTCATTAATCAGGTCGCTTTTTCGGCCGTCAAATGCCGCATTTTGTAGTTATCATAATTGCAGCATTTTCATCGCCGAGCAGCTAAAAGGTTCTCGGCATTGAAAAATTTATATACTTTTTTTTTTTTTTTTTACATTATTCCATCCGGGCAATTTATGTTCCTAGGTAATATTAGGTGAAAGATAAAAAACCAGCAATAATAAAGTCTCTCCCCTCCTTCACCTTCTTTTTTTTTTTTTTTTTCTATCAAATCGAGATTTTATTAGAGATTACAAAGGGCAATACTACTTGTTTTCTTTACTCTAAGGTAGATTTTTAATATTTGCAATTATTTTTAATCGTGTTTTAATTTGCTGGTTGGAGCTGAGTTTTGCTGATATGAACCTGATAAGCTTCATTGATGGATCGAAAACATGTTTTGAAAAAAAATAATGCTTAAGTAATTTTGATGCAGTTGAAATTTTTCTGCAAAATAAGGTAATTTAAGACATTATATATCAGCTCAGATTAAAGAGTGAAAAAAATCTATGCTCTACAGTGCAAGTAAAAGAGACTTACATGCACTGTAAGTCTCTCTTACAGTGCATGTAAGAGAGAGGGAAAGAATGAATCAGTTTTCTCTAAGCAATTCAACTTAGAAATAAATGATGACATTAATCCATATCACCTTTTAACCCTCTTACTGACAAGCCAGTGTTAATATGTTCACTAAGTTCCAAGTTTCACTGCAATATAATCATTATTTAAAGTAACGTAACGTAACGTTATTGAATAATTTTTTTAGGCAATGAACAATAATTAATACTCTCAAGGATTAGATTCCTTTTTCTAATTAAGTTTTTATATATTACGTTGAAAGAATCATCTTTTTTTCTCTTTCGAATTTAAAACAAAATTCAGAGAAAACAACAATACAATTTTACCCTTTTGAGAGGCGCAAAGAGGATTGGCGATTCTCAAATTCTTACTCAACATACGAAAGTTTCTGATATATATTCTGGCTCAATTTAAGGTTCCGTACTTAGAAAGTAAGAACTTAACTATTATAAGATCAATCGTGTGTCCTTCTGTCACACATTGTTTACTGAAAAACTATGCAATGCGTGAAAAGTTATAAAGGCTTGTAACCCACGTAATTATAAATTAAAAGGCATTCACAAATATCTTTATGAAAAATTGATTGAAGGGAGATCTAATTAAATTCTTTAAAACTTAAAAAAGAAAAAGAATATTTACCGAGCATATTATTTATCGAATGATCTCGAAATACCGAACTTAAAAATATATTTGTTAATTATAAGTATTGCATTTTTAGAGATATCATTGAAAATGTGCTGCAAAAATATGTTCCCCCAGAATTTATCTCCGAATCTACAAAAACTAAAAAAAAAAAAAATAATAATAATAATAATAAATAGGGGTAGTAGAAATTTATTTAAAGCTTATAAGAAAACTATAACGATTATCCGAGGTTGCACATTAGTGTTTTTGAGAAAATTGCCATTTTCCGTTACACTCAAATTGCGGCAACTCAGTGGGGAAGTTATGGGTTGCTCGAGGTATTTATCGACATGGAATAACTCGTAGATTGTTGATAAGGATTTTGAAAAAAAAATAGTTGGTAATTAGCCTAGATAATAATTAAAAGCATGCATATATAAATGCGTCACGAGCATATTCGCCATTTCAACTTTGCGTTCTCGTTTGGAAGCTCACATGGCAGTAAGCCAAGTTAAATTTTTGTACTAGTTTTTTGTTTGTCGTTCCAAATGAATTCCATTTTGAAGACAATTATTGAAAATTAAAACATAGAATATTTTCCAAACTTTAAAAAACAGCCATTTTAATACCACAATCGGTTATAATTCAATATCTAATTCACTTATAATGTAAAAACTTTTAAATTATAAATTATTTAAATTTTTTAATACTAAATTTGTACTAAATGTATTCTACGCAAAAATTTGTACTCAAATAAAATTCTCATTGACTGATTAATAAATGTTAAAACAAACTGATTGGCCTAAACGTTAAAACGATTTGAAATGAAATAGCATTTTCTGTTTTTTGATTTAAAAAAAAAAAAAAAAATGCTTATCCAGTCATTAAAGATTCTTTTCAATCGACGACTACTTTTCCCTTTTTCGCTTTGCCGCATCGAGAATTCCGATCAAAACGGTGATTGTTACAACATTTTGTAAGAGATTTTCTGCCTTTGCCAAAAAACAGGAAACGTCATTCAATTATATAATTTCTGAATAAGAACACGGGCCAATTGCATGCGTTTATGTATAAAAATAAATTTAAAAAATGCCCAGAAAGTGACTCCTTTGGATTTAATAACAGCCTGAAATAATACCCTTAACGTCCAGCATTGGGGTTTTGAAGTAAGTACCTTCTGCTTAGTAGCGAGATGCTTTATTTCCAACTATAATTTCTAAATGAAATACGTTGAAATTAAGATTCTCCTTTAAAAGTTAAATCGCAAAAATAAACGGATAACACTGAAAAAAAAAATAATTTAGTTAAAATAAAAGACTTTTTCAAAATATTACAAGTTTTCGTGTGACACGAGGTATTCAGCTGAAAGTACACAAAATTTGAAATCTGTGATTTGTGCAGTTTTTGTGTAATAGTTCTCTGGCGGACAGACATGCAGAGGAGTGAGACAAATAGAGTTTCGTCAGATGTACCAAAACCTAAAAATAACAATAATACATCTACGGTGGTTTAAAATGAACAATTATAGAGTCGAGGAAAAAACCTCAGAGATTACAGACCTAAAAAATCTGATCTCCAAATGCACGAATTCTGATGCCCTTTATCTATTACTTAGTCCTATTCAACTGAATTGCTAATGTAACTATTTAAAAACACAGAAATTGCTATGAGGCAATAATTATTTTTACTTAACAGTAGCTATCAATATATAATGTCGGAAACACCATGATCAAACGAACTTAACATAAAAAAAGGATAAATATAAGTACTATAACCATATCACTTGCATAGCATGTGTGTTACGTGAAAGTGAAGTGAAATATCTTCTGTATTAGGTGCTTAATTGCTGTTGATTTACATATAAATAGGACATTTTTTAGCTAGTTAAATAAAAACAAAAACTTGTTAGATTTTGTTAAAAGAAATTTATATAAGTTTATTTTCGTAAATATTTTTATGGGTGATATTGGATAACTTCTGTCTCTCCCCCTTTCATTTCTATAGTCACAATAAAATAATAAAAATAACAATAATACACTTAAGGTAGTTTAAAATAAACAATAATAAAGGAGAGGATAAGAGGCTCAGAGATCATAGACCTAAAAGGGAAAAATAAAACGGTTCTCCAAATACACGAATTATAAAGTAAATCATTTTTACCTACTACAGAATCATAGTCAGCCGAATTGCTAATATAATTATTTAGACACACAGAAATTGCTCTGAGGCAATAATTATTTTTATTTAACAGAAGCTATCAATTATATATAATGTCGAAAACACCCTGATCAAATGAACTTAGCATTAAAGAAAAGATAAAAATAAGTACTCGAAACCTATCATTTGAATAACATCTTACAAATATGTGTTGCGCAGACGAAGTGAAATATCTTCAAATTTTCATACTAAATGCTTAATAGCTCCTTATTTACATATAAATGGGACATTTTTAGCAAGTTAAATAGAAACAAAAATGTATTATCTTTTTGTTTTAAAAAAATATAAATTTACACCCGTAAATACTTTTATGAGTGATATTGAATAACTTCTCCACCGCCCTGCCCTCCTCCATTTTCATATCTACAATAAAATAATAAAAATAACTGTAATACATTTACTGTGATTTAAAATAAACAGTAATAAAAGTGAGGAAAAAAGGCTCAGAGATCAATTTTGCTAAAAGGGAAAAATAAAACTGATCTCCAAATGCAGGAATTATGAAGTAAATCATCTTTGCCTATTACAGAGTCATATTCAACCGAATTGCTAATGTAACTACTTAGACACAGAGAAATTGCTCTGAGGCAATAATTATTTTTACATAACAGAAGCTGCCAATAATATATAATGTCACAAACACCATGATCAAATGAACTTAATGTTTAAAAAAAAAAGTTAAAATAAGTACTCTAACCCTATCATTTATATAGCATCTAGTATGCGTGTTACGCTGACGAAGTGAAATATCCTCTACATTAAATGCTTAATTGCTGCTGATTTGCACACAAATTGGACATTTTTAGCTAATTAAATAAAAATAAAAACTTATTTGTTTTTGTTTTAAAAAATATAAGTTTACACCTGTAAATATTTTATAGGGTGATATTGGTTAACGTGTCTCCCCCCCCCCCCTTTTCCATTTCTATATTCACAATAAAATAATAAAAATAAAAATAATACATTTACGATAGTTTAGAGTAAACATTAATAAAGGCGGGGGAAAAGGGCTCAGAGATCATAGATCTAAAATGGGGGGGGGGGGGGGTGGAGGAGGGACTGATCTCCAAATACACGATGTATAAGGTAAGTCATCTTTATCCATTACAGTGTCATATTCAACCGAATTGCCAATGTAACTACTTAGAAACACGGAAATTGCCCTGAGGCAATAATTATTTTTATTTAAAAGAAGCTATCAGTGATATATAATGTCGGAAACACCCTGATCAAATGGACTTAACATTAAAAAAAGATAAAGATATGCACTAGAACCCTATCATTTGAATAGTATCTTACAAATATGTGTTGCGCAGACGAAGGGAAATATCTTCGAATTTACATACTAAATGCTTAATTGCTGCTGATTTGCATATAAATGCGGCATTCTTTGCTAGGTAAGAAAAAACAAAAATTTGTTAGTTTTTTGTTTTAAAAAATATATATTTACACCCGTAATTATTTTTATGGGTGATATTGGAAAACTTCTAACCCGCCCTGCCCTCCTCCATTTCTGTATCTACAATAAAAATAACTATAATACATTTACGGGGGTTTAAAATAAACAATAATAAAAGTGAGGAAAAAAAGCTCAGAGATCAATTTTGCTAAAAGGGAAAAAGAAAACTGATCTCCAAATACTGTAATTATTAAGTAATCATCTTTACCTTTTACAGAGACATATTTAAACAAATTGCTAATGTAACTACATAGACATACAAAAATTCCTCGGAGGCAATAATTATTTTTACTTAACAATAATATATAATGTCGGAAACACCGTAATCAAATGAACTTAACATTAAAAAATAGTTAAATATAAGTATTCCAACCGTATCATTTGCAAAGCATCTTATAGTGTGTTACGCGGACGAAGTGAAAAATCATCTATAATAATTGCTTTAGTGTTTTTGATTTGCACATAAATGGGCGACTTTTAACTAGTTAAATAAAAACAAAAACTTATTAGTTTTTTTTAAATTAAATTTACACTCGCAAATATTTTTCTGAGTGATATGGTTAACTTGTCTTCCCCACCTCCTTCCATTTCTATAGTCATAATAAAATAATAAAAATAACAATAACATATTTACGGTGGTTTAAAATAAACATTAATAAAGGCGAGGAAAAAAGGTTCAGAGATTATAGACCTAAAAGGGGGGAAAACTGACCTCCAAATACACGGGTTATAAAGTAAGTCATCGTTACCTATTACAGAGTCATATTCAACCGAATTGCTAATGTAACTACTTAGACATACAGAAATTGCTCCGAGGCAATAATTATTTTTATTTAACAGAAGCTATCAGATATATATAATGTCGGAAACACACTGATCAAATGAACTTAGCATTAAAGAAAAGATAAAGATAAGTACTCAAACCCTTTCATTTGAATAGTATTTTACAAATATCTGTTACGCAGATGAAGGGAAATATCCTCAAATTTTCATACTAAATGCTTAATTGCTATTGATTTACATTTAAAGGGGCAATATTAGCTAGTTAAATAATAAAAAAAACTTGTTAGTTTTTGTTTAAAAAAATATAATTTTACCCTCATAAATATTTTTATGTGTGTTATTGGATAACCTCCCCCCCCACACACACACACTTCATTTCTATATTCACAATAAAATATTAAAAACAACAATAAAACATTTAAAGTGGTTTAAAATAAATAATAATAAAGGCGAGGGGGAAAGGCTCAGAGATCACAGACTTTAAAGAAAAACAATAATGATAACAACAATAAAACTGGTTTCCAAATACATGAATTATGAAGTAAATCATCTTTACCCACAGTCATATTAAACCGAATTGCTAACGTAACTACTTAGACACATAGGTTGGTTGTATAGGGTTTAATGGCGCAAAATCCCTTTAGGGACATGCTGCGCCAAAAGATACTTAGACACATAGAAGCCAAGAGGTACAAATGACAAAATTTCGATTTGGAGTAAATCAAGTTAAAAGAAAATTGAAGTTAATTTTAAATATCAATAATAATTGACTAAATTGAAATAGGAAACTGACACTTGTATCATTGTGGTCTTTCAATAATTATTTCAATGACTGTGAAAAAAGTAAAGGACAATATTCTTTGAATTGATAATTAAGCAATATCAACTTTTATTTAGCGAAAATGGTTGATCTTTGGAACGCAACCCATGATTAATAAATGTCATATTTCTTTACCTAATACAAAAAAAGCATACTTTTAGATCGTCTGTGATTTTAGTTTAATTTTTTCAATTTTGTCACTTATGTCCCTTGGCTTCTGAGATCCTCAAAATAAGGTCGGAAACACTTTGATCAATGGAACTTAGCATTAAAAATCTATGAATATAAGTACTCTAACCCTATCATTTGAATAGTATCTTACAAATATCTGTTGCGCAGGTGTAGTGAAATATCTTCTTAGATTTTACATTTTAAATACTTAATTACTGCTTTTTTATAGCTTAGATTTTTAAATAGTTAAATAAAAAGAAAAATCAATACATTTTTGTTTAAAAATAATCTAATAATTCAATAAATAATTTTGTAATACGACTTCTAATTAATGCGCAATATATGAAGTGGTAATCCAAAGAAGTGTGTTTTCTAATTAATGTGTAATACGTAATTTTGTAATTATATTTGTAATTTTTAATTTTTCTTCACAGAAGCAAGCATTTTATTGTAGAATTATATTTAATCTCTATAACTCGAACTATGAATTCATAAAAATTTCCTCTTCTACACATTTTTTCTAAATACTTGAAACTTCATTCGAAGATTTACACGATCATTTAATAATTTTTAGAAAGATTTTGCATATTAAAATTAATTATTTAAAATTGAATTTATAGAGAATTTGTGCAATATTTAAAAGTTCCCGTAAATCTTTTATTTAAAATATTTATTTAGTATTTTATAGATTTAGGAGATACACAAATAAAATTCTCTTACAATAAAGATGCATAAATATTCCCTAAATGTAACTTTTCCCGCAAGGGCGGATCTAGCTCATCATTTAAAAAGGGGGGGGGGGAGGTCATGGCTCCTATTTTTTTGGCAGGGGGCGCGTATGATCATTTTTTATATTAAAGACTGTTCCCATATTCAAAATGGATAAATTTCTGATTCTTTTTGGCAAGTTATTTTCATTTTTACTAAAAAATTGCATCAATATTCGTAAAAATATAAATATACACATTTTATTCAGATACCAAGAAATTAAGAATCTTACTTTTTTAAATATATATATATTATAAAGGCCAAACGTATCTATGCGTAACGCATACGTCATTTTGCGATTGGCAACACTTTCCCATGTAATTCGATTTTGCAATTTTCGGTACTGCAAATTTTATGCTTTTAAACATCGCACATTTTCAAATTTTACACCACCGTATAGAGAAAAAAATGTGCTTTTAAATGCAATTTGTTTGAAAACTGTACCTCAATTTAATCTTGACATATTATTTTTTTATAGTTTTTAATACGAATTTTGTAATTGGGGCAACAGAAATAAGCCATTTTCTCTTAAAATTGATAAAAATTGAAATGTGTGCATGTAAATTTTGAGAAGATGAATATTATGATGAGTTTAGATTTCACGTGAAATTCTAAGATCGTGTCAATCTGAAATATAAAAACATTTCATATTTATTTACTTAGAAGGTGTCACAAATAAAAAATAAATTAAAGAGTTGACATGTTTCGGTTCATTAATAAGAACCGTATTCATAACATATAAAATCAGAATTCTGATTCTGAATGAATTCTGATTTTATATGTTATGAATACGGTTCTTATTAATGAACCGAAACATGTCAACTCTTTAATTTATTTTTTATTTGTGACACCTTCTAAGTAAATAAATATGAAATGTTTTTATACGTGAATGAAAAAAGGTGAAATGATTTTGTTTTAGTTTTTTGAAAAAACGAAAGCTAACAACAGTTTTAATCTGAAATATTTTTTCCCATACGCATTTATACCAAACATAAGAGCCTCAATTGATAACTTCATCATAATATGTAATCTTTATTATATTTTGCTAATTACATATTCGATTAAAGTTTAATTTTAATAATTCAAACAACTGATTTTTATAGAAATAGCATTTTTTCTTAATTTTAGCTTTAAATAATATTTGTTTTAGAGTAAGACTGCGTTAGACTGAGCATGCATTTTTTACTGTAGCTAATTTTGTAGATTTATTATAAATCAATGAAGCAGTTCTTTCTTAAACATTTTCTTTCGTCGAAATTCGACGGTTTCCACCTTGTTTATATATAAAGGCAAAGAATTATTGAAAAAAAATTCAGCATTTAATGCACATTTTTAGTATTTGACAGATAGAAAAATGCCATCATGACGGAGGAATTGGCTGTCATGGCCTGAAATTCAGTTTAAAACCCCACAGTTTACGGAAATTTCGCGAAAATTTCTTTTATTTTATCAAAAAAAGGGAAAACGCTAATCAGTCACATTTACTCTGAATAAATTCATCTTGCATCTGAGATTAAAAAAAGACTTCATAGATATTTCAAAATACCTGCGTTGTATTAAATTACAACTTTAAAAGAGCCATAAAATTCTCATTGTTAAACAAAGGATAAATCGGTAAAAAAATTAATATATATTTCATTTTTTTTTCTCTAAAACTTATCTTTATTTAGGGGAGGAGGTGACTCCCGTGACCTTCTCCTGATCCTCCAGTGTTTTCCTACACATTCTTTCAACGTCAAGAAATCTAAAAAAATGCACATGGAAAAGAAATAATTCCTTTAAAGTATTTCTGATTATGCAATCAATAATACTTTTGTAATAAGATCAAAATACAGTAAAGTGTCTATAACTCGTGTTACTACTAATATATGTATTAAATTAATCTTATAATAAGTTAATTTAATACTACATTAAAGTACCGCCGGGCACAATTCTTTTTAAGGATTACTTTACCTTACTCATCTTACTTATTTTCTTATTCCCATTTTAAATAGCCACTGGACATCACTTACATAAATTCTCTGCTGTACTACACTTTAATCAAAAAGCAATAACATTTAACACACTACTAATAACCACTTGTCAGTCCAATGATTCATTGATATTATTTTGCATCTTCGGTTACACAAGAAATGTTAAGGAGAAGAAACCATTTTTTATAGCTTAGCTATGATTTAATTGGAGGTTTTTTTTTTTCATTTTCTGCAGAAAATGCAAAGTATGTACAATTTACCACAATTTTTAACAAACATTTTCATCTTATTTAATAATAATAAAAAAAAAAAAAAAAAAAAAAAAAAAAAAAACCATAAATGAAGTAATTTTTTTTTAATTTAATCTCTGTTTTTTTTTAAAAAAAAATCTTTATTTGGCAGTATATTTTCGTGATTTTTCGCTCTACTAAGTTATTTTATAAATGTGTCAATTAAATGTGCATTTCAGAATATCTTGGAAAGATAAGAGTAAATTTCAATTTTCTCAAAAATTATGGGATTTATTTTTCTTATTACAATGAAAAAAAAGAAAAGAAAAAAGAAAAGAAAAGAAAAGAAAAGAAAAGAAAAGAAAGAAATATCAGTAAAAACACGGGAATTATACTGGCAAAAAAGCAATTATTTTTAGCGAAATTTTCTTTTTTCGATATATATCTCAAAGGGTTAGCGGAAAAAAACGAATTCAAATAAACTTTAAGAACAATTTTCTGTGAAGGATATTCTTAAAGCTACATGAAAAATTCTGGTAGATTTACGAAAATCAATAAAAAATTCCTACTGTAAATGACCGGTTATATGTATATGTATATATGCAGTATAACCTCAAAAATCCGGCATCTTTGGGACCCAGACTGAGCCAGATTTTTCAAAGATTCGGATTTCTAAAGGAATATTAAAAAATATTTCCGATATCTCTAATGGCGCTTTTAATCATAAGTGATAATTATAAAAAACACAAATAAAAATAACTATTTAAAAATAACCGTACTTTAACTGATATTTTCTATGTTACAAATAATGATTTAAAAAAAATATATTAAAGTATAATTTACTTCATGTGTAGCATATAACATTATTTACTTTAATTTTTTTGGCAGTTCTGGTAACAAGTTTTCATTATATTTAATACACATAAAGAATGCCTATTTTGGAAATACAGTCTTATTTCTCTAAAAGGGTACATTAATGCTCCTGCCAAATGTCAAATGTTTGCATTTTTCCGGTGATACCTCTTCTTCTGTGTTGATTACTCCCTTGAGCTGCTACTAGCTTTATTGACGGTTCTAGGTTCTATTGCGGCTCCATATTTGCAGTTCCGAGTTTTATTGGATCTCCCATTGTTCGGCGAACTACTCAGAGTCTGACATACGATGAAAACACGCGTTCTTTTCAGTCAATTACTTATTTTTCGCACTTTTACTTACGAACTCAAAATTTTAAATTTTAAAACAATTGCTATTTTTTTCCTTATAAATTTGAAGGGTAAGAAATATACACTCACCATATATGGGTGATTCTCAAAATAGGGGACAATTTCAAAAATGAAATCTTAAAAAAATTACTGTTAGCAAAATTTCTGAAAAAAATATGTGTTGTTAATATAGTATTAGGTATACTTTACATGTAGTCAGCAGAGCTAAATATTTAAAAATTAACTTTAAAAAAAATAATTAGTATTTTTTGAGCCATGCTAATGACAAAACAAATTGCATGGAATAAATATATTAAGAAATTTGTATTTTCTTCCTGTTTAAATACTTTTTTTCTACGTTTATTAGCCTTCCTTTCCAACAAATAGTTTCCATTTTTGCATATATACATATAAGGAGAATAAAAACATTACCAAAGTGCAAACTTTGTTTACATGAACAATATTCTGACACTAACAGTGTAAAAAGCTGTCTTAGTGATTTTCTGACAGATTTAATGCATATTTTAGGGATAATAAATGTAATACCTAAATTTATATGTAAAATTAAACTTTAAAAAGGATACAATATAAGTACTGGTTACATTTATGCACATAGGAGTCTTTAGCATGGACAGAAAAACCATGCTAATGACAATGATATTTGTCCATGCTAATGACAAATTTTAATTTAAATAAGATTATGAGCCATAATATAATCGCAATGCAATAGTCCTTTCTGGGGCTTTTTAAAACACAAAAGTTCTATGCAAATAAGTAAAATAAAAATTTTAACTATAAAATAAACATGAAAATTATTATCCATTCTAATGACATACAATTGATGTACTTGCCTAATATTCAACTTCTATTCTTAAAATACAATACATGCTTCTATTTTCAGGCTGAAATAAAATGGCTACTTGTTGCCATGGAGAAAATTTATATTTTCAAAGTATTGTCATATGTGAAAATGAAATTTTGATTAATAACCAGCTGTTATAGTATGACCTTGTTTTGAAAACAGAATATGGAGAACAAACTTTAATTCTCCTTTTATATACTATAATTTTATTTTTAAAAAGAAATTTATTGGATAAATCCTCTCCTTGATTAATTTAAAGAAAGAATAACATTTGTTTTATTTTATAAACACGATATTAACTCTTGAAAAAGCTAGTATATACAAGGCACAGCTGCTGTGGACATCCATGCTAATGACATTTTGAACATTTATTCTGTTATTTTAAGGTGTTTTTAACTAAAAAGTGAGTAATTTTTGAGTGCAAATAATGAATAATATTAAGACAAACATATCTAAGTATAAAAACATGACAGAAAACCTCTCAATTTTTTTTGTATGCTGAAAGACATAAATTGTCCCCTATTTTGAGAATCACCCATATACGCTTACTATATATGTATTCCCCTAGTGGATGTAAAATATTTATACTGCGATGGTTGATGTGAAATATTGAAGCCTAATGTCTTAGATGCGTACATGCTCAATTTCAGAACCGCAGCTACTATATTAACATATTTTTAGAGGGAGGGATGAAAGAGGGGGGGGGGGAGTGAGGATGAAAGACTGATTTGGGGCTTCTAAGGCTAGATTTGTAACAGTGAATGAGGGGCTACTGTTATTTGGAGTCGGGATCATAGTGATGTAGTCAAGCCTCATCCACTGTCACAAATCTGACTCCGTAAGTTCCAACCCAGCCTTTTCCCTCTTCCTACTCTTTAAAAATCCCTCAAAAATTAAGCCTTTAAAATTTCAACCCTCTCTCCAAAAATATCTTAATATAGCACTACGGTTCCAAAATTGAGCATATAGACTTTGATATTCCATGACAACACATCGCAGTACAAATATTTTATATAGTACACCAGGGACAATAATTATTGAACCACGCACGAATAACGGTTATGTAACTGTTTCCTGAAAAACGGTCGAATGAGGGAGTTTACATCAAATTTTCAACGGAGAAGGCATCGGTTAATAACAGAAAATCAAAAAAATATTTAGGTGCGTTCGTAATTATATAAATACGTAGAGCTTATATTCATCGTTCAATTTGTCCCTCCGTCTATCTGACTCTCCGTCTGTCTCTCTGTCTATATAACTGTTCGACCACATATAGCAACACAAAAACTACCTAACCGAATCATTTGAAATTTAAAATATATATTTGTTGCATAGTTTTATCCAATCATATGAAATTTTATGAAATTCGAATGCATAGTTCAGTTATAGGGACAATCAAAAGTATTCCGTGACATTACAGGCAATGGGAAAAAATAGTTTCAAGTGCATTTTTGGTATTTCACTCTTTTGAACATAATAAAATTGATATGCAACTATGAAATATATACTAAAATATATATTCTGTACAATCTGTACTGCAAATAATATTTTTATTAATTTACAGGGTCACACAAAAGTATTCTATTACATAAGTGTATAAGAGGAAACATTGCTTCGGGCGCGTTTTTATTACATTAAACTATTTCACATTTAATGAAATTGATATATATGTTGCTGAAATTTACTATAAGTTACTTCCTGTAAAATAGAAAGCAGATAATATTTACAGGGACATACAAAAGATTTCGGAAACCTAAACAGTATCCGAAGTACGGTATACTATTACAACAAGATCTGAATATTTTTAAAACTTCGTTATAGTACGAATACACCTCATTTGCCACGTTTTACTTGCAATTTTCGACTTGTTCTTTTTAAGTATCAATATTTTGCATCTACCTAATGAAACTTAGCATAAGCTTTGCGTGCAACCTCTATCTTAAATGTCGTTAGTAGTGTTTATATTTTGCATATCTTAAGAATAAATCTTGTTAAAAGCAATATTTGTTTCTCGACTAATTATTACCATCGGAACTTTTCTCCGTAAGATGTAAACATCATTCTTGCACGAAAAATAGTAACAAATACAAAATATTATGTTAAATAGATCTAATCTCTATTTATGATTAATCGTAAACAAGTTGAAAAGAATTCCCAACTATTAATTATAACACGTATTGTCTGAAGATTCAGTGTAATTAGTGTTTTAATAAAGTCCTTTGTATGTTATTTTATTCAAGACTAATTACACTGGTCAACAAAATTAAGCTTTTTCTCTTTCACACACGCAAAATAATAATAATAATAATAATAATAATAATAATAATAATAATAATTGTGTCTTTTAAATTTTTTGTTCTTCTATTTTTACAAGAAGAAAGTACAGTCAGTTGGGATAACTTTGGTTAAAATTTGGTGTAACTTTGGTCCACATTTACGAAACTTTGGTCCATGCTTCCACGATCGAACCTTGGCAAATTATTTATAATGAGCTGTCATCCTCAAGCTAGTTCTACTACCTATTTTGAGATAAAATTTTTGCAGATAACTGTATTGTAGCAGAGATAATCTTTTTTTGAGTTTCTCCTATCTTTACAAGAAGAAAGTATTGGATACCAAATCCTGATACCAGTTTTCGATGCATTTATACATGTTAAAAGGTCCGGAATACGACTTGATGGTTCTTAGAAAATGCCTGTTTGTGAGTCTGTCTGTCACTATGTGACTATGTCCCTTCTGTGAGTCTGTATTCGACAAAAAAAAGTGAGCGCTTTATCTCAAGAGCTAATGCACGGAATTTCAGAAAATCTCAAATTCTGTTAGACATTGCTATAAAATGTAGTTGATTAGTTTTTGATGAATCTCGCTCAACACCCTCTGCTGATATGCTGCATTCATAATGATGTCCACAACAGCTGTATTTCAAGAACCAATGAACAAATTTTCAAAAAAATTTAGATTCAGTTAGTATTTGATATAATTTTGTATGCTGATTACTTTTTTGTGTAATTCGCTCAAGATGTGGTGCTACTATGCTGCATTAGTCTCATGATTGGATGATTATCGCAGCAAATCTTATCTCAAAAACTAATGCATGGATTTTCATCAAAATTCAGATTCAGTAAGCACCTTATAAAAATTAATCCTGATTAGTTTCTGGTGTACACACCGCACATGTGGCACTGTTATGCAGCATTTTTCACAATCTCTCCAGTAGCTGTATCTCAAGAAATTATGCACAGATCAAACTTCAGATTCAGTTAGTCCTTGATATAATTCGGTCCTGATTACTTTTAGGTAAAAATCTCCCAAAAGATGGCGCTGTTGTGCTACAACATTCATGACTATTGTGATAGTTTTATCTTAGGAATTAATATACGAATTTTAATCAAATTTCAGATTCAGATGTCCCTGGTATAGATTATTGCTATTTAGTTTTTTGTGTAAATTGTCTTACAGGTGGCGCTGCTGTGCTCTATTTTTTCAAGATTTCGCAATAGCTGTGTCTCCAGAACTAATGCATGGGTATTCATCAAACTTCAGATTCAGTTAGTACATAATAAAATTGGTCCTGGTTAGTTTTTGGCGTATATCACTCAACAGGTGGTCCTGCAATATAGAATGTTTAAAAATTTCTGCGATTGCTCTATTATAGAAACTAATGCACGGATTTTCACCAAACTCCAGATTCAGTTAGAAGTTGACCTAAGTTGTTGCTGACTAGAATTTGATGTGTACTTTGTATGTAAAATTGGGAAGAAGCCTATTGTATATCAGTAACTTCGATTGTCCGAAATATTCTTCGGACTCCCGGAAATTTCGTTGTGATGAAAGGTATACAGAAATTTTCAAAATTGTTAATTTTAAGGAGTATTTGTAAAATACTCAATAAGAAAGAATATAAAATCTAAATTTTTCATAAAGAATGAAGTCATTCAGATAATTAGTTACCGAGATATTTCTAATACTATTTTCAACTCCCTTCGATTTTTCATGATTCATCATCATGTATTTCATTAAAATTACAATCTTAAGATGTATTTAATTGGATGTAAGACGCCTAATCCAACGCAGTAAATTGTTAGTTAATATGATTATCATTTTTGGAGTTATAAGGCTGTTTCTTTTCCAAAATTCGCTACTACTTGATAATCTCATCAACTAAAAAATTATCGCCAATCTCTAGGATTAAATGCCAATAATGATTTATCGTAAATGTCGCATTCACTTGACATTAAATATGTTATACTTGTTTGTTACGTCATCAAGCGATTTTTAATTCGACGGTTTTTTTCTTGTATTTTTATTAAAATTTTACTAATTCATTTGTTCTTTCGATATTTAAAATAAAAATTATGCTAATTTGTATAATTTTGCAAGTAGTTTGTCGATTTTTATAATTTGTCGAAATTAGTCAATGAGATAATCAAATAGTACCCGCAATTCAGTAATAGAGCATTCATATTCCTATATATTAAAAATATTTAAATGTGCGTTTAAATTTTATTTTGGAACTGCAATACATTTTATATATTGTTTACACAGATTTTTTGTTTTTCATATTCTATGTTGTGTATAATCATGATGAGTAAGTATTACGGTGCTTAGTCCTAATGACTAGTTTTTCAATTGATTTTTTATTATAACCATTGCTTATTTGATCCATAATAGAAATCAAATACACTCATCTAAATAGCATTTAAAACAAACTTGTGTCAATGCCTTGTAAAAATAGTATTTTTGAATAGTTGTATTCAATTTAATGAAAAAATGGGCATGATATACGGTAACTGATTGCAGATTTGAAATTACCATTAAAATCTCGACTACAAGACACGACATTAATTTTGTGACAATTAATATTGAAAGCAATGTAAATGTTATAACATTGAAAATATGCTAGGAGTAACAACTGATAGATAAATGTGAAGAAAGTGCACATTGCGACATGTATCTGCGAAATCGAATCAATTATTGATAAGTAAAAATTCCAAAACTGTTACAAAGTATGTTGTGGTGCAGTCTATTAAGATAAGATAAAATATTTAAAATAAAATAAAAATATATGTAGAAAGAAGGTAAATGGGAAAAGAAAATAATTCAAAGGGCAAGCATTCATATTGCAACATAAAAAAAAGTTTGTAATTTAACTTTTATTTTAATTTTTAATATAATTATGCTTTTTATTTATTTATTTTTTTAAAGTAGTGTTCTCCTGTTTTGGACTTTTTTTATTATGCGAATGTTTAAATAATATTTCTTTAAAATCTCAAATTTACACAATTTTTCAGTATCATTACATCAATAAAGAATGAAAGTCATTAAAAAATAATTGTTTTATATTATTAAGTAGAATAATTTAATTACAAATAAAAAACAAGTAGATTTAAATTATAATCAATACCCAATTTTTAAATGACAACGATGACTTTCATTTCTAAATACAAGTATATTTATAAGACATAAAAAATGAGAAAATCAAAAGCAGAACGTTCGGGTATCGAACCTGAATCCACTGAACAACGAGCAGGTGCCTTAACGATCGAATTATGACAAAAATGTAGCACCTCCGTTACAAAGTAAGTATTTAAGTTGTATTATAATATTAGACCCCCTTCCTCCTGTTTCTCGAAAACTAAGAAATGTTGTATGAAATCCGCTGAAGCTTAGAGTAACTTGCTTTCCCTCTATAACATTTATAAAATAATTAAAGTATGTGATTACCAGGGTTTGTCTTCTCCCTATTAGTCATTTATTAATTAATTATAGTCTTACTAATCAGATTTAATGTTAAAGAAAAAAAAAATCAACAAACTATTACATATTTGCAAAATTTCGTTTTCTTTCTAGTCAAATTAGCGTAATTTCTTCTAAAAAATTGTTCAATGAGATGTTTTTTTGTTTCACTGTTTTGTTTAACTTATGAAGTTCTTTGATTTAATTGGATTCGGCAAATTAAAAAAAAAAACGAAAAAATAAATAAATAAAATAAAATAAATAAAAATAAAAATAAAAGTGTAATCAACTTTTATTCTTTTTCAAATGTTCTTTTACAAATAATTTTATGAAAAAAAAAAAAAAAATCTTAAAATGATTTTTTACAAAAAAAAAAAAAAAAAAAAAAAGAAAAAGAAAAAAAAATATTTAAGTTAAAATGCGGAGTAAATGCTAAAAATTAAATAGCAGATTGATTATGATATTTTAAACAAAATTAAGGATCGGATTTTATTTTCAGCATTAGTTTTATATAATAATAATAGCTAAATACAACTGGAAAAAGACAGAGAAAATGACATAATTTTTATAAAACAAAAGTTTTGAAAATATAAAAAATACGATTCTTAAATCTGCCATATATGGTATGATCGTAAAATAGAAAAAACTCAATCCCTATTATCTTAATATAACATAAAATTATTAAGGTTGTTTTATCTTCTGCATTATATAAAACATAAAGACACATTTTTAAAAATTAATTTTTTCCCCTCCAAAAAAGTCTGTTTGTGTAGGAGGAATTATTTAGCATGCATATTATAAAGGTTACTAAAAAAAAAAAAAATTCAGTCGCTACATTTTTTTATTTCACTTGACAAAATAATAAAATTATTTTTATAAATTTTTATTTTTTGAAAGATTGAGAAAATTTTCTGAATTTGAAAGCCAAAATTTAACACATTCGCTGCCGCTTACATGAAGATGTGATGATAGTTAATGCCGCACCGTAGAAGTGGGTTTTTCCCAGAAGCCGATTTACTTTTTATAACAAAGAATCGGTGAAAGATTTTCCCGCGCCAGCACGTGACTGGCTATTGGCAATCACCCCACATCGTGCGCTGGCGCGTGAGTGGCCTCTTAACGTTGGCACCATATCACGCGCTATCGCGTGAGCGGCAGCGAACGTGTTAACAGATGCTCTGACTTACTTTTAATAAAGAACATTTTTCAAAAAGAGAAACAGCTATTTCAGTGATAAATTAAAGATAATTCACTAAAAAAATGGGTTCACAAAACTGAATAAAAAAGTGCTCAATTTTAAGTACTTCACTTACTCAAAATAGCTCAGATTCAAATTTCCGCAAAACTAAGAAACACATGCAGTCAATCTTGATTCCATGGTTGTATTCAAAAATAAATCGCTATGAACTGCACCCTAAACTTACAAATTGAAGTAAAGATACACTGGCAGTTATTTCTTGCTCAAAATTATTAACAATAAACGTTTAATTGATTATTTATTAAGAAAAATAACAAAATTAACAAAATCAATATTTTTATGACAGGAGCATTATTTGAAAGCATTTTTTAATTATCTTTAAAATACTGTGCAGAATTTAATATTTAAATTTATAAGCATCTTTTATGCTGCCATGAATCAAATAAACCAATTCAGAGTACAAAATTATCATTTGTTTGCATTTGATAAAATAAGGTGTTTCAAAATTGAGAAAGCAATGTTCTCATTTTTTATCCAAACACACTCAATTCGATATGTGAACATCGATTTACTCATTTTTGAGTATTTAATTTTTTTCATTGTTAAAGCTATCTTAGTACCAAATTATTTAACTAAATTTATAATATTAAAATTACGGTTAGATTTCTTCTTTTATTTTTCCTTATTAGGCAAAATACAAAGCCATAATTTTGAAAGTGATAAAAGGAAAATTATTTTCCTTTCCCAGAAGCATTTTCTTGCGAAAAAGAAACTATTTTACAATCGCATAATAGAAATTACTAAAACGTTTTCAGTCGCCTATTATTCGGTTCCATGCAAAAAAAAAAAAAAAAAAAAAAAAAAAAAAAAAAAAAAAAAAAAAAAAAAAATGTGTATATTTATATATTGTGACGTCGTAACTAAATACACTTCGACTCTCTGCAGAATTTCACAATTCACTTTAATAAAACCAACACACAGAGTACACGATAAAAACTATATACATAACCACACTGCGCTATTTACAATTATGTACAGTTAATTTACACATATATCCATTAGGAAAAGCACTTGCATATACAGCCCCTTCCGGGCATGAGCTTTCGAACACCCTTTTTCGATGTTCTTTAAAACCTGAATCATCCACGGCTCACACCCGAGCCCGCCGAAAAAAAAAAGTTCTATCTTTGCTGCTCACCAGGCAACAACTGAATCCCTTCGTTTCAGTTCCATTTCAAACAGAAAAGTTACTTTCAATTTTTGAAAGTAATCTCTTTCAAAATGAAAAAAATCACGGAGCGGACAGTTTTCAGACCTCATGGCACTAGGCATGGAACGTCATCGCAGACTTATTGGCGTCGACATCCCGGAGCCGGCCGATATCACAATATATATATACATAATCTTTGGATCTGCCGTTACACATTATTCTTAAAGTGCTATATACATAATTTACGTGATTATTGCAGCTATAGCGCTGATCATGTGGATTTTTCGTGAACTTAAGTTCACTCAAAACTTTAAAATTTTTGGACACTATATATATATATATATATATATATATATATATATATGTTAGAGTACGGAGGAGGGTGGTGTTGTCTGGATAAAAACGCAAAGGTTAATTATTTATTTAAAAAAAAAAAATTGAGAGTGGGTTATTTATTTTAACATAAATTTTAAACTGTTTAATTTACACCAATATATGGATATTCGTCTAGTTATATCTATAGTTAAATAGCTATATTTTAAATATCAAATTATTTTTAATGTTATTGATATAATTTTTGGTATTATTATTAATAATATTATTACTATTATTATTTTTTTATTTATTATTATAATTATTATAATTATTATTATTATTATTTTTTTTATTATTATCCTATATTAAGATAATGAGTTTTTACCATGTAAAGTCACAATAAATGTTACTGATTAAAGTAACAATAATGTATTTTAAGTTATATGTTAATATGAATGTTATCTCTTAATTCTAATTTTAATCATTTTATTAATTTAATTTTATGTTAATATCGATTATTATTTTTTCCGGTTCAATTATATTTCCATTCAGCTTTATCTTTTTTGTTTGTTATGGATAACTATTATTTTTACTTACTTTCAACTCCTTTTTGTAAAATATCTTTGTTCCTTGTTTAATAATTTGGTTTTTGTGTGCTGGTAGTCCCAAATTCGTATTGTTTTGCTTTTTCATGGTAAATACGAAGATGAAACCACACACTCCATTTGTAGTTCCAAAGTATTTGGGACCTGAAGATTCTGCTTTGGTTCTACAAATTTCAATTGTATTCATATTATTCTTCTTTTCCTTCCATGTTCAATGTGCTATAAGTTATTATATTCAATGGTTAATTTCAAATGATTAATATTGTTTACTATAATTCAATTTAATTCTTCGTTTTGGTTTATTGTTTTATTGATAAAATCCGTTGGTGAATCTTGTCTACTTTTAATGGTATTATATATATATATAATTTTATTATCTATGTGATTTATACTATGACCATAACCGTGACTGTTAGTAAGTCACATGTAGTTTGTATCTGATTGCACTACAAATCTTGCTAGGATATGGGTAATGGTAAATTATCTTAGTATATATATCTTTTTTTTTTTTTTTTTTTTTTTTTTTTTTTTTTAATGGAATAATGTATTATTGTTATTTTGTCATATTGATTTTATTTTCTTCTATGTGTATCTTTCTACTAATTTGTCATCTGAATAGCTTCCAGCCAGTCGGGTGTATTGTGAGTCGAATTCTTAGCTTTCAGCACGACTCATAACAGAAACTGGTTGGGTGTTTTTGCTTTTTTGTTAAACTATACACCCCTGATGAAGTAGTTTAATGGAAAAGCCTTCTACTGCCTTTTTTTCCATTTATCTTTCATTATTTTGGTAATCTGCCTTCTATGTCACTTCAAACTTCAACTGTTTTCAATAAGATGATTGTAAAAATACTGGTTCCATTGGTTTATTGTATGGTAATATATGAATTACTCTGGTTATATAATGTCCATTTATCCACATATTTCTTAGTAATTTGGTAATCTGCCTTCTATTTCTCTTCAAACTTCAACTGTTTTTAATAATATGAATGTAAAAATACTGGTTTCATTGGTTCTTTTATTGGTATTGTCTGAATAACTTTGGATGTATTTATAAAAGTATTTATATATATATATATATATATATATGTATATATATATTATATTATATTATATTATATATATATATATATATATATATATATATATATAATGCTTATTGTTTTAAATTTACATTGGTCAAAATACTGTTAAGATTTTCTCGATATAAATAGTCTATATCAAATGGACGTTTTTTTTTTTTTTTTTTTCCCACAATCACTTTATTAGGACGGAGAAACTATTTTACAGGCCTATAATAGAAGTTAAACCATTTTACTATTCAATATTATTTTATTACGATTCGCCTTAAATTGATTAAAAAGCTTTCAATTTTGTTTTTCTAGATTTAAATAGTCAATATCAAATGGATGATTTTTTTTCAATTTTCTTTTCCACAAGCACAGTTTTATGAAGGAGAAACTATTTGATATGCCTATAATAAAAGTTAACAAAACATTTTCTATTGCCTGTTATTCGATTTCATGCGAAAATATAGTAAACTTATTGTTTTAAATTTAAATTGGCTAAAATGCTTTTAAAATTTTCTTGATTAAAATAGCCAATATAAAATGGATTTTTTTCCCCACTAGCATTGTCTTATGTACGAGAAACTATTTTACAGGCATATGATGAAAGTTAATAAAAAATTTTCAATCTCCTACTATTCGATTTCACGCGGAAAAAAATTAAACACAGTTCTTAAAATTTAAATTGGATAAAAAGCTTCCTTTTTTAAAAAAAATTAAATAGCCAATATCAAATTGGTGTTCTTCTTCTTTTCCACAAGCATTGTCTTATGAAGGAGAAACTATTTTAAAGGCTATATTAGAAGCTAATAAAACATTTTCAATCGCCTATTATTTGATTTCACGCGGAAAAAAACTAAACATGTTGTTTAAAATTTAAATTGGCTTAAAAGCTTTCATTTCTTTCTCAGTTTAAATAGCCAATATAAAATGATTTTTTGAAGTCTATAAACCATTTTTAATTGCCTACTATTTGATTTCATGCGAAAAAAAATGAAACATGTTGTTTAAAATTTAAATTGGCTAAAATGCATTCACAGTTTTTTTTCTCGATTTAAATAGCCAATATCAAATTGATGTTTTTTTTTTCTTTTCCACAAGTATTGTCTTATGAAGGAGAAATTTTTTTACAGACATATTATTACAGAAAAAATTGCTAAAACATATTTAATCGGCAACATTCAATTTCATGCAAAAAAATAATTTAAACAAAATGTTTGAAATTTAAATTGGCTAAAAAGCATTCAATATTTTTTTTCTTAATTTAAATAGACAATATCAATTTGATCACTTTTTTTTTCCTTTTCTACAAGCACTTTCTAATGAAGGCAAAGCTATTTTACAGGCCTATTATAGGAGTTATTAAACATTTTCAATCGCCTGCCATTCAATTTCATGCGAAAAAAATATTAAACTTATTATTTAAATTTTAAATTGGATAAAATGCTTTTAAAATTTTCTCTATTTTAATAGCCTTGATTAAATTTTCGCAATTTAAGCAGCCAATTTCAAATGAATATTTTTATTCTTTTACAGAAGCACTTTCTTAAGAGAAGAAATTATTTTACAAGCGTATAATTGAAGTTACTAAAACATATTCAATCGGCTACACTGTTTAAAAAAAATCTGAAGTTCATGGATAAAATTTTTTCTGAATTTCACAGAAAAAATCCCTTTTCACAACAAAAGTGCATTTTCCGTTACAAATCAGAAAACTGCACCATATTTCCTGAAAATAACTTTCTATAATTTTCTCGGTCGTCATTTTGCAGATACTTCTCTTATCTAATATCGAATTCCCTGTATGTATTTCCATGCCTTTATTTAAATGTATTTTTATCTTTTTTAAAACTTGCAATTCAAAATACACACCTTTTTTGCAATTAATTAGAAATAATAAAAAAGCAATTTCTTTTTTTAAACTGTTTTCTTCTTCTTCTATTTTTAAATTGAGAATAATTTAGAAAGAGGGAAATCCTCATCTCAGAGTTAGTGGGGGTTTATATCGACAGTAATTTTCCAATTGTTTCCTTCACCTGATGTCAGACGCTTGGTAATGTTAAAAATAAATTGTGCAGTGTTACTTTAAAGGAGTTATAATTATTACAATGCTATTATTATTATTATTATTTCATTGAAAAATGAGTTACATAAAATATATTAATTTTATGAATACATATTACACAAAATGAATAAAATAATGAAATCATAAAAAAACATTTTTCAATTACATTTTTTTCTATTTATTTTTCTCTTATTTCTTATTAATAAAAAATCTTTTAACTAATTACCCCCCCCCCCCCCCAAAAAAAAAATAGTGTGCAATAATTTAAAAAATTCTCTATGACATTATTTTCGTAAAAAAAAATAATAATAATAAATTTGTTCATTCATTCATTTATTTTAAAAAAAATTTAAAACAGTGATTTTTTTTAATTTAAACTACTTAAAAAATAAAATTGATTTAAAAAAATAATAAGTATTGTGCATCGATCTAAAATAAAATAAAATAAACTATTTGCAAATATTCTAACGAATATATTTAAAAGGAAATCTTTGAAAAACACAACAGATTATCCCATAAAAGACATACTTGGTACAAAATGGCATCAATAGCTTTGGCTCAGTCAGTAAGGACCTATTCTTTTGTCAAAAGGTCTCGCGTACGATCGTCAGACGGCTTTAGGCATGTTGTGCAAAAATTAAATAATATAACAGTTTAAAATCGCTCGGAAAGCTCGAACTCTTTGACGATTGATCGATTCATTAATTTTAAAAATTAAATTAAATTATTATCATGAAAAATCAAACATTGTAACGGAAGTTTACTGCTTCCTCAAACGGAGTTTTTTTTTTTTTCGTTTATTTTCCAAAACGGAAAATCTACTAACAAAACGGTAAATGTCTGGCAACATTGCTGCCAGTAGTTTTACCGTGAATTAATTATAGTAGATTATTTTGTAAAACTTATAGACAAAGTTTAAAGAAATTGTATAACACACAGATGAAAATTTCATAGTCATGATATTGATATTGGCTTTTATATCTTTTTATAATTCACATATGACATATTCTTATCGCAAATCTTTATAAAAAAAAATTTTATTTTAACTTTTGAAATTTTTTTAAAAACTTTCTCTTTTTCAGCCAGTTTTTATTTCTATAACTTAAACACACGGGAAATTTTTTAATAAAAATGACTATGAACTTTTTTCTATTAACTTAAATACTTAACACTTTTTTCTAATAAATAAATAAATAAATAAATCCATAAATAAATAAAAATAAAAATAACTAGTCGTTTTTTATTTTTATGCGGTAAATGCAAGGGACATTGTTTAAATTTAATAAAAATTAATATGAAGTTTCTTGTTTTAACTTAATTACTTAATACCAACGTAAAGTTAAATGGATGAAGTTAATTTTAATTAATTTTACGTTTAAAATATATTTTTGCACATATTGATGTATGCTAAAACGGAAAAAATGTGATAAACTCGTTTCTGAATTGAAAAAGAGCAAGGTATGGTCTGCAAAAAATTCCATACTAAAAAGTAGTCTCCGCTTAAAAAAAAAAAAAAAAAAAAAAAAAAAAAATGAGAAAAACTAATCTAAATTAACTAGTTATTATGTTTTATTTTACCTCGGGGATATCTTACGTTATTTTATTATTTACTTTAATGGCGATTCTAATAACGAAAAACTTGTTATACAAGAAAAATAAGCAATATTTAGAAATTTAAAATTCAAAACATGGGATAAGCCAAAGGATATTTTGTGGCGTCTGTTTACAAAAAAATTGGGAAATATTGATCTAAATTAATTGTTTGTTATATTTTCTTTTACCACAAGTGCGATCTTACAGAAGAAAAACCAGTTTTAAAGAGAAAATCAAATTAATGTTAAAATATTAACATTCAAAATATGAAATGGTAAAAAAAAAAAAAAAAAAAAAAAAAAAAAAAAAGGATTTCTTGTTATCAATTTAAAGATTAAGAATTAAATTGTCCTTATAATATTCTACTTTATAAAAGTGGCACCGTCTTAAAAAAAAAAAAAAAAAAAATGTTTGAGATGCACTGATTTAAAACAATTACCTGGTTTTTATTTTATTTTATTTATTCTTATTTTTTACTTGAAGAGCAATTTTAATAAGAAAAATTTTGTTTTTACGAAAAAAAAAAAAAAAAAAAAAAAAAAAAAAAAAAAGAAAAGAAAAGAAAAAGAAAACCGACAATTGTTAAATATTTAAAATACGAAAAGATGATATGAAAGAATTATAAAAAAAATAATAATAATATGATATGAAAAAAATAAATATCGTTTTAATAAGGAAAAAATTAGTCTTTACGAAAAAATTAAAACAAATGTTAAATACTGAAAATACGAAAAGATGATAAGAAAGAGACATGAAAAAATAATACGATATGAAAAAAAATAATATGATTTTAAAAAGGAAAAAATAGTTTTTACAGGAAAAATAAAACAAATGTTAAATATTGAAAATACGAAAAAATGAAATGAAAAAATAAATAAATAAATAAAAAATAAAAAAAGGAAAGATAAAGGAAAAGAATACATTTAAAATATGAAATGCAAATTTCTTGCTACCAATGTAAAGTGATTAAAAAAGATGGTACGTAAAATATTGCATTTTATAAAAGTGGCCCCAATTTTTAAAAAGTTTGAGATACAATTATTTAAAACTATTCGCTGATATTTATTTTATTTATTTTATTCATTTGCATATTTATTTATTTTTGTATTTCAAGAGTGATTTTAATAAAGAAAAATTAGTTTTACTGGAAAAATCAATGTTTAAACTTCAAAATTCAAAATATGGAGAACTCCAAAATGTTATTTGATGTTTATTTACAAAAAGTCAAAGAAATCTATATACATATTACCCTAATGTATGTGGCACAGAAATCATGGTTATTTCTTAATTGTTTAATGGCAACATCCAAATGAACACACATCTTATGGGTTACTATGCAAAAGTCCTTTGGTAAGATGTATGCTGTGGTAAATTGCATTTATTTGTGCTTTGTTCCTTCCCTGCAATTATGGAACTTCAAAATAGCCTTATTTTTATTTTGTCTGTTCTTTTAATTAAAAAAAAAAATGAAAGTCATTAATTTTAAACTTTTCAGTTTCAAATTAAAGTTATGTATTGTAAATAAAATGTGTGAAAGGATTATATTATTATATTTCAAATAATTAATGAAATACGAAAAAATGCCACGGATACAATATTTGACGGTTTATTACCCGCGCCGGGCTAGCATAAAAATACTGAGTTCTTGATTTATCAGCATAGATGTCATGTATGCACCACATTGGCACGTTATTTTTCTGACGCCAATTTGCCGAAAATTACGTTTTCAAATATTAGTTGCATACATATTTTTAAACTAATTTTTATTATTTTAAAAGGGAAATAATAATTTAAAAAAAAGTTTAGTTATAGAATAAAACAATTTATATCATTTTAAAAAAGAAAATAAAAGAAAACAGACAGTTTATAAATAAATAAACAACAATAGCCGGGTTACCATGTGAGGCACATGTAATTGCCATGTTGTTGCAATTGCGCCAATGTGGTGTGTTTATATGGCATGTGTGTCTATTTCTCTAGCGGAATCCTCTAATTTGTCAAAAATTTGAGCAATTAAAATAAATTATGAATAAAAGCAATATGATTTCATATTTGTATGCATTCAAGGGAGACCAGAATGGTTGCCAAGGGCGACTAGTATTAATCTAATTCAAATAGTTGTTATGTTTTGTTTTAGCACAAATATGATCTTACAAAGAAAAAACTTGTTTTATGGGGAA
This sequence comes from Maratus speculifer, assembly GCA_964019185.1. Lineage (NCBI taxonomy): Eukaryota > Metazoa > Arthropoda > Arachnida > Araneae > Salticidae > Maratus > Maratus speculifer. The sequence continues at coordinate 108,456,728 of OZ025303.1, read as the reverse complement.
AAGCAAACGAATGTTAATATATTAGCATTCAAAATATGAAAAGATCACAAGGAATTTTCTTGTTATCAATTTAAAGGTCAAAAATACGGTGGTCCGTATAATATTCCATTTTATAAAAGTTATCCCTGCTTAAAAAAAGTTTGAGATACAATTGTCTAAAATTATTAGTTTTTTCTTATCTTTTCTTTTTTTTTCTTTTTCTTTTTTTTTTTTTTTTTACTTTACAGGCGATTTTAATAGTGAAAAATTAGTTTTTACTGAAAAAACCAAACGAACGTTAAAAGACTAATATTAAAAATATAAAAAGGCCAAAAGATATTATTTGGTGTCCACTTACAAAAAGTTAGAGAAATATTCATCTAAATCCACTAGTTGTTATGTTTTGTTTTACCACAGATGCAATTTTAGAAAGGGAAAATCAAACTAACTTTAAAATATTAACATTCAAAATATGAAAAGGTCAAAAGGAATTTTCTTATTATCAGTTTTTTTTTCACTTCAAAGACTATAATAAAAAAAATAATCTATAATAAAAAAAATATTCAATAAAATTTGAGATACACAAATCAAAAACTATAAGCTGTCATAAATTTTATTTATTTATTTATTTTTACTTCAAGAGCAACTTTAAGAAGAAAAAATGAAACAAATGTTTAAACACTTAAAACTTAAAATATATAAAAAGCAAAGGATATTTTTTGAAGTCCACTGACAAAAAGTTTCAGAAACATTCAACTAAATAAATTTGTTGCTATGTTTTGTTTTACAGCAAGAACGATCTTATGAAGGAAAAATTAGTTTTGCAGGAAAAATCAAATGTGTATTAAACGATTCACATTCAAATTAATACAAAGGACAAATGAATACTTTGTTGTTATCAATTTAAGGAGGTTCGGGTACATTAACAAATAATTTTTATTTATTGAGTTAAAATCCTCAATTTTTTTGTGATGGTTAAGGCCCCTGTCCTCGCTCGAGGAAAGGCTCGTGAGTTAATGCTATTGCTATGGGGAAGCATTTTTCTAATAACTCTTTCGCATTTTGACATTTTTGATTTTTTTTTTTTTTTTTTTTTTTTTTTTTTTTTTGCATTGGATAGCTGAGGAGCATGCCGACAGCGCACCTTTTTCACTTTTTCGATTTTGGTTGCAAATATTTTTTTAAAGCACTTTAAGTTTCGAAACCGGTTTTGAAAGTGAAACTAACTTTGTAAAAAATATCTGCAACCAAAATCGAAAAAGTAAAAAAGGTGCGCTGTCGGTATGCACCTGAGCTATCCAATGCAAAAAAAAATTATTCAAAAATGTCAAAATGCGAAAGAGTTATTAGAAAAATGCTTCTCCATAGGAATAGCATTAGCTTGCGAGCGTTTCCGCGAGCGAGGACAGGGGCCTTAACCATATCATTTTAAAACAAAATCACATAAAAAATTTCTGAGAATTTTTTTTATTAAAAAATTTAAAATTCATTAGAAAAAGTGGGATAATTTAAAATCGTTATAACTCAAAATATTATTTGTAATTTTTTTTTTTTTTTTTTTTTTTTTTTTTTTTACATTTAGATAACCAGAAATATCTAAATTTTAATTCGGATTCAGAGTTTTTAAGAATAATAATTTAAAAAAATTAAAAGCAAAAGAAATAAAAAAAATTATGTAATCTTTTTAAAAAAAATAATATTTTTAAAAATAATTTTTTTTTTTAATTTTCTGAATCAAAATTAAAGTAAAACAATCGAAAGAGACACAAGTTTGAAGCATAGATATATATATAAAAAAAAAAAAAAAAAAACAGCATGAAGAAAAACGCATTTTTATAAGAAGCTGTATCCAGGATATTCATTTCCGTTACATCCATTGCTTGAAAGCTATACTTTAAAAACATACCAAAACAAAAAAAAAATTAATATTTTGTTTTCAAATTAAGATAAAAAAACATGATTTAAACGTCACTTTAAGCATAAAAAACAGAAAAAATTTCAATGCAATAAATTTTTTAAGAAAACTTGAAGATTTTTGTGTTCTGGACCCCAATAAACTTTAAGAATAATATGGTCCGTAAAAGATTTTACTTTATAAAAATAATCTGCCCCCCCCCCCTCTCACACGCACACACACAAAAAAAATTATATTTTATAAAAATAATCTTTCCACACACACATATACAAAAAAAAAAAAAAAAAAAAAAAAAAAAAAAAAAAAAAAATCTACAAAAGTGGCTTTTGGTAAAAAAGAAAAAAGATGTAAATCTAAAAAACTAGATTAGTAATGCTACAGAAATGTATATGCTTATTAAAATTTTATCAATAAACTATAATAATTAAATACATTTTTGCTCTTGTTGTTTCAGTTTCGTAGAAAATTCTTAGCAACCGCACAGTGTATTTGTTCTACAGTGCAAACGTGTATTTGCTACAAAAATTTCTTTTGTAGCAGTTAAATAAAATGTTTTAGTTATCCCAATTTCCTAGAAAATTCTTAGTAACTTTACGGATTTTTTTTTCACTTTACTTGAAAAATAATTGAAAAGCACTAATCAATATCTATTAGTTGTTATTTTTAACTTTATTGCAAGTACGGTCAAATTAAGGAAAATACTACTTTTACATGGAAAACCAAAATCTCAAATCTCAAATCATCAGAGGAAATCAAATCAATGTTAACTGGTTGTGATCTATTAAAGATTCTTACCATATAAAAGTAGTCACCACTGAAAAAAGAGTTTGAGAAACGATAATCTAAATCTCTTACTTGGTAATTTTTTTTTATATTGAGTAAGATTTTACAAAGGAAAAACTAGTTTTATAGTGAACATCAAACAAATCCTCATCTAATGGTCTATCTGTGTTTTTGAAAAATTGGCTTATCAATATAGATAGGTTCAATTTGTATCTATGAAGGCATTTTTTTTTATCAAAATGATGTTATATATAATTTACATGTGACCTTGCAACCATAATATGACATTATTTTAATCCAGAAATGCTTCTATCTAAACACCGATAGAACTTTATTTGTCTTAGGTGGCGAAAAGTTACATTCAACATTTTACATTCAAAACATGACAAAGTAAAAAGAAATTTTCTTGTTATCAATTTTAAGGTTACGATAAAGGTGGTCCGTTGAATCTTCTGCCTTACGGATATTGTTCCTACTGAAAAAAAGTTTGCGAAACACATATCAGATTCCGTTAGTTATGCTTTGTTTTACCTCAGAAATAATCTTACAAAGGAAAAATTAGTTTTACAGGGAAAATCAATGAAATTTTTAATGTTTTACATTTAAAATATGGAGAGGTAAAACAAAATTTTCTTGATATCAGTTTAAAAATAACGAATAATACGGTCTGCTAAGCATTGTACACTGTAAAAAAAAAAAAAAAAAAAAAAAAAAAAAAAAAAAAAATCTGTAATCCTAAATTCCTACAAATGTAAAGTTGTCGAAATCTGTGTGGTTTTTAACATGTTATCTGTACACAACACAAGAAAATATGTAAATCTACAAAACTAATTTTTGTAAAGTTACAGAAATCTGTAACTTTACAAACGAGTCTACTAAAATTGCAATTATCTTACTAAAATTTTATCTGTAACCTGGGATGCCGTTACGTAAAAAATTCTAGGAATCCCAGTTTCCTAAAAAATTCTTAATAACCTTACAGATTTTTTTATTTTCAGTGCAAATTTGCATCTATTACACGAATTTTTGCTGCTGCCGTTGCGTAAAATGTCCTAGCAAAGTTTCCTAGAAAACTTTAATAACTTTACAGTTTTTTTTTTTTTTTACAGTGCAGTTGAGAAAAGTTGAGAAACATTGATCTAAATCTTTTAGTTGCTATGTTACGTTTTTCTACACGAACGTTCCTGAACGGGGTCTAAGTACAAAAATATGCTAAGTTATGGGGGAAAAGTACGGCTTTAAAAATTTCTTTGTTTTTTTTTCTGCTTAAAATGAAGTTTTAATCACGCTTCTATCTTTATTAGAACAAAAATTTTTATGTTTTGGTTTCTTTTCAAAATTTAGCTTTCAAGTAGTAGTTGCTATGGAAACAACTTCTTTTGAAAATGCGTTTTTCTCCATGATGTTTTTTTTCCAACATTTCTCCTATTTAAATAGTTATAACTCAAAAATAATTTAAGATAAATGTTTCAAACTTGAAACATGTCTTTTTCAATTCTTTTACTTTGGTTTTCCTTTAGCAAATTTGAAAAAAGATATTTACTTTTAAAAATGATTCTTTTTTAAAAAATTACGTCATTTTTTCCCCACATTTTTGCTTTAAACATTTTTCATTTTTATTCAAATTAATATTTTTAAAAAAGCTGAATCAAAATTAAAATGTCCTAGCAAAGTTTCCTAGAAAACTTTTAATAACTTTACATATTTCTATTTATTTATGTTAATGAAAAACAAGCTTTTCAGGGGAAATGGAATTATTGTTTAACATTTCACATTCGAAATATGGAGAAGTCAAAATGAATTTTCTTCATATGAATTTAAACGTTAAGAATTTAATGATCCGTGTAAAATTCTGCCTGTTAAAAATTTGGTCACCACTTGAAAATATTTGAGAAACATTCATCTAAATCTATCAGTATTTGTGCTTTGTTTTAACTGTAAGAACGATCTTATTAAGGAAAAACTGATTTTACTGGGAAAATCAATATACTGTTAAATGTTACTGTATATTCAAAATATGGAAAGTAAAAAGGAATATTTTTGCTGCCAATTGGAAGATTAAGAAGTGATGTGGTAAGCAGAACATTCTACAGCCAGAAAAAGGAATTGATTAAAGCTACAAAACATATTTTGTTGAGTACATTTTGGTTGTTTTAAATGAATTTTTTAGTTAAAGAAGGAACAAAAAAAAAAAAAAAAAAAAAAAAAGGTTTTGTTGCTTTGATAAAAGAATATTGTTAACATTCTTATAAAATTTTAACAAAATTTCATCATTTCATTTTATTTGAGTCTTATTAAAGTCTTGTATTTTTAATTTGTAATCCCAACAAAATCTTGTTGTTTTTGTAAAAATTTAAATTAGTGCGCAGTAGCCATAATTCTCTCACGCAATTTTGTTTAATTGACTTATATAGCATTAACATAAAACAAGATTAAAAAAAAAAAAAAAAACTTATCAAATTGAGACGGATTAATCAATTTGATAAGTTTTTTTTTTTTTTTTTAAATCTTGTTTCATGTTAATGTTAATTTTTTAATGATATTATTATACATTTTGAATGAAAATTGTTGGCGGAAAATTGAAAAAAAAATCAACTTTTTTTTTATTGTTGTTATTGTTGTTGTTCATTCAAACAAAATTCCCATTGACCCATATTGATTTGTTGGACCAAACAAATTTCTGCTGATTCAACAAGACGTCTTTCTGGGTGTAGGGCATAAAATGATCCCCACTTTCAAAAGCTTGAGAATCACTAATCTAAATCAATTAGTTGTTATGTTTTATTTTATCTTAAGAACAATCTTTCTAAGGGAGCAATAGTTTTCAAGGAAAATCCAACAAATTTAAAATAATTTATTTGTTGTGTTTCTTACTTAAAGTTACTAAAAAAAGACGGATTTTATAAAGTTAAACTTTTAGCTTCAAAAAAAAAAAAAAAAAAAAAAAAAAAATCGAAAAATAGACAAAATTGAAAGAAAGGGGAAACGACCATCGTAGAGTTCGACCTCAGCTATCCAAGGAAAAAAAATCATTTAAAACTATTAAAATGCAAACGGTACATTAAAATAAAAAAAAAAAAAAAATCCTTCATTTTATTAAAGTTAGCGAACGATTGTTGTATTTTCGATAGATGGAAGTAGACTCTAAATATTAATTTAGTGTTAGTAAATGTTTAATAATCTATTTTTTCTTTTTTAATGCTAACTTGACATTAGCACAAAAAAAAAATAAATAAATAATAAAAATAAAATAAAATAAAATAAGAGAGAGAGAGAGAGAAAAGAAAGAAATATATTATACGTAACAGATATATTAGTTATTGTGATTTTTCCTCCACATATGTAATAGTATTTGTTTAAGCTAATATTTTTCGAAATGTCCATTACATGAAAGATCACATCCTCACCAAATAATTCAGAAATCTTCGTAATAAAACCTAAAATTGAAAAAAAAAATACTTAAAAAAATATACTAATATTAGATTAGCTACTAATAAGAGTGTATAGCACATAAAAAATAATTATAGAAAAATGTTGACTATTTGTGATTTTTAACGCATTAACCTTTAATTACTAAAGAATATGCGTCTCTGTCTGATTTAAAAAAGTTAAAAAAATTAATTTTTCGAGTTCAAAAAAGAAAAAATATATGTATATAATTTTAGCAAGCGCATTAAGCTACTTTTTGTGCCTCTAAAATAATTGTCTGAAATTGTAAAATTTACAGATTCTGTTTTCTTTTCTTCTTAAAGAACTATTAATGTAAAATGATAGAATGATATAGTTTCTTTATTTACTGAAAATCACCCAACTAACCACCTGAAAGAATTAACAAAGATGTTCGACCATGAGGCTCAAAATTAAATGCATGCGTATTTTTTTTATCTTAATACTTAAAATTATCCTTAATTAGCATACGCTACAAATAATATTTAAAATAGTCGAAATTATCAAAATAATATTTATATAAATATTACACCATAGAACTCATAAAGCCCAGCTAGGTCACAAAAACCTAAAAGAAAAAAATCCTTTTAAAATATTTACTGAAATCACATTAATTACACAAATAAAAAAAAATTCAGTAATTAAAGTAAATAAATAAATAAATAAAGTTGTATATTTGAGATTTCATTTGAAAGCATTTTAATCCCAAAAGAATAACGTCTATGTAAATACCTTAAAAGGTTAGAAAAACTAAGTATCTCCTGATTAAAAAAAATAAAGTAAATTACATAAAAATATAGAATTGTATTTAAAATAAAGTGTAGAAGGTAATTTTATTTTTTGAGCTACTTGTCACAAAATAATAAAATTTACAAATCCTGTTTCCTTTTTGTAATGAACTATTAATGCCGAATTATAAAGTGTCTTCTTTTACTGGAAAAAAAAAAAAATCCTAAGTTGAAACAATCATCAAAGATATTTTCCCACTAAATATTATTAAATTGTGTTCAAAATTAAATATAACTTAATGTTTAAAACAAGTCTGAACTAGAACACAGTACATCTAATAATAATAATAATAATAATAAAAAAAAAAAAAAAAAAAAAAAAAAAATCAGTACAGAAAATAAGTCTTAAACAGTTTTACTCTTTAGTTCAGAAATAATCAGTGTTTGGTGAAAGGGGGAAAAAGCAGAATCGGAGAAAAAAAGATGATTAATAAATAAAATATAAACTTTCTTTTTAAAATACGAACTGGAGGCTTTTTGCATAAAACATGATTATTTTTTCAATAACTTTAACGTTTTTGAAAATTGTAGATTGAAAACATGTGTTAAAATAAAAATTTAAAAAAAAAAAAAAAAAAAAAAAAAAAAAAAAAAAAAAAACTTATACATGATTAATATTATAGATGTTATAACTAATCGAAATACTAAAGAAAGTATAGAGTCCTGAGAAAGAAAATTAAAATAAGCTCCTATAAAAATTGAAAGTTAAAAAAAAATAATTGAAAAAAGTATTATAAAAATCTTTACAAAAACTATTAATAATAAATAATGAAAATCGAAAATAAAAATAAAAATTATATATAAAGTAACTCTATAAAAGCAAAAATTAAATATAATTGCAATAATTAAATTAATTAAAGAATAAAAATTAATATTAATAATGAACACATGAATGGGAAATTTAAAAATGCATTTAGAAAATATTTTTTTTTCCAAATATGTATTCAATTTAATCTTTAAATTGACATTTTAGATGTTCTTCTTAGGATTTTTAGTATCCAAACGCAAGACAAATCTAATAAAAACGAGATTTCTCTTTTCATCAAAGTAGGAAAAACTGGCGGGAACAACTGCTCTCAACGCCGGCAAAATTCGTCTGCTCTACGAAAACCCCGATCGTCTGCTCCTTTCCTCGCCGACCCCTGCAGACGAATGCGCTGCCGTCCTTCGCACATCACTGGGCGGTCTTTGGGAATGGCGCGCACTGCCCCCTTGAGCCTTTCTCTCCCCCCCCTGCTGCTCGTTCTACTCGTTCGCAACATTACGTCATAAACTGGACCGGCCTAGGCCTAACGGAGGCCTAGCCGTAGTCACACACTACAGCTGGTCTGCCTGAGGAGGTGGTCATACTGAGAAAGCTGTTCACAGATGATCGCAGGAATATTTGTGCTTGTTTGTTGACAAGAAGGACACATCGCAGTGTTTCACTCCCTGCGAACCGGAATGATTTGATTTTTGTGATATTATACTCTGTGATTTACTTTTTAGTTCAGAAATAATGTAAAGGAAACCTTCGTTGAGGACGTTTATTTCAATGCATAGGACAAGTTTCATGAAATCTGTACATATATATGTATATATATTTACAGAATATAGTTAAATTATGTGCAAATATTTTGAAGTGTCTACAAAAATGTAAATGTTAACGCAACTTTATCAAGGAAAAAAAAATGCTCAGCACACTTTTTATGTGCCGCTCATATAGTACTTAATAGTATCCAAAAACGAAAGATAAATCATCAATAAACCCAACGTGCCAAAATATAAAATACACAAAATACACCCTGCAGCATTTAGAAAACAATCATCAATCCAAGAAATCAACTTTACAAAATTTTCATTCATGATCACAAAATAAACAAACAAGTAAACCAAAATGGTAAAATATAGATAAGTTTTTGAGATATTTCAATTCATTAAAAGGCACAAAAAAAAGCTCGGGATATGTTCAGTTTTCCGATGAAAAGATACATCTATCGCGTGGTCATCAAAAACGCTTAGCGGAGAAGTCCCGCTAGAACGGCGGCGAAAAGAAAAGGAAATTCGGTTTTAAATTTCTCCCGGTCGGCACGCGCGCTTGTGAGAAAAAGCGCTACTGTTTTTCGTGTGTTTGGGAATTGATCCCGATGTGTTGAGAATATAATGTTACAACCCGAGGGCTATGGATCCATACCCATGGATCTACACATTTCACAACAAGGATATCATCCATATTACAGGTAAAGATTATTTATTTATTTATTTATTTATTTATTTTATTGCTTAATTAATATTTGATTGGATGAATTCAATTTAGGTATTTTTTTTTTTTTTCAGATTTTACATTATGTAATTTAGTTCAACGATATCAATTATTAATATTAACTGATTTTTTTTCTTTCTTTCTTTCTTTTTTTTTTTTTTTTTTTTTTTTTTTTTTTTTTGCATGATTTTTACGATTTATTTTTATTCCAAAAATTTATTTTTCCAACTGAGAGCATGAAAGTTTAACGAATTACAGCAAGTGTGTTTTTTATTTATATTATCTTATGCTCTTTTGATAGTGAACCGTTTAAATAAGAAATTTACAGCTGAAATTTAAAATTATTTATTTATTTTTTCTTTTCAAATTCCATGAATTTTTATACTGTGCATGATATGGTGAAAAATAACAATAAAGAAAGGCAGAAAGAAAAAGAAAAGAAAAAGAAATCTAATTTAATGATTTTCTGTAAATTTTTGTTTTAATGACTGAATCATATTTTCTATGTCAAAACTTTAAAACCCTTTTTTTTTTTTTTTTTTAAGAAGTAAAAGTTAATGAAGTGCAACTTTAATTTATTTATAAAAAATAATAAATCTAGTTTAGTTATTTTCTACACATTTTCACTTTTGTCACCGAAACACAATTAGTATCTCAAAATTTGAGATATATGCGGTTTAACGACTTTTTTCTTTTCTTCTTTTGAATAAATATAAATAAAAGGTAACTTTTAATCATTTTTTTAATTCGACGTTCGTAATTGAGGACGCTAATCAGTAAATGGTAAATAAATATACAGTCGAATCTCGATTTAACGAATTGATTGGGACCAGTGTTGGGTATGAACGCGCTCACTGAACGAAAAATCACGAGTTTCGCTCACTATTTGTGAACGTTGAACTGAACTTCGCTCACTATTTTATAAACGAGTTTGAACTGAACGGAAACTCAAAAAATAGACGAGTTTGAACGAAATTTACGTTCAAATTTCCGTTCAATTTTTTCATAATTTATTTAAAAATTTTCCAGACCTTAGTACACTTTTTCCCTCTTTCAAATGCCATTTAGAGGCCTACACGAGCCTCAGGACGGGTTAAGTCTGGATATCATTTCTCTGGGTAGTATCCTAGTCTTACTTCTTCTGCAGACTCGGGTCGCGCCGAACCGGACCTGGGCTGTACACAATTTCGCCGAAAATAGATATATACAATAAACTCTCTGTAAAAGGTGGATTGTGTAAGGCGGAAATATGTCTAAATCGGAAAGATTTTGAAGTTCTTGCAAATCCGCAGACAGAGTAGAATTTGTCTAAGACGGAATATTGTCTTCTACGGAAAATTTTCAAGATACCGATCGATTCCGCTATACCCATAGTTCTTTAAAGAATAGTTCATATACAATGCTAGGGGATGGGGGAAACAGTATTATAAAAGGTGCTACAAAAATCTGTATATGACGAAATCCTGTCTTAAACGAAACAATTTCTAGATCGGTGCAAAATGGATAGAATAATCCGTGTAAAAAAAGTCATAACACATTTGTAAAAGACGGCGAATTTCTTAAGAAAGAATCTGTCTACAATGAATTTTTCTAAGTGTCTTTTTTTTAAAGATTCACTAGTATAGAAATTTTTATATTTTTAAGCCTCCAATCCGTGGAAATGTGTTAATGTTATTAATATTTCAGATATTTAGATACAGTTAAGGACTCATTTTAAAATCAATTTAGTTTACAATGGGATATACAGAAATAAATATCCAAAGACCAATACTTTGGAATAAATGTGCCTATTTACGCAGCCCATATGACCCCCCTTTTTTAAATGAAAAACATAAGCATGAAAGGGAAACTGTAATAAGTACTTTTTAGAGTTCCGTAATTAAAAAATTAAATTGAACCATTCTAAGATCTCCCTCTTGTGTCTGTTTTTTGTCTATCGCAATTGCTATAAGGTAAGTTGGCCCCTCCTCTTCTGCAAAATTAATACTAAGTTCCAAATTAACAAAAAGGGGCAATTACTAAAGCACAATACTCAGACCAGCATTGTCTCGAAGGGTATGCACACAGACATCCAGAGAGTGCAATCGCGTGTTTGTGCCATTTTCAATATTGTACCGACCAAAAGTATATGAAGTTATACATCGAATTGAACCAAATTTTTTGTGTAAGTGTATGACTATAGCTAATTGGTCCTCCCTAAATTTTAAAAGAATCCGTCGGAAGGGGGCGCTGCAATCGCGATTTTTGTACCATTTTCAATATTGTACCGACCAAAAATATATGAAGTTATGCATCGAATTGAACCAAGTTTTTTGTGTAAGTGTATGAGTATGACTAATTGGTCCTCCCTGAATTTTAAAAAAATCCGCCGGAAGGTGGCACTGCAATAGCGAATTTTATGCCATTTTCAATATTGCACCACCTAAAAGTTTACGTTCTGGAACGTTACGTTCTAGTAGTTAGTTCTATAACTGAACATTTTGTATTTAATTTGTGTAAATTTTTGTATATGATTATTTTTTGGTGAGGCAAGTAGGTCCTACCTTAATTTGAAAAAAAAAAAAAAAAAAAAAAAAAAAAAAATCTGGCTATTATTCTATTGTCCATCGGCTCGTGCAGAGATGGAAATTCGTTTTTACACCGATTAATTGACTGAAGTAGAAATTTAAGATAAAAATCAAAGTTGGTATGATATTGAATTGTTATTGTAAAATTATTAAAGCATTAAAATGAGTAATTATTTTTTTTAAATATTTAAATGTATGTATGAGATAGAAGAAAGTTTTGGGAATGGCACATCCAACTAATTTCCATTCAAATGCCGTTTAAAGGTCTACATGGACTCAGGGCAGGTCGAGTCGGATCATTAGTTTTTTGGGTCGTGCCCAGGTCTTTCTTTATCTGAAAGCTCGGTCCAGGCTGGGCCGGGCTTATTTCTGGAACTGTACTTTATTCTTAAGCGAAGTGTGCACAAATTCAAATTTTTTCACATTGTCTCACAACCTTGCTTGCATGAAAATCATTAACCCGTCCCTGTCTGATTTGTATAAGGATTTGTTTAGGGAACAACATCTTTGGGTCTACAATTTTTGACGAAAATACATATATTTTTAAATTACATTATTCTACAGTTAAAATTTACTTTAAAGAATAATACATGTTGTATTTCTATGGTGTGTGTGTGTGTTCGGGGGAGGGATATACAGTGCTTAAAAACCGGTTATAAGAATCTGCGCATGTCGAAAACCTGTTTTAAACGGAAAAAAATCTATATCGGTGCAAAATGGATATAATAATACAAGAGAGATGAGATCTGGTATAAAAATAAATATAACTATAAGGTTTTTTTTCTTTCCTATGTGATTCCGTCTTAGGAGGATTTTCGATATAGAATTTTTCACATTTTTAACCTCTTCAGTCCCTGAGTACCCAATTGGGTACATCCGTTTTGTCCCATTTTATTAATGATACTCAAATATAAATGAAATTTCGATATAAGAATAATATGTTTCGAATTCTAAGATTCGAGCTAATGACAATAAAACAAAAATCTCGCTCTGAAGTCAAACGTGAGAAGAAATAATTCAGTAATAATTAATAATACTGTAATAATCGCCAGTAGCGAAGAGGTTAAGCCTTCAAGCTATGTAAATCGGTTAATAGTGTTAAAGAATAATTATATATTAATAGAAAGTATTAATAGAAATAATGAGATATTAAATAAAGAATAATTAATACATTAATACAATATAATAAATAATAATATTAATAATAATATTAATAATAGTAATTAAAAATAATTAATAATTATAATAAATAAATAATGAATTTATAATGAATAAATATAAATTATATATAAACTTGAACATAAATAAAATTAAAAATAAACGTATAAATAAATGTAATTGAATATTAAAAATTATATTCATTAACAAAAATTTATTTAAAAAATGATAATATTTTATTAACTCATAGTAAACCAATTAAAGTCCAGGAAGTCCAGGAAACAAAAGGTTTTAAAATATCTCAGACGTTAGTTTCCAATATGTAACGCAATGCAAAAAAATCAAAAGAGAACAGAGATAAAATGGAAATTAGGATCGAAAGAAGCAACATAATTCCAATTTTGATAACATTGGTCAATATGCGCTGGAATGGGTTTAGCGAAAACAGCAAAAGTTTCGTTAATAAATGGTGTTATGACTATGCAAATCATAGCTGCATAATCATATATGCGCTATGATTATGCAGCGTGTGCTAACGCACAAATAACGTAATTCCAGTAAACGCGTAAATTCCACTTAAATAAAGCACTTTAAACGACGTTTTTTAGTCTGTGTTAATAACGTAAATTACAAATAGCCAAGTTTTAACGAAATTCCAATGAAGTATACGAAGTGTAATGCAAATCATACAGCTGTATGTACTGATATTTATTTATTACGTACTTACTTTATTCGTATTTGTACTTACTAATTTACATTATTATTTTAACGATTTTATTATACTGTTTATTAATTATGCTGTAAATGGTTGTTTTACCTTTTTATTATGCATTAAATAATACATTTCTATGTTTCTCCGTTTAATAAAATATCCCCTTAATCAAATATTTTTTCTGGAACCATCAATATTCGTTTAAACGGGGACGACTGTATTGACTTCCAAACTACACGCTATTCCTTTCTTTTTCACATTGTGGGACAGAAAACGATTTACATTCATTCTGATTATTTTCGGTGATTTTTTCCCAGGAACAAAACTCGGGTCAGTATTGTCTGGAAGGGTATGTATCAAGAAAGTGTTCGTATAGCCGCGAGGCAGTCTACGGGCCTGTCTTTTATCTCTGTCCTTCCAGGGTATTATAAAACGTAATTGTTCTGCTCTCTTCCACTTTGACGCTTTCCTTAGTAACTGGGAGGTCCGATTTTTGGGAAGATGTTAAGATTAAAGTTGCTTTTGTGTTCTCACACAAAGGCACCATCACTTTAATTCTGCATACGTGCATACCCAGTTAATAGATAATGGTCTATTTAAACAATAAAAGAAACAATATTGAGAATTTGCCGTATATTCACATATGGGTTTTACAGTATAAACAAAAATATTCTTAAAATAAATCCTATATGACTAAGAGATTAGAAATCGATACATGGATTTTGATTTAAAAAGCTGCAATTTAAACTCATTATTGAAAAAAAAAAAATGCAGCCCTTTTTTTAAAGATTCTGTTATTTTCCTTATACTTTCTTTTTTCTTTCTTTCCTATTTTTTCACAATTTCGCCATTTTTAAAACTATTTAACAAATGAAAAGCATAAAGCGAAATCTCAAGTACTATAAATTGATAAAAATAAACAAATATAAGTAAACTACTGTTTTAAAAGCATCAGTCCTAAAAAATGATAACAGAACATAAACAAATGCATTTTATGAAAATAGAATACAGTGAAGAATTAGATTTTAGAATATTGTCCTATTTAATTTCAGAAAACTATGCATTTCATTTCACCACGAAAACTGGCTCATAGATTGTAGCATGTTAGCTATTTTTTGAAATTTAAACGCCTCAGAATAGTTCATTTATTTTAAATTAATGAAAGGTATAAAACAAACTTAAAAGAGTGCTTAAGTTTTCCCTGATATATTTACGTATATGTGTATTTCTGTAGTAAAATTTTGATTGTTTAATTTAAAAGAAAGTAAATATTAAAAAATACAACTTGGAATTCAATAATATATATAAAAAAGTAGAAAAATATCAAGCAATAAAAATAAATTAAAGCAAATAAATTATTTACTTTGTATGTATTTACTATTTTTATAATAATATATAAAAAATTTCAACGAGAATCACAGGGAAGAGCTTATAGAATCTATGATCAAAAATTGTGCTATCACACTGCAAATTTTTTCGTAATATTTTATACTGAAACATACATAAGATCATTTTCTATTTAAAACCAAATAACGCTATTTTAATTTATTATTTTAAAAAATAATATAAAATTTGGGTCATATTAAATGTTTGAAATTTAAAAAGTCATTAATAAATTTCTGCCACTAAAATGCCAATATTTTCTCAATAACGAATCTTTCTCTTTCTTTCTCTTTCTTAACTCTCTTATTCTCTTTCTTTCTCTTTCTTAATCTAAAGAACACATGTCAATAAATTTCATTTTTTTTTTCTTCTTTCTAAAATCCCCTGGGGTAGATAAAATTTCATCAATTCAGTTTCAAAATACAGGAGAAGATGAATGTGTCAGTATGCATCAACTATAATTCAATATTTCACTAATTATTACATAATCATCGTTTTGATTTTGCGAGAAATAAAGAAATTATTTTTAGTACCACTGAATCCTTGATACTCAATAGACTCGTTTTTTTATCCTTTTTATATATAAATTTAATTAAAAATCGTAAAAAAAATGTAAAATATCTAATATATATATGTACATTTGTTGAAGAGGTCATTTATTTATTAGCATTTTAGCAGAATTATGTATATCCAAACGAAATACACACATACACATTTATACATATCTTTGAAAAAAAAAAGTTCTTTTAACAAATTCTGATCTACTAATTGAAAGATAGCAAATTGATATGCATAATAGCTATGTATTATAAAATATGTAATTAATAATACATATGCACATGTACAAACGTAGATACACACATACATACATATAATGGTAAACGGAAAAAAACTGACAAAAACTATAAAAGCGGAAAAAAGGTGACACGGAAAAAAAGTTACCAGAAAAAAAAGTGACAAGGAATTGATTTTGGGGATTTATTATTGATTTTGGGGATTCATTGGTTAAGTTTGAAAAGGGGATTGGGAGGGGAGGCTCATAATTCAGGTAAATGGGTTTTTCATGCTGAATTAACTGCTTTGGTTCAAATTTTGGATATACGTTCATAGTAAAAAGACGCTTGCCTGATTAGTTTAGGGAAAGGACCATTACCCCCCCCCCCCCACAAATGCCCTAAATTAGGTAAATGGGTTTTATGCAGAATTATCCAACGTGTATCAAATTTTGGATATAGGTTCTTTCTGATAAGTCTTATATGTAGCAATATAATGCTTGAAAAGATTTGGGAGTTTAAAGGGTTAAATGGTTAAGTATAAAGGGGGGACGGGGGATAACCTTTCTTAAAATAAATTAATGTCTTTTTACGCAGAATTATCCGATTTGCTTCGAGTTTTGGGCATAGGCTCATTATGATAAGACGTACCTCTAATTAGTTATGGGGTTCTTTTGCTAATTAAAAAGTGGGTGTGGCTGATTATCCACCCCCCCCCTTAAGTTAGATAAATTGTTTTTTTAATGCACACTTTTCCAATGTATTTCAAATTTTGGATATAGGTTCCTTTTCATAAAGTGAATCCCTGAATAGTTTTAAGGGTTTAATGGCTAAGTATAGAGAGGTGAAAGGGGGATAACCGACTTAAATTAAATAAATGACTTTTTGCGCAGAATTATCCAATTTGCTTGAAATTTTGGATATAGGTTCATTATAATAAGGCGTATCTCTTATTAGTTATGTGGTTCTTTTGCTAATTAAAAAGACGGAGCGGGTGATTATCCCTTTTTCCTTAAAAAAAGATAAATTGTTTTGTTTGGACTAGTATCCGACGTATTTCAAAATTTTTTATATAGGTTCTTTCTGTTAAAGTGAATCCCTGAATAGTTTTAAGGGTTTAATGGCTAAGTATAGAGGAGTGAATGGGGGATAACCCACAGCTAATCAAGAATTCGCTTTATCATAATGAACCTACATCCAAAATTGAAGCAAATCGGATAATTCTGCGTAAAAAGCCATTTATTTAATTTAAGGGGGTTATCCTCCATCCTCCCATTCTACACTTAGCCATTAAAGCCTTAAAACTATTTAGGATTTACTTTTTAGAAAGAACATATATCCGAAATTTGAAATACATCGGATAATTGTGCATAATAAACAGTTTATCTAATTTAAGTGGGGAGATAATCGCCCGCTGCCCTTTTAATTAGCAAAATAACCCCATAACTAATCAGAAATACGATTTGTCAGAATGAGCTTGCATCCAGAATTTTGAGCAATCGGATAATTCTGCGTATAAAGCCATTTATTTAATTTAAGGGAGTTTTATCCTCCGTCCCCCTACCTCTACACTTAGCCATTAAACCCTTAAAACTATTATGGGATTCACTTTATGAGAAAGAACATATATCCAAAATATGAAATAAATCGGACAAGTGAGCATAAAAAACGATTTATCTAATTTAAGGGGGGGGGGGGTTAATAATCACCTGACCCCTTTTTAATAACCTAAAGAACCCCATATCTAATCAGGGATGCGCCTTATCATTATGACTCTATAATCCAAAATTGAAGCAAATCCGATAAATATGCGTAAAAAGCAATTTATTTAATTTAAGGGGGGGGGGTTGTATTTTACTCCTCTTTTATACTTAGCCATTAAACCCTTAAAACTATTCAGTGATTCCGTCAATTTCCAACTCTGCACGAGCCAATGAACAATAGAATGATAGGCAGATTTTTTTTTTTTTTTTTCAAATTCAGGGAGGACCTGTTTGCCTTACCAAAAAATAATGATATACAAAAAATTTAGTTCAGTTCTAGAACTAACTTCATACACTTTTATGTGGTGCAATATTGAAAACGGCATAAAATTCTCTATTGCAGCGCTTCCTTCCGACGGATTTTTTTCAAATTCAGGGAGGACCAACTAGCCATAGTCGTACACTTACACAAAAAATTTGGTTAAATTCGATGCATAACTTCATATAGTTTTGGTCGGTACAATATTGAAAATGGCACAAAAATCACGATTGCAGCGCCCCCTTCCGGCGGAATATTTCAAAACTGAAGGAGGACCTGCTTGTTGCCACAGCCAAAAACATTTAAAAAAATTTTGGTTCAATTCTATGCAAACTTCATACACTTTTTGATGGTAGAATGACGACATACACACAGACAGACACACGGACAGACAGACATTTTGTAAAAACATGTTTTTTGGAATCTCTGACCCCTAAAACGTGTAAATCCGTGGAAAACCGAAAGTCGAAAAAAAAATTTCGATTACAATACTTTCTTCTGTTGAAGATAGAAGAAAGTAAAAAGAAAAAGAGAAAAGAGAGTATTTTTCTTTAAAGAAAATATCCGGAAAATGTATATATTAATTTTCTGAGGAGATACTTTAAAAATAGAAATGTATTCTACGCCAGTAGGTTTAACATAGATGAACAGAATTTCAGATCTCACTGAACTATAAATTTAATCAAATAAGCATAAGAATCAAACGAGTTATATACATATATAAATATAAATATTTATAAGCATTTAATCTTAATGTTCATCTTAAAAATCACGCCTAATCTATTGACTATAAATTATATTTTTTTTCACCCTAAAAATTTAATTTGGTATGGCCACGACACCGAATTCAATTATGAAAAAGTCACGCTTATTTTACTCTTGGTAAAAATCATAAAATCAAGCTAATGAATTTATTTAAAAAATATATTTTTTGTTCTTTTTTTTAAGGCTGTTCTCAAATCTAAAGGTACTATTTTCTGTCACATTTTTGCTCACAAAATGCATTGAATTGGCTTGTGCTCTAATTTAGAAATTATGTAATCAAATGGTGCTTTTCACTTTTTCATAAAAACAGATTTCCCCCAAAATACTGTCAAAATAGGTGTTTTGAACCGAATTTCCTATGCACCAGCGAAAGAAAGGGCAAGAACTTTTCATCACGTGTAATAAATCGCTTTTAACACATTTCTACACAAAAAAATAATAATAAATGATTCCAAATCGCGGTTCAGTAGTCAGGCTTTCTAGTTTTATGCTTTAATTTTAAAAAATTAGTCATAAAATGTGCTAGAAAGTTTCTCGTCTATTGAACTAGGACTTTGAGAATCAATTAAGATAGGGCAATAAGAAAAAAAAATAATATAAACTACATTTTTAAGATTTCTAAATTGATTTCTCAAAGTATAATCGAAAATTAAATAGTAGTAAAATGTTAATTGATAAAAGGATATTATTTTTAGTATTTTAATAATCGCACTCTTTTTATTTTTATGTTACTTTTTAAACCTTTGAAATGTTTCATTATTGCAAATTTACAATCATTTTGCAAATCTCGTTGACTTTTATTGGCACATCCATTGTTGCACACACATGTAGGATTATTATTCAAGTCAAAGAAAATACTTGAAGATTGATCAATTGAATAATAATTATTATGGACAAAAAAATGGCTTAAAATTAATGGATTAATTAATAATTAAGTTTTAAAAATCTTAAAATGTTATATTGTCATCGAAAATAGATTTGTGAATATATTTTTAATAGTTCTACCTTATCGGAAGTTGGTTAAAAGTCGACTACAAAATTCCACTTTTGCTTACAAAAAACAGGATGAGTGTAACACAAGATTGGAAAAAATAAAATAAAAAGGTATATTGTAATGTTCTTAATAGAAAGTTACATTTTAAAGATAAAATTATTCCGAGTATTTAACGCCAAAAACCACTCAAGTATTTTAGAATTTAATACTAATTATTAGAAATTAATTATATTAATTTACAATATTTTAACTAAGCCCAAACAATTAAAGACTTGTCCAAATATCAATTTAATTAAACAGTTTGCAACATCACTATTGTAAGTTCATAAAATTATATGAAATAATTTTTATCTGTTAATTTTGATTTTCTTTATTTCTTTATATTTTTTCCGAAAAAGGAAACCATTATTGAGTTTCGCTTAACCCTTTCGGGTCTGGTGTACTACTAATAGTACATTATCTTTCAATTAACATATTTTTTTAGTATTTAGGTATTGTTTTCAAAGTACCTCATATTCGATTTTAAAGACTCCTCTTGAAAGCGTGTATTTAATTTTTTTTTACTAAAACATAGCCCTACAACTCCAAAAACACTCATTCAAAATGGATGAAACTTCGAATTCACGTCAACAGGGAATTGTTTTGAATTTCTTCTCGTTATTGATATTATAAATAATTAGAATTATTTTCGTAAAATAAGTTATTGTAGCTATTATTTGATGTAATTTTTGTAATCAAAACCATTGAAAAATTACGATTTATTAATATTTGAATATGTGTACTATTAGTAGTACAATGGTCTTTAAAGGGATTAATTTTACTAAAATATGTACATTGTATTTATTATTTTTTAGAAATGAACTTTGTAGTAAATTAAGTTGAATATTTCTGTTTTATAAGAATATTTCTCACTTTTTTTTTGTCATATGATACTGTTATGCAATATTATTAGCCTATAATTTGTAAAAAAAAAAAAAAAAAAAAAAAAAAAAAAATACCAAACTACAATCTCTGTGAAAAGTAGTCGTCCAAATAATTTACCCACCATGGTTATTCCTTTATAAAAAAGTTGAAACCATCACTTCACCTAATTGAGGATGTAAGATATGATAATACTGCCCGTCTGACAGAGAGAAGCAAGGTGCAACAAAGGTGCAAATTAGGGGGATGTAACTTTAGAAAAACATCTTTTTCTGAAATATGCAACATCTACTTATGCTTCCATGACTACAAAAATTGCTTCAAAACTTTTCATACCGAATAAGAGACTAGGATATATCAACAAATGAAAATTTTAGCTTTATTTTTATTTTTTAATAATTTTTACCCGGTTTTTTCTCTTTAGAAGTATAAATTGAGTGTCAATTATTGCGAATTATATAATGTTTATTGCATATTTTTAAATATATCTTTTACACTTCTTATATATCTTTGAAAATTTCGATCTGAAATTGTACTTCATTTATCTTTTTCAGCGCATTGTACAAATAATAGAAATGACAACTTGTTCCTGGAGAGACATTATGTACTATTATGCATTATGTACTATTAATAGTACATAATGCAATTCCTTAAATAATTATAATATTTTAATAAAACTTAACTTTTGCCAATCAGAGCAATGCTTTGTTATGTTTAAACGAAAAAAAAAATTTTTGGAACGTAAAAAAAATTAGGACCCAAAAGAATTAAAAAAAAAAGAATGAATTTGAACTAAACGGATTCATTTTATAAATTTTGAATTACAGCATGAACGTGACACATTTAATTTTTTTTTTTTTTTTTTTTCTGTGAGTTTTTCCTATACTGGTTAAAATTATCTTGTACAAGAAGTCCCAACTAAAAATATTTATTTTACCTTTTTATGTCATGTTCATTATTTATTTAAAAAAATATTCTTAATTGTGGCATTTGTTTTTTAAATGCGCCTGATTAAATATATGAATATCACCATTAATATTGTTATCATTAATATCTTTAAATTTCTTCCTTTTATTATCTTTGCATTCTATGGCTTGAAGATTTAAAAACTTTAATATTTCTATGCAATAAAATGTTCAAAGACGGAATGGTATAGAAAAGAAGAAATATCCGTTATGGACTGTTTACAATATTAGCAAGTTCATCATTTTTTGTTGTTGTTGTTGTAGTAGTTCTGTAAACACGGAATTCCGTCATAGGCATATTCTTTTTCTCAGGCTTTATATATTTTAATTTTATTGCCAAGAAATGCATTTACCCATCTTAAAAAATAAAATAAATAAATATATTAGTTTTAATTGTGGAATAATGGTGATTTAAAAATTCATAATTAAAAAAAAAAGGGGTGGGAGCTTGGTTAAATTTTACTGATATTTTCATTGGACGGACCAGAATCTTGCCGGTCCAATGATTTTCATATGGGCTGGGTTGGTATTGGAACTCAAAATTTCAACCTGTTCATACCCCAAGTAGAATACAGGCCAGCCCTGACTTGGGCCGGAATATAAATCCAGATCCCGGCTCATCTCTGTCCCGATTTCTAAAAAAAAAAAAAAAAAAAAAAGTTATCCCCAAGCCTATCTCGGACAGAGTATCAAGAAGGAAAATTGAGTCGGTTCCCTGAAGATCCTTATATTGAATAACCAAAATATTAGTACACAAAATTTTGTATATAATAAAATTCTAATACAAAAAAAAAAAAAAAAAAAAAAAAAGTGAGTTTTTAGTGAACTTCGTTCACTTTTATAAATGAGTTTGAACTGAACGCGTTCGTTTGAAAAATTTTGATTTTGAACGTGAACTTAAATCATTTTTGAGAAACTGAACTTGAGTTTGAATTAGTTCGTTATTTTTGTGAGCGTGCCCAACACTGATTGGGACCCACAAATCCGTTCGTTAAATCAAAGCAATTCGTTAAATCGAATATTAATTTTTGTGAAGAGAATGGTATAAAAATAGCAATACAAAATACCCTTAGATAAACAGATTTTTTTTTTTTTTTTTTTTTTTTTTTTTTTTTTAGGAATGATTGTTTACTACGAGCTTAAAATTTATATGTTAGGATATCAAGTTTAAATTACCTAAATTCTTTAATATTATTTACTTTTAAAATTTAGTACATAATACAAGCATACTTATTGGCAATTTCGAAAGAAATCCTTGATAGTGCTTATATTTAGATTTATTGTTTTGGCTTTCCAAAGTTCTTTGTCGATATTTTCTGACTCCGTAAGAACAACATCATTAACCTCGTGGAAGAAAAAAAAAAGTTTAAAGTTTATATTAAAGTTATATTAAAGTTAGTTTAAAGTTATATTAAAGTTTTCAAGCTGCAAATTGATTTTTGGAATGTTACATTTTTTATTTGAATTTCCGTTTTTTCGTCATCTTGACTGCTTTCAGAATCTTCATTCTCTTTCTGTTCACTATCGCAGGTATTTAGATCTTTGTCATGTCTTTAGTTGAAAAGGGGAAAAGACTGTCTTTTGAATCCACCAGAAATGAGAAAAAAATGTAACACTTGGATTAAGATGTGAAAGATACAAAATTTTATGTGAAAAAAATCCAAAATTTTAGTTTTATCTGCAAATACATTTTTTTTAGCGATTGTTGTTTGTTAAATCAAAGCTAAAAATTCATTAAACCAGAGCATTTTAGCATCCTTTTTTGTCGGGACAGAAAATATTTTCGTTAAATTGGAGAATTCGTTAAACCAAAGTAAGTTAAATCGAGTAAGTTAATTCGACTGTATTTAGTAATTCCACTCAATTTTTCCACATGATGGGATACTGATACTTAATGTTTGTTTTCCATACAAAGACATGAATTTTATTGGTAAGAACTTGCTCACAGTAAAACTAATCTCGTTGCAAAATTAATTTCATGATAACAAAGTCAATTTTCTCATTTTAGTGAAAAAGAAATCTCTATTTATAGAGGAAGCATGAAAAATTCTTCCTTGTAAAAAACAGATTAAAGTAAACTGAAAGGATTGGAAATATTATATTTTATCAGAGAAAATTTATCTATTGCTGTTCTTATGGGTAAATTATCCATTTCGGTTACATTGTATTCACCCTCTCCCACACTGTAAAAAAAAAAGACGAAGAAGAAAAAAAGAACAAATCGGACGATTTTACAAAGATTGTACAGGCCAGTACAATTCACTATTTTTTAACAGAAAAATCAGTAAATTTCAGAAAATTGTCTCTTTTTCTCGAAGGAAAATGGAAAATGTTCTGGAATTTACGGGATTTTTTCCGTTAAAACATAGTGAATTGCACTGGCATTCTGATTGCAGTACAATCATCTGTTTTTATTTTATTTTACTTTATTTTTTTTTATTATTATTTTTTTTTACAGTGGATGTGTTTATTGTTTATAGTAGTGCATTATCCATATTACGGTTTTAAATAACAACACATACATTTGAATAAGCCTAATCTGTATCATGCCACACTCCTTGTACAGGTACTATAATATATAGAATATTTTACATAATTATGAAGCAGTTTTTTTTTAAATATTTTTTATATAAAAAATCCATAGTATATAGGTATTAATAGTATCCGAGTTTTATCCCTATTAATGTAAAATATTACCGTAACAACAAAATTTTTTTTTATCCTAACATGTTAAATTAAAAATTGACTGTTTCGATCTTGAACTGTAAAACTTTAAGATCTAATACCATTATATTAAAAATATCATGCTTTGTAAAATATTTTTAAGGAAATAACAATACAAGATAAATATTGGTACTTAATTGGAAGTATTTTTAATCGAATCGAAATATTGCTTTATTATAGAATGTTAAAATAAAAATATTCTCACTTTTATATTATTATATCATTGGTTGCACCCGTCGAAATTCGATGGAAGAGAATATATTAGATAAGTATGTTACATTTCAAGATTATGAATTTAAAAAAAAACTGTATAGAAGAAAATGTTAATTATATTCAGTTTTCTTTATATAATAAGTTTTCATACTGATTAAACGATAGGTTTTTGTTCTTTTTTTTCAGTTTTTTAAAAGTATTTCCTTACATAACATATTAGTTATTGTGCTATTTTTTAGAAGTGTTTGCACTTTCAAATTTTTAAAAGAACGCATTCGAAACATCGTGATATATAACTGGCCGTGGCTAAATATTAGTTCAAATAAATATCAACACAATGCAATATTTGTCTTTATGCTTTATTAATCGTCATACAAAAACACAACACGAATGGGAAATCGACATCTTCAAAATGAAAATGAAAAAGTTGTGTTTGATTTTATTAAATCTATTCTAGAGATCAAAATGCTTTGTTCAACACTTTTGCCCGTAATAATTTCCTGATCTAAACAATTATCGTGCACGTTTCGCACAATTAATTTGGTCCTATTTAAAAGATCCCGGGGAGCATTTAAATTTCTTGGTAAAATTACAATAGCTCAGATTTTAAAGTGAGAAAATTTGCAAGCAAACCACTTAGCTCTAATCTATTTAAAAATTCATTTGAAAAAATGAAGTGTTTCTTTTTCATTTTCCGTTATTATTTACGATAATGTATATTCTAGACGTGCCAGATGTTAGATTTTTAACTTCATGATTATTTTCATTGCAATTTTCGATTTTTAAAGCTAGAATAGAAACCTTAGCAAATTTTGTGATACTATCTAAAGATGCAAACTATTTTCCAAAAATTTCGTTGACGATATCGTTTTCTGCTGCAATAGATGGTGATAAATCTATTTTACTTGAGTCTTCGGGAAATTCTTCATTCATACAAAAAAAGTTCGCCATTACCCATTTTAAGAAAATTTTTCAAAAAGCCTGTATTCATCTGAACTTATGGCATATTTTTATTAATTTAAATACTTTAAATTCTGACCAAACTTGCAGTTGTGAACTATGCTTTGACATCATAGCACATCTTTCCATGATGAAGACACACAAATTTCGAAAATAAACTATAACGAATATAAACCTTAAAGTAGTGTATTAAGTCTAACTTAAGCATAAAATCTTTTGCCACATATGTCTTATATACACCACGTTAGTGCAATTGCAACAAAATGGCGATTATATGCCTAATATGGTAACCCGATTATTTTGTTTCAATGATTTATTAAAAAATAAACCATTGAAGCAATAAAAAACAGCCAATAGTTGTAAGTGTACCAATAAGTGTACCAATATTTATCTTGTATAAATAATAAACTCAATAATAAATATAAATATCACAATAAATCGTAAAATATTAACACTTAAAACATTATTCAAAAACAAAGTTTTTATCAAATTGGTGTGTGTGTGTGAGGAGGGAAGGAGGTGGAATATCGCGCCAACATGGTGCTAATATGACATCAGTGCCAGTATTTTAAATACGATTTAAAAAAATCGTAATCTTAAGCGACAATCTTAAGCGCTATTTAAACATCAAGACGCCTCGGGAATTTAATATGATACCTCAGATAGCGAATTTAAAATTATTTGCCCAGTTTAATATTTTTTTAGTTCAAAGATATTTTTTAGATACAGGCGTGAATGATTTTTCTCTTTTAAGTTTTTTTTTTTTTTTAATTATAACTGCTGTACCATACACAGCAATTAGTTTTTACAAATGTAATTATGCTTGATATTGATTTGTATCGTTCGAAATATCATCACATAAAACTAGGCTATGGGGGGATAGAGTGAATTATAAAGAGAGTTTATTTGAGTTTTAAATTAATCTTATAAATTATTAATTTATTTTTACTTAGAATTTAAAAATAAATCGTGCACAAAATACACCGAGCGGGATGTTTTGCAAGGTGTGAATTTGCACCAGTATTTAAGGATGTTCATACATATGTGAAGGATTTTTGGCAATTTTGTCCAATTCTTAACACAAATATATGATTAATATTTTCATTTTAAAGCATTAAATCATATTGATCAGGAAAAAAATTTAAATCAAAGGTTTTTTTTTCTTTTAAGTTTTTTAAAATTTTAGCCTTTTGTATCACAGTTTTGTAAATCTGCAACACTCCCAAAAGTTAATTAGTACTTACACAGTAAGTTTTAAAACACGATTTTATATGTTGTTCCTTTTTCCAATATACCAGTTAATACGAATTGTCCGTTGGAATTCTCATCAGATGATGATATTGATAATTCAATATCGTCGCCAGTTCACAGGAAAAATTTTACTTGTCACTTGAGAAGCTTCAGGTCGATATTTCAAAAATTAGCTTAGTAATTTTTTTTCAAATTAAAAAAAGGGAATTTTATCTAATTTAAGATTTTGTATTAGAGAATGGACATTATTTTTGAGAAGTACGTCAATCTCTGTTTATTGTAGATGTGGAAAAGTACCTTTTATTATTAGTAATATTAGTTTTACGTTTTAAGTTTTTAATTATTTTTTAGATGCTTAAAATGATTATTCTAACGTCTGAGTCAAGATTGTTCAAATTGGAGTTGTTCGGTCATAAAGAATTAATTATTGTAAAATAAGTAATTGATAGCTGATATGCATATTTAAAATTAAGCATTTAAATATTATTTTATAGCTACCAATTGTGTGTAGCTCAGTTTTTAATGATTCTTAAAACAAAACAGAATCTTGGAATTATATATAGTTTATCAAATTATTGTTTCAATCACATCTGCTTAAATTATCGATAAACATTTATAATGACTTTCGTAGACTGTTACACGTATTTTGCAAGTTTCCTAATTATGGAAATAGTTTTTAAAAGTTTTTTCTATTAAGTTTTTTAAAATTTTAATTATTATAAACTAAATAATTGATAGCTTACATGCATATTTAAAGTTATTAGAAATGTAAGAAGCACTGAAAATTCTTAAATATCTATCGATTGTGTGTAGCACCGTTTTTAACGATTCCTGAAAAATTCAGAGCCTTGGACTTATATTAGTTTATCAAATCATTTTTTCAATCATATCTATTTTTATTATTAATAAACATTAATAAAAATGATTTTTATGACTTTTACACATATTATGCAATTTTTCTTATTATGGGAATGTGCACATTTTTTAGAAAAAAATTGCTATCGCAAGAACAAGGGAAAAATGGTCATCAGAAACTACATGAATCATTTCAAAATTATAAACATAGATAAAATAAGCACCTATTATTTGAAAAAAATTTAATTTAATATAATATATTAATCAAATGTGCAATAATTTAGGCTCCAACACACAGTCTCTCACAACTTTATTTCTTTTCTTTTCTTTTCTTTTCTTTTTTTTTTTTTTTTTTTTTTTCTTTTTTTTTTTTTTTTGTCTCACATTTTTGCCAAATTCTTGTAAGAATGCTATAAAATTTTAAAATTGTAAAAGAAAAAACTTTTAAATTTTAGTAGTGAGAAACAGCCTGCTCGCGCCTAGATTTTTGCTCCCCTGATATTAATCATTAATCATACGCATTTATTATTATCCTCTTAATCTGAAACATGAAATATTAACTCTCTTTTCTCATTTTTCAAAATAGAAAAAAAGAGAGAAACAAAGAAAATGATAAAAAGAAAAGGAAACGTATCCTAAAACTTTAAAAACCATCATAACAGCGATAATCGACATTAATTTTATATTTTCTAAATTTATATCTGTATTTTCCCCATTTACTGGAAGAATATGCATTCTTTTATATGTACAGAGTAAATAGTACACATATTTCTATTTCTAAAATACAAAATCCTCTTTTTAAATTATTACTTTTTTTTTTTTTTTTTTTTTGGTCACTTTGTGATGAAGGTATTTTGCAAATTCAGATGAAAATAACATTATTTTCGGAGGAAATAACCATCAATGGTGCTAATTTGCCAATTTTAACAGGTAATTTAAATTTACAAATTCGAATTAAAAATTACTAACTGACTTCAAATGTCAATTTCAATATGAATAAAGCTAAATTCACGCAATAACGAATTGAAGAGGTTTAAACATTTGAATGATCAACAAATCCTCTTTTTTTTAGTTTAAAATTCGGGTTTAAAGTTACTAGCCCCCTAAAACATCAATTTAATATCAATAAGCTGAATTCACACAATAGTATTGAATGAGTTTAAACACGGGAATAATCTATAAATTCTCTCTCTCTCTCTCTCTGTTTTTTTTTTTTTTTTTTTTTTCGTAAAGGATTCAAAAATTAAATATGAAAATTTCTTAATTTTTTGGTCACACGGTCTTGAAGATATTTTGCAAACTCAGATGAAATTAACATTAATTTTACGAGAAAATAACCATCATAGGTGTCAATCTAACAATTTCAACAGGTAATTTAAATTCACAAATTCAGGTCTAAAATTACTGGCCGCCTTAAAATGTCAATATTTAAATGTCAAAAATTATCAATAAAGCTAAATTCACGTAATAATGAATTGGAGTATTTCAATTAATTGAATGATCAGCATATCCTCGTTTTTTATTGTTATTATTATTATTATAGAATTTAAGTAAATAAATAGAAAAAAATTTAATTTTTTTTTTCAGACTGTCTTGAAAGTATTTTGCAAACTCAGATGAAAATAACATTTATTTTATGAGGAAATAACCATCAATGGTGCGGTGTTTCATTCCAAAATAAAAATAAGTCATCACTGAAGTAAAGTAAAAAATGCAAAGAAAATCGAACAGTCTATGTTTTATGAATAAAAGAATACAGGTCTACCAATGGGCAGGTTGGCTTCGAATTTTTCTTTTAAATATGAATATTTTTAAGCGCCTTTTCTTTCGATACTCAAGTTCAATATTATCAAAACTAAAAAAAAAAAAAAAAAAAAAAAAAACTAAAAAAAATAAATAAATAAATAAATAAAAATAAACATTTGAAATTAAAATTAAAAAAAATGTAAAGTAGTCATATTGAATAGTGAAAAAAACTATCCTATACGAAAAAAAAAGTCGTTTAAAAATATTCAAATTTAAATGAGAAATTCGAAACATTGGTTTCATCATTGGTCAGAAGTTCATCGGTATGTCATTACGGAGTGAGTATTTACAAGTGAGTAAAGAATCCCATCCCTCCCCCTCTAATGCTAAACCTATAAACCTAATTTATCCTCTCGAAAAATTAAAAGTTTTTCTTCAGTCATTTGTATGTTCTTGAAGAAGGATTTTTTTCATTTTTTATTGTCCAAAATATTTTAAAAATGCATTGTTTAGTTTTATTTAAAGAGTTAAAATTTCAGTAATAATTCGTCTGCTTCACTTAGATTTTTGCCTTTAAATCCTTGAGGACAAGCAACTGGTATATATGTCACATATGATGCTCAGAATCCTTCATTATTGTCACCAGTTATTTTTTTCCCTAAAAAGTTTACTTTATCAGATCATTTTCATGATTCAATTATTGCTAATTTTCTATTTTGTAAAACCGGTGATTAAAGATAAAAATTAAACAAAGGATTCTTGTCGCGAAGGGCTTAAAATATAAAATTAAATATATATTTTAGAAATTTTATTGCACGTAAAAATGAAAGAAAAGTTCTTTAAGGGAGTCCAGAATTAAAAAATAAATGCATTCAAATTTTTTCATTATGTTTAAAACGACATTTAATTCAAATTTCTGTCTTAATTAAAAGAGAAAATATTAACTCTTTCTTCCTTTTTTTAAACCTAGTTTTTAAGCAATGGTTGTCATGAAATGACTTCTTGTAAAAATGCGTTTTTCTTCATGATAAGTTTTTTCACCGTCTCTCGGATTTAAATTTTTATAACTCTAAAACCGTTAAAAATGAATACTTCAAACTTGGAAGATATTTATTTTTATTGTTTTACTTTAATTTTGATTCAGCAAATTTTGAATATATATATATATATATATATATATATATATAGCGTATTCCCCCGCATTAGTCAGCATGCCGGAAAATACCAGGTTCCTCAACTGGAGAACGGACGGCGGCTTATGATTTATTTTAGTTTTTCTAACATGATTCCAGTTTTTCCAACAACATTTTCCATTTTAAAGAAAAAGTATCAATATTTTTTTTTTCTCTGTCTTCCAAGTTATATATATTCATTTATATAAAGTGATTAGAAAACAGGATTGCCTGATAAACGTCCATCATTTTCGTATCAAATTTTAATTTTAATTAATAATTTTATCTTCATACAAAATTATAGCTCTCTAGACAAAGGCAGCTTGGGGACAAGTTTCCGAATGCTTAATTAAACAATCTTTTATAATAATAATAATAATAATAATAATAATAATAATAATAATAATAATAAAAACTTTTTTATTCAATTGTTTGAAAGAAGTTATTTAAAAGAACTTTATTCCTAATTCTTATATCAATGACAAGACAGTCTAACAGACGAAAAAAGCGAGTGTAGTGATAATGTAAAAATTAAAATTTTGAAAACAAATTTTGTATTGTTAATTCTTTCTTATAAAATAAAAACTTGGATTTCAGTTTTTAAATTATCATATAAACTTACTTTTTTGATATAAGTTAAACACAAATTTCTCTTTTTATATATTTAGATGATTAGTGTTCTTTTTTTAATACATAGAATAGTAGTGTATATTAAAGTAGTATATTAAAGTAGTAAAGTATTAGTAGTAAGTGTTATAGTAAGAATATTTCTGTTCAAAATATAATAAAAATATTTCTGTTAATAATTTCTGAGATAATCTATTATTCAGTAATCTATTTTTCATTAATCATTTTATTTTTTGGATAGAACTTTGTGTGAAATAGTACGAAATATATGAATCACATTTTTATTGTCTTGAATATGTAAAAAACATAAACTAAATAATTAGAAATGTTGGCATAAACTCTATTCTGCACCACTCCTCCAATACACCATTCGCTTCTACTAAATACACCTAATAAATCTCATTCTTTTCTGTTTTCGAAGAGCTTCGCTTTTTTCCGTCACGCCGGGAAAGACTAGAGATTATTATTCAAAATTCTGGTCTCTCTTGAATTGCAGCATGCCGGATAATGTGAGGGAATACTGTATTTACTTTTGAAAAACAAGATTTTTTAATAAAAATTAGATTTTTTTTTTTTTAAATTTGTACTGTTAATTTTTTTTAATACTAATATTTTTAAAAATGCTGAATCAAAATTAAAATTAGAATTTAGAATTTCTGTTTATTTAAAGCAAAATAATAATAATAATAATAATAATAATAATAATAAATTAAATTTAAGAAAATGAAATTCTACAAACAATATTTTAAGTTTTGAAATTACTCAACTTTTTAAATAAATTTAAAATTTTTTAATTAAAAAAATATTAAACATTTTACTATGTGATTTTGTTTCTAAATAACAAGGATAACCATTCAAAATTTTATCTCAATAAATAAATATATATTTTTTAACACTAGAATCGCCGTTAGGGGTCAAAATGACCCCTGCCAGAATAATAGTAGTCGATTCGAACCAGAATTTTCTTCATAAGATACGTTAAATTTAAGCAGCACAAAAGTAGACCAATTAAGTAAGTTAAATAGTTTAAAATTAACATTCTGGTGCGAAACACTTTTTATAAATCTTTAGTAAAATACCCGGCTGTTCTAGTGTTAATATGTATCGGGCCTCCTTAAGGAGATCACATAGAAAACAGAATATAAATATTTTAATTTAGGATAAATTTGAAAAATACCTGTACATTCCAAGCCTATAGGTTAAGCGATTAGAAAGAGGAATTTCCCTGATAACTAACCTGAAGAATATGAATTGAATTTTAGTTGGGTTAATTGATTTCTGATTGACGTTGACTAAATTGATGTCTGATTTTTCAGAAAAAGACTCAGGCGTAGATAAAAAAGCAAATCCTTAAATATTGTTCCATGACAGAGTAGAAAATTAGAGATTAGGCTAAAGAAACAACTCAAAGTAAGTACGATTTCAATCAGAATAATAGAAATAACATGCTCAAGACATTGCACGCAATCGTAATATCGGCCGTTAACTATTTGCAAAATATAGACATCAGACAAAATAAGAAACATATCCAGACAGTCTTTTGGAGATACAAACAATTTTTGGAAAATTCTTAGAGAATAGAAATAATAAATGGAGCAAAATTGTTACTGTCTGAAATTCTTTGATAAATGACATAAAGTGATAACTTTCAGATTTTGAAAAATAAATGGATCAGTAATTTATTTATTTATTACCTATAATTTTACTTACAATTTTTGGAAAATTCTTAGAGAATAGAAATAATAAATGGAGCAAAATTGTCACTGTCTGAAATTCTTTGATAAATGGCATAAAGTGATAACTTTCAGATTTTGAAAAATAAATGGATCAGTAATTTATTTATTTATTGCCTATAATTTAATTTATCACAAAGGACATGGCTAACCATCACAAAGGAATTCAAAATTTTAGCTCAATAAATAAAAATAATTTTAAATTGTGCCCCTTGACTTCCTTAACCTCTTGGGGCGAACGACACCCATACATGCCGCAAAAATGCTTAAAAATTCTTGTTTATCTACACCAATAAAATTTGCCTTATTTAATCGAAGCATTTTCTCGATTTAAAAAGGCACAAATTTCTGTTTTTTAAAAAACGGTGACAAAACATTAAAAATTTCGTAAAAGGCTCCCGTCGCGAAGGGGTTTAGGGAATCTTACAAAAAACAGAAGGTAAATATTTTAATTTAAGACAAAATTGAAAAGTACGTGTACATTCCAAGCCTATAGAGATGGCATTAGACAGGAGGAATTTGCCTGATAACAAGCCTGAAGAAAATCAATTGATTTTTAGTTGGATTAATTGATTTCTGATTGACTTTGACTAAATTCATATCTGAGTTTTCAGAAAAAAAGTTCAGATTAGAAAATTAACAGAGTAGAAAATTAGAGATTAGACTTAGGTAACAGCTTAAAGTAAACATCATTTCCAGCAGAATAATAGAAATAACATTCTCAGTGCATTGCACGCAATCGTAATATCTGCTGTCAATTATTTGTAAAATATAGACATCAGGCGAAATAAGAAATGTATCCAGACAATCTTTCCGAGATACAAACAATTTTTGGAAAATTCTTAGAAAATAGAAATGATAAATGAAGTAAAATTTTTACTATCTGAATTCTTTAATAAATGACATAACGTGATAACTTTCAGATTTTGAAATTGTCAAAATGAATCAGTAATTTATTTATTTATTACTTATAATCTAATTTATTATAACAATCACAAAAAAATTAAAATCTTAACTCAATAAATAAAAATTATTTAAAAAAGTGACTAGGACCCCCCTGTAAAGGCGTTTTCCTTTACATATTAGTTAATAATTGTTTTTCCCCATAGTTAAAATTACAATATTCCCTTAATTTGTATCTTTATTTAATAAGCTAGATTTTTAATCCCTTTAATTCTATTCAGTTACTAACGGCCATTATTCCTTTAAAATATAATTTCAGTTATCTCTAATTCTTTCTTTAAAACCACAACGTACATCCGTTTGTTCATGTACATGTATGTATTTTCCCATAGCAACAACCTTTTAAAGAGTTATTTCTCGGCTGTTGTTAAACATAGTTAAACGCTATTCACTTAAGAACCAGATGTGCTATGTTTGTCTTCATTTTATTTCATTTGAATTAATTTCCTTTCTGAGCCCGTGAGATTTTTGGTTAACCCTATGTAAAGAATGCAATCCTTGTGGTTTCCCGAGCCATATGCTATCTTTTATCATTTGGCGTTAATTATTTCAAATCATGCCCTTTGGTTTCTATCATTGAAAGTCTATTTAACGGAAACTCTCCACGTGCCTTCTCTCACCGCAATTTGTGCTTATCAGTCGTTTTTGGCTATTTTTATGTACATGTATCGCGCCAACACTTGACGATGTGAAAAATGTATTTGTGACCACTTCTTCTCTGTAAGTACTAGCGATCGGACCTATCTCTGCGAGGGTCCCTCTCTGGCACGGCAACCTTTCTTGGAACTGTGAAATTTATAAAAACTTGTCTCCAGTAAATTAGCCTCCTGTGTTGCCTTTCTCAATTATTCATGGATTATGTACGAACTTGGGATTGAAACTACACTTACGATTTAGCAACGCAAACTTCCTATATGATGTTGAAACCGTCCTCATACCCCCCCCCCCCCCTTAATCCCTCGGGGAGATCGGTACTTAATCGGAGCATTTTCTTGATTTAATAAGCCATAAAGTTTTGTTTTTAAAAACCGATGACAAAACATTAAAAATTTCGTATAAGGGTCCCATCGTTCAGGGGTACTTGTTAAATTAAAACCACAGAAAACAGAAGATAAAGATTTAAATTTAGGAGAAATTTAGAAAATACTCGCACATTCCAAGCTTATAGGTTAAGCATTAGAGAGTGGAATTTCCACGATAACAAGCCTGAAGAATATGAATTGATTTTTAGTTGGGTTAATTGATTTATGATTGGCATTGACTAATTTCATATCTGAGTTTTCAGAAAAAAAGATTCAAGCGGAGATGATAAAGTAAATCCTCAAATATTACTCCATGACAGAGAAGAAAATTAGAGATTAGACTTAAATAACAACTGAAAGTAGACATAATTTCCAGCAGAATAATAAAAATAACATGCTCAAAGCACTACACGCAATCATAATATCTGCTCTCAACTATTTGCAAAATATAGACATCAGGCAAAATTAGAAACGTATCCAGACAATCTTTCCGAGATACAAACAATTTTCGGAAAATTCTTAGAGAATAGAAACGAAAAATGGTGTAAAATTGTTAATATCTGAAATTCTTTGATAAATGACATAAAGTGATAACTTTAAGATTTTCAAATGGTCAAAATGGATCAGTAATTTATTTACTCTTTACCTATACGAATTGAATATTTCCAACTGAGCGAAAAATTGCCCAGGCCGGGAATCGAACCCGGATACTTGGCTTACAAGGCCAACGCTTTACCTGTTAAACTAACCGGGCGATAACCGGCTGGGATTTTTCGCTCAGATAACCTTCAATTCCCGGCTTGGGCAATTTTTCGCTCAGTTGGAAATATTCAATTCGTATGATAACTTTACCAATCAGTTAGATTGTGTTAAAATAATAGTATATCTTTATCTATAATTTAATTTATTACAAATGACATGGTTACCTATCACAAAAAATTCAAAATTTTAACTCAATAAATAAAAATTGTTTTAAAATATGCCAAGGACTCCCTTAAATTCTTGGGGTGAGCGACATGCATATATGCCGCAAAAAGGCTTAAGATTCCTTGTTTATCTCCACGAGTAAAATTTGACTTATTTAATCTGAACATTTTCTCGATTTAATAAGGCACAATTTTCTGTTTTCAAAAACCGTTGACGAAACATTAAAAATTTCGTTAAAGGTTCCCGTCGCGAAGGGGTTCAGAAAAACCTACAGAAAACAGAAGATAAATATTTAAATTTAAAAGAAATTTTAAAAGTACGTGTACATTCCAAGCCTATAGATTTGGCATTAGAGAGGAGGAATTTTGCCTGATAACAAGCTTGAAGAATATGAATTGATTTTTAGTTGGGTTAATTGATTTATGATTGGCATTGACTAATTTCATGTCTGAGTTTTCAGAAAAAAAGATTCAAGCGGAGATAATAAAGTAAATCCTCAAATATTACTCCATGACAGAGAAGAAAATTCGAGATTAGACTTAAGTAACAACTTGAAAGTAAACATCATTTCCGCCAGAATGATAGAAATAACA
Source organism: Maratus speculifer (assembly GCA_964019185.1). Lineage (NCBI taxonomy): Eukaryota > Metazoa > Arthropoda > Arachnida > Araneae > Salticidae > Maratus > Maratus speculifer. Next base: position 108,420,528 of record OZ025303.1, on the reverse strand, counting down.
TGCTCAAGGCACTGCTTGCAATCGTAATATCTGCTGTCAACTATTTGCAAAATATAGATATCAGGCAAAATAAGAAATGTATCCAGACAATCTTTCCGAGATACAAACAATTTTTGGAAAATTCTTAGAGAATAGAAATGAAAAATGATGTAAAATTGTTACTATCTGAAATTCTTTGATAAATGACATAAAGTGATAACTTTCAGATTTTGAGAAATAGATGCATCAGTAACTGTCGCGTATGTGAAGTCACTCGCGAAAAGTTATTATGCCATCATGCTTCAAGAGTAAGAAAGTAAAAGTCATATATCTAAAGACATACGAAAATTATCAGAAAAAAATTGAGCAAAAACCTTTAAATCTGTTTCGATAATAGCAAACGTTTTATTTATGTGTCATTTTATTATAATTCAAATACTGATAAAGAAAAAAGGTTCATTTAATGTCTTTTTATGGTTTTGTTCACTTTATAAAACTCTATTCTTCTCACTGTTCTCTTTGTCACAGAGCGCGTTTTGAGAAATTGTATAAGTTCGAGAATTGAAATTTTAAACACTTATAGCTCAATCTGTGTAAAATAACAAATTTTGAAACAGTGTCGTATCATTTTAATGAAATGAATTAATTTAATGGCATCCAACATTTTATTTTTCAAATTTTTAAAAGGAACTTTAAATTCAGAGTCTTTTCGTGCAGGTTTGATAGCCCTGTAGTATAGCATTTGCTTGCTAATGAAAAGGCTTCTAGTTTAAAACTCGGCGTCGGAGTTTGAAATTTTTTGTCAGAAACAAATTTCATCACCTAATAGACGAGCCGTTAATTCCAAATTGGCTTATTTAAACTGAGTAATATGATTGGCTAATATTGGAGTAAGTGACGTAGATTGGAACTGATGCTAAAAAGAAATTAAGAACAACCGGATCCGATGCATGAATCTGTTCAATGAGATTTATGCTATTCAGAGGTTTTACTATATTTGAATATTAAAGAATACAGATTTGTACCTAATAGATTAAATTTTGCGAAATTTTAGATTTTTTTTTTTCCAAGGCCAAAAGTTGTTGTAGAATATTTTACTAATTATTTTTTTTAATTCGAAAATCCCTTTTCATTTTAGATATGTCGGAACAGTCCCATTATAATTTCATTGTATAATAAATGTAATTATATATGTATATATTTGGCATTTTAAGGGTTTTTCTTTTTTTAGATAAAATTAAATCTTTTTTTTTTTTTTTTTTTTTTTTTTTTTTTTTTTTTTTTTTTCAGATATTCAACTACGTGCTAAAACAATTGTCTAAAAAGCAGTCTTGAATATTTTTAATTTCATTGAAAAAAATCTTCCAATTGTAATAATTAAAAAATTCAATTTAAAAGCGCTACATCTATGATCTTATTGAAGAATTTTAAGAGTTTAAAAATTATAAATTGACAATGTAAATTTATTAACTAAATAACAAAGCGTTTTAAAAATAATATTAAAAGAAACCCCATGTGCAAACTTCGATCACTCTTTCCCACTGGTTTCTTTCTTTCTTTTCTTTTTCTTTTTCTTTTCTTTTCTTTTTTTTTTAATAAAACTGTGCTACGCTGCAGTTTTTATTTGTTTGCCTCTCTTTGTTACAGATTTTTTTCGACATTATTGTATTTTTACTTTCTTCTATCTTTACAAGAAGAAAGTATTCGATTCGTGAAAATTTTCGGTTTTTGACAGATTTACCCATTTTAGGGGTAGGAAATTAAAAAAAAAAAACGTGTTTGTACAAAATGCCTGTCGGTGACTTTGTCTATCTGTCTATATGTGACATAAATTTTGTGGGCGCTCAATCTCCAGAGCTAATGCACGGAATTTGATAATTTTTTTTATTCAGGCAGTACCTAATATAAATTGATGCTGATTAGCTTTTGGGTGAAAATAGCTCAACAGGTGGCACTGCTGTGGTGAATTTTTTTTACGATTTACGCAATAGCTGTATCTCAATAACTAATGCACAGATATCTATAAAATTTCATATTTAGTTATACCTTGACATAAATTGATGCTGTTTCCATTTTGATGTAAATAGGTATGCTGTAAATTTTCACGATTTTCCCTATCTCAAAAGATAATGCAGGGATTTTCAACAAACTTCAGATTCAGTAAATCCGTTATATGAAATAATTCTGTTTACATTTTGGTGTCTATCGCCAAACAAGTGGTGCTACTCTGTTGAATTGTCCCCTATTCTTGCAATAGCTCTATCTCAAGAATTAATTCTCGGATTTTCATCAAATTTCAGATTCAGGTATATAGTTTAATAAATATTATTGATGTTTATGTTTCGGTATAAATCGCCCCACAGATGGAGTTTTTATGTTGCAATTTCCCGATATCCACAGTAGTCCTATTTAAAAATCTAATACACGGAATTTTATGCCTGTAAAGTCCTTACGATGATTCAGATTGTCATTTAATTTTGGCACTGTGGTAGCGAATTTTAAATTGACATTAAATATTATATATGAAAAATTTGGGCTTGAGGAGAGGAATGCTTTTGAAGAGGAGACCTGGACAGAGCAGATGCCCCGTTTGACCTTGCTGTAAATCAGACCCTGATAGTGCACTTAAATGTAGCTTATAATGTATATATCAATATCGTCTCATCAGTATTTAAATTATAACTTAAAAAGTAATTATATCTGAAGAAATTGCTTGGAGTTTCCTTTGAGTTTTGCGTATAGATGGGGAATTTACAATTAGGAATCATGGTTTATCAGTTTGACTAAAAGCAGCAAAAGGAATAGATATTTCCTTCAAGGACGAAAACAAGCTTTCAACATTGTATAAAATTCAGACAAGGAAAATATATTATGACAGCTTATGTTGCAATATCATTTCAATATTTATATTTTGATAATAAATCAGAGCACAAGCCAGCGGTTAACCATGACAAAGCTGCATAAAATATATATATATATATATATATATATAGATAAATTAATGGATATTTGATAACTTAATTAAGACAAATTATATGTTATGAATTCAAACGTGGTTGATCAAATTGTTTTTGTAAAACTTGAAACACTGTGTGTTTACTTATTTGAAGAATAACACATTGATAACGCATTTTTCCATCTAACTCAGGTGGCGAGTGGTTAGGTAAAAACACAGTCAATATAGATGATAAATACCAGTATTTTGTTAAAGATAAATTCAGTTTATGTAATCTCTTTATATTAGTATTTTCTGTAAGAAAATACTGGTAGTTTTCTCTTTTCTTGACTGTGTTTTTCCCGGTTTTCCCTGACCATCACTCGCCACCCTGCAACTTTCTACTAAATAAATTTACTCGGGTTATTTAATGAATCTATTTTTAGTTCATTGAATTGTTTAATTCACTAAAGCAATGTATAACTATATTTGTGCGTAAGTTATTAGCCAAAAACTTTGTTGTAGATTGAGTTAGATAAAAAAGTACTTGTAAATTCATTTGTCTAAAATATTAGTAAGACTTGCGGTTCAAAACACAAGCATAACATTCTTTTATTATTAAGTGTATAGTAAGTTTTTTTAAAAAAAAGTAAAGAAAAAAAGAAAGAAGAAGAAACTGAATCCAAGTCATTGCATTATTTTCTCTGGCTTGCATGCGTAAATTCTATTATGCATCTGAAATATTTCAGAACAGATAGAAACTGAAAAACAGATATTTCGTACTGAGAAAATCAATTAATACGCTGAGAAAAAAAACTACTCTTAAGAAGCAACACGAATCACTGATAAAGACCCGGATGATAATGTTAAGTCTACGGGGGACTTCTTTTCAAACATCTCGCTCAAATTTTAATATTTTTACATGATTTTTTTTGGGGGGGGGGGGCATAGGATTTTTGGGCAGAGATGTCATATACGTACCACATTGGCGCGTGCTTTTTCCTCCGCCAATTTGGCGAAAATTTTATTTTTGGACATAAGTTTAAAATTGCATGCAATAACAACACATGATTTTTTTTATTGCGATATAAAAACAAGTTGAATGTAGATTCTGCCATTGCAGAATTCAGTTTCGCCTCCGATAAAAAAAAAAAAAAAAAGAAAAGAAAAGAAAAAGAAAAAAAAAAAAAAGAGAAAAAAATTCGATAGAGGTCTTAGAAGGGAGACCTCGTTTAGAATGCAATGAACTAACTTCATTTTTCTTGTGTTTATCAATATAATAGCAAACAGAACGGCGTGAAATACCCAATAGATTAGCAATTTCTCTCTGAGACATTGGAATTGCGGAATAATAAAGAGATGCAATTTGACGTGCTACTTCTTGCTACTTCTTCTTGCTACTTCTTCATTGACTAGATGATTCATCAAAAACGGATTTTTGATTTAGTTTAAACGCCTTTTTTATAGACTCTGAGAAAAAGAAAATGATTTTTAACAATAAAATTGAATGAATGTCTCGCTTTAACTCCCAGATTATGAAAAAGTGGGCCACAAATTTTGACACGACACTTTTTAGTTTGTCTGAAAGAAACAGCATCAGAGGCTAATAATAAATTAACATATAAAAATGAAAGTGTTCTAATATTTTTTTTAAAAAAAAAGGAAATAAAAATAAATAATGATAATTTGATATAAATAATTATTGATATAGAATATAATAAAAAATAATATAAAGAATTTATAAAAAAAAACAATATATAAACATGAATTTAATAAAAAAGAAACAATAAATAAACAGGTAATATAAACTAAACAGTAAGTATAATTTTCACAATAAATCGTAAACATAAATACTTATAGCCATATTGAATGCATGCAGTTGTGTCATTTAATCAGCACATTTTACTTAAATCTTTAATTTTTCTCATTTTATTTCTCTAATAATTCTTATAAACTTATTAAAAGATCTTCTCCTTGGCACAAATATGCAATGCCAAATTGGCGGTGAGAAAAAGCGCGTGCAAATGTGGTGCGTATATGACATCTGTTCCGATTTTTGATGATGATTTACAACCGGGCTAGTTTTTACTTTTTTCGATTTTGGTTACATATTTTTTTATATTATGATAGTTATATTTTCAAAACCGGTTCTAACCGGTTTCGAAAGTTAAAGTAATTTTCACACACACACACACAAAAAAAAAAAAAAAAAAAAAAAAAAAAGGTTTGAAACCAAAATTGAAAAAGTAAAAACTAGATCGGTTGTAGATCGTCCTGAGCTATCCTATGCAAAAAAATATATTAAAATTTGTTATAATATATTAAAATCTAAATATATTTAAATTTGAGCGAGATATTTGAAAAGAACGCCTCCATAGACTTATCATTATCATCCGGGTCTTTTTCAGAGGCCTTAAACTTTTTTTTTTTCTTTTTCAATCAAAAGGGCGGTAAAAGAAACTTTTATTTTAACAATGCTTCTTTAAATCCCATAAATGGATTCTTTCCTGCGGTTTTTGAAGATATAAGGACACTTTTCGAAATAGTGGATAACTTGGAAAAGATTACGCTTTCGTAAAGTTTTGCAAGATTCAAAACCCTTTTTTTTTATGTTTATGGATAAACATTTTACATTGAAAAAAAATATGTAAATTTACTGTAAGTTTTACAGGAAACTGGGATTCATTGAGTTTTTTATGTAACACAAAAGCAAAAATTCATATAACAAATACAGATTTGCACTGAAAAAAAAAAATCCGTAAGATTAATGAAATCTTTTTAGGAAATTGGGATTCCTAGATTATATTATGTAATTGCAACCTAGGTTACAGATAAAATTTTAGTAAGATAATTATAATTTCATATGATTCGTTTGTAAAGTTACAGATTTCTGTAGCTTTACAAAAATTAGTTTTGTAGATTTACATCTTTTCTTGTACAGGGTACGGATAAAATGTTAGTAAACATACAGATTTCGGCAACTTTACATTTGTAGGATTACAGATTTTTTTTTTTACAGAATTTCAGTATACAAAATTATTTACATAAATTAGAACATTTGGATTTAATTATTTTGAGTATCACATGTAATATGTAATTTAAGAAAAGGAAAACTTTTGGATTTTATAAGATGTAATTACGACTAGGATAAAAAAAAATTCAAATTTTACTGGAAGTGAAAATGAAATGCAATTTGTTTTAACACAACAAAAATAACTGCTTGAAACTTCATCTTGAATGACATTAATAACACAAATTAAAAAAAATAAATAAATATAAATACGTATTTGAGAAAGAAAAGAATGCTTTTCAAAATCGTAGATAACTTGAAAGGGGTTATGTTACACTTTAGTGATGTTTTGCTTGTCCCAAAAACATTCCCTTTTTTTTTCAGTACATGACAAAAAAATTTAAAAATTCCTGTACATAAATCTTAATATTAGGACTTAAATATTTTGAGTATTTTTCTAATTTGTAATTTTAAAAAACCTAAACTTTTGCAGAGTATATATATATATATATATATATATATATATATATATATATATATATATAAGGCCATTAACAGTAAACAATATTAACCATTTGAAATTAACCATTGAATTTAATAACTTATAGCACATTGAATATGGAAGGAAAAAAGAATAATATGAATACAAATAGAATTAGTAAAACCAAAGCAGAATCTTCAGGTCCCAAATACTTTGGAACTACAAATGGAGTGTGTGGTTTCAGCTTCGTATTTGCCATGAAAAAGCAAAACAATACGAATTTAGGACTACCAACACACATAAAACCAAAATTAATTAAAGAAATACCAAGTAATCTATAGTGGATATGGAGAAAATAAAACAGTTATGAGCTATAAAGTAGAATGATCTTAAATGCACTACCTTAACCCTGATATCGCACGTGGTAAATTAAAACATGAAGTATTCATATATCATATGACAGAAAAATGGAGATAATAAAATAATAAAAACAAAAAACGACTTATCGTACACATCATATAATATTAAATTAATAAATTAATTAAAAACAGAATAATGTAATAATAGAAAAATTAAACCATACACCATAGTTTACCCTATTATTATTTAAATCAATAACATTTATTTTGACTATGCTAGGCTGAACTCAATATCTTAATTAAGGAAGATTAAAGATTAAAAAATAGCTTATTAAGAAATGTACCCTATACATTTAGTAGTGATATAGTATACTCATTTATTAAAAGTGAAGTGCAATTTAATAATGTAAATGATTAAAATTATTAATATAATAGATATAACTAAACAATAATCCATACACTGGTGTTATTTTAACTCCATAGAAATTTTGTACCAAATTAACAACTGAATTTTCCACTCTCAATTTTTTTTTTTTAGATATTAAATTAACCTTTGCGTATTATCCAGGCAAGACCGCCCTCCTCCGTAACATCTAACCCCCCCAACCAACCTATTATATACATTTTTTTATGTATTTTTTACATTTTTTATTTTTTATTCTTATTTTTTATGTTTTAATAATTTTTTGTACTTTTATACGCAAAGTGTTAATTAATTATTAGATCATGTACTTACTAATTGTATATTAAAGAATATATGATTTTTTTTTAGGAAAACCAATAATTGTAGCATCATAAACAGGCTTTTTAATATTAGTATTAATTAAATGAGAAGAACATAAACATTTTATTCTATATAACTGATTAAGGATTATATTACAGTATACAGAATTATGAAGACAGGATTTAAAATTAGTAAATGTATTAATTTTAAAATTAAATTCTTTCCGTTTGTCATAGATATCAATTATTAATTTGTTTACTTTTAATATAATTTTAAGATCTAAAAAGTGAATGGTATTATTAAAAAGCAGTTTTTTTGTAATTTCTAGATTGGATCAACGGTTAATTGAGACAATCAACGGGTAATTGAGATGTATTGTTATTATTAGTATCAATTAAAATTATATAATCTATATATCGATATAAATGTATTTTATTATTAAAATATTTACGTTCATAATGATACAAGTATAAGTCTGATAATATACTAGATGTACTAGCACTTTGTGGTATACCAAATTATTGAATATACATAATGTTATCTTGCTTGATAAAGTTATTATAGATAATGAAATTAGTTAAAGTAAGAAAATAATCAGTATTAATGTTCATTGATAGATCCAAATCATGTTGATATTTTTTAAAAAGATCATTTATGATATTATGTAAATCTAATAAATCGATATTATTAAAAAGATCTTTGAAGTCATAAGTCGTTATATGTTTTATACATTTAAGATTTTTCATAATATTAACCAGTTCATAACTATTCTTTATACAATGTGTATTATCACTGGTTTTAGTAATTTTATATATTTGATTAAGAATAGAAGTTTGTTAGTAGCATTATTATAAGTATTGCAACCAATTGTCACTGTTCTAAATTTAACAGGATTCTTATGAAATTTGGGTATAAGGACTAGATAATGATATTTAAAGTTAGTAGAGTTAATGTCTAATAATTTATAAAAGCCTTTAATTTTTCGATTGTTTACAATTATGTTATCATTAGTTTTTTGGAATGCATTATTAGTAGATATACTAGATTTAAGCAGTTGATGATAATAGGATTTACATATAATTGCATAATTATTTGGAGATTTATCAACATAAGTTATGACAAAGTTTTGTTGCTGTTTAGTGTATATATATATATATATATACATAAATCTACATTTTTACAGATGTAAAGATGCAGAAATCTTTTTGATTATTAATATTTTATCTGTACACCGTAAAAAAAAGATGTAAATCTACAAAACTAGTTTTTGAGATGTACAGAAATCCGTAGCTTTACAAAGGAATCCATTAAAAATATAATAAACTCACAAAAATGCTATCTGTAACCTAGGCTGCAGTTTCATAAAATCTCTAGGCATCTCAGTTTTCTAAAAAATTCTTAATAACTTTACAGATTTGTTTGATTTCTCACAAAGTATAAAACAGAACTGCACAAATACACAAATTTTGCATTCAGTGCATTTGTAGCAATGAAAAAAAATCCTTACAACATTGGAACTAACAAAGAAATTGTATTAAAATTTTGTATTGTTGCATAAAGAGCAAAATGTTCTTTTAACTTGTAATTATTTAAAAACTTGGTATTACAAAAATGCTTCCTTTCAATTTAACCTCCTGACTGCCGCCGGCTGATTTTTTCACACACTAAGCTGCAGGTTTCACTGCAACATAAGCAATATTTAAATTAGTATAATTCCACAAATAAAACCCAGTTCTGAAAAATTAAGTTAGGATTGATGCTATCATAGATTATACACCGATACTAATAACGTATTTTGCATCAGGTTGGAAAAAACATCTTTTTTTTAATATTTTTAATAAATTAGAGAGAAAACAACATTACAATATTACCCTTTGGCTGGGCAGTCAGGGGGTAAGGAAAAGTGCACGAAACCAAACTTTTACATCCGCTCCAATTCATGATCGGAAGCATATATTATTATTAAAGTACTAATTAATGCAGCAACCAATAAAATAATCATAAGTTCAACCATTAGTTGTTATTTTATACCCATAGTATTTTTCTAAAATTACTCAAAATAGCTTGAAACAGCAACGCTGCAAAAACATTTCTTTTCATATTAAAGAAGAAAAGAAACTCGCACGAAAACCAAACTTTATTATCCAATTTATGATACAAAAAAATAATGATCCTTAAAACACTAATTACCACCGGGCTCAATAAACTAATTATAAGTTCAACTTTGTGTCGTTATTTAATGCATAAAATATTTTTCTTGTGATACTTAAAATATCTCAAAATAATAACATTCTAAAAATACTTCCTACTAAATTTTGCATGCGACAGGCAAGTGCCTTTCGATTTTGTATGAAAAGCACGCATTAAAAAATTGAGCACCCAATAGTTACCCCTTCCTTAATGAAGGGTTTTTGCTTAAATCAATAATTCATAAAACGTCATCTTCAAGGGTCCCCACCTTTTGACGTGCATCTCTCTGGTAAGAGATTTTTTTAATATTATTATTTTTATTATTGTTGTTGATTCCATCACAGACAATTATTATTGTCTGTTTCGGCGGCTAAAGCACTTATTACTTACAATTTAGACGTTTTTTGCATTAAAATCACGTGAATGTCCCATTAAAAATACGTGAATAAGAGTTAACTGTTATTTTTCCCCCTAAAAATAAGCAATATGAAACAAATATCTTTTACAAAATGTAGGTTTATTACTGTATAATTTTAAGCGAGTCTTGAGGGAAAAATGAAGTTTATATCACAGTTATTGAAACCACATTAGGTCGTTTTAAAGAAAAGTTTTTTTTTTTTTTCACATTTTTTTGTATTAGGAGAAAACTAATATAAATTTTTAACTTTCAAATAAAATATCATGTATGTTAAAATTGTAGAGGGTAGTTGAAAAAATTAGAAGTTATATTAAATATTAAAAGCAGCATTTCTTGGAAAATAATTTTTAAAGTTTTCTTTAAGTTATTCATTAAGAAATTATTGAGATAATTGAATTTGTGCCGTAACTCAATTAGTTTAATCCCTTAATTACCGCTCCCGCGATATTCACGATCTGTGTGTTTATTGAGATTGTTTGATTTCCACCAGTTTTATAAAATAGTGTAATTGGCTTTGTTTTGGTATCATTTTTCTTGTCATTAAATAATGTGCAGATTTCTTTTTTTAAAAAATAGTCACAATAAACAATCTGAATTTTTAAATCGTAATTTAATATTACCGTTAAGGGGTTGAAGGAGTTATCAGAAAATATGATAAAGAAATATATTACATAAGAATATCGGGAATAAAGCAAAATTCCCGCTTATATAGAAATTTATTATTTCTTATATAAAAATTTCTAACTAATATCAAAATATATTCAATTATATCAAACAAGTAATCAAAAATGGTCAAAAATTGAAAGTTTGCGGTACAAATAATGTTTTACTGTAGCAATTCGTTTTTGCATTAAACACGTGGATGTCCCATTAAAAATACGTGAATAAGAGTTAAATGTTATTTTTTTTTATAAAACTAAAGTAATATGACCTAAATATATTTTACAAATATTGGTTTATTACTGTAATTATTTCAAGCAAATTTTAAGAAAAAATAGGAATCGATCACAATTATGGAAATGATATGACACTAGGGCCTAGGGCGTTTCGATGCAAAGTTTTCTTTTTTTTTCACATTTTTTTTCCTATTAAGAGAGATCTAATAGAATTTTTTTCTGACTTTTTTGTTAAAAATTTTAACTTCAGTTCGTTATTTTATTAGTTTGCTATTTATATCGTGAGCTCATAAGAATTGAAATATACTAATTAATGATTTTACTTAGTATGGTATTATTATAAATATAACTATTTTTCTTTATGTACTGCCTACCCAATATTACTTACTATTACTTTGTCTCTTTTATATATTTTTTACGTCTTTCGAAAATGCTTAAAAAGTAGTGCTGTTTAGATTTAATTATTTATATCAGTTTGACATTCAGTCGAGAAAGAGACAAGGAAGAAAGTTTAATTTATGTGTACATATATATGTGCTGTGTAATAAAAACAAAAACTTATTTAGATTAGAGTCGATATTTAAAAAATGACAAGATCAACTAGATCAATTGAAATTTATTTTTTTGAATATGTCATCAGAATTTTAAGTATCTCGGACATTCAGTGATGACATATCTCTACATCACACATGCTTAATCATACATGCAACCTTCCCACGCTATCCGCTGTCACATACTTTCTGTTGTACGAAAATAACGTTGTGAGTTTCAAATTCGAAATTTTGTTTATTTGCTATCAGTATCATAATTCCATAGAAATGCAAACTGTCAAGCGATATATTTTTTAACGTAATTCTAATTTATTATTGCTATTTTTACATCTGTGTGTTTATTTTTGACACATCGCTAAATAAATTTGAATTAAAATGACGGGGAAAAGCTCTAAATTTTTCTTTTTAATTTATTAAAGTAGATTCCTTATCATCTCAATTTAAAAAAGTGATAGATAATGACGACAACTGAAATGATTAATTTTAATCAGTTAAACATATTACATATGAAAGAAACCAACAACTTTTTTTTGGAATGTAGATGTGACAAACTGGATGACTGCCTAACTAATGTAAATTCAATTTTTTAAAGCAGGGCTTTAAAAAACGAATTTTACACTCATTGATGGCATACGATAAAATAGCACATGCTTAATGATGCGTTATTTACTACCTTCCCACGTAATCCACTGTCAAATACTACTTTTTATTGCAAGAAATTATGAACTTCAATACGCTATTTTCCTCGTTTGCTAATTATGTCATAATTCTATAAATCAAAGTAAATGCATTTGATGCCCTTGACTCTGTCTTGCCGCAGTTAAAAGAGTTGTAGATTTAAAAAATAAAAATAAAAAAAAGGAAAAAAAGAAAAGAAAAGGATACGGTATATAAAGTTGAATTAAACATATAATTTTCACGCTTTATCTCACAGTCTTTTTAACAGCTTAATAACCTTATTGGAAATTCTAATTTAATTCATGCATAAGATCTCGTTTTCAAGACTCTTGCGTCTACTGTAGAAAAAGCTCCGGTAAGCAAAAATTAATGAACATAAAGCCGAAACGTTAAATGCAGCTTTAAGAATTTCGATGAATAATATCATAGCTTAATTAACACACATTAGTTTGGTAAAAAATAAAAAATATATAAATAAATAAAAAAAAATAAAAAATAGTAGAGCTTTCTCCATTACTTCATGCTTGCAATTCATAATTTTAATACGTTTAATGCATAAATAGTGTACTTTTGTGAGGCCCTATAAATTAACAACAAATATATATTGCACCACAGATTGTACAGAATGTATATTTTAGTACATAATTCATTGATGTATATCAATTTTAAAGAATGTAACATCATTGAAATGCACTTGAAGCTATTTTTTCCCATTGGCTGGAATGTAACGGAATACATTTGATTGTCCTGTAATTGAACTATGCATCTGATTTTCTTAAAATTTGAAATGACTCGACAAATTTAGGCAAGTATTATATATTTTAAATTTCAAACGATTTGGTTGGGAAGTTTTTGCGTTGTTATATGCGGACAGATAGATGGACAGACAGACGGGCTGAACGATGAATATCGGTGCTACGTATTTATGTAATTACGAACGCATCTAAAAAAAGGCAGGTTTTTTTTAAACGCATTGTTTAAATTTCAGCAAAGTATTGTGAAATTGGGGTGTTCTCAAATCCTAAGGACCTACTTTTAGACAAATTTTCAACATTTTCCAACATAGATTAAAAGTGTTTTTAAATTGAATTTGTCCATTTCTAATTACTCGGATTTTCATGAAGTTGATATACATGAATAGTAATACTGTTCACATGTCATATTTGATATTGAATAGGAAGTGTGCAGCGTTAATAATTTATTTTCAGGGGTACTCAAAAGAACTCCGTTGGATTATGGTCAATGAAAAAAAATCGTCTGCAACGTACTTTAATGATGTACGCAGTTGCAAATGCATTGGATATAAATCCCTGAATTTCACCACAAAATTATTAATATCGAATAGGATATTAGTAGCATTGATGGTCCATTTACAGAGACGCACAAAAGAAATTGGTTACAGTACCGTCTTTGAGGAATAATTTTGAGGAATAATCGATGGACATGCATTTTCAATTACGTATGTACGTTTAAATTTAAGTAATTTTTGCTTGTATCCGCTGTACATTATAAATTTTATACCTCGTATACAGGGCTGTACAAAATAATTCTCGTATCATTCTCCTTATTAACTGAAATTGCTGATGGGAAATTTTCAATTTTGTCATGTATTTTTCAACTGAATTATATATTTGCGTGTATGTAGTCAATAGATACAGATTTATATAATATATACAGGACTTCTCAAAAATTTTAGATAATTTTTCAACTGTAAATGTCAATTTCTGAAACTGTGTTTTCAGATGCGTTATGTGTTTCCAAATGCTTCAATTAGACATCTTATTTCAACTTATGAAAGATGATGTTTTACTTACATATTATTCTAAATGCGCTGGAAAGTGTTTCATAATCTATGCTTGGCGCATGATTTCTCCTTTCTTCTTTAGTTAATTTGTGTTCTTGAACATATGAATTGACAGTCATTTCTTATTTAAAACTATACAACTGAAAGTCATTTTTAATTTTTTGATAAAGATAGAAGATCTTCCAGAAAACACTATCAAAGTTGGTTTTTTGAAACTAGTTTCCCGATACTATACCGTGAGAAAGCCGAAAATACAGTGACACGTTGCGACAATTTATAACTCGATAAGCATTTTATTTATCAAAAAAATGGAAAATTCATTTCGTTTCCAAATTTCTTCCATAATCAAGTTTGTCTATTTTATGCCTGTACGTCAAAAAATGAGTCAGAAAATGTGTCAGAAGTTTTGTGCTGTTGAGTAAAGGATTTGAGAATTCCTTTAAGTGAGTCACGAATTTCGATTAGACTGGATGTTACGTGAATAATTTACTATTTTATGTAAAATATGCAAAGTATGACAAAGTATTTTGTATATTCTACATTAAGTTTTACAAAATAAGAAAATTTTATATTCAAACTACTAGAGGACTGTCTCGATTTGAAAAAAAAATGCCTTAACTGAAATTTCGAAGTAATTATAAAATCAAAAAGTAATAAGGTATTAATACTTTTTAAATAACATATTATAAAGTATAATTCAAATTTTATGAAATATAAATTAGGATTTTAGTTTAGAATAAATAAATATTTTAAGATTTTTTTGCTATTTTCAAATCAAAAAAGAATTCCACTGATTTTAAAACTCTACTAAATATTTTTTTAAAGTATTGCCAAAAGTTTCTATTTAAACGAGAAATTCTGTAATATTATGTTGAAATTATAAGCATCACATCATTAAAATAGATACTTTTTTAACGTGTTTAAAAATTTATAAGAAAAACATTTTGTTTTGTTTTTGTGGGATTTTGTTGGGATTGAAGCAATGTGTAGGGGCCTCCGTGGCGCATTTTTGCCGATCCCACCAAAGCTAGCACATTGAAGGAAATACGGGCTTCTGATTGGCCGAATAATTTAAAGAGCATTTTGTTTTCGTTCATTTTTGAGTTTGCGTTTATGTAATCACCAGTTTCTTTTTGAAAATCTGTTAAAAGATGGAGTTTTATTAATTTTCTTCTTATTTTAGATAGTTAAAAGATAGATAAAAAGAAAGATTTTCTGGAATTTAGAATTAAAGAAGTTAATGATGATTTTTCTCAATTTTTCTGTATACTTAAAAACGAAAATAATTAAATTGAAATTTCTTCTTAATTATTTCAATGTGATATTCACATATATGCCTCTAATACGTAAATCCACATTCAGGACAATTTGTTTATAAACAATAATCATATTTCTTTTTTATAACGTTAATTACGCGTCATTTACAAACCCAATTGTTCTATATTACTTTTTCTTTTTTTAAATCGTAATTTCTTATTATTATTTTAACATGATATACACATATATGCCCAAATACGTACATCCACATTCAGAATATTTTTTTTTACAATCAAAAATTGCTTTCGAAATTATTCAACCAATCAGAAGCTCGTATTTACTTCCCTATGCTTCCCTATGCGGTGGGATGGGCAAAAATGCCTCCGCGGCTTAGTGATTAAGACATCACGCCGCTAATCGCTTGGGGGCGTAGGAGGTTGTGGATTCGAATCCCACTGTCTCCATTGCACACACTCTTTGTGTGGAGCTCTCTTGTTATACTTCTCTTGTGTTGTAATATTTCCTTGTGTGCTATCTCGTCCCTGTACATTGACGATTAAGTAGGCTTCATGTCGAGCACACAAGTCAGATGCATTTAGTTCAATAAATAAGCCGACGCAGTGGCGTGGATGGTAGCGAAGGCTGCTCCCGCACCGCTGGTTCCTGGTTCGAGTCCAGCTAGCGGCATGGGTGTCTGTGTTGTCCCTGTGAAAATGTATGCACTGGATATTCTGTAATAAATTGTTCTATATGGTTTCTTGTGATCATTGGAGGTTATGCCGGCGAATAGCTGTAGCGCCTACTTCAAAGCAAAATAAATACAAATAAATATTCAATAAATAAATAAGCAATGTGTAAATACAAATTTAAGAAGTTAATAACGGCACAAATATAGTGTAAAGCTGTTTATGTATAGGCTTATAATGACTGTTAGGATTAGTAGTCGAATCCCAACATAATGAAGACTGGACTTCAGTTAGTGATGTACAAATGTTACTTATATCTAAAGCATAGGAAATATGTAATAAATTGAAAGAAACATAATTTTCACTTGTTATATCCATGGTTTAATAGCTGATGTGCTTAAAACAGATATCTCGTCAACATGCATACATATATGAAACTTTATTAATATAATCACAGATTTTGATTAATTTATAATCCAGATAATGAATTTTTTAAAAGTGGCATTATTATGAAATATTTTTAAAACCGTTTCCTTTTAGGAAATTGTCTGTAGAGCACAAGGAATTGACTAAATATTGAGATGTATATGAACTCTTTGCAAGATAACAGAAATGCAGTCGACTAAACGCTACCAAGAATATTTTGACAACAAAGACCTTTCTTTATTTTACAAAACTTGTTATAGATATATGAAACAATTTCTTTTATATCTGGTTTGCATAAAATATAAAAAATCCCCCTATAAGTAGCAAATTACTTTTCTATAATTCTTTATATTCCATATATGCGCTGCATAGTGCAGCAACGAATTATGCACAAAATTATCATGCTCGATAATGAAGCATTAAATCATGGAATGAAGCGTTGTGTTTAAACTTTCACATCCCATACCTGAACAGCATATGGTATAATTGGATAATTCATTGTGTAACCCACTTGTATTATATTCTTTGCGTAGCATATGTCAGTACTTGTTGGTATTACTTTACTAATTGTACTTTCCAATCTGGTAACATAGTATGTCAGTCATGGTACTTGTCAGCTGAATAATAATTCATTCAGGCTCCCAGGGGTTGCTGTGTTAGCCGTATATACATGCAAAACAAAAGAGAAAAAATGAGCTAAACTTTCTTTATACTCCCTAATGAAAAAAAAAAATTAAAATCAGATAAAATGCGGTTTTAAGTTTAAATAATTCTATCTTCAGTGGTGGTATCTCCGGTAAGTTCCTGGTCTTCACTTCATCACGGTTGTAGCATATAGAGGATATTATATCAATAATATTGATTTATTCTCCACCTTAAAACTGTACACGTCTTCCCAATTACTTATTCCATTAAAAAAAATCCTGGTGTGATAGAAATGGCGCCGACATTGTGACCCCTTCAGGTTCTCCCCAGGCAGAACCTTTAATCATAATAAATTTCACCCGGGTCGAATTCTGAATGCCGTTGAACAAACTACGAAATTTATACCGTCACCCGATGACTCCTTGCCATTATTAAAAATCCTTATAAACATCCATAAATATAGCGAACTCTTTTCAGTATAGTGGGCGGCATTATTAAACGAACACAATCGATAGGCAACAAAGTAACTACAAAACAAAAAGTTCGATCACGAATCGAATTAGAAATTCTAATTCCACGAAGGCGGAGGAGTAGAGTTGAGAGGGTTGGGTGCGTGTATAAGTTTTTGAACAAAGGTTTTTAGAAAATTCAGGAAGTGTGGCCGAATCTGCGATGTGATGTCGAATTTTAAGTTTAGGACCTTATTGATATAAGGTCATAATTCATGACGACAATTTTGGTCGACTTTATTTGCATTATTGATGCCGTATTTTGTTTTGGAAAATAACTAAAATGGGAATATTACCGTGTGAAAATAACGAGGAAACGGAATTAATTATGCTGTTATTGAATACGCTTCTTGAATTAGGGGTTGTTAGTAGCTGCTTGACACAATTCCCACCTGTTTAGAATCATATAATATGGAAAATAGATTTGATTTACTCGATATGATAATATGCAAAAATATGCTAGAATCATTAGAAGTTGAGTAATCAGTTTGTTTAATCTTTTGAAGGATGATGGGATGCTTACAGGGTTATATCATTTAAATTTAATCGCAAAATGTCAAAATGGCACCAGAATTTTGAAATATAAATTTTTTCACAATGTACACGAAGGAAACATTTCACTTATTTAATATATATATACTGTATATTCATAAATTCTTGTTTCATTTATACACTTTATTATTTTTAAAACATAAGGATTTTGTATCTGTATAGTTTAATATGAAAAAAGGCATATGATTAGGCAAAATACATATGACGCATGAACTCCCTCTTTAAAATTTAAGAGAGTACTCAAAAATGACTGAAAGATGGGGGCTCTTATTTTCATTATTTATTTGTTTTGAGCAGAAAGTTTGACTAATGAAAAATTTAGCTACACAGCTTCACAAAGCCTATTTTACCAACAAATCTGAATATTATCATGTTATGTATAGGCTGTTAACCCATCATAAGGTTGTTCTGTCTACAGTCTATCAGATAACTGAAAACCTAAAATTTTAATACATAAGTTCAGTATTAAATCTTTTTTAAATGTGTTTGTCATTACAGCATGCATATAGTTGACTTTCATAAACTTAATAGAAAACTTTAGACAGATTCGAAATATTTTAAATGCTTGTTTTATTGGAATTTAAATAGACAGTTTGGGAATTATATTTTTTATAAACATCTACAAACATATTTAAACAGACATTTAATTAATAGTTAAACTAGCAGGTTAAAAACGAAAAAAGTTAAATCTATTCACATTACATTACGTCCAACAATACCAGAGAGATTGAGCGCTTGTATTTACAACATGCATACTTTTTTTCATAATCTAAACTTGATAGATTTGTAATACTTTGAATAGCTGATTAATTAGTATTTAAATCGGTAGTTTAGGAATTAAAATAAATTTATAAATGCCCACAAACATGTTTAATCAACAAGTTAATTAATATTTAAACTGGCAATTTAAAGATGGAAATTTTTTAAATCCATTCACATTATATTAAGTAATAACAAAGAGATATGCGCTTGTATTTACGATATGAATATAATTTTTCCTATATAACTTTATTACAAGATTTTAGGCAGATTCGCAATATTTCAAATAGCGGGTTTATTAGTATTTAAATCGATCGGTTAGGAATTAAAAACTTTTATAGACATCCTCTAAATATATTTAAATAGCTAGTTAATTAGTATTTACGTCGACAAGTTAGCATTTAAAAAATGTATATCTATAGACACATTCAGAAACCTAAAATTGTGTTAAAAGTATTTTAAATTAACATTTTATGTGTATATAAAGTTTAGACTCATTTGCAAACCCGTTTCAATAAATTTTTAATTATTGTTTAAACTCATGCATGCGAAATTTGAAATTTATCTGTAAATGATCATATTTAACAAGCTTTCTATATTGTGATACAAAATCGAAAGATTTTATAACAATATAGCATCTAATGCAGATTTAATGCAATAAAATGCTTATTTCTGATTGTAGCTATTCTTAAAATTATTTTGGTTAAATTGCGAACATAATTTTACGTAAAACTGCAAAGATTTGTCATTCTCAGTATTACACGAATGAAAGTAAGAACGGAGTTTGCATTTTAAAGAAAAGCGGTAAAGTCTAATAACGATGCAATATGTAAAGGTACTGTAATGGTATAGTATCAAATCTAATGCAGTAAAATGGTTAATTTTATTTCTGATAAATGCCATTTATAACATTATTATGGTGAAAACACAAATGCAATCTTACATAAAATAGTCGTAATTTGTCGTTCTCAGTATTACTCTAACTGTGATAAGAATGCAGTTAGCATTTTGATGAAATGGAGTGGAGTCGGTTAAACACATAATATCCAAAGATTCTGTAATGATATGTCTTTTGAATCTAATGCAGTAAAATAGTTCATTTTATTTTTGGTAAAAGCTATTTATGACTTTTTTAAAAATGAGAATGCGAATGCTGGCTCATGCAAAATTGTCAAAATTCGTCATTCTTAGTATTATTCTAAGTGAGATAAGAATGGAATTTGCTTTTTGATGAAATGGGATGCAGTCGGATTACAATGTAATGTATAAATATTCTGTAATGATATAATATTGTATAATAAATATTCTATAATGATATAATTTTATTTCTTATAAAGGCCATTCAGAACACTATTTTAGTGAAAATGCGAATGCAATTTTAAAAATTTGTCCTCATTAGTATCACGATGTTTAAAGTAAGAAAGGAGTTTACGTTTTTATGAAATGGGGTGGAGTCTTGTTAAAAAGAAAAAAAAAGTGTGATTTTCAACACGAAAACAAAAGTTTCAAAAGTGCAATAACTAATTTTATTATCCGAATTGCCTAAAACACACCATAACCCATCCATCTTTGGTGCCTATCCCAAACGTTTATAATAACATCCTTTCAACCGAATCTCAACACTCCCGATTTCAGTTCAATGAACATCGGTTATATATATATATAATCCATCGATCAAGCAATTAATTATACGCGCCATGCTAAATTATATTTTCATCATCAGCGTACAGTTAACATACATGTTGTATACTCTCACACACAGAGGGATCACTTGCAGATGTTCTGACACTCAATGTGTTCCGAGCAACAACTCAACGCAGGTGTGTAGTTTTCCATTTTCCTCTTGCTAACACCTATTCGGCAAAATTCTTCAACTGTAACTTTTTTCTAATAGTTTCTGCTTATATGAATGGTAGAGGATGAATATTTGTTCCATTAATTTGCTCCAGGCTATGCTTTATTATGTCTGGAAGAACGCAGAGCGATGTGTTTTATGATTCTCTGAAAGGATATATATATTTTTTTATAAATATTGATGATATTACCTGAAGAATGGGAGATGCGCCTTGCTTCAAATATGGTAATCTGCGTACGGTATGTTATGTCTGCGGTAAGTGAAGAGGAAATGCAATAAGCGGGTATGCCTAGTATCGCATATTAATAAATGGCTGGATTAAGTTTAAAGAAGGAGGTGCCTCCAGAGAAATGATAATAATCGAATACATATTCATGTTGTACATGTATAACAATTTCTTATGAAAATAATTTAAAAGACATACTTCAATGTATATCGATATCTCTCTCATTTCTAGACAATTATATAAATTATTCCTGTCTGCAACATCCTTTTTAATATACACTTATAAAATGCGCAATGATCATTGAGGTGTCATTTGAAATTGTTTTTCCAACCAGCTTCTGACATAGCATACTCTTTAAAATATGTTGTTTGGATAAAAATTCATTGGTTTTGGCAATTAATTATAATTTATTACACTGTCAGAAAAATTCGTCAATATACACTAAGTTATCGTCATTTTTTCACAAATAACTTCTGTTCTCCCAGAAAACGTATTTGTTCTGTGAGTTCATTCCGAAAGTCGAAAAATGAGGAAACGATTCCGTTTATATCTAGCACGCATGCGCATTGGGTCTGTTAGTAATAAATTCGAATTTATTTTTTAAATGAAAAACAAAAATATTCTATCGATTAAAATGTCTAATTTAGTTTTAAAAGACAAAAATGTTTTCGAATTTAAAAATAAATAACAATTACTTTCTTTATTCGTTCAAAAATTCTCACAATCTGTTATTCAAAGCTGGATAAGTTGAATAAAGTTCAATATACTAAGTTATTTCTATGATAAATATTAGCATATAAAATATACTTTAAGTGAAGACGTTTAAAAAATATTTTAATTAAAAAATAAAATGTAAAAAAAAAATTGATATTATTAAAAAAAATCTTATCGAATAAAAATAAAACATCCATGTTTTTTTTTTTCTGACAATCTACGTTATATATTTAAAATTCACATTTTTATACTATATTAATACTAAACGTAAAGAAAAAAAACAGGCACAGTTTCATTAAAGATGAAAACTTTCCGAGATTAACTGCAAAATTAAAAGCTTTTTAACAAATTACACCAAACCACACCCATATGAAATCAACACTTCTATTTTAAAGCAAAATCTTCATGAGCAGTCGTGGCGCTGTGGATTAGTGTTGGCCTTGTAATCCTGGGGTCCTCAGTTCGATCCCCACCTCTTCCGCGTTGAGTTTTTCCAAGTGACGGATATTTTTCCTCTTTTGACGGAGAAAAAAATAAACGGAAAATCGTCAATATACAGACAATGTCTGGCAGCAGTGCTGCCAGTACTTTTTCTGTGAAAAGACGGAAGTTTTTTTGAGAGTGTAGGTAAAACAGAAAAAATTCCATAAATTCCAGAAAAAAAAATCGAAAAAAAGAAAAAAAATTCTGGAATTTACGGAAATTTTTCCTTTAAAAAACAAAAAATTGTACTAGTATTCTGATTACCAGTACAACTTCCGTAAAATCGACTGTTTTTTTTTTCTTTTTACAGTGTACGATTATTAAATTCGCCAAAACCGTGTGTCGGACGTTCCCCTCAGTCCACACAACTTTGAAGAATGTCCGTGGTAGATATAGCTGCCACCACCGATATTACTAGGTGATATCGGTCACCCACTGTGAGATTGGTGTAAATGAAGACTTACGCTAGTAACCGAATTATCAGTTTATTAAGAATATAGGTACACACAAAATACGCTATTTACAAATATATACAACTACAACTCGGATATAGGTGATCCGGTTCAACATTAAATTAGATACCGTAAAGATTGGTTGTGTACTATTCCAATTACACTTTCCACCTCACACTCAATACACGTTAAATTCACTTTTTTGGAGCTCAACCTTGAGTCTCCCAACATAAGTATACTGGGCCTGCACTTCTTAGCCCAGAACACTAAACACCAGGACGTCTGTGTCCTTTGCGCACCAGAAAACGCACACTTTACGCTCTTCCACACAGAGCAACCTCTAGGTACGACACCTAGGTACGGAATGAATTCTCTCAGACAAACTTGCCCTCTCCATATCACTGCTTTCCCCAACATAAACCCCTTTGGAGCTTCCTCATTGGACACATACTCCATTCTTTTCTTGCTTAGTGACATGCTGCTAATCTGCTCATCATCCGCATACTTCACTGACAGATGGACATGCCTCTGAGCCATCTCCTTTCTCTAACACACCACCTGCAAAGGATTAGTTGGCAATTCCCCTTTCCACGAAGAAGGAATGTCACCTTGGAAATTCTGTACACAACCATACAATACTAGATATTCAAATAGAGAAAGAGTAGACATTACATTCTTTAGCACAGGTGCTATCAGATCCTGACACCGTGTATAACACAATAATTGTTGCATAATATTTATCTAAATATTTTCTTTTAATATCGTGCAAAATAAAATATATTAATTTATATTCGAAAAATCCCAACAACTGAATTTTGGGACATTAGTCACCTGTGACCTAAGCTTATATATACAACGTGAATTGCATTACAGAAATCATAATAAGTTAAATATATTAAGTTATAATAATAAATATAATATATTATAATAAATTAATATATTTAACTTATATATTAAGTTAAATATATAAGTTAAATATATTAATTTATATCTGAAAAATCCCAACAACTGAATTTTGGGACATTAGTCATCTGTGACTTAAGCTTATATATACAATGTGAATTACATTACGGAAATCATAATAAGTTAAACAAAAATTTTGCTATTTCATTTCATATGTTTTTTAATAAGCTCAAAATACTGTCAATTGCAATCTTTTATTTATATTTTTTTAGATAAAATCAATGTTAATTTAATATGTACTGTAGCATAAAATATTAATTCTTAAATGCATTAATATTTTTTTAATTGCGCTTTTCATTTTTAGCTCACAGGCTATCATAGCCTGAGAGCTTATGTGCCCGTCCGTTCTGTATGTATGTGCGTATGTGCGTAACGCGATAACTCATGATAAAAATATCGGATCCACTTGAAATTTTGTATATAGGTATATCCTGATAAGGCGCTTCCCTGATTAGTTTTTGGAGTTCATTCGATATGTATAAGAGGGGGAACGGGGGGCTCATGCCCCCCGTTAGTTGATATAAATGGGATTTTCATGCAGAATTAAGTTTTCAAAATTTAGATTAGGATCATTCTGATGAGGCGATTCCGTGACTGTTATTAGGTGTTCATTGAATAAGTATAAATAGGGGGAACAGGGGTTCTAATCCCCCCCCCCCGTTAGTTGATATAAATGGGATTTTCATGCAGAATTAAGTTTTCGTTCAAAATTTAGATTAGGATCATTCTGATGAGGCGATTCCGTGGCTGTTATTAGGTGTTCATTGAATAAGTATAAATAGGGGGAACAGGGGTTCTAATGCCCCCCCCCCCCGTTAGTTGATATAAATGGGATTTTCATGCAGAATTAAGTTTTCGTTCAAAATTTAGATTAGGATCATTCTGATGAGGCGATTCCGTGACTGCTATTAGGTGTTCATTGAATAAGTATAAATAGGGGCAACAGGGGTTCTAATGCCTCCCCCCCCTCTTAATTTATATAAATAGGTTTTTCAAGCAGAATTTTCAGATTTCGTTCAAATCTCTGAATCGTTTTGGAAGTTTAATGGTTAAGTATAAAAGAAGGGGATAACTCCTTTTAAATTATATAAATGCTAAATGGGTTTTTATTAAGAATTATCTAATTTGCTCTGAATTTTGGATATAGATTTTTTATATGATAAAGCATGTCTTTGATAGTATAGGAGGTTCAATGATTAAGTATAAAAAAAGAGGAAAGGGGAGAGCTGTTTCCCCTTCTTAATTTTTTTTTTCGAACGGAATTAACCCTTAAAAATATAAGGCTTTAATGTACAATTAGTATTTGTAGCCTGTGAGCTCAATGCCATCAGTTTAACTGGGCAGTATTCTTTTTTATTATATTAAGGTTTAGACATCAGAAAATTTAAGTCAGATTTCTATCTTTATTTAGTAGCATTCTTTAATAATTTTGATGGGATTAATATTTCTATATAAATATCGTGATTTGTAAAAAATAAATTTATTTATTAGAGGTTGCGTAAAAATGGATGTAGATTTGCTACACTTTTTACGCTACTTTTTTAGCTCGCAGGCTATCATAGCCTGAGAGCTTATGTGCCCGTCCGTTCTGTATATATGTTCGTATGTACGTAACGCGATAACTCATGATAAAAATATCCGATCCACTTGAAATTTTGTATGTAGGTATATCCTGACAAGGCGCTTCCCTGATTAGTTTTTGGAGTTCATTCGATATGTATAAGAGGGGGAACGGGGGGCTCATGCCCCCCGTTAGTTGATATAGATGGGATTTTCATGCAGAATTAAGTTTTCAAAATTTAGATTAGGATCATTCTGATGAGGCGATTCCGTGACTGTTATTAGGTGTTCATTGATTAAGTATAAATAGGGGGAACAGGGGTTCTAATGCCCCCCCCCCTCGTTAGTTGATATAAATGGGATTTTAATGCAGAATTAAGTTTTCGTTCAAAATTTAGATTAGGATCATTCTGATGAGGCGATTCCGTGACTGTTATTAGGTGTTCATTGAATAAGTATAAATAGGGGGAACAGGGGTTCTAATGCCCCCCCCCCCCCCCGTTAGTTGATATAAATGGGATTTTCATGCAGAATTAAGTTTTCGTTCAAAATTTAGATTAGGATCATTCTGATGAGGCGATTCCGTGACTGTTATTAGGTGTTCATTGAATAAGTATAAATAGGGGGAACAGGGGTTCTAATGCCCCCCCCCGTTAGTTGATATAAATGGGATTTTCATGCAGAATTAATTTTCGTTCAAAATTTAGATTAGGATCATTCTGATGAGGCGATTCCGTGACTGTTATTAGGTGTTCATTGAATAAGTATAAATAAGGGGAACATGGGTTCTAATGTCCCCCCCCCCCCTTAATTTATACAAATGGGTTTTTCAAGCAGAATTTTCAGATTTCGTTCAAATCTCTGAATAGTTTTGGAAGTTTAATGGTTAAGTATAAAAGAGGGGGATAACTCTTTTTAAATTATATAAATGCTAAATGGGTTTTTATTAAGAATTATCTAATTTGCTCTGAATTTTGGATATAGATTTTTTATATGATAAAGCATGTCTTTGATAGTATAGGAGGTTCAATGATTAAGTATAAAAAAAGAGGAAAGGGGAGAGCTGTTTCCCCTTCTTAATTTTTTTTTTTGAACGGAATTAACCCTTGAAAATATAAGGCTTTAATGTACAATTAGTATTTGTAGCCTGTGAGCTCAATGCCATCAGTTTAACTGGGCAGTATTCTTTTTTATTATATTAAGGTTTAGACATCAGAAAATTTAAGTCAGATTTCTATCTTTATTTAGTAGCATTCTTTAATAATTTTGATGGGATTAATATTTCTATATAAATATCGTGATTTGTAAAAAATAAATTTATTTATTAGAGGTTGCGTAAAAATGGATGTAGATTTGCTACACTTTTTACGCTACTTTTTTAGCTCGCAGGCTATCATAGCCTGAGAGCTTATGTGCCCGTCCGTTCTGTATATATGTTCGTATGTACGTAACGCGATAACTCATGATAAAAATATCCGATCCACTTGAAATTTTGTATGTAGGTATATCCTGACAAGGCGCTTCCCTGATTAGTTTTTGGAGTTCATTCGATATGTATAAGAGGGGGAACGGGGGGCTCATGCCCCCCGTTAGTTGATATAGATGGGATTTTCATGCAGAATTAAGTTTTCAAAATTTAGATTAGGATCATTCTGATGAGGCGATTCCGTGACTGTTATTAGGTGTTCATTGATTAAGTATAAATAGGGGGAACAGGGGTTCTAATGCCCCCCCCCTCGTTAGTTGATATAAATGGGATTTTAATGCAGAATTAAGTTTTCGTTCAAAATTTAGATTAGGATCATTCTGATGAGGCGATTCCGTGACTGTTATTAGGTGTTCATTGAATAAATATAAATAGGGGGAACAGGGGTTCTAATGCCCCCCCCCCCCGTTAGTTGATATAAATGGGATTTTCATGCAGAATTAAGTTTTCGTTCAAAATTTAGATTAGGATCATTCTGATGAGGCGATTCCGTGACTGTTATTAGGTGTTCATTGAATAAGTATAAATAGGGGGAACAGGGGCTCTAATGCCCCCCCCCCCCGTTAGTTGATATAAATGGGATTTTCATGCAGAATTAATTTTCGTTCAAAATTTAGATTAGGATCATTCTGATGAGGCGATTCCGTGACTGTTATTAGGTGTTCATTGAATAAGTATAAATAAGGGGAACATGGGTTCTAATGTCCCCCCCCCTTAATTTATACAAATGGGTTTTTCAAGCAGAATTTTCAGATTTCGTTCAAATCTCTGAATAGTTTTGGAAGTTTAATGGTTAAGTATAAAAGAGGGGGATAACTCTTTTTAAATTATATAAATGCTAAATGGGTTTTTATTAAGAATTATCTAATTTGCTCTGAATTTTGGATATAGATTTTTTATATGATAAAGCATGTCTTTGATAGTATAGGAGGTTCAATGATTAAGTATAAAAAAAGAGAAAAGGGGAGAGCTG
Source organism: Maratus speculifer (assembly GCA_964019185.1). Classification (NCBI taxonomy): domain Eukaryota; kingdom Metazoa; phylum Arthropoda; class Arachnida; order Araneae; family Salticidae; genus Maratus; species Maratus speculifer. The sequence continues at coordinate 108,392,957 of OZ025303.1, read as the reverse complement.
TTTCCCCTTCTTAATTTTTTTTTTCGAACGGAATTAACCCTTGAAAATATAATGCTTTAATGTGCAATTAGTATTTGTAGCCTGTGAGCTCAATGCCTTCAGTTTAACTGGGCAGTATTCTTTTTTATTGTTTAGTTGACTACTCACTTTATATTCATTACTTCGATTTTTCATAACACTGTATTTCATTTAACTATCCATTTGAAGATATATTTTAATTGTAAATATGACGCTTAATCCAGTGCAGTAAATTGCTAGTTAATATAATTATTATTTTGGGAGTTATAAGGATGCTTCTTTTACGCAATTAATTCAGTATTGATTTTAATTTTCATATTTTATAATATGCATATCCATGATGGAAAAGTATAAGGGTGGTTTGATGCCCCAATGTCTTGTTTTAAGTCACACGGAATTTTTTTATGCTTTTTTTTTTCAAAATTATTATGGTAAATGAAAATGTAATTTATTAAATTTCAAAATCCAGGGTAGGGTAATGGCCTTCCGTATAACTCTCACCCGTTTATAATGCCCATGGATCGATTTAACATGCTTCTTGAGCGAGGGAAAAATTACATGTAGGTTCTAGGGCAGCCAACGTTTGAAGGCCAGAGCAAACCAGAATCCATGATTAATGATCTGGATATTTCCAAAGAACCTGGCAGAAAACAAGTGAAAAGAATACACGAAAGTGAAGTTAGAACCCGATGATTTGAGTCAATTCTCATCTCAGAACGCGGAATCAGCGAAGACAGCCAAATCATGTGGTTCATATTTCCAGATGAACGTAACCCTGTCAGTCTAAGGTAGATTCTTAGTAGTTAGTTTTATAGATGGAAGTCAAAAATCACGACGCACAGTTATAAGTTTAACTTCGTAGCATGTGAACGTAGGTGTAAACCGTGAACACGTGTCGTGAATTATCGGAAAATTTTTATAACCCATTCGTTTGATGCTATTACTTTTACTCAATGTCGTATACTAGCATGATCTGAGAATATTAAAGGGCAATGCCCGAGCAACTCCTCCATTTTTTAAAACAATGACCTTTTGATTTTTTTTACCGATTAAAAAAAATTTAAGATGTTCCTAATTCGACGCGTATGTTTTTTTTTTTTTTTTTTTTTTTTTTTTTTTTTTTTTTTTTACGTATGTTTATTAATAACTCCGAAATTATGTGATCGATTCGTGTAGGGTATTTTTTTATTGAAAGAGAATGCTCTCAAATAGGTATCCTCTTTAAATATGACCAAAATTGGTTCAGCGGTTTCTAAAAATTCAACAACAAAGCAGAAAGTAAATAAACATCCATAAAATACATCATGTTTTCACTATGATTTCATAATTTTCGTGAAGTAGCGCATTTTGTTTGGCGAGAAAGTCGCTACCCGAGAATTTTTCTCCCTCTTTATGCTATTTTATTCCAACGATTCTTGTAGGGAAAACCAAAAAGCAATGTTTAGTCATTAAAAACTTTTGTAACGTAAGCAATCAGTACAAAAGATAGCAAAAATGTAAAGAGCTTAGATTCACCCAAGATTTCTACGGAAAACCAAAACTGATTCTGTACTTTTTTATAAATTCAACAACAAAAAATAAGTACATAAATATCGTTAAAATACTTCATTTTCAACGATTTTCATTATTTGACGTAGCGCATTTTGTTTGGCGAGAAAGTCGCCACCCGGTAACTTTCTTTCCTCTTTATACGATTTTTTTTTTCTAGAATTATTGTAGTGAAAATCAAAAAACAATGTTTAATCGTTAAAAACTTTAATGATGTAGATGATCAGCAAAAATGAAATCAACATTGAAAAGAGTTAAAATTCCCCCAATATTTCTTCGGTACATTCACTGCATTCGATGAGTTGTACTTTTTAGATGGAGTGATTTGAATGTTAATAGAGGGTAAGTCAAAAGTCCCTAGTAAATTTTTGAATTTAGTATAAAAGCAAGTAATTGTTTTTCATTTATATTTATTCCAATTTGACATCGTAATGAAATACAATACATATGAATAAGTCAATAAATTAATATACGCGTTTAATTATTTAAAACAGAAAAAACACCCTAAATGTATTTCAAATATTTTCTTGTATGAATTGTTATTCTGCTTCCAAATGTATAATAATTATTGTATATGTTAAAATCAATGTCTTGCTGTAATCATAATAGTCTATTTTTTTTCCGAAATTTGGTTTAAACTAGAGCAAAATTTTTAACAGTATACGTATAATATCACTTATCAATAAAAAATGGACAAAAATTTACAGAAATTGATCAGAAATTGATCCCTAGACAAATGTATACAGAGATTATATAATAATGCTAATTTTATGCTAACTACTTTACGTTTATAATTTTAAAACTGACAATTAACTTTGATTTATAACTCGTCGTAAACAAAAGTTGCAAATATAGATAGATAAAGAACGACAAAACAATCTATCAAAGAGTTCTAAATTTAAACAGTATTTATTAAACATAAATAATAATCCATTTAATCCAAAGAATTGATTGTGAAAAAAAAAGGTAAACGACAATAAAAATATATTTAAAAATTAAAACAAAGGAAATAAAAACTGTACAAAAAATATTTAAAAATCCATTATATACATATAATATCACATATCAATAAAAAATGGACAAAATTTTACAGAAATTGAGGCACTAGACAGGTGTAGACAGATATTATATAATAGTGTTATTTTTTACGCTAGCTACTTTAGACTTATAATTTTAAAACTGACAACGTAAATTTGATTTATAACTCGTTGTAAACAAAAGTAAATGTACCACAGGGTTGAATGCATAAATGACTGGCTTTCGATGCATGATTGCCCATTCCTATGAATAAATGAATGTCATAATCCTGACAATATTCTCCCACACTTACTACTATAACCATAATAAAAGCAATTGAAGCAATGCTTTACAGTCCTATAAATATTAATTGGGAATTAAGTCGGCTTGTTTACATCCGCTAGCAATTTACTTACACATGTAAGCGTGGCTTTTAAAGAAAGAAAAAGCGACAGCAACTTATTGATGTAACTTTGTGAATGTATTATATAACGAATATGATTTATAAGTTTCTTATAGTGCCTTTTGAAGTATGTTGATATTCAGATTAAAACGTTAGTGCATCATTTTTTTTACCTTTATCTATATATTTAAAACACCTGGCTGTTTTTTTAGTCATCAGCCCTGAGTTTTCTACTGACCCGATTTTGATAATTATTTTTTTAAATGAAAGCTGTTCATGTGTAGATGTGCCCATTCTGGCTAATTTTTAATTTATTTCCATTTTTATATTTAATTTTTAATTTTAAAAGCTTTTTCGGGACATTTCCTCAAAACAGTGGCAACAGGTTAAGCTTTTCTCACTATAATCGAAATTTATTTTTCTTTATTGCTTTCCACCAATCAGGAGAATGTAACTGATGTCATATTAGAAAAAAAAAAAAAAAAAAAAGAAAGAAAAAGAATAAAACCTGTGATTTGCCGGTATTACGATCTTTCTATTTTACATAATATTAAAAATTAATTACAATCTTTTCGTTGTATTAAGTTATTATTTAAAATAAAAATAAATAAAACGTTTTCTACATTTCAACAACAAACACAAAATTTTTATTCTTTTTAATAACAAAGATATCGTTTTTCTTTTCGTTGTCATGGCAATAAAACTAATTATGACAAGTTCATGGAGACTACAAACTAATAAATTAAATTTATTGCAAGTGCTGTAAATGTGTATTGGGTTGGTTATGCAGTTTTAGTAACTCTCTGTTTCTGTAATAATTAAAATGTTTTGTTGATATTACAAATACGAGGTGAAACCCGTCGAAATTCTACGAAAGAAAATATTTAAAAAAGAACAGTTTCATTGACTTATAATAAATATAGAAAATTAGCTACAGTAAAAAATACATTTTATATTGGTCAGTCTAACTCTCAAACAATATTATTTTAAGCTAATATTAATAAAATATTATAAAACACAATTATCCAAATTATTAAACGAAATATAACCTAAATTCACTGGATTTTTTAACAGACTTTTTAAAATAGTATACGCATTTTAATTTCTATTTTTTTTTTCAATTTTAAAGGAAAATGCAGTGATTCTGTTGCCACAATTACAAAATTGGTACTAAACAAAGAACAAAACAAAGCATAGTTCAAAACTGCATTAAGTTTTCGACTCTTTGGTCATAATTTAAAATATTTAAATTGTTAAAAAATATGCGATTGAGACCAGAAGAATCTGAATTTTCGGAATTTTTGCTTAAAATAGGTAATGGAGAAATTCTTGCATGAATGAAGAATTCTCTGGAGACTCAAATAAAGTATGTTTACCACCGTCTATTATAGCAGAAAATGACATCGTATCCCAAATTTTTCGAAAAGGATTTTCATTTTCAGATAGTATCACCAAATTGGCTAAAGTTTCAATTCCAGCCCCGAAAAACGATCATTGCAGTGAAATTAACAATAAAGTTATTAACCTTATACCTCGCACATCCAGAACATACATGAGTAGAAATAATTTAATAACTGAAAGTGAAAAAGGAAATCCTCCAATTTTCAACGGAATTTTTAAATAGCTTAGAATTAAGTGGATTACCTCCACACATTCTCACATTAAAAATCGAAGAAAATTCTAATATTATTAAGAAATTTAAGTCCACACGAAAGTCTTTTAAAAGGGATCAGGTAAATTGTACGAAATATGTACGATAATTTTTTGGATCTAGCAGTTACTACTGGCGAGGGAGTTGCAAAAAAAGTTTTGATTCCTAGAATGGATTTAATGTCATCAGATACAACTCTTCCCTTTTAATTTAGAAGGTTTTCATTATTCGTGTTACGTTTTGCATGACAATTAATAAAGCACAAGGGCAAACAATGGATTCTGTTGATATTTATTTACCTGAGCCAGTATTTAACCACGGCATATGTTGCGATGTCTCGAGTACGTTCATTTAAAAATTTGAAAGTGCAAACAGTTCCAAAAAGCAACACAACAACTAATATCGTATGTAAAGAAATACTTTAACTCGAAAAGAAAAGTTAAATCTTAACTCAAAAAGAAAATAAAAAACCTATCATTGAACCAATATGAAAACTGATTTTCTATTTATTATAGATAAAACTGAATAAAGTTTTTATTTTCTTCCAAGTACACTTTTCTTTTATGTCATTCATTTTTATTATTCATAAGCTTTAAATGTAAGATACTTATCTAATATATATTATTTTCCGTCGAATTTCGACGGGTGCAGCTAGTAAATATTAATCGTGAATTATATATGATATGATTGCATCTCTTGACAAATTACATACGTCAATTTTTATCACTGTTGTATTTTTTTTTAAACGACAAATTTGCCACATTTGCTTTTTGCTTTCGATATGCTGTATAAAATGTCTTGAATTTTGATTCAAGTGCCTTGATCATAGAAAAAAAAATTACTGTAGCGATTGTTATGTGCTATTCTAAGTTACTATAGGAGTTTATATGTTATAGATTTGTTTGTTTGTTTGTATTTATGTCGGCCAATTATCTACACTAAGGGATATAGGCCCTATGAGGTGGGATGCCCTCCGTGGGGGGTCTTTCTAAGGGAACCTAACCCGTAATTACGCAAGGTTCGAAGAAAACCACTGAAAACTCTGGACGGTTAGGCCGAAGTCGCTACTGGGTTCGAACCCAGCCCTTACCCTCTACTAGTTTGGAGGTCAGAACCTCGTGGCCACTAATGGGGCCTATATGTTATAGGATTGTTAGGATTAAGAAAGATAAAAGAAGTAGTAGGAAAATAAGTAGTAATAACAAATTTATAATCTGTAACATAAAAATTCAAAACCATCATGACTTAGAAATCATCAAATTTAGACAGGCTCCAAAAACAATACGTAGAAATAATTAGTACTTTCATTTATAAAAAAATAATTAAATAACACGTCATTCAAGGTTTTCGTACGGTAGTCATTGAAATCATAGGGTAATATATTTTTTTTCATTATTTTTTAATTAATTGATTTTTTTAATTAAACAAGGTGTTTGAATTAATTTTGAATTAATTTTGTGAAAAGCCTGTTTAAAAACATTTCTTATGACAGTTCATTCATCATTGTGTGTTTTGTATGCACATAGAAAACTGGATGCTGACATTAGAAATAATACATATGAATATAATATCTGTTGTAGGTAAAGTTGTTATATGTAAGTATGTTATAAGATATATGTAGGTCTATGAGAAAGATTAAGCAGTAGCTCAGAGAAGGAGACACAGGTGGAGAAAAATTGGGGGGGGGGGGTGGAGGATTGCAAGTTTAACATAATTATACGAAACGTAAATAATTTTTGTAACTTTCAAAGTTTAAATCCTCTTTTTGTGTAAAATGTGAACAAAAAAGATACTTTGCTTCTTTTTTACGTTTATTACGATAAATAGTGGATATGTGTTTATGAATTAAGTTTGTCTGGTGTCCGTCCGTCATCTAATTTATGTAAATATATTTGTAATGACATTGCAATTTTTAATCTGTTAATGAAGTTCACTGTAGAATGTTTATTATTAGAAAGGGAAAATGTTGCATTTATAATTCATTTATAGGCACTACAAACGAATTCTGCCTATTTGGGGTAAAAATTTTGATTGTTACATTTTGTTTAAATTGATTATTCAGGTATCTCATTTAATTATATGAAAAAGGGAAATTTCTTAACATTATTCTATTAGTATTGGAAAATATGTTTAATAATTTATGACTATAGCATGATTGTTCGTTTTCGTTCAAGATTTATAGTTGATATAACCTTCCAAAGGAGTATCCCTTATGATTAATTTCCGATTGAGTACGAAAGGCCATACGGCCAGCGTTTGAATATTCAGACACAGCTTATTTTCTATACTCGTATGGGAATAAATTAGAAAAGGAAGAATGTATCATTTGCAGTTTGTTTACACAAACAACAAACTAATTCCATTACAGTCTGTTTTATTAGGGGGAAAAATAGTAAATGATATATTTTGTTTAAATTGATTATTCAGATTCATTTAATTATATGAAAAAAATGAAATTTCTTAACAATATTCTATTATTGTTGAAAAACGTGTTTCGAAATTTAAGCCTTCATAATTTATACCTTATGTTTTTCATTTTTGTTCAAGATTTATAGTTGATATACCTTCTGAAAGAAACATTAATTAATTTGGTTAATTTCTGATTAATTGAGATATTTTACGATGCACCACTGAAAGTGATAATCCCCATTGAGCGTTCTGCTAAACGGTTATGTTACACATTTGTGTACACACAAATGTGTAACACATTTGTGTAATAGAACATGAGACATACATTTTTGTAATACACATTTGTGTAATACACAAATGTGTATTACACAAATGTATGTCTCGTATGTTTCACCTTTCATTTTCAATACCGAGCATACCATGGTAAGCTTCAATAATAACAATTAAGTACATGGCAACGCGAGTATATTTAAGTGAGTTAAAGCGCGGACAGACCGACAGGCCGTCAAAGAAATCGAATTCATAAATAATTTTCAACTATGTTGGAAAATGTTAACAACTATGTTTTAAAGTATTAAAAAAGTTTCAAGTATTTTTGATTATTTAAATACAGTGATAATGAAGGCAAAATAAATACAAGAATTATTTTCGATGATGGTATTATCTTCAAAACAAAACGACAAATAGTAATTTTTTAAACAAAAGTTGAAATATAAACTGAAAAAAATTTCAGATATGTAAAACATTTAAAAGAAGACTGGACTTTCTTTTTCTGGCAAAAACCTTTTATTTGTTTCTTATTTTAACATAGTTTTAAAGTTTTCTTTGAAGAAAATATCAAATTAATAAGTAATTCATGAAAATCTTTAAAATCGGCAGGAAAATAATTTCCGTCGATTTTTAGAGCTCCACGAACTAAAATTTGATATTTCTTCATTATAGGGGCTTGGCATAGCTCAATCTTAAAAAATGCGATTTAGAGTAAATTATTTTAAACTATCACGAATTTGAAACGATGATCAATTAAAAAAAATCTCTAATTTGATATGGTTTATTTATGTAATATATTTTGTATAACAGTATTATATGGCTTATTAATGTATAAATTGAAAAAATTACACCTTAATGTATGTATCTTATATGGCCTTTAACGCCTGTGTCGTTAAAGTTTTTAATAAAGATGTACCCGAAATTCTTTCCTTTATTTTCAAAGCTACAAAATATGAAATTAAATGAACTTTATATTAAAGATTAATAAACATATATGTTTGTGTTCATAGTGTAGTGTAGAAAGAAATCTTATAGTTATGTGTTTATTTTTCTTAAATATGAGGCATTGTTTTTTTTTTGGGGGGGGGGGGGATGTATATATGTTTCACTTCGGTGTTGCATAACTCTAACGGGATGATTTTGCACAGCTTCCATAACTTTTCTTTCAGTTAACAATAATTCCACTTAACATAAAACAATTTACCTTGAAGGCAATTCGCTTATGGTACTAATGATTAACACTGCTTCTTTTCAAACAATACACCCGTTTATATAAATTGAATAGCAAAAACACTTTTTATAAACTGAAAAAGCCAATTATATTTTTAAAAACATATCACTGGTTATCCATTCCCTTAGAAACTTAAATGTATGAATTATTATGCTTATTCATAATTACCTTATTTTATTAATAAAAAATTGCTACAGTTTCACATTTTGTTTGTTTACTTATTATTACTACGTTATAGCTTCATATAAAAAAAATTAACAAATACCCCCATCCCAAGACAAAACATATTAGTTCCCATTGTGAAACCATTTTCTCGTAGTGTTATCCATGATTCAAGCTTCATCTATTGCTCAATGCATTTCATAAAAATGAAAGCGTATAACAGCGCTATGCAGCAAAAACAACCGCATAAAATTTAGAAAGAAAACATTTAAGATTAATTGTTGCAAATAGGGAGAATCGCGCTTTGTTTTAAGGGTATATTCGAAAAAATGCTTTTCCACCTTCAACAGCTCGAAATTTTCCAATACAATTTCAGACAAATTTTTAAATTTAGAAACAGGAAAGGGGATTTTTGAAGAGACGTATAAGGTGCCGTGTGATGTCATTTAGTGTTCAATCGATTAGAATTTGATTTATAAACAATTATCTTATCAGTATGGCACTTTTTTTCGTTCACAAATATCCCGCTTCGGAAAAATCGGCTCAAAATGCCGTTTTTGATTGCTTTTTATGCAATATTTTCTACATTTATCAAAGAATCGACAATCACTGCACCTTGTGTACTTTCTGAATAAGACAATTTGCCAGTTTGATGTATTTAAGATCAAAAACGAATTAAAAAATAAATCGGAAAATAAGCAGTTTGAATCGAAATACACCCTTAAGGTATGTACAGGAAGACCAGAAATAAAACACCTCTACTCCAACTCCTCTATATATTTAGATACTCAGTGTAATAAGCTTCAAATTTTGAGTACGAATTATTCAAGACATCGAGAAACGGATTACGCGAAATACATTAGTTCTCCAAATCAGTGACAGATGGAGCTATATACAACTGATTACATCGTTACACGCTAAGAAGACACATGTTAAATACGTATTATTTGAACATACCAAATAGCTATGTCGTAAAGGCCTTATCGACGGAAGAAATGTTGTTCAATATGGTTTTTCTTCTCCAAGATGTAAAATCTACATTCTGTATACAGCTTGTTCAAAAATGATGGACTGAAATGCTTTTCACATGCAAAATTATACATTTTTTTCACTTGAGCTAAGACATTTTTTCACTTGTCCTCTTTGAACACAATTTTTTATGTGTCCCCAGAGACAAAAATCATTCAAATTGAGATCAGAAAAACGAAATGGTCAGGTTGTCGAAAACGCACAATCGATTACTTTGTCATTACTGAAACGTTGACGAAGAAATGATATTCCCCAATTCTTATCCTCCTTTATAACCAAAACGTGGCTGAAAACAATGGGTTTATGCAAAGTTTTGTTCCTACACTGCAAAATTGCAGCGTTGTTTGCAGTGTTACCATGGCTTCTTTACTTTAGCCCATTAGGGTAATAGAAATTAAAACGAAAAATGTTCAATGCACATGCGTTTTTTAAATCATTATTATTGCTTTTTTCTCATAATTTTATTGCTTTCTTGGAATCATATTTTTGCATGTAATTCGTTTCCTATTACATTGAATAAGTATTTGCACAAAATCTGAAGCACTTATAGTAAGTAGTTTGAGTTATAGTTGTACCACCCGGTAGAAAATCACACCTAATTTACAGATTTCATTTAAATTAGCTCCATCTAAAAACAGTTTTCAGAACGGCTGAAAACAGTACTAAATAATTATAGCAATAGCTTGTAAATGTCGAGACAAACAGTAGAAAAAATATCTCCCCCCCCCCTCCCCTTAAGCTTTTCTTTTTAACAAAACTGCTCAATCCAAAAAATATATATAGCTTTGCTCATTACATAAAAATCTTTATGTCTTTTGAAATGAAATGCACCATTACTCGGTATTATTACAAGATTCTGCATCACAGATGGCATTATTTATTCTTTGATGGACTATTCTCTCAGGATGTTTCTAACAAATCAACCCATTCACTAACAGCGAACAATACAAAGTGTAAGGAACGCCCATCGAAAATAAATAACTGCCACCACGGCATCTACACTCAAAGAAGCCATTTTTTGACAACAAAGGACTCCATTGACCGATTCAGTTCACTGATACCACTTTTCCTCAGCGCCAATTTCTCAATGAACGCACATTAAACACAAGCATGTATCTTTTGTGTACCAAAACCTGCAGATTGAAACTTTGAAGTCAATACTAACTTTGGCACGCATGGTAAATACACCACACGCTCAGTGCTCTTTTCAAGGTTTTCATTCTAGAGGATCTTCCTCCCCAGCTATCAGTGTCTAGGATCAGCCGGTGAAAGACTATCTAACGTTTAATGTCTTTACAGAAGAGTGGTCACAGAGAACGTACGATGCTAATTCAGAGAGGAAAAACAAACCGTGAAAAGGGCTTTCACTACATGTAGATATCTTATTGCTTCAAGGATGGTAACAAGAAAGACGAATTGAAGGCGACAGAGCAATCAATGTCTCCGCAATCGATTGTTCCCCTTCATACGTATCGCATTTAATAAAATGATCGTTGTCTGTTTTCATCGATAGAAGTTGGTCTTCCAATCTGTATATTAACTCCAATCCCATGATAAGATCTCCTTAAGCAGATTTTAATGGTTAACTAACGGTCAAATGGCAAACTTAAAGAAAAATACTTACAAAACGAGGATTTAGAAAATCTTCTTGCTTCAAAGATGATGACAACTGGTATCGCGGAAACACTAAACAACAGTTATCTATTTTGAAATCTGTCTTTAACAGTTAATCTGTTGATTGCATATCGACAACATGTCAGCGGAAAGGATTTTAGGATCAAATATCTGTTGCTTTAAACAGACATACCTCATTTAAAATTTTTTCATAGAATACACATTAGTTTGGAATGATCGTGTATTATTTGATATTATATGCCATATTACATACACAGGAAAAATTCTCGTTATATAAGGTAATATTAAAAAAAAAAAATCCTTGACTTTTAATTTTAGGTTTAAGATCAATGTTTATCATACATGCCATCCTCCAACCTTTTCGGATCAAATTTTTGTATTTTTATACAGACATACCTCCAGTTAAATTGTTTTGATAGAATACACATTCATTTGAAATGATCATGTGTTGTTTTACATTACATACGAGATTAATCACATTACACAGAAAAAATTAACGTTACATAAGGTAATATAAAAAAAATTCTTTCACGATAAATTTTAGGTCAAAATTAATTTTTACCATGCATGCCAACTTCCGCCTTTTTAAAACGAAAGGAACATATTTTAAACCAGACAATTTTTTTTTATTAATTGTGCCTTGTATTAAATATGGTAGCCAATTGAAAACAACATATTTCCAATCATTAAATAAATTTCTGATTCGAAGTATAATTTTTTTAATTAAAAAACGCCGGAGATTAGAATGCTTGATTTTTATAGTCTTATTTATGATTTGAAATTTTTACCTTATTTCATGCATGGGTCGGTATTGGTACTTGGGCTTTGCTCTGTCCAAAGTGAGTTGCATAGACAACTACTTAGGAATGGAATTAACATGCATGAACCATCATTTGACAAACCATTTCATGCATCAACTCGCAGTATTTGCGCAGATGACAAGAATTGCAGGAAACCAGTTTACTATTAGGTATATATATCCAAGGTCCGGATTTCTCTGCGTTTTATTCACAAAAAACCCGCTTTATTCCCAAAACATCCAGTTTATTTCTATAAAACAGGGTTTATTCCCATGCCGAGTTTTTCCCAATCTTTGCGCAGATGACTAACACAAAGATACTATGTACACTGTAAAAAATCTCAGCTATTTCTGAATGTATAAAAATGTACTGTAATCAAAAACGAAAATATGCTGTGACCTCTTCTAACTCACATAAGGTTTCGAAAACCGTTCCTTTACCTTTAAAAATTTCAGAAAACTGTTTGTTTTCGAAATTTAAAGAAGAATTTATAAAAAATTAATTTTTATTAGCTGCCCGTCCTGTTCGGAAATGTTTCTAAGTAGCTTTTACAGTACAATAATCATTTTTCTCTAATCAAAATATCACTTTTTCGGATACTACCAATTCTGAAGTAAACATTTTCAGCTGCATAACTGATTTTGTGCATGCAATTGTAGCAAAATAATGTTAATTTTCATATTAATGTTAACACTGTTAATATTGTATGTTTGTCTATTATACATGTTCTCTGAATATCAAAATATTTTTGTAGGAATCGGTAGTATCCGAAAAAGCGATATTTTGATTTGAGAAAAGTGATTATTGTACTGTAAAAGCTACTTAGAAACGTTTCCGAAAAGGACGGGCAGCTAATAAAAATTATTTTTTTATAAATTCTTCTTTAAATTTCAAAAACAAATAGTTTTCTGAAATTTTTAAAGATAAAGGAACGGTTTTCGAAACCTTATGTGAGTTAGAAGAGGTCACAGCATATTTTCGTTTTTGATTACAGTACATTTTTATACATTCAGAAACATCTGACATTTTTTACAGTGTAGGTATAGTTCTCAAGTTCCATGAGGATTAAGTAGATCGTATTTACCATGCATGGTTCGATCTTGATCAATTGATTCTCAAGACGTTTTGAAGGAAGTTCAATATAGCTAAGAAAAATTCGGTATCTTAAATTTATTCATCTGAGGTAATCTAAAGTAGAAAATAAATTTGAAAATTAGAATAGTTATTTGTTGCTGCAGTTATTAGCGTCCATTCTCATGCATCCAAAATTAAATTTATTTCCAAGACGGTTCACAGCAGAAGGATTGATATATGGAACATGATGTAGAAATTATGGTATAATTTATAACAGAATCAAGAAATGCAAAATATAGACAGTAATATAATGATTAAATAAAAATTTTAAAATAAAAATTAATTCCGGGAGATTCTTCGGAAACAATGAGTTACATTTTCTATTTACAACGGTTTTATGTATTATACACATAATCCTTTTTAAAAAAAATTCACATTCTCTTGAAAAACAGTCAAATATCAAACACAATCAACCTCTTAACTGCTGCGGAATTTGATGCAATCTCCAGTGTCTTTTTTAATACCATAATTATACAATCAAATAAGGTGATGATTAAATTTCTGAAATAACAGTAAGAAAACGCACATATTATAATTATCCAAAACACAGCTCTGTTGATGAAAATTGTTGAGCTGTAATGAAAATTCCCTATTTCTGTAATGTATGCAGGCATTCTTTGAAGACGCATATATACGTCCGGGGCAGTTTAGAGGTTAAGTTGAACATCGATCTCAATGTATATGATACATGAAGCTGTCGTTTTAAAACTATATAACAACAAAATAAACAAAAAAATTGCAAAATAGTTTTGGCACTTCAAAGTTTTTAAAATACAATTGATTCAATAAAAATTTCAAGCTATAACTGAAGTAGCGCCTTGAGTAAAGAATAAAAAAAAAATGATACATTTTCAAGATTTTCCTATTTCGGTTCTTTGAACATGAGCGCTCTGAAAAACTCTCAAATAAAACATCGACCCAGTTAAGTTAAATATTAATTTCTAATAATGAACCATGTAACGTAGCATTTAAAAAACTATTTAACAGAAAGAAAAAACAGAAATGCGAAAAGCAATTTCAATGTACACAGGTAGTTTAAACCATAGAGTAAAAAGAAATAATATAGATCAAGTATTATGGCTGGGGATGACGCCAAAAATATAACCTAAAAATCCGCATATTAAGTGCAATCACAACCACGTGCTTTCGCAAAAAATGAAGAAAATGTTTAGTAAAATCAGTTTTTAACACACAATACAATGAAATGGTAGTTTAGACTACTTAAATATAAGCAGATCATTTTCATTTAGAGAAAAAAAATGCATTGCTGATGTCAAAGAATTCGGTACCCGTTCCATGTGATTATTTTGTTTAGGCCGAATGAGGGCATTTAAATTTGAGCAATAACGCGCATCATATTGCTAACCTATTTTATTGTATACTGCACCTCCATTTATCTCTTTCCTCTATGAATTTAAACACAAAATAAACCAATAGTAAGAAATAAAATTTCCGAGAAGCTGAAGACGCTCCTTAATAAAACAATAAGAAATCTGTTACATTTTAAACACTTTCTCTTTTGAGACTGTCAAAACACTATGCCCTCTTCAAGAGCTTTGAGAGATACATCGGCCCATTTAAATTAAGTATAAGTGTCAAACTGCAAGATATATGTGCAAGGGTGTGTTTAAACAAAGTATTACGAGCATAAACAAACAGAACTGATTCCAATTTATGGCTTATTATTTATGTGGGCGTCGGTCAGTATTGTTAGGCAAAATAATATTTCAGAAAGGAGGATTTGAATTTCAAGCGTAACAGATCAACGTTTTATATTAACGGACTAATTATTTTAAAATTGAAAAAATGAAAGATGGTCATTGGAAAAACAGTTATTAATAATTGATCGCTATAATTCGTTGCTTTTAGGGATTAGTTCATCTGACGAAACCCTATTCGTCTCACTTCTCTGTCTGTCTGTCACAGAGTGCGTACACAGAACCTGCATAAGTTAGATACTTCGAATTTTGTGTACTTACAGCTGAATACCTTGTGTCACACGACAAATCATGTCTATTATTTTAATTAAATTTAATTTAATGTCATCAGTTAATTTTTGCGATTTAAATTTTAAAAGAGAACCTTAATTTCAACGTTTTAAGTGCAGACATCATAGCTTGGAGGTCAAGCATCTCGCTAGTTAACAGAAGATTCTTAGTTCAAATTCCGATGCTGGACGTTGAAATTTTCTTATTTAAGATGCATTTAATTAAAAGAAATTGCATATTTTCTTTCATTTTAATAGTTTGTATTATTATTTTTATTATTATTATGCTGTGGTAAATAATCATTGGCATTCATAATATTTTTTTTAATTCACTTTTCTTACTATTTCAAAAACTATTTCAATTTATTAATTATTCGGTGTTTAAAATTTCGTTTAATCGATTTTTTCTGTTTTTAAAAATTTAAAATTTCGTTTACATCTTCGCTATTTTTTTTTCTTTATTATTATTATTATTACAGATTTTTAAAGAAATCGAAATTTTGGATTTCATTTATAAATTTGATCTGAACATTTTTAATTTGATTAAAATAAATAACTTCTGTTTATAATTATTTTAAAATTAAATTCATTGGTGCTACCATTTATTCAAGAATTTAAAAATTATTAAAAAAAAACAATTTTGGATTAATTAATTAAAGGGTAAGTTGTTTAAAAAATATATGCAACGAAATCCTCTGTGCGGTCTGCGATTACACTTATCCACTTGTTTCTATTATAATAATGACAAACATATTTTATTATGAAACAACTAATCAAAGAAAGAGAAAGGGAAGTAAATTTAATTTTATGATTACAGTTTTGATATGAAAATATGTCACCGATGAATGTACAAAATAGAATTTTAATTATGGAAAATTATAATAAAATTAAGCAGACAGCAAATACAAAGGCATATTGCTGACGATAATAAAATAAAATTATAAGTATAATATTGTTGTATTGCATAAATATTAATATCAAGGCAAACATTGCGCCATTATTGAATATTAAAGGAAGAAACGCATTGCAAGACTCATAGTTATTTAGATGGAATTAAATTTTTTAAAAACAATTATGTTCACAAAGAAAGTAAGTCACTGTTCAATAGCAGTAGACCTTGCTTATGGACTTATACCCTAAAGCGTATGGTAATAATAGTAATTAATACTGACTGCATAATTTAGAATAGGTATATATACATTACATTATTATTCTGAAAAATCATATTTCCTTTAGGCAACTAATAATTAAAAAAAGATCCGATTTTTCCACTACTGACACTCTTTTTTAGATTTCAATATCCTTCAGTCACCTAAAATAATTATTATAATAGTAGTTATTAATGGTGACAAATCATATTTGTGTATATATTTTTTATACTCCAAGCAATTTTACTAAAATGATATTTCATTAAATCAGTTGATAAATAAGAGAGCATTAATGTAATGAGTGTCTAATATCCAGGTGATCCTACATTTTCAATATTCTGAAATCATCTTCGTTAATTACGCTACTAAAAGCCATTACAACTAATTACTACCTTGATACCAATCTTATTAAGGAGGGAAAAAAAATGAATCAGCGAAAGTTAACAAAAAAGAAAGATCAACTATCTTACATATTTCTGTTTGCATAATTTTTATATAACGTTATAATATTTTTATTCTCACTATAATAATCTCCATGCAATGCCTTTCATATTTATTAACTTTAAATACTGGCCTGATATTTGTTTGTTCAGTGTTATTCAGACACTATTCTCCGCGAGGGACTTCTGGGGCTCTGGAGGGGGGGGGGACACAATAAAGTTCCGGGGGGGATTAATTTTTTTACCATTGAAAACACAAAATCTAAAATTTTTTGGGAGGGGGGAGACATTTGATAGCTCTGGGCGCTGAGCATGTCCCCCCCGGGCCACCCTCTGATTTTAACATTGTGTTTGTTAGATTAAAAGAAGAAAGAAAGACCAGACGTGGTGGTTAGATCATTCATGGTCTTGTATTTCTTCCCGTAAGACATGGTGACGTCACAGTGACGTCGTTGTGAATTCACATTGTGACTTTGTGATCGTCGATGTGACGTCACGTGACGTCGATGTGAAGTCACAGTGACTAAAATGTGAAGTCGTTATGACCGTTTTAAAGCTCGTTTGTGACGTCACATTGCGACCATTTTGTGAAGTCACGGTGTGACCAAAATGTGTAAAATGTGTCATTTGTGACAAAATTTTTATTAAAACTGTGACTATTTTGTGACGATAGTGACAAGGTTGTGAAGACAGTTTGCGATTATTTTTTGATTTGTGACAAATTTGTCACTAACTTTATGACGGTGGTAGCATTGTCAATGTTGTGAAGTCACACTGGGACACAATTATACAGTTATGAACATTGTTATGTAGTGTAAAATCACTTACATCTATAGTTTTATTATACTTTGGCGATACATCTCAATTAAAACTTGGGAGCTGCGATAAAAAGAATGTACCAAAAGAAAGTTGCTGAATCAAAATGTAATGCCATGCAGACTTCAATCTTTGATACTTTTTTTCTGTTGCAATAAATGAGAATATTTAAGACAATTTAAAATTCGATCTATCACAATTATTTCAAATTTAACAATTTGTTTTTCTAATAAGCATTAAAATTATCAAATAAACACTTCCTTTAAGGTGCAAATCTAGTCACAGAAAAAGACCCGGATGATAATAAAAAGTCTATGGGAGCGTTCTTTTCAAATTTGAATATTTTTGCATGTTTTTTTGTATAGGATAGCTGAGGACTATCTACAAACGGCCTCGTTTTTACCTTTTCAATTTTGCTTATATATTTTTTATATTTTGATAGTTTCAATATCAGAACCGGTATAAGCCGGTTTTGAAATTTTAAAAAATATATATATATTTTTTAATCTGAAACCAAAATTGAAAAAGTAAAAACTAGGCCGGTTGTGGATCGTTCTCAGCTATCCTATATAAAAAAATCATGTAAAAATATTAAAATTTGAGCGAGATATTTGAAAAGAACGCTCCTACAGACTTTACATAAACATCCGGGTCTTTTTCTGTAACTAGGGCTGCGCCTTAAAGGAAGTGTTTCTTAGATAATTTTAATTCTTATTAAAAAACAAATTGCTAAGTTTGAAATAATTGTTATAGATCGAATATTCAATTGTCTTAAATATTCTAATTTATTGCAATATATATTATATATATAAAACCCCTCCGTGTATGACGATTCCGGGGACAACCCATCCACGAGAAAAAGAAACTTATTGCAACTGTGTCCACGTTAGGCTTAATTATTCCGAGCTGTTCACAAATATTCTAATTGTCCAAATTATGAAAATATACATGTGAAAGATTTATTCATTACTCACTTTCTTTAAAACCTACAAAAACTATTTAATTATAATGTTTAAGTTCTAAATAAAACAACCAGCAATTACGGAAAAAACAAACCAAAGAAACAATGTAAGCAAATCAATACTGTTGCCATTCAAGAATGACAAATTGCGTGATTGAATCTTTAGAATGACTCCTTTGTAACATCACGACTCAGGAATGATCGGGCACGTTCGGGATCTATGCGCGCTGAGCGCGCACGCTCAGGAGTCAGGTACGTGGAGTGGATCTTACAGCGGAATAGTACTCGGTAAAAACTCCTGAGCTTGCGCGCGAAGCGCGTGTATCTCCCAAACACGTTCATTGTTTACTCCTTATTGTTGACATTTGTTTTCGATCTTATAGAGTGTTTTCTTTTAGGTATTAGCTAAAAAATGGGCCAAAATAGGAAAATTTTTTATACATTTTAGATATTTTTATTTTTTTCTCTCAGTATTTCTCGATATTTTTTGACTGTAGTTTCACAAAATAATCTTTTATAATTGATTTTTTTGCCTTACTTTATTCTTTTAAAATTTATGTATTTACGATTTGTTCATTACAAACCAGACAGTTTTGTTATAGTTTTAAATGCAAATTTCTGTTAAATTTTTTTTTTTAATAGATTTTTTTCTCCATGTTTAATCGCTGTATTTTTAAAAATTGTTTAAGCCTAAAGTGGCTGATTGACCACAGTTGTAATTTTTTATCATCCTTTTAAAAATGCAAACACGTCATTTTGACGGGCTGCCTTCTAGTATATATATATATATATATATATATATATATATATATATATATATATATATATATACAGGGGTGCAAAAATCAGGGCGCCAGCAGGCAGTCTCTCACCACTAAAATTATTTCATTTCTTTTTATCTAATATTTCGTGTTAAATTCTAGTAAGATTGCTGTTAAATTTTGAGCGAAGAAGACTTTGAAATTTTTGTGGTGGGAGATTAGCCACTGGCGCCTAGATTTTTGCACCCCTGCATATATATATATATATATATATATATATATATATATATATATATATATACACATATATATATATATATATATATATATATATATATATATGTGTGTGTGTGTGTGTGTGTGTGTGTGTGTGTAACAAAGATTAAAGTCTGCATGGCATTAAATTTTGATTCAGTAACTTTCTTTTGGTACATTCTTTTTATAGCTACTCCCAAGTTTTAATTGAGATGTATCGCCAAAGTATAATAAAATTACAGATGTAAGTGATTTTACACGACATAATAATGTTCATAACTGTATAATTGTGTCCCAGGGTGACTTCACAACATTGACAATGCTGCCACCGTCACAAAGTTAGTGACAAATTTGTCACAATTCAAAAAATAATCGCAAACTATCTTCAAATACTATCTTCTATAAATATTAAAATACTATTAAAACATGCAAAGAGGAATTATGAAAAAAAATTAAAGCTAAATATTTATGTATATTAATGAACAAAAAACATTAAGGGGCTATCCATTACTGGAAGGCTGTCCATCACAAACACATCTACCTAATAAAAATTCCAACAATAAAATAGAACAACAAATACGTTAATTATAATTATTAATATTTTATTTATAATATTAGAGAGTAATTATAAATAAGAGACCCAATGTAACACTAGAACGCCCGGAAGGAGTCGATTCGACTCTGACCATGCGTTTAAATTTCAATTCGAGCCAGAAATTTTTTCCAGAAATAAGTTAAATTCAAAGGAAGAGGATTTACTTTAAATAAATCAATTAAATAATGTTGAATAAAAATTCTGGTGAGAAATATTATTATCAAACTTGAGAAAAATTTTCGGGCGTTCTAGTGTTAATCACGATGTATACTAATACTACATATAATGGATATTGTGATATTTAGCTCTGTAAAATCATTGAGGAAAGGAAATAATAAAAGTGTCTAGAATGAAAAATAAATAATAAAATACAGTTATTAATTTCTAGCTTCATACCGTTTAAGTATTTGCGTTATTTGTTTTAAATGCAATCATGTTTAAATTCATATTGATTGCGTAACTTCCAAATTTTCATTCAGACTTCTAGTTCTTTATGAAAACATTCCAATAAGAATATTTACAACTGAAACGTTTTCACCCACTATCCATTTAGAAATTTTATAACATTTCACAGTTTGAAAAATACATTAAACAATCATTATCTTTTTAATATGAAACATCTACGATTTCTTTTAATTTTTCTTCTCGTTCTCTTATAAATTCCTCTTCTGAACATATAATTTTTTAAATAAATTTATGTAATGTTTCAGAAGATTACTTAATACAAAAATTAAAAAAAGATGTTTGCAAATAATTTTATTCTATTTAAAGCTTCTTTATTAAAAAATATAAGATTATATATTTATGGAAACATATTATTTTAACCAGATATTTTAAATAAGGAAACAACGCAGATTAAAGTGCAATTAAAATCATTACCTTTAACAACCTAATCCAAATTATTAATAATCAAGTGTTCTATGTCAACAAAGTAAATAATGAATGTATTAAACTTTATAAACTTAATGGAGAATTGATGTTTTATAGCATGTTTTTGAGTAGCTAATTAAAATCGTTCTAAGAACAATAATAATTAAAAAGCAACCATGAAAAATATTTTTCCATACCTTTTTTTCCATCGAAGTCATTCGTTCTTTTTGTCGCACAAACTAAATCCGATAATAATTAAAGTGGCAAAGACCAAAATCATTTTCACAGTCAAAGCCCCATTAATTTTCTCGGACTTATATTTTGCCACTTGGAAGAGCTGTAGTAGACCTTTTTGTTTAAATTGTTAAATCCGTATCAATACGAAACAATCCACAACTGCCATAAATTCCAGCCAACTATAATAACTATCATCTCTATCTATATCACGTCTATCATCAATTTAAAATATGTCTGTTTACGTTTATTTATTCTTTCCACGGAGTAAGAAACCACGGAGTAAGTTTCACACTCCGTGATCCTTTCGTTTGCAGACGATTTTAAATTTTTACGCGCATGGCCGTTTTGTTTTTTCATTTTCTATACAGTATTTTAGGAACTAAAATATGCAATAATTTTATGAGTGTGTTATGAATTTTTTAATGTATTTTTATCTTTTATTTTTATTAGTTTCAAAACAATTCAAGTTAAAATAAATTGTAAAACCGTTTTTTGTAAATAATAATATTCATAGATAATTAGAATTCATTAGGGGCTAGAATGCATTAGAATTCATGCTATTAGGGACGTTATTTGCAGTAACATTACAGTGACGTCACAAAAACTTTTTCAATTGACAGAAAAGAACTTTTTCCATTAAATAACATCTTTTGAAGAATTTCTGTATTTTTTTTTTAATTTTCTAAGAAGGTCACATTTTAGTCACAATGTGACTTCACTGAATGGTGGCCATTTGGTCACAGATGTGACGTGACGTACGTTATTTGCAGTGGCATTACAGTGACGTCACAAAAACTTTTTCAATTGACAGGAAAATATTTTTTCCACTAAATAACATCTTTTGAAGAATTTTTGTATTTTTTTAAAATTATCTAAGAAGGTCACATTTCAGTCACAATGTGACTTCACTGAGTGGTGGCCTTTTGGTACAGTGACGTCACAAAAACTTTTTCAATTGACAGAAAAATATTTTTTCTATTAAATAACATCTTTTGAAGAATTTTTGTATATATTTTTTAATTTTCTAAGAAGGTCACATTTCAGTCACAATGTGACGTCACTGAGGGGTGGCATTTCGGTCACAGATGTGACGTCACTGAGGGGTGGCATTTTGGTCACAGATGTGACGTGACCACAGTGACTCACAGTGACGTCACTGTGACGTCACTGTGACCATGCATGCTCTGTGGGTTGATACGAATCTCATAAAAGAAAAAAAAAAACTTTAAATCTAACGAAAATTAATAAAAAAACGAAACGTCAATTATCATTCAAAATTCTATTTACATTATTTTTATATAACGTAATAGTACTTTTTGGCTCACTATAATAATTTTACATGCAATATACCTTTGATATTTATTAACGTTAAATACTGGCCTGGTATTTGTTTTTTAGATTACAAAATGAAATGCCACGCATGGTGGCTAGATCAGTCATGGTCATATATTTCTTGATACAGTTTAAAGAGATTTTACTGCATAGCTGTTTTAGATGCTACAATCCACTTCACTTAAGAGTGATTTTTCTCCGTTTATGTTTTCCCTTTGAGCGTATAGGTATGTTCAAAGTGATAAAAAATTTATGTATGTTGTTCAATTAACTTGAATTTTTTTGCGGCAGTTCATTATGGTCTATTTGATAGAAATATGTATCGGATTTACAATAAAGTATTATTATTATTACACATGAAAATGCTAAATAAATTCTGTTTTTACTATAATTTTGCAAATACCTGCGCATTTTATTTTTGTTTCTCAAACTAATTAACTTATAATAAATCCGATACTGAGAATTATACAGCACACAGCAAATAGTTAAAAAAAAGTTTAAAGTGTTTAAAATTATAAGAAAAGATACATTTTATAATTTATTTAAATTTTTCAAAAAAATAATTTGGCCAGGGAAATCGAACAATTTCTACTTATCGATTTTTTATTATTAGGGGAGAGTGGGGTAGTTTTTTACAAAAGCAAGAAAATAAACTTTGTTTGACACAAAAAATAAAAATTTTATTTTATAGATTGCAAGGTGAATCATTTTTTTAATCTCCCTGAACAATATGGAAACATAATATGCAAAAGCCATTTTTAATTGAAGAAATTGTAAATTTCAAAATGTGTCCCATACTTCCTTACTGACAGAGAGGTATGGGGCAGCAATAAAACAAAGCTATAAGGCACAAATAGTCTCCTGTCAGCCAGATATACAATCAAACAAAGATTGAAGATCGATAATGTATTTGACACAATGTAAAATTCCAATACCTTCATGACTAAAATGAAAATTCAGGATTGTCTGTCATAGATAACATTAAAAAATAATTAATTCAATTTATTTAGTAAATGAGTATACTATCAATGTTACGATTAATATATTATAGTCTAAAAATGTTTGCATGTTAAAAATTTTTATTCATCTTATTATGTAAAAAGAATTGGACATGTCCCATTTCGTCCTTTACTGGTATGTCCCATTCCTCCCCACTCCCTTGTTTTGTGCTAAACTTCTTATGTAAACAAAAATGCTGCTTTTAGGCTCAGTTTAAATTATGGATAATATACAGTATAATGTTCCATAAATAGTGATACTATTATATTTATAACTATGTATAAAAAACTCATTAATATACTGAAAACACAAAGAAGTATATAAAGCAAATTTACTTTTCATTTTTGAAATAATCTGTTTCTTTATACAATTGCAAATTTGTACAGATCAAAAAAAAATTTTCAACTGAAAACTGGACTACCATCATTAAATTATAAACAGAAGTTCTCTTATGCGTCCATTAAAAACATTTCAAAAATATATATTTTCTAAAACACACCTAAAATATATATTAAAATATTTAATTACTGAAAAGGACGTCAAATGTTAATAAAATACATTAAAAGATCTTAATAATTTACATGTTTCGATTGAATTTATTCAATCATCATCAGAAAAACAAAATATACAAATAAACACAAAGATGGAAAATTACATTAATTTATAGGTCAGATTTTTATTTGCAACTTTTTATTAGAGAGTCTATTGAAATTTACGTCAGAAGCTCAAAGGTCTGCAATGATTTCTTGTCATTTCAAATCCCAAATATTTGGATTGAATTGTTATATAATTTGAAAGTAAAAATAAAGCAACATGAAACATAATTAAAATATAACGCGCGTGATTTTTATTTATTTTTTAAATTTCATTTGTAATAATTTATTGTCATTTTCCATCTTTGTGTTTATTTGTATATTTTGTTTTTCTGATGATGATTGAGTAAATTCAATCGAAACATGTCAAATTATTAAGTTTTTTTAATGTATTTTATTAACATTTGACGTCTTTTTTAGCAACTAAATATTTTAATATCTATTTTGGGTGTGTTTTAGAAAATATATATTTTTGAAATGGACTACCATCGCTTCATCATGTGTGTGATTGATGAAATGTTTAGAATGATACTTGAAGAGAAAGCCCGTCCCACTCCACCCACTCTCCACTATGCCAAAAATGCACCTAAAAATCAACGGGTACCGAGTCCCCATAAAAAATCATAAAGGATAGAAGATTTTTCGAAATAAAAATTATTATGCACATTAAATCTAACAGAAGTGGTATTTTTCATACATTTTATTGTCTTTATGATATTTTATTCTATGATTTATGCAACTTAGAAATAAAATTCATTTATTTAATGCTCAGTTTACGATCAGTTGCGATTAATTTAAATATTAAGCCCCAAGCGAAGTTGCACCGGCCCTGTCTACCTCCAGTTATAGGCGTGCATATCAAATTTATATAGCTTTAACATTTATTGATTATGGATGAATATTTGTATGTCATTACGAAATTTTTCATGCAAAGGATAACAAATTTTTCAGAACCATCGAAGATACAAACGATGAATGCCAAATGTGTTGCATTTTTTCAGTGAAAGACTTTGAATATTTTGTTCACAGTCGATTTAATTTATAAAAAGAAAGAAAAATTCATGCGTCAGGGATAGATTGTGAAGCACTTTCCAACATATTCAGAATAATGTAACAAAACTGCACCGATTAAAAAATTAAAATATTACGTCTTATTTCACCTAATGAAAATGTATTACGTATTTCAAAACCGAACTTCAACTGTTCCCATCTACAATCGGAAAATTATCCATTTTTTTTTTTTTTTTTTAGCAGCCTTGTATATCATTTAGAGGTTTGTGTCTATTAACCCCTTGGGGACGAGCGACACGTATACGTGTCGCAAAAAGGCTTAAGCATCCTTGATTATCCCCACTGGTAAAAATTTACTGTAAAATTTGGCTTATTGAATCGAAGCATTTTCTCGATTTAATAAGGCTCAAATTTCTGTTTTTTAAAACCGGTGACAAAGCATTAAAAATTTCGTAAAAGGCCCCCGTCGCGAAGGGGTTAATAACATGCATTCCAAAATTTATTTGATTTTAAAAGATGCAAATATATTAGTTGAAAATTCCTGTTCAGCAATTTCCTCTAATAAGGAGATTGGTATGCGAATACTTTTATGCAGTCCTGTATATGAGGTATTGAATTTATGTAAAAAATAGCTATACATATTTTGCATATGCTTAATATGCAAAAAAACTAATTAAATTTAAAAGAACATACCGAATTTCAAAATGCACTCTCCAGCAATTAATAAGCAAAGACAGTACTGTAACCGATTTCTTTTATGTGTCCTTGTAAACTAATAAAAAAAAAATCCCACAAATACTCTGTTTTAAAGTGATCGTAGAGAAATTCAGTGATTTACATTAGTTTAAAGGATTTGAAGTAACGTTACGTCATATAAATACTCTGAATTATGATTTCCTCTTCTATACCATAATGTAATCTAATTTTTTTTATTGTCCCTGTAAATTAACCATTATTTGTACACCTTTCTTATACAATACAAACATTCTTTGGTGACCTTAAATAAGCCTATAAATTGCATGAAAATCCGAGTATATTTATGGAAGTTAAAGCGTGGACAGGCAGACAGACAAACCGAATGCATAAGCACCTTTCAACTTGGTTGAAAAGTGCTATAAAAATAGTGTCGTCTATTTTACACCGAAATCAACATTCATAAGTGCAAAATATGTATCTACACAAATACATTTATTGAGGTTTTGTGGGCAAAATGTGTCCACAGGATTGCGGTTAGTTGATGACCCATGTCTACAATGAGAGACATATATTGTCTTTCTTTCTACTTTAGAACGACTGTTGTTTTAGAGAACCAATCCCCTGGACAAAATATACAGAATAGTGTAGACAGGTGAATAAATTATCAGAATTTGCGCGGTCGACATGGTAACAGACTTACTTTTGAGCGAACAGCTGTGACGTTGTCAGTTAAATTACTATGGTTACGAGCGGTCATTCTACGAAAATTGTCATAAAGTTTTCTTCTTTTATTTGAGAATAGTAAGCTAAAATGTCAAAGGCAGATTTTGCAAAAAGCTTCAAAAATTGTCTTTTTATGTTAATTTCTGAAGGCCGTTCATAGATCCAAAAAGCGTATTTGTATGTACTTTGATGTAATCGTGAACTATCTGTTATAAATGTTACGTGGACTTTTCATTTGTTTCATTTTAATCGCAAAATTATTTATTTGAATATTTTATCAATTGGTAAAAGTAATGTATATTTGTTGATATTTTATTAATTCAGTAACAAAACGTTATAGGTTTGTAATGCATATAGATAAAACTGTTTATATATAAAGTGTTTTTCCTATTGTTTTTAAACGAAAATTCATTTAGACTCACTAAATGAAAAATATGTCATATAGATAGCTTCCTGGTTGGAACTAATGTTGCAAAGACGATCATAACATTTCTAGGATATTACAAAGTATTATGATACATGACTGAGGTATTTGTGACAAATATTATGTCTGTAAAATGTAAGATGATATCTATGCCGAAATTGCAAACAATATAAAAAAAAAAAATATTTAATTTTCTTAAGGAAAATTTTTACGTCCTTAAAATGAGCTTAAAAATTTTTAAATTAATATATATTGTTTATCCAAAAAAATTATAAAATTTAATTATTGTAGGGTTTTTTTTCTTATAATGAGATATACTTTATCTTATTTGCTTCAGAAGAAAATATACTGTTGTCGAAATATATTTCTACCCAAACTATCAACTTAAACAACCCAATCTACCCAACTTCCGGCTTAAAATTTTTCAGTATGAAAAAAAAAACACTTTATAGTAATATATATTTTTGACCAATGCATAATCATATTAAAAATGCCAATATCATATTAAAAACGAAAAATCGACTTCAAAGCCATCTTCGAGCAATGTAACATCCACAAAATTGCTTTTCAAAAAGTTGCACTATGCAACACTATCTGCAGCAGTTGCTGCATCAAAATTCTATACGAGAGAAACACAAAAGGGTTAGATACATTAATAGCTAATTAAACTATTACATTACCACAAAAAACTGTAATGGATAATACATTTAGAAGTTTTGTAATAATGTCTAACATGTCAAAATGTTAGATAAGTGGTTCTATAAGCATTGCCAGTCACATTTAGAGTGTTCAGCTTAGTGTATTTTGTACACGGATGGTGATTACTTTCACTATTTGTTAAGTTGTCCTTACATTTTAGACAAAGTAATTACTGTATATCTCTGAGTATAACACGCACCACTAATTTCAGTTTATATATTTTTATTTCGGGTATATACTGCTTATAACACACACCTAAATTCCCCACGACAACATACTAGAAATACCAGCTTTTGCCTCTTTGCGACTCACTTACACAATTGTTTCTGGTCTGCCCAATTCAGGAATCTAAATAATCCATCCCCCAAAAACTTGATGGTACAGATGGTAAATGTTTGTGGCTAGAAGAAAAAAATAATGCATGACATGATTTTATAAATAAAAAACGGTAGTTAAAATAGATCTCTAAACTCATTTTAAAAAAACGCAATTATTTTTATTTTAATATAATACCTGCACAATGTTGTAAAAAATTCATAAAATAGCCTCAATGATATTTTTAATTTAAAAAAAAGAAAATATTTAATCATTCACGCGTCCCATTTCTACCCAAATTTCTTATAAAAAATTTTAATAATACTTTTTTAACATAATAAAATGAGAAGGTGAAATACCTTTTTTCGGATATTTGGTTATTTTACCTTGTACTGAAATTAATGTTTCAACATAAAGTAAAAAAAAAAATAAATAAATAAATAAATAAAAATAAAAATAAAAACGCACTTTTTGAATCTGCATTGTTTTAAAATAAGAATAATGTTTTCGTGCAGGATTAATTATTTATATTTTGAAATTTTCTTAGAAGCAGCATTATCTTAATGCGATCTTCAATTGAATGATTTTTATTAATTATGTTATCGAGTGTTATCTGTAAATAAAAATCTAAAAACCCGAAGAGAAATTATCTTGTGCCGTAACTCGTGCTTCTTTAAAATAAGCAGAATGCAATAATGCCTTAACAACATTTCCAATGAAACCTATATCAGATTATCTTAATGATTTTCGTTACATGAATCTTGCATGCAACAATCAATTAAACTGTAGAGATTGAATACCTGCGTAATACGGTTATCAAAGGTATCTATTTAGGTATACGGGAAAAGCGATATCATGATAATACAATTAACTGTAATGCTGAAAATTTTCTTAAAAACAAAATACATTTTTATGCCTTTTTTTTTTTTTTTTTTTTTTTTTTTTTTTTTTGTAAAATTCTTTGTAATCAATTTTTGCCACTTAAGTGAACAATGAAACAAAAATTGAAAATTTGTGAGAACTAATTGCGAATCTCGGTTTTATATGGGATGAAATTTTTGCTAAAATTTGATAAAAAATGGAATTTTGGCAATATATAAGCCAGTGCTAACTTATATACATAGATGTTAACATTTCTTAATTATTCCAGAGTTTGATCCAAAACTTGCATGTCCAAAACAGAAAACATATATAAGAAAACGTGCCTTCTTTCTATGAGGTAATATTTTAGCTCTTATTTTGAAATTTTCGGTTAAATAAAGTTTCCGGTTGAAAACATGTTTATTTTCGATCAGACTGCGGAATAATTAAGAGATGTTGGCATTTATGGCTATACAAAAGACCGATACTATTATTTTCCATTCAGTTTTATACATTATGTTGTAAAAACCGTATCATTCAACTCAGAGGTTATTTTGTGTTTCAAATCCAATAATATCTTATGAATCAATAAGTATGCAATTTGCAGTGCATGTTTTTGAATGTAATTAACAAACCATGTGCGTCTTTAATTAGCAAAATGTTGCACACACTTCCCTTTTCATTGTATTGTTGTATTTCATTCAAAGCAAGACCAGTGTGTGGAAAATTTATTTCAAATACCGTTTCTCTAATTAAAATTATTAAAGATAATTATGTTCAGATTGGGATGAAATACATTATATTTTTGACTGAAAAATTGCACGATATCCGTTTTCTATACAATAACTGCTTTAGCGTGCACCATCAATTCGTTAATTACCTATAATTACTAATATTACTAAGCAG
The DNA here is from genome assembly GCA_964019185.1 of Maratus speculifer. Lineage (NCBI taxonomy): Eukaryota > Metazoa > Arthropoda > Arachnida > Araneae > Salticidae > Maratus > Maratus speculifer. The sequence continues at coordinate 108,363,021 of OZ025303.1, read as the reverse complement.
CGTTATATAAAACAATAAAAAAAGTTTTATTTGAAATCCGCCTACTGGTTTTGGTTTCACCAAAAGCCATTTTCGAGACAAATAAAAATATTCTACAGATTTACAATTAAGTTATATGCGTTAGCCATTTATTTAATGTTTTATTTACTGTTCTATTTAGCTCTTTTGTTCAATTAACGAAGTACATTAACTGTAGGCATTCAAATTCTGTACAAATATGCTATACTACCTTTTAACCCTTTAAGTTCTGGTGGGTAAATTTCTTTAAAATTCCAAATGTTACATTGGTAATATTACTGTAAATATTGAATTTCCGGTACTTACGTATTAACGCCACCGCAGCAAAAGTGACTCTATATCGGCCCATTTTCCGCCGAAATCCGATATGTTACTTTGTTTTTAAATATAGTGTTTTGAATTTTGAAAGTGTTTTTTTTTTTTTTTGATTCGTCGCAAAAAATTTAGGTGTAGATTAAAAATCGCCAAATCTGTAACTGCGGTGCCGTTAATACGTAAGTACCGAATTTCTGTACAATTGTGCACTATCACCGTTTAAAGTTTGTCCATTTTTTTTTTAATCACCATGTACATAATTAAATGTCAATTGCCAAATTCAATGAAACCATTTCCACAATGCAATAACACAAACTATTATTTTCCATTCAGCTTTTATACACAGTGTTGTAAAAACCCTACCATCCGACCCGGAGGTGATCTCGTCTTTCAAATCCAACAACGCCCTATGAATCGGAGAATCATTCCCAACGCACACACATATCATCTGCGTAGCCTATGATTATGACAAAGAGATTTAACTGCAAGTAACATTTGTAGGTGGTTGATGGGGAGTTACACAGAAATTGCTGTAATTGTACGCGGCAGTTAAGTTTTTTGACAATGGCCGTACCTTCAAATAAATTGGCATTTCTCACATCAGATGTGATTATTCGAATAGTTTCATATGAAACGCAATTTGCATAGGTATCGGATAGACTGCTATTATGTGATTTACTTATGAAATTCAAATGACACAGGTGGAAGAAATCTGCGAGAAATTAGCTGCGATTCGAGAATGAGTTATTTGGGTAATGTTTTATCAATAATTGTACAGATCATTGACAAGATATAGCAATAATCATTATGCGGTTATGGATTGTTGGCAGCAAATTAAATCTAATGTCCAGTCTTTGATGAGAAATTATGCGTTTTGTTTTGATGGATTTGGAACAAATAATTCGTCACAGATAATTTGATGTCTTTTAGTCGAAATAAAGGTTCAATATATTATTATAAAGAAAGGGAATGAGTATGTATAAATAATAATAATTCTAAAACAATATAAATTTTGTCTGAAAAAATATTTAGAGCACAAATACTAAGACTATGTCTTTTTGTCGAATTTAATATGAGAGATGAAAAAAGTATAAATAATATTTTAAAGTACAAAACCTTCCTATCGTGAATGCTCAAATTCAATAACAATGATAATAATAATAATAATTTTAATACAAATCATTATCATTATAGAAACTTTGAGAAAAACGTAGACTTTCGATTAAAAGAATTTGAATTTTTACGGAAAAAAAAAATCACAACAGAGATGTTATACTTTCTTTTTTCAAAGGAATACAAAATTGTTCCATAGGAGGGGAAAAGAAAAATGTGGACAGTATTTCAAAGTATAAAAACTTCTCTATGATAAATAATAAAATCCATTCAAAAATTTCTTAAACAAATAAAATATTATTAAAAATTGTGAAAAAAAAGTTCCAAATTTTTGCTTGTAAGCGAAAAAACAGCTACGATTCTCTAATACATTATTTGGGTAATGTTCTATTAATAATTGTACAGACTATTTACAAGATAGCAATAATAATTATGCGGTTATGTGTTGATGACCGCAAATTAAATTTAAGGGTATATATATATATATATATATATATATATATATATATATATATATATATAAGGAACTTCTGCGCTTTTTTCCGATAAATTTTGTTACACATAATTTGTTGTTTTTTAGTAGAATTATGGCAAAGTATATTATTATGAATGGAGGGATATCTATAAATAATAATTTGTCATTCAATATGAGAGAAAAAGAAAAGTATTTTAAAATGTTAAACTTTTCTGTCAAGAATGTTCCGATCCAAAAATTATAGAAAATAATCATCATGATAATCATTAATAAAATTTTGGAAAAAGCATTAAATTCCGATTAAAGGAATTTGAATTTTGACAGGAAAAGTTATGTAACACGGATATTATGCCGCCTTTTTGACAAAGAAATATAAAATAGTTCCATGTGAAAGAAAAGTGCGGATTTTGAAGTAAAAAAACTTTCCTATCACGATTAAACAGATTTTAAAATTTCTCAAATACACAAGTTATTATTACGATTGTGCAAAAACTGATGATTTTGGATTAGAAGGCACACTGTAAAAATAAAAGGCCTAAACTAAGATGAAAGATTTTTTGATTAGAGTAATGCTACCAAAACGGTACAGCCAGTGTTCCCAAAATGGTACAGTAGTGTTCCCAAAATAATTAACTCAAAATGATTCAAAACAGGGAAGATCTTTAATAACATCAAAATAATCAAAACTTTTTAGATATAATGTATATATTATCTAAATTGTTTTGATTGTTTTAATATTATTAAGGATCTGCCGTTTTTTTAAAACCATTTTGGGCTACAAAGTGAACTTTACATTTAGGAACACTGCTCCACCCAAAAATCTTACAACCCAGTTTAGATTTTTTTCCTACAGTACATTTTGGAAAAAGTTAGCTGCGATACACGAATGAATTATTTGAGTAATGTTTTTTAAATAATTGTACAGATCATTGACCAGATAGCAATAATCAATCATCATGCAGTTACGGGTTCTTGGCTGCAAATTAAATCTAGTGTTAATTTTGATGAAGAATTATGCGGGGTTTTTTTGTTTGTTTGTTTTTATTTATTTATTTATTTTCTTTCGATGAATTTGGAACATATAGTTAATTTGCTGGCTTTTACAAGGAGAAAGGTACAATATTTTATAATGAAGGGTTGGAGACAAATATATATTTATAAATAATAATAATAATAAACAAGAAATTTAACTGGAAGAATTTTAGAAATGCATTAATTTATCGTATTGCTAATATTGGTTGATTCACACTGTTAAAACTAATGGTGATGCATTGCACCTTTTAGGGGTGAAAGGCTTGTCTCACTGGTGACACCCCTAAAGGAGCCAGAATGACACCTTCAATTAGGGTGAAAAGATGGCACCCTTAATCCAGAGTGTCCAATAATAAAAAATTAAAAATATAGAAACCGACTTTTGGCCGTCGAAGGATTCGAACTCACAACGTCTGATTACAAGCTCAGCGTTCTAACCGCTCGGCCATCGAGCGCACCTTCATTCACTCATAGCCATAGATTTTACTTGCCGTCACAGAAAACAGAAAGACACACATCACAGCGCATGCGCATGGTTCCAGTCACCCGATGAGGTGTCACATTGCTGCCAATAAGAAGTGTATGGCACCTTATTTAGCTCCAATCACCCAGTAAGAGACCTGTCGGCACTGCAACCACATATCCAAGCCCCTATGGCACCCTAGGGTTCCAAATGCCCCGGGTTCCAATGGACCCTAGGGCCTTTTCACCTCCGGGTCCCAAATGGCACCAGTTTGTACCTTCACTTTTAACAGTGCAGGGTCCAATTGCTGGCGGTGAAATTTGACTGAAAGAATTTTATGAATGCATTAATTTATCGGTTTGTCATGGATTGATTCATAATTTGATTGCTGCCGGTTCAAACTTCCTAGAGAAAAGACAATTAGAAATTTTTCTTTTATTTATGACAGAATTTCTGCATGAATAATGTGTATAAATAAAATATAAATTTCTATTCAAATTTACTGGTGGAATATAATCCGGTGGCTATGATTCCCCGAATATGAAAGAAGAAGAAAAGCTTATATAGTATTTTAAAGTATGAAAAATATATTACTATCGTGAATGTTGAGGTCTAAAAATTATCTAAAATTATAAATAATTATGGAAATTTTGAGGAAAAATTGAATTTTGATTGAAAGAATATGAAATTGGACGGAAAAGATTATATTCCGTCTTTTTGGGAAGACATAAATGCTCAGCGTGAGTAAAACAGAAAAATATAATTAGTATTTTAAAATATAACTTCTCTATTGCAAGTAATTAAATCCAAAAATTATTCAAACAAATAAATTGTCATTAAAACTGAGAAAAAGTTATTCGTATTGAAAGAAATTTTACAAGAAATTAGCTACGATTCGCAAATAAATTTGGTTCGCATTTTTTTATTTTTTTAATAATAATAATACAGATTATTGACAAAATAGGCATAAACACTATGCAGTTATGGTGTCTGTTAGAGATAATATGCTAAAATGGGTTTTTTTAGGCAAATGTCGAGCCCAATTTCTGTATTCGAAGAAGAGTATTGATATGAATTGAAAAGCATATAGAGATGTTAGTTTAAATTATAAAAATTTTGCTGTCACGAATGCAATAATTCAACTTTTCAAGATTTTTGTTTTATTTATTTTTATTATTTTTATTATTACTGCTATATTATTATTATTATGATTATTATCATTATAAATATTGCATTGATGAACTAACAAAGCATTGGATAACTGGCTTTACAAAGTCCGTTATTACTTTTCGGTTTTATTTAGAGGATTTATTTTATTCGGGTACTTTTACATTTGGAACCGGTTTCAAAAGTGTAAGAATTCCCATTAAAAATCCTCCAAAGAAAATCGATACAATAAAAAATCATCTTTGTTGAGATCGAGCTTAGTTATTCAATGAAAAAAAAGAAAGAAAAAGAAATGCAAACGAGATTTTTAAAAATATCTTCCATTGTTTAACAGCAAAGAACGGGTATTTTTGAAAAGAAAACCATTTACGGGAAATACCGTAATTTCCGGCGTATAATCCGCAGATCAAACAATCATTTTTCGACCAAGAATTTTTTAAAATAAAATGTGAATTTTTAAATTGGGGTAAATATTTGGTTTCAAACACAAAATAAAATTTCTGGGTCCAAAAATAATTGTTTGATCCGCGGATTATACGCCGAAAATTACGGTACATCAATTAATCCTTTAATCCAGCCTCTCCAAACTTTAATTCTTCCGGAAGCCGCTCTGCCGTGATCTTTGCTGAATAAAGTCTTACGATCTCTACCCGAAATTTTAAACCATCAATGCTTCGTATCCACGCGCTAGATGGGTACGTGTCAGGCATCGCAAAAAGACTAGCAAACATCAATCGCACCCTTAACGTATCTCATTTGCATTTCAGTATTCCTAAATGATTTTTTTTCCATTTAATAGCTGAACCCCCCAACAAAGAGCATTTTTTTTCGGTTTTGTTCGCAATTATTTTTATTTGGATACTTTTACTTTTGAAAAGTAAAAAGTATTTTCATTAAAATAAATAAATAAATAAACCTGCAAAGAAAATCGAAAAAGTAAAAAAAAAGGCCCTCGATGAATATATATTAATAAATTGAAATTTTCCCAGAGAGAAAATTCGCCTTGAATACAATAATACTTTTTCACTAGGTTGGTATCTATACCTATAAGCAATTAAAAAAAAAAAAAAAAACTGAGATTTGATTTTTATTTGAAATATAGTAAAAAACGGCCTTTGTTTAGATGAACCTCAGCTAATCATTGAAAAATAAATAAGTAAATAAATAATAGAAAACTCTGAAATGCAAACTAGATATCTTTTTTTTTAAAATAACATCTTAGGTCTATAAAATTAACACTAACGGCTCTCCAAACTTTAATTCTTCCGGAAGCCGCTCTGCCGTGATCTCTGCTGCATGAAGTCTTGCGATCTCTATCCGAAATTTTAAACCATCAATGCCTGCTCGTATCCACGCGCTAGATGGGTACGTGTCGGGCATTGCAAAAAGACTAGCAAGCATCAATCGCACCTTTAACGTATCATTATGTCTTTACGATTGCGGCCAGCTGAGCGGGATCCGCCCATGCCAGAGCTACACACACAGAGAGAGAATCTTCCCCTTGAGATGGCAAAGAGAGAACGGCGTGGATTGATTGATTGATAGATTGGGAGAGAGACTTCGTGAATCTGAATGAGAAGTCACTACAGTCGAAAGAAAACGTTCTCGGATGCCGGTTTGTTTATTTAGAGAACGTGAATGCGTACGTTTACATTAGAAAGAATAAGTAGGAAATTGCACGTCAAGCGTAGCGAATGAGGTGCGTTATTGTTTAAACGGAGTTTAAAAAACATTCAGATCTTAGTGGAACAGTATACAGTACTTTGGATACAGTACACTGAGAAACATTTGTGGAAACGTTACTCCGTAAAATTAGTGGCAGCATTGCTGCCTCCAATTTTATGGAGTATTTTAACCGTTAAAACCGGTGTAACATTGTCATGTTACACCAGTAATATATGTTTAAATTACACCATTGCATATGTGAAAACAATTACTCCATGAAACTGGAGGCAGCATTTTCCACCATTTTTACACCAAATGTATGGAGTAACGTTTCCACAAATGTTTTACAGTGTATAGTAGCCGAAATCTTTTGTGTGTTCCTGTAAATACTATGTTTTTTTTTTTATTATACTGTAAGTATCTTTTAGTAAAGCTCAACAATGTATAATAATTTCATAAAATGCGAAATAATTTAATATTATTAAACGCAAAGAGAGAACGGCGTGTATTGATTGATTGATAGATTGAGAGACAGACTTGGCGTGGATTGATTGATTGATAGATTGGAAGAGAGACTTCGTGAATCTGAATGAGAAGTCACTTCAGTCGAAAGAAAACGTTCTCGGATGCCGGTTTGTTTATTTAGAGAATGTGAATGTGAATAACAAATTGAAAATTATACGTCAAGTGTAGCAAATGAAGTGTGTTCATGTTATAACGAACTTTAAAAAATATTCAGATATTGGTGTAATAGTATCAGTATTTTGAATACAGTATAGTAGCCAAAATCTTTTGTGTGTCCCTGTAAATATTAACTGCTTTCTGTTACACAGGAAGTAACTTGTAATAAACCTCAGCAACGTATATCAATTTCACAAAATCAGAAACAGTTTAATACAATTAAGTGGCAGAGTATTAAACAGATAAAATTAAATTATTTAAGGAGTCTCAGAGTTCTTACTTGTTACCTGATCATGCAATTTAGCAACATGTCACATTTAATTTATTTTCTCAGTCCCCCCAAAAACATAAATGCATAATATTTTTAATATAGGCAACTTAATATCTCTTTTATTTAAAATAATTTTTTAATATACTACAGTGAAATTCTTTTTTTTTTATGTTTAATGTTGATACAAAATTTAATTTTTTTTTATGGCATCCACTGCGCACAACAGTGTAGCAAAACTATTGGTTAAAGAGCCCCCCCCCCCCAAAAAAAAAAAAAAGTTGTTAATGATATAAAATTAATGTATCTTGAGCTTACACCTCATTTGAAATTAATTTTTTTTCAATTACCGTATTTACACGTGTATAACGCGCTCTTTTTCTTTTTTTTTTTTTTTTTTTTTTTTTTTTTTGAAAAAAATAAGACAAAACTCCTAGGTGCGCGTTATACACGGGATAATATTTTACTTCTTGATGTAATCACACGATATACATATGAATTAAGAAATATATTTAAAGAAGACATTAAATTTGTAAAATCCTTCTTAATAGAAGTATTGCTGCATCTTTATTTCACTTCTTGCACTTTTTTTAAATAGAAAAACGCTAGTAACGTTATTTAAACATTAGTCAGCAATTTCCATTGCCGTCACTCACTCCTAATTCCCGTCATTTACTCCCTACCTGAAGTCTAAAAATGTAATTTCGCCTTGTTTCCTGGCCTAACGCAATGTTTGTTTCGACATTCTTTACTTAAATTCCTGTGGCTATTCATACCCGAATAGCATGCATGGTCACAGTGACGTCACTGTGAGTCATTTTGTTCACATCACATCTGTGACCAAACTGCCACCTCTAAGTGACGTCACATTGTGACTGAGATGTGACTTTCTTAAAAATATTTAGAAATTTATAAATATCCTTCAAAACATGTTATTTCCTTTAAAAAACATGTTTCTGGCAATTTAAATATCGTCGCTTTTGTCACAGTTTCGTCACAATGTTAATGTCAAATTAGTCAGAAATGACACATTTTTCACAAATTTGTCACATTGTGATCACTTTGTGAAACGTCACAAAAGAGCTCTAAAACGGCCATAACGACTTCACATTTTGGTCACTGTGACTTCACATCGACAATCGATGGTCACAAAGTCACAATGTGACTTCACAACGACGTTGCAGTGACGTCACCATGCTTTACGGGTATATTTCCATATCAAATTTATGGTGCGTGTTATATGCGAGATTTTAAAAAAATCGTCATTTTTTTTTCTTCTAAAGTAAGGGGTGCATGTTATACACGCATGCGCGGTATACACGAGAAAAGACAGTAAAATATAAATTATAAAATATTGGAAAAAAAATTTCCTTTTTTTATTGTAGAATTGCCAATTTTAAATAATCAATGCATTTATAACACTTATTTTGAAGTTATTCCTTAACTTAAAATGAAGATATTTACCAAGTTTCAAGCAAAATAACTTTATTAGTTTTAAAGAAATTTTGCGCGTAAAAGATGCAAGTCAAAGAACAATTTTAATTTTTTTAAAATCAAAATTAAACATAAAATAAAAAAAAATAAAATAAAATATCAATATAGAGACTAAGAAAAAAAGTTAAACGTGACACGTTACTAAATTGCATCACAAGGCAAAAAGTAACGCTTCATAGACCCCTTAAGCTCACTTAGCCGCAAAATATAGCAATGCAATATTTTAAAACCCCAATTATGTACATATGACACACAGTGGCGCCAACTTTTGAAAAATATTGTGTGGGCTCAAAAAGATTTTACTAAAATGGGGCGACCAGTTTATTTTTCTTTGAAGGGTTGACAGATGGTGAAAGATGAGAATTTTAAGTTAAGCTATCATATTTTAATAAAGTTGCAATTTTATTAAATTATATACTCATGCGTTATTTTTCTTATAAAGACACTTATATTTATTTTAATGCCATGATAGCATGAACAGGACTACAACCTGAATTAGAAGAAAGTTGAACATGGAAGTAAAACATTGCAAGCATTTCGGATTTATAGGTGTTAGTCGGTGAATTAAAACACATGCTCATTGGCGAAATAAATTTTATTCTTAGGAGAAAAATGAATAATGAAATATTAATGAAATAAGAAACTAAACAATGAAAATTGTGTACGCTATGATTCAAAATTATTGAGTGGGCTCAGGCCTCACGAGCCCATATAGCTTTGCGCCACTGATGGCACATACTTTAAAATCAAATTTAAACACAAAATTTGAAATTTAATTTTCTTTACTCTCTTAAAACGAAAAAGCTGAAATAACTCAAGTTGAGCTGAAATCCACTCTTTTCCCATGTTGAAAGGAACCTTCTCAAGAAGAGCTGAAACAACTCAAGTGAATGAGTTGTTTTTAATCAACTCATGATTGAGTGATCTCTCTTTTACTCATACTTGAGTGAAATCAAATCAATAAAGGTTAAATCCAGTAGTACTTGAGTGATTTGTAATAAAGTCATACTTGAGTGAAATGAAGTCATTTAAGACTGAATCTCGTAGCACTTGAGCGATTTGTAACCAAATCATACTTGAGTGAAATGAAGTCTTTAGGATTAAATCGAGTAGCACTTGAGTTAGCTGCAGCCAACTCGTATTTGAGTGAAGTGAAATAATTTAAGGCAAATCCAGTAGCACTTGAGCGATTTGTTATCAATTCAAGTTGGAGTGAAATGTTGTCATTTTTGATTTAATCCAGTAGCACTTAGGCGATTTGTAACCAATTCATACATGAATAAAATCAACTCATTTAAGAGTTAATCCAAAACTCCTTCAATTTGTAGAATTGAATAAATTCACTCTTAAGAAAAGCAAAATTGCTTAAAATTACAAAAATCTTCAAGCGATTTCTAAATCGTCTAAATAAAATCACATCATTTAAAACTAAATTCAGTAATCCGCGATTAATTTTTATCAATGAAATTCAGTATAACATGGAATTATTGCCACATTTTCAAGTGTTGCATTTAAATTCTCATTTCGGATTTAAATTTCTGTTTATTGACATTACAAGGGTATATATATATATATATATATATATATATATAGAGAGAGAGAGAGAGAGAGAGAGAGAGAGAGATTGGAAAACTGTAACATGGATTCTCCAATATTTCTTCCAAGTCTTTAATTAACAAGACTTAAAACATTCTAATTTACATGACTGAAAGTTCTCTAATGAATCATAAAAACATTTTTTTTCTTTCTAATTCAATGAAACTGTTTCCTATGTTAATTTAGGGGAAAAGGCAATTGAATCGTTATACAAAATTAAATAGAGCTTACATGAATTTTTTATTATTCTGTCAAATCAGAAATTTTTAACATCAGAATTTTCTTTTGTTAAATTTAAAAGTACATATATTCATTAAATTAAAAATACTGGTGATCTCAAAATTGCAAATTTGAAAACACTTATTCATGCAAACTGCCTAAATTTGCATAACTGTACAACAGCACCCGATCAACATTAAACAGAATATCAGCTTCTGATGCTGTGGTGCTTATGGGATTTTTCCTTTCTTTTCTTGGGCAATTTCAAGTTTACATATTTTCCAATGATACTTATAGCTTCAGATATGCTTATATACAATTTTAATTTTTTCATTAGCTTCTGAATTAATTGTAAATAACAATTATTTTTTTATTAAAAATTTACGATTTCAATCAAATAAACCAATCTTAGGCATCTTACTAAAAAAATATTGAAAAATAAACTTGATATCAGCCCAACGACTCAACTTCAGCACCACAATGTCAGAAGCTGATTGTTCCCCTTAAGAGTTTAGATAATCCTATGCAGAAGTTATTTTCAAATATCTTGTTTGGATTTTAAAATGTTTACCTTTTTTTTGGGAGGGGGGCATAGAATATTTGAGGATGATCTGTAAGTGGGTTAGTTTTTACTTTTGCAATTTTGGTTATTATTATTTTTTTTATATTAATAGGAGTTTCAGACCCAGTTTTGAAAAAGAAAGTATTAAAAAACATAAAACTTAAATTTAAAAAAGTATTCCCCCCCCACACATGGCCAGTGCAATGTTTAAATAATTGAAATTGAAAATATTTTAAATGGATAAACATCAACCCATGGTACCTTGTTGTAATTATTCCTCGATTTAAATCTCAATCAAAATCATATTTCTTAAACTGACTAAATTAAAAAAAAAATATTTTAATTGTTTAGTTTGAAATCTGAAATGGCTTTGAAATCTTAGATAAAATAATTGTTACCCATAGCATTTATATAAGCACATTGCAATTGGGAAATGTGGAGGAATGTCATTAAAAAACTTGTATAGCTAAAATTTTGATTATGGACAATTATTTTATTGTATGAAGTTAAATGCAGAAATAACTGAGATATGAATTTATTGACCATGTGCAATTATTCTTTATATCATTTAAAACATTTGTTAAAACTTGAATTTATATTCAAGAATAACTTACTTCTTCTTCATAAAGAATTTTTGATTTAATTTTTGATTTTATTCAATGTTTCTTAAATCAACTAACTTTTAAATAAATATAAAAGTATAAGACTGCAGCAGTTTATGTCAAAAGTAGAGCCAAATGTGCAATTTAGAATGTTGCAAGAAAGAAAAAAAACTAATTTTATTTAACAACAAAAACATTTTATTTAGCAAGGACAAAATAAACCTAACATTAATTGATAACAATTCTTTCCAACATCAGATAAACAAGTTTCAATAACATCTTTAACAGAACCTTTATAAATATAACAGTCCATTTGCATTAAACATTAAATACATAAAGAGCATATTGTAATCTGTCCACTGGTTTGTCCAACTTTTAAAATCTTAGGCAAAATAGACACTTTCTTGAAAATCCTTGAGATTAAATAAGATTGTTGAATTTGACTCCTCACTCACAGTAGAATTTTACTCCTCCATGAAATCACCATCTTCCTGTGTTAAAAGAAAATATTGAAATTAAGTTAAATAGCAATAAATATAATGTTAAGGAATGATTATGAACATATTAAAATATTTTGCAGCTTTCAGATTAAATGTTTTATAAAATTTCCCATCCATAGTCTAAACATAAAATGAACCATACACTAAAAATTTTAGCTTTATAAATATTACACTACTGAAAATTCAGCCAATCATGAATAAAATGGAAATAGAATAAATAAATCCTGTGCGATTACACTTATCTGCTTGTTTAAATCATGGTGTTACATCTGATACAATAAATCACCATTTTAAAAACAAATTTAAAATGAAAGTTCTTAAAGCAACATTATAAAATATTGTTGAAAATTCACCTTTGTTGCTACTTTCAAAATGTATCAGCGCTGGCAAATACCCAACCAATACAGGTTTTTGTGGATTTTTAGTTGTTTTTCTATATATTTGCATATTTATATAATACAAGATAGAACCTACAACAATTAGACCAGGGTTGGCACTGTTTAAACCAATTGGTTTTAACTATGGTTTAAACAACTGTTTTCTCCTTTTGGTTTAAGCAACGGTTTAGTTTTAAACCAACTGGTATTTTTCTAAAAAAAAAAAAAAAAAAAAAAAAAAAAAAAAAAATTCAGAAGAAATCTAATGACATTTTCTCTTTTTCTTAATAATTTATGTATGTCAGATTATTGAATATAAATAACTTCTATTTTTAACACTTTATATCAGCAATAAGCATTGGATGTAGCAGGTTTAGATCACTTTTTGGTTATAGGATTAAAATCAGTCTGCATTGGTGAATATATTTATTTCTCTTTAGAAAAAGCTTCAAACATGTGAATTGATCTAATATAAAATAGATTAAAAATATTCAATATTCAATAGAAAATATCTTAATTTTTTGAAAACTGCAGATTATTTAACGCAATAACATAACACAATCCATAAGATTTCAAGCTGTAAAAGAAATCCCCAATCTTAATTGGGGAGGTTATCTTAAGCATTAAAATCAAAATATGAAGTCGAATAAGAGAGTTTCCCCCCCCCCCCCCTGTTAGTTATCTGCTGAATCTATGACCAAAAATGTTGACTTCAAATTGTCATTCAAGAAACAAAATCTCAAGAAGTATTTGAAATTTATTTTTTGGATAGCTATGGAGAAGAATATTTTATTTATCAGACTACTTTCAAATGTTTATTATTAGTAATTAAAATATTAGTTATAAAGATCCACGCTGCGTGTGGATGAAGATTTATTTGACAATGGTCACTTCCGGACTGACATTTCTGTCACTATTAATCCCACCCCTCTCCTCCTTGTCGTCCCCTTTATAATTGGCCGTTGATCTGCCGTGATATAACAACAAGCTGCACTCATTGATGGAGATAAACTTTAACTCTTTCCTCACTCTGGTCCAAAACTCGAAGGCTAAGTTCAGCACAGCTAGATCTAACCCCACAATGAACCTTCCAGTTTAGTGAACTAAAAGGTGCAGTAATCTCCACAATCGGAAGAATTTTTTTTAAATTTGGTTGCATAAGATCGGGGCATTGCGGGTCTCTCCCCTAAAATTCATTTGTGCTGTGTTCTGGGACACCGGGGGATCCCCTTAAATGAACAAGCTGATGATCTCACTAAGAGGTTTACTGACTCCAGTGGTGACCACCCCCCCCCCCAAAAAAAAAAATCTTCATACTTTAACATTGACCCCCCCCCCCCCTAAACAGAATATCAATTGTAAAATATATTTTACTTATAATCTACAGCACCATCAAAAGATAGTGAGTTAAGCATAATGAAATGAGTTCTTATTGCCCTTATCTAGAATTTAAAGAAAAAAAATACAGAAACATTTCTGGAAATTCAATGTTGAAAAAATTTAAAAGTGAAATTTAAGAATCAAGATTTACAAAGATAGCGAGTTGAGTATAGCAGAATGAGTTCTTATTGCCCTTATCTAGAATTTAAAGAAAGAAAATACAGGGACTTTTCTGGAAATTAAATGTTGAAAAAAATTAAAAATGATATTAAAAATAAAGATATTTTTTTAACAGTAAAAACAAGAAATATTAAGAATTTAAAATCCCCCCCCCCCAAACTAAGTTATAGGACGCATCTTGCGTCATCAAACCCCTCTCTGGGCACCCCTGACTGAGTCCGACATCCTGACTGATTAGACCTCTCCGGAAGACTTGATCCAGCCTATAAGCAGAAGATCAAATTGATGGTTGGTTAATTTTTCAGTTGGTCAGTTTTTCGTTCCTTTGTTCATTTTAGTCGTAAGTTCTGTACATCTGATGGATTTTGTTCAGCTACTATTTGCTTTCAGTAGAGTATCGACAGGATGTAGTTGGTTGTGAGTTCTAGTCATGGCGATCTTTTGTGGATAAATTGAAACTACAGCCTGGTTGCTAGAGATCTCACCCCCCCCCCCCCTTTAAACCTTCAAAGAAACTTGTTTTTGGCATTGCTAATAAAACAAAATTTATTCTCGTGAATAAAATCAAGACATATTATTACATCTTGAAAATAATCCTAGCTTTATATGTTATATATACAAATGTAAAAATTGCTGATATATCTTTACCAACTGAATTTGATATTTTGACTGGGTAAGTAAATTTAAAGGGTTAATCTCCTCCCCCCAAGGGTCCTCTAAATCATATATTTTATCAGATTATAGGCCACAAGAATAAAGCGATGACACACCACAATGAATTGTGGGGGGTGACACCTAATATTGAGTTAACTGAATGAAAATGAATTAAATTTAATAATTGCAACTGTATTAATGCTATATTGCCATCAAAAACATTATGTACAACTTTTATGATTCTAACATACCAGGAAGCCGGTTAAAAATCGTTTGAAACATTACAGACTTACATAAACCAGATTATTATTATTAAATATAAATGAAAAAAAATAAGGCATGTTTTATTAATATAACATGCACAATACTGTACATTTTTAAAAAATGCATTAAAAGATAGAAAATTTCACTAAATTGTTTTTATATATGGCAAATTATTTTTGCTGCCAAATTTAAGGATATCACAAGTAGGTCAAAATTTGGCACTTTGCTAGTAATACTGCTGTTACAGTAGACTTCCTCAAATCCGCACAGCTTGGGACCAGAGGTTTTGCAGATTTTAGAATTTTGCGGATTTCTGGTCATTATTTTCTTTACATTTTTTAAACAGTAATTTGAATGTAACTAACAAGGAAATCTAAACTATTGTAAAGGCTTACAATATAATAAAATATTAAAATAAGTAATAAGGATGCACAACCTGTGGCCCGCGAGTTTCATCAATTTACAACTGGAAAAAAATTGAAATTTTTGTGCTTATGTCGTAGGAAAAAATCGTCAATTTACTGTGAGAAAATGTAAAATTTCATCACATAAGAATCGCAAATTTCTTTGATTGGTACGCAGGGTTGGCACGGTTTAAACCAATTGGTTTTAACCATGGTTTAAACCAAATGGTTTTTTTCTCAAAAAAACCAATTGGTTTTTTTAAAGAAATCTAATGACATTTTTTCTTTTTTCTACATAATTTAAGAGTTTGAAATTATTGGATATGAATGTTTTCTACTTTTAACACTTTATTTCAGTAATAAGCAA
Organism: Maratus speculifer; assembly: GCA_964019185.1. Taxonomy (NCBI): domain Eukaryota; kingdom Metazoa; phylum Arthropoda; class Arachnida; order Araneae; family Salticidae; genus Maratus; species Maratus speculifer. Next base: position 108,347,225 of record OZ025303.1, on the reverse strand, counting down.
TAAATATAGTGGGTCCAGGTCATGCTTATAGTCATAGGATGGAAATTAGTAGTGTTGGTGAACATATCTAATGCTTTAAAGAAAATTTTTAAAACTTGGGAATTTTTCAAAGATAAAATAGGTTTTTAATAATCAATTATTTAGTATAAAATATTTTAATTTTAGAAAAATGCCTATTTTTTAAAACAATCTGTCATAACATACATGATGATTTTGAATATGGAGCCACAGAACTGCATACAACTTGATCTTTAAGATTTTAGTCAAGCTGTAAAAGAAATTCTTCTTGATTAGGGAAATTACCCGGGTGTCATCCTCTAAAGGGTGACACCAAATCTTTATTTGCAAATAAAAAATACAATTTTATAAAATTTTGGAGACTAATTAGGAAATAAAATGAGATTTTTAGCTCATGATGCAATACAGCTAGTTTTCTTTTCTTTGCTAAAGTGAAGTTTTATACAGAACGGTGTGTCTAAATAAGATACGCACCAGGGAACAAAAACCAACCTATTCAACGAGTGGGTAACAAAAGCAAACTTTAAAAGAAAGAATTTTCTTCTACGTATAGGCACGGCATTGACTTGTGCAGACTATGGTGTGATGTAGAATCACATATAGTATTCTTAAATTTTACATTTTTCTAAATTACAGTTAAAACTAATCTTTAATTAGATAGCTATTTTATCTTAACGCTTATTTTCGATCCCACAATAACTTTCCGTTCAAAAGAAAAGAAAGAAAAACATCTAGCATCTGCATTATTACTGAAAAACGGTTGTCAGATAAAGAGAATTCATTAAGATGCGTATTTCACCCTTGCTGGAAACAAATAAAAAAAGAATAAAGATCGAATGTGTTTGCGGTCAGTGAAAGTTCATTTTCCTCTCTGCGTAATTTTAAGTCTAACTTATTCGTTGCATAAGAGTCTTTTCATGTAGATAATGGTTGTTATGTCTTTTGAGAACATTTTTGCAAAATATGCTCCTAACGTACGAATTGGCAGTCGGATTCCTTTTTGGCGTATTTTTTAGGACTGCTGTTTTCTGGTTGCCCTGCTATAAAATTCAAAATCCTTTTATTGTTTAAGCGTAACAGACAATTTTGCAGAGATGATATCAGTCATTTTTCATATGCTTAATGTCGCCAATCGTGTGATGCCAATGTGTGAATTTTTCAGTGAGGAATTAATTGCCTCCCTCTCGCTTCACGGCGCAGTCATGTGAAGACCGTTTTCTTGATAATGCGTTCAGGCACCATCCCTAGCTTTTCTGTATGAAAACCTTTAAAATTTATAAGTTACTGCAAATAAAGAATTTTCTTAAAACGCATTTATTATCTTAAGCGATCATAGCCTACAACTCCAGCGAATGCATTTTTAAAAAGAACCTGTCAACATACTTTAAATTACAGATCCATACTATATATGGGTCGAGTGATGATTCACTTCTGCGGTTTTTTTTATGCAGAAGGACAAAAGGTAAATAAGGAATGGTAAGGTTATTTTTTATAAGAATGCAGAATTGAGATTGAAAAAATATGACAGATTGGAAAGGAGGAGGAGGAGGGGGGGGGGGGGGCTTGACACCTTTTACATCTGTCCCGGGATGTCACCCATCCTAGCTACACCACTGCACACCCACTTCATCTCTGACAAGTAAATAAATTTTCCTGCCTGAGAAAACCGTACCAAACACAAACCATAAAATAATACTTGAAAAAATAATTATAAGAAAATATTGCATTAATCCTTACTATCTGTTAAATAAATGATCGGAAATAAAATACACAATTTTATAGTTTTAGTTTACATACTACATACTTTTTTATAAAATAGTAATTTTCCATTTTATTATGCCAAAAATTTTGTATAGCTGCAAAGGAAGTTTGGTTTATTTTACATTCTAGTAGGAGTGTGTGTGTGTGAAGAGGGGGGGGGACGGTTAAAAGTATTTTATAGAATTTTATGTAGCGGGTTACTGATGACTATTTCTGACCAGTAAACTCTCATGCGTACTGATCTTTGGGACCAGTAACTTTTTTTTAAATCAATTCTACCACTGGGCTATGCATAAAAAATGTTAAGGGAAAGGGATGATATTACAAGGTATTTTCTAAAGAGAAAGAGGATTTGCTTTTTGGTATCGTTGCATAATATTTAGGAAATAATACTTGCATTTACCAGTATAGAAAGACAAACTTTTGTCCACTGTTTTCGTTTTATTTATAAATTCTCATTTAGATTTAAAGCTACCTGGGAAGCAGGCACAAGAAAACTATTATTTCTGCATGCATTATGTAACAACTTATAAATATTAAGCAGATTATTATAATACAGACCATGCATGCAATAATTTTGCCCAATAACAGTATGAAACATTGCCAAACAAAACAGTAACACAAGTTCAACATTAAGAATGAAAAAAAAAAAAAAAAATCTCAGAAATGTGTATAATGTAATCCGGAGCACGTTTTTACTAAGACACTGCAAACAAGACGTAAATACCATGTTTTGATAAATTTCTATGAATAAAGATATAATAATTACAAAACTTTAATACAAGGCAATTAAATAACGAGATATTTACATTGCATTAACAATTTTTACTCTGATTAAATATACTAATTTATTTTATTAAAGCACGAAAGTTTTGTAGCAGCACTGTAACACCAATTATTAATATAGAAATGCATTAAACACATCCTCAATATTACCGTGTGACACGACATTTTAATTTCAAGGTATGATACTGTTATGAATTTTAGTCTGTTAAAAAGAGAAGGGAAAGTTATTAAAAGAAAGCATAATTAAAATAAAATACTTATATAAAACTTACTTACTTCGTAAAAAAGGCATTTTCAGCAAATTGTTTAGCGAACGCCGGAAGTCTCCATCTTATCTTGCAAGGTCACGTGACGAGTCAGCGGCGAAAATCAGCGCGGAAAAAGAGCTGTTTCATTATTGAGTTGAGTTGTTTAGTTTTAAAGCTGTATGAGTGGATTAGAAAGAGAAAAAATCAAACCAAGATGACTGAATCGGTTAAAAATCAACTCATTCACGATCCAATAAATTAGAACTCTTTCTTGAGCAGCCAAATCCACTCTTTCGTTTTAAGAGAGTACTATTTTTACTTTCTTCTATCTTCAATAGAAGAAAGTATTGTAATCGAAAATTTTTTCGACTTCCGGTTTTCGACGTATTTAAACGTTTTAGGGGTCAGAGATTCCAAAAAACATGTTTTTACAAAATGTCTGTCTGTCTGTGTTTCCGTGTGTCTGTGTGTCTGTGTGTATGTGTGTATGTCGCCATTCTACCATCAAAACGTGTATGAAGTTATGCATAGAATTGAACCAAATTTTTTGTGAATGTTTTTGGCTGTGGCAAGCAGGTCCTCCTTCAGTTTTGAAATATTTCGCCGGAAGGCGGCGCTGCAATAGAGATTTTTATGCCATTTTCAATATTGTACCGACCAAAAGTATATGAAGTTATGCATCGAATTGAACCAAATTTTTTGTGTATGTGTATGACTATGGCTAGTTGGTTCTCCCTGAATTTGAAAAAAATCCGTCGGAAGGGGGCGCTGCAATCGCAATTTTTGTGCTTTTTTCAATATTGTACCGCAAAAAATATGAAGTTATGTATCGAATTGAACCAAATTTTTTGTGTAAGTGTATGACTATGGCTAGTTGGTCCTCCCTAAATTTGAAAAAAATCCGCCGGGAGGGGGCACAGCAATAGCCAATTTTATACCATTTTCAATATTGCACCACCTAAAAATGTATAAAGTTAATCCTAGAACTGAACTAAATTTTTTGTATATGATTATTTTTTGGTAAGGCAAGTAGGTCCTCCCTGAATTTGAAAAAAAAAAAAAAAAAAACCTGCCTATCATTCTATTGTCCATCGGCTCGTGTAGAGACGGAAATTCGTTTTTACTCCGATTAATTGATTGAAGCAGAAATTTAACCAAAGTTCAGAACCAAAGTTCGTATGGTATTGAATTAAAATTATTAAAACATTAAAATGAGTAACTATTTTTTTTTAATATTAAAATGTATACGTATGAGATAGAAGAAAGTTTTGGGATTGGCACATCCGACTAGTTTCCATTATTAGACAAATTTATAGATTTCAAATATTTTTTTAAACAAAAATAGAAAAATCCGTGCAGAAAAGGGTTAATTCATAATTAAATCTTAAAAGCATTAAAATATCGCATTGTCATCGGGAATAACACTATATACATATTTTTTATATGTCTAGGTTATTAAGAAATAAGTGAAAAATATATTAAAAAATTTACATGAAAAAAAAAATGTGATTTAAGAAACCACGACGACCATTTAGAAAATAATATTTTCAGAAACTACAATTTTAGACTTATAAATAAATTCTACATTTAAAATAATAATAATAATAATAAACATCATTCTATAATGATCAAAAAGTGGCTTACGTAATAAGAGTCCTACATTACGTACGAAAAGGATTAAACATTAATATTTCTGGACCAATCATAAACAAATTTTAAATAAAATTACATTTTTGCAATTTTCGGTACTGCAAATTTTTAAAGTTCTAAACATCGCATATTTTCAATTTTTACACCGTCTTATAGGGGGGAGGGGGTATTTTTAAATGCAATTTGTTTGAAAACTGTATCTCAATTTGCTTTTGAGTGAATATATATATATGTGTGTGTGTAGGTTTTAATACTTCTTTTGTTATTGTGGCAACAGAAGTATTTCATTTCTGGACATTAAGGCTCCGCTGCACTGAAACTCCCCGATCGCGAAATCCCATGTTAGCCTATGGAAAAACTTCTAAGCGCGATTACTCATTACCTAATGTAATTATTAAAATACTGTTTTCACCGTCAGAAAGTGGACGTCAGATGCCGATGATGTGCTTTTTTAAAAACTGTCTACGCAAATTTTAAGTATCTTTAAGAGGATGATAAATTTTAATCAAATGGAAATTTCAAAGTTTATAGGGATTTTTTATATACTTAAAATTTGCGTAGACAGTTTTTTAAAAAGGACATCATCGGCATCTGACGTCCACTTTCTGACGGTGAAAACAGTATTTTAATAATTATATTAGGTAATGAGTAATCGCGCTTAGAAGTTTTCCCATAGGCTAACATGGGATTTCGCGATCGGGGAGTTTCAGTGCAGCGGACCCTTAAGCATGGATCAATAAGAAAATGAACAAAATTCAGACATCATAGGATTTCAGATATACATCAGATACCTCTATTTTTGTCTGACAGAATCAATCATTTTTCAAATGGTTAATTTATATATATACCGGGTGATCCAAAAGTCAGGACGAACTTTAGAAATGAATAATTCGAAAACGAATCAAGATACAAAGACACGGTTTACACTAAACGGATGGAAAAGAAACTAGGTTTTGTGTGGCAAAGAAAAAATATAGTTCTGTTGACGAGCAACGGCATCACATAGCAGCATTGAAAGATGCCATCCGCCAAAAGGTGTCTGTCATAACGCAAGAATTACTACTAAATGCTGTGAAAGGTGCGGTGCCCAGTCTCACAGCTGCACTTATGAATGATGGAAAGCACATTGAACATTTACTGTAGTACTAATTAACACGTTCGCTGCCGTTTACGCGATAGCGCGTGATATGGCGCTAACGTTAAGGGGCCACTCACGCGCCAGCGTCTTGTTGTCCAATAGCGAGTCACGCGCTGGCGCGGGAAAATCTTTCATTGATTCTTTGTTATAAAAAGTAAATAGGCTTCTGGGAAAAACCCACTTCTACAGTGCGGCATTAACTATCATCACATCTTCATGTAAGCGGCAGCGAACGTGTTAACTGTAATTAAGCTGACTTGTAAGTTGTCAACATTTTTCCATTTATAAATTTCTGTTGGCGCAATAAAACACTATAACGCCATAGATTTGATCTCCATCAAAACTATTTTTTTTCGTTGTTATACAAAACCCTGTTTCTTCTCCATCTGTTTGGTGCAAACCGTATCTTTGTATCTTGATACATTTTCGAAATATTCATTTTTAAAGTTCGTCCTGGCTTTTGGATCACCCGGTATATTGAGCTAAATAAGAGAGTTTAAAAATTCCAAACATTTTCCAGATATTCTCTTCCCATGTATGATATCACTGGAAACAGAACTGGTAAAACCAGCAGCCTAAAACTACTCAACTCTTCAATAACCCTTCTCTGCCTTGCTTCCACTCTGGAAAATTTTTAATTAGCGATCAATGTAAATTAATTAACTGTATGTGACAGCTTCGGCCGACCGTAACCCAGCATCTGCAGATTTCACCGCCATTTTCTGACCACTGTAACTGCAGGAAGTAGCCCGCAATCGCTTTGGATCATAATTAATGACGATTCTGAACATGATTGAGTAAACAACATGTCCCACTGGAAAATCACGAGCACGTTATTTCGTGTATGTATATCGATACATCATCAGCAATTCCTATATCGATAATCAGTCAATTGTATTAAAGATGATTGGGATATATCGAAGGGAGTAATTTATGTTTATTTGAAAGCATTTTTTTTTAATATTCATTAGGCGTTGGTATTTAGAGGCGGGATGCTTAATTAATGTGGCTATAATTGATATATTATCCTTTAAGGCTCTTCTTGAATTAAAGTCCATTGCTGTTGGCAAAATGGAAAAATAGTTTTCATTCCTATATATGAATAAATTTAACCCTTACAGCAAGATTTTTCCTATTTTCATGAAAAAATTTCTTTTAAATCTATATACTGATCTAATAATGGAAGAAATAGAGAAACAAAAAATTAAATTTCAAAATTTCAGCTAAACTTTGATATTGTATGGTGTTTATGGTAAATGCACAATTATGTTTTTTAATAATACTTTGCTATATTTTGCAATTAAATGGGCTTAAATTAATTAATTTTATCTGCTTAACAATCTTCGACTTTCTTTATATTAATATTTTTAAATGTTCAATAAAAATACTAAAAGTAAATTTTGCTTTAATTGTTTGATCGGAAATTTTTTTGTTTCCGAAGGACAAATTCTAATTTTTTGTTCAGAAAAAGGCTCTGTCACATCGGCAAAATAGGTGTTATTCCATTCTTTAGACTGTTCTTAATTAGTTACAGTGATTATAATGACCAAACTCGTGGCTCATAATGAGAATTATAGTGTTTTTAGGTATGTGCCAGACGTGGCACTTAATGTAATGAAGGGTTAAGATATTCTAATCCAAAATACAAATAGTTGAACTCAGTTTTTGTAACAGAAGTTGTAAGCAAATTTCTAAAAATATTCTGAATAAGACTGGCAAGTATTCTCTTTTTAGGTGCGTTCGTAAGTAAATACGTAGCACCAATACATAATTATTACATAATTTTGTCGAGTCATTTCAAATTTTATGAAAATCGGATGCATAGATCAATTACAGGGACAATCAAAAGTATTCCGTTACATTACGATCAATTGGGAAAAATGTTTCAAATGCATTTTAATGGTGTTATACTCATTCGAACTTAATAAAATTTATATGCAACTATAAAGTACATATGATAATATACATTTTACATAATTTGTGGCGCAAAGAACATTTGTTATTGATTTACAAGACCACACAAAAGTATTCCATTACGTAATGGTATAGGGAGAACGTTGTTTGGTGAGAGTTTTAATTGTAATTTACTATTTACAATTTTATGAGATTGATATATGAGAGTAATATTTTTAAAACTTCGTTATCGTACGAACACACCTCATTTGCTGCGCTTCACGTGCAATTTCCAACTTGTTTATTTTTAAAACTGCTATACATTAACTTTTTTAAAACCTAAAAAATATCTATATAAATACTTGATCAGAAATTCACATACCGATAGGCAAATCAATGGAATTATAGCTGATTGAGATGAATCGAAAAGACAAATTCATGTTTATTCGGAGGCTGATTGTTTAATGAATGTAATTATTATTGATATGTTTCTTTTAATTTTGTTTAAGAGAAAATGAATTCTGAAAAAGGGATTTTAAATATGCCAAATATACATTATTTTCCCTTTAGTAGGTGCATTCAGAATTATATAAATACGTAGCAACTATAGTCGACGTTCAATCCGTCCGTCTATCCGTCCGCATATAACAACGCCAAAACTATCCGACCAAATCGTGTGAAATTTAAAATATATATAATTGTTGCATAATTTGTTGTCGAGTCGTTTCAAATTTTATGAAAATTGGATCCATGGCTCAATTACATGGACAAACAAAAATATTCCGTTATTAATTACAAAGGGAAAATTAGTTTCAAGTGTATTTTAATGATGTTACACACTTTGGAACATAATAAAAATTATAAAATCTTAACTATAAATATCTTAAAATTTCAAACATAAGGCTTAGGCATAAAATTCTTATTAAAAATGAAAACAAAAATCACCTAATTAAATGCACTGGTGAACAACATGTTATTTAATAATATTTTATAATTGAATATGACAGACGACTGCATAAAATAAAGTAAATAATAATGATTATGATACTACAATGATGTCGGTGATGTACAAAAGAGAAAAAAAAACAATAAAACGAGATTTTTTTTTTAAATTACGGTGAGTAATGATGAATTTACCACCATTATTCTCTGATTTTACATTGATGAATTATGGTGGTGTTTAACCGCTTGAGTGCGGAACAAATATTGGGGATATATGCGAAAATGCGAATGCGTTTAAGTATACATAAATAAAAATTAATAAACGCATTTAACTAATTAGATCACAAATATTGTGCTTAAAAAACAGATTAAAGTAGGGTTTATACAATTAAGTACCATTTCATTTACTTCTTTGAAAGCAGTAAGAAAATTATAATTCAATATATATTCCTTTGCAACTATGGTTTGCTGCACAAAGCGCGTGAAACCCTCTTTTACAAAAAGAGCGAATTAACTTTGTTCTCATAATTAATTTTCATAGACACTGTTATGTACTCGCTCATCAATACACAATTATGAATCAGTTTCATGCCACATATTTTCAGAGAATACACTATCCGTATACATAAATAAGATTAAAAAAAAAATCACTTTTTGCTTTAGTTACTTTTACTTGTCAGGTGACGATCTACACTGAAATCGCTCGCTTCGTTATCGCAATCAGTTTAAATGTACATCAAACTAAATCAGCAAATAGGAGCGCTATCACATTCTCCTCAATTTTGGTCCATAACAAAAGGAGCGCTATCGCGTTTCCCGCAATTTTGGTCCATAACAAAAGGAGCGCTATCGCGCTCCTCTGCTCTGAAGCGGTTAGAATACCACAAAATCAATCAAATGCATCACTCAAATTAATTCAAAATGAAATCCAGTACACTCACTTCAAAAAATTATAATTTCATTGTATAGATAAAAGCATTCAAAACACAAAAATAAACAAAGAAAATATAACAAATCTAACTAATTAAACAATCAAAATTAATCCTAAATCCCAACAGCCAAAATAAATGCGCATAAATATACCGCTAAATAAATTTAAAAAAATAAATAACCTAACGAAATCGCTTATGTATACGAAAAAAAATATATATACTTAAAAACTTTAAAAAATCCACTAAAACAAACTGACCAATGAGAGAATTTTTTTTTTCTGATGAAGTGAAATGGGTGAAAAACATGTCATTTATATTAACGAGGGTTGGATATTATTATGTAATATTGGGAGCTGGCATAATTTTATGAAGAGTATCTATGACGACCTCAAAAAGGGGGGGGGGGGGTAACAAGTGACAAAAATTCGGTTTGGAGTAAATTGGGTTTAAAGATAATTCACGTTAAATTTGAATATAAATAATAATCGACTGAACTGAAATAGAAAACTGCTGCTTGTTTCATCATGGGTTTTAAACTCTTATTTCAACAACAGTAAAAATGTAGAGTGCAATTTTGTTTAAATTTATAATTAATCGATATATTGATTATTATTTGGCAAAAGTGGTTGATCTCTATAACGCAGCTCATAATTAGAAAACCACTTATATTTCTTTTTCAGAAAGGGGAAAGGCATGTTTCCAGGTTGTCTGTGCACCTATATATATATATATATATATATATATATATATATATATATATATATATATATATATTAAGATTTTGTCACTTATACCCGTTGGCTTCTGGGGTCCACATATATCTTTTTTATCTTTTATGAATGACCATATTAGCCAAAATGATATGCTATTATATATAAAGCAAAATCCTAAATACTATTCTTATACTATTCCATTAAAAACGTAAAATTTAATTGATCATAATAAATTACTTTAAAAATTACAAAAATTAATGATCAACTAAAACCTCCAGTTAAATATTTTTTCTCTATCATGTTATTTCGTTTCGATCACCCAGCTATATTAAAGATTTTAATTATGGACTTACAATCATGTATCTGATTTATTATATCTTTCAAATTTATCAAAATTGAAATCCAGCAAAGTCACTTAACAAACAGATAACTTGATTGCACCAGATAAGGACAGTTGAAAAACAGAAAAAAAGAAACTATAACATAACCCGCTAATTAAAAGCAATCAAAATGGTGACAAGAGTCAGTGTCCTGTTCTGTCACATAATGGAATAAAAAATAAGGGTGATTTTGATGTTCGACAGTATGAGCGCACCTAGACGCAATACTTTGTTTTTCATTACTTCATGGATGGTATAAGCACAGCTAAACGGCTCCATCCAAGAGCGGATGACACTGATTTATATGCACGATTTAGTTTGTTGTTTTCATTTTAGCTGTCCAAAAAAGTTATTATCGCAGAATTAGCATAAGAGCGAAATTTAGAGGAATACATTTTTTAAATTTTTGTTAAGAGTTGGCATGATTTGTAGGATAAATATATATGTATGCGTATGTAATTATGTACAAATGTTGAAATATAAATGACGCAATATGCGAGAATAATGTAATGTTTTTATTTGGTTTATTTTACCCTATCAATTTATTTTATTCTATATACTCCATTTCGTTTATTTTATTCCATATTTTATTATATATGTGGTATTATTTTACCCTATTTTTTTATTTCTTCCTCATATTGCCATTTACTCTAGGTCATTCGAAATCACACTGAAGCAATACCAAGTTAAAAATTAAATATTTGTTCGTTACAAATGTTTAAATATTAAAAAAGAACTTCCTCTATTTTTTATTTTCTTTTAAATACCTAACATTTGACTGATCATGTTAAATTCCTTTAAAAATTATGAAATTTAATGATAAATATCATCTCTACTTAAATATTTCTTTTTCATGTTATTTCTTTTATCACCCAGCTAAGTTAAAGATTTTGACTATTAAAAGTATTAATTTAGTGTTCGATTTTCAGCCATTTCAAAGTGTCATAATTTTTAATACACTTATATGTGTCTGGATTTAAGACATTTCAAACTTTTGAATCGCAACCATGTTTAACCTACCTCTGGTTTAAATTTAAAGTAGAAGTATACTTTAAATTAAAACCAGAACGATCTCAGAGTGGTCAGGATCAAACACAGAAAAAAGTGGGAACTACCAGAAAAATAGAAAATATTTCTACTACTTATAAATACTTATAGACCGGTAAGCGGCAGCACGTACAATAATCTAATCGAGTTCACGGATGAAAATCTAGGGTTAGTTAAATCTCGATTCGAATATTAAAACGCAATCGGTTTTTAAGTCATACTTTGGTGGAAAACACTTAAAAACCCGATTTTAGCGGTTGATTCGTAGGTTTATCTTTTTGCTTTCCGGTATCCAAAAGTATGAAAAGATGGTAAATTAGAAGCAAGAAAATATAATGGTAAATCTATGAGTCAACCACAAAAATCGGGTTTTAACGGCTTAAAAAAGGTGATGTTTATTCCATATTATCAATTTATTGTACGTAAAAAAAAAGAATCAATTAATCAAGAATGAGTCAAGAATGAAGATATGACTTGGCAGACTGATTGCGTTGTAATATGCGAATCGAGGTTTAACTAATCCTAGATTTTTATCCGTGAACTCCATGAGTTGATTGTCTGTGCTACTGCCTCCCTGTCTATTACAGAAAATACTTCAAATAATGTAAAGTGATTAAAGAAGGAGAATTTCTTTTTAATAAAATACTGGTATTCAACACATTTTTTGTCTGTGTTTTTCCCTGACCACTCGCCATTCGGAATCTTCATTATAATTTTGTGTTAAGACCCCTGTCCTCGCTCGAGGAAACGCTCGCGAGCTAATGCTTTCCGATGGGGAAGCATTTTTCTAATAACTCTTTCGCATTTACACATTTTTGAATATTTTTTTTTCTTTTTGCATCGGATAACTGAGGTACATGCCAACAGCGCACCTTTTTTTACTTTTTCGACTTTGGTTGCAGATGTATTTTTAAAAAGCACTTTCAGTTTCGAAACCGGTTTTGAAAGTGAAACTAACGTTGTAAAAAATATCTGCAACCAAAATCGAAAAAGTAAAAAAGGTGCGCTGTCGGCATGTACCTCAGTTATTCAATGCAAAAAAAAAAAAAAAAAAAAAAAAAAAAAAAAAAAAAATTATTCAAGAATGCCAAAATGCGAAAGAGTTATTAGAAAAATGCTTCCCCATAGGAATAGCATTAGCTCGCAAGCGTTTCCTCGAGCGAGAACAGGGGCCTTAACAAAATTTTTCTTTTTTAAAAAATTACATCCTTTTTGTTTCACGTTATGAGTTTTTATTTTTATTTTTATATTTTCAAATATTTTTAATGCTTTACTTTTTGCCACAAACTATTTTTTTACGATTGGATTCCCTTCTAAGTAATGTGAAATTAAAACCTTTCCTTCAAAGCATTTACACTTGATTTATTGTTGAAATAAATGGTTTTCGACTCCACGATCTCAAACGATTAAGATTATCTAACACATCCGAATCGATGCAAGTAAAAAATGTTATACGCTTTTTTATTTAACCATCTTTTCCTCTCTATCTTTTTTTTTTTTTTTTTTTTTTTTTTAGCAGCTACAGATAACCAATCATAATTTATTTATTTATAATGTATTGATTTTTTTAACTCTTTGATGGTCAGATCGTGATCTGGGGCTAGATATATCCAAGATGAAAATGTTTTCATTTTTCATTTATCGTAGATGAAATGAGAAAATATCCTGAATCGTGTGTTATTCATTTTTTATTTCCAAGTGAATGCGTAATCTTAGAAGCGTATTTGTGCGAGAGAAAGCTTTTAATTTTTGATTTTTATTATTAGTCAGTGTTATGCGATTCACCCGGAACTAGCAGTCTAAATTATTTTTCGAACTCAGAAAACAAAGTGCAATGTTACAGCTCATTTTATGATTGATGAAGATAAAGAAGAATTTTATTAACACAATATTACAATCCAGATTGTTCTAATTTTAAAGTATACTTATTTGGTTGTACATTAATCATACAAATCCAAGTTTTTTTTTTTTTTTTAATCAGAGTTTTGCGATTTAACAGTAAGTCATAATTTTATTTTATTTTTTTATTTTTTTATTTTTAATTTAATAGCATAGCAAATTTTGTGATTAATGAAGATAAAGAAATATTTCATTGAATTGTTCTATTTTAATTTAATATTTATTTCTTTCGTGGTACATTAATCATACAAATACACAAAGATGCATTTTTTTGAGAATTTTTTCAAATCAATTTTGAGATTTAACTTTCTTTCGCAACCTAAATTGTTTTTAAAACCCCAAAAAAGCGCAATATTATGGCAAAAGTTGTAATTAATGAAAGCGAAGAAGAATTTGATTACGACAATGTTACACTCAAAATTGTTCTGATTTTAATTTAGAGTAGATTTCTTTAATAATATAATTAAACAATGCAATTTTTGGATTTTTCTTTTAAATCAAAGTTTTTAGATTTATCTGAAACTCACAACTCACAATTTGTTTTTTAAGCTATGATGTAAGTTATAATAGCCTAGTAAATTTTGTAATTTGATTAATACGATATATCAGCCCAAATTGGTCTGAATTTAACTTAATGTATTTTTTTTTATATATATATATATATACAGTACATAAATGACACAGATACAAAAAAAAAAAAAAAAAAAAAAAAAAAAAAAAAAAAAAATGTATGCGTTTTCATTTATCGCAGATGAAAAGAGAAAATATCCTGAATCGTGTGTTATTCATTATTTTTTTCTTTTCGAAGTGAGTGCGTAATCTTAGAAGTGTATTCGCGAGAGAGAAAGCTTTTAATTTTTGATTTTTATTAGTCAGTGTTATGCGATTCACCCGGAACTAGCAGTCTAAGTTATTTTTTGAACTCTAAAAACAAACTGCAATGTTACAGCTCATTTTATGATTGATGAAGATAAAGAATAATTTTATTAACACAATATTACAATCCAGATTGTTCCGATTTTAAAGTACGCTTCTTTAGTGGTACATTAATCATACAAATACAAATGATTTTTTTTTTCGGATTTTTTTAAAATTTAGAGTTTTGTGATTTAATAATAACTCATAATTTAAATTGTTTTTAAAAATTCCTTGAAAAGAGTTCTATAGCATTTTGTGATTATTGAAGATGAAGAAATTTTTTATTAAATAGTTCTGATTTTAATTTAACTTAAAAAAAAGAATTTTGCGGAGATTGAACTGGTAATCAAAATGCCAGTACAATTCATTATTTTTTAACGAAAAAATTTCCGTAAATTTCAAAAAAATTTCAGTTTTTTCGTGGAATTTATGGGAATTTTTCCGTTTAAAAGGGTAAATTGTACTAGTTTTCCGATTATCAGACCAATCACCGTAAAATCGTCCTTTTTTTTACAGTGAACGTATAATTTTTTCGTAGTACATTAATCATACAAATACATTAAAATGTATTTTTCGAGAGTTTTTTTAAATCACTTTTGAGATTTAACCTTGCCTCGCAATCTAAACTGTTTTTTAAAATCCAAAAAGTGCAATATCATAGCAAAAATTGTGATTAATGAAATCAAAGAAAAATTTGATTAAGACAAAATTGCAATACAAATTGTTCTGATTTTAATTTACAGTACATTTCTTTAATAATACAATAAACAAATGCAATTTTTAGCATTTTTTTAAAATCAACGTTTTGAGATTTAAGTGTAACTCAAAATGTAAATTGTTTTTTAAACTATAATAGAAATTTCAGTATCATAGTATATTTTGCGATTATTGCAGATGAAGAAAATTTCACAGGCACAAAATTACAGCCTAAATTGTTCTGAGTATAATTGCATGTATTTTTTTATAAGGTCCATAAATCACACAAATTCAAGCAAATGTATTTTTAGAGGTTTTTTTTAACCAAAATTTTGAGATTTAGTACCAGTTCATAACCTAAATTATATTGAAATCTCCGAATAATTATACCACTGTCCAATTTACTATCATAACAACGTGGTATATTTTGTGATTAATGAAAATAATAACTTTTTGTTAACACAATGTTACAATCATAATTGTTCCGATTTTAATTTAGAGTATAAATCTTCCGTAGTACATTAATTATACAAGTACAAATAAATGTATTTCAGAGAATTTTTTAACCAAACTTTTGAAATTCAACTGTAACTCATTATCTAAATTATTTTTTAACTTCCAAAAAAAAAAAAAAAAAAAAAAAAAAAGCAATAAAAGTTTTGTGATTAATGAAAATGAAGAAGAATGCGATTGATATAATATTACCATCCAAATTGTTCTTATTTTAATTTAGAACACATTTAATTCATCGTACATTAATCATATAAATAAGATTTTAAAAAAAATTTAGAGCCCCCCCCCCTTTTTTTTTCTCTCTTTGAAAAATTTTTGAGATTTAACTGCATTTCATAATCTATATATTCTTTTAATTCTGAAAAATAAAAAGAAGTACTATCAAAGTTAATTTTGTGATTAATGAAGATTAAGAAAAATTTGATTAACAAAGTATTACAGAACAAATTGTTGTAATTTTGATTTAGAATAAATTTCTTTTGTTGTACATCAATTCAAACAATACAAGTAAATGTATTTTTTTTTAGTGTATTTTTTAGTAGGATTTATTGCAGAAATTTTCTATTAAAATAAACGTAAGTAGCACTGGAATCTTTATTGACAGTAAAAATTCCACATTTTAACAGATATTTAATTTACAGTATAAAGGCTTACAAGAAAAAAAAAGGGGTGGGGGAGGGCAGATGTTTACTATTGCCGTCATATTGCTACGAGATAGATTAAACATGGTACAATTCAGACGTTTGAAATCTCTTAAATTCAGACGCATGTAAGTGTCTTAAAAACTGAGACGCTTTAATATGTCTAAAAATTAAACACTAAATGAATACTTTTAATATTTAAAATATTTAACTTAACTGGGTGATTGAACAAAATAACGTGATAAAAAAAAAGAAATATTTAAATAGAGGTAATAGTTTACCATTAATTTTATAATATTAAAGGAATTTAACATGATAGGACAAATGTTAGGTTTTTAATAGAAAATAAAAAAAAGAAATTTTTTTTTAATTTAAATATGTGTAACGAACAAATGTTTAATTTTTAACTTGGTATTGCTTTAATGTGACTTCAATGACCTACAGTAAATGGTAATATGAAGAATAAATAAAATAAAATGGGATAAAATAATGTTTCATATATATTAAAATATAGAGTGAAATAAATGAAAATGGAGAAATAGAATATAAAGTAAATGAAATGAAACAGAAAAATAGAACGTAGAATAAAATATATTGGTGGATTAAAATAAATCAAATAAAAACATTACATTACTCTTGCATATTGCGTCATTTATATTTCAACATTTATACAAAGTTACATACGCATAAATATATATATCCTTCAAATCATGCCAACTCTAAACAAAAATTTACAAATATATTCCTCTTAATTTCGCTCTTATGCTAATTCTGCGATAAGAGCTTTTTTGGTCAGCTTAAAATGAAAACAACAAACTAAATCGTGCATATAAATCAGTGTCATCCGTTCTTGGGTGGAGCCGTTTAACTTTGCTTACCATCGATGAAGTAATGAAAAACAAAATGTTGGTTTTGGGTGCGCTCATACTGTCGAACATCAAAATCACCCTTATTTTTTTTATTCTTACGTGACAGAACAGGACACTGACTCTTGTCACCATTTTGATTGCTTTTAATTAACGGGTTATGTTATAGTTTCTTTTTTTTCTGTTTTTCAACTGTGCTTATCTGGTGCAATCAAGTTATCAGTTTGTGAAGTGACTTTGCTGGATTTCAATTTTGATAAATTTGAAAGATATAATAAATCAGATACATAATTATAAGTCCGTAATTAAAATCTTTAATATAGCTGGGTGATCGAACGAAATAACATGATAGAAAAGAAATAATTAGTTAGAGGTTATAGTGGATCATTAATTTTTGTAATTTTTAAAGGAATTTATTAAGATCAATTAAAATTTACGTTTTTAATGAAATGGTATAAGGCTATTACTTAGTGCTTTGCTTTATATGTGATAATATATCATTTTGGCTTATATGGTCATTCATAAAAGATAAAAAAGATATATATATACTCTTCATTAAATTATGCTAGTTCCTGATATTACATAATAGTATTCAACCCCCATTAGTATAAATGACATGTTTTTCACCAATTTCACTTCACCAGAAAGAAAATAATCTCTCGTTGGTCAGTTTGTTTTGGTGTATTTTGTTAATTTTTTAAGTACATTTTTCAAATGTAAGCCTTTTTTTTTTTTTTTTTTTTTTTTTTTTTTTTTTTGTAATTTAGCGACACATTTATACACATTTATTTCGTCTATTCGAGTTTAGGATTGTTATCATAATTATAGCCAGGTTTGTTATATTTTCTTCGCAAATGTGTTTGTTTTGAATGCTTTTATATCTATACAATGAAATTATAATTTTTTGAAGTGAGCGTACACAGTTGATTGACTTTGTTGTATTCTAACCGTTCGACTGCGGTTATTCAAACGCGATAGTGCTCCTCTTGCTAAGCGCCAAAACGCCTTGTTATATGCGAGAAGCGCGATTGCGCTTCTCTAGTTTTATGCTAAAATTGTGGAGAAAGTGATAGTGATTTTTAAAATAATTTCAATTAAAAAGTTAATTTTTTAATCACATTTTGACACATATGATGTGACACACATCGCTCACCCGTAAGAAACGTGACACATCTTTCAAAAACTCACTTAACATTTATACCCTTAATAGGTTTTTTTGTCATGCGTGCTTTTTCCTCTACATGCAGTTTTATAAGTGTAGTCATAAGGTAAATCATTTCATTATGCTATAAGCCCATTTATGATCTTGGAAGAGGGGTAAATTGTGTGAGGGGGTAAAATTACACAACTCTAAACCTCATTATATGTCTTCTTCCCTGAAGGCTAGCATGCTTTTATGCTAGTTTTTATTCCTGCATGCATATATTCAGCTGTTATCAGATTAACAAACTTTACGCGCGACAAACTTTTCACCAGATTTTAACCCCAACTTTTTCCCGCTCAAAAAGAAAAAAAGGTTATGTTTGTCTTTAAAAAAGGTGGAAAAAAAGCTGAAAAACCAGTACTGGTAGTACCAGCCGTTAATATTTATCGTCTATTCGTATCAATCGCTTACCTCTGAGTCGTTGAAATGTTCGATGTTGGATGAAAAGTTTTGGTTAGAAGAGACGTTTTTGGAACTGCGGAAAAAAGTTGGGGACGTTGTTTGCTATCACACTGGGTGTTGGGAGGAAATTTCGCGAAAAGTTGGAGGAAATCAAGTGTTGGGTCAAAAGTCTTTCGAAATGTTGGTGAATCTGATAGCAGCTTAAACATGTAGTTTTATGTTATCGTAAAATCACGCACATTTTCTTTTGCCTTTCCTGTGAAATTTACTTTTGTGGAGATGTGCCACTTTTTTTGCCAGTGAGCAATGTTACAGTACCTATTACGTGGTCTTTGCAATATGCCACAAAAACACAGCCGTGGATCTGCATCAAGGATATAAGTTCTGGAACCATTATGTAGCATTTTATGTAACAATTAGAATATATATAAAAGTTTTCATAAAAATCCCCTCAAGGGGGGTATCCTATCAATCAGTTTTGAAAAAAACAAAAAGTTGATTGGTGAACCTCTCTTATCAACAATAAATTTATCATTTTGAAGTCATGAACTAGAACTTTTTATCCAACATCATTGACAAAAACTATCCGAGAAGATATAAACTAGAACAAAAACTAAAAAATAAATTTACATTTTTTTTTTTTTTTTTTTTTTTTTTTTTACGCGTGGATACTTTATGATCTAATTACTAAATTCAAGTTAGAAGTTGATTAAAACTTTTTAAAATTATTTTGTTAAATTGTTTATCAAAATAGCGTGCTTTTCTTAGTCAATTTTGTACAAGCTCTCCATACAAGATTATTGCATAACTATTTTTTTAAATGTCTTTAATTAATTAATTAATTTAGCAGAAATGTCCCTAATCATACTTATTAAATTCACCAAACATTGTTTTTCGTTATTAATGGTAATAAAACTAAATTCTATATATGCTCATGGTCACGGTCCCAAAAGGGTTAAGTAATTCCTCGAAATTCAAATTTTAAGTACAGTTTAAATTCAGTGTCTAGTCATCACCAACACTCCTGTTATGCGATGGTCACAATGCGCCGTAACGACAGTTTTTATACCATTATATAACATTTTACGCAACAGGAAAGATGGACATAAAAAGTTTTTAAAAAAATCACTTAAAGGTGTACCCCATCAATCAATTTCCAGAAAATAAAAAAAGAAAAAGTTGACTGACCGAACCTCCCTTATCAACAATATACAATATTTCATCATAAAGTCATGAACTAGATCTTCTTATCCAACATCACTGACAAGAACTATCCGAAGGGAAATGAAGAGCAACAACAACTTTAAAAAAAAAAAGATAAATTCACCATTTTTACACCCAGTAGGGACGGCTGCGTATTTTAAGATCCAATTTACCAGGGGATTAATTAAAAAGGTGCGGTAACGCTTCGGAAAGCTAATGATATGAGCTTGTTAGTCCTGGAGACAGGTCTAAACCCTTGATGGCTATCGAAGATAACACTTTTGGTGAAGCTATAGGTGAAATTGCTTTTCTTCTTAATTCTACAGCATCTCCAGCTTCATCATCTGATGATCTGTCCAAATCAAGTGCTGTAACAACGTATCGAGGAATTGAATAATAAATTATTCATAACTTCTATTTCTATAGCGTAGCCATTATTTGGAACAATATGGGATGTAAATGACGTCGAACAAGAAACGGAAAAAGTTGCAGGTTCAGTGAATAGGCTGTATGATTATAATAATAACAATGATAATTGTGATTGTGGAAAAAGTTAGTCGGCTTTCTTTTTTTATTTTGTATAGGTGTGTACTGTCACTAAGAGAGTGGAAAAAAGGGTGGTAAAGCATGTGATTGCGGGACATTGTAATTCTTTTATTCTTTTTCGGTAAGGAACTATTGAAAATTAATTTGCCATTTTTTTATGTATAAATTCGTATGCGCACTCACTTAATGGTTTGGGAAACGTTTTTAGTAATTACATTTTGTCTGCTTAAAAGTTTGTTTTTGAAAGCGCAAAGATGATTAATAGTGAAATATCAGTCAAATGAAAGAGAAATAATACACTGATTTTCTCCATAAAGACATTGAAACATAACTAAAGTTTTGTAAAACTAGTAACCAAGTGCTTATCTGTGTGATGTTAAAGAGAATTTAATTATTAGTTTCTCTGTTTCTATAAAATTAGTTTGCGGATTTAATATTTAATCGTTGAAGATGCTATTTTCGTTAAATTGTCCCATATTTTAAGCGGGTATTCGTAAATGCAAGTAATACTATGGAAAATATAATTAGTAATAACTTTCAGGTTTGCAGAAATGTTAGTCATCTTTTTCCCCTTTTATAACTATGTACTGGTACTCGGGAGAAAAAGGGTGGTACAGTAGTGATTGGGAGACATTGTAATATAGCTATGAAATACTAATTCTCCATTTCTTATGTGTAAATTTGTACTTACTCAACCTTATTGCGACGACAGCACTTTGCTGACTTTTTAATATTTTACCACAAGTTTTTCAAAAAAAAAAAAAAAAAAAAAATCTGTTGTTGAATCGCGAAAATGTTCTGATTTAATAAGGAAAACTTTACAGAAAAAAAGTAACTGGCGAGAAAAATGAAGGACCCTGAGCACATTAAGTGGCACGCATACTGGTCGCTTGTCTTCAAGGGATTAATGGTTTTGGAAACGTTTTTAGTAATTACTTTCTGCCTGCTTAACTCTTTCCGGCACACTGTGCCCGGTCTGGGATACCTAATTTTAATTCTAAACTTGCAATCGGCACCGATAATGTTTTAGTAAAGTTTTGCTTTTACAGTGAAAGCTTAAATTAAGGGTTTCAAAATATAAAAAAAAAAAAATTTGTGAATTCCGGTGTCAATCGATAGTTTCACATTTTACTTACAGATTTTACCCGTGCCGGAAAGGGTTAAAAGTTGCTAATGAAAGCACAATGATGATTAATAGTGAAATATCTGCCAAATAAAAGAAAAATAATAGAATGTTTTTCTTCAGAAAGGTGTTAAAGCATAACTATAGTTTTGTAAAACATATTATTTACTTATCAATTTGGTGATACGATTAATTCAGTAATTAGTTTCATGATTTCTTTAAAATCAATTTGTAGATTTAATATTTTCTTGTTGATGATGCTATTTTTATTAAAATGTGGAATAGATTTAAGCGAATATTTGTTAATCCCAATAATGGGCTAGAAAGTATTCAATTCTTTCTTTCAAATTACTTTCAAATTTGCGGAAAAATTTGTCCTTTTTTTTATTTTTATTTATTTATTTTATATAGGTGTATACTATCATTAGCATAAAATAAAATATGATAAAACAGTGATTGTGAGACATTGTAATTATTTTATTCTTTTTTTTTTCTTTTTTTTTCCTATAAAGTGCTATTCAAAGTAAATTCTCTATCTTTTTTGCGTATGAATTCATATTTGCACTAACTTGATGGTTTGTAAAGCATTTTTAGTAATTACGTTTTGTCTACCTAAAAGTTTGCTACTGAAAGCGCAAAGATGATTAATAGTGGAATATCTGTCAAATGGAAGAGGTATAATGCAAAGTTTTTCTTTATAAAGTTATTGAAGCATAGTTATAGTTTTGTAAAACTAGTAATCAAGGCTTATCTATTTGATGTTAAAAAGGAATTCAGTAATTAGTTTCTCTGTATTTATAAAATAAGGTTGTGGATTTAATATTTTCACTTTGATGATGCTATTTTTATTAAATTGACGGATATTTTTAAGCGGGTATTCAGAAATAACGAAAACAAAATGGTATGGAAAGTATTTTTAGTAATTAATTTCAATTTTTGCGAGAAATTAGTTGCTTTTCTTTATTTTTTTGTATAAGTGTGTACTGACGCCAAGAGAAAAAAAATATGGGAAAGCAGTGATTCTGAGACATTGTAATTCTTTTATTCTTTTTCAGTAAGGAGAGCTATTGAAAATTAATTATCCACCTTTCTTATGTGTAAATTTGCATTTTCACTCACTTAATGGTTTGGGAAGTGTTTTTAGTAATTACTTTCTGTCTGCTTAAAAGTTTACTATTGAAATCGCAAAGATGATTAATAGTGGAATATCTGTCAAATTAAAGAGAAATAATACAATGTTTTCTCTTCATAAAGATATTGAGGCATAACTATAGTTTTGTAAAACTATTAACCAAATGTTTATCTATTTTACGTTAAAAATGATTTAGTAATTAGTTCCTCCGAGTCTGTCGAATCAATTTGTGGATTTAATATTTTCTTATTGATGATGCTATTCTTGTTAAATTGACGAATATTTTTAAACTTGCATTTGAAAATGCAAACAATAGCATGAAAAGTGCTTTTAGTAATTAGTTTTAGGTTTGCAAAAAAAATTATCAACATTCTTTTTTTTTTTTTTTTTTTTTATAAGAGCGTATATACATTAAAGGGGAAAAAAGGTGGAAAAGTGGTTGGGAGACTTTCTAAATTCTTTCATTCTTCTTCGAAAAGGATCTGTGGAAAATTAATTCACCATTCTTTTATGTATAAATTCGTATGCGCACTCACTTAACGGTTTGGGAAGCGTTTTTTGTAATTACTTTTGTCGGATTAATATTTTGCTATAGAAAGCATAAAAACGATTAATAGTAAAACATCTATCATGATGAAAGAGAAAAAATACCATGTTTTTTCTTGATAAAGGTGTTGAAGCTTAAATATGGTATTTTAAAACTAGTAACCGAATATTTAATTATTTTATGTGAAAAAGAATTCAGTTATTAGTTTCTCTGTCTCTATAAAATCAATTTGTGAATTTAAAATTTTTTTGTTGACGATGCTATTTTTGTTAAAGTGTCGAATATTCTTAAACGGATCTTCGTAAATGCAAATAATGGCATGGGAAGTGTTTTTAGTAATTATTTTCAATTTTGTTCATGAAGTTGTTTTTTAATGACCATATGCAGATGATATATGGTCAAACAGTTGTCAAGTTAAAATAAAATAATTCAGCGATTTTCGTTTACGTTTTAGAATAACATATTATATAAAAACTATAGTTTTTAAAAACTAATAATCAAGTAAATAAAGAATAATAATAAGAATAATAATAAGTTTCTCTATTTCTGCATGATCAGTATTCTCGTTGACAACATTAGTATGTCAAATTTTTGGATATTCTTACACTTAGATATTCTTATTTGTTTGTATACGTAATGGTTTAGCATTTCTTTTAGCATCAAAAGGTAAAAACATTTAGGATTGGGAGCAGGGAAACATAATGGTAAACTTGTGAGTAAACCGCAAAAATCGGGTTTTTAGGTGTTTTCCACAAGATATGACTTGGCAGACCGATTGAGTTTTAATTTGCGATTCAAGATTTAACTAGCCCTAGATTTTCATCCATGAACTCGATGAGATGATTGTCTGTGCTGCTGTCTCCAGGTATAACAGTTTAAATGGTTAAAAAAAAAAAAAAAAAAAAAAAAAAAGCTTCTAAATTGTACAAATCATTTCACTTTTATATAACAATTTCACAGTTTAGAAATATTCCTTTTTAAAGTAACTTACCTACTAAAGTTCTTAACAGAAATGTCATCATCAGTCTGTAAAGAGGGAAATTTTTTTAATTGGTTCGTGCTAGTAATATTTGTGACGATTTAAATTGTATCCATGCCAATTATTGATATGTATCTTTAAGAATCCAGCTTTTGTTTTTTATCAATTTGCACATTTTATATCTTTACTTTATCTGAAGTAGCCTAAAAATTAAAAATGCTGAATAGCGCATACTATGCATTCTGCGCTTTACATTAAAAAATATATATAGAAACGATTTCATGAAATCATCGACAGATGCGAAATATAAATGACAATATTGTATGCTTTCTAATGTTACATTAATATATGGGTGATTCTCAAAATAGGGGACAATTTCAAAAGTAAAATCTTAAAAAAATTACTGTTAGCAAAATTTCTGAAAAAAATAGGTGTTGTTAATATAGTATTAGGTATGCTTTACATGTAGTCAGCAGAGCTAAACATTTAAAAATTAACTTTAAAAAAATAATTAGTATTTTTTGAGCCATGCTAATGACAAAACAAATTGCATGGAATAAATATATTAAGAAATTTTTATTTTCTTCCTGTTTAAATATTTTTTTCTATATTTATTAGCCTTCCTTTTCAGCAAATGGTTTCCATTTTTACATATATACATATAAGGAGAATAAAAACATTACCAAAGAACAAACTTTGTTTATATGAGCAACATTCTGACACTAACAATGTAAGAAGCTGTCTTAGTGATTTTCTGACAGATTTAATGCATATTTTAGGGATAATAAATGCAATACCGAAATTTATATGTAAAATTAAACTTTATAAAAGATACAATGTAAGCAATGGTTACATTTATGCACATAGGAGTCTTTAGCATGGACAGAAAAACCATGCTAATGACATTGATATTTGTCCATGTTAATGACAAATTTTAATTTAAATAAGATTATGAGCCATAATATAATCACAATGTAATAGTCCTTTCTGGGGCTTTTTAAAACACAAAAGTCCTATACAAATAAGTAAAATAAAAATTTTAATTATAAAATAAACATGAAAATTATTATCCATTCTAATGACATACAATTGATGTACGCCCCTAATATTCAACTTCTATTCTTAAAATACAATACATGCTTCTATTTTCAGGCTGGGATAAAGTGGCTGCTTGTTGCCATGGAGAAACTTTATATTTCCAAACTATTGTCATATGTGAAAATGAAATTTTGATTAATAACCAGCTGTTATAGTATGACCTTGTTTTGAAAATAGAATATGGAGGACAAACTTTAATTTTTTTTTATATACTGTAATTTTATTTTTAAAAAGAAATTTATTGGATAAATCCTCTCCTTGGTTAATTTAAAGAAAGAATAACATTTGTTTTATTTTATAAACATGATATTAACTCTTGAAAAAGCTAGTATATACAAGGCACAGCTGCTGTTGACATCCATGCTAATGACATTTTGAACATTCATTCTGTTATTTTAAGGTGTTTTTAACTAAAAAGTGAGTAATTCTTGAGTGCAAATAATGAATAATATTAAGACAAACATATCTAAATATAAAAACATGACAGAAAACCTCTCAATCTTTTTCGTATGCCGAAAGACATAAATTGTCCCCTATTTTGAGAATCACCCATATATACATGTTATTGTTAACATTAATATGCGACATGAAAATTCACTAATAAGTGTTATTAAAAAATAATATTTCAGGTATGATTATTTATTTATTTATTTTATTAATTTTTTTAAAGAAAGATTACAAACATATAATGAATTTGAAAGAACAAATAAAGGTTATAAGTACTTTTCAGTACGCCGAAATGTGTTTAAAAGCTTCTCATGTTTATTACATCAAAATCCAAAATGCGCTTTTCGAATCATTGATAACAGCATAATCACCAGTGTTTGTAAATATGATTTATTTCTCCTTACATTTTGCTTCAAATCTAACGATATCATATCATTATTCAAATGATACCAGAAATAAGTCATTACTGCTAACAAACCAATTACATTTGAACAGAAGATTATAAGGAATTTCTCTTTCCTGTATTTGATTTGCAAGTTTTTTCCCACGAAAATTTGGACATCTATTACACGAAAAACTACTCACCAATCTCCCTTATCTTACAAAACTAGTTTCTTTCTTTTCCTTTGGTTCAACACGAGAATCCATTTGAATTTCAAATGGAACAAAATATTATTTGTTTATTGACATCTGTATTGAGGATTTTTTTCTTCTTCTATATAAAAAAGTCGCATAAAGCTTAGTGTGTTAACTACATCGAATTGCACCGGTCATTTATTTACTGTATAAAATTTAACGATTGATTGTGTTCAAGGTTAAGTATATTGTTCATATAAAACTTTGCTTTTAGTAACTTATTAAAACAAATGTGTATCATTCATTCATTAACCACATAAAATATGACTTATTGGTTGATATAATTGATTGTATTCAAAATTTAATATATGGTTCATATCAAACTTTGCTTTCAGTAATTTTTAGAAATAAATACGTATCGGTCATTTATAAAGTGACTGGTAGTTTATTTAATGGCCGATTCATTTAAGGTTAGGTATATGGTTCATACTTTGCTTTTAGTGACATTTAAAAACAAATACGAATAGGTTATTTATCAACCATATAAAATGATTGAGGGTTCATTTAATGGTTGATTGCATTTAAATATGTATTAAATATATTGATTGCATATAATACATACAAAATTTTCCTTTTTGGTAACTTAAAAAAGAAAATACGCATCAATCATTTATTAACCATATAAAAAATGACTGGCGGTTCACATTACAGATTAAGTATATGGTACAGACCAGATTTTGCTTTTAATAGCGTTTTAAAACAGAGAAATTCTTCCGCTGAATATTAAAAATAAGTTTGTCCTATATTTGAAATGATTTTTTTCACCTATATTTTAAATAAGTAGCATATTATTTTAAATTTAATAATATCATATCAGAATTTAATTCTGACCCCAAATAAGTCATTTTTGTAATTTCCATAGCAATTTTTTAGTTATTTCGAATTTAAACAAAAAAAAAAAAAAAATGATTGACTGTACTCTACTATTTATTAATTGATAATGACTAGATAAATACTTGTAATTGTGATAATAATTCTGGAAAACAATTAAACGGAAAAAAAATGTTAATGGTCATATTTATTATTATTTTTTTTTTTTTTACAAAAAAGTAATAATTAATATGAGTTTTGTTGCAAATAATATTTGTTCAATATTTTATTTCTAATAATTTAACATATTTTATTTCAAATCAAATTATATCGGCCTGCAGCCGAATTCCCAAACCCAAAACCGACTAAACACGTTTTTTTTCTTTTTTTTTTTTCTTTCTTTCTTTCTTTTCTTTTTTTTTTTTTTTTTTTTTTTTTTAGTTTGGTACATACAAAAACTTTTTTGGCCAGGCACGTGATGAAATAAAATTAAAAAATTGCATTAAATCCGATTCGGTCAGAACAAAATGTGGACGGGTCTGGATAACAGTTAAAAATATCCCTGGATAGATCTGACTCAATTTATATAACAGGTGCGGATATTTGCGAAGCAACATTTTCAGATAATTAAAATTATTAAAAAAAGACACATATTTATGTATTTTTCTTTTTTAAAACTGTACAGACGCGATTCATGGAATATGGAATTATAACAGTAATACACGCTTAGACAATTACGAAAAAAAAAAAAAAAAAAAAAAAAACAGTTAAAGAAATGAAGTTAGCCAATTACATTCAAATAATGCAAATGAATGAACTTATTTCAAAAATAAAAGAAAATATAATAAAAGAAATCAAAATTTAAAAGTTTAAGATTTTTTCCGTATAATTTTTTAAACCAAATTAAATTTCTAAACACTTTTAAACAACAGATTGTAAAACATCCCTTTGTTCTAATTAAAATAAATAAATAAAATGTTAACTCTCATGGACTCTTGGAGGAAGAATAAAGCGCAGACGTGGCTCGACTAGGATAAATAAATAAATAAATAAATAAATAAATAAAAATAGTACTCAGTCCAAGTCTACAAATAAGGATAGGTGGGATTAGGATGGGTCAAAGAAAAAGCCTCGGTCGAGTTCTATTCAAAAAATTGCCCCAAAATCCACTCACGGGCTGACCAGCTGACATCGAAATACTCAAGGCGAGAGGACACGAGGCGTAACATCAACACTAATGGACCGAATTCTCTCTAGTGTTGCAAATCCCACCGGAAATTTTTTAATAACAAATTTCTTTTATTTTATTTACGGAATATCTATCATCTTATAGAACAATATTAAACTTACTGGTGAAAATTCAAAATACCCCCTCCCCCCCCCCCCCCAAAGAAAAAAAAACAGCCAGACGCGGCGACATTAGCATTCCGCAATAATTTTTACTTAGTGACTCCATATTCTCACCAGTAAGTCAAATAGTTATTCTTATTTTATAAAATGATAGCTAATGCAGAAATAAAATAAAAGAAAATTACTATTCAAAATGTTCCGGTGTAAATTAAAACACTAGTGAGAAGTTGGTCCATTAGTGATGATGTCACAATCTGGCCTTGAGTATTTCGATGGCAGTGTCTGGCCCAATTTCATGCCAAGCTCGGGCCCATGCAGACCTCTACATCATGTTACATTTTAAATGATAAATAAAACGTCAGTATTTTAGTTTAAAAAAGTTAAGCATAAATAGCAAAATATAATGTGTTGCGACTCCCGTATTTGCTTTACAATTTTTTCCCACGAAAATTTGAACTTCTACTCCGTGAAAAAAGTACTCCCTGATATCCCTTTTCTTACAAAATTAGCTTTGTTCACTTTTCTAATCCATCTCCATTTTAAGCAGAATACATTATTGCCTATATGTTGCATCAATAAAAGAAAGGCTAAAAGCCTTTCTAAGAGGGTTAAAAGCCAAATAAAACTTTATGTGATAACTTCCAATAAGTTGTTTACGATTCATCGATTCTTTATTTAACCACATAAAACTGAATGAGAGTATCTAAGACTTAATGGTTGAATTACATCTAGGATTATGCGCTTGGTCTATATCAGATCATGTTCTCAGAACTTTCTAAAGTGAAGACTTTTTACTTTCCTTCTTTTTTTCTTTTTAGAAGTTGCATTGTATTTTAAAAACCATTTTTACTTTTTAATGCATAACATTTTACTTTAACATGTCACATTAAACTGTAAATAAATAAATAAAATGAATAAATATATAATACTGTTGATTACAAGTACAATATTTGAATTTCTAATGATTTTTTTTTTTTTTCAAAAAGTAATTTCAATCATCGGTGAAAAAGTTTGTTTTTCAGCATATTTTTGAGAGATAACGATAAATTTTCCTCGTTTCTGGATGTATAGGATTTATTTATTATTATTACAATGAAATGAAAAAGCCTTCGTTACTTAACTAGTATTGTCGAAATGCAAAACTTCTTTTTAAAGTGCAAAAATATGATAATGTCATAGCTCTACTGAAAACAAGAGCTAAACTAGACTTTAGTATGTATTGTTATGTGTAAATTGAGCTGCTGATTTCTGATTTATTTACAAAATCAGTTCATCGTAAAAGAAAAAAAAAATTCGTAAACTATGCTAGTAATCAAAGATTTCTTCCTTTTTTTCACTCTGTTAAAAATATCTTCCGCAAACTAACCAGTGATTCAAACGCTTTTATAGAAACGGTTACTTTATCGTAATTTATCTCTGTTCCAAGCAATGAGAGCCCTTTAAAAATTACGAAGTGAAAACTTATCTATAAAAATGGTTGAATGATTGGACAGTGTTTGCAGATTTTTAACTGTATATTATTAACTATATATTATTATTTTTTTACTGTATATTATAGATTATTAACTAAAATGACTTCAGAAAGAAGGAACTATTATAATACTAAGTTGTGTCTTTTCTTTTAAAATAAAGTGTTTTTCTTTAAATAATGCTTAACTGCATGTGGGTGAATAACACTACATTTTTAGGGGCATTTCTAATTATGTCAATACGAAGCACCTATAGTGGTCGTTCAGTCCGACCATCTGTCTGTTCGTCTGTCTATCCGTCTGTGCGCATATAATAGAGCAAAAACAATGCAACCGAATCGTTTGAAATTAAAAATATGTAATTGTTGCATAATTTTGTCAAATCATTTCAAATTTTATGAAAATCGGATGTAATGTTCAATTACAGAGACAATCAAAAGTGTTCCGCTACATGATGGCCAATGGGAAAGTGTATTTTAATGATGTTACATTCTTTCGAATATAATAAAATTGATATGCATCTACAAAGTACGTACTAAAAATGCCTTAAATTATTCTTGTGTTTACAGAGGAAAAGGAAAAAAGGATGTTGTCCACCTGTTTTATTGATAAAAAGTATCTCCCACCCCCATTGCGGTGCTAATGCAAGAAGACGTTATTGTTAAATTCCGTATGAAATAAAAAGCCAATATTAAATACTTTTAAAAAGTAACTATTTTTTATGTATTTTTTATGTAAAGTTATTTCATATGTAAATATATATTTTATTGACTTCTCTTCATTTGTATCATTAAAGAATGCGAAAAAAATTGTTTAACAATCATTGTATGTTACTCCAAGCAAAAGAAAAAAAAAGGAAAACCCAAAAATGAAAATTTGATTTTTAGATTGATAACGATATCAGTATGAGATAAGGGGAGGGGTGCAAAATTATAAGAATGCTTATAGCGTTATACATGCATAGCCTCTTATACCAAAAATGAGGCAATATACTACTACTATTAAGATGTCGATTACATTTTTAAAAAATACATGTGTTAATCTACATGATCTTTCTGTTATTCATTAAATGTTTCACATTTTGTTTCAAATCTAATGATATCATATCACTATTAAAATGACACCAGAAATAAGCTTTTGCTAACAAAGCAATTACAGACTACTTATGCTACTATTATCACACTATGCTACTGCTACTAACATGTCAATTATATTTTTAAACATAGATGTGTTAATATATATCATTTTCTGTTATTCAATAAATGTTTCTCATTTTGCTTCAAACCTAATGATATCATATCGCCCATTAAATGATACCAGAAATATATTATTATTGCTAACAAAGCAATTACAAGTAAAGAAAAGATTAAACTTAACTTTTCTTTCTTGTATTTGCTTTACAAAAATTTCCCACGAAAATTTGACCATCTATTACGCGCAAAACAACTCACCAATCTTCCTTATCTTACAAAAACAAGCTTTGTTTTGTTCTTTAGTTCAACACGAGAATCCATTTGAATTTCAAATCGAACAAAATATTGTTTGTTTGTTGTCAACTGTATTGGATAAAAGGGTTTTTCTTTTTATGCATAAAAAAGTTAAAAGTTGCATAATAACTAGTGTGTAAAATTAGTTGGGTGTTTTTTCTTTCATCGATCATTTATTTAACCAAGACTGACAGTTTCTTGAATATGATATCTTGAATTATATGTGTGTTTATGATGCTTTTAGGAATTCTTCAAAATGAAAACTCATTTATTCAACTGTAATTGCAAGACTATTCTAAATTTTACATAAAGAACTTTGTTATCTCACTTTGAATAACTAACAAAATAAAATATAACTAAATTAAAAGATGCATTGCATTAACCTTTCCGAGTATAATATTAGCTCATTATTTATGGAATATCATAACTATAAAAAAAAGTAAATATCCACATTTTTAGTTTGTAATGTGTGTTTTTATAATTTTAGCATTTATATACTAATTATCAGATATTATTGCATATTTTAAACCAACTTTATCTATAAGACATACAAATCAGCTTTTATAGTAACAATTAACAAAACATGAAATCATGAAAACATGTTATATATAAAATTAATAGAGGTAACATTTAAAAAGGCATATTTACAAACTTACATGTAACATAAATGCGTAAATGTGATTTTTAAATGTTTCGTCAATTAATTTTATATATAACATCCTTTAATGTATTGTTTTAGAAAAGCTGATCTGTGTATCTTTCAGCTATTAAGATGTTTTAAAATATACAATAATATCTGATAATTTATATATAAATGGTAAAAACCTTGTAATAATTCACAATAATGCACCTTCGACTTTGTATTCTAAATATATATAACTAATACTTTGAAACGATATTATCACGATAATTATGAAGTATTCGTATAAATGTTTTTTTTTCCTATAATGCGACAATGTTCGTAAAATACTTGGATTAAGTTTGAAGAAAAATTCTAATAATACGTTTTACAATACATTAATAGTAATAATTTACAATGCAAAACAATTTTGTTGTAAGATTACTTGCACAACATAAGTTTCTAAAATAAAGGCAAAAGTTAGGTATTTTATAGTTTTCTATAGCTCGTATAAATAGTTTTAATATTTAGCCGAAGTATTTTTAGGACAGGCATACTAACATTCCAAAACTTCGAATCCCGACAAAACTTTAAGTAATCCATTGAAAAGAATAACTGAAGGTAGAATAAGGCGAAATGAACTATTAAAATTGACTCTCGTATAAGAGAGAATGATGAATAACAATTATCTATCTTTACTTACCATTATAATTTTTCCTCATAACTCTTATTTACTTAATTACATAAATAGTTAATTATTATTATTATTGATGAATTTATTATTAATGCATTTATTATTATTTTTTTTTTGTATTGTACACTTAATTCTATTAAAAGAATACAAATAATAATAATTCACATAAAACCATTAAAAAAATCAGAATACTAAATACGAAAAAAAGATAGTTTTTCATCACATGAAGCTATTAGTAATAAAACACCGTAATAACTGGCGATAAAATTGATAAATAAACTAAAATACTTTGTTAAATCACCATAAAATGAAAAAATAAACAGGACGCTTTTCGAGCTACAACAATAACAGCTCGTCATCAGTTAAACCCAACACGTGTCAGCAAGCCCTTACTGACATCGGTTCCAAGCTTCATTAATACAAGTTCCACCTTTAAATAAAAAACATTTTTCGCGACCCACCTAACATAATGTATGTATATCAGTATGGAAATTGTTATATGACCTGTATAAGATATTGGCTATCCTATCCTACGGGAAAGGCAAATCTAAGTATGAAGGATACACTATCAGTAAACACAAGAATTGATAATTCCAATGTGTGTAAGTGAAACAATAATTAACACAACACACAAACTAGAAAGATAATTAAAAATACATTTAATTACTATCAAAACAGAACTTTATAATCAGTCTGTTTTGTGACACTGGTGTTAATCAATGAGAGCATCGATATTAGGTTTAAAATTTCTTAATTTCAACCTTAATTCCTTTTCATTTCACAGGTTTTTTTTTTTTTCAAAAACAGTCAAGTACAAAAAGGATGTTCACATGAGTATGTTGTGTTGAACTGCATCAATAAATTCAAGATTCATTTAGATGTTTCTGGATATTCTGCTCGTATATATTTCTTCATTTCGAAATTAAAGAATTTCCTTTGAAATATTATTTGCTGGTGAAATTATTGTTTTTTTTACCAGAGGAAATACAATATATATTTTTGTGACAAACTTCGATTGCTTTCGCGACCCACGAAAATAGCCGCTGCGACCCACCAGTGGGTCGCGGCCCATAGTTTAGGAACCGCTGATCTATTCTAATGTCATAAAAATAACGACAGGCTAAATGGTTCTTGTATGACAACCTAACTGCAAACTGAGATAAATAAACATTTACAAACAACATGAAAGAAAAAAAATCAAGCGTCAAGCATAGATTATGAAGCACTTTCCAACACATTCAGAATAATATAATAAAACTGCACCATTTAAAAAATTAAAATATTACGTCGCATTTTACAATATGGAATAATTACACATTCTAAAACCGAATTTCAGCTGTTCCCTTCAACAATTAGAAAATTATCCGAATTTTTCAGCAGCCCTCTATATGATATAGAGATTTGTATGATTAACAACATGCATTCCAAAATATAGTTCATTTAAGAGGTTACACATATTTCAGTTAAAAATTATATTTCAGCAATTTTCTTTTATAAGGAGAATGGTATGCGAATATTTTTGTGGAGCCCTGTTATATAAGGTATAGAATTTATATATAAACATTAATATGCAAAAAACTATTTAAATTTAAAAGCGCATGCCGAATGTTAAAACGCATTCTCCAGCAATTATTATCCGCAAATGCAGTACTGTAACTAATTTCTTTTGTGTATCCCTGTAAATTAATAAACGATGCTACGAATGCTCTGTTTTAACCGTTTAAAGCCAATGTTCTCAAATGGGAACACTGCATTATTTGTAATACAAAACATATATTTTCCAACATAATAACGATGTCCTTATTTTTCCTATAAAATGTAAGTTTGGTTTGAACTTTTGAAAAAAAATATTTATCTTTAGGAATTTATCACAGGTATAAGGAAAATGTAAATTCATTAATTTGCATAAAAAAATATATTATTTGCTTTTATCGTTTTTTCTATATTACTTACATTTGACCGCTAGGAATTTAAATGTTTTTGGAATTCGAGAAAACACTCAAGACTAATATACAATAACATATAGTGGAAAATAATGTGTTACATTCGTATTAGATTTTCAATCAATAATTATGTTCCAAAATGCAAACACTAAAATGAAAACAGCCAAAAAACCCCTGCGGAATTTTTAAATTATTATTTTCGTAATTTGTATGCATAAATAAAAAAAAATTGAAACTGTAATGTAGGAAAAACAAAATTATAATTACATTGCGATATTAATTCGCATATAAACGGTCAACATGATTGTAATGAAATTCGGTGATTTATATCAGTTTCAATACATTTGAAATAACCTAATGTCATTAAAATATTGTCAAAACGATTTTTCTTCTTGTACCATAATATAATCGAATTCTTTTGAATGTCCTTGTAAATGAACCATTAATCGTACTTACTTCGTATGCAATACCAAACATGCTTTAGTGATCCAAAATAACTTTTATCAATTGCATGAAAATCCGAGAATATTTACGGGAGTTAGAGCGAGAACAGACGGCCAGACAAACCGAATGCACAAGCACTTTTCAACTTAGTTAGAAAATGCTAAAAATGAACAACTGATGACATTATTTTCAAACATCAATTAATTTTTTTATATATATAAAACTCATCCGTCCTGATTTAAAATAAATTTTTATAGAAGAAAATGAAAAAGAAACGACGGATTTTTCAAGCATTATGTTGAAACAATGCTTTGGAATCTTACAGTGTAGTACAGCACAAGGCCGTAGCTGGAACTGAATAATTTGCGGAGCTCAAGAAAATTTAGCGGGGACTCTATTTTCTCTCTATCTCTCTGATTCAGAAAGATAAATTAAGGCATATTCACACTTTAAGTACTATCTTTCTTATTAAACTGTTGTAATAACTTTCATTTTATGTTAAGAAAAGATTATGATGAGGAAAATATTGAATGCATAACTAGTGCAATATTAAACATCATGTTAGCTTCATGTGTGCAAATAGGATGAGCAAATATTGAAACACTTATTTTAGTTACAATTTAGTATTTCTGCAAAACTGTGAAAGGGACTCAAAACTAAATTGATTTTTAAACAGAATTTTATTTGGATTTTCCGAACATAAACTCATTTAATGACATTGAGATCTTTTCAAGGGGGGGGGGGGGGCGCTGAGCCGTCCCCTCTTAATTACGTCTCTGTTACAGCATCGTTTGGTATAAGCATAGTATCATAAGAAAACTATAAGTCCTTAATTAGTTTCCTGTATAACACCGCAATTGCAAAACTAAGACGCTTTTTTCATCAGGCAATATTCCTCACCTATTTTTCGCCCATCGTTGCTATAAAAAATGCTGAACTTTTCCATAATGTACTTTTATCAACAATGTTTCTTATGATCTTTCTCAAATGTTATAACGACTATAATTAAAATTTCAGACCCTAAACCCCTCATTTCCCTACCCAACTTGTTACAATTAGCAGACTACTGTGAGTGGAACACACAGTCAGTCCATACTGGACTGTTCTCGATACACTGGTTCGTTTAATGAAAAATAAAAAATAAAATTTTTCGCACTGAAATTAAAAAAAAAATTAAGTTAAAAATGCATAAAACCCATTAAAAGAACAAAAACACAAGAAAGCAAAGATTTTTTTTTAAAAAATAGCTTCTGTTCAAACATATTTATTTTGCTTCTTTAAAAAGTTTAGTTATGAATGTTTTGCCTTACATTAGTTTATATTTTAACTTAATAAAAATTTCAAAAAATATCTAGAACAATAAAAATTATAAATAATTAATTAGAGTAATAAAAAGTCAAACAAAAGTAGTTATAGATACAAAATGAAGAGTTGATGATAAGTTTTCTTTGTAACAAACATTTAAGTTGCTATAAAGGTCATGAGTTTTTGTTCAAAATTAATTTTAGCAGAAGAAAAACGAGCTTAGAGCTGATTTTTCAAATACTACACCTAAAACAAGTTGAGCTTCATAGAGTCATAAAAAATAGCAAGCAGTTAACCAGCTTCTTATATAACACCCAAACTGCAAAATTAAGACAATATTTCATCAGTCAAGACGTGACCTTCGACAATAATCGGCCCGAAGACTGGGGTCAAATCAACTGCCTACGTCACTGCAGAGGGATCTATTGTATTTTCTTCAAGGGGATCTCTTTTCTTCCTCACTACCCCAAGTTCAGCGGGCAGGCACGGGCATTCGCCTCTCGTTTGGCTATCCGACATGGGTGACCACGTGCATTTATTACGATATTAAGTCTTTCATTATAAATTAAAACGTTATAAAGAGTGAAAAAATGCCACCTCATTTGTGTTGTTCCTGGATCCAAATTCAATTATAATACTAGACCAAAACACAAGGCTTATTTTTTCCCTTCTGACGAGGATAAGTGTCAAAGATGGATTCAAGCAATTCACAGAAAGAAGTAACAAACCAACAAAGTATAGTAAGGTAAGAAAATATATTGTTATTTATTATTCAAAATTTTATATATATATATTTAATTTTTCATTAATTTGTTTTTATCCCGTGATCTCATTAAAAATTAAATATAAAAAGCGTTTTGTTTTAGCATACTAAATAACTTTATTATATAATCCATATTTCCACAGAACATGTAAAGTTTGAAATTTAATGTGTATATTTATATGCATGTAAATCATTTTTTTTATAGAATTATTCTCAGAAAATATAGTATATTTTTATTCGAACAGAATGAATAGATCGTTTTAGTTTAAGTATAAATAGATAAGTGCTACTATTTTAATTATTATTTCTTATTTCAAGAATAATAATCTAAACAAAGCTGCATTTAAATTGTTTTGTTTTGGTAAACAATCTTTGATAAAAATCCAGGTTTACAAAGAATATGTAAATTATTAAAAAGTATATTTTAATTATAAATGCATTAATAATAAAGATTGTTTAATTATTATTAATACTTTAGTGAGATTATTTTATGTTATTTATTTAAAAAAAAATTATTTAAAAAAATTATTAAAAAATTATTAAAATATTATGTAGTTTTTTTAAAATTTGTTCATTTTTATTTAAATAATTCATTGCTAATTAAATATAACTATTTTTAGAGAAGCAATCCTTATCAAAAAAATGTGTTTTAGCACTGTAAATAGCATTTTCTAAAATCCATATATGAGCTGAAAACGCAAATTACTAAAAAAAAGGTGTATATCTTTTAATTAGAAGTGCATTAATAATTAAGATTGCTTTAAATATTATAAATATTTAACTCAGATTATTTTATATAATATTTATTACAAAACAGACTATTTATACATTCATTAAAATATTATGTAGTTTTATTTTTAATTTGTTCATTTTTTATTTATTATTTTTTTTAATAGTTCATTACAAAATAAATATAACTACTTTTAGAAAATCCTTATTAAAAACATTTTGTTTTAGCATTGAAAATAACAGTTCATAAAATCCATCTATACGCTGAAAATGCAAAGCATTAGAAATAAAATAATCTATCTATTTAAATATTATGTAGCATATGTATACGTGTGTGTGATTTATATTATGTTATAATATATTTTGTAAATATTCAAGTACAAATAGCCAAGTACAACAATTTTAATTATTATTTTTTATCGTTTCAATTAATATAATTCAACTGAAGCTACATTTAAAGAATGCTTTATTATTATTATTTAAATTTTTTCGTTTTAATATGGCAAACAATCCTTGATAAAATCCATATTTACAAAAAATATACAAATAATATGTATATATAGAGAGAGAGTATATGAATTATATTTTATGATAGTATATTGTTGCATATATTATTTTTCGAACTTTACATATTCTGCGCAAATAAGGATTATATAGTCAAGCTATTTACTATGTTAAAACAAAGCTCTTTTTATATTTGATTTTTAATGAGATCATGGGATAAAAATGAATTAAGAAAAAAGTGAATATATATATGAAACTTTGAACAATATATTTTCTTACTTTACAATACTTTGTAAGTTTGTAATCCTTTCGTGAATTACTCGAATCTATCTTAGGTACTTATCTTCATATCAAAAGGAAAAAATGTTGTACACTGTGACAGAAAGTTTTTACAAAAAATTAAAAAGTCTGATTTAAAAAAAAAAAAAAAAAGTTTTTATACTTTAAAGGGGATTTTAATTTCATAATTTATATAAAGGTGCTATTTTAATACATTGGTATCTATTTAGAAGTATTAGCTTTTAACTGCAAAACAAACTATTGTATTTATTTTATTTAAATAATTACAACACTTTTTTCTTATCAAACTGCTTATTTATTTTTCTTTCTTTCTCTTTTTCCTCCTCAGAAAATATGTATAAATAAACAAATGAAGTACTTTAAGTATTGGTGAAAAATTAAAAATGATGTTCTTTTTTTAATAATTTGATACAAAAACAACACTAAAAATTCCGAACAAAA
Source organism: Maratus speculifer (assembly GCA_964019185.1). Lineage (NCBI taxonomy): Eukaryota > Metazoa > Arthropoda > Arachnida > Araneae > Salticidae > Maratus > Maratus speculifer. Next base: position 108,308,009 of record OZ025303.1, on the reverse strand, counting down.
AAAATTTCGGAAATTTTTTTTATGTGGAAAATTTTTATTTTTCGCCTTTGGTAGATATGAATTTCCATTTTCTAAAAAATAGCTATTTTACTAAAAAGAGAAAACATATATTTTATATTAGAAAAATTTAAATGCAAAATAAATTATTTAAAATATTTTTCATTAAAAAATGAAAAAAATAAATAAAATCAGAATTTTTATATTTTTCTTCAATAATATATTGTTGTTTATTTTTTTAAATTAAAAATAAGTATTTTTTTATTAAGAAAATGTACATGAAAAAATCTTAAAATAAAAGGTATATTTTATTAATCATTAAGTATTAATAATGGATGTTGATTCTGAAGCAGATTAATGCAAACACATATATATATATATATATATATTTAAAAAGAAGCTGAAATGTTTTTAAAAATATAAAAATAAAAATGATAAATATATAATTATTTTTACAAAAAAGCGAGAGAAATAAAAATTTAAATTGGAAAAATTTCCCCTGTGTGATAACTTAATTTTAGAGCGGAATAATACATTGCATATTCCCGTAAAGATATCCCCCAACGGCCTAACAGAGATCTCTCTACGGTGACGTCAGAAACCAGTCTTCGGGCCGATCATTGTCGAAGGTCACGGTCAAGATCCCTTATCTACTTTCACGTCCATCACTGCCATCAAAGATGTGAACCCTTTCCTAATCTACTTTTTACCAACAATAATTCCTGTCATCTTACTCGGATGTCGTGACGTCCACAATAAAAATTTCAGACCCTCAACCCTTTCCCGCCTCTCCAACCTGTTACAGTTAGGAGACTTCTATGTCATACAATCTGTGATACACATTCGATACCACGATTTTAATATATAATTCTCGTTTCATTACTTTGTTTTTGGAAAACTTACAGTGAAAAAAAAAATGTTTTCGCATTGAATTGCTAACATTTAAATCGGATTAAAAATGCATAAAAATTATAAAAAGAAGAAAAACATAAGAAAATTATTTTTTTTTTAAACTAACTTAAGTACGAACATATTTATTTTTCCACTTTTAAAGCTATGAATAGCGTATCGATGTTTTATATACTGTGCAGTTTACCTTAATAAAAATATGCAGAAATAATTAGAATAAATAAGTAATTCAATTTATGAAAATATAAAGATAAACAGTTACAATTTTTTTTTAAATAGCCGATAGCAACTTTTTTTTGGACATTTATTTACATTGCTATAAAGGTCATCTTGTTTAAAATGACCATTAGCAGAAGAAAAACGAGCACATACAGCTGATTTCTCAAATACTACACCTAAAACAATTTGAGCCTCATAGAGTCATAAAAAATAACAAGCAGTTAATCAGTTTCTTATATAACACCCAAACTGCAAAACTAAGACAATATTTCATCAGTCAAGATCCGTTACCAACTTTCGCGTACATCATTGCCATCAAAGTTGTGAACCCTTTCCATATTCTACTTTTTATCAACAATAATTCCTGTCATCTTACTCGGATGTTGTTTTATTATTTCGGACCCCCAACCAGTGACAATTAGCAGACTTCTGTGGAGGGACCACACAGTCAGTACATTCTGGTATGTTCTCGTTACACTGGTTCGTTTTAGAAAAAAATTAAAAAAATGTGTTTTCACTAAAAATTTAAAAATTTAAATTAAATTAAAAATGCCAAAAGCTATTAAACGAACAAAAACATGGGAAAACTAAGAATTTTTTTAAAAAAGAAACTTCTGTTCAAACAGATTTATTTTGCTTCTTTAAAAAGTTATGAACGTTTTGCCTTACATTAGTTTACATTTTAGCTTAATAAAATTTTGAAAAAATAATTAAATAAATAAAAACTATAAATAAATATCTTTATAGATACAAAATGAACAGCTGATGATAAGTTTTTTTGTAACAAGCATTCAAATTGCAATAAAGTTCATCAGGTCTTGTTTAAAAAGAAATTTAGCAAAAGAAAAACGAGCATAGAGCTGATTTCTCAAATACTACACCTAAAACAATTTGAGCCTCATAGAGTCATAAAAAATAACAAGCAGTTAACCAGCTTCTTATATAACACCCAAACTGCAAAACTAAGACAATATTTCATCAGTCAAGATCCGTTACGTACTTTCGCGTTCATCACTGCCATCAAAGATGTGAACCCTTTCCATAATCTACTTTTTACCAACTATAATTCCTGTCATCTCACTCGGATGTTGTAACGTCCACAATAAAAATTTCGGACCCCCAACCAGTCACAATTAGCAGACCTCTGTGGGTGGGACAGGCTCTGCCAAAGACGGGACCACACTGGACTGCTCTCGTTACGCTGGTTTGTTTAACCTTTACTTGCATCAACAAAGTGGTACATTTGCCATCTATATATCAATAATAATTACAGCTGCCAAAGGAGGGTTTGAAATGTTTAAAATAATATTGTCTTCGCCACTGGTGGTCTACTGTCCTGTTTGCACAGCAATAGTTAGCTTGTTTTTCGATCCTCCATGGCGAAGATTTTCCTACGTGGCACAGGGGTTAATAAGACTTGATGGGTGTAACGCCCAGTGTCATTTTTCTCGACTCTTCGTGGGTATATTTTATCTGTTTAATTAAGTAGGGTTTGGCTAATTGTAATATCGAGTTAAAGTTTCGTGTTTAGGGTGTGACAATAAATTGCATAATATTTCATGCGCGGGAGTGCTTTGTATGATAGTTTTTGTTCAAGGTTTGATTAATATTTTTTTCCGAGTCAAGAAGCAAAATGTATTTTCGAAAACCTTTGTATTTGCCGAAATGTCAGATGAGACTTACTGATGAGTCATCATTTGAAATTTCTTTGTTTGTTTATCCACCTTTGTATTTAGTATTAATACAGATCATAATAAATATGTGTAAAACCTAGAAATGTTCTGCTTGAAGCGTAGTAAGTTTGGCGATAGTTGAAATTTACACTTATATCAGCTGTTGATTTTGAAAGATTATAATTACATACTAGTCCATTTATATAAATAGTTAATTAAAGCTAAATATTATTATTAGTTAACACAAAATTTATATTTCATTTTTATTAAATGTTCTGCTTGAAGCGTAGTAAGTCTGGCGATGGTTGAAGTTTACACTTACATGAGACGTTGATTTTGAAAGAAAGTCAAGTTTGTTTATGAAAATAGTTAATTAAAGCTAAATATTATTACTAGTTAACATAAAATCTATATTTTATTTATATTAAATGCGTTCTGTTTGAAGCGTAGTAAGTTTGGCGATAGTTGCAGTTTACACCTATTTCATTTTGAAAGAAGGTCAATAATTAATTAAAGCTAAATATTATATTTAAAATAAAATTTAGATTTTTAATGAATTCACCATAGATATCTTTCAATTCTATACAGGCCTCTGACGCATTTACCCATGATATATAAAAATATATTTATAAAATTGTTAATTCTTCCCAGAAAGTTCGAAGAGTTATTTGCATAATATTTCATGCGTGGGAGTGCTGTGTTTGATAGTTTTTGTTCAAGGTTTGATTAATATTTTTTTCCAAGTCAAGAAGCAAAATGCATTTTCGAAAACCTTTGTATCGGCCGAAATATCAGATGAGACTTACTGATGAGTCATCATTTGAAATTTCTTTGTTTGTTTATCCGCCTTTATATTTGGTATTAATACGGATCGTAACAAATGTGTGTAAAACTTTGAAATCTTCTGCTTGAAGCGTAGTAAGTTTGGCGATAGCTGAAGTTTACACCTATATGAACCGTTGATTTTGAAAGAAGGATAAGTCCATTTATGAAAATAATTAATTAAAGCTAAATACTATTACTAGTTAACATAAAATTTTTATTTTTAATGAAGTCACCGTAGATATCTCTACGCTAGACAGGCCGCTGACGCATTTATCCATCATTTATAAAAATATGTTTAATAAATTTTTATACTTCCCAGAAAGTTCAAAGAATTTTTTTCCCCAATAACCTTTGTAAGTGTCGAAATGTCAGATGCGACTTAATAATGAGTCATCATTTGAAATTTGTTTGTTTATCCGCCTTTATATTTGAAATTAACCCTTCGGACTCCGGCATCCCTTACACAAAATTAATTTGGCCAGCACCACTTCCTTAAAAGAAGTTTCCTCCAAGTACACAATTTCAAAAATGCTCTGATTAAATAAGGCAAATTTTATTTTCCTTTATTACCTATGACAAAAACGAATTTTGCAAGGAAAGATGATGAGCGGGGACAACGGAGAGCCAAGGATTAATACGAATTGAGACAAATGTGTATGAAACCTGGAAATGTTCTGCTTGAAGCGTAGCAAGTTTATTGCAGATAGTTGAAGTTTATTCCTGTATGATCTGTTGATTTTCAAAGATGGACAAGTCCAATTTTGAAAATAATTCATTAAAGCTAATTATTATTGCTAGTTAACTTAAATTTAATTTTTAAATAAATTCACCGTATGTATCTTTTAACGCTAGACCGGCCGCAGACACATTTATTCATCATTTATAAAAATATGCTTAACAAATTGTCAATTCTTCCCAGAAAATTTTCGAAGAGTTATTTTTTTATTACTACAATGACTAGGGTGATCCAAGCCAGATCTCCCGAGTTATAGTCTATAAAGGAAAATAATTTTTCATATCAATAATGTATTTTTTAGATTATTCGTAAACAAACCCAAGAGCATTTTTATTGAAAAAATATATAAATTGTGCATCTAAATAGAGTTTCGAAATTCATTAAAAATGATATTTTTATATGAATTAAAAGAAGAAATCACCAAAAATTTCGTGACTTACAGCAGTTCATTTTAATTCTGATAATTTCAGTTGATTAAGTGCGTATTTTCATTACATATGTGTTAGATTTCTGTTTACATTATTTTCATTACATATATGTTAGATTTCTGTTTACATTAATTTATTTTATTGATGGCGTTTCAGCTCCATTATGGGATATCAATTGGGAAAATACAGTTTTAAAACAAATTGAAGTCCGAAATTTATTTTATACTTTATAAAAATAAATATTCATTAAACATCCCCCTCCCCCTCCCAACCCATCCACACACATAAAGTTAGCTTAACAATGTTTTGCTTCTTTTTTTGCAACCAGCCAATGGACAAAAAAAAAAAAAAAAAAAAAAAAAAAAAAAAAAAAAAAAAAAATTCAATAGATGTGCTTTTGTAATGTTGGTACTGTTATCTTTTGACAAAGGACTGAATGCTTAACTGATATATTTTATGAGTAAATCTGCTCATTTCATTAGCCTTTAGTTGCCCGTATATAATAGTCATTGGTAAAAAGTCATCTGCAAAAGCAATTATAAATTTATAATTACATCCAAGAGATAAAAATAAATTGGTACAATTATTCAATTCTGGGATCGATTTAAATGTCATACACATTATCCTATCGGTTATCTTTATTTTTTAGTTTTAACTATGCCTCAAAACGTTGAATATGCCTTATTGAATATGATGAATACATCAAATGTTAATAATTCCCGTCGGGGATCCAAATTAATTCAGTAAAAGCTTGGTAAATAGATGTTATCATAAGCCAATTAATATCGCTATAACGACATTTTTTATGGGTTTGAAACACACGGAGAGTAAAATAATAGCGATGAAAATGGCAGAAAGTTGACAACTATGATTTATTTCTATTAACCCCTTCAATGTTACATGTTTTTTAAGACATAAATTAAAATTATGGATTAAATACCATTTCTTTCACGCTAAAATATCTGCCTTTCTTAAAGTGGTTCGGAACAAATAACTTTCATTTATTGAGTTAAAATTTTCAATTTTTTGTGATGATTAACCATATTATTTGTAGCAAAATCATATGATAAAACTTCTCATAACTTTTTAAGAGATTTTTAAAATTTAAAATTTATTAAAAAAGTGAGATAGTTTAACCCTTTATTTATTAAAATAACTTATTATAAAAATTTTTAAAACGTCAGTTAGTTGTAATACTGTTTAGAATGAGTTACAGATACATTACTTTACCTTGTTCCAAAAGCATTATTGGTTACACGAAACAAAAATGTTTTTAAAAGGATGATTTCTTCTACTTTTGCATCTTTTCAGCTTTTTTTTGGCGCTGAAGGAGGGGATGGGGACTGTTCAATACGGAAATATTTCTGTATTTAAATTGTAAGAACATCATATTTGTACATTTTATAATTCTATAAATTACTAAGAAAATAATTAAAAATAAAAGATTTGAGTGGAATTATAAAAATCGCACAAAATCCCTGCAAATTCGAATTCAATGAATCCATTTAAATCCTTCTAAAGTCCTTCAAATATTTATTAAATGATTATGTAAATATCTTAATTTAGTTTAAATAATTCGCGTAAAATGCCTTAGAATGTAAAATTTTCACGAATTCATAATGCGCTAATTAAAGGGTTAACGTCGTTATAAATCAAAGTATTACTTGTAGAATTTATTTTTTTCTACATTTAGATAAACAAAGATATACAAACTTTAATTTTGATTCAGTATTTTTTAAAATATTAATTTAAAAAAAATTTAAAGGCATTTAAAATAAAAATTTGAAAAAAAAATAATAATGTAACTTAGTTTTAAAAAATCTTATTTTGAAAAATAAATATTTTCTCTTTTCAAATTTACGAATCGAAATTAGAATAAAAAATAAAAAAAGATTTGTTCCAAGTTTGAAGCATTTATCTTCAATGGTTCTTGAGTTATAACAAATCAAATCCGCGAAATTGCAAAAAAACTCAACTTGAAGAAAAGCGCATTTTCACTAGAAGGCATTTCCATGACAATCATTCCTTGACTAAATTTAGAAGCAAACCTAAACGAAAATACATATATATTTCCTCTTCTCATTAAGATAGAAATAGGATTTAAACATCATTATAAGGATTAAAAAAAAAAAGCTTGCATTCAATAAATTGTATTAGAAAATTTGAAGATTTTTCTGTTCTGAAGTCTATTAATTCTTTATCTACCCAATTATTTATCAAGAAATTGATCTACCTCAATAAATATCTTCTTTAATATCTGAAGTTATACTGAAATTTTTAAATAATACTGATGTGGAATTTAGATATGTTTTTTAATTAAAACGGATTAAATATATCGATAGTTATAATTTTTTGTGAAATATTTACAAATATAATCAGATTAATTAACCAAACTTACTCTTTTAAAAATATCACAATTCTTAAAAAACGAATGAGTTTAAATGCATCATGTTCCTCTCTATAAATGGAAACGCTTTTGCAGTTGAATGTGTTTCATACAATTTATTTAAAGAAAGATATAAATACCTATAAAAATAAACAATAAAACTACCACTTTTTGAAAATATTTAGATTTGGTTGTTTCTCTATTCTACCTAAATTTGATCGATAAAAGTGTCTTGCGTGGGAAGAATAAAAAACTTTTATTAATAGACAAAATAAATAAGTTTTGTATAAAGTTTTCTTCAATGGCACTTTAAAGTACCGTCGGTGCAAAAAGGGTTAATCTAAATATGTCAGTCCAGCAATAAAGATGATTTTACAGTTACAAATTAGTGGTATCAAAAAGCTTTTAGTAATGAAGCAAGCAAAGCGCTATTGCCCGAATCCAGTTCGGACAACACATTTAAGGGGTTAACCTGTAACGGTTGGGTGCTCGTGCTGGGAGTTAAATGCAGACATACTCAGGACTTAAGATACAAAACACAGTTTATTAAAACGATAAGGGCTCAAGGGGAGTGGAGCAAGTCTTAATTTTCACAACTGAGAATACTACTAAAAGATTAAACTCATACTCACAGCTCCGGAACTAGCTCTATCGGGGCACCTTCTATTACTTCTCAGCTATCTTTCGGCTAAACTGCTAGTTAAAGCTAATTAGACAGCCCATGGCTGTAGATATCCTTTATTAACGTCGAGATAATCAACACTATTACTATTAAATTTCTTACCACCGGCCAACTTCTCTATTCGAATTCTCAAACTCCTTATCAATTCGCTGGAGGCTCGATGCTACTTGATACTACTCTCTCTGGATCAATCAACGCCGCTAGACACAATCTGCTAAACACCAGCGGGAAATCGCCGCTAGAGACACACTTCGCTGGCTAATATTGCTAGACATACTCTCTCTGCTGGCTATCGCCAGAGACTCTGCTAGCTGGCTACTGCAGCCAGAGACACCACACACACTCAAACCCAAGCTTTTATATGCTGCAAACTGAGATACTTCAAATTTACATATTACTACTAACCGCGAGCCTAACTGTAGAATCCGAAAGAGACACACACACTCTAGAAAATTAAAGTAAAAGAGAGGATAGATGTCGCTTTTACGCTTACACATGTTAAGTTATTGACGTCACGATCTCAGAAATACTAGAGTGCCTTTATGACAAAGGTCACTCCCTCACAAACCTATCGATTGCAAATTAAAATATATAAGCCCCAGCGGACTTTTTTTTTATATTCTATTCTTACTACTTTTAAAAAAGAAAAATAAACTCTTCTATATGCTTATACAATTATATTTTTATGTTGAATCGACAAGGAAGTTAATATTTTGTATATTTTGGTGTGAGTGAACATTCATTAATTTTCAATAACTTAAAAATTATGACAGCTATTTCATACATATATGGGTATTTCATACTCATTTCATAAATGTCATATATTTCTTTTCTATACTAGTATGGCTTTTAATCACTTTAACTGATCAATATTTTTAAAAATAATTTTCAAATAATGACTATTTTTTATGTCTTTTACAGATTTTTTAATCTTATCACCGGATTTTCAAAACAGAAATTTTTGCCTCATTGAATCATAAAAATTCTCAGATTAAACAATGCAAAATTTATAAAAAAGAAATATATAAGCCTTAATTTTTATTCAGATATTTTTAAAATGTTAATTTAAATAAAAATTAAAAAAAAAGATGATATTAAAAAATCATACTTTTAAAAGTAAATACATTTTTTTTTAATTTTCAGAATCAACATTAAAATAAAACAATTAAAAAAGACATGTTCCAAACTTGAACCTTTTATCTTAAACGATTCTTGATCTATAGCAAATTAAGTCGGAAAAGTGGTGAAAAAACCCATCATGAAGAAAAACGCTTTTTCAAGAGAAGCTGTTTCGATAAAAATTGTTGCTTAAAAATCAGATCCAAAACGAAAAAAAATGATATTTCTTGTTTTAATTAAGATAGAAAAATGATTTAAACATAATTTTAAGCAGTAAAAACAAAGAATTTTTTAATGTAGTAAAAAAAAAAAAAAAAAGCTTTAAAATTTTGAAGATTTTTGTGTCTTAAACCCCCTAAGAAAAAAAAAATTTTTTTAGTGTAACATTATAAGTTTAAAATACAACATTCAAGAGGTTTTTCCAGAACTTTTGGCACCAACCTATACAGGATGTTAACAATTTACTAAGGGCTAAATATGATGATCTGCAATATCCGCAACATGTACACAGATAACAAAAGAAAATCTGAACTTAATGATATCTGAGATATGCATACCTCCAACAATCTTATACGATCCATTCCCATTCCACTCTAACTTGCATATGAAAGCATCTGCCCCCAGAGAAATGAAATAGAAGAATAATGACACAAACTACCTCATCCGTTTAAAGTGACAGATAGAAAACTCCAGCCTGTAATTAGTAACTGGCATGGAGTTACAAAATAAAACTATTTGTTACAATTAAACGCCTCAAGGCTTGCACCTATTGCATGAATTGGAGAATAATGGTCCTCCATAACATCATGCAGAATACAAGTTTGACACTTTAGCAACGAAGTGAATATGGTTATCTTACAACGAAATTTGAAGCATATAATCTGTGGTCATAAATCCTGTGACTAAAAAGTATAGTAATTTTGATTCACCATCATTCTGCTTTGTTTGCGTATGCAGCACGTTATAATTTTACAGAAATATTTCTCACTTAGATTTTTATGAGAAATTAATTAAGTTCTAGGATCTTAAAAGGAAACATGCATGCATAATCTAGAATAATGGTCATCCATAACTTCACGCAGAATACAAGGTTTACACTTCAGCAGCGAAGTGAATATGGTTATCTTACAACGGATTTTGAAGCATTAATCTGTGATCATAAATGCTGTGACTAAAAGAGTTGTAGTTTTGTTTGACTATCTGTAGCACGTTATAATTTTATTCAAATATTTCTCACTTAGATTTATACAGGAATTGAATTAAGTTTTAGGTTTTGGATCTAAAGATGAAACTTGCACACATATTCTGCATTCTAAAATAATGGTCGTCAGTAACTTCATGAAAAAATAAAGTTTGACACTTTAGCAACGAAGTGAATATGGTTATCTTACAACGCATTTTGAAGCATATAATCTGTGGTCATAAATCCTGTGACTAAAAAGTAGTAGTTTTGATTCACTATCATTCTACTTTGTATACGTATGTAGCACGTTATAATTTTATAGAAATGTTTCTCACTTAGATTTTTACGAGAAATTAATTAAGTTCTAGGATCTAAAAAGGGAACTTGCATACATAATTTGTATTCTAGAATAATGTTCATCCATAACTTCATGCAGAATACAAATTTTATTACACTTTAGCAGCGAAGTGAATATCGTTATCTTACAACGCATTTTGAAGCATTAATATGTGGTCATAAATACTCTGACTAAAAGAGTTGTAGTTTTGTTTGACTATCTGTAGAACGTTATAATTTTATACAAATATTTCTCACTTAGATTTTTACGGGAAATGAATTAAGTTTTAGAATCTAAAGATGAAACTTGCACACATATTCTGCATTCTAAAATAAAGATCTTCTGTAACTTCATGAGGAAATAAAGTTTGACAATTTAGCAACGAAGTGAATATGGTTATCTTTCAACGCATTTTGAAGCATATAATATGTGGTCATAAATCCTGTGACTAAAAAGTAGTAGTTTTGATTCACTATCATTCTACTTTGTATACGTATGTAGCACGTTATAAATTTATAGAAATGTTTCTCACTTAGGAACTAGGATCTAAAAAGGAAACTTGCATACATAATCTGTATTCTACAATAATAATGGTCGTCAATAACTGCATGAAGATTACAAGATTTACACTTCAGCAACGAAGTGAACATGGTTATCTTACAATGCATTTTGAAGCATTAATCTGTGGTCATAAATACTGAGACTAAAAGAGTTGTAGTTTTGTTTGACTATCTGTAGCACGTTATAATTTTTTACAAGTATTTCTCACTTAGATTTATACGGGAAATTAATTAAGTTTTAGGATATAAATATGAAACTTACACACATATTCTGTATTCTAAAATAATGGTCGTCTGTAACTTCATGAGGAAATAGTGTTTGACACTTTAGCATCGAAATGAATATGATTATCTTACAACGCATTTTGAAGCATGTAATCTGGGGTCATAAATCCTTTGACTAAAAAGTAGTAGTTTTGATTCACCATCCTTCTACTTTATATACGTATGTTGCACGTTATAATTTTATAGAAATTTTTCTCACTTATATTTTTAAGGGAAATAAATTTATTTATTAGGATTTAAAAATGAAACTTGCATGCATAACCTGGATTCTAGAACAATGATCGTTCGTAACTTTATATGGAAATAAAGTTTGACGCTATAGCAAGGAAGTGAATATGGTTATCTTACCTGATTTTGAAGCATAGAATCTGTGGTCATAAATCCTTTGATTAAAAAGTAGTAACTTTGATTCACTATCATTCTGCTTTGTATTTTGTGTGTAAGTATTACGTATGTAGCATGTTATAATTTTATAGAAATTTTTCTCACTTACAGGAAATAATTTTAGGACCTAAAAATAAAACTTGCATGCATAACTTGGATTCTAGAATAATGATCGTCCATAACTTCATGTGGGAATAAAGTTTAACACTTTAGCAACGAAGTGAATATGGTTAGCTTACAACGCATTTTGAAGCATGTAATCTGTGGTCATAAATTCTGTGATTAAAAACTAGTAGCTTTCATTCGCTATCATTCTGATTTGTATACTTAAGTAGCGCGTTATAATTTTATAGAAATTTTTCTCACTCATATTTTTACGGAAATTAATTAAATTTTTCTTTCTAATGTATATATTTTTTTTTATAGTTTTAAGCGCATTCAAATATAATTTCTTTCAATATATTAAATACTTTAGCTAGAAAATTTAATTTATGACATATTAAATGTACTATCCAATACACGAAAGAATGAAAAGTCTTGTCAATTTAAGATCTTCAATCAGGGTTGTAAAGCTTTTCATTTGAATAAAAAAATAAAAAATAATAATTAAAAATTCTCTAATTTATTTAAAATATCGAGGAAAATTACAAGTAAATTCTCAAATCGGTTGAAATTATTTCAGCGAGTACTAAGTAACGTCTAATTTGAAAGAGAAAATCACTGACAATCTGATGATACCTAAATAACATTATCATTGTTAAGGCACAGATTAAATCAATACGATGACATCAATTCGCATGAATTTTGAAATAATTCTATAACATTTTTATTGAAAATTTGAATGGAAAATATGATTGATGATTGAATTTAATTATTTGATGCATATCGCAGAAAATTCAGAGTACTCTACACTTTTTTTTACTTCAGTTTTTCTTCACTATATCAAAAATCAGATTTAGTTGATATACTGATTTGAGATATACTAATATGTATGAAAATGATTTCAAATTTGAATGTGAACGTGATTGATCACATCTATTCATTGAAATGATGCATATCACATGTACTTTATTATCACTGTTCACTATCTCAAACATAACTCTGCTTGGTTTGTCAGGATGTAGATAAGGTATGTGGTATACGATGAGATAAAAACCTGAAAATCGAAATTTTTAGGAAATTTCAATACTGGTAAGGAGTCGACTGCATTGTTTTGATATAACATCGATGAGTAACATTTCGGTTATTTTCCCCCAAAATAAAATAATAATAATAATAATAATAAATCTGTCAAAAGATCGTTAACGAAGAAAAAAAAAATTATAGTGAAATCATCTGCTTTGTTTGCAAAATATACCTTCAAAGTTTACTGAATCGCAAATTAAATGTTTACCTAATAACGTGAAACGAAATATTACAGAATTCAATTTTTTATAGTAATCTAGTTTTTACATGTAATTGATTATTAGTTTGTTTTATTTTTAAATGTTTTTATGTTAATCCAGGTTTTGAAAATCATTCATCGTGTGCTATTAACCACTTCACCATTTGCACCCTGACAGTGGCGTATCTATACTAGACTTACCATTTCGGAGGATAGTTGAGATATAGTGAAATTTTCTAAAGTGATAATCAAAAGAAATGGGAATAATTTCGTTTTAAACAGGCTTTCATCGTAGCAAATGACACATCTTTTATACAATCAAACCTTCTAAAGCTGCTATTAGCTTCACGGATTTTAGGCGAAACAAACTTTTCAGCGGATTTTAACTCCAACATTTTCCCGTTCAAAGGGGGACAAGGATTATAATAGTCTTTCAAAAAGTCGGAGGAAAAGCCAGAAAACCAGTTTCTACTCGTGCCAGGCGTTAATATTTATTGCGTACTCGTATCAATCGCTTATCTCTGATTCGTTGAAACGTTCGATGTTGGATGAAAAATCTGGGCTGGCCTAGACTTTTTTGGGACTGCCGAAAAAAGTTGGTGAGACATTGCAGTTTGCTATTACACTGGCTGTTGGGAGGACATTTTGCAAAATGTTGGAGGAAATCGAGTGTTGGCTCAAAACTCTTACAGAATGTTGGTGAATCTAATAGCGGCTTAAGATAAAATTGCATGCAACTTGGGAAAATTTAGTTTCAGGCAGTTTCAACTTGACAAACATAATTTCGTTATTAAAAATCCATTATTGAAAATTATGTTTTAAAGGGTATATCAATAAATAGTAAATGAAAGCGAAGTCAAAAGCAAATTTAAAATTATTTAAAAGCCTTCTTATTTTACATCTCGCCACACACACACACCTCCTAATCACGTAATAAAAAAACACAAACTCTATTCTATTTTGGCGGATGCATATGTCCAAGAAGTTATATATTTTATTCGAATCAAATAAATCCCACCCAAATCCCATAAAAATACCTAAAACCAAATTACTTCCTTTGATATATTTTTCATAGAACATATTTTTAATAAAGCATTTCGCGTATAATGTTTTAAGATGCTAATCAAGCTAATAGCCGACATTATTGAAGAAACATATCTATTTTACCAGCAATGAATACATATTGGTAGATGCATATATGAAACAAATTTTGTCATGTATCCCTTAAATTTACGACTCAAACTACTGGCGGTAATTTTGTCAGCAATTTTTGCCTTAAAAATTGCAGCAAAAATAGATGTAATAAAAAAATTACATTTAATTTTACTGCAATTTTTACGGCAAAAACTGCTAACAATGTTGCTGCCAGCAATTTTTGCCTTAAAAATTGCAGCAAAAATAGATGTAATAAAAAAAATACATTTAATTTTACTGCAATTTTTACGGCAAAAACTGCTAACAATGTTGCTGCCAGCAGTTTTTGCCTTAAAAATTGCAGAAAAAATAGATGTAATAAAAAAAATTACATTTAATTTTACCGCAATTTTTACGTCAAAAACTGCTAACAATGTTGCTGCCAGCAGTTTTTGCCGTAAATGCAACGGATTTTTATTTTATTTTTTTAGAGTGCATAAAGTTTCAAGATTCTTATCAGACCAATAGTCATCATAATTATAAAAGCATGCATTACTCTACACACAATAAATATATTTTGGCGAATTCACATGTCTAATTTTATCTTATAGTCAAATCATATACATATACACGAAATTTCCTAAATAATCCTAAAACAAAATTACTTACTCTAATTTTTTTCGTAAAACATATTAGCATTTCACGTATAGAGTGTAAGATGCCTATCAAACCAATTGACGTCATAACTGAAAAAACAAGGACTATTTTACTCCCACTAAATGCATCTTGGTGGATGCATATATGTCGAAAAAGTTTTACCTTTTAGTCGAACTTAACTTATTCCAACCAAATCCCATGAAATCAAACTATCTCGTCTAATTTTGTTTAAAAAAATTATTTATTTCGCGTATTAAGTTTTAAAATGCTAATCAAATTGATATCCGTTATAATCCAAAAAGCAAGGACTAAACCCCGGGTAGATGCGTATATGTCTGACAAGTTATATTTTAGTTGAACCAAATACCACCTTACCAAGTCCCTTAAAAACACCTCTGCTATTTTTTCCCCTAAAACATTATAAACCAGTTAACTGATCAATATTTTTGAAAAAAACTTTCAAATAATGCCCATTTTTTCATGCCTTAACAGAATTTTTAATACAGAAAAACCTCCATAACGGACACTCCCAAATAGCGGACACCTCTCTTTAACGGACAGTTTACCGATCCCCACTCCCAAAATCTAAATTTTTGTATGTTTAACCTCTGAATAACGGACATTCTGAATATCGGACAGTAATTTTTGCGATAAAGTATGAGAAATTGTTTTTTAACGAAGAAAAAAAGTAAAAAAACCTCTAAATTTGTCAGGGCAATGTGTCGAAATTTTGTGATCACAGATAAATAGAGTGCGACGGGTCCTCTCGGCCCTTCTCTCCCACGTCCAGTATTAAATTTAGGGGATGGCCCGAGGGACGTTACATCCCGGAGCATCACAATACCCCCCTCCCACACTCCCCTCCGGAGGATATGAGATTTTATGCCTTTAAGAAGTGGCAAAATACAGTCAGCAGTGACACTTAAAAAAAAAAAAAAAAAAAAAAAAAAAAAAAAGATGATTTAGGAAAATTAAAACTATTGACATGGTTAAAACTTCACATTGAAAAAAAAAAAAAAAAAAACAATGTAATCTTTAAATGACAAAGGAAACTTTTAAAATATATATTTTGCATGAATGTAACAGTGTATAAATCAATGTACCATTTTATTTTAATTTTTTTGCTTAACAAATAATTTTAATTTCTGATTGATCATATATTAGAATTTTAGGACATACAAAAAGTCAATTAATGACACTTTAAGCATTTCTTAGCAATTTTTGAATCTCCGAGATTTTTCCCAATAGCGGACACCTCCGAATAGCGGACAGTTTCCGAGCTCCAGAGATGTCCGTTATTTGGAGGTTTTACTGTATTTTATCACCGGTTTTTTAAAACAGAAATTTTTGTCTAATTGAATCAGAAAATACTTGGCTTAAATAAGACAAAATTTACAATAAAAATTTACTGGTGAGAATAATGAATAATGAATGGAATATAAATGCCCCCAAGTGGTACGGGCAAATCATGATTGGCAAAAACACATTGACCGTATCACTTACGGGGAAATCAGGGAAGCGGTTAATAAAGCACTTCACGCACAAAGTTTTAAGATGCTAATCAAACCGATAGCCGTCATAATTGAAAAAACACGCACTATTTTACCCGCAATAAATACAGTTTGGTGGATGCATATGTCGAACAAGTTTTATCTTTTAGTAGAACCAAATACACCCCTTCTCCAATCTCCTCTTTTTTATTACAAAGTACCTACTTAAATCGGTCGGTAACAATGGGATGGAAGTGATCGATCACGTTTTTGTCTTTTGTTTTATGTTTTTGGTTTGCTGAATATTTTAACATCCTTTTAAAGCTTCAAAGCAGGAAAATAATACATATAAAAAAAGTTATATTCTTCACATGCTAATACTACATATACCACCTCTCTTTGGTTCAAGGTTTTTTAAAGGCTGTGTCTGTAATTTTGTTTTTTTATATTCCTGATTAATTTGGTTTGTATGATAAGTGATTTGATTCTTATAAGTGCGTTATCGAATTATCAGCGTATCGCATCAATTACGTGCACTGTGTTGTATAAGACAATTAATGACCTTTTCATAATTATTTTGTTTTAATTTTCAAGTAATTCACATTAATAATTATGTTGTGGGCAGTACGTTTTGATGAAAAATTACCATGAGCATCAACTTTTCTCATCGGTTAAAAAAAAAAAGGTTTGTTTTTATTAACTATATCACACAAATGAAATTCTTCTGTTGTCAGATCGTAATGTTTGAATGGAATAAAGCTAATAATTTTAAAATATCTTACATTTTTTTAAAGGTATATGTATTATAAAACAAAAACATGTTCGCGAATAATCCTGACATCATATCGAAAGTGGAAATTATCCGAATAATTTACATTGCATTTTAACGAAAACTAATCAATTTCTAATCATCATAATTAACCCCTTAACGCGCAGTGTTGCCGGGTCGGCAACACCTAAAGTTACCCCTGTTTAGAAACACAAAAACTCCGTGAATATTTCAAAAACTACTCTAATGGCTACTTTAAATCTTTCTTATGAGTTCTAGATGGCAGCACCACAGAGATCAAACTCTACTGTTTTTAAATAATAGGTAAAATGTTTTACTGTAATACGCGCTTCACAGCAATGCTCTTCTGACTGCGCTTATCAATCTTTACTTATGGGAGGTTACCACTTCGGCAACAACTGTATAATTAAATTGGTTAGTGCAATCTTTACAAAACAATATCTGTGTACTCCTCTAAGCCTAAATAGATTGCCTAATTTTTTTTTCTTTAAATTCCAACTTTAAAGAGTAGTGCGCCGGAAAGGGTTAATTTCTAATCATCAAACCACTTCAGATTTTACAACGTTGAACAGCAAAAAGATATATTCTGTCAAATTCAATTTGCCCAAAAACTGTACATCAATTCAAGGATTTTTTTATGGTTTAAAGGTAATTTTCAAGCATTATGACACAAACACAGTGCAAACTGATATATTATAATTGTAATAATGATAAAATGTAGTCAGTTCAATGTTCTGACAATATTTCGTGTCACCACTTCCAAAATAGGAAAAAATATTGGCTGAACTTTTCTTTGAAATCTAGGACAAATGCGACAATTTCAATTTTTTTTTTTCTTTTGCTATCTAAAAACTATTATCATGAATGCAAAATAATTTACTTATAACTATTACAAGTATCTTTGCTACTGCCTCTCATCATATAGCTATTATTTTAACATATATATATATTCATTTACCAATCCTCTATGCTGAACTTACGGGTAAAGAAAGACCCTTGTGTCTGAAACAATCTCATATTTCCATCTGCAAGCCTTCACAAGAATCTGTGATTTTCTCCACCCATCCTTAAAAAAGGTGATCACTTATAATCATCACACATACGAAAAAACCCACACATCTCCCTTCTCGGCTCGTGATTTTTCACCTACGTTTGTGTACTTTCCCTTTGGGGGGAAAAGCCATTATGATCTTGACACCCAAACGCAGGGCAAACTGATTATCAAACGTTTATTGCACAATCATATAATTATGGAATACAGGAATCGTATTTGTCATTGCACTGAGCATAGCCCCATGTAAGTATCCTGGCCAGAATAGGGGATACAGTTGTCACAAAATATGTATTTATGTATTTATGTGTAGGACAAGGTGTGTATTTGAATGTACTCACCGTAGAATATTAGATACGTTTAGCAAGATAAAATGTCCTGACAATCAATTATTTTTATAACAAAAACATTTTTCAAATAGCAGTGTGAATGAGAATTATTTACAAGTCTTAGGTGTTGCAAATAGGCATGTTTCAGATGTAAATTGTATTCTGGAAAGGTAAGAAAGAGAAGGTAAAGAGAGGATGGGCAACTCTTGAAGTTATTATTACAAGTAATTTATTAGTAAATCATCTACATTAACTTCCAGTGGCGTATCAAGACTTATGATTTCGGAAGAGGCTGAGATATAGTAAAAATTTCTATCACAAGAAGTAGAAATTATTACATTTTATTACAGCAGCTAACGCGTCAATTGCAAACTGAGAAAAATTTCGTTTTAGGCAAGTTTTTGTCTTCTCAAGTATAATTACATGAGTATACCACGTTTTTTAAACCAGAATGGTGAAAATTATCTATTAAAAGATATCTCAATAAACACTAAACAGCAAATATAAAATTATAATAGCGATTCTTACTCTACATTCCCCACTACCTCCTTAAAGAATTCCGTTCTGTGCATTTATTTAACCCCTTAGAGACAAACGACACGTAAACGTGCGGTAAAAAAAGACTTAAGAATCCGTGTTTATCTTCACTAGTCACATCTACACGGCTGCCAACTTCTACGCCTTTTTATAGCTAAAAAAACCCATTCGAACCAGAAATTCTGTTTAAAAGGTTATGAAAATATGCAGTGCTAAATTTTATAAAATGATTTCATCATGTATATTATTTAATATATTTTCTGGATAAAAACATGTTTATTTCATTTAAAAAGGCGTAGAAGTTGGCAGCTCTGCATCTAAATGTAAAATTTGCCTTATTTAGTTGGAGCATTTTCTCTGTTTAAGAAGGCGTAAAATTCTGCTTTTAAAAACCGGTGACAAAATATTAAAAATTTCGTAAAATTCTCCCGCCGCGAAGAGGTTAAATCACAAATTTTCAACTGATAAATAACAAGTGTACTCCTTTAATTAATGTCTTTTGAAGTAATTAAATTTAGTAATTCAGCTTTAATCACCACATACACTATATGGCCAAAGGTGGCCGGCTATTTGCGATTTTTGACATTTTGTTAAACATCTAGAAAAATACAGGAGGAATTAATCTGAAACTCTAAATGTGTAAACATAATAAAACAGGTCATACATTTCCGTGAAAAGTTTCTTCCGAAACTCCACAGGGGACCACCAACAAATTGAAAAAGAACGAATACCTTTTGGATAACCTTGTCAAAACTAATGTAGCAAAAGCGTTCAAACTTTAGATTATGATTAAGTGACTTATTGTAATAAACTGTGTTCATTTTTATGCGAATAGCATGTATACTCGTAGAGAAATTAAAGTTTTTTATAAAAACAGTCTCAAAATTTTCCAAGTTTTTTGCTTATAATTTGCAGAGTTTTTAATATAAAATGATGTTCTTTTTCAAAAAGACAAACAATCTTGCACACAATACCCTGTATTCAGAATTAAAAAATAATAAAATTTTGTGAAAAATGAGTAGGTTTACTAAATAACTTTTCACTGCGCATGCGTGAAGGCTATCAAAATTTCTTTTGCATATTATGCTGTATAGAACAACTTTTGTGTATCTTTCAAGGCACAAAGATTATTCTTTGAACATTCTAGTAGCATTGATTAAATCTGTGGGTTAATCTTTGAAATTGTTTGCAATATAAAAACTGAGATGTGGTTTAACACTTCTCCCCCCTGCATTGGTCAACAACCCTTCCCAGTCACACCTATAATAAAATGTATGAAAAATAAAAATACTATCACATTTTACGAATTGAATATTTTCAGCTGAGCGAAAAATTGTCCAGGCCGGGAATCGAACCCGGATACTTGGCTTACAAGGCCAATGCTTTACCTGTTAAGCTAAACGGGCGATAACCGGCTGGGATTTTTTGCTCAGATAACCTTTCGCTCAGATAAGGTTATCTGAGCGAAAAATCAAGACGAGTTCAGACAAAAAAGTGTTGTTTTGATAGTTGTATTTTTTAATTTCCTTGAAATTTTTTATGTTAAAGTAAATCATATTTAATGATTAATCTGCAATTTTGAAGCCCTGAAAAATTTTTCTCTTCCCTATAGAAAATATCAAAGTTCACGTTTGTGAATGCTATTTTTATGAAAAATGAAATCCCAATATGTTTGGAGTGGTATATCTCTGGCATGCAACAACATCAAAAAATTCTTTTGGCATAAACTTATAGCATAACACCACCTGCTTATTAAAATTTATTTGTTTCCATGGGGCTTTGTTATTTTACATTGTTATGTTGCCACAAAGTACAGTCAAAATGACGTTTTTGTCCATTTTCCGCTTCTAATATCTTATTTAAGCTATAATACCCCAAAGTTTTTCTTATAGAATACGAAAATGCACTACTAGGACAGCTAAATAATATAGTACTGCACGCAGGTATTGTTGTTGTTAGTAGCTATAACCTGTTAAATATTCAAAATTTCCAAAATCAGCAATATTTAAAGTATAGTTTATTACAAAAAGAGCGCCACAGTTGGATGAAAAAAAATCTGTCAAGCAAATCTGTGCCAAATCATTATGATTATACGTACAAAAACATGGAAAAGAAAAAGAGCTGGGGCCTCGTGATATTTTTTAGTAAAAAAATGACAAAATTTTTAGGAAAAGCAATATTTATCATAACATTTTTTCCCTAAGAGAAAATGAAACATACGGTTTCTCTTTCGGAAGAGGCCACAAAAAAGGGATTTTCATTTACTCATAGGGAAAAATCATAGAAAGACGAAAAAAAAAAAATGGGATGTTTCATTTTCTCTTAGGGAAAAAATATGATGATGGGCATTTTTTATCTTATAAATTTTGTCATTTTTTTACTAAAATATATCACTAGACCCCAGTTCTTTTTGTTTTCCATGTTTTTGTACATATATTCAACTATTGCGTGACATTTTTTTTCATCCAACTGTGGCTTTTTAAAAAAAATAAACTACTTTAATTATTACAGATTTTAGAAATTTTGAATATTTAACAGGTTATAGCTACTAACAGCAATAATATCTGCGTGCAGTACTATATTATTTAGCTTGTTTCTAGTAGTGCACTTTCATATTCCATAAGAAAAAAATTTGGGGTATTATAGCTAAAACAAGATATTAAGAGCGGAAAATGGACAAAAACGTCATTTTGACTGTACTTTGTGGCAACACAACAATGTAAAATAACAATGCCCCATGATAACAAATAAATTTTAATAAGCAGGTAGTGTTATATTTTAAGTTTTAAGTTTATGCCAAACGAATATTGGGATGTTGTTGCTTGCCAGAGATATACCACTCCAAACATATTGGGATTTCATTTTTCATAAAAATGGCATTCACAGCCTCGAACTTTGATATTTTCTATAGGAAAGAAGAAATTTTTTAGGGCTTCAAAATTGTACACTATTCATTAAATAAAATCTACTTCAACATATAAAAAATCAAGCAAATCAAAAAATACAACTATCACACTTTGTCCGATTTTCAAAATAAGGGCTCTTAAAATTTAATGATTTTTTAACCCCTTTATCTACCACATTATGAATTCATTAAAATTTTACATTCTAAAGCTGTTTACGCAAATTGTTTAAACTAAATTAAAACATTTACATAAATATTTAATAAATTTTTGAAGGATTAATTAAATTTGAATTTACAGGGATTTTGTGCAATTTTTATAACCCTACTCAAATCTTTTATTTTTAATTTTCTTACTATTTTGTAGAATTATAAAATGTACAAATATAATGTTCTTACAACATAAATATAGACGTATTTCCGCATTGAAAAATCCCCATCTCCCTTTCTTAGCGCCAAGAAAGCTGAAGAGATGCAAAGGCAAAAGAAATCATCCTTTTAAAAATATTTTTGTTTTGTGTAACCAATAATGCTTTTGTAACAAGATAAAGCAATGTATCTGTAACTCATTCTAAACAGTATTACAACTAACTGACGTATTAAAATAATTTTATAATAAGTTATTTTAATGGTACTTTTAAGTACCGTCGATAGATGAAGGGTTAAAAGTGTAAATAAACATTTTCAGACACCTGTGTTTGTGTTAAAAAGTAATTTAAAAAAAGCAATATTCAAGGTACACATTTTGCATTTGTAAAACAAACGAACTTTTTGTCATTGAAACAAAGTTAATCATTATTTGAAAAGTTATCATTTATGTATAAATGCTTGATTACTAATGCGTCAATGAAGAAGTGCATACCATTGTTTATGTTTAATTTTTTTTAAGTGTAAAAATACATTTTCAGACACCTGGTATTTGTGTTAAAAAGTAATTTAAAAAATAGTTTTCCTTTAAAAAAGCAATCTTCAAGGTAAACATTTCGAATTTGTAAAACCAACAAACTTTCTTTCATTGTACCACAGTTAATCATTATTTGAAAAGTTATCATTGATGTATCAATGTCTAATGACTACACTGTAAAAAAAAAAGTGTCGATATACTAAAAAAACTTTAGTGATCCTTGTAATTACTAAAAAATTTTTAGTAATCTTAGTCGGTTACAAGAAAATCTGTAAGAATTACTAGAAAAGAGTTAGCAACGAACAGAGTTAATAATTTTATATTTTTAATAGCTATTACTAAAACTCACTTGGTGTGGTCTTGATAGCATAGCGGTTATAGTAACGGACTCCAGGCTAAAAGGTCCTGGGTTCGATACTGGCCACTGCCAAATACGCCCCGAATATATGTCGTGTAAGTACTCGTTAATAAAGGGATTATGGGTATACTGTCGGAACAATGGCGATGTTTGGTGCTGCCATCTATTGCGTTTTGCCGAAAATCTTCCGCTTCAGAAGTCTGGATGCAGCTCGAAGGAAACTCCTGCCTTCGGGCCCACGTAATGGTTATTAAAAGTAATTTTAGAGCTATTACTAAAATTTACTTGGTGGCTCGTACTAAAAATTTTTAAGTTAGTTATACAAAAAATTCTTTTGTTTAGTTTACAAAAGAAACGCTTCTTTCGCTTGCAAAACAAAAGTTTGTAATGGTTACTAAACAATTCTGTGGAATACAAATTTACTAAAAAATTTTTAGTAACCTCTTGAATTTTTTTTTACAGTGTAATGTGTCAAAGAAGAAATGCACGTCATTGTTTTTTATGTTTATTTATTTTTTAAAAGTGTAAACATACATTTTGCACACCCTGTATTTGCGTTGAATGTTTTTAGAATCTGCTGTGTATAAGCGGAGGTTAGCCAGCGTAGGGCAGAGTCCACTAATTTATGACAAAATAGTAATTATTTCAAAAAAAAAAAAAAAAAAAAAAAAAAAAAAAGAAAAGAAAAGAAAAGAAAAAGAAAAAGAAATGTGAACGTTATTTACTTGTCAATGAGAATTTATTGCAAGAAAATTAATTCGACAGTTAAATTGGCATATTTTCTTCTTTTTCTCTGTGTTACGGCTCAATAGTTATTTAATGGAAGAAACAGACTTTATCGAAGAACAGAAATTTACTTGATATCAGCTGGTAATCACAGTCATAAAGCTTTAACCTAATTAAGATTACAGATCTCATAATTTCATGACCGTAGAAAATAGGAATCCACAATCTGTAATTATGCACTGCCAACGCAATTGAAAGATGTCAACGACTTTAGTTTTTTTTTCCTAATTGCCTCTATTCATGTTGATGTTTTTATTATAAAAAAAGAAAAGTAAAACACTATTGAAGATTTCTTAAAAACGGTAATTTAATATTTGAAATATTTTTTGCTGTATATGGTAATTTATAAATAAAATAAAAATAATGATTAATTCTTAATTTAACTAATTAATAGTAAGTGAGTAGTTCATACACTGTAAAAAAAAATTCAAGAGGTTACTAAAAATTTTTTAGTAAATTTGTATTCCACAGAATTTTTTAGTAACCATTACAAACTTTTTTTTGCAAGCGAAACAAGCATTTCTTTTGTAAACTGAACAAAAGAATTTTTTGTATAACTAACTTAAAAATTTTTAGTATGAGCCACCAAGCAAATTTTAGTAATAGCTCCAAAATTATTTTTAATAACCATTACGTGGGCTCGAAGGGCAGGAGCTTCCTTCGAGCAGCATCCAGACTTCAGGAGCGGAAGATTTTCGGCAAAACCGCAATAGATGGCAGCACTAAACATTGTTACCGCTCCATCAGGATATTGATAATCCCTTTATTAACGAGTACTTAGACTGCATACATTCGGGACGTATTTGGCAGTGGCCAGTATCGAACTCGGGACCTTTTAGCCTGGAGTCCGTTACTATAACCACTACGCTATCAAGGCCACACCAAGTGAGTTTTAGTAATAGCTATTAAAAATATAAAATTATTAACTCTATTCGTTGCTAACTTTTTTCTAGTAATTCTTACAGATTTTCTTGTAACCGACTAAGATAACTAAAAATTTTTTAGTAATTACAAGGATCACTAAAGTTTTTTTAGTAGATCGACCCTTTTTTTTTACAGTGTACTGATATGAAAATTTCTTCCGTATGTCTTTTCATCTTGAATAAAAATCTTTTCATCTTGTAAGAAATACCTTTCATATTGGATATCTATGGAATACACACGCTTTTAAGTTTTATACTCTG
This sequence comes from Maratus speculifer, assembly GCA_964019185.1. Taxonomy (NCBI): domain Eukaryota; kingdom Metazoa; phylum Arthropoda; class Arachnida; order Araneae; family Salticidae; genus Maratus; species Maratus speculifer. The sequence continues at coordinate 108,282,780 of OZ025303.1, read as the reverse complement.
ATAAAACCTACATAGTAAAATATTAATTTTCCCATAAATTTCTTTAATAAAATTTCTCCAAACCTTTTTCCTAAGTATTTTTTGCTATGTTATTTTCGTTACTGAGTGTAAAATAACGTATTTTTCGGAGTTATACAGACTGAGAGGTGACAGCACAGACAATCACTTCATCGAGTTCACGGCTGCAATTTCAGAATTAGTTAAAACTCAATTCGCATATTAAAACGCAATCGGTAGGAAAAGTTATATCTTGGTGGAAAACACCAAAAACTTGATTTTAGCGGGTATTTCTTAGATTTACCATTGTGTTTTACTGCATCCAAATGTATGAAAACATGGAGAACTGGGAGCAGGAAAACACAATGGTACACCTACAAGACAACCGCTAAAATCGGGTTTTTAGGTATCTTCCACTTAGATATGACTTTTCAGACCGATTGCGTTTTTATATGCGAATTGAGTTTTAAGGTTGTTCTTAACTGATCCGCTCAACAAGCGAAAAACGTTTTGACACATTTACAAATTCATTTTTTAATAGAAAGACATAAAATTTTAATGCTTGATTATGAAAGCGATTTCGAATTGAACTTATTTTTCCATTTCATGATAATTAAATTACTTATCGAGTTATAAGCTATTTCGATGACGTAATCACCTGTTTTTCTCCTCCTTTTCGACCGGTTTTTCTGCTTTCGTCGGGAAATATGCTCAAAAGTGTCAACTTTGAAGGCTTGTTATGAAAAATCTATTGTGTTTGTTAAAAAACAGAAAAATGAGTGCAATTAGACAGTTTCTAAATAATAACACATGCTATTTCCATGCATTTCCCAACAAAAATAAATCAAAGCATGTGTCACAAAGTTGCCCTATTTGATTTAAGAACACCCTTAACTAAATCTGGAATTTCAGCCTTGAACTCGATGATTTTTTAAGAGGTTATTTCCTGTGCTGCCGAATCCCGCTGTAATAGTTAATGGTTTCAGTGATAAAAATATTATTTTACTCCAAGTATTATTATTACTATAATAATTATTATTTCAACAAAAAAAAACTAAAATAGTGATTATTTACTGAGTTTATTTATTTCAATGATAAAATTAATTATTTTGTTGTACATTTTTATTATTAGTAGTATTTATTTATTTATTTTGTATATTATTATTATTGTTATTTGTGTTTTTTCTAACTGTTTGATTTGATTTTTTATTTTAGAAAAGGCCACGATGACAGTTCCGGACCACCTATAGTACAAACACGGTAAGATTAATATATTCCTTAAATAATATAATGCTCCTTAAACAAAAATATAAATTTAAAAAAATATTTCTATAAAATATAACCTTATTTTTAATTGAGACTTGACTAGGTAAGACATAACTGGTAAAATTGTTAAAAAATAATTTCAAACAATATCTTTAACGTAGAACAAGATAGCGAATTCTAAAAAGGACAGTTGATTAATTTATTTCTAAAAATCCAACACATTTTTAATTGAGATTTGACTAGGTAAGACATAACTGGTAAAATTGTTAAAAATATTCAATTCAAAATTTAAGAAATAGCTTTAATGTGGAACATGACAGCGAATCCTAAAAAAGATTATTGATTAACTTATTTGTAAAATTCCAACACAATTTTAAAAAGACTTTATTAGGAAGATATAACTGGTAAAACTATTAAAGAATAATTTTTAAACAATATCTTTAATATGGAATATGATAGCAAATTCTAAAATGAATGGTTGATTAATAATCTTGCAAATTTCATGTTTACTAGGTATTTAGAAAATCACAGCCACTCTGATTTTTACATTTAACATGATTATAGAGATTCTTGAATATGTTTTGTTTATGTAATCTCATGAATATACACATCCATGATCATGGATGAGATAATTGTCACTTCATGTGCAGCTCGCGGCTCGTTTGTGCTTGTTAGAAATCAAATCATAAGAAATAATTTTTTAGAAATCTTAAGGTGCAACACTAGTCACAGAAAAAGACCCGGATGATAATGTAAAGTATATGGGAGAGTTCTTTTCAAATATCTCGCTCAAATTTTAATATTTTGACGTGATTTTTTTTTCCATAGGATAGCTGAGGACGATCCACAGCTGGCCTAGTTTTTACTTTTTCGATTTTGATGACTTTTTTTTTTTAATATTTTAACTTTCAGAACCAGTTTGAACCGGTTATGAAACTGAAATTATCCTAATAGAAAAAGAATATAACCAAAATCAAAAAAGTAAAAATAATCCCCGGTCCGGATCTTTTTCAATCAACAGTGTGGGTTCTTAAGCATACTTAAGGCCCCTGTCCTCCCTCGAGGAAACGCTCGCGAGCTAATGCTATTCCTATGGGGAAGCATTTTTCTAATAACTCTTTCGCATTTTGACATTTTTTAATATTTTTTTTTTGCATTGGATAACTGAGGTGCATGCCGACAGCGCACCTTTTTCACTTTTTCGATTTTGATTGCAGATATTTTATACAAAGTTAGTTTCACTTTCAAAACCGGTTTCAAAACTGAAAGTTCTTTTTTTAAAAAAATATCTGCAACGAAAATCGAAAAAGTAAAAAAGGTGCGCTGTCGGTATGCACCTCAGCTATCCAATGCAAAAAAAATTATTCAAAAATGTCAAAATGCGAAAGAGTTATTAGAAAAATGCTTCTCCATAGGAATAGCATTGGCTCCCGAGTGTTTCCTCGAACGAGGACAGGGGCATTCCATGTATGTGGAACTTCATTCTTTCTCTTTTTCATGAAAGATACCCAAACATATGTGCAATTTCGATGTTAGAATGTTATGTTTCGATACCTAAAATTCGAAATACTCCAAATACACTTAAAAATCTTTCTCTGAAGTCAAAGTGGATAAGAAATAATTTACTGATAATCAATAATACTGCATTAATATTCAGTAAACAGGAGGATAAAGAAAAGTTTACTGGAATTTATTAAAAATTGTGTATTTGATGCTATAATGATGTAGAAAACTTTGGAAATTGGAGTAAGGAAAGTTAAGGTAATGCTGAGTTAAAATCGATAAAAATTATGAATTATTCAAAATTCTCGAAAACATTACAAAAATTATTTATAATATGAGAGTTAATAACAGATGAAAATAGCTGTTTTATCTTGTTCATCAGTATAAAATATCAGTATTCAGTAAAGAAGAGGATTAAAAAAAAAAACTGAAATTAACTAAATACTGTGTATTTAATTGTATAATGATGTAGAAAACTTTGGAAAATGAAATTCGGAAAGTTAAGATAATCCTGAGTTAAAATCAATAAAATTTATGAATTATTCAAAATTCTCGAAAACATTGCAAAAATCAATTATAATAGGAGAATTAATTACAGATGAAAATAGTTGTTTTATGTTATTCTTCAGTATAAAGCATTAATATTCAGTAAAGAAGAAGATTCTTAAAAAAAAAAAAAAAAAAAAAAAAAAAAAAAAAAAAAAAAACTAAACAATGCGTATGATGACTATAATGATGTAGAAAACTTTGAAAGAAGAAATCAGGAACGTTAAGGTAATGCTAAATTAAAATTAATAAAAAATTTTGAATAATACAAAACTCTCGAAAGTATTACAACAATTGTTTATTATATAAGAATTGATATATGTTGAAAATAACTGTATTATATTATTTTTAAGCATAAACATTACAAAATAAACCATTAATAGGATTTAACATGCATGAAAAAAAACCCTAAACAAATAACAGGCAATCTGCATAAAAAATAGAAAAAAAAATCCTACACAATCTGCATTAAAAAAAATTAAGTTTCTGTTTTTTTATAAGAGATACATATTCTACTTTTTTTGACTTTGATGTTTACAGTATCTCAACATTCACATTAAACCATAAGAGCGGTCTATTTAATCATTGTATAAAAAATATTTTTGTAACATCCATAATTAAATTTCTTAAAATAATAATAATAATAATAATAATTATTATTATTATTATTATTATTATGTTTATTATTATTATTATTATTATTATTATTATGTTTATTATTATTATTATTATTATTATTATTATTATTATTATTATTATTAAAGTGGTTTTTTTTTTTTTCAACAATTTGGCTTAAAAATTGCAATAGTATAAGATTTGCTAATTAAAAAGTTCTTTTTGTTTATTTTTATTCTTCGTCTGAAAAGTGGAGTTATAGATTATATTTTTTGCAAAGCATGCATTTAATTTAAAATATGTATTTTACCGATTTTTAAAGAGTATTTTTAGTAAGTATAATATTTCTGTTATCTTGGTATTAACACACAAATTATGACAGTTATTTAATAATTTAACAAAAGGAAAATATGTTCATAATGATTGTTGTTTTCTGATAACTATCTATTGAATAATCTTAACTCCCATAATCATTAATAACATCCAAAAAATGCAACATGATAATCATAATTGCTGTTTATCATTTACCTGCTGAATAGCGAAAATTTTCTAGAAAAAGAGTTTTACGATGTTCTGTATTATATAATCCTATAATGGTTCCTAATGGCTCATTTTGAACAGTAATTTATCTCCAGAGCTGTGGACTTAAATAAAGACCTTTTCAAGGTCAAGATCTGTAAATTTTGATAACTGAATTTCGAATTTGCCCTTGAGGTGTCGCTTATTTATTCAAATATATATTTTTTTACGATGATGACATTTATTTTATCTTATAAGCTTCGAGTTGTCAAAACAGCATGATTTATAACGTATCCTGCAGGCCCACTACAACTAAACTTAACCCATCGAACTTCGGCCTACTGTAATGATAAGGACAAGCGTGTATTTAGGAGTTATCATCATTACTGGCAAATGTATGGCAACGATTAATTAACAGATTGCTATGACGAATGGACAGTCCGCCGGCGTAGGTTTAGTTATGGATACATCCAGCGATAAGTTGGTATGTAAAGAGGAAAAACATAACACTTTTTTGGTTTAGGATATTATTATTGAAAATAGATTTAAGCTAATGTACCAACAAAAACAACAAAAAATTTCGCTCTTTTTTTTTAATTAACAAATTTAACTAGCTGATTAGCATTAAAAAAAGATTTAACTGAATAACGATAACAGGTTAATGAAAGTTGTTTTTATGTGAGTGCTCCATCAGTCTGGATGTCAATCGTGTTAGGCCGTAGGTTATATTCGATTTAAAGTGATAGAAAGTTTTAAATGTTTAAATATGTAGATAAGTATCCTTATGAATATCATTATTTTTGTGCATTTTTATTTTCGTTTGAACTAGCTTTAAAGGTATATAGTGAAACTCTGTAAGTGTATAAAGTTATCATGGATTTGTGATAATAATAAATGTTACTTTGTACATACAAAGTCATGAACAAAACGTGGAAATTTAAGTGAAGGTTTATCATCTTGGCATTATTAAATATCTCCGCACTTGTTTGAATACTTTAACAACATTATTCTTTTGAAGAGACCTTTTTAAAAATAACACTACATTATTCTTTAGGTGATATCATTACACAAATTATAACAATTATTTATTAATTTAATAAAAATAAAATGTATTGATCACGATTGTTGGTAATTCATTTGTCTATTGTGTATTCTCAATTGCTGTACTCATTAATAACATTCAGAAAATTAAATGAAAAAATAACAGGGATAATTTTTGTATTAATAACATAAAAAAATAATGATGAGGTATTTTTTTATGTTGATAGAGAAAATCTTAACGTCTTGTACCGGGAGGAAAAGATAGCTTACATATTATTTGACTTAAAAATTTTATCGAAGTAAACTTGAAAACATGAAGCTAAAACCAGAAGAAACCGATATTAGACAGTATACAATTTCACTTTTAGTTAATACTGAATTTAAATGAGAATTTCAAAAAAATAATCAATTTTTGCCAAGTTGGCTTCATTTAGGTCTATATATTTTTGGTTGCCAAATTCGCTGATTTTTCATAAGTCGCGCACAACTTGTCTTGGACAACGCTCTCTCTCATTCACAGAGGTATTAAAAAATACAATACTAATTAATATTGTTAATTATTTTGCCTTCATAATCGATTAAATAATCAGTTTACACATAATAATGTAAATGATGCAAAAATCTTTTTAAAGATAAAAATGAAATTTATTAAATTTTTCAGTGTTAAGAAACATTTATTCAAAGAGTTACCGGTTTATTTTTTTTTTCAATGTATTTTTTAACCTGGATGACGTTATGGGTTCTTCTTAAGTTTTGACATAGCACGGTCTTTCAAATTTAAAAATCTGATTCTATTTTTCATTTACTCTTTGTAAGATTCCATAAATATTTGTGATTTTGAAAAAGCAATGCGTACCAAATAAAATTTGTGTAAGAGACGCCGGAGTCAAAAGAGTTAAAGACAGTTTTCATTCTTAAGGTCCCACAATAGTCACAGAAAAAGTACTCAAAAAGACCCGGATGATAATGTAAAATCTATGGGAGCGTTCTTTTCTAATATCTCGTTCAAATTTTAATATTTTGACATGATTTTTTTGCATAGGGTAGTTGAGGACGATCCACAACCGGCCTAGTTTTTATTTTTTCAATTTTGGTTTTAGATTTTTTTTTTAAAAATACTTTAATTTTCAAAACCGGTTTAAACCGGTTCTGAAACTGAAACTATCATAATATAAAAAATATATAACCAAAATCGAAAAAGTAAAAACTAGGCCGGTTGTGGATCGTTCTCAACTATCCTATGCAAAAAAATCATCTCAAAATATTAAAATTTAAACGAGATATTAGAAAAGAACGCCCCCATAGACTTTACATTAGCGCTCGGCTTTTACCGCGTGACTAGTGTGTGCTCTTAAGAGTACAAAATTAATTAACCTATGGCATGAAATTTACTATGATTTGTTCGTAGGGCTGCCACAAGCGACTTTTTTTTATTCTATTTTTGCCACTATTTTAAGAAAATAATTTTTTAGTATATTTCTTATATTGTTAAAATGTATATGTAAATTATAGTAGAACTCTTTCCACAGTTAGACTTTTATCAGGCTTACTCAAGATGTGCTCCACAATAACTCATAGACAGGGCGTGAAGTTGCCCCACAACTGGAAAGCCCCTGAAATGACTCTTCATGTTCAAGTTCATTGCATATGTAAAATCTTTGTTTTATACATATAAAAAAAAAGGTGAAAGGTGGAATTAAAAAATAATCACCTATGGCAGCCCCGTGTTTATAGATTCTGTAAGACTTTCAAACACTTCAGTCAAAGCAAGTTACGATACAGCCCAAATGTTCTCATAATACAACTTTTTTTCAGAACACTGAATATTCTGATGTTACAATCGAGATTATTTGCGGAATGCCAGTTTTACAGTCATAAAACGAAACGCCATTTCTTGAAAACTGTTTCCTTTAACCCGCATTAAAAAAAAAAAAAAAAAAAAAAAAAAAAAAAAAAAAAAATTCTGAATCTAGTAATTTGAAAACACAACAAAATTATTCAAAAAGAAAACGTAAAACGTTGAGCTAATTGTTGTAAAAACCCTTCAAACAAAGAAGGAAAAGAAAAGAAAAAAAACACAAAGGAAGAATATTTTGGAAAATTTCACCTATTTGTTTGTCAAACAGATTTCTTTACATAAAAGTCCACGAATGAAAAATGAAATCATTTTCAAAGAAAGTGGGCGTTTTCCAAGCTAAAATGAAGCAAAAGAAATTAACTGATGCACGACACAGACATGAGTGTCCCCGATGTGTCAACAATATCTCTGCGTCAAATGATTAACGCTGGATGCGCTGACAACGTCATTGACTGTTAAAAAAAAAGGGAAGCGAAAAATACACAAAATAAAATAAAAAAAAAAAAAAAAAAAAAAAACTGCCTTGAAGCATCTCTTTTGTGTGTCCAGTTGAAAAACAGACCAAGGTGTGTAGAAGAGCGAGGTCGCTTCCTTGTCTTCATTAACCCCCTTCTTACAAAACGAATTGCAAATGTAAATACAGCCCTAACTCTTTTCAAAATAAAAAATTTAAGCCTATTTTTTATGTGAATTGTGTATTTATGTATGTATGCAACTGCATATGCAAACAGAATCGGCTCCACATTTTATGTTCAAAGCGAAATCTATTTTCAGTTTCTGTATATATTTGTACACCTATATATTCCAAAATACTAATTTTAAAAACTATCTCCTAAACACGTTTCCCTTGTATTACTCTTACACATTAGAAGATATATTATATATATATATATATATATATATATATATATATATATATATATACATATATATTACAATCTAATTAATTAATATATTCTTAATAAATATTTAATAATTCAATTGTTATATGCATTAATCAATATTTTCTGCTCTTTGTATCACAATTACTTTCTGTTTTAACAGATAAGAAATAATCTGTAATCACTATAAGTTGATTTTTCACTGGGAATAGTAACTGTAAACAACGCCTAATGGCATTTGGTGCATGTAAGATCCGTCATGGGTGTAAGGTTCTTCAAGAATTATACCATTCTTAAGTACATAATCAGGTGATGATCTCATCACCTGATCAAGGTTCTAAATTACGATATCAAACTCGAGTAGTGATGGCCTCCCTTTATAGGCGGTTTGTATGAGTTCTATATAGAACAGTGAATACTATCTTCTCTCAAAACCCATTTTATGTTTTTTTTCTTCCTCTCTCATTCCACTTTTGAAAATGTACAAAGCCAAACAGCATAATTAATACCAAAGTATAACTGGCCAAAACATTAATAAAAATGATGAAATAAATAGCGTTACAGCTATGAAATCCAAGGTACAATTAGGTAAATTATTCTGAATTAAGGCAATAGTGCTGAAAAATGACGTTGCATCGAAAGACATGGCGTTGCATTAGAAGAAAGCATTCTTATAACAGAAATTAATATTTATTATTAATATAAGAATATTCCGACGAAATTTCGAAGACAGAGAAACATGGCCATAAAATTCCTTCAATATTTTTGTTTTTGTTTTTATTTCTTAAATTATCAACAGCCAGTAATAAATTTTAATAGAAATTACAAACATTACATTTAAAAATGAAAACATACTAACTGAAATAAATGTACTACTAGGTTATACCGTCGACCAAAAAATTATCGCCAAACTATAAGATTAAATGCCGATAATGGATGATCGTGAATGTCACATTCAATGACATTAAATGCGATTCACGTGTTTAAAATGTCATTAAGTGATTTTTATTTCGACTTTTTATTAATATTTTTATTAATATTCTACTAATTATTTATTTTTCGTTATTTAAAATAAAAATTATGGCAACATATAATTTGGCTATTAGTTTGGCGATTTGTATAATTTGGCGAAATTGGTCGACGGGATAACCTAGAAGTACCGAAGTAAATGAAATACGTGCATGTGGATTGGCGATTATTTTCCTCAGTCCTGAGACAAATATTACATGGGACTACAAAAGTTAGTTACAATTATTTTAAAATACATTCAAAAATGCATCAGTTTATACATCGATACTTCTAATATGCAGACATTTATTAAAAAGGCATAGATGTAACTTTAACAATTTTAGAAGCATTAAAATTAATTTAAAATCTGTTTTTTAGTGTCGCCTCCAGGAGATATCAGAACTGAGGAGGATATAAAACTGAACTAGTTTAACTTAAAACGGTATATTTATTAAATTGTGTTATTGGGTTCTATTTTAAAAAATATCCAATAAAAGATATTTAGATCAAGCTTACATGTCTCTTTCTCGAGATACTAAATGCAAGGTAAAAAATATAATCAGAAACAACATTTTTCGTCATTGCATATTCTATAGGAATAAAAGAAAAAGTAAACCACAATAAAATATAACAATTTTTATTTTAATATTGCTTTATAAAAAGGCTTTTGCTAATGTATAATGATATCAACAAGGTTAATGAAAAAAAAAATGTTTAAAAAGGTAAACTTACGATTTATAATATAATGTTCATTAAAAATATCTAAATTATAAAGTCGAAAAATCTTTAAATAAAAATATATAAGGCGTCAGACATCGAAGTTCAGAAATAATTTGGAAAGAAATCATTTACAACTGCTAGAGTAGCTCAGCTTCGTCCAAATCTCATTTTATAATAAATTAATTTGTAATAAATTACTGAGTTTTTAAAATTTAATCGCCCAAATTCAACCTGTTATAGGTTAGCAACATTTGGCGATGCCACAAACTATCCAAATCATTAAATATAATTTCATTATATATATTTTTTTTAAACGCAATTCTTCTTATTGTATTCTACATTCGAAAACAACTATGAATTTTTTTATTTACCATAATTAAATTTTTTATGTAAGGCACAGCAATATAATTGAATTTGTGTATTAAGAATATTATTATTTATACAAAAAAATCTATATAATTAAACCGCTAATCACATCAATGGGATTATTGCGTGTTAATTACAGTAAATGAAAGTGTAGTTACAGTGCATGCAGAAAAGTTATCTATTATTAAAAAGTCATTTAACTTGATCACAGTCATGTTAAATGACCTGATCAAATAGTCCGCATTGACTTGTATCAATAAATGTGTAGTAAATTGATTTATAATTATTTAACATTCTAATAACATTTCGAATGTACAATAAAAAAATTAAAATGGTAATAAAAGAGAAATATTGCATTGAAATGAAATTAGTAAGCAATTGTAGCATAAGAAAGGCACCATAGTATCGGTACCATGTCAAACTGTCCAATATGAAAACAGCATTGCCAATGGGCTATTTTTTTAAGGTTTCGTTCCTCTGACGAAATCCCTATTCGTCTCTTTCCTTTTCTGTCGGCGTGTCTGTCACAAAATCCCTACACAAAAAATGTATAAGTCAGAGACTTCATATTTTGTGTATTTAACTTAATACCTCGTGTCACAAGACAAATCTTAAAATTTTGAAAAAGTCTATTAGTTTAGTTAAATTAATTTCTTCAATATCATCATTTCAGTTTTACGGTTTAAATTTCCAAAACAAAACCTTAATTTGAACTTCTTTCGTGTCGCCTTCGTAACTTGGACTAAAAGCATCCCTCATAGCATGCATGGTCACAGTGACGTCACAATGACGTCACTGTGAGTCACTTTGGTCACATCACATCTGTGACGAAAATGCCACCACTCAGTGACGTCACACTGTAACTGAGATGTGACTTTCTTAAAAATTTTTAGAAAATTACAAATATTCTTCAAAACATGTTATTTACTTTAAAAAACATGTTTCTGTCAATTTAAATATCGTCGCTTTTCTCACAATTTCGTCACAATGTTAATGTCAAAGTAGTCACAAATGACGCACTTTTCACAAATTGGTCACATTGTGACGTCACAAAGTGGTCATAATGTGACGTAACAAAAAAGCTTCAAAACGGCCATAACAACTTCACTTTTCAGTCACTGTGATTTAATATCGACGTCACGTGACGTCAAATCGACAACCGATGGTCACAAAGTCACAATGTGACTTCACGACGATGTTGCAGTGAAGTCACCATGTCTTACGGGATGCCGCCAGTAAACACATGGTGTTTAATTAGATCCCAGGTGCTAAAAATTGAAATTTTATATTATGATAGGTTTAATTATAAGAAAATTCATATTTTCTGCCAATATAAGGGTTTATATTATTAGGATTTCATTCATCTAACATTCATATTTGTTTAAAATTCAATTTTTTCTATTTTTAATATATATATATAAATAACATATATATATATATATATATATATATATATATATATATATATATATTAAAATAAATCACTACGTATATATGATTTATTAATAACTCAACACTTTAAATTTCGTTTAAACAATTTTTTTCGTTTTTAGAAATTTAAAACTTTATTCATATCGCTGCTAGATTTATTTATTTTTATTTATTTATTTTTTTTTTTTTTTTTTTTTTATTTATTTTTTTTTTTTGATTTTCTAAAAATTTTGAATTTTGGATTTTATTTTAATAATTTGATTTGAACATTTTTAATTTTATTAAAATAAATAACTTCCTTTTGTAACTAGTTTAAAATAAAAATTTTTTGGTGCTACCATCTATCTAAGAATGTAATCATTATAAATCAACAAGTTTAGATTTATTAATTAAAGGATAAGTTGTTTTGAAAGGAATATTGAACGAAACTCTCTGTGCGATCTGCGATCACACTTACCCACCTGTTTAAAATTCAGATTTTTTCACTGGCACTACTTTTCTGAAATGGTAAAATTCCCTTTCTTTTCACTTTAATTAATATGTCATTAAATAAGTTTAAATAAGACGAATTTTAGTATTTCAAAAAAGTATGGTGCCAATCAAGAAATATGAATTTAAATAAAGTAGCCATTGCAGCACTGTTTTCATATTGGATAGTTTAACATAATACGGTCGATATGTTAAATTAATGCTTATCATACGCTGTTAAAAATCCTGTCCTACCCTAATAGCATGCATGGTCACAGTGACGTCGCAGTGACGTCACTGTGAGTCACTTTGGTCACATCACATCTGTGACCAAAATGCCACCACTCAGTGACGTCACATTGTGACTGAGATGTGACTTTCTTAAAAATCTTTGGAAATTTATAAATATCCTTCAAAACATATTATTTACTTTTAAAAACATGTTTCTGGCAATTTAAATATCGTCGCTTTTGTCACAGTTTCGTCACAATGTTAATGTCATATTAGTCTCAAATGACACATTTTTCACAAATTTGTCACATTGTGACCACTTTGTGAAACGTCACAAAAGAGCTCTAAAACGGCCATAACGACTTCATATTTTAGTCACTGTGACTTCACATCGACGTCACGTGACGTCACATCGACAATCGATGGTCACAAAGTCACAATGTCACTTCACAACGACGTTGCAATGACGTCACCATGCTTTACGGGTAGTTTGAACCAAATTTTGGTGCTCAATAGCTGCCACTGTAAGATGGTGAAATCTTGAACCAATATTCTGTTGAAGCATAGCTCCAATAGTTGGAACGAGGTTGAAATAGGAAACTCCAAATATTGATACAAGATTTTCATGTCCTATGGTGGCTGCTACTGAGCACCAAAATATGGTCCAAACTAATAATAATTGCTATTTATAAAAATATATTATTTATTGTTCGAGAAAAAAAAAAAAAAAAAGTAAAATCACATGCTAAATCTTTATTTTATGTCGTATAATAAGAAGAAATCTTTGTATGCATATACAATGATTTATTATAATTTTTCAAATATCCTTATTGGTTTGGAATTACATTGACTTTTAAACTTGTGATAAGCATTAAGGTTAGGAAATATTTTAATGCATGATAAGCTTTCGTATGCTACAAACATTTAATAATTTCGTTTATAATAACGCAATATTTTCTCTTAAGATAATTTAAAATTACATTATAGTTGAATTGCGAAACTCTTTCTTACATAAATGGAATAATAATTGCCATTTATAAAAATATATTATTTATTGTTCGAGAAAAAAAAGTAAAATTACATGCTAAATCTTTATTTTATTTTATTTTATTTTATTTTATTTATAAGAATAAATCTTTCTATGCATATGCAATGATTTATTATAATTTTTCAAATATCCTTATTGGTTTGGAATCACATTGACTTTTAAACTTGTGATAAAAATTAATGTTAGCAAATAGTTATAGTACCTTTTTTATGTTATAAACACTTGTTAATTTCATTTAAAATGACGCAATATTATTGTAAGAGAATTTAATAATTGGTCTAGTTGAATAACACAACTCTTTCTGACATAAACGCAATAATAATTGCTATTTATATTATCCATTGTCCGAAGAAAACAAAATATTCAATCCTCCCACACACAGTGACTTATTTCTTTTATAATGCATTTAACGTAACATGCATAACGTAATGCATTAAACAGCAAAGTTTTTAACAGTGTAAGTTTAAAAGTCAATACAATTTCACACCAATAAGGATTTTTCAAAAATCTAGGAATTTTGAGATAGTGTGAAATTATATTGACTTTTAAAAATAAGGAATTTTTAAAAGTCAATATAATTTCACACCAATAAGGATTTTTCAAAAATTATAATAAATCTTTAATTCTTAAATACAATTAAAGTATCTTCTTAAATGCATTATAAAATAAATAAATCACTGTATGTTGGAGGATTGAACATTTTATTTCTTCGGACAGTGGATAATATAAATAACAATTATTATTGCGTTTATGTCAGAAATAGCTGCGTTATTCAAATAGAATAATTATCAAATTCTCTTACAAAAAATATTGCGTTATTTTAAATGAAACTTCAAGTGCTTAGAACATAAAAAAGTACTATAACTATTTGCTAATATTAATGCTTTTTTCGAGTTTATAAGTCAATTTCCAAACCAATAAGGATGTTTGAAAATTTATAATAAATCATTGTATATGCATACAAAGTATTCCTCTTACTATGCGACTTAAAATAAAGATTAACAATAAATTTATCCAACATAATGAATTCACAGTTAGATTTGATTGATTGTGAATTTCAGTTGCCGGAAAATTAGGGTGTCTGGCTATGTTAAATTAATTCTGTTTGGCAAGTTTTAATGGCGCCCGGAAATCGTCAAAAAGTCAAAATCATTATATGCCCATTCATTATTGGCTTGTAGGAAAAGTTTTGCCTTATTTAATTAACGCATTCTCGAAATTGTGTAAATGAAACGTGTAATTTCTTTTTAATGAGTTGTGCCAATCGAATAAAATTTCTGTAAGAATCATCAGACCGCAAAGGATTAATAATCGAATAAGACTATTTCGCTTTGAAAATCGCAAATATATAGACTTCGATTCACTGTTTATTTTCCAGAAACATTTTTTTTAAGAATATTCCTAATTATGCAGACGATAAATAAGCTTCATTCAGAATTAATTCTAAACAGTTTTTTTTTTCATTTAATTTTTAAGCATAGCTAAAGTCAAAATCGTTATAAAAAGAAGTGTGAAAAATTATCTGTTCTTAATGAAGTTTGACGCGAATGACATTTATATCATATTTTCGCGACAATGAATAAAAAATAATAATGAAAATCATTCAAAAATAAAAAGAACAAACAATAAATTTATCCAACATAATGAATTCACAGTTAGATTTGATTGATTGTGAATTTCAGTTGCCGGAAAATTAGGGTGTCTGGCTATGTTAAATTAATTCTGTTTGGCAAGTTTTAATGGCGCCCGGAAATCGTCAAAAAGTCAAAATCATTATATGCCCATTCATTATTGGCTTGTAGGAAAAGTTTTGCCTTATTTAATTAACGCATTCTCGAAATTGTGTAAATGAAACGTGTAATTTCTTTTTAATGAGTTGTGCCAATCGAATAAAATTTCTGTAAGAATCATCAGACCGCAAAGGATTTATAATCGAATAAGAATATTTCGCTTTGAAAATCGCAAATATATAGACTTCGATTCACTGTTTATTTTCCAAAAACATTTTTTTTAAGAATATTCCTAATTATGCAGACGATAAATAAGCTTCATTCAGAATTAATTCTAAACAGTTTTTTTTTTTTCATTTAATTTTAAAGCATAGCTAAAGTCAAAATCGTTATAAAAAAAAAGTGTGAAAAATTATCTGTTCTTAATGAAGTTTGACGCGAATGACATTTATATCATATTTTCGCGACAATGAATAAAAAATAATAATGAAAATCATTCAAAAATAAAAAGAACAAACAATAAATTTATCCAACATAATGAATTCACAGTTAGATTTGATTGATTGTGAATTTCAGTTGCCGGAAAATTAGGGTGTCTGGCTATGTTAAATTAATTTTGTTTGGCAAGTTTTAATGGCGCCCGGAAATCGTCAAAAAGTCAAAATCATTATATGCCCATTCATTATTGGCTTGTAGGAAAAGTTTTGCCTTATTTAATTAACGCATTCTCGAAATTGTGTAAATGAAACGTGTAATTTCTTTTTAATGAGTTGTGCGAATCGAATAAAATTTCTGTAAGAATCATCAGACCGCAAAGGGTTAATAATCGAATAAGAATATTTCGCTTTGAAAATCGCAAATATATAGACTTCGATTCACTGTTTATTTTCCAGAAACATTTTTTTTTTTTAAGAATATTCCTAATTATGCAGACGATAAATAAGCTTCATTCAGAATTAATTCTAAACAGTTTTTTTTTTTTTTTTCATTTAATTTTCAAGCATAGCTAAAGTCAAAATCGTTATAAAAAAAGTGTGAAAAATTATCTGTTCTTAATGAAGTTTGACGCGAATGACATTTATATCATATTTTCGCGACAATGAATAAAAAATAATAATGAAAATCATTCAAAAATAAAAAGAACAAACAATAAATTTATTCAACATAATGAATTCACAGTTAGATTTGATTGATTGTGAATTTCAGTTGCCGGAAAATTAGGGTGTCTGGCTATGTTAAATTAATTCTGTTTGGCAAGTTTTAATGGCGCCCGGAAATCGTCAAAATTATTATATGCCCATTCATTATTGGCTTGTAGGAAAAGTTTTGCCTTATTTAATTAACGCATTCTCGAAATTGTGTAAATGAAACGTGTAATTTTTTTTAATGAGTTGTGCCAATCGAATAAAATTTCTGTAAGAGTCATCAGACCGCAAAGGATTAATAATCGAATAAGAAAATTTCGCTTTCAAAATCGCAAATATATAGACTTCGATTCACTGTTTATTTTCCAGAATTTTTTTTTAACAATATTCCTAATTATGCAGACGATAAATAAACTTCATTCAGAATTAGTTTTAAACAGTTTTTTTTTTTCATTTAATTTTTAAGCATAGCTAAAGTCAAAATCGTTAAAAAAAAAGCGTGAAAAATTCTCTGTTCTTAATGAAGTTTGACACGAATGACATTTATATCATATTTTCGCGACAATGAATATAAAGTAATAATGAAAATCATTAAAAAAAAAAAAAAAAAAAAAAAAAAAAAAAAAAAGACAAACAATAAATTTATCCTATATAATGAATTCACAGTTCGATTTGATTGATTGTGAATTTCAATTGTCGGAAAATTAGGGTGTCTGCCTATGCGAAATTAATTAACATGCTCACCTAGTAACTGTTTGGCAAGTTTTAACGGCGCCCGGAAATCGTCAAAATCATTATATACCCATTCATTATTGGCTTGTTGGAAAAGTTGTACCTAATTTAATTCCTTTCTTGCCTGGCAGATGTTCAATTAATTGGTATCGAATCTTCAGCTGTTGCTTCTGCGATTGCGTACCGGTCGACCAGATCCTGAAGCATAAGTAACGGTGTTAGTTACTTGCAAAGCATTTCTAGTTCAAAACAACAACAATAATGAATTATCAATTAAAAAATAAGTGCATTGGTTGCTAATTGAACGTTACATTTTCGAACTTTAAGAGGACATTAAAAGATTGAGTAAAATAAACTAAGATACAAAATGTATAATATGAAATTTAAAATGTTCAGATTTACTTCAAAGACTATTAAAATAATAAAAATATAGATGTTAATAGTTAATTTTATTTTAAAACATCTTAGTACTTTCAAGGCCTTTAATCAGGCTCTTCCTCAGAGAATATTTTCTTTTGTAAATACAAATATATGACTCCGTTTTGGAAATGAACGAGACTCGTGGCTTGAAGATTAAATTATTAGTATTTTAGGTGAACGGTAAAAAAAAAAAAAAAAAAGAAATATTCAATTGTTGTACCAATATGTAATAAATATATATATATATATATATTTAATAATCATTCATTTAAAATACTACTAATTCAATCTTCAAGCCACGAGTCTCGTTCATTTCCAAAACGGAGTCATATATTTGTATTTATAAAAGAAAATATTCTCTGAGGAAGAGCCTGATTAAAGGCCTTGAAAGTACTAAGCTGTTTTAAAATAAAATTAACTATTAACATCCATATTTGATTATTTTAATCGCCTTTTAAATAAACCTGAACATTTTAAAGTTCATATTAAATAATTCCTGTTAAAAGCAAGGCGAAAATTTCATTCCGTCATATATTTTATATATAATTAAACAAAGGCAGACTTAAATAAATTAAAAAAAAATTAAAATTTATATACAAGAGAATAAAATGCTAAAAAGCATTTAAAAGTACAAAAAATAAATGCTTCGCCACGCTACTCGCAAGGCATCATCAGTACAAATGCCCATTGCATGACAAACAGTGGAACAAATCAAGAACAGTTACAGTAAGTTGTTCCACTGTTTGTCATGCAATGGGCATTTGTACTGATGATGCCTTGCGAGTAGCGTGGCGAAGCATTTATTTTTTGTACTTTTGAATGTTTTTTAGCATTTTATTCTCCTGTATATAAATTTTAATTTTTTTTAAATGTAGTCCTGTCTAAGTTTGTTTTATTCAATCTTGTTTTTAAATTCAGACTTTAAATCTACGTGCATTGCAAATTTAAAAGAACAGTTTACCTCAAAATCGACCAAAAAATTAATTTTGATTTTAAATATTAAATGAAAGCCTGTTTAATTTTGAATATTTAGACGCCTCATTTTTGCCTATATGGCAATTATATCGCGAATTATTTTAAATTTTGTTAATGCAACCAGCTCAATTCCAATTCCCAAATGAAAACTAATGATTTTTTCTCTATGTTCATAGTTTCTTCACTTTCATGTTTTAAGAAAACTAAGGCTTTTTTATGTAATGATAAAACAACAACAACAACAACAATAATAATAATGATAATGATAATAATGAAATAAAAATCATGAAATTTTCAAAAAATACTTTATTGCAAAAGGCAGTTTCTGTTTTTTTCCCAATTAAAATGACTTTTAAATGATGTTACTATACTAATTAGAACAGGAAATATATATATTTTTTGCTTAGATTTGTTTTCGAAATCTAATTTTCAAGTAATGGTTCGCATAAAACAAATTCTTGTAAAAAGGTTTTTAATATTTTTTTTTCGACATGATGTTTTTTTTTTTTCATTTTCCGTATTTGAATTATTATAAGTCAAAAACTGTTATAGATAAATGGTTCAGACTTACAATATATCCTTTTCAATTGTTTTACTTAGTTCTGATTCAGCAAATTTGAAAAAAATATTTAATTTTGAAAATATGATTATTTTTTTAATTGTATCATTATGTTAGTATGTTTTTTTAATTTTTATTTTTAATATTTTTAATTTTCTTATTCAATATTTATTAAAATGCTGAATCAAAATTAAAACTTATATATTTCTATTAAACTATACATTAAAAATCACTTTAAAATATCAAAGAAATTCAATGTTTGTAATCAAAAGTAAATTTCAAAAAGGCTATATATATATATATATATATATATATATTCTTAAGAATAAATTCTACAAATCATATTTATAGTAAACACTATTTTACTTTACTTTTTAATAAATTTTAAATAAAATATTATATAAGTTTTATCATGTGATTTTGTTTACAAATATTTATTATTTAATTTATTATTTTAATTTATTATTATATTAATTTATTATTTTAATATTTATTATTATATTAATTTATTATTTTAATATTTATTTTATTATTTTAATTTATTCTTAAGAATATATATATATATATATATATTCTTAAGAATAAATTCTACAAATCATATTTATAGTAAACACTATTTTACTTTACTTTTTAATAAATTTTAAATAAAATATTATATAAGTTTTATCTTGTGATTTTGTTTACAAATACAGGGATATGTTTAGGAAAAGTTTAGGTCCTGTAAAGGACCCTTCACAAAATATTTTATCCTCAATTAGGACCTTTTACAAAATTATTTCTCTCTTAAATAGAGCTTTTACAGAATTTTTTCACCTACAAACTGAACTTTTCACAAATTTAATCATTTAAAAATAAAATCTGGCCTGTAAACTAACAGTTGAACTCACCAAAGATCATATTATTTAGTTTTTTCACATATGAAGGATAGAACCTGAACACTTCGATAATTTAAAATTCACAAAATTATGAATAAAATTTTCACAAATATAAGAAAAACTTCACAATTTCATAGAAACAGGACCCTGTGAAAAAAATCTGTACAGACCCTTGAAATAATATGGTTAACCATCGCAAAAAATTCAAAATTTTAACTCAATAAATAATTTTTTTAAATGTGTTCCGACCCCTCCCCCCCCCCCCCTTAAACAATTAAACAGATTTCTAATTGGCAGTGCTGTAAAAAGAAAAATAAAGAATGATTATTTGAATAAAAAATAAATTATAACAGCAATGAATTCTGATAAAAAATTATCAATTGACATGAAATGTTTTCTCGTCTTTAAACGTTGACGCTTATCAGTCCGAGAGATTAAGAACAGGCTGTCAAATATTCACTTAGACTAATTCATTCGCTTTAAAAGTTCATGATACTAAGGACTTTTCGCAAAATAAAAATTCAAATATTAAATTTTTCTTCGTCTGATTATGTGCATAGGCATTATTCAGGATTATTTTTTCTTCTGTTGTCTATGAAAAAGGAAATCCTTTGGCCTATAAATCAGTTGATCAATCTTTTCATGTTTTGGCTCAGATAAGAAACTTCACAGTAAGAACGGCTGTGTTTAGATTCATCTGAATAAGCAATCGGAAATCACAATTATTTATTATTGTTATTACTATCAATTTTGTTTTTATTAACAATTTATTAAATACTAAAAGTGGAACAATTTCGGTTTAAAGTAACATTTTGGAGGATAACGCAAATAATTTTAGTTTTAATTTATTACTATTTCTAGAAGTAGTTTGGCATTGTGACTGGAAATTAATATTAGAAATAAAAATAAGTCATAACAGCAATAAATTCTGATAAAAAATTATCAATTGACATGAAATGTTTTCTCGTCTTTAAACGTTGACGCTTATCAGTCCGAGAGATTAAGGACATGCTGTCAAATATTCACTTAGACTAATTCATTCGCTTTAAAAGTTCATGATACTAAAGACTTTTCGCAAAATAAAAATTCCAGTATTAAATTTTTCTTCGTCTGATTATGTGCATAGGCATTAGTCAGGATTTTTTTTTTTCTGTTGTCTATGATAAAGGAAATCCTTTGGCCTATAAATCAGTTGATCAATCACTTCACGTTTTGGGTCAGATAAGAAACTTGACAATAAGAACGGCTGTATTTAGATTCATCTAAATAAGCAATCGGAAAATTTATTTTTTTATAGACAATCACAATTATTTATTATTATTATTACAATCAATTTTGTTTTTATTAACAATTTATCGATTTCTAAAAGTTGAACAATTTCGGTTGTTACATAGTCGAAAAGAGACAAATATGTATTTCCAGATCCAATTTATTTTTACTGTTATTATTATTTCGACATTATCAATGGAAATTAATACTGAATTGCTCTCTTCAGCATATAACGAACAATATGTGTTTAAAGGTTTAAAGTAACATTTTGAAGGATAATGCAAATAACTTTATTTTTTAATTTATTATTATTTCTATAAGTATTTTGGCATTAAGACTGTAAATTAATATTAGAAATACAAATATCATAACAGCAATGAATTCTGATAAAAAATTAACATTTGACATTAAATTTTGTTTTGTTTTAACGTTGACGCTTATCAGTTCTAGATATTAAGAACACGCTGTCACATATTCGCTTAGACTAATTCTTGACTTTTCACAAAATAAAAATTCGAATATTAAATTTTAATTCGGTTGATTATGTGTATAGAGATTTATCAGAATTTTTTCCCTCTTGTCTGTGAACAAGAAAAACCTTTGGGCTATAAATCTGTTAGTTGGTCGATCTCTTTATGTTTTGGGTGCAAAGAAACCTTACAATAAGAACGGCTGTATTTAGATTACTATGGATAAGAGTCCGGAAAAATTATTTTTAAAGAGAACAACAACTATTTTTTACTGTTATTAAACCAATTTTGTTTTTATTATCATTTTATTGATTTCTAGAGGTTATACAATTTCAATTGTTGCGTTGCCAAATAAGAAAAATTATGTATTTCATGTTTTGGGTCAGATAAAAAACTTTACGATAAGAACGGCTGTATTTAGATTAATGTGGATAAGCAAACGGAAAAACTATTTATATAGATAATCACAATTAGTTATCATTATTACTATTACAGTCAATTTTGTTTTTATTACCAATTTATTGATTGCTAAAGGTTATACAATTTCAGTTATTACATTGCCGAACAGGGAAAAACATATATTTTCAGATCCAATTTATTATTACTATTATTATTATCTTGACATCATTACAGATAATTAATATTGAATTGCTCTCTTCGGCATATAACAAACAATAGGTGTTTAAAGTAATATTTTAGATGCTAACGCAAATAACTTTTTTCATTTTTTTTTAATTTATTATTATTTCTAGTATTTTTTTGACATAATGACTGAAAATTAATATTAGAAGTAAAACCAAAATATTACAGCAATGAATGCTTATAAAAATTACCATTTGACATTAAAAGTTTTTTTCGCCTTTAAACGTTAACGCTTTTCAGTTCGAGAGATTAAGGACACGCTGTCAAATATTCACTTAGACTAATTCATTCGCTTTAAAAGTTCATGATAATAAAGACTTTTCACAAAATAAAAATTCGAATATTACATTTTTCTTCGTTTGATTATGTGTATAGAGATTTATCAGGATTTTTTTTCTGTTGTCTATTAAAAAGGAAATCATTTGGCCTATAAATCAGTTGATCAATCATTTCATGTTTTGGGTCAGATAAGAAACTTTACAGTAAGAACGGCTGTGTTTATATTCATCTGAATAAGCAATCGGAAATCACAATTATTTATTATTATTATTACTATCAATTTTGTTTTTATTAACAATTTATAAAATACTGAAAGTTGAACAATTTCGGTTTAAAGTAACATTTTGGAGGATAACGCAAAATATTTTATTTTTAATTTATTACTATTTCTAGAGGTATTTTGGCATTGTGACTGGAAATTAATATTAGAAATAAAAATAAATCATAACAACAATAAATTCTGATAAAAAATTACCATTTGACATGAAATGTTTTATCGTCTTTAAACGTTGACGCTTATCAGTTCGAGAGATTAAGAACATGCTGTCAAATATTCACTTAGACTAATTCATTCGCTTTAAAAGTTCATGATACAAAAGACTTTTCACAAAATAAAAATTTGAAAATTAAATTTTTCTTCGTTTTATTATGCATATCGATATTTATCAAGATTTTTTTTTCTTCTGTTGAATATGAAAAAGGAAATCCTTTGGCCTGAAAATCAGTTGATCAATCACTTCATGTTTTGGGGCAGATAAGAAACTATTACAATAAGAACGGCTGTATTTATATTCATCTGGATAAGCAATCGGAAAAATTATTTTTATAGGGGATTACAATTGTTTATTATTATTATTACAATCAATTTTGTTTTTATAACAATTTATTGGTTGCGAAAGATTGTACAATTTCAGTTATTACATTGCCGAACAGGGAAAAACATATATTTTCAGATCCAATTTATTATTACTATTATTGTTATTTTGACATCATTACAGATAATTAATATTGAATTGCTCTCTCTTCGGCATATAACAAACAATAGATGTTTAAAGTAACACTATAGATGCTAATGCAAATTACCTTTTTTATTTTTTTTTATTTATTATTATTTCTAGTATTATTTTGACATTATGACAGAAAATTAATATTAGAAGTAAAACTAAAACATTGCAGCAATGAATGCTTACAAAAAAAATACCATTTAACATGAAATATTTTTTTCGTCTTTAAACGTTGACGCTTTTCAGTTCGAGAGATTAAGGACAGGCTGTCAATTATTCACTTGGACTAATTCATTCGCTTTAAAAGTTCATGACAATAAAGACTTTTCACAAAATAAAAATTCGAATATTAAATTTTTCTTCGTTTGATTATGTGTATAGACATTTATCAGGATTTTTTTTCTCTGTTGTCTATGAAAAAAGGAAATCATTTGGCCTATAAATCAGTTGATCAATCATTTCATGTTTTGGGTCAGATAAGAAATTTTACAATAAGAACGGCTGTGCTTAGATTCATCTGGATAAGCAATCGGAAAAAATATTTTTATAGATAATCACAATCATTTATAATTATTATTATTACAATCAATTTTGCCCTTATTAATAATTTATTGATTGCTAAATGTTATACAATTTCAGTTGTGACATAGTCGAACAGAGGTATGCATATACATTCAGTACCAATGCATTATTACTATTATTTTTTTTTTTTACATTGTCACAGAAAATCGATGTTAAATTTTTGTTCTTTGGCACATAACAGGCATTCACAAAAAAAAAATGAAGTACTCAGAAATGGGTAAATCGATTTCCTCATATCAAATTGAGTATCTTTGAATAAAAAAAATTAACACATTGCTTTCTCAAATTTTAAACATGATATGTTATCCAAACAAACAAACAATAATTTTGTATCCTGTATAGATTTATTTCATTCATTGAGGCGTAAAAGATGCTTATTAATGAAAATATTAAATTATGCACAATATTTTAAAATAATTTAAAAGTGCTTGCAAATAATGCTCGACATTAAAAATATTCGACTTTGGTATTTTGCTAACAACTTTGCTGTTTTTCTTAACAAATAATCAATTAAACGTTTTTAGATAATAATCTTGAGCAAGAAATAAATGTCAGAATATTTTTTTGCTTTAACTTGTAAGTTCAGGATACAGTTCATAGCGATTTATATTTGAACACATCCACGGAATCAAAAATGAGTACATGCACTGTAAAAAAAAAAAAAAAAAATCTGTAAAGGTACTAAACATTTTCTAGGAAACTGGGATTCCAAGAACTTTTCATGTAACGATAACAGGAAAAATTCATGTAACCGATTCTGAAACTTGAATTTTTGTTGTTATCATTACAGGAAAAGTTCTTGGAATCCCAGTTTCCTAGAAAATGTTTAATATCTTTACAGTTTTTTTTTTTTTTTTTTTTTTTTTTTTTTTTTTTTTTTTTTTTTTTACAGTGTGTGTTTTTCAGTTTTGAAGACATTTGAATCGTAGCCATTTTGAGCATGTGAAGTACTTAAAATTAAATATTTTTTACTCCATTATGAGAACCCATTTCTTTCTGTGTTATATGTGTTTAGAGTAACATTTTAGAAGGTAATGCAAATAAC
The DNA here is from genome assembly GCA_964019185.1 of Maratus speculifer. Lineage (NCBI taxonomy): Eukaryota > Metazoa > Arthropoda > Arachnida > Araneae > Salticidae > Maratus > Maratus speculifer. The sequence continues at coordinate 108,257,555 of OZ025303.1, read as the reverse complement.
TTTTTTTTTTATTCATTATTAGTCCTAGTGGTATTTTTACATTATTATGACTGAAAATTAATATTAGAAATAAAAATAAAACATAGCAGCAATGAATGCTTATAAAAAGTTACCATTTGACATGAAATGCTTTTTCGTCTTCAAAAGTTGTTGCTTATCACTTCGAGAGATTAAGGACATGCTGTCAAATATTCATTTGGACCAATTCATTCGTTTTAAAAGTTCATGATACTCGAGACTCAAGACTTTTCACAAAATAAATATCCGACTGTTGTTTTTTTTCCCGTTTGATTTAATATATTTATGAGAATTTTTTTTCTGTTATCTATGGAAAAGAAAATCCTTTGGCCTATAAATAAGTTGATCAATCACTTCATGTTTGCGGTCAGATAAGAAACATTACAATAAGAACAACTGTATGTAGATGCATCCGGATAAGCGGTCGAAAAAATTATTTTTCTAGGAAAATTGTAACTTCTTTTTATTATTATTATAATCAATTTTCTTATTAACAATTTATTCATTTCTAGAAGTTATAAAATCTAAGTTGTTACGTCATCGAATAGAACAAATATGTACTTTGAGATCCGATATATATAAAGCCGATTTATAATATTAATAATATTATTTATTAATATTATTTTGACAGTATCACAGAAAATTGATACTGAATTGCTTTCGTCGGCATATAACTAGCAATATGCGCTTAAAGTAACATTTTAGGAAGTAACGCAATTAACTTCTATTTAAAAATATATATATTATTTTTTCTAGTACTATTTTTACATTTTCTAGATTAATATTATAAATAAAAATTAAACAAAACAGCAATGGAAGCTTGTAAAAAACATTATACATGAAATGTTTTTTCTTCTACTAATTTTGTCCCTTATCATCGAGAGATTAAGCATATGATGTCAATTATTCATTTATAGTAATTCATTCACTGTAAAGATTCATGATAATAAAGACTTTTTACAAAATAAAAAATTGAATATTAAACTTTTGACAAGCTGACAAATATCCACTTAGACTAATCCATTCACTTTAAAGTTCTTGATATGGAAGTCTTTTCACAAAATAAAAAATTAATCATTTGGCTTTTTTTTTTTTGATTCATTGTATTTACAGAGATTTATCAGTATTTTTTATGAGAAAGAAAATCCTTTGGCCTATAAATGATTTGAAAAATCGCTTGATGTTTGGGTTAAAATAAGAAACATTACAATATGAATGGCTGTATTTAGATTCCTCTGGATAAGCAGTCGGGAAAACTACTATATTTTAGTAGCGAACTACAGGTTAATTTATCCAACTATAGTTAACTATACATGCTTGTTTTAAAAAGTAGCAACGACTACAAGCAACATTTTAAAACAACTTTATTACTACAGACAACTATTTCGTTACTTTCAGATTTTGTCAAAAGATTCAATCTACGCTTGAATTTGATAAAACGGATTAAGTATAATACATATATGGCCAATGATGACCGATAACTTGCGATTTAATATGTTTTGTTACACATCCAGAAAGATATATGAGGAATAATTCTGC